>CAXKWD010000002.1:139809598-142247325 GCA_964059195.1 Ectobius pallidus
GAAGATTTAAAGAGACTGAATGCATAAGTATCTCCTATGCAATCGATAAAAATACTTGCTATCGTAATCTTACATCAGCAAAAATGCTATCTGTTAAGGTTAGCTTATTCGGTAAACTCTCTCTGCATTGACACAAGGCTAGCAGAAATCTTCGCTGTTTATAACGTATGAGTATAAAACTTAATACTGGATTTTAATATATTTCACAAAAGTCTATGAATAATGACGCATTTATTACGATGTTTTGCGTATATAGTCCAAGGGTTTGAGACAATAGTACAAGGAGATTAACATTTTGTACAACGACTGAGGCCGAGTCCATCTCAGAAAAAAAGATGATATAGGGAGATAGATATCTTATGTGTTGGCTTATGTCAGCAGATAAAAATCAACCGCTGTCATAATTATAAAAATGTATAATGGCTATTGCTACATCTTTTAAAATTCGATGTGTGAACAAAGAAGAAATATGGTGATGATAATAATAATAATAATATTAATAATAATAATAATAATAATAATAAGGTATGAAAAGGTTAACAGCCTTACGCATTGGTTGCCTTTACCCTAGGACCAAAGTGAAAATTATTGTTTCAAATTATACGCTAGCCAGCAAACTGAGGCTAAGTCGTCCTCCGAAGCTATAGTGAAAAATTAATGTTTTAGAGAAATATACATCTTATGGATAAAATTGTATGTGGAATATAATTATATAAAAAAATGAAGTGAGATCGAACGGAGATGAAACAATGTTTTATTACATTATACATAGAAATCATAGGTATTCATAGAAAATAGGTAAAATCATAGGTAATCATAGAAATAGGAACAAATCGCTTCAAGAAGAATTTAAAATATATCGGTATGTAACAAATTGAAAAGCAAAATAATGTAATATTATTATATACAAAAATAGGATCAATTCGTAAATACATCGCATCAGATTAGCAGGTAAAGCATAACATTGTATTAAAAGTTAAATCACTGATCAAAATAATACCATACGTTGTACGGTTTTGAGGCTAATATTAAAAAGAATTCATGCGTTTACAAATCTCACCCGTTCTGTATGTGAAGGTCAGCAAACTTCCGCTTATGACGGCAAAATCTCCATGCGTTGCGATACGGTTCTGTGTTGAGAAAAAACAGACTTTACAAAGCGCCTATGAATAATGACGTATTTATTAAGTTGTATAACATGTAACGTGATATCGTTCAGAGATGAAAAATAGGTTTATTATATAAAAATCGTTATAGGTAATACGCATCGAATAAAAATTACACATATGACTAGGTTTTAATAATAATTAAAGCAAAAGGAATGAGATCACTGTTATAACACATATAAGGCGTAACGAATGGAAAATTAAACAGAATGCCTAATGAATAATGTATTACAGGGAAAGGAGTGTTTTGACATATTGAGTGAACATTCAAAGAGACTGAATGAAGTTGTATCACTTGAGCGTAGCATCGCTATATAGTATTACTACATCAGCAAAAATGCTAGCCTAATCAGCAAAACTCTCTCTGCTTTGAGACAACGCTAAGCACAGTTCTGCGATGATATAACACTCGAATATAAAACTCGATACAGGTTTTTAATATAATTCACAAAACGACTTTAAATAATAAAGTATAACATACTATTATTCCCTCTAAAAACCCAGGATGAGTTTTATGCACCGGTCGCCTTTACCCTAGGATTAAAGTGAAAATTATATTAAACGCTAACCTGAAAGAACGAAGCTGAGTCGACCCCCAGGGCTAGGTTTTTAAAAATAGACATTTTATGAAAAAAACTGTATGGCGAAATATAATTTAAAAAAAAAAAAAAACTTGAAGGTTTAAAATATGTGCTATCGTAATATCTTTTAGAATTCGATATGTAAACAAAGAAGTAATATAATAATGATAATAATAATAATATGCACGTTAAGATTAACAGCCTTACATACCGACCGCATTTACTCTAGTATTCTGTTAGAGGCTGAGTTGATCCCAGGGTCATAGTAAAAAATTAATGTAATAGAGAAATATACATCTTACGGATAAAATTGTATGGTTAAATATAATTATAAAAAAAACATAAAGGTTTAAATATATGCTATCTTAATATCTTTTAGACTTGAATGTGTAAAAAATGAAAAAGAAAAGAAAGAAAGAAAGAAAGAAAGAAAGAAAGAAAGAAAGAAAAAAAAGTAATATAATAATGATGATAATAATAATAATAATAATAATAATAATATTAATAATAATAATAATATGTATGTTAAGGTTGTCGGCCCTACGCACCGGCCGCTTTTACTCCAGGATTCTGTTAGAGGCTGAGTCGACCCCCAGGGCTGAAATTAATATCTTATGACAAAATTGTATGATGAAATAAAGTTTTAAAACGTTAGCTACCATATTTATAAAACTTTATGAAGGTTTGACATAACGATATCTCTACACTTTTGATGGCGTCTGATAATAATAATAATAATAATAATAATAAATAATGAGGCTCAGATTGTCGACACGGTTGTTGACTTTGGTAATATGATACCTAATGTGAAATGAAACATATAAGAGGACACTCTTGTAAAAGTATATTACAAATCTACCACAATGTCATTTGTTCATAATTTTAAATTGTGCGCTAAAAGTCCTAGAAGCCATTTTCTAAAGAATTACGTATTAGAATTTCAAATCTCTCGCTAAAACCTTGCATTGAAAACCATTTTTCTATTTTCACCAGGAGCAACCGTGAGGACTATTATGACCAAGTCCGCTTCAAAGCAATAAATTAATAAAAGCACTAGGTAGATTAATAAACTGGGATTTAAAGATTAAATGGATAAATGAAATATCACTGTTATGAATAAAGATTTAAAAAGACTGCATTAACACGCGCGATAGCGATAAGAATTATGTATACGGAAGCATCTTGTTGCGAGTGAAGATACTGTGAACTCTTACGTCAGCGAAACTAGTGTTGCGAGATGAGATTCTAAATACGTGTCACAAATCTCTGTATGCAAGTGATTAAAAACATTCACTGGCTTTCTGTATCGGCATTAAAAAAACCTGTAATTATTAACATAATATATCCCCTCTAAAGACCCCAGCATGAGTTTTACGCACCGGCCGCCTTTACCATAGGACCAAAGTAAAAATTATATTAAACGCTAATCGGTAAACCTAGGCTGAGTTGACCTCAGGGCTATTTTTTAGATAAATAGACATCTTACGGAAAAACTGTATGTGAAATATAATTATACAAAAATACTTAAAGGTTTGAAATATCGCTTCTCTACACTCTCGATCGCGTCTGATAATAATAATAATAATAATAATAATAATAATAATAATAAGGTTAACAGCCCTACGCACCGGCCACCTTTACTCCAGGCTGAGTCGATCCCAGGACCAGAATGAAAAATTAATATATTAAAGAAATAAACATCTTACTGAAAAATTGTATGGAGGAATATAATGATGACGTTGCATTTACGCTTCGTGGGAACCGTGCTGTAATATGAAACCTACTTCCGGTCACGTGGTCTAGCGCGCCGCCATCTTGGATGACGTCATTTGCGGACTTTGAACGATGTGGAATTTTTTGCCCCTGCTCCACCCAATGTTGCGGGACAGTATCGCGACTCCACCCTAGGGGTAACCGGCAAAACCATACTACTTCAGACCTATATTGATGAAACAAGATGCTTGGAAAATTGTGTGGACACTCTCGCTCACGGACACTACAAAATCAGGGAGGAGGAGTGTGATGATGAACCTCCTACTAAAAAATGTAAATTGTAAAAATGTATATTTGTTTATAGACTTTGCTTTATGAAATATTTCTAGAAACATTGATAAAATGTGCCAAGGAACTTAGCCTTTCTATCAATGTAGAAATGATTTTAAAATATCCTGCTAATCTAACCTAACATAACATAACCTAACCTAACCTAACATAACCTAACCCAACATAACCTACCTAACCTAATTCGTTTTCGTTTAGTTCTCGTCTCATCTCGTTCTCGTATCGTTTCGTTCTCGTTTAGTTCTCATTTTAGGTCTATTTCTCTGTATATTTAGTTCTCGTTTCGTTCTCGTTTCGTTCTCGTCTCGCATCGTTCTCGTCTCGTTTCGTTCTCGTTTAGTTCTCGGTCTTGGTCTTGTTTCTCAGTCTTGGTCTTGGTCTTGTTTCTCGGTCTTGGTCTTGGTCTTGGTCTTGGTCTTGGTCTTGGTCTTGGTCTTGGTCTTGGTCTTGGTCTTGGTCTTGGTCTTGGTCTTGGTCTTGGTCTTGGTCTTGGTCTTGGTCTTGGTCTTGGTCTTGGTCTTGGTCTTGGTCTTGGTCTTGGTCTTGGTCTTGGTCTTGGTCTTGGTCTTGGTCTTGGTCTTGGTCTTGGTCTTGGTCTTGGTCTTGGTCTTGGTCTTGGTCTTGGTCTTGGTCTTGGTCTTGGTCTTGGTCTTGGTCTTGGTCTTGGTCTTGGTCTTGGTCTTGGTCTTGGTCTTGGTCTTGGTCTTGGTCTTGGTCTTGGTCTTGGTCTTGGTCTTGGTCTTGGTCTTGGTCTTGGTCTTGGTCTTGGTCTTGGTCTTGGTCTTGGTCTTGGTCTTGGTCTACCTAGAAGAAACCTGTCCATACTAGTTCAGTCTAGAGAAATCCAATCCATACTAGTTCTGTCTAGAAAAAACCAGTCTAGACTAGTTCTGCCTAGAAAAAAGAGGGGGGATGGAGGTATATGTGTAGGGAGTGGGATTTTTTTAAGCTCGGGGATAAAATTAAAGATAATGCATCTGTTTAATATTTTATTTTAACATAGATTATACAAAGTATAATATTTCTCATATCATATGTATTACAATTCTCACATCATAAGTATTACAAATATTGTATCATACATCATATAATAATAAAAAAATCATGGGATAACAGTAACATTTTAATGCTTCATACATCGTTTAATGTATCATACATCATACAGAATATAAATATTGATTCTTTCTTACATCATATAAATTACAGATAATATTTCATAAAGCAAAGTCTATAAACAAATATACATTTTTACAATTTACATTTTTTAGTAGGAGGTTCATCATCACACTCCTCCTCCCTGATTTTGTAGTGTCCGTGAGCGAGAGTGTCCACACAATTTTCCATAATATGACGCTTGTCGTCGTTGCCGGATAAAGTCAATTTATTCATAGAAATCGAAAATACATTATGCTTGTATGATCTGATGGATCTGTTTAACGAGAATGTTGACTGTCCGCTCTGTAGACAACCAACATAATCTTCAAAGTTGACATCTTTGTCAATGACGTTTTTCTTAACGCCTTTCAATTTTTTGATGACCATATCATTAAATTTTATGGCGTACATTTTCGCTCGCAGACCTACGAACGCCTTTATGGAGTGACCAGCTCCTTCGTCTTTGAATTTCCCGACCACCGCCTTGTTTTCGTTTGAATACAAGGGATGTTCGGGTGGGTAGACACTGGTATCCAGCTCATCTCGGAAATGCATCATATCACGGAAGAGGTCATCCGTTTCAATTCTATAGACGAAGCTGTCCGTGTCCATGTAGCACAATTTCAATCCTTCTTTATAAAAATTTTTCATGGTATCATAATGGAACTCATACATCCTAGTTTTCGAAATTTCCAAAATAGACATGCCAACATAGATGGCCTTATCAAACACTAAACTAGTTTTTGCTAGATGGACACCAACCAAGTTTTCGTTATAAATTGTTCTATCCATAAAGTTACTTTTGGCTACCAGCTTTCGAATTTCCTTCTCACTTGATACAAGCCGAAAATTGATACGTTTCCTCACATTTTCCATAGTCTTGCCAAAAACGGCGTTATTCATCAATTTAAAAAAGTCTTTCTCAAAGTTGTTGGCTGCAGCTCTACGCTTGGCCGTGTTATAGTCAATGTAGGGTTTCAACCAGCAGCTTTGTTGAAATTCGATAACTCTATGGATCTTGGTTAACCTCAGTCCGTGTTGCACGGCTTGCTTAAGTACCGTGTGATGAACGACATATTTTTCTTTTGGCTCCAAAGTGGTTAATAATTTTTTGTTTCTGCTGCCTGAAGGAAATTTCATCTCCGCACAGAAAGGGAGATCAGAATGAGCATCGTGAAGATGGTCTGGATATTCAATGTCTACCTCAAGCACATATCCTAATTTAGAATTGACCGGTATGGACATGATGTCAAAGGACGCTATCTCATGTTTGTCGAGCCAGCGGAACTCGCCTGACGGCAATGCCTGGGACATCGCATAACCATATAGGTTATTGGCATCGACATAATAAAGAAAAGATTTTTTTGCTGTCTCATCAAATTCATCACACATGTTATTGTTTGCAACAGCGTGCCTTGTCACACACTGACAAATTCCACCTCTTATCCCGCGTTCAAACATTTGAATCATATCCATATCGGTCAAAAGCGGTAATTTTACCTTTGTGAACTTCAACATAGCTGAGTAAGCAAAGCCTGGAACTGTGGAATAGTACAAACAATCCATTCCGTACGTCTCAAAACACATCTGTCTAAAGTTTTCAAAGACGTCGGTCAAAATCAAAACATCGGATTTCAAATACAAGTCTGAATATTCTCCTAATGAGCTGATCGAGAAAGAATTCCAAACGTTTCTCGCGTGAGAGTAGTCTTGGTCAGAGACGTTCTCATTCACGAGTCTATTGTAAAATGCATCTTTGGGAGGCAATTTCTTCTCCTTCAAAATTTCAACAGAGGTGACGTAGTCGTAGGGAAACACTCCCTTTCGACACACCAAATCGGCGTTTTCACCAAATACTTTTGCTGTTTCTATAAATTTACCTTTAGGAAGATTGTTTGCTAGCTTTTCCAGGCTGCTTGCCATGAACCGAAACGAATCTATAAATCTTAACTCCATACCTCCCCTCTTCAAATAAGAGGAGGGAATAAATTTGGAAAATGTAACATACTTTTCTTGACTATTACATATGACGTTGATTCGGTTTTCATCGAATCCAAGTTCTGTCACAATAAAATGAGCATCATAGTTGGACATGTTATGCAATACTATAGGGACAAATGCCTGGTTCCTATAATTCAAATTACAATTTCTGTGGGCGGCTCCTCTGAACCGACCACTAACATGGCAATGGTCCCTTACTTTGTAGTTCACATTGGTAAAGTTACCCTCGCCACAAATATGACAAATAGTAGCGCTATTGTATACCCTAATTTCATCTTCTGTCATAGGGGTCATGGGCTTATTTACACTGTTCAAGATCTTATCAATTTCTTTGGCATCAGCAACGAGCGAGCGCATAAACTCGCCGCTGGCATCCTCCCCTCTAAAAAGTCTCAATTGAGAATATGCGCCCTCAGCATCTTTAATAAAATAGCAAAAACTAAAAGGTTTATGCTTCTGATAAGGAGTAGTCCAGCTTTTCTGCGGATCTCCCAAACATCCCGAAATAGGTTCCAGCAAACACTCGAAATCCGCATAGATAACAAACCTGATCTTTTGCGAATATTCGGGCTTGTTGAATGCGACTTCAGGATTTTTAGGAATTTCGCATCTGACTGGGCTGAATGAGTTGCATAAGGCCAAATGCTCTTTCAACCTTACGTCAGCAGACTTACCTTCGTACGCTTGGAAATGTGTAAAACACCGTTTGCAAACTCTGACTTGAAGGTGATCGGATGTTACAAAAGGTCTTACAAAAGCATTGAAATCTGAAATGACGATGTAATGTGAATTTTCCTCATTACATACATACAAAAGATCTCTATGATCAGCTAGTTCCTTTTCAACAATTTTTATAGGAAACACGAAATGAGAAATGTTGTTCCCATCCCGTTTTTCCTCTAGGCCGAAAACATTGATCGAAATATTGTTTCTTTTTGAAAACTTTTCAATATCATGAATCGAAACGGGGAATTTCACACAGTTCCAATCGTACTTGATATCCAACTCTGGTCTGGTAAGATAACTGACCCACAAATCCTTATCAGACTCAATAAATTTTGATAATACACAATACTTGAAACAAAATTCATCATCATTATTAATATTAATTAATGACTTCAGATGCTGGAATTTACCAGGGAGGATCATATGCCTACGCCCTGCAAATGGCAAGTACTCATTGATACGAATTTCAATTTTGTGGATTTTATTGTAAAACCACCCAGACCCTCGCAATTCACTGTCCTGCATCTCAGCCTGAATTTTAGAAATGTGTCTAGATACTACTTCGTGAATATTTGATGTTCTAAGCAATGCTTCATTTTTTGTCTTAAAATTTCTCAAACAAGAATTTAACTCTAGATGATTAAATTCACACTCTACAAAAATATTAAATTTAATTGATGCAAATTTTGACAGTGAATCTGACAGAAGGTTTTCAATTTTATATTGACACGACGACAGGACAGATTCCATATCGCCGGCTGGGAAATTTAATGCTGCATATGTTGCCAGTCGTGACCTGAACGCTGTTTCGACGGGTAAAAACTCACATGTTTCCGCCGATGGTGAGTTGGTCACAGCGCTGCGATCCATTCCACCTTGACTCTGTAATAACGAAAAAATATCGACATTAGCAATCTAGACCTTCGTAAGCGTATTGCATAATAAAAGACTAAGACATTTCACTGTACATACCTGTGGAATATCACGCATAAGCATGGTGACGCTAGGTCGCGACTGACGGTTGGACTCTGTGTTCTGTAACAATAGAAAAATAAAATATTAAGATTTATGAGTTTTATGTCTTGATTTTAGCCGCTCTGTACTAATATAGAAAATAATATGTTGGATGTCTTGCACAATAATCATAATTAGGGCCCGGATGTTTATGACATGTCATATTTTTTTCCTTTGTGATGTTACCATAGCAAATATAATTTAAACATGATATCATCTGATGTGATTAGAATTATGCAATTTTCATTGGTCATATAATGTCATATTTTAGCTTTTTCAGTATTTTTTGTCATATTTCCGTCATTTTTCATATTATGGTCATATTTTCAATCATTTTTCATTTTTCCCCATGCTTTTGCTTTTTATTCCATTTTCATTTATTTGCTTACAGCCCTCTCAGAGATGGGATTTGAACACCCCTGAATTGTTGCTTGTAACTTCTCAGTATTTTCTTCCTAAAAATACTTTCACAAAATATACGTTGGCCTACGTATATTTCTGAGAATTAGGAGAAAGAGAGAGATGCGTAAAAAGGGACAGATGCAAAGAAAGCGAACGGAGATATTAGGATGGCTATTGTCAGTTTTCATAGCAAGGTCAACTAACTGCTTCTGTAAATAGCTTGAGCAGGTAGTTCTTCTTGGTGGTGCCAAGGGGAAGGGGTGATAGGAAGGAACAACCATCCCTCAGTTATTGAAAAGATTTTGCTGCATGGTGTGCTTCATCGCAATCTCAATACTCTTGGTTTATCATGCCTAAAACTAAGGGTCCGATAAGTGAAAAACTGAGAGCATTTGTACGGGAGTTTGGAGATAAGCATTTCAGTACAGATGGCACAATTCTGTTCTGTAAGCTGTGCGAAGTTAAGGTAGAATCTAAAAAGCGATTTAATGTGCAACAGCACTGCAGTACGGCAAAACACAAAAACAATTTGACTCGAAATGTTGCATCAGAAAACCGCCAACAGCTCATGTTTGAGAAGATTTCATCATCGTCCACCACAAGCAAAATGTCTGATTTTAACAAGGATTTATGTACAATGATGATGTCTGCTAATATACCGCTGGAGAAAGTTAATAATCAGCACTTCAGCTATTTTCTGCAGAAATACACTAATCAGCACATTCCTAATGCAACAACACTTCGCAAGAACTACGTGACTACTTGTTACGAAGATGTTTTAAATAGGATACGATCTTGCGTCGCTGATAACAAGATCTGGGTTTCTATGGATGAAACCAGCGACGCTGAAGGAAGGTATGTAGCAAACGTTGTTGTTGGTGTTTTAAGGGAAGACCGACCAGGTGAAAAATTTCTCATTTCTTGTGAAGCATTGGAGAGGACTAACCACTCAACTATTGCTGTTACCTTCGACAACGCATTGAATCTGTTGTGGCCTGAGGGAGTGAAGAGAGAAAATGTTCTTCTTCTAGTAACTGATGCAGCTCCCTACATGGTGAAAGCTGGCAAAGGTCTGCAGCTTCTCTATCCTAACATGATACATGTAACATGCATTGCGCATGCACTACATAGGGTTGCAGAAGAAATTCGGGGAAATTATCCTGATGTGGACAAATTAATTGCAACAGTAAAAAAGATCTTCATCAAAGCTCCACTTCGAGTGCAGAAATTCAAGGAAATTGCCTCTTCTGTTCCTTTGCCTCCCCAGCCCATCCTCACACGATGGGGAACGTGGCTTAATGCTGCAAACTACTACTGTGCCAACTACAATGTTATCGAAGATGTTGTTAATGAGTTCAACGAAGGCGAAGCTTCCTCCATCAAAACTGCAAAGACGCTATTTTCAAATTCTACACTGACCGGGGACCTCGCTTATATTAAGTCAAATTTCAGTATAATATCAACAACAATCACACAATTAGAAGAAACTGGTGTTAAACTCTGTGATGCTCTTCACCTTGTGACAAATGTGGAAAGTGAGTTAACGGCTGCACGTGGTAAAGTTGGTGAATGTGTTAAAGAAAAACTACAGCGTGTGCTAGGTCGGAACGAAGGGTACTCTACACTTTGCAAGATTGGCGACATTCTATGTGGTAAGCCAGTGACATTCCACGAAGGTGAGCCTGAATTCAACAGTAATGATTTGACTTATTTCAAATATGCCCCAATAACATCCTGCGACGTTGAGCGGTCTTTCTCCCGATATAAGTCAATGCTGAGTGAAAATAGAAGATCGTTTTTATTTGAAAACTTTAAAATGCATGTGATCTGTTATTGCAATTCTTTGTGATTGTCCATCATAATGAAACATTTCTTTCATTTTGTGTAGTGTCGAGTGTGTCTTATGGTTTGTTTAAATAAATTCAAAAATTTATTAATAAAGATTAATATTATTATTTATTAATGTGTTCTCATAAAATTTTAATTGAAAAAACCGACAAGATTTTGGAAAAAAAATTGTCTTTAGGTCATATTATTAGTCATATTTCGCCATTTTTTAGGTCATAAAGGCTTGCATATTTCTAACATTTTTAGGTCATAAACATCCGGGCCCTTATGATTCATAATAATAACATACCTGCAAATGTAAACCTGAATGCCCTGGATGGATGGTGTTTGGATGGATGGATGATGTCCGCATGGTATCCCCACTCACTGGACTTGTATTCTGTAACAACAGAAATATAAAATATTAAGATTTACGAGATTAATGTCTTGATTTTAACCGTTCTGTACTAATATAAAAAATAATAATGAGTTTTGTGATAAAAAATAAGTTTTCTGTCTTGTTTAATCATTGAAATATAAAGTCTCACATTCAGTAACGTGGAAAAAATTAACAAAATTAAGTTTTCTGTCTTGTTTAATCACTGAAATATAAAGTCTCACATTCAGTAACATGGAAAAAGTAATATTGAGTTTTATAAGGAAAAAATAAGTTCGATGTCTTGTACCATCATAGAAATAATAATAATATCTTGTACAATCACTGAAATAATAATAATTTCACTACATACCTGTAAACGCACACCGGAAGGTGTGGCCTCCTCTCCCAGCATCGTTGGACGTGATGCACCTGCTCCTACGTCTCCGCTATGTGCTGGTAGATGGAGGCGATCGGTGTTGATTTGTCTGGCATCGTCCGCATCGTAGCTCCTCGCTCCGACCTATAAAAATAAAATGTAATCATGTGTTACACCGCTACTATGATGTATGTATTTACATTTTGAAAAACATGATTGATAATGTAATAAAACGTACCTGTAATCGGGCGGGTTCCTGGCTTTGACCACCACCGTGCACGGGAATCCTCGAGGTCTCGCCTCCGTTGCATGATGTCCCGGCTTCAGCAGGAAAGTACAAGTGGCCTGCCTGGTGATACATCCCAATGCGATTGGCGGCGTCTCTCGTTGCTGGGTGGTGTCTCCTCTCCTGGTGCATACTTAAGTAACGTGCCGATGAGAAGTTGGAGTGGCAAATGTTACAGGTGAAGGCAGTAACGGAGTGATTTTCGCGGATGTGTCTTTTTAGTACATCACTTCGTGTAAATATCACACCGCATATTTCACACTTGTAGTCACTTTTCTTATGATGTTGGTTGATGTGTCTGTTGAGATCCTTCTTGTGTCTGTACCTTGAAGCACACTCACCACATTGGAAGACGACGGCGGACGAGCTCTCCATGATGTGTAGTCGGCGACGGTCTGCGAAGAAGTGAATGTGATGCGGTGACGTCATCACCTTATATACTAACGCCGTGAGCTAGCCGTGACGTGCAGAAACTTGTTCTGTAATATGAGATGTGTGACCTACTTAACTTCCGCACACGTGCCATGTAAGACCTTGAAGCATGCATGAGCCTGTTTGTAATGATGACGTCATAAATAAAGAATTTGTTGAATCAACATCATATCACTTCTTGTATATGAATAAAGAAATTAAACTTTTGTTTGAAGATACGTTTGGAAAAAAATGCTGTCGTAGCATTATGTTTTAGTTCGTATGAACAAAGACTTAATATGATCCGCGGGGATTGTGTGACAAAACGTAGAAAATAAAATGCTGACTTTGGTAATATGATACCTATTGTGAAATGAACTCTCTCGTAAAAATATACTACAAATCTGCCACAATGTCATTTGTTCATAATTTTAAATTACGCGCTAGAAGCCATTTTCTAAAGAATTACGTATTAGAATTTCAAATCTCTCGCTAAAACCGTGCATTGAAAACCATTTTTCTATTTTCACCAGGAGCAACCGTAAGGACTATTATAACCAAGTCCGCTTCAAAGCAATAAATTAATAAAAGCACTAGGTAGATTAATAAACTAGGATTTAAAGATTAAATGGATAAATGAAATATCACTGTTATGAATGGAGAATTAAAGAGATGGAATGTAGGTGACACGAGTGCGAGATAAGACATACTAGAACGCTTGCGTCTGCATATGACCACTGCAAGGTGAGTAGAAATCTTGCGAGATGAGATTCTAAATACGTGTTACAAATCTCTGTATGCAAGTGATTAAAAACATTCACTGGCTTTCTGTATCGGCATTAAAAAAACCTGTAATTATTATCATAATATATCCCTTTACTGACTTTGAATCGAACTCAGAATCACTCAGCGATGGAATATTACAATATAAGTTTTTAATATATCGCAATAGAATGGTGATGAATATCAAAATAGTTATACATCATTTTAAAATTTAAAGGTTCAGTCATACATCATTTTTTAAAATTTAAAGGTATTGCAGTGTTACGCTAGACATTTAAAGAGATAATTCGTAATGAATGAAGTTGTAAGTTAGCGAGCGATAAGAGAAGCATCTTGTTGTATAGCGTTATATGAGTGTTGCAGATAACATGCATGGCGAGCAAGCTGATAAAACTGTTACCTAAGCAAATCTCTGCACGTACAATGCAATCCAACCATTGTTCTGCGTTGGTATAACACATAGTGTATCGGTCTTATAAAAACCTGTAATTATTAGCATAATATATCCCCTCTAAAGACCCCAGCATGAGTTTTACGCACCGGCCGCCTTTACCATAGGACCAAAGTAAAAATTACATTAAACGCTAATCGGCAAACCTAGGTTGAGATGACCTCAGGGCTAAAATAGACATCTTACGGAAAAACTGTATGTGAAATATAATTATAAAAAAATACTTGAAGGAATAAAATAACGCTTCTCTACATTTCCAACTGCGTCTGATAATAATAATAATAATAATAATAATAATAATAATAATAATAATAAGGTTAACAGCCTTAGGCAACGGTCGCATTTACTCCAGGTTGGGTCGATCCCAGGACCATAGTGAAATAAACATCTTACGGAAAACTGATGACGTTGCATTTCCGCTTCGTGTTGTAATATGAAACCTACTGCCGGTCACATGGTCTGGCGCGCCGCCATTTTGGATGATGTCATTTGTGGACTTTGGTCGATGCGGACTTTGCCCCTGCGCCACCATGTGTTGCGGGTATGTATCGGGCGCCACCATAGGGGAGATGAAGAAAACCACACTACTTCTGGAGAAGGTTTGTATGAAAGAAAATTTTTGGAAAATCCACGGGGAAAGTCGGAAATGTGATGAAATGAGGCAAAGTTAGACAAAGTTAGAGAGTTCTGCTGTCAATTGTTTACATAAAAAAATTGAAGTGTGACAAAAGAAGTGTGACATATTCACAGTTTGAGAGTTCCGCTTTCACATGTTTTCATAATAAAACAAACAAACAAAAACATATAAATTTCAGTGGATAGCGAAATGTGGCACTTATAATTTATAACCCAGTCTTCGAGAAGCATTAATCATAATGACTGAAATTCAACCCGGTCTGAGTGGCATAATTAAAATTAAGAGAGGTAAGTCTTTGCGAAGTGGACAAAAGGAAATAATATTGAATGTGTTTAGTGGATTTCTTAAAAAAATATCCCAGACTTGCAATAGAAGACATTGTAAAATTGACGTTGGAATTCACCGATCTGGAATGTGACTGGAAAGTGGGTAGTGAATACAGAGACTCCGATTTAGTGAAAACTCATCCAATAAAGCCGCATAGTGTTTTAGATAACATTTCTTGACCAATTTGCACGACATTTTGCACACATACCCAGTTAAGCCCGGGAAGTAACGCGGTGAACACTAAAATTCTAACAGACCACTCCTTCCCTTTAAAATGTATACAATTTCTGAATATATTATACTGAAAAATGAAATGCAATTCAGTTATAATGACAACAGTGTATTGTTTAGAGTGTTCACATAGGGCTTTAGGAATTACATAAAACTGGGCTGTATCAAATTTTGATGCTATCGATGTAATTAATACATTTGTGAAAATAATTCTAGAAGAATGAAATCCAAGAAAATAAAGCACAATGTGAAGCAGTCACATAACTTTCTCTACCCTCGACATGGAAAATATTTCCTCCCTTCACATTTTGATGTAGAATAAGCGGTCGTATTGCAGGGACAGCTTAAGTGTGTGCCAGTGAGTACGTACATCAGAAGTCTGTAAAAAATCCTATCCACTGATATGTCACTCATAGCTGTAAAGAAGACAAAATAGGGTGGAACATTTTCAGTCCTATGCCCGCAGTATATCATGTCCCAGGTTTTGGGGGAGGAAAGTATGAAAGTGATATTGCATATATATATTTTTTTTAATTTCAGCTCCGAAACGGTTCAATGGTAACATAAGAGTGAGAAATAAAAATTTCCATAAAGACAAAACAATCTTATGTAATCGGATTTATGTTCCTTCTTATTTCAACCCCTCCCAGGCATGGTGTGTAGAAGCAACGGAATGCAACATTCGACATCCTCTGTGAGCCAAAAATAAAGCTATGACTAGCGTTTTCAGAGGGAATACTTTGAGTGTGATAAGTCGTTCTTCCTCATTTCAAGTTCTACGTACATGTTATGCAAGACCCTAGAATTTGAAAATCGAAAGTCCTTCATAAGTTAATTTCAAATAACAAAATGAAAACCCGGGCGACGCCGGGCCTTTTACGCTAGTAAAATATATAATTGCTTTTTTGTAATTTTGTCATTTTGTACCTCATTGCCCCAATAAAGTATATCGTTACTGAAACGAAATCCCCGGTTTCTTTAGCAGCAAATTAAAGGCAATCTATGAAGCTTACAGTTGCAGTTTATTCACAGTGCTTACTCCAGCAAGACTCCAAAATTAAAATTTTAAAAACGTTATTGTTAATTTTATGTGGTAGAATTGGAAAAGGAAGGGGAACAAGTATTCCTATAGTTTTGTGGTCTTGAAACGTCAAAATATTAGAATAGCCTGTAATTTTTCGAAGAACTCGAGAAATTCAAATATCTGGGAGCAATAATTACAGATAAAAAAAATATTCAGGAAGAAGTGAAGTGTTGACTGAAAGGAGAACATTTTTTGTATATGCAATTCATCTTCTCGTCTTCTGTCCAGAATTCTAAAAATAAAAACTTTCAAGATAATATTACTGCCTGTTGTACTGTATTACATGGATGTGAGACATGGTCACTTTCTCTTCGGGAATACTTTTGTAGCCTATAGCAGTGTAAATGCTTTATGATAAAAGTCGAGTGGAAAAGTTATCTTTCCTTTTACCCTTTTTAAATGCAGTCAACCCTACAATATATATTCTTCGGTCTTCCCAATTGTTTTGCAGTGAAAGTAGACGGTGTTTTGTTCGTTTATATTTTTATTAGCCTGTAAGTGACCAAATGGTTGCTTTACAAACCATACCCTCAAAAACACCCCAGACTGAATGAATTTATTTGTTGTAAAGCATGCAGTTCACTTTCTCTATTGAACAAGCTTTCTGTAATATAGACCTAAAGGAATTTTTGAAAAGCAGAAGACAGAAAAAATAGTGAAAACGTTTCCAAGTACACTTGAGTGTAATAGAAATCGCGAACTTAGATGATAAAACAGTAGCCTATAATTTCATGTTTAATTTCTGTAGTCTGTAATTTTTCCCGGAAACGATTCATTAGGATTCCTTTGGCACTCGCAGCCAATTCTAAAAGTGTTATAGCTAAGTATAAACACTATTAATAGGGATGGTCGATTTTTGCAACTAAAAAATAAAGATTTTGTATTTTAAAAATAAAATTTAACATTTTATAGGAAATTTAACGAAAAAATTTAGCAATCTGTAGCGATTTCGGATGAAATAATTTTTCTATTAGAAAATTAGGTTTTACACATAAGTGCGTTAACAAGTGCATTTTATTGATTTTCAAGCATATAAGTAGGCATAAAGGAACATAAACTTGTAGTGAAATTGTCAACACTAAAACGCACATCAAATTATATGCACTGCTAACTTTAATTTGCCAACATGCGTTTAAAATCAGCATTCAGCAAACACATTACAAATTCTACATTAAAGTAATGTTAATAACTAGAAAATAGCCCGTGGCTTTGCCACGGTTAAAATGATGCTTAAATACGAAACTTACAGGTATACAATCCTGAAGGCACTGACAATACATTTACAAAAGTCAGCGCTGGCTTCATCAATTTTTATTTAAAATATATCATCGTATACTACATTTTTTTGTGAAAACTGCATCAGAATAGTCAAGTAACTTCCCCTGTTCTGATGTGTTTTCCACCTTAACTCTTACATCCTCTGAACGCCTCACTCTCGAAAATGCTATATAGCCTATAGTTGTCCGTGCATAAACACTAAAAACTCCGTGGCGCTACATCCCTGGAGGGACTTGGCCTACCACCCGACCGCTGCGTCATCTCCCGTAGGCAGATGGCAGGATTGGGGGGCATGTGGTCAGCATGCCGACACCCGTGCATAAACACTGGTTCTGGCAAATAAATCCCGACCTTATCTAAAGTCTGTCCTTGGGACTTATTAATTGTCATTGCTAAGGCTACCATTACAGGAAACTGCCTTCTTGTAAGTTTAAATGGCAGGCCAGTATCTGCAGCTCTTTTCTGTTCCTCTTTTTCATTCTGTTCTATAATCGATTCCCCAATATTTAATCTTTGCCTCTTGGAAAGAACGCAGGCATTATGGTCAACCGTGTTTTAATGCTTCCTTATCTGGATATATTACGATTTTGCCTTCAAAATACGTTCCCATCAGTATGTAGATTACAGAAATTAACTATATCGTAAGTTTTATGCAGTCCCAAACCCACCTGTAAACACTGATAAAGCGTATTGTTTCTCAACTGTTTGTTGACAGATGAATATGATGTGAATTTTATTTGATCAATTCAGTGCAATTTTCAGAAATTATGGGACAAAATTATATAATGTTTCAAGGGAAGGAATGGTTTGTCTGGATTTTTATTATCAGCGATATTTCAAGTGTTAAACCATCAACAGTAGTAACTAGCTAGCTTTAAACTAAAATGGCCGCCATCGACGCCGCCCCCAGCGTCGCGACGCCGCCCTTGAACCATGTCACGTCTGCACTAACGTGACGCTATTATACACGAATCGAAACAGTGAGAGACGCCTGTTCACCCTGTGCTAACCCCGTCTCATCCAGACGCCCCGTTTAAAAGTTAGGACCTTAGGCAAAATCGACGCCGCCCCCGACGCCTACTTAGGTCCTTTGATCCATGGGTGTCCTGTGACGTCACGGGAGTCGATTCAAACAAGGGAGATCCACCAATATGCACCGTGCTATCCTCTACCCATCCAAACGCTTCGTTTGCGAGTTAGGCCCTAGAACCATTGTTCCCGTTACGCAACAGGAACAGGTTCTATCGTTGTGCCTTTTATACCAGGGTACGTGTGTGACTCATGGTAGTCGTTTCGAACAATGTAGTTACGTCCTTCCGCACTATGTTATCCCTATTCATCACAAAGGGTGTAATTAGGCCCTTTGGACCAAGGAGAGGTTATAGACGTCATGGTAGTCGTTTCGAACAGTTGAGTTACACCATTTAACACTATGCTATCCCCTATTCATCCCACGGCTGCAATTAGGCCCTTTGGACCAAGGAGAGATTATAACCGTCATGGTAGTCGATTCGAACAATAGAGTTACGCCTTTTACCACTATGCTATCCCCCATTCATCCTGACACCTGTAACTAGGCCCTTGGGATCAAGGAGACGTTATGGACGTCATGGTAGTCGTTTCGAACAATGAAGTTACGTCCTTTCGCACTATGTTATCCATATTCATCCCAAAGGGTGTAATTAGGCCCTTTGGACCAAGGAGAGGTTATAGACGTCATGGTAGTCGATTCGAACAATTGAGTTACGCCTTTTAACACTATGCTATCCCCTATTCATCCCGATGGCTGTAATTAGGCCCTTTGGATCTAGGAGAGGTTTTGTACATCATGGTAGTCGATTCGAACAATTGAGGTACCCTCTTTAACACTATGCTAACCCCTATTCATCCCGATGGCTGTAATTAGGCCTTTTGGATCTAGGAGAGGTTTTGTACATCATGGTAGTCGATTCGAACAATTGAGGTACCCTCTTTAACACTATGCTATCCCTGATTCATCCCGATGGCTGTAATTAGGCCCTTTGGATCTAGGAGAGGTTTTGTACATCATGGTAGTCGATTCGAACAATTGAGGTAGCCTCTTTAACACTATGCTAACCCCGATTCATCCCGATGGCTGTAATTAGGTCTTTTGGATCTAGGAGAGGTTTTGTACATCATGGTAGTCGATTCGAACAATTGAGGTACCCTCTTTAACACTATGCTATCCCCTATTCATCCCGATGGCTGTAATTAGGCCCTTTGGATCTAGGAGAGGTTTTGTACATCATGGTAGTCGATTCGAACAATTGAGGTATCCTCTTTAACACTATGCTAACCCCGATTCATCCCGATGGCTGTAATTAGGCCTTTTGGATCTAGGCGAGGTTTTGTACATCATAGTAGTCGATTCGAACAATTGAGGTACCCTCTTTAACACTATGCTATCCCTGATTCATCCCGATGGCTGTAATTAGGCCCTTTGGATCTAGGAGAGGTTTTGTACATGATGGTAGTCGATTCGAACAATTGAGGTAGCCTCTGTAACACTATGCTAACCCCGATTCATCCCGATGGCTGTAATTAGGCCTTTTGGATCTAGGCGAGGTTTTGTACATCATAGTAGTCGATGAGAACAATTGAGGTACCCTCTTTAACACTATGCTATCCCTGATTCATCCCGATGGCTGTAATTAGGCCCTTTGGATCTAGGAGAGGTTTTGTACATCATGGTAGTCGATTCGAACAATTGAGGTAGCCTCTGTAACACTATGCAAACCCCGATTCATCCCGATGGCTGTAATTAGGCCCTTTGGATCTAGGAGAGGTTTTGTACATCATGGTAGTCGATTCGAACAATTGAGGTACCCTCTTTAACACTATGCTATCCCTGATTCATCCCGATGGCTGTAATTAGGCCCTTTGGATCTAGGAGAGGTTTTGTACATCATGGTAGTCGATTCGAACAATTGAGGTAGCCTCTTTAACACTATGCTATCCCCGATTCATCCCGATGGCTGTAATTAGGCCCTTTGGATCTAGGAGAGGTTTTGTACATCATGGTAGTCGATTCGAACAATGGAGGTAGCCTCTTTAACACTATGCTAACCCCGATTCATCCCGATGGCTGTAATTAGGCCTTTTGGATCTAGGAGAGGATTTGTACATCATGGTAGTCGATTCGAACAATTGAGGTACGCTCTTTAACACTATGCTATCCCCGATTCATCCCGATGGCTGTAATTAGGCCCTTTAGATTTAGGAGAGGTTTTGTACATCATGGTAGTCGAATCGAACAATTGAGGTAGCCTCTTTAACACTATGCTAACCCCTATTCATCCAGATGGCTGTAATTAGGTCTTTTGGATCAGGGAGAGGTTTTGTACATCATGGTAGTCGATTCGAACAATTGAGGTACCCTCTTTAACACTATGCTATCCCCGATTCATCCCGATGGCTGTAATTAGGCCATTTGGATCGAGGTAACTATATAATAGTGGACTTGAATGAATTATGATTTCGTCGATGTAATATATTGGTGAAAGTAATTACTAAAAAATGAAATCGAAGAAAATACAACACTGTGATAGGTAGTCACATAACTGTTTTCTACCTTCACTTCACCTTCCGATGTAGAATAAGAGATCGTAATGCAAGGACAGCTTAATTGTGTGAGTATAACCGAGCTAGTCCTATGAAATCGAACTGTTTTGTATTTTATCGTTCTGAAAACAAACATACGTGTAAAACTACTTTCGAATCTAAAAATAAATCCTTGCTTGTTACACACACACACACACATACACACATGTCCTGGAAAACAACTCTACCCACCTCCGCCTCCTTTCCGCGTTCCAAGGAATTTGCGGAAAACGTGGACTACCTCTATGTCAGGAGACGTAGTAAACATGTTTTCAGACTCCTGCGTCATCCAACCCTTGATCATGAAGTAGATGAACATGTAGACATAATGTCCACAAATCCCCGAAAGAACGAAGATGTTTACTATATTGCTTGAGCTCAATATAAATACCCATGTGATGCTGGCGATATTTAAAGCAATCAGTTTGGGTAATCATTGTGGTTAACGACTCAAGATAAGTAATTATTTAAGGCATGACCTATACCTATTAAATGCGACTTCGATAAATAAATACGATATAAGCATGTTGTGAAATATTACAGAAAGTTGACACCATACATTTAAATAAGAGACTACTATAGTTATCTAAAGACAGATCCATGGTAATATTATAATGAAAATAAAGACATCACAGTGAGGTGTAATCACATAACTTTCTCGAACCTAGACACTGACAATAGTGGCCACCTAGGGTTATGACAACACTGAACTTTAACGAGATATGATTTCATCACTGCAATATTATGGTGCAAATAAATACATCAGAATGATATGTATGTACATAACGGTAATAAATAATTTAGTTTTCATAGGGAATGAAGTAGAAAGAATACATTTCCAAAATAACTAGGTGCAAGTTAGTAATATTTGCAACATTTAAAACAATAATTTACACTTTCTTTTTTTTATACACAAGCCATGCCTTTTAATGTCTTCCTTGTACACTTTAGGAAACTAAATTATTTATACAAGTAATGGATGAAAACTGATACTGTATAAAACACAACTTGTGATTAATGTAGAAATGATTACTAACATGAACCAAATTAATTTGAAAATATCTTACATGTGCACTTCAATCGCTATGAAAACTGTAATATTTTATACAGGTCAAGGTTGAAAACTGACAAAGCGTGTCTTTTCATACTGTAAAACACAACTTGTGATTGAAAACGTACAGTTGTATTCAGATGTTGGAAATAATAATGTTATTACAACCCAACATGTGCCAAATTAATTTGAAAATGTCATACATGTGCACTTCACTTGCTATGAAAGCTAAAATATTTATACAACTCACGGTTGAAAACTTACAACGCATGCCTTTTCATACTGTATAAAACACAACTTGTGATTAAAACCGCTAATAAAACTATAATATTTATACAAGTCTAGTTTGAAAACTGACAAAACATGTCTCTTCATACTGTATAAAACACAACTTGTGATTGAAAACGTACAATTGTTTTCAGATGTTGGAAATAATACTGTTATTACAACACAACTTGTGATAAAAACGGTGCCAAATTAATTTGAAAATGTCAAACATGTGCACTTCACTTGCTATGAAAGCTAAAATATTTATGCAACTCACGGTTGAAAACTTACAATGCGTGCCTTTTCATAATGTATAAAACACAACTTGTGATAAAAATCGCTAATAAAACTATAATATTTATACAAGTCTAGTTTGAAAACTGACGAATTTCATTTTCTCTCTACCTATTCTTACCGTTTGCCCTACCGAAAACTTTACAGGTCTCTGTTTCACACGAATCTGTTTCTTTGCCATACGTCGCCATATTTTCAAACATCTTGATCGCTAACCTTACTAGGGGCCATTCCTGTTGTATTGTGCACGCTATCGTTATATCCCTTCACAAACTTATCCAACACGTCGTGATACTTGTAACTGTTCTTGAAAGTAAAATATTTGTACATTTTAGTTTTTAGGGTCCTATTAAACCTTTCCACGACGGAACATTTAACATCGGGATTCCTACACACTTGAAACTCGATATTCTCTTTCCTTAACAAGTCTTGAAGAGATTTGTTTAGAAATTCTTTACCCCTATCGGTTCTTACAGCGACAGGATTCCTAGCGGACTTCTCCAACACCTTTTTAAATCCGTCTGTCACATCCTTACCTCTTTTAGATTTTAAAGGTACAACCCATACGTATTTGGAAAACACATCGATAACAACAAGTAAATATCTTGCGCTGTCATTATGTTTCGCAATGCTTTGTACATTCGCTAGATCAAGTTCAAACACGTCGTAAAGGTTATTTACAGAATACGGATTCCTAGGAAACTTTCTCCTGATTGGTTTATGTAAGGAGTAAACATCCTGCTCAACTAACCAATGCTCGATATTTTTATCTGTAATGCTAGAAGCTTGTGAAAGTTTACTAACAGTGGAAAATCCCGTTGCTGCTTCGGGATCGTAATACAACTTGTGTAATGTTTCCTTCATCATCTCCGTTGTTTATAGGTACTCCACCTAAGCTCTCTCGATGGAAACAATTTTGAAATGACTTGTTTGTATTTAACTGTTCTAGCGGTTTTATTATCGACGCTGTTATGTCCTTCGGTCCTAGTTAAATGTCTTTGTACGTGTCGAGGTCTTCCTGCGTAACAAGATTCATATCCACATTCTTCCTAGTAAGCAAGCAACTCCCATAAACCTGCACTCGCATCGTATGTTATACCGTTAATGATCAAATTATTGTTTAACAATTGTATTTTAGAATTGCCTAACATATACTCTCCCGTCTCTTTATTTTCTTAGATTCCAAACTGTGTGTCTACAGTTGGCGATGTTACATCACCTATAACGTTACGTTTCGCTTCGTCCTCGGAGATAGGTTTCTCGGGTGATAAATCTTTAACTCTTTTCCTAGATTCAGCTACTTCGTGTTCAAGTATTCTGTTCTGTTTTCTCTTGAATATAGGATCTTCACTCTCGAGTAGTTTAGATCACTCTTTGTACGGATCCGTAACAACATCTGCCGGGTTTGAACCTTCGACACGTTTTAAACGCTTGTACTCTTTAGCACTAACCAGAAACATTTTCTGTAACATTATGCTAAAGATCCCAAGACGGATAATAAGGGATGATAAGAGAGGAATTAAAATCCTCCTTTCTGTACTAACGTTTTCTTTTTCCTAGACAAGGATACGTTCATGTCTACAAGATGTCTTAAGGAATGTTTATGTTTAAAAATGACCTCCAATCTTCGGGATACACCTGTCTTGCTAGAAACATAATTTGATTTTTTATCTATCATCTTTCTAAACAATAACATGTACTTTGTGTTCAAAGAGATGTCTCTGCTGTAAGAAGATGAATGGAACAGGTTTTGCGTTATGAGAATAACCGAAATGTTGAGAAGACTGATGGAACAGGTTTTGCGTTATGAGAATAACCGAAATGTTTCTATGATGACAACCTTTTGTAAATATAGAAGTCCCTCTGTCGAGTAAGCTTTGTCTAGCAAATCATCTAAAACAACGAGTTTAGGTTTAGTACATTGTTCTTGTTTAAAGTCAGGAAGACCTTCGTGCTACGTTACGAGGGTATTGAATTTTGTCAGGGAGGGACAGCGTTACTTTCACTAAACACCACAGAATACTTTCGTACTTACTCACGTTACACAATCGATTTAAGTTATTAATGAGTCTTACATAGAAACAGGGTCCCAACACTATCATAGACAATGGCTGATCAAATTTTATTACAACCATAACAATGTTTAATCATAGGTTTGGTTCCATCCCAGCAGTCGTGATGAGAATCAGGGTAGTGTTTACAACATCTAAGACACTTTTTTTTTACAATATCGCTACGTTTCACACTTTCGGATATTTTATGATGCACTAAATATCTGCTCTCGGCTCCTCATTTTCTTCTCCGTTCTCACAGAGATAGTCGCTGTAGGGTTAGGTTAGGAAAGGCTAGGTTAGGTTATGTTGTATTAATCAAAGTAGATCGTTGCAATCTGAAATACGTCGTTTATTAACATAAGGAAAGGATGTAATACAACACGATGTTATTTAACGAATTCCAGACATACCCTAGTAATGAGGCATTACCAATAGGTATATAATATGTGAACCACAGTTTTACATCTGTGTTTTACCATGAGTAAGGATTAATGCTGACTTCAATAAATAATATTCTGCATGCGTTTGAGATATTGCAGAAATTTGCCATCATATCATTGTAATAAGAGACTGTTTTAGAAGCCTTAGTTAGATATCTAAAGTCGGAAGGATATATGCAACTACTGTCAAAGAAACACGTACCTTTGTTTTCCTGCTCCTGTACCTACATCGTAATGACAAATCATATGGGTACCGTATTAATCAGTTTCATATGGGTTTTGTATCCTTCAAGGATGCTATCCAGGTATCCAGAAACGATTTGTAATGTCTTCCACCTATACTTAGTTAGTTAAAGATAAATTAGGCTCCTTCCGGATAAACAGTGTTACTATTACTATCAACTAATGAAAATGAGTATGTATGGAATAGGAAAAGGTTTGGGTTATATTTTCATTTCGGAACGCCACAACTTTATCCTATAACATAAGGTTGTCACGCCTCTATGAAATAACCTGTATAAACAATAGGATTCAGAGTAATATGCGGTAAGGGAAATTATTGTCCATGGGAAGAAAGAAACACGTTCCTGTGTTACAGTTCCACATGTAGTTACATCGTAGTGGTCAAACAATGGACGACTGTATGAATCAAATTACCGTTTGGTGAAATAATGACAGTGTATTAAAAGCCTAATGCATTAGAACCTTTCAACTCTGTCTCGGAAGTTGACTGTATTCTATCATTATCCTACGTCTTGCTACTGCTAATAAAACCATGTCGTAAGGGGTGGATTATAGTTTTTAATCACAAGTTGTGTTTTATACGTAGCGGGAACATTAGAATAGTTAAGCAAAGTTCGATAAGGTTTTAGAACAAGCCATCACCTGTATCCTCTACTCTGATATAGTTTTTTTAATCACAAGTTGTGTTTTATACAGTATGAAAAGGCATGCTTTGTCCGTTTTCAACCATGACTTGTATAAATAATTTAGTTTTCATAGCGACTTAAGTATACATGTCGACATTTTCAAATTAATAAAACCCTGTCGTAAGGGGGTGGACGCATGCCACACATGAAGTAAATCATACAGTTAAACTCCAACTCTTCTCTCTCCCTCAGGCGATTCGTGTTTAGGCCTTGAATACTTTTCACCAGATTGCAAGAGTTTGATAACAATGTCCCGCAGGATTCTGTTGTTTAAAGAAGCTGTTGGCTGAATGTTAGTGTAACGTCATTCTACAAAACTATGTGAATAACAGCGGTAATTCAGAATCGTTTGCCTCAGTTTTCAACCATGAGTTGCATAAATAATTTAGTTTTCATAGCGACTTAAGTGTACAAGGACGACATTTTCAAAAATCATTTGGTACCTGTTAGTAATAATTTCTACATTTAAATACTTTATACCGTTTTTTAACACAAGATGTGTTTTATACAGTATGAAAAGACACGCTTTGTCAGTTTTCAACCATGACTTGTATAAATAATTCAGTTTTCATAACGACTTACGTGTACAATGTCGTAACGTATTTGCTGTGTTTGTCATACTTGTCTACTTACTTACTTAACGATATTTTAAGGTCTTTGTTACAACATCCTAAAGGGAAAACCGTTTTTGTTTTAATCACAAGTTGTGTTTTATACAGTATGAAATGGCACGCATTGTCAGTTTTCAACCAAGAGCTGTATAAATATTTTAGTTTTCATAGCAGTTGTACTGTACATGTAAGACATTTGTATAAATAATTTAGTTTTCATAGCGACTTAAGTATACATGTCGACATTTTCAATTAATTTGGTACATGTTAGTAATAATATTATAGTTTTTAATCACAAGTTGTGTGTTATACAGTATGAAAAGGCATGCTTTGTCAGTTTTCAACCATGACTTGTATAAATCATTTCTTAGTTTTCATAGCGACTTCAGTACGCATGTCGACAATTTCAAATTCATTTGGTACATGTTGAACTACATGGGTTTCGAAGATCATTTGAAGTTTGCAAGTACTTTCACTATTATATTTATAGATAGCTGTAGGCTATGAGACGAGAATATAACATAGTTTCACCATTTGTCAACCTTCCTCGTGTCTTATAATATAATAAATAGTTTTTTGGGGGGATTATTTACAAACCTTCCGTGAACACTGTCAACATATTGTGATATATATTAAGCACCATGTAAGTATGAGTTATATTGTTATTATGAAGAGAAAGCGGGTTAAATCTATTTATAGTATATGATGAAATGGTTAGAGAAAATATGTTATGACGCTATCCTAGGAAGTCGCATTCCTGCATCTAATTCTATCTATTTCCAGACAAGAAACGAATGTAAGTTCAAAGAGGGGGAACCAGTTACTTAATATCGCTATAAATAGGTTGACTTTACTGTCCCTATCATTAAACACTGTTACATCGTTCGTTCTGTGAATACTGTAGACTACATACTTGTCGATAGCATCAGTATCTGTTCTTCTAACATAGTCTTTGTCTTTTCTGCTACAACTAACGAAGTAAGTGACGTCATGTTTGTTTGTTTTCCTATTTCTATCAGATTCGATGTTTATTATTTTGTTAACTAGTTGTTAGTCATCTGATTTGTTCCTTTATACAAAACAAAACATCAGCTAGAGTTTATTGTTGACATAGTGTATAAAAATGTTATATTAAATACTTTTTTTCTTTTCAGATGGCATCTATAATTGAGAAATTCAATAACTCTACTTATGGGGCAAGGTGTGTTTCAATCTCACAACTAGTAGTGTTTTATGAATATTACTTTACCTGTTAAAGAAAAAGAACAAAAGGTTATGATTTATTTACTTTATACTGACCAAGCCGTATGAATTATGTTAGTGATATATTGTTTTCTTTTGATCGTAGGGGTGGCCTAGTTGCAGACGTACAGGGTTTTGTCGAACAATCAACAGGGCAATTTTTTGTAAAAGAATTGTTTTCTTGTGATTTGAAAGGTGAAAACAGTGTACATCTATTATTCAACAGCCCTGAAGACCGTGTTGTAAACGAGATGACCAAACATTACTTAGAACATTTTCATCATGGATTAAAATACGATCATGGATTTGTAGATTATGGTCACATGGAAAATATTGTAAGAAACATTTTCAAAAATTGTGATCATGTATTTGTGAAAGGTTTTCAGAAGAAACAATTTCTACAAAACATTATTCCGTCTGTTGAGGTCTACGATCTATTTGATTTCAATTGTCCAAATTTAAATATTCTACCTAAATGTATTACTGTCTGTAAATTTCATACTTTTCCTGAAGCAAAATGTGCACAACAAATTGTTTTAAGTTTAAAGTCATGGATCATAGACAATATTCATTACGTGTTTTAAAACAAACCTTAAGTTAAATAAGTTAAATAAAACATACCTATGATGCTCATGGTAAGGAGAAGCAGTTGAATCACTATCACTTTCAATCACACGTAGAGCTATAGACACTTAGGACATATAGAGAGTCTGTGAGATCACATGTTTTAAAACAAAACTATTCTATTTTATACATGTCGTATTGATTACACATTACAAATACTGACGCGGATGTGTGTGTGTGTGTTTCAATCACTTCCTTGTGATGAAATTCCATTCTGTCATCGTGTTTGTAAACCCAGTATGTTGAAATAAACCATGCAGCACTACTACTGTGAAGCCCTTTGTTTATACACATTATTTCACAGGAGCGTGACAATCTTATGATACACAATAAAAGGTTGTGACGGTCTGAAATGACATTTAACCTTAACCGATTTCCTAATCCTTACAAACAGTCATTTACATATAGTTAATAATAACACTGTTCATGTAGGGCAAACGGTAAGAATAGGTAGAGAGAAAATGAAATTCGTCAGTTTTCAAACTAGACTTGTATAAATATTATAGTTTTATTAGCGATTTTTATCACAAGTTGTGTTTTATACATTATGAAAAGGCACGCATTGTAAGTTTTCAACCGTGAGTTGCATAAATATTTTAGCTTTCATAGCAAGTGAAGTGCACATGTATGACATTTTCAAATTAATTTGGCACATGTTAGTAATCATTTCTACATTTAAATAATGTTATACGTTTTTATCACAAGTTGTGTTGTAATAACAGTATTATTTCCAACATCTGAATACAATTGTAAGTTTTCAATCACAAGTTGTGTTTTATACAGTAATGAAGAGACATGTTTTGTCAGTTTTCAAACTAGACTTGTATAAATATTATAGTTTTATTAGCGGTTTTAATCACAAGTTGTGTTTTATACAGTATGAAAAGGCATGCGTTGTAAGTTTTCAACCGTGAGTTGTATAAATATTTTAGCTTTCATAGCAAGTGAAGTGCACATGTATGACATTTTCAAATTAATTTGGCACATGTTGGGTTGTAATAACATTATTATTTCCAACATCTGAATACAACTGTACGTTTTCAATCACAAGTTGTGTTTTACAGTGTGAAAAGACACGCTTTGTCAGTTTTCAACCTTGACCTGTATAAAATATTACAGTTTTCATAGCGATTGAAGTGCACATGTAAGATATTTTCAAATTAATTTGGTTCATGTTAGTAATCATTTCTACATTAATCACAAGTTGTGTTTTATACAGTATCAGTTTTCATCCATTACTTGTATAAATAATTTAGTTTCCTAAAGTGTACAAGGAAGACATTAAAAGGCATGGCTTGTGTATAAAAAAAAGAAAGTGTAAATTATTGTTTTAAATGTTGCAAATATTACTAACTTGCACCTAGTTATTTTGGAAATGTATTCTTTCTACTTCATTCCCTATGAAAACTAAATTATTTATTACCGTTATGTACATACATATCATTCTGATGTATTTATTTGCACCATAATATTGCAGTGATGAAATCATATCTCGTTAAAGTTCAGTGTTGTCATAACCCTAGGTGGCCACTATTGTCAGTGTCTAGGTTCGAGAAAGTTATGTGATTACACCTCACTGTGATGTCTTTATTTTCATTATAATATTACCATGGATCTGTCTTTAGATAACTATAGTAGTCTCTTATTTAAATGTATGGTGTCAACTTTCTGTAATATTTCACAACATGCTTATATCGTATTTATTTATCGAAGTCGCATTTAATAGGTATAGGTCATGCCTTAAATAATTACTTACCTTGAGTCGTTAACCACAATGATTACCCAAACTGATTGCTTTAAATATCGCCAGCATCACATGGGTATTTATATTGAGCTCAAGCAATATAGTAAACATCTTCGTTCTTTCGGGGATTTGTGGACATTATGTCTACATGTTCATCTACTTCATGATCAAGGGTTGGATGACGCAGGAGTCTGAAAACATGTTTACTACGTCTCCTGACATAGAGGTAGTCCACGTCTTCCGCAAATTCCTTGGAACGCGGAAAGGAGGCGGAGGTGGGCAGAGTTGTTTTCCAGGACATGTGTGTATGTGTGTGTGTGTGTGTGTAACAAGCAAGGATTTATTTTTAGATTCGAAAGTAGTTTTACACGTATGTTTGTTTTCAGAACGATAAAATACAAAACAGTTCGATTTCATAGGACTAGCTCGGTTATACTCACACAATTAAGCTGTCCTTGCATTACGATCTCTTATTCTACATCGGAAGGTGAAGTGAAGGTAGAAAACAGTTATGTGACTACCTATCACAGTGTTGTATTTTCATCGATTTCATTTTTTAGTAATTACTTTCACCAATATATTACATCGACGAAATCATAATTCATTCAAGTCCACTATTATATAGTTACCTCGATCCAAATGGCCTAATTACAGCCATCGGGATGAATCGGGGATAGCATAGTAGTAGTAACTAGCTAGCTTTATCTCCAAAATGGCCGCCAGGCGACGCCGCCCCCAGCGTCGCGACGCCGCCCTTGAACCATGTCACGTCTGCACTAACGTGACGCTATTATACACGAATCGAAACAGTGAGAGACGCCCTATCACCCTGTGCTAACCCCGTCTCCTCCAGACGCCCCGTTTAAAAGTTAGGACCTTATGCCAACCGACGCCGCCCCCGACGCCCACTTAGGTCCTTTCTTCCATGACGTAACGGGAATGTTTCAAACATGTGGATACGTTCTTACGCGTTATGGTAGTCCCATGTTCATCCCTACGGCCGCCCTCCGACGCACACTTAGGTCCTTTTCTCCATGACGTCATGGGTTAGAACACGTCCTTCGTTTATACCTTTTTACCATTAGGCCCTATGGCTAGTGTAATATGCCCCCTTGCCCGTAAGACCCCGAACCGAAGACGTACCTCTCCCTATGGGTTAGAACACGTCCTTCGTTTATACCTTTTTACCCTATGTACAACATCATGGCTATGAGGAAATAAAATAAAAGAAATCCTTTTAAAATCTTATCGCTAGCGAAAACATCCCCACACGGAAGTGTATCTCTGCAATACATCCCTAGGCTAGCTGAAGAATAACAATATGTTATACAATCCTTATCTGGAGAGAGAGTTTTTACAGATGTTGTTGTCATTCGTGCCCGAGTTACCTGTATAAAAGACGTTTCCTTACAAGCCTAAGTTAAGTTAAGTGAAGAGTGACCTCTTAGTGTGTAGAGCGAAGAATCTTTCAACTGTTCCTGTGGGTATGTAATAAACATTTTCATTTATTTACTAAGTGACATTTTATTTAAAAAAAAATGATTGTGCTAGGATTTTATAGTGACAGATTATGTTAAAAAACAAATGCTAATATTTGTTCATTGTGTTAGTTTCACTTAGGCCGTATATTATTTCGTCAACTCAGTGTTATTAACAAATTGACAACATATGTCTTAGGGTTCGCCAGTGTTTATTATAAGTGACAGTTTATTTTTTAAAAAAAGTTTTGCTAATATTTGTTCATTGTGTTAGTTTCACTTAGGCCGTATATTATGTCATCAACTCAGTGTTATTAACAAATTGACAACATATGCCTTAGGTTTCGCCAATGTTTTTTATAAGTGACAGTTTATTTAAAATAAAAAATGATTGTGCTAGGATTTTATAGCGACAGATTATTAAAAAAAAAACAAATGCTAATATTTGTTCATTGTGTTAGTTTCACTTAGGCCGTATATTATTATTTCATCAACTCAGTGTTATTAACAACAATATTTCAAAGGACGTTCATTTGATACAATTGCTCAATAACACCGTACACTATTCTTGTGTGCTCCGAGGATTTTATAGTGACAGTTTATACAAATGCTAATATTTGTGCATTGTGCTAGTTTCACTTAGGCCCTATATTATTTCAACAACTTGGTGTATTATTTTTTCGAAAATATGTAATCTTCCAAGGGAGATTATTATTAACAACAATAACAGGCACCTCTTTACAACATATGGCCTAGGTTTCGCCCCCCTTTATTAATAGATTCCAGGATTTTATAATGAAGCGTATGGATGACAACATTAACACCTTTTTTTGTGCCGAATGTCTAAAATCTGGGAGCCTCATCCTCCTGACACCTTCAGTGCCTCCATACTTGTAATAAGGAACACCTTTTTAATAGGTCTATATAATAAATTAAATCCTGACTGTTCATTGTGGTAGGTTCACCTAGGCCCTATATTATTGCATCAAATCTGTACAACAATATTTCAAAGGTATAAACAGGCACCTTTTTACAACATATGGCCTAGGTTTCGCCCCCTTTATTAATAGACTTCAGGATTTTTAGTGATAAGTATGGATGACAACATTAACACTTTTTGTGCCGAATGTTTAAAATCTTGGAGCCTCAACCTCCTGGCACCTTCAGTGCCTCCATGCCCTGTATTAAGAAAATTAAATCCTGACATAGGAGCAGGATTGTGTGAGAGGAAGGGAATACATTAAATAAATAATAATACGATACAAAGTGAATCTGATTTTTTATTAATATTATTACAATGTGACTTAGTTATATAGATATATAGAGATACTTAATTATTCTGTTTACCACAAGTGTTTCTAATACATCAAAACGTAACAACAACATTTTATTACATTTGTCCTTTATGTATTTATACAAAAAAGCTACACATGTTGTCATTCATCACCCATGTATGTAAAGCTAACACATTCCTATATGAACACATTCCATAGGGAAAACTATGATATTCACAAGTTATGTTAGTTTTAGGAAGACACTTTAAGCTTGGACATTCATACTTCGTAAGATCCATGATTTGAACATTTTTTGAAACTATAGTTTGTAAAAAACGTTTTTTTTCAATGCCTTTTACAAATACATACATACAGCGTCCTAAATCATTTTGAATTATACATGGCAAATGATCGTACTTCTCAACACCTAACTCATAGTGCAGTCCATGATAAAAATGTTCAAGAAAATGTTTAGTACCTTCGTCCACAATACAGTCTCTTGGTGATTCAAATAACAGGTGAAGCACACGAAAGGCAGTACTGTAGTAGTAAGATCAACTGAAGCATATTCTTTCAGTATGAAGTTTTTTGTACTCTGTTCATAATAGCCTTGCAAATCAACTATGCGACAGTCCCTGATGAAAGCAAAACAATAATTAATTACGTATAGTTATACGGTTTAGGAAACATTACATTCCTTTTTTTTTGATAATACCATATCCTGAAGAAGAATTATTTAATAGCAGTAGTGTATATGGGAATGAATTAAACATTACAATATCCATATGTTCAGTAGCTCAACACAAACACTTGAGAAGTAATAAACATTCATAGCAATCGTATCCATTCTATATTCCTTTGAGGGAGAAACATGTAACTAGGCATTAACCAAGGATAGGTTATATGCCTTAGAATTGGGGAAAGTTCCTTTATAAATCAGATCAACACTCGTTTCACCACTGTTTATTCCACAGATCTCTGTTTCGCTAAATACATCTGTATATTTTTTAGGTAAGAATACCGATAACATATCTATACTTTCGCTCTTTAGAATATGTAATAACACACAACGACCATATTTTGTTTCCTTTATGGTCGCATATACAATATTGTAAGGCACGTTCTCTACGAGCTCTGACATTCCTACACACCTTGGTAAAGACGATGCTGAGTTAAATTTCGCAACTAGAGAAGACATCTGTAAAAACAAGAACGAAGTCTGATTAACTACTTTATTAATATTAATAATAAAGGTACCACACAAAGCTGTAAAGGTTATATCATAAAATAGTGTAGATGTAGTCTTACCTTATAAGTTTTTAAAGTAGAAGAAGAAGAAGATGACTGAACAACTGTAGATCCTCTTACACACTTAACATTACCCCGTAAATACATGTCTTTTATACAAAACTCTCGAACAACACTATGACGTAGTAACAGAGACCTCGAGTTATTTTTTCATACTTTCTAAATAACTTTTCGGTGAAGTAGTAACAGCTACCTTGAGATATCTTTAAGTAAGTAGAAAGATAACGTAAACATAACAAATACGTTACGACACAGGAAAATCCCGATGCTTCATACTTTCTAAACAAAATAACATTTCGATAGCTAGTATAAATAGACCCATCTTACTTTCACTTCTCAGTGTACTACAACGCTTTCTACATATAGGGTGAGTGTTAGTGTGCTTTTAATTAGCATACATTTATATGTTAATTATACTGTTACATATATGAATATTTCTACTGTTTCCAGATTCATTCTACACTTGTGTTTGTTGAGTTTTGATAATACCGATAATGTCTGCCCCTGTATATACTATCTCCTCGCAATCTGACAACGAGATGGACACTATTACGCTAGAAGATTCTGAACCCGTATATACTATCTCCTCGCAATCTGACAACGAGATGGACACTATTACGTTAGAAGATTCCGAACCCGAGGTATATACAGTGTCTAGTACGGAATCATCTAACGAGATGGAAACTATTACGTTAGATGATGCCGAGCCTGAGGTTTATAATGTATCTAGTTCAGAATCCGATAACGGGATAGGAACTGTTACGCTGTCAGATTCCGAAGAAGAAGAAGAAGAAGAAGAAGAAGAAGAAGAAGAACTAGCTTCAGACAATGAATTAGATATAATGGATGAAAATGAGGAGGAACACGTACCTGTAGCGTCGACGTCACGTAATACTGGCGAAAACGCTACGGTTAACGTCCCTACTTTGTTTTCAGTCCTTGAAAGTAGTCGTAAAGACTACAAGCGATTTAATTCCGTTGGATTGCAGCTAGTGATACAACTCAAAGAACCAGGTGCGAATGCAGGACCAAACCCCTTTGAACGTTCCCTTAAACAGGCTATAGACCATGCTTTAGTAGAAGCGAGAGACCATGATATGGTTGGCATTTCGATTTCCAACCAGGAAAACGAAATGGATAAGCCTATCGGTCTCTCGTACAGGCGTAAAGATCAAGTCAGTGTTAAAGTTATTAGCAGCGTAGTACAGAAAGTATGTCAATCGAACGCCCGCTTCAATGCCACCGACCGTTTGCGTTTGGTTGTGGACATTGTCCACATGCCTAACGGAAACGGGCGAGATAGAGGTGTTGCTACGAAGGGCCGTACGATTGATGTACTTGCCCATTTGAAGACAAGCGTAGTCTTCGTGAAAGCAATCGTGAACTGTTTAGCATTTGCTATAGTAATCGCTATGGCTAGACTTGGTGAACGTAAAATTTATAAATCATATATAGATCATAATATGACAAGCAAAAAACTCAAAGCAGAGGTGGATAAGTTAATCAGAGATTCGGGTGTCGATCTCTCGCAAGGGGGAGGTATCCCTGAGCTGGAGAAGATTCAGGCTTATTTAAAGGATAGTTACAGACTTGTGGTATATAGCGGATTTAATTTAGACTCTGTTATGTACGACGGTGGAAATATAGGGAAACAGATACTTTACCTACTGTACGACCAAGACACCCTCCACTACCATACCATCGTAAACCTCACCGCAGCAATGGCTAAACGTTTCGTTTGTCAAGGATGTCATAAAGGGTTCAGGAACGGGGCGCAGCATTCCTGCCATTACGTCTGCTTTTGCTGTAGAACCACACCTCCTTGCGACCCTAGCAAGGACGTGGTGACTTGCGATGTTTGCCGTAGAGAATTTCGCGGACGCGCATGTTTCGATAATCATAAGAGCACCAAGATTCAAGGGCGCACTGTATGCATGGGTCTGCAGAAATGTTTAGACTGTGGAAAGTTTAAAACATTTCAGCAGAAACATGAATGTTTCAAAATTGATTGTAGCGTATGTAAAAGTTTTCAAGCAGAGACAGGACACGATTGTTACATGGCGCCTCTGAAAGAGACTAGGAGTTCAAACAGGGTGATGTATTGTCATTACGATGCTGAAACAACCCAAGATACCCGTATTAAAGACAATACCTTTCTACACGTCCCTAATCTGATTTGTGCACAACAATCTTGCTCTCTCTGCGAGACGTCCAAGGACGAAGAGTGTGCACGATGCGGAATACGCAGTCATTCTTTCTGGGAAGATCCCGTCCGTGATTTCATGGACTATCTGAGAATGGATAGACCTTTCGATAAGATTATCGTCATTGCTCACAATGCCAGAGCGTTCGACCTCCAATTCATTCTCGAGTACGCTATTAGGCAAAAGTGGGTTCCCGACTTGGTTATGTCTGGATGCAAGATTCTTTGCATGAAGCTCGAGTATCTCGTCTTTCTAGACAGCTTGAACTTCATTCCGCTGCCTCTGCGTAGTTTCCCCAAGACCTTCGATCTCAAAGATGCCGTTAAGGGGTATTTTCCTCATTTTCACAACAAAGCCGAGAACTTGGACAAGGTTTACCCCCGCCATCCAGATCGAGAGCTTTACGGGCCCGATACCATGTCTGTGAAAGACAGAGAGGCATTTATGACATGGTACGAGACCGTTAAGGATCTTCCTTTCAATACACGTGTAGAGCTCGAAAGGTATTGCCAGGCCGATGTTACGGTGTTGAGAGAAGCCTGCACTCTCTTTAAATCCCTTTTCAAACAGATTGCCAACATAGATATTTTCCTTGAGGCCATCACTATTGCATCGGCCTGTAATAGAATCTTTAGATTGATGTTTCTAAAACCTCAAACCATTGGCATTGCTCCCTCCTGCGGCTATAGAAAAGCAGACAGGCATTCCCGAAAATCCTTGATGTGGCTTATCCACGAAGCCCGGGAGAGGAACGTCGTCATACGTCATGCAGGTAACGGACGTGAGGTACGGCTTCCCGAACTTCCCCAATGGAATGTGGACGGTTTCTGCGAAGAAACAGGAGAGGTTTTTGAATTTCTCGGCTGCTATTATCACGGCTGTCTCTGTCAACCAAACAGAGACGTACCCCTGATGGATTCTTCAGAATCCCTTGCCGAGAGGTACGAAAACACCATGGGCCGACTGGACATGATCCGATCAAAGGGTTATACCGTCCACGTGATGTGGGAATGCAAGTTCGACGTTGTTCTCGAACGGTCCCCCGCACTCAGAGACGATCCTTTGATCGGAGATGTCCCGTTGATCCTTAGGGACTCTGTCTACGGAGGACGTACCGAAGCCATGCGTCTTAACCATAAGGCGGATGTGACGAAAAACGAAAAAATCCTGTACAGCGACATAATGTCATTATATCCATCCGTATGTAAATATAACAAGTTTCCTGTAGGTCACCCCACTGTTCACGTTAGCGACCAGTGTACAGATACGGCTAGCATGTTGAAGAAAGAAGGCCTCGTTAAATGTACAGTCCTGCCACCGCAAGGGCTCTACCATCCCGTTTTACCTTTCAGGTGGAATGGTAGACTCTTGTTTCCCCTTTGCCGCACCTGTGTTATGACTATGGAACAAGGTAGCTGCAATCATGCGAACGAGGAAGAGAGAGTTCTCACTGGTACCTGGGTTGTGGACGAAGTGAGACTAGCACTAGAAAAAGGCTATAGAGTGATTAAAATCCACGAATTTCTCGAGTACGATGTTACGCAGTACTCGCGTGAGACCCATGAGGGAGGGTTATTCGTTGATTATATCAATCTATTCCTGAAGATTAAGACGGAATCCAGCGGATACCCTGCTTGGGTGAAAACCGAGGCCCAGAAACAGGAATATATCGATTTGTTTTATAAACACGAAGGTGTTAAGCTAGACCCCGTACAAATCGTTAAGAACGCTGGAAAAAGGACCTTAAGCAAGCTTTGTTTGAATAGTTTTTGGGGCAAGCTCATTGAAGATCCCAACAGAAGTAAAACAAAGCTTATTAAAGAACCAAAAGAGCTGTACAGGTTCCTCACGACACCGGGAATAGAAGTTAAAAGGCTGCTTTTTGCTAACGATGAAGTCGTGTGGGTTAATTGGATCTGTATAGAAGAGGAACAGGTCTCTCTTCCTCATACTAGTGTCGTTCACGGTACCTATGTAACAACGGGTGGTAGAATGGCCCTTTATGGCTACCTGGACAATCTGCAACGTAGAGCCTTGTACTGCGACACAGACAGCGTAATATACACACAGACACCTGATGACGCTAAAAAGTACACTGTTCCCTTAGGTGATTATTTAGGCGACATGACTAGTGAACTCATCGACTATGGGGAGGACGCTTACATTTCGGAATTTGCAAGCGGGGGTCCTAAAAACTATGGGTTTAGGGTTACCGTTCCCTCAAACAACACCGCCGATACTTCTGTGTGTAAAGTCAGAGGTATCACTCTTAATTATAAAACGTTGAAGGATGTCAATTTCGACGCCATTAAAACCATGGTTTTAAACGGTGATCCTACAGCGACTATCTCTGTGAGAACGGAGAAGAAAATTAAGAGACGTCCCGGACCACAGATCATCTCTGAACCGGAAGATAAGACATACCGACTCTGTTTTCGAAAAAGACGCAGAGTCAGAGGAGGGTATGATTCCATGCCCTTCGGGTATAAATAGGGAAGGGACGACAACACCTGGTCAGTATGGACTCGTCCTCGTCTTTGGAGTGTATAGCTATTGCTTGGATGGACCTTCACCTATGATTAAATATTGTTATGGTTGTAATTCAATTTGACCACCCTTTCTCTTTGATAGTTTCAGGGCCATCTTTCTCCGGGAAAACAACATTCTGTGTTAAGCTTATTAATAATTTGCAACAATTGTGTAACGTGACTAAGTACGAAAGTATTCTGTGGTGTTTTAGTGAAAGTAACGCTGTCCCTCCCCAGACAAAATTCAATACTAACGTGACGTACCACGAAGGTCTTCCTGACTTTAAACAAGAACAATGCACTAAACCAAGACTAGTTATTTTAGACGATTTGCTAGACAAAGCTTATTCGACAGAAGTGAGTTCGTTATTTACAAAAGGCTGCCATCATAGAAACATTTCGGTTATTCTCATAACGCAAAACCTGTTTCACCAGTCTGCTCACAGCAGAGACATCTCTTTGAACACAAAGTATATGGTTTTGTTTAGAAACCTGAGAGATAAAAATCAAATTACTTTTCTAGCAAGACAAGTGTATCCCGAAGATTGGAGGTCCTTCTACAGAGCTTTCCTAGACGCAACAAAGAAACCTCACGGGTATTTACTGATAGACTTTTGTCAACGCACCAACGATTTACTTAGATTTAGAACTAAAATATTTCCCTCGGAAGTTACAAAGGTTTACGTCCCGGTAAAGGATGAAAAGGATAAAATCCAATTACCATATGTTACAAGTTCTTAAAAAGGCAACTCCCAAGGTACGAAACGTTATTCTAAAAAGTGCAAACAAAGACTTGATACTTGCTATTATAGACTGTGTTCTTAATGTTTTGAACGGTCAGTGTAAATTATCTACGTGTTCTAAACGTAAGCTGTTTAAACATAAACATTCCTTAAGACATCTTCTAAATAGGAACGTATCTTTGTCTAGGAAAAAGAAAACCTTGGTACAGAAAGGAGGATTTTTAATTCCTCTCTTGTCGTCCGTGTTATCCGTCTTGGGATCTTTAACATAATGTTACAGAAAATGTTTCTGGTTAGTGTTAAAGAGTACAAGCGATTAAAACGTTGTGTCGAAGGTTCAAACCCGGCAGTTGATGTTACGGATCCGTACAAAGAGTTGGCTAAAATACGCGAGAGTGAGGATCCTATATTCAAGAGAAAACAGAACAGAATACTCGAACAGGAAGTAGCTGAATCGAGGAAAAGAGATAGAGATTTATCACCCGAGAAAAAACCCATCTCCGAGGACGAAGCTAAACGTAACGTTATAGGTGATGTAGCAGGTAAATATTTATCGGCTTATGTAACATCGCCAAAGATTGTAGACACACAGTTTGGAATCTATAAAAAGAAAGAGACTGGAGAGTACATGATTGGTAATTTTAAAATTCAATTGTTAAACAATAGTTTGATCATTAACGGTATAAAATACGATGCGAGTGTAGGTTTATGGGAGTTGCTTACTAGGAAGAAGGTGGATATAAATCTTGTTACGCAGGAAGACCTCGACACGTACAAAGACATTTTAACTAGGACCGAAGGACATAACAGCGTCGATAATAAAACCGCTAGAACAGTTAAATACAAACAAGTCATTTCAAAATTGTTTCCATCGAGAGAGCTTAGGTGGAGTACCTATAAACAACGGAGATGATGAAGGAAACATTACACAAGTTGTATTACGACCCTGAGGCATCTACGGGTTTTTCCACTATTGCTAAACTTTCACAAGCTTCTAGCATTACAAATAAAAATATAGAGCAATGGTTAGTTGAGCAGGATGTTTACTCCTTACATAAACCCATCAGGAGAAAGTTTCCTAGGAATCCGTATTCTGTAAATAACCTTTACGACGTGTTTGAACTTGATCTAGCCGATGTACAAAGCATTGCAAAACATAATGACAACGCAAGATATTTACTTGTTGTTATCGATGTGTTTTCCAAATACGTATGGGTTGTACCTTTAAAATCTAAAAGAGGTAAGGATGTGACAGAAGGATTTAAAAAGGTGTTGGAGAAGTCCTATAGGAATCCTGTTGCTGTAAGAACCGATAGGGGTAAAGAATTTCTAAACAAATCTTTTCAAGACTTGTTAAAGAAAGAGGAAATCGAGTTTCAAGTGTGTAGGAACCCGGATGTTAAATGTTCCGTCGTGGAAAGGTTTAATAGGACTCTAAAAACTAAAATGTACAAATATTTTACTTTCAAGAACAGCTACAGGTATCTCGAGGTGTTGGATAAGTTTGTGAAGGGTTACAACGATAGCGTACACAATACAACAGGAATGGCCCCTAATATGGTTAGCGATAAACATGTTTTGAAAATATGGCGACGTATGACAAGGAAACAGATTCGTGTGAAACCGAGAGCTGTAAAGTTTTCGGTAGGGCAAACGGTAAGAATAGGTAGAGAGAAAATGAGATTCGCTAAAGGTTTCGAGCAAAACTATTCTACAGAAATATTCAGAATCGTCAAGGTCATTAAACATTCTCCTCAACCTGTATACGAACTAGAAGATCTCAAGGGCAGTCCTATTTTCGGACAGTTTTACAGTTATGAGCTCACACCAGTAACTATTGGGAAAGACACTGTTTACAAGATAGATAAAATTCTACGCACACGTAAAGTAAAGGGTAGTAGCGAACATCTCGTTCGCTGGAGAGGTTACGGTCCTGAGTTTGATTCTTGGGTTAAAGCTAAGGACTTAGCGTAATGGGAGAAGAAGGATTTTACGTTACTCTCCTGAGCGATGCATCGTACAAATCGTTTCCTAGTAACACCCTTGCTAGTTTCCAGGTGCAGTTGGCACAAAGCATAAAACTGGAGAGGAATCATTGGGATGTGGGCTTGTGCGAAATTAGTTACTCTCAAGGGAATGTATCGGAAACGATAGCTTCGACACCAAATCTAACATCTGAATCGAAATCTTTGAAAACAAATCTAAATAGGAAAGAACTTGTTTTTATATACTGTAATATAATAAAACCGCAACTTGTTGGAGATGCGTACGTTAAATGTCTTAGAATTATTCAGTTTCCTTTAAATACAGCAACTCATGTCTTTCCTGAAGTTTATTATGTTCCTGTCGAATCTTCCGAATTTCAGGTGATAGGTATAGAAATGACAACAAAACTAGGAGAACTAGCTAACATAACGGATAGCACTAAACCTACGATGCTCGTTTTACATTTTAAAAAGAGAAGGCAGATGGTGTTATGATTTAGTTTGCGATGGACCACCTTACAGCATACTACGTGAATCAGTCGGGAGGGCGTCTAGGCAATGTTGGTCCATTCTACAGCGGCAGCCCCTATGTTCAACACGGTAGTGGAATAGGTAGTTTCTTGGGAGGATTATTTAGAATGATAAAACCAATTCTCTTTTCGGGTGCTAAAGCGGTAGGTCGTGAAACTCTTTCGGCAGGAGCAAATATTTTAACCGATATAGCAAGTAGAAAAGAAGGTGATAAGGTAAAAGATATTATTGCTAATAGAGTAAACGAATCAACTCAGAAACTCGTGAATAAAATGAAGGGTAGGGGTAGAAAGAGAAAGAGGGCGTCTCCTAAGATGCGAGATATATTTAGCGATGTAAAGAGGAGAAAGTAGTCAGTCGTGTAAAGATGTTTGCCGTGACAAAGTCAGAGTTCGACCTTTTCGAGAGGAGCCCTATTCAGACATCGGTGGTGGGAAATGTTACTACATTATGCAAAGCCATTACTCCGGTGGAACAGAGCGTTCTCGAATTCGTAATTGCTGCGGACAGCGAACACTATACAGATTTAAACGTACAACTCATGGTGGAGGGAAAATTCGTTAAAAGCGACGGGGCAGATATAGGTGAAGGCGATAAGGTTACAGGAGTAAACAACTTGCTTCATTCGCTTTTCAGTCACCTTAGCGTTTCCTTGAACGGGACATCAATCACCCCTTCGGAGGACTTGTACAATTACAGGTCTTACCTTGAAACATTGTTTGCATACGGTGAGGATGCTTCTAAAACTCATCTGACAAACGGTTTTTGGTATGCCGATAAAGCTATCGAAGGTTTGACAGAACCTAAAGAAATGGCTGCACTCAACGGAACGTTGGGACCTAATGTTAAAAACGACGGTTGGACCGAAAGGTACAACAAGTCTAAGAATTCTAAAGTATTAGTCATGATAGGTAAAATACACGGTGATATTTTCAATCTGTCTAAACTTTTACTGCCTGGAGTAAACATGCATATAAGACTTACGAAAGCAAAGAGAGAGTTTTATCTCTTGGGTGAAAACGACAATTCAAAAGTCTTCTTTAAGTTTCTCGATGCAGGTCTGTACGTGAGGAAAATTAAAGCTTCGCCCAGCATTCTACTAGCACACATCAAAACTCTAGAGAAAGGTCATAATGCTCACTATCCTATCACAAGAGTGGATTTGAAAACATTTACGTTTAGTTCAGGAGCAAGCTCCATTTCTATAGATAATGCATACATTGGTACTCTACCTAAGCGTCTTCTCTTCTCCATGGTGAAAAATTCTTCTTTCTCCGGCACAGTGGAGTCCAATCCCTACGAGTTTCGACATTTTGCTTTGAGTTCTTTTGCTTTGTACGTTAATGGACAACAGATTCCATCAGAAGGATTACACATTTCCACAGATCATGAGAAGACTACTACTCTAGCTTACGATACACTATTTAAAGGTTCGGGGATTCATCATAGCAATAGAGGGATGCTAATCACTCACGACATGTATATAAATGGGTATTTCACACTGATGTATGATCTTACACCTGATGTTTCGGCATCGCATGGTCATAGAAGTTTGCCCGGTAGTGGGAACATTAGAATAGAAGCAAAGTTCGATAAGGCTTTAGAACAAGCCATCACTTGTATCCTCTACTCCGAATACGATAACTTTATCGAGATCACTAAAGATAGAAGAGTGATTACAGATTTTTAGAATAATGAATAGTAACCAAATAAACTATGCTTTACGTCACGTAGAAACATTCGGTGGGGTTTACCCTAGCGATATGTTACCATCTGTTGTAACGCATAAGCCTAAGATTTATGTCATTAACTTTGATCCTCATTCTTCGCCTGGTTCTCATTGGGTTGCCGTGCTTTTCAAAAATCAGAATTTTGCCTATTACTTTGATTCTTTTGGCCTACCACCCATCATTCCCGGGATAACAAAATTTATAAAACAAAACTCTATACAATGGCTGTACAACACTCAAAGACTCCAGGGACCGACAACGGCAGTATGTGGACATTATGCCTGTTTGTTCACATACTTCATGAATAATGGCTGGACGATGCAGGAGTATGTAAACATGTTTACTACGTCTCCAGACATAGAGGTCGTCCGCATCTTCCACAAATTCCTTGGAACTCTCTGTGGAACGAGGAAGGTTGGAGGTCAGAGATGTTTTCCACGACATGTGCATTGTAAGTATTTATCTAAATGGATTTATTGTTAGCTTAGAAAAGTAGGTTGCGCTCAAGTTAAAACTTTTACTTTCTGATTTCAGAACGAAAAGATATAAAACAGCTCGATTTCATCGGCCTAGCTCAGTTTCGTTGCAGTGTCTGGAACGAGAGGTCCTCCTAGTTCTATCGTGATGTCTTCATCATCAGAGACTGCTACTACTAGCAAGAGCAAAACCAGCAAATGTAAAAAGGTATGTATATTCATTACTCATATGCTTGTATGTTCTATCGTGATGTCTTCATCATCAGAGACTGCTACTACTAGCAAGAGCAAAACCAGCAAATGTAAAAAGGTATGTATATTCATTACTCATATGCTTGTATTGTTTGTTTGTTTATTTGATTGTTTTGTTTTCAGGTTTCATCATCAGGCCCTGTATAAAATTAGATTTCTTACGGGTATTGTTTTATGTGTTTCAGGTTTCGTCATCAGGATCTGTAAAGAAACAGAAGAAGATGATGATCGACAAGGTTGTGAAGGAAGCTGTGTCGGCAACACTCCCAAGAGTTGCTCCTACAGTGCTAGCCCGCAGAACCTACTTCCTCAACAACAGAAAGGACCGATACATCAGTTTTGGATTCTACTCCATTGTGAATTACACTGGATGTGCCGAGATTGGAACTTCTAACGGTGCTTGTGTTATTTTGTCGCCCTACCTCCTCTCTTCGTTCTTGTTACATTTACCTAAAATGTGTGAAAATATGTGTTATTCTAAACCTTATCTGTTTAAAGAAGACTCTTTCAAATTACAGACACGTAGAGACTTGAAAGAATGTGTGATGCAATACGATAGTGCTCGTATTGTATTACGTAATGATGACATTACTTACCTCGTTATGAATTCTATCATAATAAATGACATTATGAATAAGTTTGTACTAATGCAAAGCGAAGTGTTTAACTATATAAACAACAAACAAAGTGTTCCTGCAAGTTGTGAAATTCTGTCTTTATTAGACATGGTTACCGATGAAATAAATCATCCAGCTCTATTACTTTGAAACCATTTGTTTATACACTTTATTTCATAGGAGCGTGACAACCTTATGATAGGGGGATAACGTTGTGACGCTCTGCAATAAAAAAAAACATAATCCTAACCGTTTCCTAGTCCAGACATAGTCATTTTCAATTATTGGCTAGTAAACACTGTTCACCTAGAAGGAGAAGAAGAAGAAGAAGAAAGAGTTATGTAAGTATAAACTTTTTATTTTTATTTTGTTGTTATTGATAACTAGAGATAGTCTAATAGGGAGAGGTACGACTTCGGTTCGGGGTCTTACGGGCAAGGGGGCATATTACACTAGCCATAGGGCCTAATGGTAAAAAGGTATAAACGAAGGACGTGTTCTAACCCATGACGTCATGGACCAAAGGACCTAAGTGTGCGTCGGGGGAGCGGCCGTAGGGATGAACATGGGACTACCATAACGCGTAAGAACGTATCCACATGTTTGAAACATTCCCGTTACGTCATGGAACAAAGGACCTAAGTGGGCGTCGGGGGCGGCGTCGGTTGGCATAAGGTCCTAACTTTTAAACGGGGCGTCTGGAGGAGGCGGGGTTAGCACAGGGTGAAAGGGCGTCTCTCACTGTTTCGATTCGTGTATAATAGCGTCACGTTAGTGCAGACGTGACATGGTTCAAGGGCGGCGTCGCGACGCTGGGGGCGGCGTCGCCTGGCGGCCATTTTGGAGTTAAAGCTAGCTAGTTACTACTCATAGTGTTAAAGAGGGTACCTCAATTGTTCGAATCGACTACCATGATGTACAAAACCTCTCCCTGATCCAAAAGACCTAATTACAGCCATCTGGATGAATAGGGGTTAGCATAGTGTTAAAGAGGCTACCTCAATTGTTCGAATCGACTACCATGATGTACAAAACCTCTCCTAAATCCAAAGGGCCTAATTACAGCCATCGGGATGAATCGGGGATAGCATAGTGTTAAAGAGCGTACCTCAATTGTTCGAATCGACTACCATGATGTACAAATCCTCTCCTAGATCCAAAAGGCCTAATTACAGCCATCGGGATGAATCGGGGTTAGCATAGTGTTAAAGAGGCTACCTCCATTGTTCGAATCGACTACCATGATGTACAAAACCTCTCCTAGATCCAAAGGGCCTAATTACAGCCATCGGGATGAATCGGGGTTAGCATAGTGTTACAGAGGCTACCTCAATTGTTCGAATCGACTACCATGATGTACAAAACCTCTCCTAGATCCAAAAGGCCTAATTACAGCCATCGGGATGAATCGGGGTTAGCATAGTGTTACAGAGGCTACCTCAATTGCTCGAATCGACTACCATGATGTACAAAACCTCTCCTAGATCCAAAGGGCCTAATTACAGCCATCGGGATGATCAGGGATAGCATAGTGTTAAAGAGGGTACCTCAATTGTTCGAATCGACTACTATGATGTACAAAACCTCGCCTAGATCCAAAAGGCCTAATTACAGCCATCGGGATGAATCGGGGTTAGCATAGTGTTAAAGAGGGTACCTCAATTGTTCGAATCGACTACCATGATGTACAAAACCTCTCCTAGATCCAAAGGGCCTAATTACAGCCATCGGGATGAATAGGGGATAGCATAGTGTTAAAGAGGGTACCTCAATTGTTCGAATCGACTACCATGATGTACCATACCTCTCCTAGATCCAAAAGGCCTAATTACAGCCATCGGGATGAATCGGGGTTAGCATAGTGTTAAAGAGGGTACCTCAATTGTTCGAATCGACTACCATGAAGTACAAAACCTCTCCTAGATCCAAAGGGCCTAATTACAGCCATCGGGATGAATCAGGGATAGCATAGTGTTAAAGAGGGTACCTCAATTGTTCGAATCGACTACCATGATGTACAAAACCTCTCCTAGATCCAAAAGGCCTAATTACAGCCATCGGGATGAATCGGGGTTAGCATAGTGTTAAAGAGGGTACCTCAATTGTTCGAATCGACTACCATGAAGTACAAAACCTCTCCTAGATCCAAAGGGCCTAATTACAGCCATCGGGATGAATCAGGGATAGCATAGTGTTAAAGAGGGTACCTCAATTGTTCGAATCGACTACCATGATGTACAAAACCTCTCCTAGATCCAAAGGGCCTAATTACAGCCATCGGGATGAATCAGGGATAGCATAGTGTTAAAGAGGGTACCTCAATTGTTCGAATCGACTACCATGAAGTACAAAACCTCTCCTAGATCCAAAGGGCCTAATTACAGCCATCGGGATGAATAGGGGTTAGCATAGTGTTAAAGAGGGTACCTCAATTGTTCGAATCAACTACCATGATGTACAAAACCTCTCCTAGATCCAAAGGGCCTAATTACAGCCATCGGGATGAATAGGGGATAGCATAGTGTTAAAAGGCGTAACTCAATTGTTCGAATCGACTACCATGACGTCTATAACCTCTCCTTGGTCCAAAGGGTCTAATTACACCCTTTGGGATGAATATGGATAACATAGTGCGAAAGGACGTAACTTCATTGTTCGAAACGACTACCATGACGTCCATATCGTCTCCTTGATCCCAAGGGCCTAGTTACAGGTGTCAGGATGAATGGGGGATAGCATAGTGGTAAAAGGCGTAACTCTATTGTTCGAATCGACTACCATGATGGTTATAACCTCTCCTTGGTCCAAAGGGCCTAATTGCAGCCGTGGGATGAATAGGGGATAGCATAGTGTTAAATGGTGTAACTCAACTGTTCGAAACGACTACCATGACGTCTATAACCTCTCCTTGGTCCAAAGGGCCTAATTACACCCTTTGTGATGAATAGGGATAACATAGTGCGGAAGGACGTAACTACATTGTTCGAAACGACTACCATGAGTCACACACGTACCCTGGTATAAAAGGCACAACGATAGAACCTGTTCCTGTTGCGTAACGGGAACAATGGTTCTAGGGCCTAACTCGCAAACGAAGCGTTTGGATGGGTAGAGGATAGCACGGTGCATATTGGCGGATCTCCCTTGTTTGAATCGACTCCCGTGACGTCACAGGACACCCATGGATCAAAGGACCTAAGTAGGCGTCGGGGGCGGCGTCGATTTTGCCTAAGGTCCTAACTCTTAAACGGGGCGTCTGGATGAGACGGGGTTAGCACAGGGTGAACAGGCGTCTCTCACTGTTTCGATTCGTGTATAATAGCGTCACGTTAGTGCAGACGTGACATGGTTCAAGGGCGGCGTCGCGACGCTGGGGGCGGCGTCGATGGCGGCCATTTTAGTTTAAAGCTAGCTAGTTTCTACTATCAACATTTTACAGCATGTGCCCGCGGTTTCGCCCGCCATTATTAATTGACTCCAGGATTTTTAAGAAATTTACACATAGGTTTGTGGTTCAGAGCTATGAAAATTCTAAGTAAAAATAAAATTACGATTTGATGATGGTGGAGATAATGATAATAATAATAATGTTAACGATGTTTGCAATATTACAATAACTCCATTGAATAAGAATAAGTTGTGAAGAAAATTTAAAAATGAAATTCACCCAGCTTACAATAAATACATATAGGCTATATTTAATTTCATTAGCACGTACTTTAAGTTTTAGCACCACTAGATTAAAATCATGGCTGCAACACTGTAACGGTCTAAATTTAAAAGTAAATAATTAATGAAATAATTGATTGTATCTTGAATATAAATATAGGCCATAATTAATGTAGGCCTTATTATTTATTATTATTAATGAAAATTGCTTAAAATAACACATAAATGAAAGATGCTCTATGTGGCTTGTAGTTAGAAATGAGTTCAAAGGAAAGAGTTAGGAAATACAGAGGATAAAACAAAATAAAGAGGAAATTGAGGCCAATTGAGAGAAAGAGGAAAAACAAACAGAGAAATTGAAAAACAGTTAGACTAAGAATCAAAGGAAATTAATACTAAAGCATGTGGGAAGACACTATGCTTCGTAGGCCTATGTATGTATGTGTATATACACTTATATTATATATATATAAGGGATGAGTCTCTGTGACCACAGCATGGTGCATCGTCAGGTTGCGGATAGAGAATATGGCCTCCAGATATGGAGGGTAGCTGTGAATATACTGAATTAGAAGTCGCGAACAGACGATATCAGAGACTATAAATACTTACATTTTAAAGAACTATGATGTAAATTTCTTAAAACGTTCGAATTGTTGAATTATTGCACAGTAAAATGTTATTCTTGTTCATTATTTTGCACAGTGTAACATACGTAACAGAAGAAACAAATTTTAAATTTTGAAAATCAGCCTGAACTATTGAATCAAAGATACTGGGTTAATGAGTGTAATCTTAGCTACCCTGAAAAAAATGTCCTAGAGTTCAGAGATTTTCATATAAGATAGATAAACTTAAATTCTGTGTCCGGTTTTTGTAACATACGTAACACCCATTTTATTGAAAATAATATTTAATGTATATTACTGATTAATAAAACTTTCATATATTATGAAAGCACATCTTCGAATCTATCTTCTGTTATGTACAAAGTTCCAGTTAATGCCATATTTTAATCACTGTAGGGATCTAAAGTGCATCCAAATGTAGCATATGTAAGGATTGAAGTTGAATGTCTTTCTTATTTGATTGTTGGAATTTTACTTGAGTAAAATGCTAAGGTTTCTTTTAGTCAGGTCTATCTGCATCATGGAGTGGTCACAGTAATTTATAATGTTTATTTCAAATACTGGGAAAAATTTTACCATTTGTTCATTATGTTCTTTTTATATATTTTTTTCAACGGTCCTAATAATTGTCAGATACTAATCATGAATAAAGATAATGTTATTGAATGAGAAATAATTAGATTTTTTTATTTTTACCTAAAGTGCTTATGAGGTAAAGAAAGAGAAAAATATTCAGACAATATGCAAAGAGAAATTATTTTCTCTCTCTTTATTCTTCCTTCTATCACAGTAAAAAAGAGAGCAACATAGATACATTTACTACCCGCGCGCCATATCTTGGGCGCTGGATTTACGGGGAAGTGAGGGTTGGGGGAACAAACATTGCTAGTCCGCCAGTCTTTCTGCAGTGTTGTCAACCGAAGAAATCACGTATAAGCAGAATCGCGCGTATGGTAAGCGCTCGTCAACAGCGTAAGAGTGGATGCCGAATTGGATAATTATTTCCGATGAATCATCCTCGCTATTTTATGTAGTGACATTTAATAGACTACGATTTTAATGCATTCCAATAATATAACGTGGTGACGGTATTGCGAACAATTAATTACACGTCATAAGGCTTTAGTTACAAAATAAATCATTTTCTTTTTGGAAGAGAATGTTAAGATGATGTTGATGATGACGATAATAATAATAATAATAATAATAATAATAATAATAATAATAATATTTTATACATGATAATTATATGCATAATAAATACACAGCATGTGTAAATGAGGATAATTAAAAATCTAGCTGAAAGTTTCACTATACCAGTAGGACTGGTATTTATGAAATATTACAAATTATTAATTAAAACGAACATCCATTTATTATACGGTAAATGCCTTATCTAAATATGGACATAACAAGATTTAAACATGTTACCAAAGATGTGAACAGCTCATCTTGAAATGTTTTGTGTTGTGTGGTTAAGAAGGGAGCCTTTTATACCCAGGCAACATATTTATGACATCCTTCCCCACTAAGTGGCCAAGACCAGAGAAACCCCAGGCGGCAACAGTGCCCTGCCCCACCCCCGACATGGAAAGAAAAAGTGTGGCACGTGCCAACACCTTAACATGTGTGCTGTAGCCACGGTTTAAAATTTAAAAGCCTTCGAGCTGATTTACACAAGTACGAAATAAAGTCATAATTAGACTTCGGACTTTTAGGTCGCTAAAGATGCTGTTTTAGGTACCTAAAATAGGCTCTAAAAATAGGAAAATAGGTTCTAAAAACCGTAAAATAGTTTCTTATAAAATCGCAAAGTTGCCAATTTTCTGAAATATCTCAATTGCAAAGCAGAATATTATATTTATTGAAGTCACCATTAATCAATATTCATGATAAAACAAAGATGTAGGCTATCATAACTTTCATATAGGGCCTACTTTTGCAAGACGTAACTCATTAGTGGTACTTACGAATATTGTTGCCGTGGATCGTAACTTGACATTCCCGCACGCAATCTGGTTGCTATGAAAACAAAACAAATCTCCGTGCGATAAAAATTACAAAAAGCACAAGTGCCGTAAGTATAATCATCATAATACAAGCTTTTATGAAAGACCGGAACCAAGGTCCCTAGTTTGTGGCGATTTTAACAGGACAAATATTCAGTCCCCATAACAACCAACACATGCGAATCACTTTCTGAAATAAACATCTATCTTCAATACATAATATTTTCAGGTAATATATCAATTAATATAATTAAATTTATATAAATAATCATCGTGGAAAAAAGTAGCATGCAATACTCGTGCCGTAAGCGCATAACGGATATCGGAAATTGAAAAAACTCTTTCCTCGATCCGTATGCACCGCTTACGCCACTTGTATCGCAATAAAGTCTACTATAGAACGCAATGTTCATGAATTAATGGACCTGTAAACAACGTTGATCAATTCCTTACAATTCTTGTCCTTAATTGGCTTCACAATAAACAACTAGTACTTTTTCTAGATTTTCTAGTGCAAAACAATGTCACTTATCGTTCAAAACTTATAGGCTGAAAATGAACGCTCCACATCTACTGAAGTAACAGGAGCATATTTCAATTTCGGCACTAAGTTGAATGGAATATCACACTGAATATCCATTGTTTTGCCTGCTAGAAAGTCTGAAGCAGCACAAAGGCTTTTTAGTCCTTTATTTCCCAGCAGAACTTTCTCCAGTTTATCCCTTACTATATCCCATATAGGACCAGGAACTGTTTCAGTCTTTTTCTTCATATCATTGAATACGTCCATCTGTTCATACAATGCTTTTCCAGCAGCTTCCAGTGATGCAATGACATGCACAAGAAAAGTATAATGTGATCTAATTAATACTAGGTCTCTGATTTCTAGAATCTTCCATGACTTCCTTTGCTGAGATAATACTAGCAGATCATCTGGTAGATTTATCACAATATCTTTAATGTATTAAAGTGATTGCTGTAATAGTCAGCAGCCTCCAACCATGTTCCCCAGCCAGTAAGTACAGGTTCTGATGGAAGAGCAACGTTCGGTAATCTCTCGGAAAGCCTGAACCCTTGTCGGAATTTTCTCGAAGTGAGGAAGGAACTAGTTATTGTAATTGTGATATTCGTGTTCATAAGGGTCGAATTATAAATAACACATTCATCTCAAGTAGGAAAAAAATTTTAACTCCATAGAATAAATTTTTCTTTCATTCGTTCATACCTTTTCTGCGTAGTCTCTGTGACATTAATGGAAAATCGGAATTTTCTCGAAGTGAGGAAGGAACTAGTTATTGTAATTGTGATATTCGTGGTCATAAGGGTCGAATTATAAATAACACATTCATCTCAAGTCGGAAAAAATTTTATCTCCATAGAATAAATTTATCTTTCATTCGTTCATACCTTTTCTGCGTAGTCTCTGTGACATTAATGGAAAATCGGAATTTTCTCGAAATGCGGAAGGAACTAGTTATTGTAATTGTGATATTCGTCTTCATAAGGGTTGAATTATAAATAACACATTCATCTCAAGTCGGAGAAAAATTTTAACTCCATAGAATAAATTTTTCTTTCATTCGTTCATACCTTTTCTGCGTAGTCTCTGTGACATTAATGGAAAATCGGAATTTTCTCGAAATGCGGAAGGAACTAGTTATTGTAATTGTGATATTCGTCTTCATAAGGGTCGAATTATAAATAACACATTCATCTCAAGTCGGAGAAAAATTTTAACTCCATAGAATAATTTTTTCTTTCATTCGTTCATACCTTTTCTGCGTAGTCTCTGTGACATTAATGGAAAATCGGAATTTTCTCGAAATGCGGAAGGAACTAGTTATTGTAATTGTTATATTCGTGTTCATAAGGGTCCAATTATAAATAACTCATTCATCTCAAGTCGGGAAAATTTTTTAACTCCATAGAATAAATTTTTCTTTCATTCGTTCATACCTTTTCTGCGTAGTCTCTGTGACATTAATGGAAAATCGGAATTTTCTCGAAGTGAGGAAGGAACTAGTTATTATAATTGTTATATTCACGTTCATAAGGGTTTAATTAAAGGTATCACATGTATCTGAAGTAGGAACCAATAATTTACTCTACATAATTAATATAACCTTTATATGGTTAGTCCGTTTTGTGCGTACATTGCGCAATGAATACTTCAACAGAAACAAGTGTAAATATAACTTGTTTGGGACTGTAGATGATGCAGAATTAGCATCGAAATGCATCTCCACATGTAAAATACTTTGATATTGTTTAATGACTGCTGACAGAAGAATTCTAGAACAACATACTACGAATTTACATATACACCATTGTGCTCTAATATTTTTTTAAATATCAACTCTTATAAGACAACAGAAACTTCATATACAGCGCTATTATCTTTGTACTACACGGTGTTTCTTAAATAATAATCCCTACATGAGAACAAACAGTACATTTTAGATTGTATATCCAGTAGATAAACAGTGTACACATGGTTAAGTTTTATTATTGTTACTGTTAATGGAAGATTATATTCTTGTACATATTTTTTAACTATTGACGATACACCTGATTAATTTTAATATTGTGACTGTTGATAGCAGACTATTTTTGTGCATAGATTTTAACCTGACGTGTCTTCTACAGCATATACCTAAAAAAAATTTTCGCTAGTTTTCGTAGCAAACTTTTAACTACTAGGCCTAGTTCCTATACAAAATTAAACTGTCACCTGTGAGAAGAACGGGCTTTTTAGTTAGTTTTCGTAGCAAACTTTTAACTACTAGGCCTAGTTCCTATACAAAATTAAACTGTCATCTGTGAGAAGAACGGGCTTTTTAGCTAGTTTTCGTAGCAAACTTTTAACTACTAGGCCTAGTTCCTATACAAAATTAAACTGTCACCTGTGAGAAGAACGGGCTTTTTCGCTAGTTTCGTAGCAAACGTTTAACTACTAGGCCTAGTTCCTATACAAAATTAAACTGTCACCCATGAGGAGAACGGGGTTATTTAACAGTCACCTGTGAGTAGAACGGGCTTTTTCGGTAGTTTTCATAGTAAACCTGTAACTACTAATCCCTATGCCAAATTAAACTGTCACCCATGAGGAGAACGGGGTTATTTAACAGTCACCTGTGAGTAGAACGTGCTTTTTCTCTAGTTTTCATAGTAAACCTGTAACTACTAATCCCTATGCAAAATTGAACTGTCGCCCATGAGGAGAACGGGGTTATTTAACTGTCACCTGTGAGTAGTACGGGCTTTTTCTCTAGTTTTCATAGTAAACCTGTAACTACTAGTCCCTATACCAAATTAAACTGTCACCCATGAGGAGAACGGGGTTATTTAACTGTCACCTGTGAGAAGAACGGTCTTTTTCTCTAGTTTTCATAGTAAACCTGTAACTACTAATCCCTATGCCAAATTAAACTGTCACCCATGAGGAGAACGGGGTTATTTAACGGGGAGAACGGGGTGTGTGAGTAGAACGGGTTCTGTAGATTCTGAACCTATGAGTAGAACGGGTTTTTGCTCTAGTTTTCATTGTAGATCTTTAACTACTAGTCCCTATGCCAAATTTTGCGCTTTAAGAGGGATATATTACGTCGATAGAGAAAAATACGAGAGAAAATTGCAAAAAACAATCGTAATTATAATAATTAGGGCGGAATGCGTGTTTTTATTTGTAACAGATTCGAATTTGGCGGCGAAGATGAAGAATGTTGCTTACTTCACTATGGAGGTTACTCACGCCACATCACAGCCATCTACCGTCGGACGGTGAGACTATGTAGGGATGAGTAGTTTAAAGGCCAATGCATACTTAAAAGGCGAGTGTCAACAGGAGGATTCAGGAAGATTACCGCTAGAACCATCCGTTCTCTTATTTTCAACGGTGTCTTTATACTTCATTAGGATTTCTACCAATAGTTCCTGCTCATATGAGGAAAAATTGGGCGTTCTTTGCATCTTTTTAACAGGTTCCATCTCAAACTCCATAACAAAAAACTTCTCGCTTTGCAAAATAAACATAAACAAATGCGAAGCGAAAACATGGCAAGTCAACGCGGGTGCTTTCATTTGTAAAATATTTCTAAGGAATGCACACAAAATGTTAAGTGGGTGCTTTCATTTGCAATTGCGTTCAGCCACTGCCTTCGTGATCTATACCAAATACTCTCAATATTGAGAGTATTTGTCTATACCAGGCCGTCAAGCAGGTTTCGTGACGGCACGCTACCAGTCGGATGTTACAGGGGTTTCGTGTTTCGGGAGCGCTAATATTAGTCTCATTACAAATTAAACTTCTGTCCATATTATCTTTATTACCAATAATGTCACTTGTGAACAGATTATTAGCATTCAACGTGTTTAATGAACTAAAGAATTTAATTCACGAGAGGCTTGGATGTAGTAATTATATTGTTGAACAAATTAATTTTGCGTAATTTTAACATTTATTTTCATTGCATGTCATTAGCTCACATAAATTCTACTGTACAACCTAAAATATAATTAAAAATACTTAAGTTTAACACATTCTTATTTCTCTTTCATAATTTCAAGTAACATTAAATCCTACTAAAGAGATTGGCTGTTACAGGACATGATATAACATAGTTTATAGGCCTAAATGTTTTACTAGACAACAAAAAAATACATAAGTTTAACACATTCTTATCTCCATAATTTCAAGTAATACTAAATCCTACAACAGAAATATGTTATTACAGGAAATAGCATACTTTATAGGCCTACATGTTCTACTAGACAATCCGAAACCCAATTATTTACAATCTGTTCAATCTACAAATTTTTTATTTACTTGGATTTATGCACTATTTATTTATACAAAAATCATACAGGAAAAATTTATTTGAACTATTTACAATCACTGTTTAATCTACAGAAACTTAATCACTATTTATTTATACAAAAAACCTACATGTAAAATTTATTTGGACTATTTACAACTGTTATATAATCTACAGAACCTTAATCACTATTTATTTATGCAAAAAATATACAGGTATAATTTATTTAAACTATTTAGTCTGTTTAATCTACAGAACATTAATCACAATTTATTTAAATACATAAAACTTATTATTATTTAGTATTCTGCCTAGTGGCAGGTTCATGTCTTCGTACGGAGAATTTCTGACGCCAGTGTTCCCTATCTCCAGCTTCGTCCTTCAATCTGCTGTATCTCCTCCCATCTTTCATGTCATCCAGATGTTGTATTCTTCTCCTTCCTCTTCCAGCAGTTCCTTTGATCTTCCCTTCGATGACACCATGTATGAGTCCCTCGTGTCTAAGTATGTGTCCGATCCAATTGGCTTTCCTCTGAATAATTGTATTCAGAATAATTTTCCTCTCTCCTACCCTTCTCAGTACTTCGTCATTTGTCACCCGTTCTGTCCACTTGACCTTCTCTATTCTCCTCCAGCACCACATTTCGAAGCTTTCTAGGTATTTCTTCTCCCTCTTTCTCATGGTCCATGTCTCTGCTCCGTACAGTGCAATGCTCCAGATGTAGCACTTCACCAGTTTCTTCCTTAGTTCCAAGCTCAACTTGCTGGTCAGTAGAGTCCTCTTTTTGTTGAATGCGGCTTTGGCCATGGCGATTCTTGTTCGAATTTCATTCGTGCAGTGGGCATCCTTTGTCAGCAAGCTTCCCAAGTACTTGAACTGCTTCACATTCTCCAGTTCTTGATTGTCGACAGTTATCCTCAAGGGTTTCTCTCGTTTTGATATTCTCATTACTTTTGATTTTTCAATGTTAATTTCCATGCCATATTTCCTTCCTGTTTCCCCTAATCTGTTCATCATGTATTGCAGATGTCTTTGATTCTTGGCGAACACTACCAAGTCATCTGCATACTTGATGGTGTTGATGAGGCGTCCTCCTATCCTAAAGTTTCCGCATCCTTTCAAAGCTTCTCTTGCCAGCCAGCCTCTATACAGGTTGAAGAGACTCGGTGATAGACAACACCCTTGTCTGACTCCTCTTCCTATTTCCACTCTGCTTGTTTCTCCGTGTTTTAGTCGTACTTTTATTCTTTGTCCCAAGTACAGGTTGCGAATTAGTCTCCTGTCTCTCCAATTGATTCCTATCTCCTTAAGGATGTTCATCAATTTTATCCAGTTAACTCTGTCGAATGCCTTCTGCCAATCTATAAAACACGCGCAAACTTCTTCGTTAACAGACAAAACTCTCTCCGACAATATCCTCACCGTGCCTATGGCATCTCTGGTACCTTTTCCTTTTCTAAATCCAAACTGGTCCTCTCCCAGTGCTTCTTCAATTTTGTGTTCTAGCCGTCCGTTGAGTATTCTTGCAATGATCTTCGCCACGTGTGAGATCAGACTAATTGTTCTGTAATCACTACATTTCCTGGCTTTCTGTTTCTTTTCAAGAGCAACCATTGTGACGTCTAAAAAATCTTTAGGCCATTCTCCAGTTTCATAGATTTTGTTGATGAGTTGCGTCAACGCTTTCAAACCTTCGTTTCCGATTTCTTTCAGCAAATCCACCGGTATGTCATCGTCTCCTGTAGCTTTCCTCCTCTTCATGTTCTTAATCGCATTCTCTACTTCTGTTGACAATATGCTGGGCCCTTTTTCGTCTTCTTCAATCACCTTTTCTGTCTCGATTTCAATGTCTTGCGGACGATGTTGCTTATCGTAAAGTTCCTTTATATATTCTTCCCATATTTTCAACACCTCTTCTTGTTCCATAGCCATTTGTCCTCTAGAGTCTTCTATTCCAAAATTCCTTACTCCTTTGTTCTCACTCCCTCCCAGTTCCTTCGTTTTCTGATGCATGAGATCGTACCTTCCTCTCCTTTGTAGTTCTTCTATTTCTTCACACATTTCTTCCATGTACTTTTCCTTCGCTTTGTCTGTTTCTCTCCTTAGTGCATTGTTAAGTATTTTGTATTCTTCTTCGTTCACATTTTTACATCTCCTCCTTTCCTCCATCTTCTCCAGCATCTCATGAGTGATCCAGGGTTTCCTCGTTCTCTTCGCTTCCCTTCCGACTTGACTCTTTAAAGTATTCAACAGAGCCATTTTAATATTTTGCCATTGCTCTTCCGTACTTGCACTTACATTTTCATCTCTCCCTTCACTAAAGCATTTCTCTAAGGATTCTGTTACTGCCTCCTTATTCTCCCTTAGCTTTTCCAGGTCCCACCTCTGCTTTCTCCTCCCACTCCTTTGTATCCTCTTCAATCTTGTACTGATGTCTGCAACCAAAAGGTTGTGATCTGAGTCTATATCGGCAGCCGGCATAGTCTTGGTGTCTTTCACACTGCCTCTAAACCTCTGTTTGACGAGTATGAAATCTATCTGATATCTATTGATGTCTCCTGGGCTCTTCCATGTGTATAGTTTGTTCTTCCTTTTCTTAAACCAAGTATTCATCACCACCAAATTGTTACGCTGACAGAAATCCACTAGCATCCCTCCTCTGTGATTTCTTCTTCCTAATCCATATTGTCCCACCATGTTTACTTCACTACCTTGTCCGACCACACTATTCCAGTCACCCATTATTACGGTGTTTACTTTTCCTCTGCCTTCAGTGTGGATGATGTCTTCTATTTCGTCGTATATTTTCTCTACTTCTTCTTCGTCATGGTCTGATGTTGGCATGTACACTTGAACTATCAGAATGTCTACTGGTTCTGCGCTTATTTTCACAAATATTAAACGATCACTATGGCACACCAATTTAGTCACACTTTGCACTAATTGATTTCCCATCACTATTGCTACTCCACGTTCACAACTTTTCCCACCCGAATAGAACATTGTGTAATTTCCTGACATTATTTAACCACTGTCTGTCCACCTCAATTCACTTAGCCCCATTATGTTAACTTTACATTTGTCCATTTCTCGTTTCAGATTTTCCAGTTTTCCTGCTCTTCGGAGTGTTCTTACGTTCCATGTCCCGATCCTGAAATTAAAATCTCCACCTCTTTTGATGACTCCCCCCGGAGATCCAAACGGGGGAGTAGTTACAGGTAAAATTTATCTGAACTATTCACAATCATTGTTTAATCTACACAACCCTAATCACCATTTATTTACAAAAAGCCTGCCTGTATTGTTTATTTGGCTGTGAATGTCCTAACCTTTCTTTGCTTGTTTTCACTAGAGTTATTTCCTCTTTTTGTCTCTTTCTTCATCAACTTTTGATTGCAAAGATCTGTTTTCACTTTAGAGTAATTGTTTAAGAGAACATTTACCCATATTCCAACACATGCAAAACAGATTTGTGTTAACAACTTCCCACACTTACATTGTTCAGGTAAATTTTCCAAATCAAGGTTGTCTATTACTAAGGAATTCACAATGCCTGGGGGATTATTACTTTTGATAAACAAATGTTCATATTTGTCTGAAATGAGAGTCTGGAAAATTTGGGGGCACCTATCTCCACGGATATCACAGAGGGATATTTCAGCCCACCACGATTGATATTCTTCAGATATTCTACTTCAGGAGGAAAAATATATTGCAAATCAGGTCCTGACACAAGCATATCACGACAGTGATTGCACTTACTTTTGCTACTTACTTTATAAGCTACATATCCAGCAATGAATATAATTGTACCCAAAGTACCATTATCTATTTCTCCTAGTGCACTCTGTTACACTATTTCTTCAGTCTCTTCAAAAAGGCCTAATTCGACATCATGTTCACTAGGAATTGAAGCGTTATTGATATCATGAATCAGATCCTTTACACCCATACACATTCCCTTCCTTGACTGAATTTTCAGTAAACTGGTAATTTTGATTTTTTTTCAGATTCAACAATCTGCTGCACAGATACATGGTAGTTGCATCCACTCATTCTTCTAAATTTACCAAATCTTTTCTCTAAATCATCAGTCTGAAAAGTACCTAGCAAGACATAGTGAAAGCCTAAAACTTTCAGCAGACATTCAGCTAATTCAATGATTGTCTGTGTTGTATGGAGAATTGCTGTGTAAGTTTCTTTACTTAGCTTACCAAGACATTTAGGAATACTTTCAATTTCAGTATCGTTCCACCTCTTCAACCAAGAAATAAATGACACTAGAAACTGCATATATCGTTGATCTAAACTTCTAATAGGATCAGCAAATACCTCCCTTAGATGCTTACCCTTCTTTGGATGTTTCACATTGACTGTCATCCACCACTTCCTGATTATTTGTAGCCACTCCTTTGTACCTTCAGCACTGGGACCTAACATTACATTATGAGCATCAATTGCTGCAATAGTTTTGTCATCAAACAATGGCACAACCAATTTAACGTTCTGTCGCTCGAGATTACTAGGGTAACACACCTTATAGGATAGGCCTGGAGCATGTTTCACTATAGATGATTTTTCTTCTTCATATATTTTGGTCACGTGCTCAAACTTGCAAGTTTTAATAACTTGCTCATCGTTAAATGATGGGAAAATGAAAGTTTGACTTCTTTCATTAAACCAGTTGTTCCTTATGTTCTTAAATATATGCACTGTGTCAAAGAGTAAAAATATTTTTTTCTGATCATCAAATGGATTGACAATGAATGTATGAATGGTACTATCTTGGCTCAACAATTTGAATAATTTCACATTTACAGAATTGTTATCTGTAATAATGCTAACTGTCTCAAAGCCAACTGCAAAACCTGATGTGTAACATGGCACAAAAAATCAGCATCTGAATTTTTCACAGGCACAAGAGCAACTACATCTGTCACTTCTGAGAGAACAGATTTAAGGAAAAATGTCTAAATAGTTGTTGCAGCATCAATGTCAGGAGTATTATGGGTCATACCAATGATTTTGTTCCCTTTATACGAAATCTTTGGTTTCACATAAATCTCATCAATCTCAAGAGTTACTAAACGTTCATGGGGTGGAATTAATTCACACTTGGTTTGCAAATACTTCTTTAGAGACTCGTTAAGACCAGTACTTACACTACGTAAATTAAAAACTTTCAAGTACGTAGGATGTGGTAACACCAGGTATGAGATTTCTCTTAAAAATTTATAAGCTGCTGGGAATGAAAAAAACAGACTACAGGCGAAAACAAGCAAGTCAGGAGAATACCTTAACTGTTTTGCCATTGTTAGTTGAAGTTGCTCACTAAAGAACTCAAAATAAGCTTTCTTTTCATCACTACACTTCTCTTTGCATTCGGCCAGCAACTGCATAACAACATTAAATTTGTCTTCAACTTTGATGTCCTCATTGTCAAAATTCTTCACAGCAGTTAACAAATTTTCTAACTTGGAATAAGTGTCACAATGCAGATCTTTCGTTAGCAGAAAATTAAATTTTCTTATGTCTATTTCCACACCTTTATACAAAACTCTTACAGTAAAATTTGAATGCAATATCACTACATGTTTCAGGGTAGGAGAATCATTTAAAGAAATTCTCAGAAAGTAGGCTATAACTGATCATTAGCATGTTTTACAGTCCAGCCATCATCAATATTCAAACGTTCAATACTGTTTATAGCTTCATCAACACTGTTAATTTTATCTGATGCCAACCAGTCTTCATATTGCTGCTCAACCCGTTGAAAATGTTCCTCTTTCCTTTCACTTGGATTCCTTCTTTCTGCATTACCTGATTCTGTGGTTAAATATTTCGGTAAATTAGGGAAAATGCAAGGTACAGCCTTGTCGGAGAGAACAATTCTTTTGCGAGGGAGCACAAGTTCAGACCCTGGAATTGAGAAATGAACTATAAGATTCAAGCATCAGATAATAGTTAAAGATATAATTTTAAATGTTCAATCACATAAAACTTACCGTCTGGGGCTGTTATACACAACTCTCATACTATTACATCCTCTGGAAAATGACCAATGCATACAACACTGTTTTTCGTAATTTTAAAGTTTTCCCTCGGAATTTTTTTTATCCATAAGTTTCTTCTACTTTCTTCTGTTGGAAAAGCAAAAGAAGGCACATATTCTCCTTTATAATAATTCGATTTGCAACCTGGTACACAACAACTATTTGGCATGTTTAATTCGTTTAAAATTTATTTACAATAAATTGAGGTTAGATTCATGCGATTGAAGCATAATTCACTAATGTCTTGAGGTATACGATAGTATACGTTATAATATTCACTTTATGTGGCACAATACAAACATAATAGGTATTACAAAACAATTATTTATACAATATACTATATACGCGAGATTACTTTCTCCAACACGTGGAACAATTCCACAATTCCGACCGACACCAAGCCCGACTGGAACAATCAGCTGATCTTGCCGTCCACGCTCCTGCCTGACGGCCTGGTAAAGGTCACGAAGGCAGTGGCATTTGCCAGCTAAACGGGGTTAGTTAACGTTCGTAAAGTTTGATGCTCCGGTATTTCAAATTAACGAACGTAAACACTTTACAGCCGTTTGCTGACGGGAGATATTAAACGGCGTTGATGCACCTGGTCCGTCTATTTAAATGTGCTGTACTGTGCTGTACTACCCATGCTGTCTTCGGATGTTTATTGCATGTAATTAAATTAAGGTAAGATTCATATTAATAAAATTATTATTAATTATTATTATTGTCGATAAAATATATAATTAATGAAATATAAAAAAAAATTAATGCATCAAAGAAATTAAAAGAAAATTTATGGAGTTGTCAAAGAGATTTTAGCTTTTATGGTTGGCAACACTGGTGTGGAAGTTGCATTCACGGTACAGGACGTTGAAACTGGACACCAGTATGGCGTCGATACAATCTTTATAAGATCATTTTTCGTATAAATGGTAAACCGGCATTGCATAATTTAATGACTGATTTCCTGTTTTTTGATATTACAAATCGGCGACGGGTCAAGACTGTCAGCTTTCTAGGAAAATTATACTTGCACACCCGTAATCCGTTGCTCCCGAAACTCCAACTTTTATATCAGCGCCATGTTTCTCAAATCGGTCGTCCTCCTCTTCCTATGGTGGAATTGGCACAGTTTGCACATAGTTTTCGCCAGTATCCGAATCAGTGGCGACTCCTGGTTTTTTAGTTGTGTAGGATGGTGTGGAGAGAGCTAATTAACCTATTCACTGCTACTGACGTACATATGCGTCGCCGTAAAAAAATGCATAAAGGCTGATATATAAATTTAATACATTAATACTTTATCGTAAGATATGAAAATATTTAACCACGTATGAAAACTCTCATTTACGGAAATCAGCTATTCCGTTATAATTTTCGTTCCTGATAACAAACTTATAATTCACTAGTGAAACTTGTATTACTCCAGGAATACTTATATTGAAATATAAACAGCACTGTAAAGATTAATAATAGCTAGGCCTATAATATATACCAAGAAATGAAATAAATAAATAAATAAATATTAATAAAAATATGATCACTCCCTCCTTAGAAAACAAGCTATCAAACGTGAGAAAACACAGAACACATGTGAGGAAGGAACGTAAGACGTCCTCAACTTCCTCCATATGAAACTGGCTTCTCACCACCTTTCTCTTCCCCACCTCCCCCTTCACATGCCCAAGAGCTTTAACAACGGCATGGACTACGTAACATCAACAGTGAGGACTGAGGACATCCTCGCAAATACCAACCTGCTCAAAACAGAACTGCTAACTCCCTTCCCGAGTGCTCTACAATAACGCTGTTTTGTCATTTTACTGTTTTAATCTTGACAATGAATGCTAGTAAACATTTATGTAGATCAATTATGAAGTGTAGGATGATCCTCACATCCTATATGGAATAATCGCCACTGATCCGAATTTATATCAGAACCCTGTACATCCTGAGTATCTAATTGATTCAATCTGACAGCGACATACGGGCGTATGTGGAAACTCTACCCTCAAACTTCGAGCTACACCTCCGAAAGCATTGCGCTCTATACGGCGTTAAAAGATGCGTATGCCCAACGGTATGAAAATGTCATTATTGCTACGGATAATCAATCCATTCTGTACAATCAAATAAACCCTTATTCATCCAGTGATAACATATATGACATTTTGATTCGATCGCAATAGGGATGTAGCGAACTAGAACCAACAGATGTCTCCACTGCTCTAGCCGGTATGCGCTAGCCGTTTTTCGAGTTGTTGTCTGCTGGTTCCATGCTTTTAAATGGCGTTTCATCTTAGCAGACTGAAAAATACATTCGAACTTTTCTATTTTTGTAGCGGGTAAAGCGCTACTAGGCGCATTTCTTTGCATACTGGACACTTCAGGAATATATTTACGTGAAAAAGCTTAAAGAAAAATTTCAAAAGATAGACGCTATATAAGTCGAAAAGAAGGAAGAAAAATCTGACAAATACTGTGAGAAATGCCCGCTATTAACTACATTACTATGTTCACTACATACAAAATGTTATGCAGATATGAATATTTATATACAGTACTGCTAATTTGGCAATTGGGTATGATTCAAACTAACTAAAAGAATATACCTCTAGGGTTCAGACAGTAAAATACTAATTGATATAGGTGATAAACACTGATTAATGTGGAGTGTATTCGCAGACATTTTTAATATTATTTATTTTCTGTATCAAATGCATATTTAGCCTATACCGTCAAATTAAAAACGCATTAAAAATCAAAATATTACAATATGTTTACAGCATGAAAACTTACCATTTCCTGCCCAGAATAGTGAAAAAAGATGGGAACTTGGGAATCGATTAGGCCTTTTTTTTCTTCTTCTCATTCCTCATTCTTTCTTATTCCTTTTATTATCGGTAAGTTATGCTAGACCATCGTTACATGAATTTCATTTCTAGTTATGAAACAGAATATTGTTAAAAATATTTCATTGCATGACATATAGCAGATTATAAAGTCAGATTTTAATAATTACCTTACGTTAAGATATATAGCCTATTAAATTGGCAACGCTATTGTCACAATTTTTATTCGAAGCCGTCAATCTAACTTGGCTATTTAGAAATCACAGAATTTATATTTTGATATCAGATGCAATAGAAGGCTACAGTAGCCTAATATACACATATTTATACAGCAAAGTAAAATAAATAGAGCTAAAATAACTAAATAAATTAAACAGGGAAGTGATCTTTAAATATAAAGGTGCACTAAAGATAAGTTTAACAAAGGTATAAAACTAACACAATGTACTGTAATTATCATTGCGTTACTAGGTAATTTTAATTTATTTATTGTAATTTACTCTATTTTTAAATGGCCCATAACATATTCTCGATGCTCACGGCAAATTTAATATTAATTTAAAAATTAAATAATATCTAATCCCCGCACTGCATATAAATATTCATACATTGATAACATATTACTGCAAGTAGAGTACAAAATAATGTCGTCTGTATCGGAAATATCTCACAATATTTGTTCGTTAATACTTCCTTTTTAGTGTTATTTAGAGCCTATCTGCTGTGATTTTTCTTTCGTATTTTTGACACTTCAACATTCTAGAAGGGCCCAGTAGACAAGGAAGTACGTATAGTAGCCTCGTGTCCTCTATAAAAATATAAAATTACGAACATATTTTTTGGACTGAGAAGTTGGAGCGCCATTTAAAAGCATGAAGCCAGCAGAAGAAAACTGGAAAAACAAGTGACGAACGGCTAGCGCATACCGGCTAGTACACCCACGCTATCTGCCGGAGAAGTTTGGCGAGCTCCATCCCTATTAAATACCATCACTGCACATGGCGCACAGATCACACTTCTATGGGTGCCGGCACATGTCGGGGTCCCAGGCAACGAAATCGCCGATCGCTTTGCCAAGGCTTCCTCGGATAAATTACATAGGTTTGTTCGCAAAGCAAATCCGTGACCGCTTGAGAATTTGTTGTACTGCGCATGTCCAGTCTGTAACTTACCCGTGATTTGCACTTTGCGAACGGTTACAAGAATTTGGAATCGATAGTTTCTGCGTTTAATCGATATGATATGCAAATAAAATATATATTTCCCTTTGACATGTTATAAATGCAATATACATCGACAATATAATCTATATTTTGGGAAACTTTTAATTATCTTCCATTATTCATACATATAAGTAGCCTATGTTTATAAATCTGGCGCAATGTTATAGGAGGGAGGAGTCAGGCGCGTGAAAATAGGTTACTGCGCATTGTCTCTGATAACAATTCATGCTAGAGCCTGCAAACTTTTCTTATAGTACAGAAACTGTCCGTGAGAGCTTTGCGAACAGAAGTTTGAAATCAGAATCACGGATTCTCGCTTTGCGAACGCGTGTGGAGAAAGAGCGCATGCGCGAACGATAAGTTCCTGGTTTCTGACTGCTTTGCGAACAAACCTATAGATACTCATTTTCTCACCCCGCCACGGGATATAGTTCATTATTTTCTTTCGCACCAGTCCCATGAGTCCATCGAAGCTTTCGGTCTCTCCCCAGTGGACCATAGCAAACAAAAAACTCTCATTAATTTCCTTGTCCGTTCCAACACATCCCCTCCTCGCACCATTGTCTATTATTACCGGCTCAAATTTCGGACTGCACAGGTGCCAACGTATCTTCACCGATTGGACAGAACTACATCTCCTTTTTGTGACTGTGGACAGCTGGGGACTATCGATCATATGTTTTTTGGATGTCCTCTTCATCATAGAAGTGTCTCCAAACTCTTTCGAGACATTTATCTCCATCATCCGCCAGGTCCAATTCAGATGGATTCACTCTTACTACGAACTTCCATTCCCATTAATAAAGCATTGTTTCGCTACATTACAAAAACCAAAATGAAAATATAACTTAAGGTCCCGGTCATATTTCTGTTTCGTCACACCACTACACCCGGCTGGGGCTGCCGGGTCGTATTCTGTATCTTTCGCCCCCAACGCATTGGTGTTGTTGAGAGCTCAACAACCGACAGAAAGATACCAACGGCCGGAGCGTGAGCGATTCTGTAACTCCCTGTTGGTATCTCGGGACGCGTTGTTGAGGCCACCAATAACTTTGTGAATTTTCGTGAATGTTGGCAATGAAAGTAGCTATGAGAAATCTGTCTTAACAAACTGCAATGAATATCATTGGCTGATGGAGTGCGGGAATGTGATTTCATAATTTCCAAACTGGGCGGGAGTTTAATTTCATGTATATATTTTGAAAGTGGGCGTTTATATTACACGTACTGTCATGTTGCAAGACGCTTATAGGGGGAAAAGGCGGATTTATAATAATAGGAGAAATTCGCAAAATGCCAATGGTTTTTAGTAATGTTTACTGTCATATATAGTAATAAGGCGGGTATCTCGGGGAATCCAATTAGCAAATTTCGCAATAGATTGCCAATGTCTGATTTAAATTATGATTATAAAAAAATATGCAATCTCGAAGTAGTTATATCTTTCCATTGCAACTCACCTTGTTTGTGTGAAAGTATTTATTTTAACGATTAACAGAAAGTAAGATGTAGCCCTTTTCAGAATACTCATTTTAACAAAATGTTGCTGGATTCAAGGCTCTCGGGTTCATACTCAGTGAAAGGAATGAACTTTCCAATCTCTGTTCAAATAAAAGTTAGTCTTTCAGTATAATATAATTATTGTGTATGACATTCTTGTAATGTAAATTGGTTGTATAAATAAAGAGAATGTCCTTAACACATCACATTCCCGAAGGATACACAACCCAAATAAAATATATTTATTGTACTCTCTTTCTTTCTTTACTTTAAGTATGCACAATACATTTTTCTCACTTCACATTCTGATAAAGACTACACTTTAGAGATTTTCTTCGAAAAAATGTTTCAAATGAAAGTTTTAGCACGTATTCAGAGTGGCTGGTTTATAACTACCCTAAAGAGAATTTCTTCGAAAAAATGTTTCAAATAAAAGTTTTAACTCCTAGTAACTCATAAGCAACCCATGTGCAAAATTTAAACAAATCGATAAAATCGCGAAAAACGAACATTTTTTTCATGTAAAGTCCCTTTAAAAATAAGAGAAACTTGTCGCCAATCTTTGTGTCACATCTTCAGAAGGTACCCAACCCAAATACAAAAAAAAAAAAAATTCTTATGATTTTCCGTTCTGGAGCTAGGCTGTTGACACACATCCACACAGACATGTTTCCGAAAATAGTATTTGGGGATTCAGAATACCTCAAAATGTGTATTTAGGCTAAAAACTCAACTTCAAAGTTGGGGTCAAAAACAATACTTCCTTTATCTGTATTACCTATGGTACAGGCAGAGAAAGTAAAAAAACTATTCAGTAGCAGTTTTTACTTAATTTATAGAACACAAGCCAATTATAAAATTATTTTTATATAGATAAAGCAAATAGTAAAGTTTAAGCAAATAAGAGTATCTTATCTTGCCTACTCCTTTTATGACATTTATAAAACCCTTGAAATAAATTAATTGCGTTTTAGGTTAACTTAAAATGAATTCATTAGTATTTAATTTACACAGTACTTTGAAACATTACAATTGGCCTCATAGTTGTTCATAATTATATATTAATTTAAATAACACCATAATATCACTGAAAAAGTGTCTTAAGGGGCTCATACACCAAGAGACCATGCCCGAGCAGGCATTGCAGTAACTGTTCGATATCTTCAACACTATTTACAATAATAAAATGAAATTTTGGACATTAGAAGCATACATTTGGGGGTTGACATGAGCACAAAAATTATTACAGTGTCACAAATATGAAGGTTGATATTAGAAAATTAATTTTTTTTATTTTTCAGCATGCGATTAGGCCTAAGAAACATGATTTCTTGCAAAAGTCAATCTGATTGGTGTAATATATTTTTTTATTCACAGCTGACACTATAATCCAGAGGATAAACCATCAATTTATACTGTGGTATGCCTGATACAATTTTCAGGCATTTTAAAATTTCAATATAAAATTATTACTAATTTTTTCACATCATGTTCACAAGTGAAATAATCTAGTGTTGCAAATACATCAGATTATTTAGGTTTATCCTCTAGAACACACAAAAAACTATGGGTGTGCAAAGTTTCATGCAATTTGGACCATTACTTTAAGAGATATTGTCCCTTTTGTGTTGAAAATAATAAGTTATGGGAAAATGGCTTTGAAAATTCAACATGCATTTCAACTTACATATAAGCCACACCCAGTTGACGGAAAATCACAAGATACAATATAGCTCATATTATTATAAAAGGAATTAGAGGGAATAAAATAGATGGTTTAAATTTGACAAAAAATTGGTAACAGCCTAGATTTAAATAATAGCTTTCAATTACAATAGGCTTATTGGCAGGGAGGCATATTTTTTGTGCAGTTAAAAACAGATGCTTCTCTACAAGTGTGAAAAGTTTTATAAACTAGTAAATGCTATATAGGCTACCAGTATATTTAAAAGTAAGGACAATGTACATCATATTTTGCTGAGTGATATAGTACACACACACTTACAAAGTAAACTTTGATACAAAAAAAAACTATGTACAATGAGTTCATGGCACTTTGCTCAGTTCTAATAAGCACAGTCTTCGTAATTATTTCCTGAAAATTACAAAAAGCCAACAATATCTCACTACTTGAAGCATCGCTTGAGTGGTATGTTCTTCTCAATTGCAAATGACCTACTTGTTCACTGTTCTTTCGAACGAACTGTGAACAAAATTTTACACTACATTAAAAAATTTAGGCCTACACAGTGCTTTAGTTGGGCCGGTACGCACTGCGTACCGGTATAAAATTATTTTCCTTCTACCATACCGGGAAAAATATGTGCTCCGGTACGTCGTACTGGCAGTACAGGAACGATATTGTCCTAAAATACTTATTAAATGTCCAATTCACGAGAGTGTATTTGTTAATAATGACAAACACTATTAAATTCGCAATAGATATGCGTTCTATGGAAGGTGAGTACACCCATAAAATATTTTCCAACTAAAGCACTGGGCCTACATAGAGGTGACACCCATTAGTGTTCATTAAGCTTATTATTGGTGCATAGCCTATTATGTTGTCCACTCTTTAATGCAGATCACAGGGATTACAATTCCAAATCTGAAACAAGATAAAGTAAAATAATTAATATTATGTGCAATTATGCAAACATAACCTCAAACATGCTTGTTGCAACATAAAATTATGTATTTAGTTTTTATATTGATAAAACATATTAACAAATACTAAGAATCTATTCATTAATGGATATATACTGTACCTTCTCTGTTATTACGCAAATATAGCTATTGACACTATCACGAAGTCGCCCAATTAGGATATAAGCGGCCATTGAAACACAAATATGTCGATATTTCTGCAAATTTTGCGATATTTTAGTACTTTCGAGTTGTTGTTGAGCTCACCGAGGTGTTTGCAATCGTCGGTGTGTCACCAATATTTCCAGCAATATATTGGTGTGCTTTCAAGATCGATTCTTGACACCAATAGTTACAGAATAACTTTTTCTAGTAACATTGGTGTAATCGTAGTTGAGAGCGTTGGTGGAGTTACAGAATACGACCCCAGAGCTTTGGTCACCCCGCATCAATGGACATCAACGAGACGCGGGAGCCGATCCTTCTTAGTGGAAAGTGGCAGGAGCGTCAACAACAACAACAGTATGGCGTCGATAAATAAAAGTGAAGTGAAGTGAAGTGGATTTTCACCAGCGTGTTCGAAGGCTTGTTTATCGTTGACGTAGTTCCATAACTGGCACTGCAGCCTTGGGTTATTAGATGGGGTGTTTCATGTAGGGCTCTTGGGTCTACACAGGAAAGCAGCTGGTCTCCGCTATTTTTACCGTGCATCAGTCAATGTTCATCAGAGAGGCAGTGAAACACAATAGCCAACAAAACAAATGATTTGCCACTATACAGCCAACCGATCAGCATGGAAAACGCTGAAAAAACTACTCATAGGTGACAGTTTAATTTGGAATAGGGACATGTAGTTAAAGGTTTAATATCAAAACTAGCGCAACAGCCCGTTCTCCTCACGGGTGACAGTTAAATAACCCAGTTCTACTCACAGGTGACAGTTTAATTTGGAATAGGGACATGTAGTTAAAGGTTTAATATCAAAACTATCGCAACAGCCCGTTCTACTCACGGTTGACAGTTAAATAACCCAGTTCTACTCACAGGTGACAGTTAAATTTGGCATAGGCTCTTGTAGTTAAAGGTTTAAAATCAAAACTAGCGCAAGGGCCCTTTCTACTCACAGGTGATGGTTACAAAATCCCATTCTGCTCACAGGTGAAAATTTAATTTGGCATATTCACTTGAACATGAATATGACAACGGTATTAATTAGCTCCTTCCGTATTTCGAGAAATTTCCGATTTTCGAACAGTTTATGCAGAAAACGAGGCAACGATAAAAAAAAAATGTATTTATGTAGAGGAAAAATTTTGTTCTGACTTGACATACACGTGTTACCTATAATTCGACGCTTCTGAACACGAATATAACAATAATAATAACCAGTTCCTTTCCCACTTCGGGAAAATTCCGATTTTCCAATCGTGTCACACAGTTTACGCAAAGAAAGTAGGACTGTTCCAAACAAGATTCATTACATGGAGGAATAATTTTTTCCGACCTAAGATACGGTTGTAATCTATAATTCGACCCTTCTGAACATGAATATAACAATAATAATAACCAGTTCCTTTCCCACTTCGGGAAAATCCCGATTTTCCAATCGTGTCACACAGTTTACGCAAAGAAAGTAGGAATGTTCCAAACAAAAATTAATTGCATGGAGGAACATTTTTATTTCGACCTAAGTTACATGTGTTATCTATAATTCGACCCTTCTGAACACGAACATAACAATAATAATAACCAGTTTCTTCCGCACTTCGAGAAAATTCCGGTTTTCCATTAAAATCACACATTTTTCACAGAAAAAGTAGAACTATTTAAATAAAAATTGATTACAAAGAGTAAAAATTTTTTCCCGACATGACTTACATGTGTTATCTATAATTCGACCCTTCTGAACACGAACATAACAATAATAATAACCAGTTCCTTACGCACTACGAGGAAATTCCGATTTCCCATTAGTGTCACAGAGTTTACACGTAAACGTTCAGAAGCGTCGAATTATAGGTAACACGTGTATGTCAAGTCAGAACAAAATTTTTCCTCTACATAAATACATTTTTTTTTTCATCGTTGCCTCGTTTTCTGCATAAACTGTTCGAAAATCGGAAATTTCTCGAAATACGGAAGGAGCTAATTAATACCGTTGTCATATTCAAGTTCAAGTGAATATGCCAAATTAAATTTTCACCTGTGAGCAGAATGGGATTTTGTAACCATCACCTGTGAGTAGAAAGGGCCCTTGCGCTAGTTTTGATTTTAAACCTTTAACTACAAGTGCCTATGCCAAGTTTAACTGTCACCTGTGAGTAGAACTGGGTTATTTAACTGTCAACCGTGAGTAGAACGGGCTGTTGCGATAGTTTTTATTTTAAACCTTTAACTACATGTCCCTATTCCAAATTAAACTGTCACCTGTGAGTAGAACTTAGGGTTGCCACCTTTTGGTAAGGCTAAGGCGGGACAATTATCGAATATATGCATATCGCCGATCTTCGTACCTAAATTTGTACATGGAACAATTTATTAATAAGAAAAAGATGATATATATATATATATCCGTTACAAAGCCAAAACTGAATAGGCTATGTAACAGTAACAAGAAGTATGTAAGAAAAGCCTAGCAAAATAATAAAAAAATATATAATGCGTCCCTCTAGGCATAATTCGGGACGCTGAAAATGTTCTTAAAATGCGGGATGTCCCGCCAAATTCGGGACAGGTGGCAACGCTAGTAGAACTGGGTTATTTAACTGTCACCCGTGAGTAGAACGGGCTGTTGCGGTAGTTTTGATATTAAACCTTTAACTACAAGTGCCTATTCTAAATTAAATTGCCACCTGTGTGTAGAACGGGAATTACTCAATTTATCCTTTATTACGCTAGGGAATGCGTTTCTAGTGTAATGTATTCTGTTTGGTTGGCTATGCTGGTTAGTTCATTGCTACCTAGATCACATGACTGAAAACTTGTGAAATATACGCAGACCCAAGAGCCAGACATCCAGACCCAAGAGCCCTACATGAACCGATGGAGTTACGAAATGTTACAGTCTGAAGTGAGAATGAGACTACAAACTGTAATTTCTTATGTCGGAATGAGACTCCTTGTGATAGTACCTATCATATTCCAGTTCTGCACGCTAATGGTGAATACGGTTACTGTAGGTTAGTTGTGACAACCGTTCTTTTTATATTTTTATCATCAATGAAATGTAACTAATTGTATTCATTATGAAGCACTGAATACTATCTTACTTAGAAAACAGAGTAATAACACTGAAATTCAGACAGTTTTATTTATTTACTACCTAAAAGGCCCGGCGTCGCCCGGGTTTTTATTTGTAATTTGAAATTAACTTATGAAGGACTTTGATTTTCAAACTCTAGGGCCTTGTATAATATGTAGGCCTACATAGAACTTGAAATGAGGAAGAACGACTTATCATACTATTCCCTCAGAAAACGCTAGATATAGCTTTTATGGCTCACAGAGGATGTTGAATGTTGCATTCCGTTGCTTCTACACATAAGAAGAAACAAATTCCGATTACATAAGATTGTATTGTCTTTATAGAAATTTTTATTTCTCACTCTCATGTTAGCATACAACCGTTTCGGAGCTGAAATAAAAAAAAAATCATCACTTTCAAACTTTCCTCCAAAACTTGGGACATAATATACTGTGGGCAGAGGACTGAAAATGTTCCATCCTATTTTGTCTTCTTGTAGATGTTTAGGGCCTATGATAAACATCCCTGTACAAAGCCTACAGCTATGAGTGACGTATCGTGGATAGGGTTGTTTACAGACTTCTGATGTAGCATACTCACTGCAATACGCAGCCGGTTATTCTACATCTAAATGTGAAGTGAGAAAATGTTATTTTCCATGTCGAGGGTAGAGGAAGTGCTTTATTTTCTTGGATTTCATTCTTCAAGAATTATTTTCACAAATGTATTAATTACATTGATAGCATCAGAATTAGTTAAAGCCCAGTATTATGTAGTTTACAAAGCCCTGTGTGAACACTGTAAACAATACACTGTTGTAATGATAACTGAATTGCATTTCATTTTTCAGTATAATATTTTCAGAAATTATATAAATTTTCAAGGGAAGGAGTGGTTTGTTTGAATTTTAGTGTTCACCGCGTTACTTCCTGGGTTTAACTGGGTATCATAGGCCCTAAACATCTACAAGAAGACAAAATAGGATGGAACATTTTCAGTCCTCTGCCCACAGTAGGTATAGAGAGTAGCTGTGAATATGCTGAATAAGCAATCGCGAACAGATGACATGAGAGACTATAAAAACTTAAATATGAGTGAACTATCATGTAAAAGTCCTTAAAACATTCAAATTGTTGAAATATTGCCCAATAAAACATTATTCTTGTTCATTATTTTGCACAGTGTAACATACGTAACAGAAGAAAAAAATTTTAATTTCTGAAAATCAGCCTGAACTATTGAAACAAAGATACTAGGTTAATGATTGTAATCTTGGCTACCCACAAAAAAATGTCCTGGAGTAATTGTGTTACATAATTCACAGAGATTTCCATGTAAGATAGGTAAGGTTAAATTCTGTGTCCGATTTTTGTAACATACGTAACACCCATTTTATTGATAATAATATTTAATGTATATTACTGATTAATAAAACTTTCATATATTCTGAAAGCATATCTTTGAATCTATCTTCTGTTATGTACAAAGTTCCAGTTAATGCCATATTTTATTCACTGTAGGGATCTAAAGTGCGTCCTAATGTAACATACGTAACAATGGAATGGCTGTGTTGTTATTAAATTGAAAGTAAAATGGAAGACACACATAGAAATGATTAGTCCAAAACTGAGTTCAGCGTGCTTTGCTTTAAGAATTTTGAATAATATATTAAAACAGGATGCATTACTTATGGTATATTTTGCATATTTTCACTCGGTAATGAGGTACGGGATCATATTCTGGTGCAACTCTTCCCATAGGGAGAAAATATTTAGATTACAAAAGCGGGCAATAAGAATAATATGTGGAAAGGAAAAAAGGGAATCTTGTAAACCGCTATTTGAAAAATTAAAAGTCCTCACTCTTACAGGGGAGTATATATACTCTGTTATGTGTTATGTAGTGAATAATATTGATAAATTTCAAACTAATTTTAGTGTACACGGACGTACTACCAGAAACATGAATGATCTACACAGACCAAATAACTCGTTAAAACTCTTTCAGAAGGGTGCTTATTATTCTGCAGTACAGATATATAACAAGCTTCCAAACAACATTAAATTATTATGTATTCAAAGAATGGAGGAATATTTCCAGCTTGGATAAATTTGGCAGCTTGCAGTTTCTGTAGACCTATATTATTGTTATAACATGCATGTATTTTTTGATCTGACGTGTTCTATATCCTTGAGCCCCGCTCAACACAGGATCTACAGGATGAGATATCTACATCTACATCTACATCTACATACAGAAAGAGCAAACCTTTCAAAACAGCTGTAGATGTAGATGTAGATGTAGATATCTCGTCCTGTAGATCCTGTGTTGAGCGGGGCTCAAGGATATAGAACACGTCAGATCAAAAAATACATGCATGTTTTAACAATAATATAGGCCTACAGAAACTGTAAGCTGCCAAATTTATCCAAGCTGGAAATATTCCTCCAAATTGTAGAAGGTGTGAGTTATTAAAAATTCCTTGACAGCTGTTTTGAAAGGTTTGCTCTTTCTTTGAATACATAATAATTTAATGTTGTTTGGAAGCTTGTTATATATCTGTACTGCAGAATAATAAGTACCCTTCTGAAAGAGTTTTAACGAGTTATTTGGTCTGTGTAGATCATTCATGTTTCTGGTAGTACGTCCATGTACACTAAAATTAGTTTGAAATTTATCAATATTATTCACTACATAACACATAACAGAGTATATATACTCCCCTGTAAGAGTGAGGACTTTTAATTTTTCAAATAGCGGTTTACAAGATTCCCTTTTTTTCTTTCCACATATTATTCTTATTGCTCGCTTTTGTAATCTAAATATTTTCTCCCTATGGGAAGAGTTGCCCCAGAATATGATCCCGTACCTCATTACCGAGTGAAAATATGCAAAATATACCATAAGTAATGCATCCTGTTTTAATATATTATTCAAAATTCTTAAAGCAAAGCACGCTGAACTCAGTTTTGGACCTATCATTTCTATGTGTGTCTTCCAGTCAAGATTTTGGTCAATTTGCAGTCCTAAAAATTTTACATTGCTAATTTCTTGTATGATTTGTGTTCCATAATTAATTTCAAGATTTGAGATACATCTGTTTTTTGTTCTAAATTGTATAAAATGGGTCTTATCAATATTAAGTGTCATTTTATTAGCTAGAAACCATGTGTTTAACTCGTGAAAAGCCTTTGTAGCTATTCTTGATAAATGTTCTTGTGACGTTCCTGTTACAAGTACACTAGTATCATCTGCGAAGAGCAATACCTTTGATTCGTCACTTAAGTTATAGGGCAAGTCATTAATGAAAATTAAAAAGAGCAAAGGTCCTAGTATTGATCCCTGAGGTACCCCATTCTTAACAACCCCTAAGTTAGATTCATTTCCATTTATTATTACCTTTTGAGTTCTATCAGAAAGATATGATTTGAACCACTTAAGTGTTAAATTATCGAACCCATAATGATACAATTTTTGAAGTAATATTTCATGATTTTTATACAGTCAAACGCTTTAGCTAAGTCGCAGAAAATTCCCAGAGCATATTTCTTTTTATCTAACGCTTCCAGTATTTCTGTAGTAAGTTGAAATGTAGCATTCTCAGTGGACATGCCACTTCTAAATACAAACTGAGATGAAGTAAGAATGTCATTCAAATTAAGATAGTGTATTATGCGTTTGTACATGACTTTTTCAAAAACTTTTGAAAATGAGGTTAAGAGCGATATAGGTCTATCATTTGATGGTAGATTTTTGTCACCTTTTATAAAGAGGGGCTTAACAATAGCATGCTTCAGTCTTTCTGGAAATATTCCATTTTCTAATGAACAATTGCATATGTGACTAAGAGGTTTACTGAGTTCTGACGAGCAGCTTTTTAATAACTTATTACTTATCTCATCCCATCCAGACGAACTTTTACTTTTGAGAGACTTGATTATATTTTCAATTTCTATGTGAGAAGTCAGGTTCAATTCAAATCTATGGTTCCAAACTGTAGATTTTGTTAGTAGGTCTACTGCCTTAATGTTAATATTATTTATAGGAATACATTTCTCTGCAATATTTATAAAGTGACTATTAAAAGCATTTGTAATGTCTGATAAATTATCTAGTTTTATGTCTTGGTATATTAATGATGTACAATCATTGTTTCCCTTTGTTCTCCCTGTTTCGTTTTTTATTATATTCCATACAGTCTTAACTTTATTATTTGATTTATCAATTACTTGTGAAAAATGCCTACTTTTTGCTTCTTTGATTACTTTCTTCAGTATGTTGCAATACTTTTTATAGTATTCCTTATGAGTTTGGTTGTTACTGGTTCTATATTTTAGGTAGAGCTCTCTTTTGTATGCACATGATATTTTAATACCAGCAGTTAACCATGTGTTATTCCTTGAATTAGGTAAATTAGCAGTTTTCTTTTTTGGAAAATTTGCCTCAAAATGTCGTGACACTATGTTTAGGAATTCACTTAATTTACTATCTACTTTGTCATAGGATAACATAGATTCCCAGTTTTCATTCGCAAGATCTTGTTTGAAATTTAAAATTGAATCGTCATTCATTACTCTAGTCATATTACTATGAGCATGTTTACTGTTCGAATTTACTTTAATATTGTTCAGCACTAACATTTGTGCATCATGATCTGATAATCCATTTAATATTGGAAATACTTTAAAATTAAAATGTTTTTCTATATCTATGAATATATTATCTATTGTTGTTTGGGAGTCGTTCTGAATTCTCGTTGGAAAGTTTACTATGAAATCTAGATTATAGCTACCCAATAAAGATATCAGTCTGATCTTCTTCTCACTATCAATTGAGAAATCTACATTAAAGTCCCCACACAGTATAATATTTACATTAGTACTATACAGTGAATTAAGAACCCTTTCTAACTGATTTACAAAATAATTGAAATTACTTGATGGTTGTAAATGGTTAGTATTACAAATGTATCATTGTCAAAATCCAATCTGGCTGAACAACATTCAAAATCCTGTTCTTTACAGAAAGAACTTGTGTCTATATCACTGAAATGTAAGTTTCTTTTGATAAATATACTCACACCTCCACATTTTATGGAATGTCTACAAAATTTTGAACATAGTGAAAAGTTATCAATTTTTAATTGTTCCAGATCTGTTTCTGCACAGTGGTGTTCCGTTAGACAAATAACTTGAATTTCCTGTTTTTTAGAATTAATTGTATCCTGAATGGCTAAGTTAAATTCTTCAATTTTATTTTCAAGCCCCCTTATGTTTTGATGAAATACTGCAAATGATTTATTATTTCTAGCTATAGGCCTTAGTGTATTACTATTATTGACTTTAGATATGCATATAGGCCTAAGCTGTTGGATTCTGTCACTTAGATTCCCCCTAAAAAACGAGTCGAGCCACCATCTATGACAGGAATAGGCCTGTTACAATCTAGTACATTACACTTCAGCTCCTCTGCAACCAGTGCTGCCAGTGTCTTCTTTCCTCGAAGGTTGAGATGAAGTCCATGCCTGGTATACTCTTCCCTTCTTAAGCTGCTAACAGAAACAACATTGAAGTTAATATGATCACTAGAGAATTTCCACAACTTATCATTTACAGCTTTTACCTTTGATCGAAGCGAGGGCTTGTCGTACCTGTGGAATAATTCAACAAAATCTATATTAGTATGCATGCTACCTTCAGAAATACTATCAAGATCTGCTGCAACTGAATAGCTCGGATCTCTGTCTAAGCTGTTCCCGGCTCCTCCAATAATCACCACCCGGTCCTCCTTGGTGAATCCTTTGGTCAGTCCCTTGATACCTGAAACAACATCACTAAGTCCAGCATTAGGTTTACATAAACATTGCACTTGAAAATCGTCTCCTACGGCATCTTGAAGAGCAGATCCCATGTGTCTGGCATGACTGCTACCTAAAACTAAAATCTTTCTCTTATTAGTGGGCCTACAAGTAGTAGCTGGTCTGGGTGGCTGGGCTTCTTCTGTTTCTACAGCATCATCTTCAGTATCTAGAACAGAGAATCTATTGTTAGTACTGACAGGCTGAGGGTTCTGCACTGCTATCTCATTCATTCTGGATAATCTCCTTCTGCGATTAGGCCTTCTCAGAATATCTGCAAAGGAAACGAAACTGGAATTAAAATTTACATCATCACTAGTTCCTTCCATGCTGTCAACCTGCAAGTTACAATTTACATCATTATAATTTACTGGTACATCATTTCTGCCCTTCAGTTCAGCTTGCAGTTTCTTCACGTCGTCCTGTAACAAATCAATAGCACATTTTAGGTCATTAATCTCCCTGTCCTTGATGCAAAGTCTACACAGCCAATCTCCATCGGGAACATCATCCAAGCATAACTTAACACATTTAAAATGAAACCACACATCACATGAATCACACTGTATACCCTCATCTACATGGTCAGTACAATTTCCACATAACCCGCTGGAAGTCATTTCTGCAACAGAGAAAGAACAAAAAGTTAGTAAAATCAGAAACAATGATAATAAGACAAAGGAATAATAATAATATTAAAGTGACGATAATAGGCGTGTCTGTGAACAGCTGATTTCCTAACAAAATGGCGGACAGCTATGAGCCTAGGCTATTGTAATTTGTAAGTTAAATAAAAAAGGCTTTAAATGATTAACTTGCAAAATTTATGTTTGAGAAACAAAAATATATTAACTGCAATTATATTCAAAAGTTATAACTCAGATACTAGCTAATTAATATTGAAAAACTATAAAGATTCTCGGAGCTGATTTCGTAACAATATGGCGGATATCTACAAGCCTAGGTTATTGCAATTTGTAAGTTAAATAATAAAGGCTTTAATTTGATTAACTTGCAAAATTTATGTTTGAGGAACAAAAGTATATTAACTGCAATTATATTTAAAAGTTATAACTCAGATATTAGCTAATTAATATTGAAAACTATAAAGATTCTCGGAGCTCAAACACAGCACGTCATCACAGTCTCACGTCACTAGCGTCACTAGCTGTCAAGGAATTTTTAATAACTCACACCTTCTACAATTTGGAGGAATATTTCCAGCTTGGATAAATTTGGCAGCTTACAGTTTCTGTAGGCCTATATTATTGTTATAACATGCATGTATTTTTTGATCTGACGTGTTCTATATCCTTGAGCCCCGCTCAACACAGGATCTACAGGACGAGATATCTACATCTACATCTACAGTCGGTCAAATAAAAAACGTCCGGACTCGTATGCTGTTAAAATTAAAGTTTTGACGCATTAGTTCACAAGTTTCCTATAAAAAACACAAAATACAGGTCATTTTCGGAACATATGAGGCCATGCGGCAGGAGGGAAAATATGAACAAGGAGGGAAAAAATGAAAATCGCGGAAAGCGCAACACACGATATTCAACTTAATGCATTGTCATAATTCATTTTGCTTTGTGTCATCGCCACATACAAATGCTAACGTGAGAGAAAGTGTAGTTAGGGCTGTAATTGACCTGCATTTTTCGGTCTCTGAAGCAGCGAGAAGGTTCCATATTTATGAAAGAGCAGCTCAGAGGAGGGAACTTGACTATAATGCGACCGGAAGTTTTCATAGCAAACGTTGATCTGGCCGGACGCGTATTTCGATGCTAAGATTGGTTGCAGAAGTTGAGCGTAAGTTATTGATTTTGCACTAGAAGTACCGGTATTATAAAATAAAATCTTAAAAAAATGCTCCTTGAATAAACATATTCCTCGCGAATCTATTAATTATTAATATTATAAAAATTTGCAACCAAGAATATGGCGGATTTGAGGCATATAGCCACAGCCTTCTATACATGTTTGTTTTGGAACAAAACTGACTAAATAATTAAGAAAATACATGGATAGACAAGAGGCGTGTGTGAACCTAACCTTAAGTCTTCCTGTACATGCGCATATGCTCGTTCGTGATACTTAATCAAATACCGCCCGACGTTTTTTATTTGACCGACTGTACATGTAACCAATGTGGTTAATTTTATCTGCTCAGTGATTAAATAATTTTTCTTTTATTATGTAAGGTGTGTTTGATAATTGGTATTGTTTCCGTAATTGGAATGTTTATGTAGCCTATAAATTCTTGATGTCGTGTGAGAGAGTGAGATTAAGATTTCGTTTTGTTATTTTGTTGACTAGATCAACTGAATGTTTCAGCATGTATTTGCTTTCTAGATTTAACTTTTGTTCTATTATCTTGGCTACAGTTTTTGAAATTTTATAGGCATGGGCGTTTCTAAAATTTACAACTGGTCTTGTGGGTTTGCCGTTTTTATGTGTCAATTTGGGCTTTTAAACTGGGAGGATTTGTATTGATAGCTATGTTTGTTTTCATTCCAGCTTCATTCAGTATTAGATCCAATTCTTTGATTACAGTTTTCAAGAATACTGCATCTACAAGAATATTTATCAGTTTCGTCAACAGTGTACTAAAAAACTCTGTTCTCAAATATCTATTGTAAGAACATGACAAATAAATTACAGATACTTTATACTAGGCTACATGAACAAGAGCACATTAAATATTGATTACTAAGTTAAAGAATCTGGGATGTTATGTTTTCAATAATAATCGGCCATATACACTAACAGAGTATACTCTGTAGAACCAAGCTCTCATATCAATATTTATTCTATTAGATTCAAAGATATGCTTTCAGAATATATGAAAGTTTTATTAATCAGTAATATACATTAAATATTATTATCAATAAAATGGGTGTTACGTATGTTACAAAAATCGGACACAGAATTTAACCTTACCTACCTTACATGGAAATCTCTGTGAATTATGTAACACAAGAACTCCAGGACATTTTTTGTGGGTAGCCAAGATTACAATCATTAACCTAGTATCTTTGTTTCAATAGTTTACCCCAGAGTTTTGAATTTGACAAACATCGAGCTAAATAAAGAACAGAACCTCCTTTAATTGGGCTACAAACACAATCATGTCCCACATACCAAGGAAATGATAAAAACCAATATCATTGATCCTGAAACAGCGATAGCCACTTTAAGGATGGACCAACAAGAGGATATAAGAAACAAATTAGCTACAAAAATTGAAGAAGTATACACAGACACATCTGGATGACATGAAAGATGGGAGGAGATACAGCAGATTGAAGGACGAAGCTGGAGATAGGGAACACTGGCTTCAGAAATTCGTACGAAGACATGGACCTGCCACTAGGCAGAATACTATACTCCATTTGAAACGTCGGAGGAGCAAACATAAACACCCTCTCTGTGTCAGTCACCTTTTCTTCCTGGCTCTCATTGGTTGAGACAGTAACACACCCCTGCCAGCACGGTTTACAACCTTTCACTTGTTCTTGTATTAGTTTGAAGTAAACGCAGTGTCTGGTGATAGTGTATTTGCAACGTCTTGTTTTCTTTCAGAAGTGAATCTTTGCTACTTACCCGTTATTGTTATTACAGTAGAACCCCGATAATTCGAGCTAATTGGGGCTGAGGCTACCTCGAATTACAAAAAACTCGGATTATACGGAAATATCAATAAATCAATGGGTAAATCGCAAATAAATGTTTAATGAGCACAATAACGGTTTAAATAATAAATAAATAAACAATATAGTAGGGCTACATACCTGTGTTACGCCTGTATGTACATATATTGTCAAACATTTCCAATTTGCTACATCGGCATCCTTTAAGGATTAAGTCATTGTGTGACCCTTAATGGAGTGGAACGGGAAAGCGATGCTACTAGGAAAACACTTTTAACTACCATTGTAGGGATTACTGTAACAATACAGTATTCTTTTCTGAAAGGATGGGGAAATATGCACTGTACAATTGATTGACACAAGGTCCCAACAAAGAAAAATCGAACCTAACGGTTTCTGTCAATCTGTAATAGAAATGCATTAGCAGTCTGAAGCCAAGGTTATTTCTGTGTATTATGAACAAAAACCCTAAGTGGGACAGTTTTACCTGCATTTTTGTACATGGAAAAATTGAAAGAAAGCTCAAAATGTAACACATTTGGAAGTGCGTAAAACTTACTTGCGGACACCGTATAAAAACGGGATTTTACTCTAGTTTTATGGACAATTTTAATTTTCTTAAGACCAGCTCGAATTACACGGAACCTCGAAATACCGGGGCTCGAATTACCGAGGCTCTACTGTATATTTATTATTATTGTTATCGTTATTCCTATTTTATTAATAATTATTATCGCCATCGTTATTGTTTTTTTTTACGGTACTGTTAATGTGATAGTGTTATATTTATCACTATTAGGAGTAGTGAGTGAACTAGAAATTAAGTAGTTTACTTGTCCTACTAGGCCGCCGGCATGGTCTTGTGGTTAGCGTCGCTGACTACAGATCTGTCGGTCCCGGTTCGATCCCCGGTACCTGCTTGGATTTTTCTGAGGTAGGGAGGTTTGGTAGGGGTGCACTCAGCCTCGTTCATGATTCAAATTGAGGATCTACTTGATAGAGAAATAGCCACCATTAACGGCCGTAGGTGTCGGCATGCCGTCTGCCTATGGTAGATGACGCAGCGGTCGGGCGGTAGGCCTTATCCTTTCTGGGATATTAGCGCCATGGAGTTAAGTTTACTTGTGCTACTTTGCAAAATGGAGGATAATCCTCAACCTGGCAACTCAAAGATGCAGAATTTAGACTGTGAATAGCAAATATATATAGAACAATCTCACCAAGCAGAAGAGAAATTTTCTTTCCTCGTCTGCGGACACGCCCACCAAAACACTACTTAATTTCACTACATGATTACTCCAGCGACGTCGGCTCCCAACTGCTGCTGTGGACAAAACATTTTACTTAAAGTTTTTAGTGTTCCAGCAACACACTGGGAGCGCTGTTTATACAGCTTTGAGCCGCATTCACGGCTCAGCTAGCAGAATCTCAATAATTGCGTGGGAAAATGGCGTAAGTAAGGACAACTAAACTGAAACACTGCCAAACCTTCCTCGTTCGACATCTTGTGAACTACGCTTTTCGCTTCTTCCCTCCCGTGTTTATGTTTGCTCCTCCAACGTTTCAAATGGACTATAAATAATAAACACACACACAAAAATTCAAAATCTAATAAACATATTGTTACCAATGATGCCAATATTAAGAATCTTAATAGAAAATTTAAACAAAATAATATCAAACAGATTGTCAGATAAAGACAACACCATTGTTTTGATCAAGAACGATGACTATCAATAAGGACCCAACAGGGAAATTTCAACTTACCTTGAAAAATGTAATCAAAGAATTGGATCTAAAACTGAATGAAGCAGGAATGAAAACAAACATAGCTATGATTCCAAAACCTCCCAGTTTAAAAGCCCAAATCAAGACACATAAAAATGACAAACCCATAAGACCAGTTGTAAATTTTAGAAATTCCCCTGCCTATTAAATTTCAAATACTCTAATATATCGTTGTTGATAAAAATGACAAACCCATAAGACCAGTTGTAAATTTTAGAAATTCCCCTGCCTATTAAATTTCAAATACTCTAGTATATCGTTGTTGATAAGTGTCCATTCATGTTTGAATATGTTTAATGTATACATTAAATTATTGAGGTGGTGTTTCTTTTTATAGGCCTACAGAAATTTAATCTCATTATTGAGCCATAATTTCTTAGCTTGTGTTACAGTAGTCTAAGCTGTTTGGTTGTAAGTTTTTGTTCTAATATTAATATGCTTTGGAGTCAGTTGTAAGATTCTGCATGACTTATTGAATTTGATGTTAGCGTTAGTCTTGTATGTTCATGAGTACTTGTTAATAATCTTTGACTGGTGGGCAATTCCATTTGTTAATGAGTTTCATAATATCTTTTGAGGGAAATTCATATATTGAAAATGTATTATTCCACCTTATACCTTCAAATAATAAATTATATAAAACCAGGTGTGTTACATAATAGCTTACAGTAATTTTATTACAATATTAAATAATGAATATGATACATTCTTGTGGAAAATCTTAAGTTAGGCCTGTGATTACTCTACTAAAACATTTCAGAGGTATTTTCTATACTCTTGCAAAAACAATTAATAATTAATAAATAATTCTAAAGTTTAAGTTAGAATCTTAAAATATTGAAATGAGAGCTTGGTTCTACATTGTAATCTGTTGGTGTATATGGCCGATTATTATTAAAAACATAACTGCCATTTCATAATCATGGGTGGGACATTCTGCCAAATTATAAAAACTATTTTTGTTTATTACATATCATAAATAATAAACTAGAATTGGTTCTTCACATTCTGTAAAATTTACAATGCCTTCTCCTCCACACTACATAGCATTATTTAAAATTTATTTTAAATGTGTTTTTCAAAATCTATTATGAGTGGGACTAGTGATGTGGGCCGGGAATATTCCCAGTGGGAGGGAACTTATAAAATGGGAATATTGCCGGGAATATTTCTTTTGCCGGGGAAGATTGCCAAAAACTGGGAATTTATGAAAATTTGTAGATTTTGAATGTTTCAACTCTTATTAACAATTGAGGAATCTTAAAACTACGTTAACTAAGCGAGTTCACACATTTTAATCCAAGAATTAACATTCTATACATTAATTCCCTGTATAACCGAGTGGGAATTTATGGAAATAAATGGATTTAAATTACTAAAGCATTATTAAAAACCCAAGCATTTTGATCAAGTAATTTCCCCTGGGAACTTATGTTCAAACATCTTAGGTCATAAATGTTCAAAAACTACCTATTTTATAAATTTCCTGTTTCTTTGTGCTTTTTCAGCTTTACAATTTGTACTTGTTTGGCCAATAATTGCCAATATTGCCATACTCATTTATAGGCTATATATTTTTTATTTTACCAAATATTTTATGTATAATTTAAAATAGGCCTAGAAAGTAGGAGTGCTCAAATAATAAAAATAGCCTACTTACTAAAGAAGCTAGTAAGTTCATCATAAACATTGTAATACTGTATTAAGAGTTATTTAATTACAATGGGCTGTAATGGGGAAATTCAGATCTTTAAAGACAAATAAGGGAATTTTTCCCTCCCTTTTTGGCCCATTGCAAACTGCATCACTGCAGCTTTCAGAGAGGCAGCCATATTGTTTTTTCAGTTGATTTGTTTGCAAACAGAACCAGTTTCATTTGAAGTTTGTGTGAAATTTGTAACATTGAAGTGGAAGGTGAATCAGATAACTTTTTTGCACTCCTTAGCTAGTAAGTGTTACTTACGATAGTTGTTTACATGGATCGTAACTTGACATTACCACACGCAATCTTGTTGCTAGGGGCGACGGGCGGAAAGTGACTTGTTGCTAGGGGCGACGGGCAGAAAGTTACTTTACCGCCCGCAAATGCTTATTTGCGAGCAGAAATGACCAAGGCTTCCCCGCTTTATAAATATTCGGTTGCCATAAACAATAACAAATGCGAATCCCTTTCTGAAATAAGCACCATTCTTCAAGACTGTATATACATAATATTTTCAGGTAATATCACAATTAATATAATTAAATTGATATAAGTAACCGTCGTGCAAAAAATAGCATGCAACACACGGACCGTAAAGGCATTTACGGGTCTCGAAAACTTAAAAACTGTTTCCTCGACCCGTAAACGTGCCTTTCCGCCCTTGTGTCGCAATATACTATTAATAGGCCTGAATCCTGTGTTGTTTATTGTTGTGTTTGGAAATTAATTTATTGTCAAAATGGTCAAGAAAAAAGGAGCAGTTTGGGACTTCTTTAGTATTAAAGGAAAAGGTGTTGTTTGTAAGTACTGCACTCAAGAATACAACCATGGATGCAAGCAAGGATGTCAGACTGTTAAAAGTTTCTTTGCAGAGGTGATAACTATAGTAAAGACTATCAAAAACAATCACATATTAAAAGCATTGTTCGATGAAATTTCTTCTGAGAAAAAATTTAAAGATCGAATATCTCTGAAGTTGCCTTGGCAGACCAGATGGGGTAGCCATCTTTTTTGTTTGGAGAGTTTGCAATCGAACAAAGTGGTTCTCCAAAAATTGGCCGACAATGAAAAGGCTGATCTAGACCCATCCATTAAAAGGATACTACTAGATGATGCTGTGTTTTGGGTTAAAATAGAAAGGAACATTTGCTTAAACCAATTGTGGATCTTATCACAACCATTGAATCAAATGATCCACAAATACATAGAGTGGTCAGGAAATTAAACGAAATAGAGAAAAGTATGAAGGAAAACTTACTAACATCACCCATGCAAAAATCTGAAGAAAGGAAAGTCGTGGAAAAGTTCATTGAGAGAAAAAAATTTGGCATTGGACCAATCCATCTAGCAGCATTTATGCTGGACCCTAAAATGCAGGGAAGTTTGCTCAACCCTACGGAAATACTAGACGCCATAGGTCTTGTTTGTGATTGTGCTCAGCAGATGGGTTTGGATGTCTTAAATGTACGAGAAAGTTTAGCTGACTACAGGGACAAGGAAGGCTTATTCTCAAGAAAGTTTCTTTGGGAAGGGATGGACGACAAGGATAGAATTATCAGGCCTCTAACATGGTGGAGGGGATTGAGAGGTACTTGTCACTTGGCAGATGTAGCCATAAGAATATTGGGGGCACCAGTAACTTCGGCTGCCACAGAGCGTACATTTAGTACGTTCTCTTGGATGCATTCCAAGAAAAGAAACCGTCTTTCATCCGAGCGAGCAGCAAAACTGACTTTTCTTTCTTACAACTGGAAGCTTATGAACGCTCCACCACAAGAGAAGAAGAAAGAAACAAGCAAGCGAGCGGAAGGTAACCCAGAGGAGACAGGAGGACAGGGAGAAGATGAAGAAATCCTTGAGATTGAAGAAGATAATGATATTGAGTCTGGCAACGATGACGACAAATTTTTTGGTTTTGGAAATGTAGAAGAAAAGGAGACGGATAAAGAAGATTTAATGGACATTGTGAGTGACAGTGATTAAGGGACTTGACAAAATATTGAATAAGAACAGTAAAGATGCTGTAAAATGCCCAATAAACCTTTTCCCTTTCAATAGTTTTAATTAAATTTCTAATACATTTTACATTCTAGTTATGTCTCTGATATTTTTATTCAATCAATTATAATATTGTTTGAACATATAAGAGTGTTTGTGTTTATTTAACTGCAAAATTACCACACTGACATATTAATTTGAGTGATTTTGCTTTTAAATTTATAAATTCCCAGTAATTTTATTTAATAATAATTTTATCTTAGAATATATTTCATTTTTTGAATTTAATTTAACAATATAATTACTCCTTTTATCTATTAATAAAAGTTTTTTTGATCTATCTTGGTAATTAATCATAAATTCCCGGGAATTTATGAATTTTGGGAATATTGCCGGCAATATTCCCTGGGAATATTTCCCAGATTTTCCCAGATTTTAAATTCCCGGGAATTTTACATCACTAAGTGGGACATAATTTGGACACTGATTTTAATGATTCAAAACAAAAGTTCATTTGCTGTTCTGCTATTACTATTAGGGTCTGAATGTTGTTATTAATGAAGGTATGAGGGATTAAATACGAATTATAAACTGTTTCCAGGTTGTCAGAACATTTATTTAAGTCATCAATAATAATTTAACAAAACTATCACCGTTACGGGTGGGACAAAAAGTCACTTCATTGTTATTTTACATAGTAATTAACCACACATATTTTTTTAAGTTAATCTTATACCAAATTGTACCTTAAGATGTATATTTTCTCAAATGAAAATGGACATAGCTGATTACTCTTGACTACTTGGTATTGAAGAGTGTTAAAATCATGCTAAAAATGGCAAAAGAAACTAACTCAACACAATAAATAAGTAAATTGACAGATTTCACACATGAAACCACTTCAGATACACCTAAGTCCTTAATATTCAGAGAATTTGAGGTTCTAAACTTATTTTTGACCACCCAATTACAATAATTTTATAACTTCTCTCTTTGAGGGAAAAATTACCATATTTTATGAAATAGCTGATAAATTCTCAGGTTTTGCTGTTAGATTTTTGATGTGCGGATCCCAAGTCAATTTACTGTCGATAATGATACCTAAGCATTTAACAGTTTCCATTTCTTGATGGTTAGAAATATTTCTTAAACTAGAAAAAAGTTCCTGGGTTTTACTTTCAATCAATAAAAAGCCGTTAGCTCTAAATCACAATGAGGCTTGAGAGAGCGTATTTTCGGTTAGGGTTTTAAGTGCATTCAGATGAAGGTTTTCATTTAGAAAAGTGGTATTGTCAGCATACAAAATTGTATGGGATTTTACAAATGATGGAAGGTCATTGATCATCAGCAAAAATAATGAAGTCCCAGCACCGACCCCTGTGGAACACCAAACCTAATGTTAGTCAAATTTGATCTCTCACTGCCAATGTTGGCGGTTTTCAAGAAAAGATTTAAACATATTTATGCTGCCATTACCAAAACCATAATACCTGAGTTTATTTAGCAGAGTATCATGTTCCACACAGTCGAAAGCTCTGCTCAGGTCACAAAAAATAACCTGCGCATAGCCCCCTGCCTCAAACACTTGTTAAGGGGCTGTCACACTGGATCGATTGAACGACAACGACAGACCGACTGATATAACGAACCTATAGACAGCAGTGGTACCAGTCACATAGCATCGATCGCCAGCGATCAACAACTAGGGTGAGAGATCAACTGGTCTGTGAAATCAAACCTGTCCGTTTTTCAATCGCCAGTCGATGGCAAACTTCGTACCCACCTGAATTTCAGAATTGATGCTGGAAGATTTAACTTACACAATAATGTCATTTTAGACTCATATTTGAATGAAATAGAACTGCACGAATCATTTAAGGCATGTAAAACGATATCTTCTTATGTAATTTAATTTTAAAAACACAAAAATAGATCGAGTTGTAAGCACCTAGCAGTGGGCGATCGAACTACAACAACCAACAAACCTCTTCGCTCGGCCGACTGATGGAAGCTTGAAGTAAACAGATGTAGCCTGATATAGTAGGCATAATATTAAACCTTACATCCCAACACATATAGTATGATAATGTGCAGGAAATAGGCATCCGTATTCCTAATAAGGTAATATACTTTACCTCTAATATACAGTGATGAGTAGACCTAGTAAAATCATATAGGTACATAACCTATAATGATTTATGTATAGCGTAGAGCTTTATCACTGGTACTCACTACTAAATTGCAGTATTTTGTTTACCTGTTGGAGCGCTTTCAACCGCATGGAGCGGCCATCTTCAGCAACTGACTTCCGTGGTGTTGTTGTTGTTGTTGTTGGGAAGACATTTCTGGATAACTGTATCGTACAGCGCGTGCGATTTGAATTGTAACTGTTCGTTTAGGATGTTGGTGTTGTCTTGTGTGGTGTGTCTGTATATTTCATATTGTTCGAGTGTGTTGAGTGTGTGACCTTTGTGGTTAATGTGTAGGATTTCCATGTCTGTATTGATGTCTGCGTATTCGTGTCCTGTGGTTATTATATGGTTTGCATAGGCAGAGTCTGTGTTTTGTTTGAGAGCTCGTATGTGTTCTGTGTATCGTGTTTTGAAACTTCGGCCTGTTTGTCCTATGTAGAATTTTGGGCAGTCGTTGCATTTTAGTTTGTAGACTCCTGGGTTGTTGTATTTGTTTGTGTGTTGTTTGTTGTCTGTGGGTTGTATTTTGTTGATTGTTTTGTTCTTTGTTCTGAATGCTATTTTGTATCCTTGTTTTCTGAATTGTTGGGTGATTTTCTGTGTATGTGTGTTGAAGTATGTGAGTGTGATGTATTTGTCTTTTTTCTTTTCTGTGTTTTGGTCATTTTTCTTCGTTCTGATTTTGTGTAGTAGGTTGTCAATGACTGTGTGGTTGTAGCCATTGGTAATGGCTGAGTGTTTTATGGTGTTAAGTTCTTCTTTGTGGTCTTCAGCGGATAGTGGTGTGTTTTCAAGTCTGTGGAGCATGGATCGGAATGTAGCATGTTTGTGTTGTGTTGGGTGGTTGGAGCTGTTGTGTATCAGTGTGTCTGTCATTGTGGGTTTTCTGTATATTTTGAATTTATGTTTCTGTGTGCTGTCTTTTGTGATAGTGAAATCTAGGAAATTGAGGGTTTTGTTTATTTCAAATTCTGCTGTGTATTGTATGTTTTTGTGGATTTTATTGATGTGGTGTAGTAGTTGTGTGCATTGTCTGGTGTTGCCTCTGTATAGTACGATGATATCATCTACGTATCTGTGCCAGTAGATTATTTTGTGTGCGTGTTTGTTGTTGTGGAGGATTTTGTTGTGTTCTATGTGTTGGAGAAATATCTCTGCTAGTATGCTGGATATGGGGGAGCCCATGGGAAGGCCATCTGGTTGAGTGTAGTGTTTGTTCTCGAAGGTGAAGTAGTTCTGTTTTGTGATGGTTTCTAGGATGTTTATGATTTCTGTTATGTGTTGTTCCGGTGTGTTGTTTTCTTGTAGTGTGGTCTTTAGGATGTTCAAGGTTTCTGTGATTGGTATGTTTGTGTATAGATTGGTGATGTCGAAGGATGCTAGAGTTGAGTTGTGTGGGATTTCAATGTCTTTGATTTTCTGTACTAGATCATTGCTGTTCTTTAGTTGTGTTTGTGTGTTCAGTTCTATGTTCTGTCTGATTATATTGTCCATGTATTTGGCTAGTTTGTATGCAGGGGCTTGGGTGTAGTTGACGATTGGTCGTATTGGCATGTCTTGTTTGTGTACTTTTGGCAGGGCATTTAATGTTGGTGCTGTAGGTTTAATTTGTTTTAGGTATCATTAATAAATCATTAAGATCATCGCTACAGAATGGACAAAACTCAAGAATTTAACCTATAATATTTTCGTTGATCGATGACGCTCGATGCAGTGTGACAAGGAACAGAAATTTAGTCGAGAGCGCAAGATGGCAGTCGGCTGGTCTTGATCGATCGAAGCTCAGTGTGACAGGCCGCTAAAACAAACTTGACAAGCGAGTTCATAGTATCAGTAGTCGATTTATCTTTCCTAAATCCAATTTGTTTGTTACTAACTAGGCCTATATCTTGACTATCTAAATACTGGCTGACTTGATTGTACATAATAGTTTCAAAAATTTTATAAAAAAAACAGGTGTTATAGAAATAGGCCTATAACTTGATGAACAGTTCTTTTCACCTTTTTTATAACTTATATAGCCTAGGCACAACTCGAGAGATTTTTAATATATCTGGAAACTTATTTTCTTTCAGACATTTGTTTACACGAAAAGTAAGAGGATCTATTACACAGTCAATAACTTCTTTCAACAAGTTACAGGACAGATCGTAATAATCAACACTATCAGAAGCCTTAAAATTTTTCACAATTTTAAGAATTACATCAGGATATACTTCTGTAAGATTAAAATCGCGCTGAGGGGGTCTTTTATAACAGCTTTCTAATAATCCTAGAGCACTTTCTTCGGGCTTATTTATTGTACCACATATTTCTTCAATGGATTGTATGCAGAATTTATTGAACTCATCCAGAGCTATATCTGTGTTATCTTTTTTGTTTGTTTGTGCTATAAAATTAATTAGACTCCATGCTTTTTTACATTTATTCTTTGACTTTTCAATGTTTTTTATATTATATAATATAATATAATCTCGGTCCAACTCTTTTTCTTATTTTTATTAATGATATAAGTAAACTTAAGCTTCTCGGAAAAATTTTTCTTTTTGCTGATGACATTCTTTTATTATATGAAGGCAAACATGAACAGCTAGTGATTAATAGCATCCAGACCGATTTGAACACCCTACACAACTGGTTCACCAGCAATAACTTAATTCTTAATGCCAAAAAAACTAAATACATGTTATTTCATAAGCCTTCATACATCCCAGTGAATAATATGGAAATTAAGATTAATGATAAAATAATAGAAAAAGAAAACAGCCTCACATACCTTGGCCTTACTTTTGATTCCTGTCTAAACTGGACCCATCACACAAACTCAGTCCTAAATAAAATTAATACAGTTATTCGGGTGCTATTCAGACTAAGAGATATTGACTTGAATAAGAGCCAACTCAAAAGCATTTATTTCTCTCTAATACACTCTAGTCTCCTCTACCTGAACGCTGTCTGGTGTGACAACAAAAAAGAATTATTTAAACCCCTGGAAATATTGCAGAAAAGAGCCTTAAAAATAATATTTGGTTTTGATATCCTAAAACCGTCTATAGACTTGTTTAGAGAAACCAACATCCTTCCTGTCTCTGTCATGCACCTTTATAGCGAATCACTGTTGATGCATAAAATTTCTAATAACTTATACACCAACACCTCCATTAATCTTGTAAATTCTACACATTCTCACAACAATTAGTTAATTTGAACTCAGTTAATTCTACCAAATATGGCCTAAATGGATTACTTTACAGAGCTGTAAAAACATATAACAACTTACCAACTGAACTGAAAAAGATAAAAAAATATACGTTTGTTCAAAAAAAATTACGTATGCACTTTCTTGAGTACTACATTAAGGCCCACGACCTCCACACCTAATAGGCTATGTAATATTACTCTGTTATTTACCTAATTGTAAGCTTATTGTAATTGTAATGTAATGTAATGTAACTTAATTGTAAGGTATCCTGTATTTTTCCTTTTTTTATTGTTTCTGTATGCCATCCATCTTTCTTAAAATTATTATATTGTAAAGGTCAGCCCCTCCTTTGAGCTGTTAGCTCATTGGGGCATACTCGTTAAATAAATAAATAAAAAAATTATAACTTATATTTTCTTAGCTTCATTAATAGCTCTTTTGTAGTTTTGCTCTAGAATACAATTGCTTATAAGGTCTGATTTGTTATTCTTGTACAGAGCCGAATGAAGCATCATATTGTTTTTCATCTGGCCTAACTGAGGAGTATACCAATTACCTTTTTCTTACAACTACCATTATTAATGTTCACTGTACATTTCTTCAATGGAATGTGATTTTCAAAAATATCTATGAATATAGAGAAAAATTTGTTAAAAACAACATCTAAGGGACAATGAGTACAATACTAAGCCACTCAGTACGGTGTATCCTAATGACAAATAACGTTCTGATCAAAGGTTAGTAACAGCTGTCAAGACATTATATTTACGTTCATGTACTTGGCCATCTCTAATATTTATTATTTTACTAGGACTGAAGATGACAGACTGTCGAAATGCATTTCCACAAGAGAAAATGTCAGTAACTCCAGGGCTTACATAATAGCATAGGATTTTCTCTATTGCATCTACAAGAATATTCATCAGTTTCGTCAACAGTGTGTACTAAAAGAAACTCTGTTCTCAAATATCTATTATAAGAACACGACAAATAAGTGACATGAACAAGAGCACATTAGCCACAAAGTTTTTTAAATATTGACTACTAGGTTAAAAAACCTGAGAATTTATGTTTTTAATAATAATCGGCCATATAAGTTACACCAACAGAGTACACTGTAGAACCAAGCTCTAATTTCAATACTTTAAGATTTTAACTTAAACTTTAGAATTATCTATTAATTATTAAAAACATGACAGGCCAAATTTAAGATTTTCCACAAGACTGTATCATATTCATTAAATTTAATATTGTAATAAAATTACTGTAAGCTGTTATGTAACACACCTGATTTTATTTAATTTATTATTTGAGGGTATAAAGTGGAATAATATATTATCAATATATAAACCACCTAAATGTTTTGGACATAATCTCTCTGTTTTTTTTAGTAGTGAAGGACTTAAAAATAAAAACAGATTAAACTGACCAAAATTTATATAGCCTATATTTAGTAATACAGGGAATCCATTTTATGCGGAAACTTTTTAACAGCGTTGCTCCTGCTCACACTTTCCCCGCTGTTGCGCTTGCACCGGCCGGGACCGTGTTCCGTTACTACCGGCAAATCGGCAAATCAAGACTTTAGAAACAATACAAAATAGAATAACTCAACCAATTTATTATCAAAATAGGCCAACATGTAGAGGCTTATTACTCGCCATTTTATACGGATGGTACAGTCAGGATATTTACGAGAAAATCTCCGAACGCGCCTTCTATGGTTATTTCTCAATAAGTAACATTCCACCAAATAAATTCGCTGTTCAACCGTATACATTTTCGATTATTGTCTTACGTAACACACAACAATAGACAAGCGTCTCACTACAAGACACCGAAGCAACTAACCGCTTGTAGGGTCTATGCTTTATACAATGCTAGCGTGGCAATGCGGCAGTGATGCGAGGTTTCCTCATAAAATGGACTCACTGTACCTTAATGTTTGAAACTAGGCAAATGCATTTTACACAAAAATGAGTTACAGTAGAGTCCCACTAATCTGGACTCTGCTCATCTGGATGTCCAGTTAATCAGGACAGGATTTTAAAAATAAATTGTGACTTTTAACCACAAAGATGTTTTGTTTGGTTAATCCTATATCAGTTCATAATGTATAGTACATATACAGTAATATTAAAACTAAAATTAAGTTGTGGGAAAAGTAATATTATTTTATGAAAAAATAGGCCTATAATTTTACCCTTGTAAAACTTGAATTACTTTATGTGCAAATTCAGTTTGATCCAGACTTCCGGTGATCCGGACAGTCCCATCTAGTCCAGATTAGCAGGACGGTACTGTAAGTTAAAGTAATGTTCTTTCTTGATCTGTAATCAGATAAGTTTGTAGTGTATCTATTTTAGACTGAAGTTGTAAAATAAATCTGAAATCTGACTTTGATGCTGCAATTAGATAGATAACTAAAATAAGATTAAAGTTTATAAAAGTTCTTCACAGGCTAACAGCCGAGTCAAGGGTTTAAAAAACTCTGAGCTTTCGGACTCCATCTCCGAGTCCTTCTTCTGGGAAACTGGTGAGAAGGCGGAAGGGGCCTGTATATATAGGCCGGAGCAGTTAGTGGGTTCCAGCCAATGGCAGCGTCAGTAAAACTCTGTTGACAATTTGCCTAGTCGAAGAAGATGGACGTCACGGGGAACACAGGTTATGTGGGTCTCTTCTTTAAAATGTTGAGGGCCGGTTTCCAAGCCTCGCTTAGAGGAAGGCCTTTGTCTCTGTTTATGAGTGATTCCGTATCAACTGAACACAATTTTGATACTTTTTTTACCTGACCATCTTAGATTTTAATGAAATTTAGTACATAGGTGTCCTCTATACAGACTAAGAAAAATACAAAGTTTTGTCTTTATATGTCAACTGGTTTTGAAAATATGACTATGTAAAGTTTCAGAAATCTCCCAAAATCTTAAGATCAGCATATTTTTAAATTGCTATTGCAGCTCTCCTAATTAAGATAGAAAGGTGAGACAGGTGTCATTTTGCAGCATTTTCTAGGCTCTTTTATTTGATATGCAACTTAATACAGTCAACTCCCGATTATCCGGGTGCGGATTAACCGTTGAGCTATTCCTTAAAAAAATCTTTAAAAAAATATTCACTTTGTTCACTTAGTGATAAGTTGATGTTACACAGACTCCGATCCGATATTCGCAAGAAGGAAAATGCGGTCAAAAAACAAAAAGTGTTAACAGACTATTTCAGCAACGTGTAGAAATTCCTTGAAAGTGCCAAAACCAAATTGTTAATACAGTAGTCTTAGTGTTTTATTGTTGTGCTGAAACAGTTTGTGACCTCTGGTGGTGAATGATTCTTGCACTGCAAGAAGTTTCCACATAGGACTATGTAAGTATGTTTAGGTATAATTTTGTTTTAACCGTGTTCTCGTTCATCCGTGAGGTGGCTACCACCCATTATCCCGGATAATCGGGAGTTCACTGTATGGGTTAAAATAAATGAACATTGTCAAATTTGAAATTTAAATTTTGATTTTTTATATTTCAAAATGCGCCATTTTGAAAAAATTGAAAAAATTCTAAAACAACCCTTACATGTTTATAAACTGACTGTGTAAGTTTAAACTTGGGATTGTAATGGGTTCACATGAAAATCTATATAGATACTCAGCCTTACACAAGGTTTTGCTGCTAATACCTGAATTATAAAAACACCAAAACAAAAACAACATGTGGCATTGATTTGCTTACTTTTAAATTAACATAAATATTATGTAGCCTAATTCTAAACTTACAGTTAACTGTTTTGAAGTGAAATCACTACTGAAAATCCTTGATATAGTCTTCAAAAGCTTCACTAGTTTGATGCATTTCTTTTTCAGAGCGATTGTGGACTCTGCCTGTCGGAGTGACTGGATTTACTTTACACAAGACATAAGTTACTGGAAGCCATAGTATATCTTGACTTCTAGGGTAGGAGAAAGATGTTGATGGACCAGCTGGATATAAAAAAGAAACCTTATTTCATCCTTGCTCTTTTCTTTTGTCAGAACATATGCTAGCAACCAGTTGTTTTCATAGATTACGGTAATGTAACCACTAATGTCTGTTATTTGCAGTCTTTACTTTTGAGTTACTTAAGGGGATAGGAATAAAAGCATAAAGTTTCTGAGTACCTTGTACTGTTAGAGACTTGCTTAGGTGATTTTTCAAAAATCTGTCAGCTTCTATGTATTCTTCTTGACTTACATATATTTATTTGTGGAAATCTCTCTGCTTTGGTCATACATGATTTCATTGCCAAGCAGCAAAGCTCTCTCATGAAAATCTCAAAACACAGAAGTTCTCGTCATATGTGATTTTGAAGAAAATTGCAGTTTTAGAATAAAAAGTTAAAAACGAAAGATAAAAGAATGATTACCAGTGGATGCAGTTTATTAATCTCACGACGTTTCGACCCTCTCCTTCGGGTCTTCATCGGGTGACTGGACAAGACTTGGAGAAGATGTCACCTCACCACCCCTCCACTGGGGTGCGTTGTTACCCATGAAGCTCGTGTTCCTACTATGTTTGCAAATCCACTCCCAGGGCACACCATATTCACAGTGTTCGACCTCACATGCAGGGGGCGGTGGAAATTTAAACTTCCATTTGTCTCTTACAGATCTGATTAAAGCCAACCAATCCTCTCCAATATCCCCTTCATATCTATTCATACACAAATTCTTATTACCAATGATGTTCCATGCTTCGATCACTTTCCTCACAGTTTCATCCCTCTCCACCTGTATCAGTTCTACATCTCCGATTTTATGCTTTGTTTCAATCATATGTTGGGCCAATCCCGTGGACGCTCTCCCATATTTAATGTCTCTCTCATGTTCTTTTAGCCTTATCTTCACGCTCCTTCCCGTTTCTCCCACATAAACTTTATCACAATTTACACATTTTATGGAATAGACACCTGGTAGATCCAACCTATCTTTCTGTTTCCCCAACCGCTTGTATTGTGAAACCATTTTTTCAATTGTCTTTTTTGTCCTATAAGCGGGGGTCAAACATACTTTCGGAAGATTTTGCCAATGTTTTCACTAATCCCCGGTACAAACGGAATCCCAACATACCTCCTTTCTGGTGAAACTGTACTTTTTCCTTGATCCTGAGTACCCCCTTTACTTCTATTTGTGATATTGTCCCAAATTCCCTGGATCTTCCTTTCACCATAGCCATTCCTGTTTGCAATCCTTACTATCTCCTCTCTCTCACATTCCAAATCCTCGGTATTTGTTCTTCGTTCCATAATAATGTGCCGAACTCCTGTGAATGTATAAGTCCCCCTTATTCTTCTTTCTATACACTCAATTTTCAAATCAAGAAAGTTAATCTTGTTGTTTTCAGACAATGTTTGGCGTAATATGGTGCATAGGGCAGTTAATTTGTGCAACAATACCGACGATTGGTTGGCTTTAATCAGATCTGTAAGAGACAAATGGAAGTTTAAATTTCCACCGCCCCCTGCATGTGAGGTCGAACACTGTGAATATGGTGTGCCCTGGGAGTGGATTTGCAAACATAGTAGGAACACGAGCTTCATGGGTAACAACGCACCCCAGTGGAGGGGTGGTGAGGCGACATCTTCTCCAAGTCTTGTCCAGTCACCCGATGAAGACCCGAAGGAGAGGGTCGAAACGTCGTGAGATTAATAAACTGCATCCACTGGTAATCATTCTTTTATCTTTCGTTTTTAACTTTTTATTCTGTGACGTACAGTGGAAAACCGGACCATCATGCATAGTATATTGCAGTTTTATTTTTCAAGATGAAGCCCAAAGCTACCATTGGATCAGTGGGCAAGCCACAGTCCACCCATTTGTCATTTATTACAAAAGGGAAAAGACTGAACATGTGAGTTTTGTAGTGATTTCTGAATGTTTAAAGCACAACACAATTACACTTTACTGTTTCAAAAAAAAAAAAAAAAATATTGGCTTCATGAAAAGTAGGTTTGGTAACAGGATCAAAAAGATTTACTACTTCTCTGATGGGTCTGCAACCCAGTACAAAAACAGAAATTTTTTTACAAACTTGTGTAACTGCAAAGATGACTTTGACATTGATGCTGAATGGCATTTTTCAGCAACAGCACATGGAAAGGGGCCATGTGATGGCATTGGCAGAATGGTGAAAAGGTTAGCTGCCTGAACCAGCTTACAAAGCATTTAGGAGAACCAAATTCATACACCATTTCAGTTGTGCGAGTGGGCAATTTAGAACATTTTTGTGGCAAATTTTATACATGTAGGCCCTAAGTCAAGAAGAATATATAGAAACAGACAGATTTTTGGAAAATCGCCTAAGCAAGTCTCTAACAGTACAAGGTACTCAGAAACTTCATGCTTTTATTCCTATCCCCTTAAGTAACTCAAAAGTAAAGACTGCAAATAACAGACATTAGTGGTTACATTACCGTAATCAAAACAACTGGTTGCTAGCATATGTTCTGGCAAAAGAAAAGAGCAAGGATGAAGTAAGGTTTCTTTTTTAAATCCAGCTGGTCCATCAACATCTTTCTCCTACCCTAGAAGTCAAGATATACTATGGCTTCCAGTAACTTATGTCTTGTGTAAAGTAAATCCAGTGACTCCGACAGGCAGAGTCCACAATCTCTCTGAAAAAGAAATACATCAAACTACTGAAGCTTTTGAAGACTATATCAAGGATCTACAGTAGTGATTTCACTTCAAAACAGTTAACTGTAAGTTTAGAATTAGGCTACATAATATTTATGTAAAGTAAGCAAATCAATGCCATATGTTGTTATTGTTTTGGTGTTTTTATAATTCAGGTATTAGGAGCAAAACCTTGTGTAAGGCTGAGTATCTACAGTGAGTCCCACGCAAGAGTTGGCCAATGACGCGGGTTTCTGCGTCGCGGCTTGCACATCTCCAACTCCTGAGCGATCGGGTGAAATATCTACGCAAATAATGCCGCGGTCGTTGTAATGATTCAGGTTCTCACATTTACAGTTAAAATTACAATGAAAATAATCACGTACCTCATCACAAGAGATGTTGGAGATGTTCTCCTCTTGCATCCACACAATACTTACTTTCTCTTGTGATAGGCCTATGTGATATTGTCATTAAGTTCTTCTAACAGTATGTAAATATTATTTATGGGGAAACTTGAAAAATAAAGTGTATAGGTCAATTTCCCATACATAATAAGAACTTAAAGACAATATCACAAGAGAAATTAACTCTATTTCGGCTGCTGAACTTCCGCGTGTGAAAGAAAATTCCCTATGCAAGAGGAGAACATTTCCAACATCTCTTGTGATGAGGTACGTGGTTATTTTCGTTGTAATTTTAACTGTAAATGTGAGAACCTGAATCATTACAACGACCGCGGCATTATTTGCGTAGATATTTCACCCGATCGCTCGGGAGTTGGAGCTGTGCCAGTCACGCCACAGGAACCCGCGTCATTGGCCAACTCTTGCGTGGGACTCACTGTATATAGATTTTCATGTGAACCCATTACAATTCCAAATTTAAACTTACACAGTCAGTTTATAAACATGTAAGGGTTGTTTTAGAGTTTTTTAAATTCTTCAAAATGGCGCATTTTGAAATATAAAAAATCAAAATTTAAATTTCAAATTTGACAATGTTCATTTTAAGTTGCATATCAAATAAAAGAGCCTAGAAAATGCTGCAAAATGACACCTTTCCCACCTTTCTATCTTAATTAGGAGAGCTGCAATAGCAATTTAAAAATATGCTGATCTTACGATTTTGGGAGATTTCTGAAACTTTACATAGGCATATTTTCAAAACCGGTTGACATATAAAGACAAAATTTTGTATTTTTCTTAGTCTGTATAGAGGGCACCTATGTACTAAATTTCATTAAAATCTGAGATGGTCAGGTAAAATGACTGTGTTGATTTGACACGGAATGACTCTTATGATGTTGTTACTGAGACTGATTTCAATGGCCTCTTTAACCAGCCGGTCCATATACCCATTCATCTTGTCCAGGATCTTGGTCTGGTCATAGAGCATTCTGTGATTTTGCTCGATGCTATGTTGTGCTGCTGCAGACTTGTCCGGTACACCTATGATGTTCCGGTACACCTATGATGTCTGCCACGGTGCGTCCAGTCTGGCCAATATATTTCATCCCACACTCACAAGGAATGCTATAGACTCCAGGAGACTTCAGGCCTAGGTTGTCTTTCACTGATGTAAGGTGGTTTTTTATTTTTGGTGGTGGAAGCGACACCCTTTGGATTTTGTGTCTACGTAGAATCCTCCCGATCTGATAGGAGACAGGTCCGCAGAAAGGGATGAAAGCTCTATTGATTCGTTGATTACCATCTGGGTCAGCTCTTTTCTGTCCTTCCATTTTATCGGTCCTTTTCAGGGCCAATCTAAATTCTCTGCTGCTGTATGAATTTTGGAGGAATGTGGTTTCTAGATGAGATATTTCTGTGGGTAAACTCTGAGTGTCGGAAATGGCAAAGGCTCGATGTACCAAAGTTGAAATGACAGAACGTTTCTGGGATGGGTGGTGGAAACTATGACCATTTAAGTACAAATCAGTGTGAGTTGGCTTCCTGTACACTTTGTGTGCTAGTGTACCATCCTGTTTTTTGTATATGCATATGTCCAAAAATGGAAGGCAGCCGTTCTGTTCTATTTCCATGGTGAAACGGATCTTTGGATGTATCCCATTGAGATGGATGAGAAAATCCTGTAATTTGTCCCTTCCATGCGGCCACACAACAAATGTATCATCAACATAGCGGAAAAAATGTTATGGCTGGAAAACGGTCGTTCTGAGGGCCAAATGCTCGAACTCCTCCATGTAAAAATTAGCAATAGCAGGTTACAAGGGTGAGCCCATTGCCACGCCATCTGTCTTTTTAAACCTTTTAAGATTAAAGTTGTCTAAAATAAAATGATGAAATCTGAATTAAGGTAACAAGTTCAGTTCACAAACATATTATTTTTGGTGTCTTATATTGATTTATTTTTTCCCCAGCATATAATCTACATACCTATGCTGGTGTTTCTAGCTCAGAAATTATTGGATCTGATGTATTCTTTGAAGTCATTGAACCAGAAGAACTAGGCTATACCTACAAGATAAGACCAGCAAAAGATTTCGGTGCACCATTTGTAAGTAAAAATAAGCTACAATATTAATTTAAATTAAAAGTTAACACCCTCTGTTGTAAAGTACTAGAAAGTGTTGATTTATGTGAAGATTTTAATTTTGAAAAGGGATTGTATTAAATAGTTTAAACAATGCATATTCAAAACTTTTCTGAGTAAGGATATATTTACATGGATATATAAACGAAAACATTGTGGGTAATGTAAGAATACCAGCTTTAATAAAAAGTGGTTTACAGTGATCACCCGCTTAGCTCCACTTATTTAACCTTAAAGATCTTTTCTGAAGTATAGGTTAAATCATCGTTGTGAAGAGAAGTAGGCCGGTATGAAATATTTTCTCTCTCCTGTACAGTCCTCTAAAAGGAACTTAGAACTTTTGCAATTTCCACTCCAATATTAAAAATAAACATAATAGCTAAATTTTAATTCTTAATTCAATATGCCTGGCTATCGAAATGCTGTGATATAAGAAGAGTCAAGTGTCACCAATAAATGATGATCTGCCAAAGTAAGTACAGTATAAACAAAAGACTGTATACTTATAAGGGGATTGTACATCAGATCATGTTAAAACCTACCTTGAAATTTGGTACATAGGAAGGACATATTTAAAATATCAGCTGCCAGTTCTAACTGTAAGACTAAGAAAATCATGTCACAATATCACAAAAAAAAAAAAAGCACAGCCCCATTCCGTCTGGAAGGGATGCAGTTGAAGGTAAAAGGTCTTCATAGTGGCTTGGATGTGCAGGTGGAAGGAGGAAGAGCCAGTGTAGCAAGTAGTATTCACAGTCTGCTAACACAACTCTCTTGTCACAGTTCACTTCCTCGCATAAAAAAGATGTTCTGAACAGCTAAATATTTTAAACTTAAAGCTATGTGAAACGGAAATGGCTAGTATTGATTGAATGAGAAAAACAGAACTTTGCTCTGCACCATGCACATCGAATAGTATTCCCATAGCACACTCTGCTTCTTCACACTTGTGTTGGTTTGATTCCAGACAATGTTTTTCTGGCACCACAAATTGTGATGGTTGCTCCATAATGTATGTCATAGCATACCATGAATATTTTATTATATCACGAAACTGATAAGAAGGGTAAGAGCACTGATAATTAATCAAAGATTGCATTTTGAGAATGCTGTCTCTTTAAAAAAGTTCAAATTTATGACAAGCGAGAGATGTTGATAGAGTGATTTCCACTAATTGGGGGGGGACATGTCAAATGGTTGAATTTTTTCTTTTGCACCGGGTGGGATTTGGAATAATTTGATTGTCTTGCCAGGTAAAATGCTTTGTAAACAGTATGGATTGTTATAGGTCGCTAGTGAATCCATAAATAGGGCACACTGGTTTTCTGTTAAAGGAAAGAAAGCTTCCTTGTACTATTCTTTCAGCTTTGGCTTCCCCATCTTTTGAAGCGCTCAGTCACAATTAGGTTCTTGGCTTTAAATATTTTTTTAGACACTATAGGTCCTAAAATTCCTTTTGGTTCCTGTAACACCATAAACAATTTAGCGAGAAGGTAACGATCCATACCACTGGTAGGCATTATTGTGTACATATGAGTCAAAACATTGACTGACTGTGCTGGATCTCATCTGTCTTTGGAAACCACTTTGATCTGTATAATGTAAATATTGGACGGAGAATTATTTGAGACCTGCTTTAGTGTTTTCCAAGAAAGTGTGTGCTGCTTGCTCTGTTGTAAGTTCATCTTTTACAATGAACGAGAGACAAATTTTATCTTTCTGCTTCTGATCTGATATTTTCTCTTGAAATTAGTGATCCATGATTTTGATGCTCTGAAATTTGTATTTTCTGCAAGTGTTCTGAAATATCCAAATCTTCATAGGCCTATTTATATTTTGTTTTGATTTCCTTGCCTCCATAAATTGAGAAGAAAAGACTTTCATACATAATCTATTTATTTTTTACACAATTTTCTGTCAGACTTTCTATTTGTTTTTGACAGATATACAACAGCCTTTCGGATGTATGGTAGGCCTATCTTTACAAAAGTTTTTTCTGACATGGGCTATTGATAGACATGCATAATTCGCTGTAACGACGCAAATAGCGACGTGCATAATCAACGATAGGAAACCATTCCTAAACAAAGGAAGGGTTGGGGGACCGCAACTAATCGATATTGAACGTTTTCATGATTATCGATACTGCCCTGAATTTATTTGAATTACAGAAAAGGAGAGGTGCGCATGCGTCGACGGTGAATCGACGAGAGAGGTGTGGAACCTGAAAGACGGTTGGGAGTACGTGCCTGACTACGAGAGAGAGAAGTTGAAAAGGCAGAAGGGAGAAGACGAGACTGGGATGTGCGACAGCGGTAGAGGCGTTCTGGCATGATGGTGTGTCAGACTTTCATCTGAGGAAATTCTGAATGGGAATTTCACTGATATGACTATATGGAGATAGTCGTTAGCTGGGAAAGCACATCACGTCCGCCGGTACGAGAGACCGCTTCAGCGAACACCAGCTGTGGAGAGAAGAGTGGGTCACGACTGCTCAGTCTGGACTAAGGGAAGATGTGGACATCAGGAAGTAGATGGAAACAGTACGGGATCAGAGGATAAGATGGTCATCACCCGTTGAGTATCACATAAACATTTTCTTTTGTTTTTGAGAAATGGGAAAATTTTGAGGCATTGTTTCTAAGAAATGTGTGGCGATTAGACGCCGTAAATGAAGGATTAAGAGTAGGGTTAGAAAAATAGAAGTGTGATAAATCTAGGGTGAGGCAATAAAATACAGTAATCCAACCCGTTTCTATTTCTGGTCTAAGTTAAGAAAGAGTAGTCAAGAACTGTGACCGTGGGTTAGTAAAGATGATCTCTATACCTTGGGTTTCTATGAGTGATTGTCTCACGAATGAATACATAGCTCGAGGCAATTGGTGATGCTCATTCAAACTTGTTTTTTTATAAGACAGGACGCGAGGGGAGTAAGAAAGAAGGGTAATAGGGGCTTACTTAGTATTTCTTGCGAGGGCCTCTCCCTCTTGGTTTTTGTTGGGTGACAGATGACTATCTATGAGTAGATTTCATGCTGGCCCGTAAGGATTGAGTTGTTTTCTTTAAGAGATTTATCGAAGAGTGGGAACCGTATGGATCATGGTAAAGGGAGATAAGAAAGTGAACAGTGAGAGGCAGAAGAAGGCCTATGAATAGTAGTAGATTAAGCGCCTACCATTGAAAAACTTACATGTTAGGATAGAAGTAGGAATTACTCAAGGGTTATAAAGAGAAAGTTACTGATCTGGGGCGTGAGTTAGTTTCAGTTAGAATTCTAGGGAATTTAGAAACAAGGAAATTGGGTGCCCAGGGAGTAGAATAGTAACTTGAAAAGTATGGAAACCAGAGTAACAAGAAAGAGGGAAAATTAGAACAATGGTATAAACTGCTTACAGGGAGAGGAGTTAAAAGATAATCAATAATAACTGGTTAGATTAGAAAGAGGAGAATTGGTAATTTTGTGTAGTGAGTTGATGACAAGTAGGTCATTAGCAGGTACTAGAGATTACCCCAGAAAAAAAAAGAGAAGGGTGAGGTGAGGGAACGCCAGAAGTGTCCCAAATAAAATAAATATAAAGAAATTTATGAGAATTGTGAAAGTCGTCGGTGTTGGAGGCGAACAACGGCCCCACGTGCCTCTAGGAGAGAGTGTCAGGGACCTCTGACATCGATTGTTCAAAATTGTATTTTTGTTTGCGGCCCATTAATATTTTCCCGGTTGCAGGAGAGGAGTCAGATTGTTTGTAACTCAAGATCTAGACGCCGCCCCTGTATCGGTGGTCTATCGTCACAGTCACTCTGTGGGTATAGGCCTAAATTTCCATTTCTTTCTTCATGAGACTGTCTTTCCTATCTATCTTTAAATACAATTCTTCATGGACTAAGATGACTAGTGGATTAGTATAGGAGACATAGGTGGGATTATTGAGTGTAATATGTAGAGTCAAGGACTGGATTATGAATTGAAAATCTTTATTTATTCGAAAGAAAGTATAACATATATATTGAGATATCCTGAAGTTGTAAATGTAAGTGACTACACAAGTTAGTAGTAAATTAGAAGGATAATACGAGACGTTCTAGTAGATACCTGGAAATAAAGCACGAAAGGAGATTAAGTAATTAATTAGGGATTTGTTATTGTTGAACAGAGAACGTACTTATACAGTTAAACTGGGTATACTAACCTTGAATAATTAAATACCCTCCTACCAATAAAAATGTTGAAAGGTTAATGTTGTGTAAATGTAATTTATTGTATGTAAGATTGTTATTGTTGAAAAAAGAAAAAAAATAATATATTAAATAAAATTATGGTTATTGTTATGCAAAGTAAATTAACGTGAAGTTCAGATTTTTGACCCTTATCCTGGTAATGGTTTGAGAGTCGCTGATTTTTGGTATGAGTTATATACTTTGGTAGTGAGCACTGAAAAAGGAGAAAAAGAAGAAATAGAGAGAAGCAGAATAATAAAAAAAAAAAAGATAAATCCGAACCCATTCCCGTCTCCGCTGTTAAAATTAAAAGCTAGTCGAGAGGCTGGTAGGTACATAGCTTGTGTATCTACAATTTAATTTGTGACTGGGCTGATACATAACAAAAAGAAAAGAGGAAGCGTATTGATGATGGCGCCCGTTAATATAAATTTTCATCAATATTATCAAAACTGGGTAAATTGTTAAAAGAAAGAGAAAGTAGACTGGGAGTAGGAAATTTGCAATCACCCGGTGACAGAGGTAACTGTACTGAACCTTGGAATGGGGGTTATGCGTGTCGTGTCAGGACGACACCATAGGAAGTGACCTTGTTTTGTAGGAGTTCAGTAAATTTATGTATGGCGATCGAGAATAATCAAATATTGGTCATCATAGATTTTGGCGATTTGTCATACAGTAAGAAAGCTCGTCACATCGCAATTGCGATAACATGATTTTATTTGCAGATTTTAACGTTTCTCTATTAAAAACGCGAATTTTTGTGTTTTTCCTAAAATAGGCGAAGTTTAACGTTTTTTCCCATTAAATAAGTGATTTTAACATTTTGACACATTCCTGAGTGTACACTCAACACCCTATTACCCATGGGCGGCTTATCCATGTGCAAAAATTTGAATTTCCTGCACTTATTTCAAATTTCATGCACTAAATTTCAAAATTCCCACACCTTATTTTGTCAGATTTCTAATTTCTCACACTTAATTTTGTCATGTTTTTAAAGTTGATACATATGTGATGAGTACATTGAGTGATGTAAATAAGAATATGTTGGATTTGCTATGTAAACACAAACTGAAAGTTCCAAATCTTGGCATGCTTTTCATGTACCATATGTAAATGTGATATTTTATTGTCATTAAGCATAAAATACAAGCAATAGACATCAAAAAAGCATTATATATAAACATATTGGATTAAATTAAATTAAATTACTTTAATTGAGTAAAATTTCCAAACTTGCTCATATGTAAAGTTCTTTACATTGAAAGAATTCGTCAACTGTATAAAAGGGATTTTTGATTAACCAGTCATATAGTAAAACATCAATGTTACTATCACTATTGCTAGAATCACTATCTGAATCTGAAGATTCTTCTGTCTCATTACAGTTTCCTCCTTTGTGTCGACAGAATGTATAGGTTAAGTGTTCGAGTTACGACTACTTCCCTATACAGAAAAGCAGACGACAGTGGTCAAGCGCATTTCCATCAGTACCCAAGACCAATGGAAGCGTTTGAAGTGCAATGATTCATGTGCTGGAAAGGAGAATGAGCTGATGGATTCCAGCACTGTGTTTAGGAATGCTCTCGATGCATGCGCTGAGTTAAAAAACTTACCCATGCACAAAATGGCTACAAAGTGCGGGAAATTAAAAATCTTTTACACGATTAATTCTAACATTTGATTATCCATGTTTTTCAATTATTTGTGCATGTCATGGTCCCAATTAACACTGATAATCGAGAGTTCATTGTAGTTTTAAATGATCCTCCTACAACAATGTTCTGACTGACAGCAGAAAATACTTGAATGAAAAATTTGCCTACAATGGTTATTTTTTCATTTGAAAGTTAATTAACCTAAGGTATCAAATACTTGCTCCAGTGCTTGACTTCTAGCATTTTACTTTTCTTGATATAGGCCTAAGTAGTTAATGTGAGTTTTTCTTAATGTTTATTGTAAATGCTTGTAAACACTTCTTTGTGGTGTAAATGATCTTTTTTCTATTATGCCTTGTCTTAGAGCAACCCTTAACTGAGGGAAGCTGAATGCAAATAAATAACATTTAAAAAAAATATATATATATATAAAGTGTGTGTATCGATGTTGTTCCCAGGTTTTGTACTGTTTTTATTTCCTATTTTATATATTTTGTGGGTGTGTGTCCTTAGGTTTAAGTAGGTAGGGGACTGGTGCACCCTGGTAACAAGTACGCTGAGAATATCCCCTTACGGGATCACCAGGGGTCGCTCGCGAATCTGAGGAATAACTTTTTTTATATATGATAGGGTGGGCTGAAAAAAATCATTATTTTTTTTCAAATTTGTAATAGCGCGGAAAAGTTGCGAATTAGGAAGACAAACAAGTGAACAAAAAATTATCATAATCGGTTGACATCTTCCGGTCGCGCACAGGCCCTAAACTTTTACAAAATATGGAAAAACGTCATTATTGCGATCATTTTTAAAATTTTTTATTTTAGCTGTTTTTGTAACAGAGATGCCAACCTTGAAAGGTGGTTATCAGTAGTGTGAGTCATCCATGTTAACCGAAAAATCACAATTACAGGTTTCACAAAATATGTGATTCGGTGAAATGTTTGAAGGTCCGAGGCAAGGAAACTCTTCTGTATACTGCTTTCGATACTGCTGATTTGCTGCAGTTTGTTTTTGTCTATCAGACTCGTCACTGGTTTTACGTTTACAAGACATATTTCCTCAATATTCTACAGTGAGTCCCACGCAAGAGTTGGCCAATGACGCGGGTTTTTTTTGTCGCAGCAGGCACTGCTCCAACTCCCAAGCGATCGGGTGAAATATCTACGCTAAGAATGCCACGATCGGTGCAATGATTCAGGTTTTCACATTAGAAGTTAAAATTACAATGAAAATAACCATGTACCTCATCACAAGAGATGTTAGAAATGTTCTCCTCTTGCATACGCACAACACTGGCTCTTTTTTAGAGAATTTTCTTTCATGCTCGTACGTTCAGCTTCAGACATAGAGTTAATTTCTCTTGTGATACTGTCTTTAAGTTCTTCTAACAATAGCCTATGTGACTATTATTTATGGGTAACTTGAAAAATAAATTGCATAGGTCAATTCCCCAATCATTAGAACATTAGAAGAGAAATTAACTTTATCTCGGAAGCTGAACTTACGCGCATGAAAGAAAATTTTCTAAAACTGGCTCCAGTGTTGTGCGTATGCAAGAGGAGAACATTTCTAACATCTCTTGTGATGAGGTACGTGGTTATTTTCATTGTAATTTTAACTGTAAATGTGAAAACCTCAATCATTACACCGATCGCGGCATTATTAGCGTAGATATTTCACCCGATCGCTCGGGAGTTGGAGCTGTGACCGCCGCAACACAAAACCCGCGTCATTGGCCAATTCTTGCGTGGGACTCACTGTACTTGCACTGCAACACTCAATAAAACTTCTAGCAAGCAACGGCGTCGTCAGTCGTCAGCGGCATTACAGTGATAATAAAAAAGAGGAAGTATGTTAACACCAAAGGTGTTATAACTACAATTATGTTATAACTGTAAGATATAACATCTTTGGTTAACACACACTCACGTCAGTCATTGTAGTGTCCAATGTCGCCAACACAACGGATGTTTTTCTTTTTACAAACTATTTCTCATGATAACAGTTGGCATCTCTGCTGACACATTAACTTCTTTTTATGTTTGCGGGAGAAACGAAACATTTTAAAAATAGATATTGGGATTTGTAAAATCCGTAATATTCAGTACAATTTCCGTATTGCCGTAGGAAATTCAAGAAAATCGTAGAAACTACGGGAATTCCGTATCTGTTGGCATCTCTGTGTAATAGTTTAAAACGTCTTCGACTAGAGCCTAAAAACATTGTGGTTTAATTAGGTTTAGATCAGTTGATATTTTTCGGTCACGCATAAGGCCTAAAATTTGCCAAAATATTGAAAATTTCACATTTTTATGTATTGTTTTAAGTCTTTAATTTACTTTTATTTTAACTTAATAGCTCAAGTATTTTTATTTTAGAACATAAGAACATAGTATTTTATTATGGAGTGATTAAATCAACAACTTCCGGTCGTGCAATGACCCCAATGCCACAGACAAACTGTGCCTAAAAAGGATAGGTAGGCCTATGACATGATGGATGATAACAGTAACAGCGGGCATTGTTCTTTTTGACTTGTTTTATATTTAGAAAGCTTAATTATTAAAGTTACTGTATAGTTTTAACAATAAACATAGGCTACTTTAACAAAAAACAGAGTTCTGAAAAAATAGTACATGTTAGTTGAATCTGTCCATTAGCACTCTTTTCTATTTTGTAGCCGAAAGGACTTTGAAGTCCTTTTGCTGGTAGGCATAGATGATCTGGACAGCAGAGTGGTTCTTATAAATCCGTCTCGAGATTCAGCTCCACAGACCTTTCTTGAGGCTTCCGTGACGAGTTTTACACAGCGTACAACAGCCTGCGTGTGAACTGGGAATTTCTTGAAAGTAATGTTCCAGTCAGGTATTGAGTCACTTCCGATGTGCGATTTAATCTCCTCGTCACTAATTTCTGCCAACAATGGGGGAGAAGATAACTCACAGTCGATTCAGTTGATCATTCCTGAGTATTCTTGTGCATTGAAGTTGATTTTTGGTGGCATGAATTTTCGTATGGTTTTCCTTCTTGCATCTACCTGCCTTGCCTTTAGAATTCTTCGAAGTCCGAGCTCTCTTATGTGTTTCTTCTCAACTTGTGTCATGGCTAACAGTAAGTGTTCAGGGTGGGCAAAAAAACCATTACGTTTCGATCACAGGGTCGACAACATCAAGCAAAGGTTTTGGCAAATACCTGGTAGATTGTATTACTTGGTAAACAAGTTTCGGGCCGTCTGTAAAGAGTTGACTTCTTTTGATAGTAAACCACATTGCATGTATGCTTTCAATATAAACAAAACTAGTTCTTGAAGTTCAGGTGTGGGGCTTTCTTCACTTATGTACAATCTGAGTGTTCTATTTGCTTTTGTCAACCACCTCGGATGTGATAAGTGCCCAGGATCTCGAACAGCCAAATCTTCTTTACAGGATCCTGATTTTATTGCAACGGAAATATCAAATTGATATTGCTGATCTTTACTAAGCACGTTTCTGTCTACTTCTGGGATCTGACAATCAATACTCTGGAAGTTAACCTCCGGCAGTTTTTCACAGTCAACTAACTTTTCACCGATTGCCCCTTTAGAAGTGCCATCTAGGTGCAAGAACATATGACGGAACGGCAGCTCATTGAAATGCAAGAGGCAAATTGCCCATTGTAAAGGTTTCCTTAAATATAGTTCAACTCGGCAAATCAGACCGGTTTTCCAACCTGTATTGACAGCAGTACCATCACATCTGATGACAATTAAATTGTCAAGAGAAATACCACGCTCAGGCAGGTAAGAAATTAGAGACTTGGCAATATCTTCAGAGCTTCCAGAATTTGGCGTAACATGGCCGACGTAGAGTGAGCCGGGTTCTTGAATCAGCGAGTAATGCTCTTCTTTAATAATCCCACGATACCTTTTTGAATGAGCTTGCTCTATCACAAACGTGTCGTCCTTTCTTCCATCTAAATAAAGACCTAAAAGTGGAAGTCCGTCTGATTTGGTACACAATTCGGCATTGATATTTTGCTTTTCCCTTCGTATTTTGTTTTTATCTATAACATGGGAGGAATGTGAATCGGTAATAATGCCAAAGTCTTGCAAATCACTGGATGCGATAGCCGCAGTGGCCGGATCGGAGACACCATAACGGTTGCTTAGTATTGCAGTCAATTTTAACTGAACTCTCATCTGCCAAACAGGTTTAGAAGACTTTTTTGTTTCAACTTTATAATCTTGGTCGCTATCACTGTCCTTAGTGTCCGTGTCCGTATTAGGAAGACAAGGACCTTCATCTTCAGTTGCTCCTGAATTTAAATCAGAATATGAGCATGAGGGTTTTGAAACATCTTCTACATACAAATTACTGTCACGTAACTTCCTTTCCAATGCTTTGTTACGCTTGTTTGTTTCATTTATGTCTACTGCTCCAATTTTTCCTATTCCGTGTACTCACAGTGAGTAAACAAATCTTAGCTCAATTGGGAGTATTTTTCTTGATTTTTCACAGCTACAATCAATAGTTACTTTGCACTGGCACAAATCTGGTGGTTTTTTTGCAAGTGCATTCAACAACAATAAGGCATTTGCAAGCTGATACGTCAAAAAGAAGTGAGCACTTCTGCTTAAATTCATCAATTTGCTTTTTAAAAGAAGCTTTGTTTTTGTCTCGTGTATATGATATTCTCAGGCTGTAATACTTGTCATGCAACACAGTTATAAGTTGCGCGATTCTCTTATCTGTTACCATAGGGATAGATGCTTTTTCATATATGCTGATTACTTTCTTAGTTACTGTACTGGCAACTTTTTTAAAACTGACGCTCTTATTATTAATTTCAATTGCCAAGTTATACCTCTCCTGTGAACAACTGCGAATAACATCCTCACCAGTTGGCAGTTTGTTTGATGGCAAATCTTTAAGTGTGCCAAAAATAGGGCAATCAAATACCTGTCTTGTGATTACTTTCTTCGGTACAGCCATAATGTTACCGTTACATTACAGAGTCACACAGAAATGTCATAACACAAAACACACTTTGCAAAAAATCAAGAGTTGCAGAACGAAAACAGCGAGAGCGAACTGAATGCACTACAATCACAAATGGCAGACGCAGACTGACAAAAATATGGAAGGGGGACAGGTTGGTGTTCTGTGGAATGCGGGGGAGTGCCAGGCGAGTGACGTTCCGTGCATTGCTGCCTGCCCTCTGTGCACGAGAGATTCTAAGCCATTGTGCGACCAGAAAACATTGAGTGAACTTAACAGTTTTTTGTTGTATCTCTTATCAGGTCGTTTGAAAAACCAATACGGCTATTACAATTAAATATTAATTATTTATCAGATGCCAAAAAATGCGTAAATATGTGACTTTTTCAATATTTTGGCAGATTTTGGGGCTTATGCACGACCAAAAGATATCCAAAAGAAGACCGGAAGATGTGAACCAATTTTGATATTGTTTTTTTTTTTTTTTCATTTGTTTGTCTTCCTAATTCACAACTTTTCCACGCTATTACAACTTTAAAAAAAAATAATGATTTTTTTCGGCCCACCCTAATATATGAGCAATATAAAAATGCATTGATATGGGCAAATTTTAAAATTCTCTATGGCTAATTGCCTTCTTTGAATTTATGTGTATGTATTTTAATAAGAAATATGCTAAAATGGATTAGTAATTGGCTTACCTTCGAAATCATTCTTTAACTCAACAATTAGTAGAATTGCATTAAAAATAACACAGATTTTGTGAAAAAATAACACACCTTTTGGGAACAAATAACACCACTTTGACCAAATAATAGACACATTTTGCATGTCTTGGGCTATTGGTAATCATCTCTTCCCTCCTTTATTTAACTAGAACGCTACTGCTTTTCTTTTATGCTCATAGCTTACATCAATTTTACATTTCTTTTCTGGACTGGGTTCATACCTCAAAGCAGATGATTTCTTCAGGGGATTTTTAAAGGTGTTGACTTGCACTATCACTAGAAACATAAGCCCCTGGTCTATCAGATAGGCCTATATCAGAATCATAATCACTTGATGATTCTGAATCACTGTTATCATCAGTAGATGTATCCGAGTCGCTACACTCACTGTTTGGTTTTCCTTCTTCTATGTCCAGAGAAGTTTTGACACTAATACTAGTTCCTGAAGGATTATCTTTTAAAAGTGGAATTATAAGTCCCCCCCATTTCATGTTCTTTCACACTGATTTTGCTTGAAGAACATATATGTATATATACTCCCCCCCCCCCCCCCCCCGGTGAAAATAGTTTTTAGCAACTGAAAGCACCTTAATAGGATTCAACACGTTTGTAGAAGGGCCATTCCAGAAAAAAGTCAACCAGGACATGGATTTCTAAAAATGAATGTAATTAGAAAGTAAAACCATATTTACGTAGGGGAAGGATTATATTTCACAGGAATATTTTGTTTTTTGGAGATATATTTTATTTAATGCAGTTAGGGATTCCTGGAAGAAGAACCTCTTTTACACAAAGTACGTGACTGAATTTCTCCATCATTGTCTTTGATAATTTTGCTTCAAATAAAGGTAAAAAACTTATCAATCAATCATAGAATTAGTATCTGGTATTCATTAAGATTCTTTAAATCTTATGCATGTATTTTAAAAATATTTTATGTATTTTAATTAATACTGGAAGTTTCTGTGGATTAGGCATGTAATTCCATCACAAAAACGGACATTTTTCACTGTTACTATTCAAGTAATGGCAGTAGGTGGGAGAAAATTTGTATGCAAAGCTAGTTTTGCCTGCTTTACAACCAGACCATATCATTTGTTTCACAGGATTATATTTAAATCAACATTTAGGGTCGTGACGGAATTACATAACCTGTTTCACACACTGAGCCTCTTACTAATAAACAGCACTTAACGTGAACTTAGTTGGAAAAAAGGTATGTAATACTAAAATAAGAATAACAAGCATACTGGAACTTTATTAGGCACAGAAAATTATCTGTAATATTTTATTGGATTATTTGGAGTATCAATTTCTTCAGTGACCGTATTGAGTAAAACAGCAGCAGAACGTCAGCGTGAGTGCCGGAAAAGAAAAAAGAATGCAGGATTACATGAAGAAATGAAAAAGAAAGACAGAGAGCAGAAAGCAATTAAAAAAGCATCTATGAACCACCTTCAACTCAATAAACTAAGAATATTATAGGAGAAAAATTCCTCCGACACTGGGACTTGAACCCAGGACCTTTGGCTATTCGCGCCAATGCTCTACCAACTGAGCTAAGCCGGAGTTCAATTCACAGCGCCGGATAGAACCTCTCTCCTATGACTGATTGCCCTATGGTCTACCTCACAGACAGACAAGTTATGTCATATGCAGTACTGTGAGGCACACTAGAGCTCTTTTCTAGTCTCGTGGCGCCTGTCCTATATGCCGTCCGGGGAGTGGGGAGCGGCAAACAAACCAATCCGGAGCGCTGTGAGAAGACAGTGAAAGAAAGAGACAGACGATACTTCTACAATGTTGCCGTTGCAAGTGGCGGTGCGAAGCTATAACAAGTTATACAAACTTATATACTACAATTTCTGTAGTAGCATAGCATAGAAAAAATAAACATTCTGTCAACCTCTCCATTGTCATCTATTCATTTGACGGTGCATCCATCCGTACGGTAACATTTAAAGTACCGAATGTTGTGGTTATTTGTTAAGTATCCATGTTATATTATCTCAACACAGACATGATGTTAATATCTAGAAACGAGAATGAATTGTTGCCTAACAAATGAAGCAATGCACGTAAAAAAATTTACAATTCAACATATTACCGCTAGGAAAAGAATTATGAGGTATCTCTAGCCAGAATAATTATATTTGAAATTTATAAATCACATGTTACAACCGTCAATTTACAAGAATAGGATAAAACAGTGTATTTACGTGTATTTCCACAGGTATGAGAAATCCATTCTTAAAAAATACAGTAGGCCTACATTGACAAATTTCTCTACCTAAATCATGGGCATTACAAACATTTCGAATATTGTGATGTGGAAAAGAAGCCTTAAAAATGTGACGAATACAGAAAAGATCCCAAACTTTTTTCACAATTTTGTGTAAACAAAATTATTCAGATCCACCTTTGTGGCGTAGCGGGCCCGGGTTCGAATCCTGGTCGGGACAAGTTACCTATGTGGGGTTTTTCCAAGGGTTTTCCTCACCCGTGAGACAAATGTCGGGTAACTTGAAGACTTTGTGGTCCCCGGGTATCATCTGACCGTCATTATCATCTTTTTCCTATCCTCGCCTTGTTCGAAGTGCATGTGTGTGTGAATTGTGTGTCTCGTCCTATGTGTTCGTGTTGTTGGGTTAATCACTCATCCGGGGAGGCCCTCCAAGTCCTTGTCTTGTCAGAAAAGTATGAATGTGTTTGTGATTCAAACCCTAATTCTCTCCCGAAGGTTGCAGCACTATAAGGCCCGGGCGGCATGGGTCGCATAAATGAACCTACAATGGAGAGAGGTAAAAGCAAGGAAAATAATCGAAATAGGCCTATATCTCACTGTTTTAAAATTTGATGCTAATTAGGGACATTGACGTCTGTCTGAAATAGTGTTCTTATAGGTGGAAACGACCTTTCAATGTCACATGTAATGAGGGTAAATTCTAAGAAAGGAATCTTTTCTGAGGATCACAGGAGGATCAATGACGCTTGCCTTTAGAGTTGAGACGGTCAGTAAAACCTGTCATTGTGCGGTGATGTGATATTGTCAAAGGCTTATACAGTTTCTGGAATAATTCTGTGAAAACCCATTTAAAAGGTGATTTTAGCTGTTGTTGTGGTGCACCACAAAAGTGAAAAATTTGTGTAATTACATAGAAATCTCGGCTGTAGTTATGCATTTTGCATGCCTTGTACAGTAATTCCGAATGCAATTTATATTGTAAAAATATGAAATTTGCCGTTATCGTTGGTGTGGAAGTTAACTATTATATTTATAAAAGCATATTTAGTCCGAAAAGCCAACATTTAATAACAAAGAATATTGTCGGTTAAAAACTGGTTGTTTCCAAGCTCTCTGGCTTCGTACCGCGCCCAGTTCGATGAAATGCTATGTGTGCTTAAGTGGAATAGTTATAATTATGTCTAAAGATTTACAGGCATAGACTATTAGGTACGAATATTTTGGCAGAATGGAGACTGTTAAAAATCTTAGCACTACACAAAATTTGTTAAATGACGAAACTACAACAAACAATTACAGCGAATTATTAGAAGCATCTGACAAAACAAGATTTACCTTACCTTACTCAAATATCCGCGGCAAAACACTCGTCATCGCCATCAAGACAGTCTTGAGAAATTTCGTCGTCACTTGACTCCTCACTGTGGCTGTCGTCACGAAGATCTATGATGATCTGGTCCATTGCTGTATCCAACACCACATCTCTTGCGTAATCTTCATCTTGAATTCTTTCCGCATGTGACACGCAAGCCATCCAATCTTCTTTTGTGACTTTGTCCAGCTCCTCTTCCATTAAAACCTGGACGTCTGCTAATTTAAATGTTTTATTCCTTTTCCCCACAGCGCTTTTAACTTTTCCCCAAATAAGTTCAATGGGGTTGTACTGACAGTGATAAGGCGGCAGCCGAACAATGGTGTGACCCCTGTTGTCAGCAAGGGTATCTATTTCATACGACTTTGCCTTAGGCTTATATTCCTTCACGATGGACAACAGTTCGGGTCTGGTAAGAGTGGTGTCATGTGGAATATTCTTATCTGATAGCCATGTAATAATATCAGCTTTGCGGGAGTTTGTCATCGGTATTCTTTCTAACTGAACCGAATGGTAGCTGGCATTGTCCATTACTATAACTGCATTGCTAATATTCTTCTGATCCAGTGTATCTAAAAACTTCATAAACCATTCTTTAAACACCACAGAGTTCATATCAGTATGGTAATCGTCAGATGTCGGTTTTGATTTTGGTCTGAAAACTAATTTACATTCCTGGAGAAAACCTGTGTGGCTGGATCCTACATGGCAGACAATAATTCGACCACCTTTTCCTACGGGAATTTTTAAGTCCCCTGCATCATCATTATCTTGCCAGATTTTCGTGGGTGCGTAATTTTGGTGAATATATGTTTCGTCCAAATAAAATATATGGGGCGAAGGATCCTTTTTTCTCAGATTTTGCATTTTGCGCAAAAAAGTTACCCTAGATGTAACGATATCGGCTCTTTCCATCAGAAACCGTCTCCCATCGTTGCTCTTCTTATATTTAAAACCCATCGATTTCAATATTCTCCACAACGAAGAAACTCCCCATTGAAAGTTTATTTTTTCCTCCAAATCAATGCGTAGTTTGTTGAGAGTTGGATATTCACCCTTCACATAATAACTAAGAATAGTTCTTCTTATGACATCTTTGTCGAACCCGTCGATTGTCTTAATTACATTTCTCCTTTTAATTTTTTTGCACGGCGATTCAAATGTCACGGAGCCCGACGATTCAAGACTGTCTTTGCTTTCCTTCACGATTCGTTGGACAGTTCGCCTACTGACTTGGCAAGCTTCCGACACTCTCTGTTGCACTTTATGTACATTTGTTAAGGGGGCATTATTTTCTGCTTCCCTTTGAAAATAATCATGCACATTATTGATAATCTTTCTGGCTTGACTACGGACTACAGAATTCTTGTTCGCCATTGAACGATTTTTACACTACAATATTACAGTATATACAACACGATACAATATATACAATGTACACAATATATACAATATGATACACTATACACTATAAATAATAAAATACACTACGTTTAAATAATAAAACACGAGATAACTATTCAAAATAACGATAATCCTAAAAGGTGAAATAAGCTCTTTTTATAATGCTGTACTGTATTGAACACACTGTAAGCAACAAAACTAACTGGCAACGCAGCAACTGAGAGAGCGAAGTGAACGTGAAAAATTCATCTCGCTACTGAGTAACTCTCAGGGCCACTGCTAGGTGATCGGTTGTGTGATTGGTCAGAGGTGTATTCCCCGCTCTCCACTTCCCCGGACGGCATGTAGGACAGGCGCCAGGAGACTAGAAAAGAGCTATAATTAGTGATTTTTGTGACCGGGCTCCCACTGTTATTGTACAGTTGACATTCAAGATAGATATATAAGCTTTCATGAACCACAGATTATTGTCTCTGTTGGACACCACATGAGAATATTATAGGAGAAAAATTCCTCCGACACTGGGACTTGAACCCAGGACCTTTGGCTATTCGCGCCAATGCTCTACCAACTTAGCTCAGTTGGTAGAGCATTGGCGCGAATAGCCAAAGGTCCTGGGTTCAAGTCCCAGTGTCGGAGGAATTTTTCTCCTATAATATTCTCATGTGGTGTCCAACAGAGACAATAATCTGTGGTTCATGAAAGCTTATATATCTATCTTGAATGTCAACTGTACAATAAAAGTGGGAGCCCGGTCACAAAAATCACTAATTAGTGTGCCTCACAGTACTGCATATGACATAACTTGTCTGTCTGTGAGGTAGACCATAGGGCAATCAGTCATAGGAGAGAGGTTCTATCCGGCGCTGTGAATTGAACTCCGGCTTAGCTCAGTTGGTAGAGCATTGGCGCGAATAGCCAAAGGTCCTGGGTTCAAGTCCCAGTGTCGGAGGAATTTTTCTCCTATAATATTCTCATGTGGTGTCCAACAGAGACAATAATCTGTGGTTCATGAAAGCTTATATATCAATAAACTAAGATGAGTAATTACGTAGCAGTACAGAAATTGAGATGTAAGAAAAACGAAGAATGTAGAAATACTGTAGAAGTTCCCTCAACTAGTGGCTGTTCTGCTTCAACACATTCTCCATACAAATCAAGACAATCCTTTGGAAAAGCTGTGAAAAAGATTCTGAATGCTCTCCCCGCAAGTCCACAAAAGCGTTCATCTGTAGTCAAGGATTTAACTCCAATTTCAGACAAAACTGAAAACCTCAATTAGTAGGTTGTCAAACTGTACAAGCCTTTTTCAATCTTGATCATATAAGTTGGATGTGCCCAGGATGTAAAGATTTTATACACACATAAAAGAGAATCTGGAAAGACTGAAGTCCAAAAAAGGTACATGTTGATGACTCTCAAAGAAGCCAATGCCTTAGTCTGTGAAACTCATACCATACCGAAATAAATGTGGATTTTGCAGTTTGCAAATGTCTTCACATTGAAATGTTCACCCTGAGTTGCAATATGTATGTTCAAAAAATCTAATATCACAAAAAGACATAACCTAAATATAAACACTTCTACATCTTTTAATACATTTACATTTTAATATACCCTTTTTTCTTTTATTTATCATCAATCGTTAAGACGTCCTTGGTTAGAGTTATGTTTATTTTATTTTAAGTGGTAAATCCTCTGTCTTCCACATTTTGAATCTTGAATTTATAACTGTCTTTCTTGTACTATTGTATCCTCTTCTTTTTAACGTCCTTTGCTATTCACGAACACTGATTCTACTTTAGAAAACTCACTGATTCATAAGGAATCAGTGCTAAATTTTGAAACAAATAAATTATTACAGTTTAAGTTTCTGACTCACATGTTGTACGGTTCTTGATCTCCTTCCATGGCCCCTTCTTGGTCCGGCTGACTGCACAAACACTCTACATGGCTTCCCGTAGCTGTCTGGCTCTCAGGTCTCGGGAGCTTCCCGAACCCCCTTCGTCTTGCTTTAAGAGCGCTCACGTCGCGTACTGCAGCACACACGTGACCTATCGGGATTTCGATTAACTAATTTAAACCTCTTTGAGCGGGTAACTGTGCTGACCAGCACAAATTGTTTATTATTTAAGAGGGTAATGTTTTCTATAAATTGTTTATTGTTTAAAAGGGTTAATATTGTGATGTAAAAACAACATAGTGTAAAACTATATATTTATTTTATAAAAGTTCTTCACAGGCTGACAGCCGAGTCAATGGTTTAATAAACTCCGAGCTTTCGGACTCTATATCTCTGAGTCCTTCTTCTGGGAAAGTGGTGAGATGGCGGAAGAGGCCTGTATATATACGCCGGAGCAGTTAGTGGGTTCCATCCAATGGCAGCGTCAGTAAAACTCTCTTGAAAAATTCGCCTAGTCGAAAAAGACGGATGTCACGGAGAACACAGGTTATGTGGGTCTCTTCTTCTTTAAAGAAGAGACCCACATAACCTGTGTTCTCTGTGCTCTTTTTCGACTAGGCGAATTTTTCAAGAGAGTTTTACTGACGCTGCCATTGGATGGAACACACTAACTGCACACATTATATATTTATTTGTTTCATATATGGTATATTATGTTTGTATGTTGTATGAAAACACATAATAAGCAGTGAGTAAAGAAAGAGAATTTGTGCAAAAGAATAAGTAAGTGATATAAAACGAACGATGAGTATCTCGACGTAACAAATATTTATCTTCGAACTCCTGCCACTCTCAATCCCAGTCCAGATCAGCATCGTGGACTTAGTTTGGTTTGATAATCGTTGAACTCTTTGAATAAAGACTCTTCTTGAGCTAATTGTAATCATCTGTGACTAAGTGTTCAACATATTACAGTAGAGTCGCGCTAATCCGAGATCCCATGCAATATGAGATGCAAAAAACAGGAAATTTTAAAAAAATTCATATATAAAGGCTTAAAGAGAATTTTTAAAAATAAAGTACCTTTATCGTAAACAACATAGAAAGGAGGCTTGGGGAAGGTGCAGTTGGAAATGGAAGGTGGGAGGGATGCGGGTTGGCAACATCCTGTAGGTCACGTAGGCGGCGATTGGTAATTCAGTGTCATTTTGAAAATTCCATTATTTTCCTTTTTTCTGTGTAATCCGACTTTTTTTATAATCCGAGGTACCATCAGCCCCAGGTTAACTCGGATTATCGCGACTGTACTGTACTTGAAGTGTGTGAGTCTACCTTTAACCACTGCATGTTTTTGTTTGTAATTTTTCACTTGGGCGGCTTCTGTTGACAACACTTGGGATTGCCCTCGATCAGGCAAGGTGCTAAGGAGTGGGAACAGTATAAGGAAACTGTCACTTACCTCAAATTGTTTGGTTACTGCTTTCTGCTTTTCTATCAGTATGCACTTGAGAAGTGAGGGCCCACTGTGGCTCAGAATTGAAAACAAAGCTGTAAAAATTACAAAATATATTAGCATAAAGGTTAAGCTGCATCTCCATTGATATACATTTAACACCAACATGTTGCAGTTAACATATGTTAAATGTTTATCATCAACTTGTTGATGTATACAAGTCAAGTGGTTTGCCAATTAACAACTGTCTTGCCCAAAATCCCAGAAAGATTATAAAAGCAGAGCTACAATTCTAAGTTTTCAAAATTGCAATGCCCTTTTATTGGCAATAATAATTGTTACGCAGTGCTTTCTCGCATGTACGTAGTATAGAGCAAGTATTGTGATCGTCACTAAAAATCGAAATCGAGATAACATGCGGAAAACATGTTTCACGATGCCTAGAAACGGAAAAAGTGTTTTTTGAAATGAAGTATGTCTGTCTGTCTGTGGACAAGCACAGCGGGTAAACAATTAATTTATTTACATCATTTTTTAATTACAGACTTTTCGGAATTTCATAGAACTGCCCAGAATTTGAGTTTTATAACAAATAGCCTATTAAGGGAACTTTTCATGAAAATTTATCCAAAAATTTTGATTTTTGAAAAATTGGCTCTAATAATTTTAATAAAAATTTTAAATTTGGAAACTCTTATCTATGACTAATGAAATGGCTATATCCGTTTTTCTGCAAAAGTGAGTCAGCTGCACGGCGGGTATGCGCGAACGGTCGTTATTTCCTGGATCCCCCTCGTATGTCTATGCTATATTCTTGTATGTTACACCAGGGGCGTATCCAAGATTTATTTTCGGGAGGGGCTGTGATAATCCTAACTTTACTGTCACTAGGGTTCAGAAGTTGACGATCTAAAAACGCCTAAAAAGGACCTATAAATTACCTTAAATTTATGAAAATATGACATGAAAAATTTAAAATATGACATCTAAATATATATCTAAAAAAGGGAATATACAGTAGCATATTAATATAATAATAAACAAAGGACAATATTTTAAGTATGTTATTTGACTACTTTAATATTATGTTTACTATATTAATGAATTACGAGATTGCTTTGTGTACAATGGTGGAAAAGTTCATTCTGAAGACAAAATAGGAAAAAATGTAACGAACGAATGAAAATTTCCTAAAAATGACTGGTAGAAAATAAAATGCAAAATATGAGTAAGGTATTATTGTTCGTTTTGACGGAAGACGAGCTTATACTACATCCTGCATTGTCTGTGTTGTCTCAGAAAAGAGATGACATATCATCAACCTCTGTGCCCTAATTATCACACACAATTATACTGAATAACGCATTTCATCTGTTATAAGTCAATATGTGCAATTGAACTGTCTACTGTCTGAGAAATTAACGTGCCCTTATGTGCAACATATTAGCATGACTTAAGGGTGAATTATTTTGAAATTTATGTTTTTTTGTTTATAGCACTAAAAATTGTGCTGAATTTTCTGCATCCATTGATATATAGTTTATATAGGTTTAGAAACTATTTGTGGCATTTAAATATGTTTACATGCTCTGAGCCACGCCCTTAGAAAGATCAAATGAGAAATTCACTATTAACTTAAAATTGAATTTCCCGGTAACTCTTATTTTACACACATAGTGTTAGGTAGCTCCACAACCATTAGAGATAGAATGCTGAAATTTTTTACACTAATTTTACATGAATATATGCATAAAGTAGACTACAATGATGCCCATAGGTATAAAATTAAAGAAAATGTGTAATGAAATATTGATCAAATTTCAAGATATTTTATATGCGATATATAACAATTAATTGCAATAAAAATAATAACTTTAGCTGTATAAAAGTAGTCTACTTTGTAGAAAAATATGTTCATTATATACATTAAAAAAATAAAAGGCGTCAGAGAAACCAGAAAAATGGTATGCCTATAAGGAAGTGATAAGTCCATCTGAATTAAATTTTTTCATGCTCCTATGAAACGTGTAATTTAAAATTATCTTGGTCAATTTTTTATACTTTTATCTGCTAGTTATGTTCTAGTAAGCCTTGTTATAGGATCCTGTAATTTCTGTCAACTTCTGAGTTCATTTTCTTGTAAAATTTTAATATTTTAGAAACTGTATTTTTTTAAAATCTTTTTGTGGTTGTTCTCTTATATATACCCTTAACGTTTCGGGGGGGGGGGGCTGCAGCCCCCTCAGCCCCCCCCCGAATACGCCCCTGTGTTACACATAAGGTTTCTGAGGGCACCAGTTCTATACAGTGATAGCACATTCCATGTTCCAAATTGTAGCCATTTATCATTGCAGGGTCGTCTATACTTCTGTATTTTGAGGATTCGCAACAATTGTTCTTTGTTAACCCAACCCCCAACCTGGAGGGCCAGATAATTTGATTTCGGGGTTTTCTTCCCCGTGACCAATCGTTTCCTCTACAACTACAGAGCCTGGTCTGCCCCTCCCTAACATTGAGGTGTCTCCTCCGCCATTGGGACTCCCACTCCTCATCTGCCTTCGGCACCATTGAACTTCCTCTTCTGAGTTGCTTCTTCATCTAGACCCTCACCTATGGCCACTCCAGCATGGGAGGCCCTACGAGTAGTTATGCTACCGCCGGCATAGCCCATAGGGTCGTAGGATCACGCAAGCTCTCCCACCAACTACAAGGTCTTGCATCTCCCAGGGAGAGTCACAAAAATTCCACTTCTTTTAAATATTTTTTTGCAATTTATTTAAATATCATAAGTGAAAGATGAAAACGGATTTCAGCATTAAATTTAGAATGCCAAAATTAGTTAAAATCACCATTCACATTTGTGGCATCAGAGAAAAATATTTTTGTAGGCCAGTGTAATCTAATATTATTTTAAAAATAAGCGTGTTTTACCATCTTCTTTTGTATTTGTGGAGAATATCATGTACAATCAATGCATTTGTTTCTGTCAATATTGATAAGTGAATGCCTTATGGCAGGAGTATTTGTTTCTTCTTTTTTGTAAGTTCTATTGTTGTGGTGGATTAAATTCTGAAAGTATTAACTCATATCAATTGAATAAGAAGGACAGTATGCATTTGAATTATGTTTCTTTCATTGTCATTAAGCATGAAGAGATTCATTGTCAGCAAGTATAATTTGAGAATTCAGAGGAAAAAAATTCTGACAACATTATATAACAATTTGTTGAATTCACCATATTCAGAGGACTAATTTTCACAAACTTCAGATGCCAATCATCCTTCAGCGTGTTTGGAAAACCCCCCTTACCTGAATGTTTGCATGATGAGGAAAATAGTAACAGTAACACATGTTCTTAAAAAGAGTTCCTAATTATCCTAGCCCAATGGGACATGAGTAATTACCAAAATGTGGTCAAATATAGAAATAGAATAAGAAATCTGTTGGAATAAAAACCAAACCTAGAAGTTGATGAGTTTGGCAATAATTATGCTTTTAGATAATCAGTACCAAGCAAAATGCTCATCTAGCAACCACTCATTTATTGCATTTCAGAATGAAACGTTTGCTGGTCAAGGTATTCCACTCGTACCTGTTGATCCTCCATGTGGCTGTGGCTGGCCACAAAATGCTGAAGATTTGGAAGGAAGTGTGGCTCTGGTTGAACGGGGGTAAGCATGCTCATTAAGAGTGAATCTTTAATTATTTTATATCACTTTGTCTAGGTAGCAGCTTCCTAATGAGGGAAATTGTGCAAATAAGTACAAAAACTATACATTTTTTGGAGTCTATGATGAATGCAAAGATTTTGGTGTTAAATACATGATGAATTGATGCATTAACTAAAGATTCAGTCAGGGTTAGAAAGTAATTTACCTGCAAGAATTTTACAAGTAAACACATAACTTAATTAAAAAAAAAAAAAAAATTATACACTTGATGTCATAAACTAACATTGAATTGATTTTGACAATTTAGACTGGTTACTTTATTATTTGTATATTATAAATTCTGTCGGTGTCTTTATGCACAACATAACTTATTCAGTGTAACTGCAAATTGAATTCAATTGCATTATCACTACCTTGAACAGAGTTCCAAGTCACAACTATTCTTTTATCATCAATATAGCTTACCACCTGTAAGAGTACAGAGTTCTGCTGCTGCGATTCATAAGTAGTCTAAATATAACATTATGATTACTTTTCAACTTCTTGCATTTGTTAAATCACTGCACTCATGTAGTTGTGCTGGGTTGCATTTATAATATTCCATCACAAAAGGAAGCCTATGCATTTTAAATACCGGTATCTGTCTTATTTTTCATACTGTTTTTTAAATTTCAGGCTTGTCATTTTTATTGTGTGTTTACTGTAGCACATACTTGTGTTTCTACCTAAGTTGCTACCATTAGCAGGTTTTGGCTATAGAGAAAATTATCAGTTTGGTGAAAGTACCTTAGCAATTGTTTCTGGACCATGTAGCTAAGGCGTGGAAATAGAGTTTCAAGATAAACAAACCCCAAATAAGAATTCTGCATTAGCGGGTTGGAATTCTAGTTCTTGAACTCTATGTAAAATTATAAAATGGAACCAAGTAATTACAAAATGTTAGTGGTTTTTATGTATATTGTGTTTATTAAGTTAGTACAAATATTAACTTAAATAATAGAAATATCTAATGTCACCATATTCTCTCCATACATATTGCAACCCTCTGTTTCCTGATTATAAAAAGGTAACAGGTAACTTATGTAAAAATCACTGATATGAAGAGTGGTACTAATTTAAATGTGTTTAATTTGAACCAAAAATGGAAGGGGGGAAAGAGGAGATTTACACCAACTTTAATTTAAGAGATTCAAAATTGAGTAATTGGGTTTATTCAAACGTACTCTGATCCACTTTCTACTATTTGTTTACTGTATGTTCATTAATTTTATTAAATTAATATTATTTTTATATCCAATTAAGTTTATTTCTTGAATAAAAAATTCTGATGTGCAGTAGCCTACTCACATGACTTTCTGTACCAAGCTTGGGCAATACAAGTTTCTATATTCTGTTATGATCCCATGAAAGTGGTCACTTTGCAGTTAAGACAACCTCATATGAAATATTGCAACTGCACTTGTCCATTGACACACCAGATGGTATGGTGTACACAAATTGGAAATAAAAGGGTCTTAGACCTTACATTTACATTTACATTTCATTTAAATTAGCTGCTATGATCTTGCTGCTTGAATAATATAAGGCTTGTAAGACAACACAATCAGAATGTTCCAAGTAAATAGAAACAAAAAAGGAATGAACTGAAGGAACATACTTCTTTAGTGTGCTCTCAAACAAAAGGCAAAGCAGTAGGAGAAAAAATGCATCCATTCTTTGAGTATTGTATACCGGATACTTTCCCCAAAAAAACTAATTCATTAGTTCCCAGATCCGCAGACTACAGAGAGGTACAGGACCAGAAAAGCACTCGTAATTAATAAGTACCGTAATAAAAGATCAAGAATGCTTAACAGGGGTTTTTGTTTCCCAAATTCTCAAATAGCAACAGGCTTTGACAAAGATTTATATAAAAATGAATAAATAAGTTTGAGCAAAATTGAATTAAAATAGTACTAAGATAGAAGGTGTAACCCTGTGAGAACAATTTTCACAATTCAGTATACCATAAGGGTAAAATAGATTGCCCTAAAACATGATAAAGTTACTATACAAAATTTACACACTGCTATGTAATGCAACTGCCTAACTGTGGGAGGGAAAATGCTAGCAGATAAAAATATCCGTGTATATTGTACACAACATTACTTCATAAGATAGAAGGTGTAGCCTTGCAAGAACAGTTTTCACAATTCAATATACAATAAGAATAAAGTAAATTGCCCTAAAAACATGATAACGTTGCTATACAAAATTTACACATTGCTATGTAATGTAACTTCCTAACTGTGGGAGGAGAAATGTATATATTGTACACAACATTACTTCAGTACAGTGGCCTAACCGGTTCATGTTCCAAGTGAGAGCATTAGCATGACAAAACAAAACGGATAACAAATGAAAATGAAATCCAAGACAATAAAACACAATGAAACCAGTCTAATTTTAAAAAAATCAAAGAATCATAATGTCTGAATAGACACTTCCTTAAGGCTTACAGAATTAATGCATAAAGTGTATCACTTTAACATTACTTACATGGAGAAGTAACTGCAGAACCAGAGTTGAGACCACTACATCTTCAAAATTGTGTAGAGACCTGACTGAGCGAAGCAATGACAGGCGGTTGCCCGAAGATCACACTGAAGAGGCAGTAGTCTTATACTTCTGACCTGTTCATGTCGACGGCTGGCGACGTTCTCATCGCTCGCAAATAACATACCGGAACTCAACTCTATTAGGAAGGTTGCACACGAATTGAAATAGGTGAACTGGAAGTGGTCTTTCACCCAGAACATTTGAGGCGGGAAATTACCAAGACAATGTACATAATTAATGAATAAGAAAATAATAAATAATTTTAACTAATAAATTGAATTTAAGAAAAATTAATAAACATTACTTAAACAATAAAGAAGCAATGGAAATATCTAAATTGTTAAAGAGCTGAATCTAAAAATAATATTTGAATGGCCAATGGAAATATCTGGGAATTTTCTGAATAGTTAAACAACTGAAGGTAATAATAATATGTAAATAACTAATAATAATATATGGAAATTTCTGAGTAGTAAAGAGACTGAACCTAAAAATAGTTAAGCAACTGAGTCCAAGTTAATAAATTACAATAAACAAAGAGAACTAATAATGAGAATAATAAATAATTAACAGTAGGCCACAAAGAAGTGGCACAATTGTGATAAAGTATTATTAACACCAGTATCAGAAAATATGTAGATTACCAGTACAGTTAGAAGAGTATGTATAAAGGGTAAGATCTTGATTTTTGTGTGAAATAAAATAGCTAATTTTGGTGTTAACTTCTTTTTATTTCTGTAAAACTTTCCAAAATATGGTAGGCCCTATTTTATATACTATTAATAGGTGCCCATGGCTTTGCCCACGAAAATTAATTTAAAAATTAAAAATTAAGAGCAAAATAATTAAAATATTATATTTATTAACACTTACATGCGAATCATTCATAAACTAAACAATTAATAATTATAATAAAACAGCTAAAAATCCAGCTTTGGAGTGCATTCTATGATTAGAAAGCACCACTTGTGACAAACATCATCAGATTGCTTTTCACGAGTTAAACACGTGGTTTCTAGCTAATAAAATGACACTTAATATTGATAAGACCCATTTTATATAATTTAGGACAAAAAACAGATGTATCTCAAATCTTGAAATTAATTATGGAACACAAATCATACAAGAAATTAGCAATGTAACATTTTTAGGACTGCAAATTGATCAAAATCTTGACTGGAAGACACACATAGAAATGATAAGTCCAAAACTGAGTTCAGCGTGCTTTGCTTTAAGAATTTTGAATAATATATTAAAACAGGATGCATTACTTATGGTATATTTTGCATATTTCCACTCGGTAATGAGGTACGGGATTATATTCTGGGGCAACTCTTCCCATAGGGAGAAAATATTTAGATTACAAAAGCGGGCAATAAGAATAATATGTGGAAAGAAAAAAAGGGAATCTTGTAAACCGCTATTTGAAAAATTAAAAGTCCTCACTCTTACAGGGGAGTATGTCCGCCGCGATGGGTGTATAGGTAGCATACTTGCCTTCTACCCTGGCGGTCCGGGTTCGATTCCCGGCCGGGTAGTGGATTTTTCAGCAACGAAAAATCCCCCGGGTTCAGGACTGGACATCACCCAGGAAAATTAAAGGCTATATTAAAAAGCCTAAATTAAAGTGTGGTGATGACTGCTAGAAAAAGAGTAGAGTAGGGTATTCACAATAGATCTATAAAGGTCGCAGTGTTGAGAAGCCGGCAAAAGGCTTATACTACCCCCTTGTAATCTAATCTAATCTACAGGGGAGTATATATACTCTGTTATGTGTTATGTAGTGAATAATATTGATAAATTTCAAACTAATTTTAGTGTACATGGACGTACTACCAGAAACATGAATGATCTACACAGACCAAATAACTCGTTAAAACTCTTTCAGAAGGGTGCTTATTATTCTGCAGTACAGATATACAGTGAGTCTCAGACAGATTGGTGCCGCTTGTCGCGCACGCCGTGTTTCTCTTGTGATGACTCAACACTACCCGCGTCGCGGCCAGCTGTGTCCCCGCAGATAAGTAAACAATTCCTGCATAGCCTGCAGTTGAGCATTGTTCTCGTGTTGTACAGACGTGAAAGTGTTATTCGGTAGTTGTCACAACTAAAAGAAAACATTAGGATAGAGATAAACTCAATAATAACGGAAGGACAATTAATGCGTATTAATCGGAGTTTCCTATCACGATGCCAAAAATGTGTGGATGTAGGAGGAGGACACTTCCAGCATCTCCTGTAATAAGGTAGGTGCCTATTTTCGTTATTTTCAAGTAGCTAACAAAAGACCCTAATACTTGGCTCCTGAGAGAAACTAATAAGCTTATAAAGGCCTCGACTCTCCCAGACAATATTAAGAAGAAAACTTGCAGCAGTGAAGCTCTTCCTCCCAGACTCTATGGATTGCCTAAAATACATAAAAGTAACATTCCGCTGCGACCGATTGTAAATGCTATTGGATCTCCAACTTACAGCATAGCCCAGCACCCGACATCGTTGTTGCAACAGCACATAGGAAACACACAACACTACATCAGAGACTCAAGTCATTTTATAGAAAAATTACGAGACATAAAATTGGAACCAGACGACCATCTAATTAGTTTTGATGTGGTATCGCTCTTTACTAAGGTACCTGTGAGGGAAGCTCTGACGTATATCGATTAATTATTTCCAGAAGACATCACAACCTTGTTCCGCCACTGCTTGACCTCGAGCTATTTCCTATGGCATAATGATTTCTATCAACAAGTGGAGGGAGTTGCTATGGGGAGCCCTCTCAGTCCTGTTATAGCGAATTTCTTTATGGAAAGGTTCGAACAGACAGCTTTGGAAACAGCGCCGCTGCAACCGAAGATATGGTTACGATACGTGGATGATACGTTTGTAATATGGAATCATGGAGAAGAAAAGTTACAAGAGTTTTTGCACCACTTGAACAATATCAATCAAAATTTGCAATTCACCATGGAGAAGGAAAAAGACAACAACTTAGCCTTCCTGGATGTTTTAGTAACGAGGACGGCTGACCTTCGTGTGATCCATACAGTGTATTGTAAACAGACTCATACAGATCGGTATCTTCACAGAACTTCAAATCATCACCCTAGACAAAAGCTTGGTATCATAAAGACTCTAGTAAATCGTGCTCATAAGATCTGTTAGCCAGATAATGTAAAAACGGAACTTCAACACCTGAAAAAAGCGTTTCTTGCTAATGGTTATTCAGAAAAAGAAATACAACGCGCAGGTCACCCCAGATGACCAAGTGCAATTGAAAAAGAAAACAAACATACAGCTACGGCCTTTTTACCGTATGTAGAACATGTGACAGACCGTATTGGTAAACTTCTGGACACCTATGGTGTAAAAACGATATACAGACCCACGAAAAAGATCAAAGATATGCTAAGATCTGCCAAGGATAGGCGCCACCCCCACACAGCAGCAGGAGTATATAGAGTTCCCTGTAGTTGCGGCCAGGTATATATAGGCACGACTAAACGGAGTATAGCTACAAGACTCAAAGAACATAACCGACATAGTGGGCTGGGACAGATAGAGAAATCAGCGGTTGCGGAGCATTCTTTATTACAAGGCCATGATGTCTACTATGGAGATACAGAAGTGCTATCTACCACTACTAGCTATCATGCCCGCATGCAGAGGGAAGCGATAGAAATTTTAAAACATGACAATAATTTTTAATAGAAAAGAAGAGACACTACGAGTACATAAAACTTGGGTTCCCTTACTGAAAGAAATGAAGATTAAACAGTTGCAACCAATCAGAAGTGATGTAGCCATTCCGCCTATCACAGGACAGGACAGGGAAATAGGTGGGGTAACGGATAGATATATAAGGAAGCCCGGAACACCGATACATCAGTATACATCAATATAACTCAGAACTGTGCCGGATGCAGTTTTCGGCGAAACGTCGGGTAAACACAAACCCAATGGACCACGGCCTACAAGCCCGGAAAAACAGAGTATGAATGACTTCTACGACACATTCTCTAGTCTAGTAGTGAACAATGAATCATAACATTGATTAAAAAATATCATTACCTTTTGTCATCTCTGAAAGGTCAAGCTCATTCACTAGTGCAAAACTTACCTGTCACCAGTGATAAATTCTCTGTGGCATGGGAACTAGTTTGTGCTCGCTACAATAACACCAGGTTAATAGCTACAGCACACATCAAACAATTGGTTACATTGCCACAAATGCAAAACGACAATGTAGCAGAACTGCAGAACCTTCTAAACAGATTTCAGAGTAACTTGAACGCAATCAAAGCTCTAAATCTTGACGTTCCACAACACAACAATCTGATGCAGTTGATTTTAGATCATTTACCAACAGCACTCACAAGGAGTGGGAGAGTAAAATCGACTCACAACGTTTTACGTCTCTCCAACAAGAGCTTATAACTTTCCTGGAAGCTAAAGCACACTCATTAGAAGTTTTAGCAACTTCCAACAACACTCCAGCCCATCAAAAGGAAAAGGTGAGCTTCGATCACACAAGAGTTCAGTTAAAGCAACTCGACAGTCTTATGTAGCTATAAACAGTGATTCCTGTCCTTGTTGTCAAGAGAATCACAGTGTATCAAGATGCGATAAATTCATTCAACTAAGTGTAAAACAACGATGGAATGTGATAAAATCTATATGTTTATGTTCAAACTTTTTTCCCCTAATCACAAGAAAGAACAGTGCAAACTTAAATCCTTCTGCAACTGTGGTACATCTAGCAAGTTTCTGCACAGTAGCGAAAGGAAAACGGTTTCTTGCTCAAATCAGGTTTCAGATATCATCAATTCTGATAGAACAGCTGATCTTCAGCTAGTTATTATTCTTTCAAGGAGAATTCTAGACAAGAAGAAGTGCTTCTAGCCACTACTGTGGTACAACTTGAAGATAAGCAAGGAAACATAATACAATGTCAAGCGTTATTAAATTCAGGCAGCCAGTTAAAGCCAAGAAGCTAAAACTACCTACAACAGCTCTTGACACTCCCATTCGAGGCATAAACGGCACCTCATCTTGTGGTCACAGTGTTAAGGTCAATATGCAATCCATGATCCATAATTTCAAAGCTGATCTAAACTCCTTAGTATTACCTCACATTGTAAACAAACTTCCTTCTATCCGCATTGATCCTTCTAAATTTAGCATTCCTGGTGAAATTACCTTTGGCCGATCCTAAGTTTTACATCCCTGGTAAGGTACCACTACTCATTGGTGCCAACCTGTTCTACATTTTGTTAAAGAATGAAAGAATAGTCACTCCTAATCATCCTGTCCTTAGTAATACTGAACTTGGCTGGATACTTTGCGGATCCATTCCTAAGTCCTCGATCACAAGCAAGAAAGTCACATTCACTCAACACAACTTGTTTGTAGCAGTCGATAATGTTGACACACAGCTAAGGCGTTTCTGGGAGCTGGAAGATTTCCCTAAACCAGTACATACTAAGGAGGAAAGGGAATGTGAACAACACTGCGTGCAAAACGCTATTCGTGCAGATGATGATGTTTTCGTAGTGCGACTACCCAAGAATCAACATGAAGATGCATTGGGTGAATCCAGACACCAAGCCATCAAGCACTTAGGCCACCTAGAACGCAAATTTCAAATCAACTGTATTCTATGAGAAGAGTATACTAAATTTCTGCAAGAATATGAAGAGTTGGGACACATGAGAAAGGTTTCACTTCCACTGCCAGGTGAAAAGTGTTACTACCTACCACATCACGCAGTCATCAAACCCTCTTCATCTACAACTAAAACAAGAGTGGTGTTTGATGCATCAGTAAAATCATCTTCTGACAAGTCACTGAACGATATATTGAAATTAGGTCCTACAATACATTATGACTTATCTTCAATAATACTTCGGTTTAGAACCTACAAGTATGCATTTTTAGCTGACATTTCTAAAATGTACAGATGCGTAAGAATGCATGCAGATGATCAGAATTTACAACGAATCGTGTGGTGTTCTAATGTAACGAACCCATACAAGATTATGCGTTGACTACTGTAACCTATGGCACCAAATCTGCTTCATTTTTGGCCATATGATCCCTGCATCTGCTCTCGATAGATGAAGAATCGAAGTATCCACTCACTGCCCAAGCAGTGCGAACATCATTCTATGTCAGCGACTGTTTAGCAGGACATGATAATTTCCAAGAAGCTCTACGTCTTCAAAGGCTTAATACTCATGCTGGACAGTGGCGGATTTCCATTGCGTAAGTGATGTGCTAATCATTAATCATTACTGGAGTCTGTCCCTTCTGTGCATCGAAAGACTCAATTGCCCCTGGCTCTTGATAACAGTGAGAATGCACACACCCTTGGGTTACTGTGGCATCCTGCAACTGATAATTTCCAGATACAATCCCATCCTTCTCTCCAGAATCATACACAATGTAAACTGACCAAGCATACTGTCCTTTCTGTGATTTCATCCATCTTTGATCCTCTAGGCCTTGTCAGTCCAATTGTCATTAACGCCAAGATATTCATGCAATCAATGTGGATTGAAAAACTTTGTTGGGACGAAGAGATACCTTCTCATCTAGCAGATAAATGGACTGATAGCTGCGACATCTTATATACCATACATGCTATGCATATACCATGTCATGTTCTAACAACAGGCACATTAAAGGATATACAAATACATGGCTTCTGTGACTTGTCAGAAATGGCTTATGGTGCATGTATATACCTTCGCTCCATGAACAGTGACAACAAAGCTAGCCAAGCTAGCCAAGCTCTACAGCAAGGTTTTAAGTGATCTTAATCTACCTACATCACAGAACTACTTATGGTCTGATACAGTTATTGTACTTTCCTGGATCAAATCAGATTCACATAAATGGAAAACATTTGTGTCCAACTGTGTTGCTCAAGTACAAGAATTATCTGAGACTGCAGCCTGACATCGCATCTCCACATAAGACAACTCAACTGATCTCATTTCGAAAGGTGTTTCCTCTGAACATCTTTCTGACATTGATTTGTGGTGGCATGGCATGAACAACCACAACAGCTGAATGTTCAAGATTCTTCAGAACGTGTTTCAGTCTGTATGGTGTCCACTACAGAACAAGAATGTATAAGAATCGCTCAGCAAGCAGCCTTTGCTAGTGAACTGACAGATCTTCGCAATGGAAGGCAAACGTCTGTTAAAAGTGCAATACATTCTTTACTTCCTTTCTTGGACCAGAATGGTATACTGTGTGTTGGTGGTAGATTGGAAAACGCAGATCTTACACATGATGCAAGACATCAGGTTATCCTTCCCTCTAAATACCATCTCACTACATTAATAGTTGAGTATGAACATCTCAATCTATTACACGCTTCTCATCAATTACTCATTGCATCTCTACAACAAACCTACTGGATAACTTGTATTCGGAGAGTAATGAAATCCATTTTGCACAAATGCCTAACCTGCTTTAAGCTAAAACCAGAAGGTTCTCAGCAATTAATGGGAAGCCTTCCTAGCTACAGCATCACTCCGGCTAGGCCCTTCTTCATACAGCAGTGGATTATGCTGGCCCATTCATTATAAAATATGGTGTTCCTCGCAGCAAGACTACTATCAAGTCATATATTTGCATTTTGGTATGTTTGGTAACTAAGGCTGTCCACATTGAGCTGGTATCTGATCTTACATCAGAAGCATTCATAGCCGTACTAAGACGATTTACATCATGTTGAGGATTATGTAAAGGGATCTTTAGTGGCAATGGCACTAACTTCGTTGGAGCAAACAACAAGGTGAGAGATCTACGACTGTTATTACAGTCAACAGATTCTCAAAACGCAGTCCAAAATTTCACTGCAAGTAATCATTATACAGTAAGTCCCACACAAGAGTTGGCCAACGACGCGGCTTCCTGTGGCGCGGTGGGCACAGCTCCAACTCCCGAGCGATCGGGTGAAATATCTACGCTAATAAAGCCGCGATCGGTGTAATGATTCAGGTTCTGACATTTACAGTTAAAATTACAATGAAAATAAACACGTACCTCATCACAAGAGATGTAGGAAATGTTCTCCTCTTGCATCCACACACCTTTTTAGGAAAGTTTCTTTCACGCGCATAAGGTCAGCTTCCGAGATAAAGTTAATTTCTCTTGTGATATTGTCTTTAAGTTCTTCTAATTTATGGGAAATTGACCTATACACTTTATTTTTCAAGTTTCCCCATAAATAATATTCACATACTGTTAGAAGAACTTAAAGACAATATCACATAGGCCTATCACAAGAGAAATTAACTCTGTCTTGGAAGCTGAACTTATGCGCGTGAAAGAAAATTTCCTAAAAAGGTACCAGTATTGTGTGGATGCAAGAGGAGAACATTTCCAACATCTCTTGTGATGAGGTACATCTTTATTTTCATTGTAATTTTAACTGTAAATGTGAGAACCTTAATCATTACACCGATCACGGCTTTATTAGCATAGATATTTCACCCAATCGCTCGGGAGTTGGAGCTGTGCCTGCCGCGCCGCAGAAACCTACGTCATTGGCCAACTCTTGTGTGGGACTCACTGTACTTGGCACTTCATTCCTCACAATTCACCACATTTTGGGGGTCTACATGAAGCCACAGTCAAGTCAATGAAGTTTCATCTTAGAAGGATGATGGGTGCGCAAGTTCTCACATATGAGCAGCTTTACACTCTACTCACACAGATTGAAGCTTGCTTGAACTCTAGGCCACTCATTCGTCTCAACAATGACCCAGCTGATTTGTCATATCTGTCTCCTGGTTATTTCTTAATTGGAAAACCTCTCACATCTTTGCCATTGCCTCCTCCTACAGAGAACACAAGATATGTTGAGAAATGGCAGCTTCTCCAAGATCATCTGCAGCATTTATGGAAACGCTGGTCATCAGAGTATCTTCACTCATTGCAACAAAAGCAGAAATGGTCCTGCTTAAGTGACAACGTTCGAGTTGGCACTGCAGTCATCTTGAAAGAAGACAATAGCCCTCCTCTTCAATGGAAGCTGGGTGTTTTAATGGCAGTTCATCCTGGTGATGATGGTTTAGTGCGTGTAGTGTCAGTGCTTACCTCCACTGGTGAATACAAACGCCCCATAGTGAAAGTGTGTCCTTTGTCTAAGGAATAGCTTGTACCGTCATATGGGGTAATTTCGGACGCTTTTTGCTTATTTTTTACTGTACGTTGGTTACCATCAGACGTACGAAATTTATTTATTTTTGGATGAATAGGTTAACAATCTAGGAGCACTATAAATGCTGAGAGGTGCAACTAATTGTTTACCTCAAAGTTTTAAAAAATAATAAAAGTTGTCCGAATTTACCCCGCTGGTTGGGGTAACTTCGGACAGACAATAGTTTTTCATTTCTGTCCGTGTTTTCCCCATGTATGGGGTTATTTCGGACACAGAATAACAAAAAAAATATATATTGAACTGTACACCTACTCTTTATTTATTACTACACTATATAAAATGGTTATAGAACATTCTTAACACACAAGACAAGTGAAACGCAGTATGTTCACACTTAAATTAAATCAAACGATTATACCTAGGTACTAAATCATGGCATCTAGATAAGAGAAATTTCTACAACTTTTTCCAAAGGATAAGTACTTTTGTTCTGAATTTTCCACTGTCTAAATTTTGAAATTATTTACAAAATGTCTTTATCAAAAGTGAATGTTCCTCTCTTCTCACTTGGTTTCAGCAGAATTTCCGCAATCTGTTCTTTATCAACTGTATCCTCGTCCTCTATATCTGGAAAGACGAACATTCTCTTACTGCCATCGTGAGATCGCAAAAATTTTACAGTCACATCCCGTGCTCCTATGTCAACTACCACTCCAACATACTTCCTAGTGAGTGTTCTGTTTCCTGACTCATAATTGTAGTTCACTACAACAAAGGTTTCTAAATCAAGATTAAGTTCAGGATTCACTGACGATATATCGTAATCCTCGTGCGACGAGTTCTCTCTTCTGTCTGTCTGATTTTCCACAACAGCCTCTTTGTGAGCAAAGTGAGCGCCAATGATAGACTTTCCCGGAGGTACGTCCAGCTTGCGACGGCGACGGATGGTCCTTGTGGCTGTACCTGTACCATATCGTGCTTGAGATAGTACAGTCTCAAAACTGGAGGACCAGGATGTTGATTTTTCATGAGGATCTACAACATGTGGGAACTTCTTGATGACCCTCTGTGGATCAAACGGAATCAATCCCGTCGTGCGGAAGCCGCTTCTTATGTTGTCCGCTTTATGTGCTTCTATCTTTTCCAATGTCTCTTTAAGAAGTGCTGGAAAGGCGTCTCTAGACAATGGGCCACGTGAGCACATTTTCCAATTTGTCAGCACATTCTTCCATACTTTTTTTAGAGGCCCAAAGAAGCTCACGTCCAAGGGCTGCAGAATGTGCGTGCTATTTGGTGGAAGAAGAACAAATGAAATGTTGTGCTTTTCACATTCTTTAACCACTGCCAGTGATACATGACTTGACAAATTGTCACCAATCATAATTTTTACCCCATCCAGTCTTTTTAAATAGGGTAATGCCACCGACAAGAACCAATCTTCAAAAATGGGAAGATCGAACCAACCGCTCTTGTTTCTGTTATATCTTGCATCCGGTGGGCCACCTTCCTGCCAAGTATCCCATAAATGTTCGGCCTTGTATAGAATGTACGGAGGAAGTAGTTTTCCATCTCCACTAACACACATCATTAGGGAAATGCTTGCCTTGGAAAAATCCATTATCCTCTCTGCATGCTTGGCGCCCCTCTTAACAACCACGTGTTTCCTTCCCGGGTCATCACACAGATTAGTTTCGTCGTAATTTAAGATGTTTTCAGGTGGAATTCCCTCCAAAGTTGGCTGCAAGTTGTCAAAATATTCCCGGACAGACTCAATGCTGACTTCTGCACGAGCTCTTTTAATATTTTCAGAAAGCCGAACTGAAAGAACATTAGCATGCTTCTTCAATAAAGATCTTATCCATTCAACTCCTGGAAGATTATTAGTAAAGCGTTTTTCTTTTCTTCCCACTCTGTCAAGATACCCTTTTACAATATACCGGATATCAGTTGAAGTTAGAGGATATCCCCAATGTGCTGCCCTCAGGATACCATGTACCAGCATTTCTTCCTCTTCACTATCTAAGACAGTTGGTGCTCCAATTGCTTTAGGGTTTGTGCGATTAACCTTATTTTCCAAGGTGGATCGTGGTACCCTAAAATACTCTTGGGCCTTGCGATAGGTCATTTTTCCGGATTTAATGGCTTTTACTGCTTCAGCCAGTTTCTTTTCATCATAATTACCATAGATCTGCCTTCCCGGCTTCCTTTTGTAGACACGCGGCATCGTCCGAAATTACCCCAGGGTTGAAGAAATTTACAAAGAACCGTATGTGAAATTGAAACTGTGCAGAAAAAATACATGGAATAATCACACATACGTTTGTGCACAACTGCAGAAATTATAGCAACAGATTAAAAGCAGTTTGATTCTTTAATTAGCCGAGAATACTAACAATTTTCAGTAACATCTGTTCATGCTAAAATAAAGCCGACAACAATGATCCCTTGTAGCGAGCACGTGCCTTCGGTAATGCAAAGTTCACGTGCAAAACTAGGTGCAGGTGTTCAAGTTAAACACAAAAACTGCGCGCGCGAAAATTAAATCACGGTGTGATGCATAGTAGCCAACATAAAACGAAAAGATAGCATTTTGTCCGAAATTACCTAATAAGTCCGAAATTACCCCATATGACGGTACTTTATTTCTTCTGTTAAAGCTAATGCTACGTGTATAGTGTTTTATTCTGTTCAAATGCCCGCTAGTTTATTCCCGGTAGGTGATTCAGCAATTATAATTAATTTCACCACATTGTGTAACCGGTAGCTGTTACCTATGCGCCCTTTTTCATGTGTGATGCTCTAAGCGTCCATTCTAGCTTTCCCTCAGTCCTCCGACAGCTTCCTTACTGTTCTGATGTTTGTGAGGCTGCTCTACAATTCGCGGGTTTTCTAGTCACCGTGTGTTTTAGGACTCAACACAAAGTACCGGTGCTTCAACCTCGAATTTCTTTACAAACTTCAAATATTAAAGTTTGTGCTTTACACAAGCATTTCGCTTGCTAGCATTTGCTACAGTGTTTCAATCAACGGCTAACACATATCTGTGTTACGCTGACTAGGCTCTTGTGATCGTGTGCAATCCTTAGTTCACAGTGAAGTATCCAATCCTAGTTCATACCAAGCCTAATATTGATATTACATTTATTTCCTATCACTTAACTTACAATATTAATTATTACGAGTGCTTCAGTGTGTTATTCATTATATGTTATAAATTACACAAATTTATAACCATGTGTTACTAATTCGCGCCATTTCTGAATACTGGCTATTTCAGTTATCATTCTGCATATTTCACTTAATTTTGCCAGTCATTCAATCTTACATTCCTTCAAACTTATCTATGAAAAGTTCCTCAACTTTCTGACATGTTTTAGTGACTTTCCAGCAATACTCTCATTCTGGATTTATGCCCATTTTGCAGTCATTGTTTGGTCCTATACAGGCACTTATCTTTCTGTTATTTATTGATATCTATATTGCCTTGCATGTGTGAATAAAGTTTACGTAGTTTTAGGACATGGTAAGTTGTTTTTTTAATTAAGATTCGTGGATCCCTTTATCCAAGCGCATCTATGTGTCTACTGCTCTACATTCTCTAGAATATGTAGCTGGTCCTTCATTCTAGTTCCAGAGGCTAGATCCTTTGCACCTTTTCATAGTTTTCCTTAAATTTTAACCTAATTACCCCACAACATCAAAAAATTCACTCCTTTATTTAGGCTTACATGAATACTTAAATATAGTGTGGGGAATACAATCAAAACGATTACTGTATAAAAAATAATTACGGTGTCTCTAATGTAGAGATTTTAATTCTTGGAATATTTTGTTTGTGATATTTCAATTTTTGTTGATAAAAATAGCTATTTGCAGACAGAAGTGTCAAACATGTTCCAGAAGTATGGAATCTGTTGAATATTGTGAACCAATCATTGCAGTGATCAATCATAAGTGTCTAAAACATCTCAGCACATAAAAGGAGTGTAAGCTACTAACAGAATTAAAAATTAATTCAAAACACTAGCAACTACAATTTATGTTATATTTTTATATACATGTGTAAAATTTTGCACTTATTGTTGTTACCAAAAAATACTGTCCCTAATATTGAAATTAGAGTGACAACCGTCCTGCATTTTAAGATAATTTTTAAATGTCTCACATGGGGCGCCATTTGTCCCGCAATTGTTTAGTTGTCTATCTGAACAAATTTTTGTGTTATTGCCATGGATACAAATTTTCACAATATGCAATTGACCTGCCATCTAGGTAGCTAGTAGTTACAACTAGAGGTTGAAATTTAGAACAATTGCTGTTAGAAAGTATTTAATGTAGTTGGTAATAAACTAAGATGATCCTCAAAAAAGTATATTTTCTTCTATCTACAATAAAAAACTTGTGATAAGATTTAGCCTATAAATGTTCAACATTTGTTTTATTATTTCAGAATTTCTTGAGTTTTTTATGTTTTCATTTATGTTTTGACTTCGTATGTTTTCATTTAGATAAGGGTCTTAAACCTACAGACTGGAAAGAAATTGTACAATAAGGATGAGTGAAATGTATTTTCCTGTTACTACTTTAGTAAGAGTACTCTTTGTGAAAAAAGAAGGAAACTGACAACAGCTAAAAATGTAGCTGTCCACCAAAACTGTGGAATGTCCCCCTTTTTTTTTACTGTCTTGTCCCTCATTTCTTCTTTCAACAGTTGGCCACCCTGATGGAAATTAATAAAGGAATAAACGTAAAATCTTGTGATTTTAGACCATTATTTGCTTGACTTTAATTTCTGAACATACCCTGCCATGGTATATTTAACCTAGGTTTGTATTCAGATACTCTGATATTTCGGTAAGTATCGATATATTATATTACATTTACCAGGGGGAAACAAATATTTGACCATGCTTTACCAATGTTCAATACATCAAAACAATATTAAACACTATGTAAAACTCATTATTTGTTAAAGAATACGTATTCACATTGTGTATTCTAGTATTACAGGTAAATGTGTGACTATATTAGCCTAAGAAACCCATGGTATTGCAATGGAACGAAGTAGAAGTTTCTAGCCAATTCTTACTACTACAACTCAAGAATTTGTGAATATGTTCTCATGTAATTTGTAGTGGGGATGTGTTCACATTTTGTATGGACTGGTTCAGTTCTTCTCAGTCAGTCTCCGCTGCGTGTTCAGTACGCATGCAGTCTCTGCTGCGAGAACATTACTTAGCCACTCTCCACAGCGAAAACATTGTTCACGCCGTCTCTGCAGCGAGAACATCATTCACTGAAGCCTACAGCTACAGTACGCCAAGGCGACAGTAAGGGCCGCCTACTCGAAGCCTACCAGCCATGCACGATTGGAGGTAGCATTCCGCTGCCACAGTGTCAGCAGCTATTCCAGGATTTCACCAGAGTTATGCAAGCAAGAGCATAACCAGCATTCACCGAGGCCTACTGCATCATCTCAGACGCATATCTACACTACAGTCTATCGCATGAGCCGATATCTGAGACAACATTTCAGACTCACTCCAAAATGAGAACGCAACCACCACTTACAAGTTAAGTAACTGTTTTCAATCAGGCTGAGGCCAGGATTTTTTCTAGCTCAAAGAATGAACTCTCATATTAGATATTTACTTTGTAATTTCTGTGCTCTTCACTTTTGAGGATTTTGGGAAATCTGCCGGTCCTCCTTGTTTTAATTACTGAAGCATGTGAAGCTTAGTAATTGGTAATGATTAATTAAGTTCTAAAGGGAACAGCATTATTTGTATTTTGCTATTAAGTCATTCTGCATTTCATTTATTTGAGAAATTTGGGCTACTTGCCATTTCTCCTTGATTTGAATTTTGGTAATACAAGAAATAAGAAATACCAATCAATTAAAGAATAAGCTTTAATGTATTGGCTGTTTGATACTAAGAATAAATTTGTTATTCATTTGTTGTTCAACATTTGTATGTATCTTGGTAACTTTGGAAAGTGAAAACCCTTGATTACAGTATCCACTCAATCCAGAATCTCCTTGGTCCTCCGTATTATATGGCTCAAAATATTGATATGTAGCCGGATCCCATATTTCAAGGTCCACTGGGCCTGGATTCCTACAAACGTAAAACAAAAATATTCTAAAATAGCTATGATTAACCTGCAAAGCACTTACATCTACTTATACTGCAAATGATTCAGGGATATTCATGCTTTTAATACCAGAATTTAGTTAAGTCTATCCTTCAATTAGCTTTTAATTTCTACATGTATAAATTATTTATATGTGTTTTGTTTTTGTAATACCGTTTACCGGTAATATGTTATGTGCTTAATGTTATCTTTATGCTGTTTTGTTAAATTGCTAAGGTATCCTAAGTCCGTTACTCCCATTCTACTCCACAAATTGGAATCACCAAATAGAAGGTAATTTCACAACCATGTATCCAACTGATTTTATACATTGTCCTGTGAAATTTTCTGTTGTAAACACAATTTTTCCCGCCTTTTGCTTGTTGGTTCATAATCAAATCATTACTGTTTTGTCTCGATTTTTTATTCCATATTCCTTCGAGAAAATGGATAAGTTATTAACTATCTACCGAATTCATTCTTCACATTCACAGCAATAACACTGAACACGAACACACACGCACCATGAAATATACTTAATACTTGTTCCACTGTCTGTTCTGTCCTGATAACAGTTCACACTTTGCACAGAAATTAGAATGCAGTTTGAGAATTGAGAGGGTGTCTGGTCACTATGTCCCTCCCCCAGACATAAGATTGTACTAACTTACCCTTTGTCAGTTGCTGAGCTGGCTTGCACGTTACATTCACTTCCCTTGGCACTAAAAAAATTAATCCTTGTACTTCCATTAAATAATATTGTATTACAATATTTATGAGTAGTTTTTCAGTATTCAGTTTCTTCTTTCCTTAGGTAATTGTTAACGTTCTCGCAGTTCAACTCCACCATGTAATCTGTAGAGGAAAATTTATCCTGGGCAGGATTGGAATCTGGGTTTAAGCTTTGTATGTGTTTATGTATTTACATATTTATATGTACACATTGAATTAAACAAACAATTTTTAAGACGCTAATATTAAGTATAGATTTAGCTCTTAAAGCTAAGCTGTCTCATATTTTCATAAAATTTAATATCAAGCCATGGTATTCTGAATTATTACTAATTTTGTACTAAAATAATCAATTAAACTATAGATAGAAACCAACCTGGCTTATACCGATTTGAACTCGATTAAAACTGCACATCAAGAAAAGCCGCCATCAATAAGATGTGTCACCAAGGACTGTTCCTATAGACTTGCAAAACAACCTCCAAATATCCACCCCGACCATCACCAAACAAGAGGTTGTCAACCCTCCACCCCAACCTCCCAGTTTCTTGTGAGGCATGCAGCATACCTATAGGGGCTAGTTTCTATCCCACAAATAGCTCCGAGGCGGTTTTCATGCCCCGGGATGACTACAAAGAATTCTTAGAGTTGGTGCTTATCATTCTCGGCAAGACCCCTCCTGCGGGAAAGATCCAGTTTAAGAAAGCTGGCATTCACTCAAATGCCAGATGGATGGCTAAGTGTTATATTCTTTTAAACTTTATATGTTTCGAGAAGAACTGCAGGGAACTACTTGTCAACTAACACCAGAGCTTGAAAAAAGACTAAAAGATGTGTGTTTGTTCACTGTGCTGGTATATACGACAATATTGATAAATATACACTAGGGTGGTCCAAAAACCCGAAGTCTTCAAAATGAGCAACTCACCCCAAGTCGTCACTTAACCCAAAAACACTAAAAAATTTTATTCCAGGTCAATCTGACCATTTCCGGCCATGCCCCATGCCTTTGAAGTTTTCCCATATGCTACACTGAAAACACATAACCCCCGATAACCCGATTTCACTGTATGCGACATTGTACTCTGCCATGTTGCCCTTTACTGCGCACTGTGCATGCGGGATTTTACCCCCTCGCAGGCCGATCCCCCTTCCCCAGTGAGCAATCGATCCCCCTTCTCCACCACCCCATCCCTTTCCTAAAACTCTTGCCTCCCATTGTGTAGTTTGCGTTGACTCTTTGCAGAGAGCACACGCCTGATATTTTTAAACTTGTGCGTAAAGTGACAAGTGAATTATAGTGCAAAAGTTGGTGTTAGAATGGCATCTGCCGGTTGGAATGAGATTCCTCTACTTGGATACGCCATCGAGAACTTTAGCGGACACAAGTTACCATCTAAAAAAAGATGTACTTCAAAATCTCCGTTATTTTATGACTAATGAAGAAACCAAGCTACAGCTCAGGGATGCTGCTTTTGCCATGCCATGCCATGCTGACGTCTGGGACAAAGGAGGTATTCCAACTAAACCAAAACAACACGCAATGACTGCGATAGAGGATCTACATAAGGAATGATGAGACATTCGGAAGCACGAGAAAAACAGATCCAAATCTCAAATATTGAGAGAAAATGCCTTTAAGGATTCAGTGGAAAATTTTTTGATATTGCTCATCAGGATATCGTGAAGCTAATTGAATTGGAAGAAAACAGAAAGCTTTTAGAAATGCAAAGAAAAAGAGGTAAACCAGGCTACATGATGAAACTAGACAAAGATTACGTGACACGTCACAACGTTCACCAATTGCAAGCGGAAAATCACAGGATTGCAGCCCTCAAGAAAACTTCTGCGGACGAACAGGGCTTGATTTCTTCTTCAAGTGAAAATGATTCTGCTGGTAAAAAGGCCTCGGGCAATAGTAGTGACGAATATGCTTCCCTAGAAATAGCAAAAAAAAGAAGATTTATGATCTACAACTCCTGACATCATGCTCTCCGCCGAAGAAAAAGCTCAAGATATCGACAGACTTGGTCGGCATGCTAGATGTTGCTGGTCAATCAGATCGCCAAGCAACACGAGTATTGCAACAGGTAGTCAAGATATGGGCGGTACTTCTAAGAAAATATCAATAAGCGGATCGTCGTTGCAGTGCACACGTGTGAAAATGTGGGTGACTGCCACTTCAGAGCAGAAAAAACAGATGGAAAGCTCTTCTGGAAGTGTCGTAAATCACTGGGACAGCAAGCTCATCAAAGAAAGCAGTGAGAAAGTTGAGACTTTGGGTGATCGCTAGGGATGGATTGCAGTTACTTGGCATACCAAAATTGTCGTCGGGTACAGGCGCCGCACATGGTGATGCTGTTGGTAGCGTGGTTTGGGAGTGGAAATTACACTCTCGAGTTGGTGGGTGTTCTTTTGATACGACAAGCAGTAACACAGGTCTTAAAAGTGGAGCATGCCTTTGCATTGAAAAATCACTCGGCTAGGAACTGTTGCATTTTTCCTGTAGGCATCACATCACCGAACTCATCATGAAGGCCGTCTATGAGTGCTGCATGGGATCTTCAACGGTGCTCAAAGAACCGAAGAACTGCATTTCAAAAGTTCTGGGAAAGGCTGGACCATAGCAACTTTAAGACTGGGCTAGCAGATAGGACCATTGTATGAGCAATTTGACCAAAGAAATTGTTTATTGTGGACTTTGTCAGTGAACAGTTGAAGGTAAGTTAACGCAAATACCTATATCTGTAAAAATGATAAAAAGTTTCATTTTCACTTACACCTCAAATTATTAAATTCATTTACGTTTTGTCGTAGATGAAGCTGCCCTGGGATGACTACAAGAATTCTTAGAGATGGTGCTTATCTTTCTCGGCGAGACCCCTCCTGCAGAAAAGATCCAGTTTAAGAAACCCAGCGCTCACTCAAATGCCAGATGGATGGCTAAAGTGTTATATTCTTTTAAACGTTAGGGAACTGCTTGACAACTAATGCCAGGTAGCGAAAAAGGACTAAAAGATGTGTTTGTTTACTGTGCTGGTATATATGAAGTAGTGGTTTACTGCAAGCGATGCTGAGGCCGCCCCATACACTGACCTAGAGCTAGTGAAGAAACTGCTTCAGTATAAAACTGTTAACACCAAAGTGGCCAAATCTGCGCTGCAGAAAATGTTAGGTCACTTGTGGTACATTTCTCAAGAGTTTGTTGTCTCTTTTTGACCCTATTGTACCTCTATCTGTCAAGAGCAAAATAGTGCATAGAATGTGTGAAAGGGAAGCCTCTGAAATCAGAGTAGTTAGGTTGATAGTCGATATGAAAGAGGTGAACAAAACTTGGGCTAACAAGTCGTTAGATGACTTTGCCAGTATGGATTCGGTTTTTTTTTTTTTGCCTAGAGTTGCCGAACTCGTTTTTAGAAAAAAAAGGTGTTGTGAGGACTGGGAAAATGACAAAGATTTCCAAGAGGCATCGTGTATCATAAAACATACTGCTCACGTAACAAACGATGCTACAGTTAAATTAATGTAAGTCTTTCATTTAAAGTTTACTAATGACGATGAAAAAAGCAGGCAGCGTTTCAAATGGTAGCCTACTACCGCAAAAAATATCTATCTATTAATATTTCTAATGTTCTGTAGGTTAGAAAACAATCTGTAAAATATCTGTTGTCCAAACTATCAGTTGACAATAATGTTTTAAAAAGTGACTTTTGTTATTGTAATATGAGAACATAGGGTTTGCTATACAAAAAATAAATTATCGATGTGCTGATAACCTTTGGGCTATTTGTTTTATGAAGTTTACCTTATTACCTCCTTTCTAAAGCAGTCGGGAATAATGTATTGAGCGATAACTAACCAGAAGTTCAGTTTTACAGATTGCTGAACTTTTCAACGTGTTTCACTTATGGAAATTATAGAATTGCGTGGGGCATGGTCAGAAATCGTCCAATCGAGTTGGAAATGGTCTTAAAAGTAATTTAATATCAATTGGGAACCAACTAGGGGTGAGTTGCGATTTTGTTTAAAAAAAAGGAAAATGTCCACTTTTTGGACCACTCCGCCTCAGGGCACTTTCCACGCCTTGGCCTCCAAAAAGAGCAGAGCTATTGGGGGATTGAGCACACTGCAGTATAATGCTTAGCAACTCAAGCTGTGAGGGATACCCCATATTGTATAATGGTTGGATATCTATGTTGATAAAATTTAAAAAGAAAAATATTTATAATAGAATTTTGGTAATTTTTGTTTAAGTAGTAAAAACTATTTATTTTAACTAAATTAACAGTGTGCTATAGCACAGTAGCACATTAACATCGGCCGCCCCTGTTAATAATATTTGTGTATCTTACAGGGAGTGTTCATTTCTGAGCAAAACTGTGAAAGCAGAACAAGTTGGTGCCAGAGCAATAATAATATCAAATCAAGATCCAGACAGTGATGAATTCTATATAGAGATGATTGATGATAACACGTTCCGAGAAGTTAACATTCCAGCTGGTTTTCTATTAGGTAAAAATGGGTATGTGTTATTTCATTAATTTGTGTATTCCTTTGTGTATTCATTCATGGTTAGTTATTGGAAGATTTACATGAAGTCATGTTTTGCCATACATTGATTTAAGCAAAGCCTATTCATTAAAGGTAGGCATGAAGCCCAATAAGTTTGTAAATATTCATATGCCAAATGCAATAGGGTTTGCTTTTTGATTCTTCCAATACATCTGGTGAGAGAATAACTTGCTCAGTGCTCGTATGCAGAAACATGCACTGGATTCATTGGATTAATTTTTTCTCATTAACCCTTCCTGGGCGGCCATATTTATGGATCTGAATGGAAGGAAATTCTTGAAAATAAATAAATCCTTAATATTAATTTTAAACACCTAAAAGCATGCATATACCTGTAAACATCCCAAGAGATATTTTTGGGCACAAGTGTCACTTGACCTTCACTTCGGGGGAAAAGTAGATGCACTTTATTTCATGCATTTTTTCACAATTTCTTGATTACAGTTCTTACAAAGCATATTCGTGTATATATATAATTATATAAATATATTTTCTTAAGATGCCCAGGATCAGAATCGCTTACTTCCACCCAGAGAAGTCTGGCGCGAGTAGCGATAGAGAGTGGTTGTGTTTACGAGGAGCTCCATGAGGCGGAAAGGACTGGTCAAAATGGGTGTAGACTTAGAAACGTACAGAGCGAGAATAGGAAGCTACGTGAGTTGGAATAAAAAAAGTATAAAGGGAGGAAAAGGAGATATCTCAAAAGAACAGTGATGGACAGCGGTAATATTGGCTGTGCTGTTAGTCATCAAAGGCATCGAGCTGAACCCAGGACCTTTATCGGAAGAGATGGCACAGTTAAAGTCCATGCTAAAAAACATCGCAGCGGACATTGCAGAATTAAAGAACATGGAAAAGAATGTGGATTTGAAAATCGACAGCAGGTTCAAGGAGGTAGGGACTATACTGCGGAACTGGAAGAAAGAAATAAAAGTCCAATTAGCTGAATATAAGAAGAGGTTCGAGTTGACAGAAAGAAGAGCAGAAGCATAAAGAAGAAAAACGAACTTAATTTTGTTCAGAGTAGAAGATATCAAAGAAATGCGGCTAACTCAGGTAGTAGAGAAGCTATTTGAAGACGACCTAGGGTTTAAACTAGACAGCTGGGAGATAGTAGACTGTTTAAGATTGGGAAGGCAAGGCAATAAAACGAGGCCGATACTGATCAAAGTAGCCACGAAGAAGTTCAAATGGCAAGTTCTCAGTAATGCAAAAAAAATTTAAAGGGACACAGGACCATAGGATAGACAATTTAGAAATTTATTGTTGAAAACAGATATATAAGCATTCATGAGCCACAGATTATTGTCTCTGTTGGACACCACCACCACCATAATATTCTTATTGTTGAAAGTTATGAAATTAGCCAGAGAGGAAGGTAGGAAAGCATTCATAAAATAACCCAAATTATGGGTTGATGGAAGAAAGGAAATCTGGAGTCAGCAAAATCACAAAGCAATCAATGACCGGAATGGAAAAGAAGAGAAAAATACAGCACGTGTAGAACAGGGGCAACATACTGACAGGCAGACCGCCAACAATGATTTAACAACGACGAGCGGAGGGGAAGAGGAAGGAGGAGTACAACTTGCGAGTGGCACTATGTCACGGGAGATGACGACACAATATGACAGACAGGACAACATAATACACACAACTGAGTCAGCAGGGTCATGGAAGTCATCAGGAACAGCTGAGCGAAACATGTGTGAGGTCAGTGAGATGCAGGTGTGTAGGGAAGATGCAGCAGCAGCAGGAGAAAGAATAACAAGATACAGTGCAAAATTGGAGAAGTTTAAAGGTGCAAACTATGGCTCAGAATAGCAGAAGGAATGTAAGATAGTGTTTTGCAATGTAGAAGATCAAAGATTTCTAGCGAGGAACTGTACGAGATGCAGAAATTAGGTGATATAATAGCAGTGGTCGAGACCTGGTGTGTGGAGGGAGAAAGTGTGCAGTTGAAAGACTACCGTTACATAGGAAAAAATGAAATGCGAAAGGGCAATAGGGGGAAAGCTTGTTTTTATTAGAAATAGTAGTAATATTAACATATGTGAAGAGAAGCCAGAAGAGTCCGAGGAAGTGTTATGGGTAAAGATAAGAAAGGTGGAAAATACAGAGGTGTGCATAGGTCTAGGGATAATATATAACCCTCCTGATACATCGGAATTTTATAATGCTTATTATTTATTGCACTAAGTGATGGAATTGATGATTTAAAGCAGAGGTATCCAAGCATGCAGATTATTATTGTTGGGGACTTTAACGCGAGGGTAGGAATAGAACAAATAAGAACTGTGACAGTAGAAAATGACTGTGATTGGGAGAAAGAGGAATTGACAAGGAATGGTAGGAATAAGGTAGTTAGTAGAGAGGGTAATAAGCTGATTGAATTCTGCAAAGAAAATAATTTAATATTGTGTAATGGAAGCAGGGGAAGTGGTAAACAGGGTGAATTTACATTCGCAAATGCAAATGGACAAAGTGTGATTGATTATGCTATGTGTAGTGAAGGAATCTACGAGAGACTTGTAGATTTTAAGGTATTGAATGAGGTAGTGGGCAGTTGCCATTTTCCATTAATGTTAAAAGTGAACATAGGTAGGAAAGATGCAACAGAAAGTAATTCATCAATGGGAACAAAAACTATAAGATGTTTTAAATGGAAAGAGGAGGCAAGGGAAAAATTTTGGCACAATATAAATATAGAAGAGAGTGAAATAATAAGGGTGGGGGTCATAGAGGCTATATGTTTGGGGGATATACAGCTGGCATCAGAAAGATTAGAATTAATGCTAAGAAGAGCAGGGGTTACAATGGAAGTGAAAAATAAGGAGGAACGTAAAAGAGTAAAAAACAAGTATTTAGGGAATTGATGGAGGAGAACAAAATCGAACGAGGATAGACAAACCTTTGTGCTGTGTAAATGGGGTTATAAATGTTTGATGGAAGCAAAAAAGAAAGAATGGCAGATGAAAGGTGTGTGAATAGGTCAAGGAAGTGGTGAAATCTAAGGCTGCTAAGCAGATATGGGGGATTGCAAAGAATCTTTGTAAGAATAAAGGAGCAGTGAATTTGATAACACCTAGAGAGTGGATAGAGTATTTTGGAAAACTAGTAGGGGCAGGAGGGAGGTGGAGTAGGGAGAGCCAGCTAGGTGCGGCAGCTGTCTGGATGAAGAAATATCAAATAAAGAGGTAGAATTTCAAATCAAAACTTTGAAAGGGAACAAGGCTACAGGTGTAGATGGCATACCGGGAGAATTTTGGAAGATGTTAGCTTGTACAGATAGGGATATGTGTATAATAACTGATTTACTGAACAAAGTGAAGGAAAATAAAATAATACCAGAAAACTGGAAGACTAGTATGATAGTTCCATTATACAAGAGAAAAGGAGAGATACAAAAGCCAGATAATTACAAGGGTATTAGTTTGCTTTCCATATTAAGCAAACTATACACACGTGTAAATGGCAAAAAGGCTGCAGATGTGGACTGGGACTTTCAAGCGGGTTTTAGGAAAGGAAGAAGGTCAATTGACAATATAATGAATTTGCAAACTAATGTAAGTAAATATTTGAGTACAAAAAGAGAAAGAATATATTTTTTTTTTGCAGATTTTGAAAAGTCTTTTGATTTAATTAATATTGAGGCACTGGTTTATAAATTAAGAGTTAAAGGTGTGAGCGAAGAATTTATTTTTGGGATCAAAGTGTTATATGAAGGAATAAAAATGTGTGTAAGATGTGAAAAAAATGTAATTTCGGAATCTATTGATCAACAATTGGGTTTACGGGAGGGATGCAAATTAAGTCCAATATTGTTCAATTTATTTATAGATGACATTTTGGAAAGAATATAAAAATGTACTACACATTGTTCGGTAATTGGAAGAAGACAAATTTCTGGTTTCCTATATGCAGATGATCTGGTAGTTGGACAGTAACAATAATGGACCTACAACGGGCAATTGATGAAATTAGCAAATTTTGTTCAGAATGGGGTTTAAAAATAAACATTAAAAAATCAAAGGTAATGGTTTTCATAAAAGGTTGTAAACTGAGGAAGCAGGAGATTTGGTATATGAATGGTGAACCTTTGGATGTAGTGAAGGAATTTGACTATTTGGGGATGAGAATGTCTGCAAATGGGGGATGGGAGGCACATGAGAGAAAAGTGGTAGTAGTAGGTAAAGCAGCTATGAGAGCGGTTAGAATATGTATGTATAAAATTCCAAATATTTCAGTTATATGGTTAGAGAGAATATATGAAGCAGTGGTGGAAGCAAAAATGTTATATGGGGTTAATATGTGGGGGACATCAAAGGGGTGATTGAAAGTTGACCTTGTACATAGGATGTATTGTAGAGAAGAGCTAGGCCTACCTAGGGGATCACCAATGGGAGTGGCATTAGCAGAGCTAGGAAGGATAGGAATGAAAGGAATGATATTAGAAAGAATTTTGAAATATTGGTATCGTAATATAAATGTGGATGAGGATAACACATTAAATGAAGGTAGGGGGCATGATAATTGGGTGGAAAAAATTAAAAGGATACTGGAAGAAGCTGGAAGGGGGGGTATTTGGCAATGAGGAGAAGGTAATAAGATAGGATTTTGGAGGGAAGTAAGAAAAAGAGTAGAGGACATGGAAAGACAAGAGATCTGGGCAAGCTTTGTGAACAAAAGTTCTTTGAGATTGTACACAGTAATCAAAACAGAGTGAGGAAGGGAGAAATATGTGGATTGTTGTGATAAGCAAGGAAGAGAGGGATATGCATGGATGAGAACGGGTGATATATCTGAAAGGGTTAAGGAAGGACAGAGAGGAAGGTTGTGTATTATGTAGTAAAGAGGAAGGAATATCACACTACTTAACGAATGTGAGCTGGAGAGAAGAAATTTGGGAGACAAAGTGCGATAAATTTCATAAGGAGATAAGAATGAATCTGGAGCTTAACTCAGAAATCAATTTTTCTGCATATCATAATTGCAGTTATAACTGATTAAACAAAAGCATTCTGTTGCTTTGTTACATCAGTTTACCTGATTTTATTTGTACTTTAGAAATGTGTTATGTAGGTGCATGAAAAACTTTATCAATATTTAAATTTTCACATTTTTTCGGGGGACATGATTTGCATCGCATTAAAAGTGAATCCATGGTAAATCGGACAGCGCTAAATAGGAGATTTACTGTATATTTTAATCTGTATAGATATTGAGGGGTTGAGTATGATTGTAGTGTGTGTGGGTGTTATAGAAGTGTGACCACTTGACTAACATGATTAAAACTGTGCAACGATCAGCTTGTTCTCATTGTTGACATTTATTGTCCAGACAAAACTCTTTAGTTGTTAAGAACTCGCTCTAACATACTATGTATTGCCCTCATCATTATAGGCCAAAGTTAGTAAAATAATAATAATAATAATAATAATAATAATTAAACAGCACACAAAATTCACTTTGCTAATCCTGATCATTTAAACACACAGTAATTACTTCACAAGGCCTACTGGAATAGAATCATGTGTATCAGAGGAAGGTATTATTCACTATTATAATATTATTTACTCCTATAGTGATAAGGAAAGGGAGCAATTAGGCAAACTACCCATAGACCTGTATGGGATATAGGTACCTTGATTGCAACAATGTAACAACCGATGTAACACCATGCAGTAGGTAGGGAAGGCCCGCAACTTCCTCCCTCTGACAACTGTGTGACTCTACTCAATATTTTGAATTTATGAGATTCACAATTTTCACCCACTTAATAGCTTAAGTTAATAAGAGCTAAGTTAATAAGAGCAGCTGATTATTTGCTTGTGTCTTATCTACAATTAGGACCTAATGGTATGCTAAATTAGAGGGTAGATTTCGACCTAACAATTTGTAAAGTTCCCTTCTCAGTTATGGAGTGTCTTATTCAGTAATCTACATACACTTAAATTCAGAAATAGCATGTGACATAGTCTCTTTCTCTCTGCTTCTAACGCATACAGAGCCCACTTGTGTTGAAGTTTCATTACCACATTGAACTGAAACTGGATGCAGGCATGTTGCTTGTTAATCTGCACGTGACCATATCTGAAAGTGACATTCCTATTAAGTTCCATTATCTAGCATGAATAATATTATCAGAGTATAAGAGTTGTTTTGGCTGTTATAGGTCTAATTTTAGTCCTTTGTTTCAACATAAACACCCAATTCCATTGTGAACAATAAGTGCAACTTTTGCTACACGAACTAAACATATTTCTTATTATAGGGTACAGATTTACATGCATTAAAAATAATTGAAATGCGCCTGCAAATATGCTAAAAATGAGGAAAATATGCATCAATAACGTGCACAAACTAAAGACAGAATTTTATTCTATACCAGTAATGTCCGGTTATATTTTGAAAGATGTGCATTCCTTTCAGTTTCAATTTATTAACCTTCTTTATCATCAGACTAATTGTAAAATACAATAATATAATGCGCATTTTCCATGCTTTGTATATATGTATGTGTATAGGTATATTTACCTATACACATATAATATATATAAGGGGTGGGTCTCTGTCACCACGGCATGGCACATCCTCAGGTTTCAGATAGAGGATACGGCCTCCAGATATGGAGGTTAGCTGCAAATATGTTAAATAAGCAGTCGCGGACAGACGACATGAGGTGGTCCTCCAGCTTGGGGGTTTGGCATGAGGTTATTAACCTCTCACAGTAAAATATATTGTTAATTACTGCTGCCTGATTTATGGATCCTATCAGTGTAAAATGTTCCGGAGGTAAAATAGTCCCTTGTTTGGATTTCCGGGTAGGGACTACACTGAGGAAGCTAAAAATCGTAGGAACTATAGATCGGGAACATGGAATGTTAGGAGCTTATTTAGGCCTGAGGTGCTTAAATCGGTAACTAGAGAATTAGAGAAATACCAGGTTAGATGTGTAGCAGTACAGAAAGTTAGATGGGAGGGTGAAGGTTTAATACAGACAGATGCGTATACCTTTCTCTATGGGAAAGGGAACGATAACCATCAATTAAGGTCTGGGTTTTTCATACATAGGAGAATTAATTCAGCCATTAAAAAGTAGCATTTATTAATGATAGGCTTTCTTATCTTATTCTAAGAGGATGGTGGTGTGACATCATAGTTATGAATGTCCATGTACCAACAGAGGATAAGCAAGATGATGACAAAGACAGCTTTTATGAGGTAATAGAATGAATTTGATCAGTTTCCGGCATATCACATGAAAATTATGCTAGAAGATTTGAATGGGAAAGTAGGAAGGGAGGATATTTTCAAGCCAACGATTGGGAACGAAAGTTTTCACTTGCAGAGCAATGACAATGGGGTTAGACTAGTGAATTTTGCCACCATTAAAAATTTAATCGTAAAGAGTACAAAATTCTCACATCGTGATATTCATAAATACATATGGACCTCGCCAGATGGAAAGAGTCATAACCAAATCGCTCATGGAGGCAGTCTAGTATATTCGACATTCGAACTTTTAAGGGTGCTAACTGTGATTCGGATCACTCTCTGTTAGTTGCAGCAGTTTGGGAGAAACTTTGATTAAACAAAGGAACTAGGCAACATTTTGATATAGAGAGATTCAATCTAAAAAAGCTAGGTGAAGACCAAAGTAGGAATGCTTACCAAGTCGAAATTTCAAATAGATTTTCAGTTTTAGAAAACACTGCAAAACAAGAAACTAGGGATGATATGAATATCGATAAAACCTGGGAATGCATTAAAGACAATATTAAAGTAGCTGCAAAAGAAAAAATTAGGTCCACTTGAACCGAAACCAAATAAACTGTGGTTCGATGATGAGTGAGTTAAATTAGTATATGGAAGAAAGCAGGCAAAACTACAGTGGTTGCAGAATCCGAATGACACTACTGTCGAAAATTTCAACAATGGTAAACGAGAAACCTCTACAATCGTTAGAACAAAGAAAAGAAACTATCTCAAAGACAAAGTAGATGAATTAGAGGAAAATAGTAAAGACAAACGTGTTAGGGATCTCTACAAGGGAATAAACGAGTTCAAGAAAGGTTTTCAACCTAGAATAAACATAATTAAGGACAATGATGGCACTATACTCGCTACTCCAAATAATATTTTGAATAGGTGGAAAAATTTCTTTAGTCAATTATTAAATGTACTTGGAGATGTCCAAAGTGTAGAAAGTGAAATATGACAGAGCCGATGGTTTCTGAACCAACTCTATCAGAAAAAGAAACAGCTTTGGTAAACTAAAAACTCACAAATCTCCAGGCCTTGACCAAATTCCAGCAGAATTAATCAAGGCAGGTGAGGATAGATTACACGCAGAGATCCATAAACTCATTCTTATGATTTGGAGAAAGGAGGAATTGCGAAAGGAATGGAAAGAATCTATTATTATACCGATCCATAAAAAGGGAGAGAGGGCCGATTGTAATAACTATCGAGAATATTAACTTCATATGTGAACGAAATCATTGAAGATCACTAATGTGGATTTAGGCGAAATAGATCAACCATTGATCATTTATTTTGTATTGGCCAAATCTTGGAGAAAAAGTGGGAATATGGTAAGTCTGTTCAGCTGTACATAGATTTAAAAAAAAAGCATATATGATTCAGTTAGGCGAGACAAATTGTACAATATCCTCATTGAGTTTAGGATACCGAAGAAGTTAGTTAGGCTGATCAAAATGTGTCTAAATGAAACCTATAGCAGACTCAGGGTAGGGAAATTTATATCAGATAGGTTTGCCATAGAAACGGACTGAAGCAAGGGGATGCACTGTCACCTTTACTTTTTAATTTCGCTTTGGAATATGCCATTTGGAAAGTTCAGGAAAACAAGATAGGCCTAGAATTAAATGGCAGGTACCCGGTTTTAGCTTATGCAGATGACGTTTGCTTGTTAGGACATGATATAAACACAATTGAGAGAAATGCAGAAAGTCTTTTGGATGCCTGCAGAAATGTTGGATTGGAAATTAATACAGAAAAAACTAAGTATATGGTCATGGAACATCAAAATAATGTTCTATAAAATATTATTATAGCTTGTAAATCGTATGAACAAATGGAAAAATTCAAATATCTGGGAGCAATAATTACAGATGCAAAAAAATATTAAGGCAGAAGTTAAGTCACGACTAAAATCAGGAATTGCTTATTTTTATACAGTGCAGGAACTTTTATCTTCTCGTCTTCTGTCCAGAAATCTAAAAATAAAGATTTATAAGACCATTATCCTGCCGGTTGTATTATATGGATATGAGACATGGCCGCTTACTGATTGGGAAGAACATAATCTGAGAGTGTTCGAAAATAGCATTCTTAGGAAAATATTTGGGCCTAAGAGAGATGAAAATGGGGACTGGATAAAACTGCATAACAACGAGCTTCATGACCTGTACTCTTCACCGGATATAGTAAGGGTAATTAAATCACTGAGGATGAAAAGGGCTGAACATGTGTGCATGGGGGAGGAAAGACATCTCAAAAGTATTGACTGGGAGACCCAAAGGGAAAAGATCATGTGGAAGACCTAGATGTAGATGGGAGGACAATATTTGGATGGATTTAAGGGAAGTAGGATTTGCCACAGATGATTGGATAGAGTTAGCACAGAAAAGGGTTGAATGGCGGGCTCAAGTATGCGTGGCAATGAACCTTCGGGTTCCATAAAATAGATAATATTCCTTTAGCTTGCTGAGGAATTGTCTATTGCCATTGAGTAAGTAAGTAGTACACATTTTATACATACAAAAATAAAATGATACAAATTTCTGAACCTGAAGATATAGATTTGATAACATTTCATGGACCATTAGCAATGTAGAAAAAAAGAAGTTAGTTATAGGGTACAAAATTATACTAGTAGAAGGGAAAGCAATCAGTCAGTGTATCAAAATGTACAATAATATCAAAATAATTAAAGAATTATTTTGAAAAAGTACAACTGTATGGTACTTGCAGTAGTGATAGTAAAAGGAACTAACGCTTAGTTGCTTATGATTTGAGCATCACGTGTGGAGTAGAATTATCTGATTTAACTACTAATCTCTATCCTCAACATTAAATGAAACTAATTAAAGCAAGCCTAAAAATATTTACCAATGAAAATGAAATGGAAAATATAACAGAAGAGAGTATATAGATTTTGAGCTGTAGACTATTACTTAATTGAACAAAATAGTATTGATTTATGTATAGCGTAGAGCTTTAACACTGGTACTCACTACTAAATTGCGGTATTTTGTTACCTGTTGGAGCGCTTTCAACCGCATGGAGCGGCCATCTTCAGCAACTGACTTCCGTGGTGTTGTTGTTGTTGTTGGGAAGACATTTCTGGATAGCTGTATCGTATAGCGCGTGCGATTTGAATTGTAACTGTTCGTTTAGGATGTTGGTGTTGTCTTGTGTGGTGTGTCTGTATATTTCATATTGTTCGAGTGTGTTGAGTGTGTGACCTTTGTGGTTAATGTGTAGGATTTCCATGTCTGTATTGATGTCTGCGTATTCGTGTCCTGTGGTTATTATATGGTTTGCATAGGCAGAGTCTGTATTTTGTTTGAGAGCTCGTATGTGTTCTGTGTATCGTGTTTTGAAACTTCGGCCTGTTTGTCCTATGTAGAATTTTGGGCAGTCTTTGCATTTTAGTTTGTAGACTCCTGGGTTATTGTATTTGTTTGTGTGTTGTTTGTTGTCTGTGGGTTGTATTTTGTTGATTGTTTTGTTCTTTGTTCTGAATGCTATTTTGTATCCTTGTTTTCTGAATTGTTGGGCGATTTTCTGTGTATGTGTGTTGAAGTATGTGAGTGTGATGTATTGTCAGGTAACAAAATACCGCAATTTAGTAGTGAGTACCAGTGTTAAAGCTCTACGCTATACATAAATCATTAAGATTATCGCTACAGAATGGACAAAACTCAAGAAAATAGTATTGTTGTGTTCAAAATAAATCTACAGTTGGCATCAACAAAGCACTTCCTCCACAGAGTAAAATTGCGTGATATTGAGTGAATGTGTGTGATATTGTTGGTAATACTGTTTGTATTATGTGCTGTAATCTAGTGTGCAGTGAGTTATGTATATATGTATGTATCCTTCACGTCTTGTTCAGTCTGTAATAAATTTCCGTTGCTACCAAGTCATGTGTCAACTTCCGCATCCATGTCATGTTCTATAACATAATCGCTAACAGGTTATGAGCCCAGGGAAACCTAGAGAAGTCCCAAGTATATCCTACAGAACATTTTATGTGAATAATGGCGGACTTAAGTGCACTCGCACCTATAGCGAAGCTAGAAGGTCGTACAAATTACTCTGATTGGAAGTTCGGGATGGAACTGTACTTGAAAGATCTTGATGTGTGGAATAGCGTAGTTGGTTATCCTGAAGGTGATACTACAAGTAGTGCTGATAAAATCAAGAAAGATACCAAAGCTTTAACTAAGATTGGCCTCATGGTGAAGCCATGTTGCTACTCGCACATCCGAAAAGTGGCGAACGCGAAGTCGGCATGGGTTGCTCTGAGAAAAGCATATGAGGACCAAGGACTTGGACGGAGATGTGCTCTACTCCGCGCACTAGGAAATTTACAGCTCGAAAACTTCAAGAGCATGGAAGAATACATCAATGCTTTCATGGAAATATCCGTTGAGTTAGCAAACATGAACAAGCCGTTGGACGACGATTTTTTCGCCGCCACGATGCTTTCAGGGCTGACCAAGGATTTTGAACCCATGAGAATGGCGTTAGAGAATTCTGGAGCTGAGCTGACGAGCGACTTCATTAAGGGAAAGAAGTATGGCGAGAATTCAGAAGCTGGTTTGGAATCGGCGTTCATCTTGAAAGGCGGAAACTACAAGAAGAAGGTTATAAAGTGCTGGAAGTGTGGCAAACCCGCACACACCAGACCTCAGTGCCCTCTAAAAACTAGTGAGCCACGTTCAGAGAGAAGAGCTATAACCCCAAGAAGTGTTCCGATAAGGCTCTGTACTGTGCTCTCACTGTACAATCATCTAATCAAGACAAAAACATTGACTGGCTGATTGATTCTGGAGCAACCGCTCATATGACACGAAATGCTGAGTAGTGTCAAAGCTGATAATGATTGTAATGTGCATATTACAAATAATCAAACATTGTCCTGTTAAGCTGTGGGTAATGTATTTGTGCAGTTAAAAGGTGATGAGTTTCCTTGTGAAATAAGAAAGTACTTCATGTACCTGAGATATTGACTAACCTCTATCTGTTAGCAAAGTAGTTGAAAAAGGCAATGTTGTTTTGTTTGATAATGAAGGTTGTACGGTGTTTGAAGAGTCTGATTTCTGTGCTAAAGGAACTGTGACAGCCACAGATTCTTTACTGAATGGTCTGTATCATCTAGATGTCGCAGAGGAGCATGCTCATGTGAGAAAAGCGAAGGACAGTAGCTTTGACCTATGGCATTGACGCTTGGGTCATCTCAATGCCAAGAGTGTGGAGCTGATGAGAGCAGGCATGGTAGATGGAGTGAACTTTACAGGTGAAGTGCATGACAAGTGTATTCCTTGTTTGAAAGGAAAGTTCATTAGAAAACCATTTAAAGGCCTTCAAAAGAGAGCAAGACAGTTACTCGAATTGGTTCATTCAGACCTATGTGGCCCTATGCCTATAACTTCATCGGGTGGTGCTAGGTATGTTCTCACCCTGATAGATGATTATTCTAGAAAGATATTTGTATACTTTCTAAAATCCAAAGACAAAGTGCTTGTTTACTTTAAAGAATTCAAAGCTGAAGTTGAGAAGCAGACTGGTTTTTCGATCAAGAAGCTGCGTACTGATAATGGTACGGAATATGTGTCAACGCAAGCTAAGTGTTTTTCCATCATTTTATATATGTACAGTGACTAGTTCCAATTTAAATCATCCGCTGTGCTTTCTTGTGCTGATTCAGCTAAAAGTAGGCGCAACATTACGTCAGCCTTTGTCACGCGCTTCTGTGTGGCAGGTGCTTGCTTGAGAGATGCTATTTGCAGCGTCACTAGGCTTTGTCAGTATTAATTCTGCAGATACACGGGTAAGACGTACTCTGATCTGCTCTGATTTCGCGGTTTAACAAAGGCTTCTGGCGCCCTTTGTATTATAACTCGAAATCGTTGAAATAAAACTTCCATTACAAGTTTTATTTATTCCGCTAAATTATTTATCATAATTTAAGCATTTGTCATATTCAATGTTTATTGGATCTCGTTTATAAGTTCCAACAAGTGTTAGTGTGGTGACATCATAGCGCATCCGCGAAGCTAACATTAGTGAACAATCAAGTTCCAATATCTGTGAATATAATTAAATAGCAGTAAAATTTATTACCATTAATTTCATATATAATTTATTGGTAATTACAAATTTTACATAATTACTTACAGTGGTGCAACATCTTCCCGCGCCATTTTAATTCATTGTTTTCAAAGTGTTTTCTACATTTATTATTAATGCTTCATATCTTAATCAACCAGTAGTTTGCAAGTGTGAATAAAGTGCAAAGTTTAATAACATGTTTAGATTGTTCGCCAATTATAACTCCTGGGATCCCTGAAATTCAGAGACCTCGATACATAGTCCACTCTTGCTCTAATTACGGTCCTCCATTACTCCAGAGATTTATTTTATTTTTCTATCCTATTCCTACATTTTATTCCTATCGCTCCGGCTTCATACTTGAACCTACATTTTTTCTCCTCTCGGACCGGATATATTGCTGTCCGATCCCTACATTTTTTGGTTCCTCTATCGGGCAGGATTATATTGGGAACAATCATATTTATCTCACACTTGTATTCACGTGTACCGTTTTTCTCGAGTTCGTCTCATACATCATTTGCTACCGTGTCGGTCGGACGTTTCGTGGTTTCCAACACCCCTGAACATCACGACGCATAACGGCATCTAACAGCAGTGATCCGACTCCGCGAGTTATTCCGGACTGCAACAAGCATCAAGACTGCAGTGAACAACTTAATGGTACATCATCGTGCAGCGGTGGTAGCATCTCATCTTTAAACAAATTCTCTCAATAAGTAATACCGTCCACTCCCTGTCTTTTTCCGGGACACGCTACTACTAGCGCCGCCAGTGAGCAGGAATGGGCAGTTACTCGTCAGCTGATATAGTTAACGTTTGTCTGTTGTGTTTTGTGTACGAAAATATAATATAAATTCTAGTAAAACAGGGTGCCCACGGGGGGGGGGTTAAGACGCAGACTGCGTCATTGAAATTTCGGGGGGGGGGAATATTATCGTGTTATGAATTTTCTGGCCGGGGGTTGAAAATTGTTGCAAAATGAGAGTTTTATGTGTTAAAAATAAAAACGGCCAAGTTCTATAACTTCAAAAGGTCTCTTTTAATTCTTTATAAAGATAAATATGAAGAATTTCGACAGCCATGGGCGTACCCGGGGGGGGGCGCAAGGAAAAAAATGTATAAGTTATTATTAATTATTATCGTCAGGTGTTTTTCTTTTAAGACAATTATTTTAATTGCAGAAGTTTTACCAAATCGACAACATGGAAGCAGAATCCACAGTGGATTAGGAAAGGGGGGTTCAGACCCCCAAGAGTCAAAACCTAAAATTCTATATTTGTATTTAAAAAATATATTTATTTAATTAAACAAGATTTGTTGGTGTGTCAAATATGACATAGCAGTTATTTTCTTTTCATAACATAATGAGTAGGCCTATTATGTCCACTGTTCCATGTGCTATTTAACTTTTCTTATAAATAGTAATAAGTATTATAATTTAGGTAACAATGTCATGTTTAAGTTGCCATGTCTTAGAGTATAGTAAACAAATTTGCTAACTAGTTTTTCAGTGCTAAAATAGCGTAAACAGTTCAACATTTAAAAATTTCCCGGGGGTGGGCAGCCGACTTAGGTAACATTTTCTTGTTTACATTGGCATGTCTTAGAGTATGGTAAACAAATTTCCTAACTAGTTTTTTAGTGCTAAAATAGCGTAAAATGTGATTTTCATTAATTCAATATTTTAAAAATTTCCGGGGCTGGACCCCCCACCTAGGTAATGATTTCTTATGTACATTGAAATGTCTTAGAGTATGGTAAACAAATTTCATAACTAGTTTTCAGTGCTAAAATAGCGTAAAATGTGATTTTCATTAGTTCAATATTTAAAAATTTCCCGGGGTGGACATCCGACTTAGGTAACATTTTCTTGTTTACATTGGCATGTCTTAGAGTATGGTAAACAAATTTCTTAACTAATTTTTGAGTGCTAAAATAGCGTAAAATGTGATTTTCATTGATTCAACATTTAAAAATTTTCTGGGATGGACCCCCGACCCCCTTTTTGGGGGGTATTCCAAACCCCCCGGCACTTCCGACCCTCCCCGCAATTATTTTCTGGCTACTTATTATATTATTAATATAAAATACAATGTGGCCCAAGAAGTTAAAGCGACAAAAAATAAATTAATTAAAAAAATTGCCCCCCTAGAAAATATCATATGGGCGCCCTTGTCGACAGGCAATTGGGTTGGGGGTGAGCAATGAAGTTTGTGGGGTGAGCAATGAAGTTTTGGGGGTGGGCACCCCTGAGTAAAATAATAAATACAACATAGGCCTAAAGAAAATGTCCGGTTATGTATAGGTGGCATGATATGTGCCGTCTATGGTTGTAATAATTATTTTGAGAGTGAAATAAGTAAAATCGTTAATTAGAGTGTGTACAAGACTGATTCATTCAGATGTTCATTGGCTTACCATCCGAATTGTTTTACATGTAAAAATTTCAAATTAAAAAAAAAGTATATATTGTAGAAAGAATCTTGCAAATCGTATGAATTAAAATTTAAAGCTGATTTTCACGAAAATGTATTAAAGTGAAACAATTAGTTTTAATACTTATTAAAACAAAGTGTGTGTGGAACGCCATGCAGCAGAAGTGAAATTTTTTTTTATTTTTTCAATTTTGGATTATTGGATTTTTCAAATTTTGGATTGTTGGACTTTTTAATATTGGGTTTTTGGACTTTTTAGATTTTGGATTTTTTAAATTTCTGACCTTTTTATTCTTTAGTTTTGGATTTTTACATTTTTTTACATTTTAGATCATTGAATTTTTTTAGTTTTGTATTTTTTAATTTTTAATTTTGGATTTTTTTATTTTTATATTTTAGAATTTTATAATTTTGGATATTTATGTTTTAAATTTTGGATATTATGATTTTTTTATTTTTTAAATTTTGGACATTAATTTTGGTTCTTTGAATTTTTTGACTTTGAAATTTTAGATTATTTAAATGTTGGACCTTTGATTTTTTATTTTTTGTATATTTTAATTTTGGATTTTTTAACTTTTTAAATTTTGGATTTTTTAATTTTTGGGCTTTTTCAGTTTTGGATAAGCCTAATCATTGAGTTGATTGTTTTTTGTGCAGTCCGTTCCGTCACACCTCACTAATTTCGTGACGATTTTGAGCGTTACACAAAGCTCTCGATTTACCCCTACCGCGGCTAAAGAAGTTTTACTTTAAAAATTAGCGTTATCGTCATTTAATTAAGTTAGTTTAGTAGTAGTGTAAATTGTGTTATTTCCCGACCTAATTCCTGCATTATCAAGCACAAAAATAAGTTACTGTGTCATCAGGACTTTGAAAAACAAATTTATTTCTGCAGCTATATAGGTTCATTAAGTAGCTTCTGAGACTGCTGCCCATTCCCACTCAACAGATGGCACCTCTGTGCTAGTGGACAGTTTGAACAAAGGGAATAGAGTAGAGTGGACGGTATTTTTATTGAGAGTATTTGCTTTAAACTTCAAGTAATTTCTCATCATCATGGAGAGTGTTCTGAAAGAATTAACGAAGAAACATGGGTTTCTCAAACGAAAACTTACTTACATTCAGAAGTACTGTGACAATATTACAGAAGAAGTTGATGTATTTCGACTGAAGGTTGAATATGACACTCTTAACGAAGTGTGGCAAAATTACGAAGTTGTACAAACTCAAATTGAAGCTATCATCGAAGCTGAAGGTGAACTTGACATTCACGCACAGTATGACGAAGAGATGAATAACAATTACAAGGTGCTAAAGGCTAAACTTAGTGAATTGTTATTTTTACACGACCAGCCAGTGCGTAGTGTAGGCTCTCATCACAGCCATCAATCTAATCACAGTGGTAATTCTCATCACACATGTCAATCTTCTACGTCACAGTGCAACAATAGAATTATACCGTTACCTAAAGTGCAATTACCAACCTTCTCTGGCGATGTGACCAACTTCAAACATTTTCATGACACATTCACCAGTCTCGTAGTCAATAATGAATCATTGGATCCTATCCAGAAATATCATTATTTACTATCTGCTCTCAAGGGACAAGCTCATACGCTCGTTCAGAATTTGCCGGTAACTAATGACAATTTTCCCATAGCATGGAATTTAGTGTGTGCTAGATACAATAACACCCGAGTTATCGCTACAGCTCATGTCAGAAATTTACTTTCATTACCTACAATGAAAAGTGAAAATGTGGCAGAACTACGAAATTTGCTAAACAAATTTCAGAGCAATATTAATGCTGTTGAAGCTCTCAATCTCGAAATTCCATTGCATGAAATTATGTTAACTCAGTTGATCTTGGATAATCTTAGTGAAACTACACGCAAGGAATGGGAAAGTAAAATTGATTCGCAGGGTTTCACATCTCTTCAAGAGCTAATAAACTTTCTAGAATCCAAAGCTCACTCTTTAGAAGTGCTAGCCAGTTCTAACAACACGTCCAGCCATCAAAGCAAAAGAGTGAAAAGCATACACAAAAGAAGTCTGTTAAAACAACTCGACAATCATATGTTGCCATTAACAGTGATTCGTGCCCCTGTTGCCAAGGCAATCACAAGTTACATAGGTGCGACAAATTCTCACAATTAAGTTTAGAACAACGATGGGAGTTTATAAAAAACAAAGGTTTGTGTGCAAACTGTTTTTCCTCTAATCACAAACGAGATCATTGCAAGCTCAGATCCTTCTGCTACTGTGGTACATCTTCTCACAGCAGATTGTTACATAACACATGCGACAAGAAAAAGGTTTCTCACCATTCTATTAATAATGTGGAAACTACAGACAAATATCCTGCTAGTTATTCTATTAAAGAAAAATCCAGTCAAAAAGAGATTCTTCTAGCAACTGCGGCAGTGCATCTTGAAGATAGACAAGGAAACTTAGTTTTGTGTAGAGCGTTACTAGACTCTGGAAGTCAGCTAAACTTCATAACTGAAGATTTAGCTAAGAAACTACAGCTGTCAACAACAAATGTCGATACTCACATAAGAGGCATAAATGGCACCTCTTCTTGAAATCACAGTGTTCAAGTTAATATGCGATCCAGGATCCATAATTTCCAAGCCGAAGTAATTGTCTAGTAATCCCTCACATTGCAAACAAACTTCCTTCTGTCCGTAGAGATCCTACCAAATTCAATATTCCTAGTGAAATTGCATTGGCAGATCCTAAATTCTACATCCCTGGTGATGTCCAACTTCTCATTGGTGCTAGCCTATTTTATCAGTTATTTACCAATGAAAGAATAATCACTCCTAATAATCCTATACTTAGTAATACTGAGCTTGGTTGGGTACTTAGCGGATCAGTTCCCAAGACATCAATCAAAGCAAAGAAAGTCACATTTGCTCAACACAATTTGTTTGTGACAGTTGACAGTGTTGACACACAGTTAAGGCGCTTCTGGGAATTAGAAGATTTTCCTAAACCAGTACTTACTAAGGAAGAAAGGGAATGTGAACAGCATTTCACACAAAACACTATTCGTGCAGATGACGGTGTTTTTGTGGTGCAACTACCCTAGAATCGATCTGAAGATTCATTGGGCGAATCCAGACAGCAAGCCGTAAAACGCTTAGAACATCTGGAAGGTAAATTTCAAACCAATTCTGTCCTGCAAGAAGATTACACATAGTTCATGCAAGAATATGAAGAATTGGGACATATGAGAAAGGTTTCACTTCCACGGCCAGGTGAAAAATGTTTCTATTTACCTACAACTAAAACTAGAGTGGTGTTCGATGCCTCTGCAAAAACCTCTTCAGGCAAGTCACTAAATGACATTCTAAAATTAGGTCCAACAGTGCAAGATGATTTATCATCAATTATAATTCGCTTTCGAACCTACAAGTATGCGTTCTCAGCTGACATTTCTAAAATGTATAGGCGCATAAGAATGCATGAAGATGACCAGAATCTTCAAAGAATTGTGTGGCGTTCTAATGTTAATGAGCCCATACAAGACTACGAATTAACTACCGTGACTTATGGTACTAAAGCAGCTTCATTTTTAGCCATAAGATCCCTGCATCAGCTATCTATAGAAGAAGAAGCTAAATATCCTCTTGCTGCCCAAGCAGTCAGAACTTCCTTCTATGTGGACGACTGCTTGGCAGGACATGATGATCTCCAAGAAGCTTTACGCCTTCAAAGAGAATTAATACTTATGCTTGACAGTGGCGGATTTCCATTGCAAAAGTGGTGTTCCAATCATGAAGCTTTACTGGAATCTGTCCCGTCATCTCATCGAGAGACCCAATTGCCTCTGTCTCTTCATAACAGTGAAAATGCACATGCCCTTGGTTTACTATGGCATCCTGCTACTGATAATTTCCAGATACAATCCCATCCTTCTCTCCAAACTCATACGCAAGTTAAACTTACTAAGCGTACTATCCTATCAGTTATTTCTTCCATCTTTGATCCTCTAGGCCTTGTCAGTCCTATTGTTATCAATGCAAAAATCTTCATCCAATCATTGTGGATTGAAAAACTTGGTTGGGATGAAGAAATACCGTCACATATAGCAGAGAAATGGATTGAGATCTGTGACATTCTAGGGACAATACATACAATGCGTATTCCACGTTTTGTGCTCACATCTGGTACCCTTCAAGATGTACAAATCCATGGCTTCTGTGATGCATCAGAAAAGGCTTATGGTGCGTGCATATATCTCCGTTCTGTGAACAGTGAAGGTGAAGTTACAATTAACGTATTGTGTTCCAAGTCTAAGGTTGCCCCTCTTAAAAGGCAAACCATTCCACGTTATAAACTCTGTGGTGCATTGTTATCTAAACTGTACAACAAGGTGTTGAATGACCTTAATATTCAGACATCACAAAACTATTTATGGTCCGATTCAGTTATAGTATTGTCTTGGATAAAATCAGACTCACGAAAGTGGAAAACATTTGTGTCCAACCGTGTGTTGCAAATTCAAGAGCTTTCTGAAACAGCAGCATGGAGACATGTGTCTACAGAAGACAACCCAGCTGATCTCGTTTCAAGAGGTGTATCATCTGAACAATTATCTGACATTGATTTGTGGTGGCATGGTCCTAGTTGGCTATCACAAAACACAGCATCATGGCCTGAACAGCCAAAACAATTAAACGTTCAGGATTCTTCCGAGGAACTTGTTTCAGTCTGTATGGTGTCCACTACAGTAGAAGATAACTTTATCACAAGGTTTTCTGATCTACGGCGCCTTCAGAGAGTGACTTGTTATATGTACAGGTTTATTTCTGCTGCCGACATGAAACTAAGTATCATGGACCGCTCGCAGCAGAAGAGCTCCATCATGCTTTGCAAAATTGTGTTAGAATCGCTCAGAAAGGAGCTTTCGCTCATGAACTGAAAGATCTTCACACTGGAAGGCAAACATCTGTTAAAAGTTCTATCCATTCACTAGTTCCATTCCTAGATCAGAATGATATTTTGAGAGTAGGATGAAGACTGGAGAAAGCAGATCTTACACATGATGCAAGACATCAGGTTATCCTTCCTTCTAAGCATCATCTAACCATTCTGATAGTAGAATATGAACATCGCAAGCTATTACATGCTTCACATCAACTGCTTATAGCTTCCCTAAGACAAGCCTACTGGATACCTTGTATTCGAAGAGTAGCAAAATCTATTTTGGATAGATGTCTTACATGCTTCAAGTTAAAGGCAGAATCTTCCCAGCATTTAATGGGCAATCTTCCTAGCTACAGAATAACTCCTGCTAGGCCTTTTCTTCGTACAGCAGTGGATTATGCTGGACAATTCAACATAAGATATGGTGCTCCTCGCAGTAAAACTACTGTAAAAGCTTACATTGCCATTTTTGTATGCTTGGTCACAAAAGCTATCCACATTGAATTAGTTTCTGATCTCACATCAGATGCATTGCCGCTCTAAGAAGATTTACATCACGTCGTGGACTATGTAAAGAAATCTTCAGTGATAATGGCACTAATTTTGTTGCAGCAAACAATAAATTAAGAGATCTCCGATTGTTACTACAGTCAACAGAATTTCAAACTGCAATTCAAAATTTCACTGCAAATAATGATTATACTTGGTGGTTCATTCCCCCCAGTGCCCCCCACTTTGGTGGGGTTTCATCTCAGGAGAGTTATGGGAGTTCAAGTTCTCACATATGAACAGCTTTGCACTCTTCTAGCTCAGATTGAAGCCTGTTTAAATTCTAGACCACTCGTTCGCCTTAGTGATGATCCAGCTCATTTGTCATACCTGTCCCCTGGTCACTTCTTAATTGGAGAACCTCTCACATCTCTACCTTCGCATCCTTCGACAAGTGATAAGAAATATGTCGAAAAATGGCAACTTTTACAAAATCACATTTATGGAGACGCTGGTCATCGGAATATCTTCAATCCTTACAGCAGCGACAGAAGTGGACCTGTTCCAGTTACAACGTTCGAGTTGGTACCGTCATCATCTTGAAGGAAGACAACATTCCTCCTCTTCAATGGAAGTTAGGCGTGATCACCGCTATTCATCCTGGAGAAGATGGTTTAGTTCGAGTGATAACTGTGCGCACTTCCAGTGGTGAATATAAGCGCCCCATAGTTAAGGTGTGTCCTCTACCCCAAGACGAGTAGCATATGGCACTTACTATGATCTTATATTCAAGATTTTCCCCATGAATTCCATTTCTTATCCAGCTCTGCTACGTCAAATCGTATTCTTGCGATGTGTGTAGTATGTCACTTTCTATCTATCGATCTTGATACTTGAAAGATTCTCTTTATCTTTCAGCTCAAGAGTTCTTACCTACTCTAGCTTGAATTTCTTCATGTTGTCTTTCATGGCACTTGCATTTCCAGAGGATGAAATGCTTTGTCGATGATTAGCTGACTGCCCTTATGTCAAGTTTCTCCTTTGTAACACTTTCCTTTTGCTGCGAAAGTACATTATTCCCTATTTGCCAACAACATCCTCCAATGAACTTCACGTCCCATTTCCCCTCTTGTGCTTTCATTGTTGTTGTTTTGGTTTCCCTTACCTACATTAATCTTCGGTCATTGGATTCCAATTCCAAGCCACTATTAACTACATGGATTTTATTTAATTAACTATTGTTATCATTGATTGGAATTATTTCTCTTACCATGTTCATGATAATTGCCTACATTCTTTATATAATTATCATGTATCTTTCCATTCTTCCAATGCATTCTCAGATAGCAATGTTCCACTCTACCTATTTATTGATGTTTTCCTTGTGTCGCTGCTCATCTTGGGTCACCTTCTACTGCCTTCAAGACTTCTTCAGCTTCACTTGGAATCATATACATCCTCGTTTCTCCTGATTCAACTTATGCTTCGTGTGCTTCAATACAAATAGTGAAAATCAGTGTTTTTCAATATTATATTCCTGTAAGATATGTAAGAAGTCAGTGTTTTAACACATATCACATGTATACATCCAACTTCATGTGGACTTCATATATCTTTCTTCTTAGCTCACATCATACTACGTATTCTAACTTATACAGAATAGATTCAGTGATGTTTTTTAGTGTTTTCATTCAGCTTGCTTTTGCTGATTTATCTTTATTAAAGCTATGCTTCAACGCCGGGTGTAATGTCAACGCAAGCTAAGTGTTTTTCCATCATTTTATATATGTACAGTGACTAGTTCCAATTTAAATCATCCGCTGTGCTTTCTTGTGCTGATTCAGCTAAAAGTAGGCGCAACATTACATCAGCCTTTGTCACACGCTTCTGTGTGGCAGGAGCTTGCTTGAGAGACGCTATTAGCAGCGTCACTAGGCTTTGTCAGTATTAATTCTGCAGATACACGGGTAAGACGTACTCTGTTCTGCTCTGATTTCACGGTTTAACAAAGGCTTCTGGCGCCCTTTGTATTATAACTCGAAATCGTTGAAATAAAACTTCCATTACAAGTTTTATTTATTCCGCTAAATTATTTATCATAATTTAAGCATTTGTCATATTCAATGTTTATTGGATCTCGTTTATAAGTTCCAACAAGTGTTAGTGTGGTGACATCATAGCGCATCCGCGAAGCTAACATTAGTGAACAATCAAGTTCTAATATCTGTGAATATAATTAAATAGCAGTAAAATTTATTACAATTAATTTCATATATAATTTATTGGTAATTACAAATTTTACATAATTACTTACAGTGGTGCAACATCTTCCCGTCCCATTTTAATTCATTGTTTTCAAAGTGTTTTCTACATTTATTATTAATGCTTCATATCTTAATCAACCAGTAGTTTGCAAGTGTGAATAAAGTGCAAAGTTTAATAACATGTTTAGATTGTTCGCCAATTATAACTCCTGGGATCCCTGAAATTCAGAGCCCTCGATACATGGTCCACTCTTGCTCTAATTACGGTCCTCCATTACTCCAGAGATTTATTGTATTTTTCTATCCTATTCCTACATTTTATTCCTATCGCTCCGGCTTCATACTTGAACCTACATTTTTTCACCTCTCGGACCGGATATATTGCCGTCCGATCCCTACAATATGTAAATTCTGCTTTCAAATGTTTCCTGAAGGAGAATGGCATGCTGCATCTGTTGACTGTACCCAGGGCCGTAGCAAGGTCCTTCTGTGCCCTTGGCGAGTTTGACAAATCTGCGCCCTCCAAATGAACAATTTTTTTAAATTTCTGTAAAACTGATTTTCTTAAATTCGCTTGCAGAAGGTTTTTTTTGGTCCCATTTCTTTAAAAAACCACTGCCTAATAGATCAAAACTAATAATGTAGACTAAGCTATGATGGTCATGGTAGTTTTAGTTGGCACATTTTTTTACTGAAATCATTCTTGCCTATACAACAGAAGCAACGCCAACATCAACAAGAGACAAAACAACACAAACATTAATATTGTTTCACTGTTTAATTTAAAAATCGCTTAGTTAAAAAATACAATAATAATCAGAGCCCGGATTCTAATGACATGTTATCTTTTTTATTGATGCTGCATAGACATTGCCAATTTGTAGATAAATCATAATCATGGCCTCTAGATTATAGTAATGCATTTTTATTAGGTCATTTTTGACAATGTATGCAATTTTATATTTTTAGGGCATTTATTTCGTCCCCAGCGGTGCTGTCTTTGAAGTAGATGTATGTAGATGTAGATATCTCGTCCTGTAGATCCTGTGTTGAGCGGGGCTCAAGGATATAGAACACGTCAGATCAAAAAATACATGCATGTTATAACAATAATATAGGTCTACAGAAACTGCAAGCTGCCAAATTTATCCAAGCTGGAAATATTCCTCCAAATTGTAGAAGGTGTGAGTTATTAAAAATTCCTTGACAGCTGTTTTGAAAGGTTTGATCTTTCTTTGAATACATAATAATTTAATGTTGTTTGGAAGCTTGTTATATATCTGTACTGCAGAATAATACGCACCCTTCTGAAAGAGTTTTAACGAGTTATTTGGTCTGTGTAGATCATTCATGTTTCTGGTAGTACGTCCATGTACACTAAAATTAGTTTGAAATTTATCAATATTATTCACTACAAAACACATAACAGAGTATATATACTCCCCTGTAAGAGTGAGGACTCTTAATTTTTCAAACAGCGGTTTACAAGATTCCCTTTTTTTCTTTCCACATATTATTCTTATTGCCCGCTTTTGTAATCTAAATATTTTCTCCCTATGGGTAGAGTTGCCCCAGAAAATGATCCCGTACCTCATTACCGAGTGAAAATATGCAAAATATACCATAAGTAATGCATCCTGTTTTAATATATTATTCAAAATTCTTAAAGCAAAGCATGCTGAACTCAGTTTTGGACTTATCATTTCTATGTGTGTCTTCCAGTCAAGATTTTGGTCAATTTGCAGTCCTAAAAATTTTACATTGCTAATTTCTTGTATGATTTGTGTTCCATAATTAATTTCAAGATTTGAGATACATCTGTTTTTTGTCCTAAATTGTATAAAATGGGTCTTATCAATATTAAGTGTCATTTTATTAGCTAGAAACCATGTGTTTAACTCGTGAAAAGCCTTTGTAGCTATTCTTGATAAATGTTCTTGTGACGTTCCTGTTACAAGTACACTAGTATCATCTGCGAAGAGCAATACCTTTGATTCGTCACTTAAGTTATAGGGCAAGTCATTAATGAAAATTAAAAAGAGCAAAGGTCCCAGTATTGATCCCTGAGGTACCCCATTCTTAACAATCCCTAGGTTAGATTCATTTCCATTTATTATTACCTTTTGAGTTCTATCAGAAAGATATGATTTGAACCACTTAAGTGTTAAATTATCGAACCCATAATGATCCAATTTTTGAAGTAATATTTCATGATTTATACAGTCAAATGCTTTAGCTAAGTTGCAGAAAATTCCCAGAGCATATTTCTTTTTATCTAATGCTTCCAATATTTCTGTAGTAAGTTGAAATGTAGCATTCTCAGTGGACATGCCACTTCTAAATCCAAACTGAGATGAAGTAAGAATGTCATTCAAATTAAGATAGTGTATTATGCGGTTGTACATGACTTTTTCAAAAACTTTTGAAAATGAGGTTAAGAGTGATATAGGTCTGTAATTTGATGGTAGATTTTTGTCACCTTTTTTAAAGAGGGGCTTAACAATAGCATGCTTCAGTCTTTCTGGAAATATTCCATTTTCTAATGAACAATTGCATATGTGACTAAGAGGTTTACTGAGTTCCGATGAGCAGCTTTTTAATAACTTATTACTTATCTCATCCCATCCAGACGAGCTTTTACTTTTGAGAGACTTGATTATATTTTCAATTTCTATGTGGGAAGTCAGGTTCAATTGAAATCTATGGTTCCAAACTGTAGATTTTGTTAGTAGGTCTACTGCCTTAATGTTAATATTATTTATAGGAATACATTTCTCTGCAATATTTATAAAGTGACTATTAAAAGCATTTGTAATGTCTGATAAATTATCTAGTTTTATGTTTTGGTATATTAATGATGTACAATCATTGTTTCCCTTTGTTCTCCCCGTTTCGTTTTTTATTATATTCCATACAGTCTTAACTTTATTATTTGATTTATTAATTACTTGTGAAAAATGCCTACTTTTTGCTTCTTTGATTACTTTCTTCAGTATGTTGCAATACTTTTTATAGTATTCCTTATGAGCTTGGTTGTTACTGGTTCTATATTTTAGGTAGAGCTCTCTTTTGTTTGCACATGATATTTTAATACCACCAGTTAACCATGTGTTATTCCTTGAATTAGGTAAATTAGCAGTTTTCTTTTTTGGAAAATTTGCCTCAAAATGTCGTGACACTATGTTTAGGAATTCACTTAATTTACTATCTACTTTGTCATAGGATAACATAGATTCCCAGTTTTCATTTGCAAGATCTTGTTTGAAATTTAAAATTGAATCGTCATTCATTACTCTAGTCATATTACTATGAGCATGTTTACTGTTCGAATTTACTTTAATATTGTTCAGCACTAACATTTGTGCATCATGATCTGATAATCCATTTAATATTGGAAGTACTTTAAAATTAAAATGTTTTTCTACATCTATGAATATATTATCTATTGTTGTTTGGGAGTCGCTCTGAATTCTCGTTGCAAAGTTTACTATGAAATCTAGATTATAGCTACCCAATAAAGATATCAGTCTGATCTTCTTCTCACTATCAATTGAGAAATCTACATTAAAGTCCCCACACAGTATAATATTTACATTAGTACTATACAGTGAATTAAGAACCCTTTCTAACTGATTTACAAAATAATTGAAATTACCTGATGGTGCCCTGTAAATGGCTAGTATTACAAATGTATCATTGTCAAAATTCAATCTGGCTGAACAACACTCAAAATCCTGTTCTTTACAGAAGGAACTTGTGTCTATATCACTGAAATGTAAGTTTCTTTTGATAAATATACTCACACCTCCACATTTAATGGAATGTCTACAAAATTTTGAACATAGTGAAAAATTATCAATTTTTAATTGTTCCAGATCTGTTTCTGCACAGTGGTGTTCCGTTAGACAAATAACTTGAATTTCCTGTTTATTAGAATTAATTGTATCCTGAATGGCTAAGTTAAATTCTTCAATTTTATTTTCAAGCCCCCTTATGTTTTGATGAAATAGTGCAAATGATTTATTAGTTCTAGCTATAGGCCTAAGTGTATTACTATTATTGACTTGAGATATGCATATAGGCCTAAGCTGTTGGATTCTTTCACTTAGATTCCCCCTAAAAAACGAGTCGAGCCACCATCTATGACAGGAATAGGCCTGTTACAATCTAGTACATTACACTTCAACTCCTCTGCAACCAGTTCTGCCAGTGTCTTCTTTCCTCGAAGGTTGAGATGGAGTCCATGCCTGGTATACTCTTCCCTTCTTAAGCTGCTAACAGAAACAACATTGAAGTTAATATGATCACTAGAGAATTTCCACAACTTATCATTTATAGCTTTTACCTTTGATCGAAGCAAGGGCTTGTCGTACCTGTGGAATAATTCAACAAAATCTATATTAGTATGCATGCTACCTTCAGAAATACTATCAAGATCTGCTGCAACTGAATAGCTTGGATCTCTGTCTAGGCTGTTCCCGGCTCCTCCAATAATCACCACCCGGTCCTCCTTGGTGAATCCTTTGGTCAGTCCCTTGATACCTGAAACAACATCACTAAGTCCAGCATTAGGTTTACATAAACATTGCACTTGAAAATCGTCTCCTACGGCAGCTTGAAGAGCAGATCCCATGTGTCTGGCGTGACTGCTACCTAAAACTAAAATCTTTCTCTTATTAGTGGGCCTACATGTAGAAGCTGGTCTGGGTGGCTGGGCTGCTTCTTTGTCTACAGCATCATCTTCGGTATCTAAAACAGAGAATCTATTATTAGTACTGACAGGCTGCACTGCTATCTCATTCATTCTGGATGATCTCCTTCTCCGATTAGGCCTTCTCAGAATATCTGCAAAGGAAACAAAACTGGAATTAAAATTTACATCATCACTAGTTCCTTCCATGAGGTCAACCTGCAAGTTACAATTTACTGGTACATCATTTCTGCCCTTCAGTTCAGCTTGCAGTTTCTTCACGTCGTCCTGTAACAAATCAATAGCACATTTTAGGTCATTAATCTCCCTGTCCTTGATGCAAAGTCTACACAGCCAATCTCCATCGGGAACATCATCCAAACATAACCTAACACATTTAAAATGAAACCACACATCACATGAATCACACTGTATACCCTCATCTACATGGTCAGTACAATTTCCACATAATCCGCTGGAAGTCATTTCTGCAACAGAGAAAGAACAGAAAGTTAGTAAACTCAGAAACAACTATAATAAGACAAAACAATAATAACACTAATAATATTAAAGTGACGATAATAGGCGTGTCTGTGAACAGCTGATTTCCTAACAAAATGGCGGACAGTTAGTAGCCTAGGCTACTGCAATTTGTAAGTTAAAAAATAAAGGCTTTAATTTGATTAACTTGCAAAATTTATGTTTGAGGAACAAAAGTATATTAACTCTAATTATATTTAAAAGTTATAAATCAGATACTAGCTAATTAATATTGAAAAACTATAAAGATTCTCGGAGCTGATTTCCTAACAATATGGCGGATAGCTACAAGTCTAGGCTATTGGAATTTGTAAGTTAAATAATAATGGTTTTAATTTGATTAACTTGCAAAATTTATGTTTGAGAAACAAAAGTATATTAACTGCAATTATATTTAAAAGTTATAACTCAGATACTAGCTAATTAATATTGAAAAACTCTAAAAATTCTCGGAGCTCAAACACAGCAAACACAACACTCTTAAGTGTTTGTTTAATGCAAGAAGGACACACTCTATGTTGAAGTGTTGTCATGTCTCAGTCGGAAACGAGAATCAAAGGAACGCCAAAATGTTGTATTACATTACTGTTGTTATTAGATTGACTTGGCACCAGAGTCTGCCACCTGCTTGTATTTGAGAGTGCAAACTACTGTTTACCCTCAATAAACAATATAATCCGGCAGACCGCAAAAGGAAATGCCGAAGTTTGACTCGCCAGTGCCTCGGTGCCAGTATAAATTTCCGTAAGAAAAGAATATTCACAGCAAAAATCAAAGTTTTTTAGACCTACAACATCCTCTCTGAATTTAAGGTTTTAACAATTATGTACAAATTATTCTATAATTTTGTGTGTACAATAATATTTTTTATAAATAAAATAGCAGTTTTTAGGTCATTCTTTATAATTATTAAGTAATTTTCTTTAAATTTTGGGGTCAATTATATGTCATATTTCAAACAATTTTAGGTCATCAGAATCCGGGCCCTAATAATAATACAGTATAATATAATTAAAAATAATAGCAGCGACTATAATATCAGCGCCGGCCTTAGAAGGGAACTTGATCAAAACAAACAGCATGTGTACTGCCAGCTGGCAGAGCGTACATCGGCCGCGGATCACAACACATATTATTCAATGTAAAGTTACAGAAATTAATTTTAATGTACATTAATACATTGTGTGATTAAAAAAACTAAACATTTTTAAAATAAGAAATTTTAGTTCACACTTAATTTGTAATAAAATAGTAATAACAAAAGGAATTGAGATCTGCGCATTCGGCTTTTTCTGTTGTAATAATATAGTTGGTCAGTCATGTTTGCAAAGTAGCATGTAACAGTATGAGCGATGCCATTGTTGATCGCTTTGTAATCAATCCTGCCGACAGTAGTAGCACTGAAGACGACAATCAGCTGGAAAGGGATTGAGTTGAACCACTTTCATCACAATAATAACGTACATATTAATTTTCATTGTCGTTATATCTTTCCATACTGTTCATGATTTATGTTTTACTCTGTCAATATGAATTGTGTTAATTAAAAGATGTTCATGACTGCTTTTTGCTTGTAGACAATCGGCATAATACTATAGGTATAGATAGTTCACGTGCATTAATTTTTAATAACCTGAAAGATTTTTTCCACTAACGTGGAATTTATATTGCTTGATAAATTGCACCAGCCTAAAAAAGGCGGGGTTTTTCATGGTTAATTTTGCACCCTCTTCGTACCTGTGCTTTTGGCGGTCGCCCACCTAGCCACCGCCTAGCTGCGGCCCTGACTGTACCCTACAATCCTGAACAGAATGGGGTTGCTGAACGTGTCAACAGAACTGTTGTTGAGATGGCAAGGTGTCTCATGTTGGATGCAGGTTGCCATGAGCATTTGTGGGCTGAGGCCATAAGTGTAAGTGTTTACTTATAGAACAGATCTCCACATATAGTCCATGTGCCAGACCCATCGGTCATTATAATTTGGGGGGACTGAATGAAACTTATACCACACGTTCCTGGGGTCATGTGAAGCAAAAAAGTCGGAGGGGGGGCCATCATGAGGAGGTAGCTTTCAAACATGGCGGCCATTCAAAATGGTGGATGACTGTGAATCTTTAAATTCAAATATCTCGGGACTGGATTCATCAATCTTGAATTTTGTTTTTTTCAAAATGTAGGTTATTCTTCTGGCTACATGTTTGTTCCACATGTATGTGGCCAAAAAACCAGTATTTATTGGTCAAAACTCTAAAAATCGGAAAAATATTTTTTTTGACATTTACGTTTTGCGGTTTATTACTCTTACCGTTGGGTATATCGAAAAAGTGTCTGAAACAAAAGTTGTAGAAACACATCTCACCTTTAAAACGCAAAAATGAAATCGAAGATCGGATCAATAGAATCCAAGATATCCAGATTCAAAGCGGGCGGAGCGGGGTTGAGCGTGTTGACCGAGCGCTCAGTGCAGCCTAGCGAGAGGCGAGACTTGGCGTAAAATCCTGCACTCTATTTATTTTTAACCTCAGTAATTGCTTTATTACTAGATAAATTTACATTACCTACTAATTTGCACTATTTTTAACATGATTATTAAACACTTACTCATAAATACAATTAACAATTATATCATTTATCTGGGAAATGGACATCAATAATTACTCAGGTCTACAAATTATATTTTTTTGTGAGCTGTTTTACATTTGAGATGTGATGATAAATATTTCAGTACCACTGATTTCAAAAATGACCTTCATTTTTCTCTATCACATCAGGTTCTTTGGCAATCAAGAATGAAATATCCACATATTTTCTTTTTAAAAAATTACAAAATCATCATTTATATAATAGTTACAAATGCATTTGTAGTTTTTGTTGCCAAAAATTTCACATTTCCATTCAGTTTATAAACATACATCAGTAAAATCTTGTTCGTTTAGTTTCAAATGTTTGTCTCTTGGATTTTCTCTTGTGTTTTTCCCTAGATTCCCTACACAGCATCCAGCAGTAATCTGCCATCATTGAAGTATTCCATCGTCCTTGGTATCTCCTCTCCATTTCTCGAATATCCTGGTGAAATCTCTCTCCTTGTTCTTCACTTAATGCCCCCAGGTTGTCAGGAAATACATCCAAATGTGAAAACAGAAAGTGTAATTTGAGACTCATGTTGCATCCCAAAGTTCTCAACTCCCGTAGCATGTTGTTCACAATTTTGACATAATCAGGATGTTTATTATTTCCTAGAAAATTGTCCATAACTTCTTTAAATACATTCCAAGCATTTTTCTCTTTAGAAGTCATATTAGCTTCAAATTCCCTGTCTGTAGTTAAAGCTCTGATTTGAGGACCCACAAACATTCCGTCTTTAATTTTTGCTTCAGACAGAGCAGGAAATTTGTGGCTGAGATATTTAAAACAATCGCCATCTTGGTCAAGAGCTTTCACAAACTGCTTCATTATACCAAGTTTTATATGAAGAGGTGGCAAAATTATTTTCTTAGGATTTACTAGGCTAACCCTTATTATGTTCGTACTTCCTGGTGTTAAACTTTCTCTTTTGGGCCATTGTTTTTGTTTCCAATGATTTTCTCTTGCCCTGCTATTCCACTCACACATATAGCATGGATATTTCGTGAATCCTTGTTGTTGCCCTAATATCATACAGATAACTTTCAAATCTCCACAAAATAACCACTGATGCTCATCATACTTAATTTTCTGCAAAACAAACTTCAAACTTTCATAGCTCTCTTTCAGCCGTACTGAGTGTGCTACTGGAACTGAAGAAAGGACATTACCACAGTGTAGCAGCACGCCTTTAAGACTTCTTTTACTCGAATCGATGGATAGCCTCCAGTCATTTGGATCATATTTAACAGAACCCAATTTGTTTATTAAGTCTGGAATGTTATTACAGTAAACTAGATTTTCTTCATCACTGAAGTACTGCAAGAGATCTTTTTCTCTGTTCCTGTAGAAAGTCACTGATGTACCAGCTGCAAGCAAGTTGTTTTCCTGTAGTCTGGAACCTAACAGCTCAGCTGCATCCTTGGGAAGGTTTAAATCCCTTACTATATCATTTAGCTTGGCTTGTGATAATGGTTGTGGCGCATTTGACGTTTCAGGAACGAACTCGTCGGATACAAGTGATGATGATGAATCACTATTACTTCCTGTATCTGAAATAAGTTCTATAGTGTCTGTAGGTGGCTTAGGTATCGGAATACCAGGCCCATGAGCAACTGGTCTGATAGCAGATGGCAAGTTTGGGTATATAATTCCTTTTTTGTTCTTTGCATTAAAACCCTTCACATTGCGTGTACAGAAGTAACAGTCAGTGCTGTGATTCTGAGGTTCCCGCCAGACCATTGGTATTCCAAAATGTAGTGATTGTTTCTTTCTCTTTATCCAATTTCGTAAGTCTTCAACACAAACACTGCACACAGTATGAGGAGCCCAAGGCCTTGACTGATCCCCTAGATGGATTCCGAAGTACGCCTTGTAAGCTTTTGTTACAAATGAGGTTATGTTTCTTCTCTGCTTCTTCACAATAAAACTACCACAAATATAGCAAAATGAATTTGGATTATTTACACAACACCTCCTTTCCATTATTCTGTACGAAATTACATATGGTGCAAACAAGAAAATGGTAGCACTTAAATGTTAATTTCTTGCTTTATAGAACAACTATTATGGCCTGTATAGATGAATTCACAACACAAAATGGTGGAAGCAGCTTAGGATGTGCTGCCATCTACCTCCAGAACAGTCAACTAGTTCATTTAAGTAGATTTATTCCAATAGATGTCATTGTTTTAATGGTGTAATGGGTTATGATCACAAAAAAATAGCCAAATAAATAAAAAATGAACATTTTAATTTTGTAAGAGAACGGTATGTGATAGGACTAAATAGACATCATTTTTGGAATCAGAACATGGAATTTACTATAAAAAGACATCAAAACCTAAAACAGCAAAATCACTGTCGACCTGTGTTACCAACTCATATAATATACTGTCAAGGCTTTTATCTTTGATTTTTAAGATGAAATCGTTAAAGGAACTTCAAATAGTCGAAATAATTAAAAAAAGAAAAAGTATTACAATTTAGGTATGTATCGGAGACTTTTAACAATACTTTCAGAAATGAACACAGGACGTAAGCAACTAAGAAATAAAAATGCCTATAAAATGCCTTATAGCCTATAATATTATGAACAATCTTGAAATAAGTCTTCTTCACTAGAATCACTGTAATCAGTTATTATAATTGCACTCTTCCTCATCTGCTGTTGCTTTGGTACACCCCTTGCACCCACAGCTCCTGGTGCATCGGATTTGAGTAATAAATACAACAATTATACAATTTACCTGGGAAATGAACATCAATAATTACGAACTATACATCCCATAACTCTGTACTTCAAGATGAACATGTTTAAGCCACTCTACTTGATACATCTTCTTACAAGTAATGAAGCAATGTTGTCCTTTCGGATGTAATATATCGCCCTAGTGGAGCTACTTTCCGCTTTTCTTCGGACTAATCGAGAAGGAAATTGGTTTCTGTTTTTAGCTGCTGTTGAAAAAATTGTGCCTTGAATTTTTGCGCTAGATAGAGTGAACTACTCACATTATCTATCATAACACTTTCTTGAATTAACTAAACTAGAAAAGGAGAGCCCATATGTTCACCAATATTATGTAGAAGGAGGTTTTCAGTACAAATAAGAAGCAACAACCCATTTTCTAGAATTCCAGTGACCAAGCCATCAAAGAGACTGTAAACAAAACTCCTGAAGGTACTAAGGATTTCAGTCTGAAAAAGTAGGCTGTAGTACGGTAATATGTTAATGCTGAGTACAGAGCTAAAGAACCTCCTCAGCATTCTATCAACCAGTGAAACAGATCCGTGCCACCCTGACCTCCAAAGCCCAAGTACACTTAGAGATGAGAAAGACGTGACAACTCTCACTGACCTTCTAGCCGAGTGGACGAACCCCTTCGATCTCAACCCTTAAGATATTGTACATTTGCCTACTGGAATACATGTTGATGAATCAACAGCTTCTGATCACATTGATTCGGAAAACAAGGGAAAAATAGCTTATTAAGAGTTCACGTTTCGGCTAGCTAAAGGAGAAGGGTTTCATAAACATATTAAGAAAGTGGGTCTTAAGATTAGTAGACTAACGCTCTTTGCACACTACACGATTTCGGTCGGACGACCAAAAGTCGGACGGGTTTTAATCGTCCGACTTGCTTTAGAGGCTCCTTGCACACTACACGATTTCGCCCGGACAACTTTAAATCTTGTCGGGTTGCTTTTCACTCTACTATTTTATTTTTACCAGTTGTGTTGAAACTACAGCCTGGTAAGGTTGTTATTATGGATCGTGAACAAATCACTGCATTATGGATGTTTTATCGTCGTCGGTAGTGGCGGACGCAGAATTTTTTTTCGGGGGGGGGGGGTTTGAAAAAATAATTAGTTTATAAAATTGGCCACATAGAGTGCATATATAGCCTTTTTTCAAATTTCGGGGGGGGGATATAACCCCCCTATCCCCCCTCTGCGTCCGCCACTGGTCGTCGGAAAAGACGAAGGCGCAATCACCTTTTAGCCCAGTCAAATGTTACAAAAAAAATGCGTGAACTTACATTAAATGGGGTATTAATGATTTTTGGAGGGGAGTTTCAGACCATTACTGGGATCACAAATCCAGATTTGCAACCCTCAGAAACCTGTGCTCGATGAATGGCGGTCGAATTAAACCGGTTTTTTCGGCCTTTTTTCGGTTTTTCGACAATATCTCCTAAACTAGGCGTTTGCTGAAAATATTATTTCTTATCTTTCTAAAAGTAAATTAAATTTTCTAAAATATGAAATCAAAATCGTTTTTTTAAGTTATATAGTTACCGAGATACGGCTTTTCAAAGATTAGCCTTTTTTCCAAAAAGTTAAAATATTAAGTTTTCTTCGTGTTTCGAACTGAATACCGACAAAATGACACGTCCTACAGAAAAGTCAAGAGAATAAAAGTTGTAGGCAATTTAATAAGCTTTAATGTGAGCTATAGCTCGTTTTTGTGGCTCAGATAGTCTCGTCATAAATGACACAAACCGAAAATATGAAAAAATGCTTTTTTGGGGGAAAGTTGAATAACATCGTTTCCTCCACCATCAACTTAATTCTTTTGTAACATGTTGGCGGATAATGTCTTATAACTGTGTATAGAAACTATTTGTGTGTATATGTGTCTATGGGAAATGGATTTTGCCAGAAAAAAATATTTAAGCAGAATATTTCATAAAAATGTATTTACTTTAAACCAACAGGCAAATTTAAACCATGTGTGAGGTTCCTGGTATGGGAAGTCGAGGGTGGGGTGATGTCATCATCTTCACTTGAAGAACTGTCATTCTGGGGTGTGGGCACATTGCATTTCAGCTCAGTTTTGCGGCAGCTGCAGCCCCCAGCGCAGCCCATCTTGCACTTGCACGAGATCAGTTGCAGAAGGGTTTGAGGGGCTCGTTTAACTTCCATTGCAATTGGAGTAAGCCCAACTCGTCCAACTTCCACCCCAATCCGTGGGTTATTTCCACCCCAACCACTTTTGTACCTGCGAAAAAGTAGAATGAAAATTAGTTATTCTATAATATTTCAAAGCATACACACGATGTACAATAAAAGTGTATAAGTGAACAACGAAATTTAAGAACATAATAATAGGAAATGTATATGGACATACCTGGTGATACATACAATAAGCATGATGTTTTGCAGCATCTGTGGTTGGTGACAAACGGGCGAGGTTGACTTTGGCTGACAGGTCGTTGAGGGTGGTGTCATAAACTGCGACGAGATACTTCTTCCCAGCTGCAGCTATTTCATCGTAACTCACATCTGGGTGGAGGAAGACTTCTGCTTGCTTGAATAGTGCTGGGGTCTTGAGGAAGGTTTGACAAATTTGGTTTTCCCCTGCTTGAAAGGGGCCCGGGAGAGTAGTAAGAATTCCCGGTGGTGAACGATGTAGATGAATATTGGACGTCTGGCTCACCTCTTCTGAAAGTAGATGTATTTTTTGGAACTCAAACCAACTAATAACACAAGCAGGTCCACATCTTCCTCGATGATTACAACCTTCTCAGAAGAGTCAGCTTTGGTGATGGCAGCTCTAACAATGTCAGCGTCAGTGTCGTCTTCTGTCACCTCAACACCGTGCTGTTCAAATCCAGTTTTCAGTAGCTCTATCAGCCTATGCTTATTAGTGTCGTTCGATAAGAACTTCTCTTCTGTTATGTTGAAGGTAGTTGAAGCTGATAGGACAATGTCACTGCAGTTGAGGGCGGAGTATCGTCTGAGACCTTCGGCACTTTTGGTACTTTTTTGAGAGGCGTCCTCCGGATATCCATCGAAGACAGTGGATTACATCTGTCCCAAAATGGTTTTTCACAAAATGAATGTAGCCGTCAATGATGGTCTTCACTGATGCGTTTTGATGCCACACACATTTGTGGAGCAAGTAGCCACCATCGAGCATGATGTGGATATTGGCGTCTCGGGAGATGTTGGTAGTGAGGAATGTGAAACACGAATATAGAGCTGCCTTAGTTCCCTTCCTCACTCCAGTTTCGTTGAAAAGAGACACTGGGTAAGGGGGCAATTCATACTTGCAGCGGGCTTTCAACTCTTCGTCTGATTTTTATGGTAATGCTAACTCGCTGAAATATTGTGAGAGGGTCTACTTCAATCTTCTTATTAGTGACTTGTATGGAATTATTGACGCTTGCCAAGGTAACAACTTGCAACGAAGGTAACAACTTTGTCTTTACGTTTGAATCCAACTTTCCCAAATGTTTGGTTTTCTATGTTAACCACGCCTTCTGTTCCCAGTTCCTTGACAATTTAACAATTGACTTCATAGCCTCCAACAATCCCACTGCTAATAGAAACTATTTTGTCAGTAACGGGGAACTGATCTCGTGCAAGTGCAAAATGTGCTGCGCTGGGAGCTGCAGCTGCCGCAAAACTAGGCGGAAACGCTCAGTTTTGTGCACTTTCTGCAATGTGCCCACACCCCAGAATGACAGTTCTTCAAGTAAGGATGAAGACATTACCCCACCCTCGACTTCCCATACCATCCCATACCAGGAACCTCACACATGGTTTAAATATGCCTGTTGGTTTAAAAGTAAATACATTTTTATGAAATATTCTGCTTAATATTTTTTCTGGCAAAATCCATCGCCCATAGACACATATACACACAAATATTTTCTATACACAGTTATAAGACATTATCCGCTAACATGTTACAAAAGAATTAAGTTGTTGGTGGAGGAAACGATGTTATTCAACTTTCACCCAAAAAAGCATTTTTTCATATTTTCGGTTTTTGTCATTTATGACGATACTATCTAAGCCACAAGAACGAGTTATAGCTCATGTTAAAGCTTATTAAATCGCCTACAACTTTTGTTCTCTTGACTTTTCTGTAGGACGTGTCATTTTTTCGGTATTCAGTTCAAAACACGAAGAAAACTTAAAATTTTAATTTTTAGGAAAAAAAGGCTAATCTTTGAAAAGACGTGTCTCGGTAACTATATAACTTACAAAAACGATTTTTATCTCATATTTTAGAAACTTTAATTTTCTTTTAAAAAGCTAAGAAATATTATTTTCAACAAACGCATAGTTTAGGATATATTGTTGAAAAACCGAAAAAAGGCCGAAAAAACCGGTTTATTTCGACCGCCATTCAGCGAGCACAGGTTTCTGAGGGTTGCAAATCTGGATTTGTGATCCCAGTAATGGTCCGTAACTCCCCTCCAAAAATCATTAATACCCAATTTAATGTAAGTTCCGATGTAACATTTGACTGGGCTATTTACTGGGTTCATCCAATTAATCAGAGACGTGAGGAAGTAGGGATGTTCTACACATTATTTTAAGATCTGAGAAATGATGATCGAAAGTTTTTTAACTATTTTCGTATGTCACTTGGCTCCTTTGATGAATTGCATGGGAAACTGAAGAATGTTCTTCAACGGCAAAACACGCAATTCAGAAGTTGTATAAAACCTGTTGAAATGCTGGCTATGACTTTAAGGTAAATGTTTGAACACTGCTTTCTTATTGCTGGTGTTTTAATTAATATGCCATTGAAGCATAATAATAAATTGTACTGCAGAATTTCTATTACATTTTAAACACTCTTAATTTTTTCATGATTTGTTTTACTAAAGCACCCTACATAAACAAACATGAAAGATAAAATGCTAAATATATTTACGAGGAACTACTAAAAAATTAAACTCAGTATATTCTCGTGTTACAAAAGAAAGTTGATAGGATTATTACAGATTCAGAAAAACTAGAACACTGTAAGCCATTATTTATTAGGTTTCGGTACATAACAGTAATTAACTTATATATATATCATGTTATTCTCTACAATAAAAACAGATTACAGGATTATTATTGCAAGAAGGATGTACATACTTACAATACTAGGAATAACAATACTAGGAATAGTAAAAGATTATATGTGCCTTTTCAAATACTTGCAAAATTATTAAAACAGCTTTGATATACTAGGCCTAAAATGATTAATAAACTACCAATAAAAATTATAGAATTAACGATAATAAGATTTAACAATGAACTATATGCATGGTTGAACAGAGGCATACACGGCAAGGGATGATAACGATGAATCTAGGAAGCATTACACAGAACTAAACAGAACCACAAAAAGAGCCATTAGACAAGACTTACGCAAATATAAAACAGAAATAGTAGAGCAGGAGATGAAGAAGTCGAAGTCATTAAGGAAAATAAAGAAAGAGCTAACACAAGGCAAAAAACTCATCAAACAAGTCCAAACAACCAATGGAACGAAAGTCACTACGAGAATGAACATAGTGGAGACAGCCACAGCCTTTTACGAACAACTATACCAGAGCACACTTGCTACTTCAACCGAAGGACTGTCTCAATTCATCTCAACTCCTCTAGAAGAAGTGCAGGACGTCCCTACAATATTGAAGAGCGAGGTTAGAGCAGCAATAAAGGAAGTGAAGGTAGGCAAAACGCCAGGACAAGACAACATCACCAATGAACAGCTAAAAGCGGGAGGTGAAGAGCTAGTAATACATCTAACAAATATTTTCAATGAAGTCCTCAAGACGGAGAATATCCCCAAGCAATGGCAATCCAATAACATAATACTGCTGCATAAAAAAGGGAATAAAGAAGACATCAACAACTATCGCCCGATAAGCTTAATGTCTAACATATATAAAATATTCTCTAAGATCATCACTAAACGGATCAACCGCAATCTGGACGAAAACCAGGCAGAGGAACAGGCAGGATTCCGTGCAGGTTACTCCACTACAGACCACTTACACACAGTCAAACAGCTTTTAGAGAAAACCCAGGAATTCAATCAGGATCTTTATCTGGCTTTTATAGATTTTAAGAAAGCATTTGACACAGTTGAACATGCACCACTAATAACAGCCCTAAAGAACCAAGGAACAGACGATAAGTACGTAAGAGTACTAGCCAAACTATACTCCAACATCACGGCAAGAATTCAACTTGATAAACAAGGCAGAGAATTTAAGCTACAACGGGGGGTGCGTCAAGGGGACCCAATGTCACCTAAACTCTTTATAAGCTTACTGGAGAGTATATTCAGAGGAATAGAAGGTGATTACGGGGTCAACATAGATGGGACAAAGCTTTCCCACTTAAGAATTGCAGACGACATCGTGCTTTTTGCCCCCACACCAATCGAACTACAATCACACATTAACGCTCTGGAAAACCTAAGTGCAGCAGCAGGTCTAACCATGAATTCAGCAAAAACCAAACTAATGACGAACAGAAACGAAGTTGCCATCACACTAGCTACTAAGGAACCGCTTGAGTATGTCCAAGAAACCACCTACTTGGGGCAGATTTTCTCATTCCAGAATAACTCAGACAAAGAAATAGCACGTCGCATCACAGCAGCATGGGCAAAATTCTGGTCCCTTAAATTCATCCTCCTAGATCATTCATACAAGGTTCACCTAAAGGCCGAAGTCATGAACATGTGCATACTCCCGGTTTTAATATATGGAGCACAAACATGGAGCTTAACGAAGAAGCACAGACAAGCCATAGAAATCTGTCAGAGGAAAATGGAGAGAAAAATGTTAGGGATCACACTCAAAGATAGGATACCCAATCAAGAAATACGCAGGAGGACAGGTATGAGAGACGCAGCAACTACAGCAAGCCGCCTAAAATGGAGATGGGCAGGGCACACCATGCGACTACAACCCACCAGATGGACATACAGAATAACTTCATGGGACCCCAGGACAGGTCAAAGGCACATAGGAAGACAGAAAACACGCTGGTCAGACGACATCAGGCACACCTTTGGTAACCGATGGACGACGCAAGCCAAGGACCGTCAAACCTGGAGACACCTTATAAAACTCAACTCGGACACTATCAAAGACTGATCTCTCCCGGAGTAGCTACCCGGGTCTGCAAGAACCCAGCTACCTTTCATAGAAAGAGGCCCTTGCCCGATAGGGATGTTACGGGCTAATACTAATACTAATACTAATATGCATGGTTAATTAATACACCTTTTTAATCTGTGACAGAATTTTTTGAATGCAAACATATTTTAGTGTCTTAAGTTTAGGCTGATCTAAATGTGCGAAATTTTTACTGATTTTAATAATATTGTATTCAAGGAATTTAGTATTCAAGGAATTTAATATGGAATAGGAATTTCGGTTGATTTGGTATTTTAAATGTGTGATGTTTTTACTGATTTTATTGCTTTTGTATTCAAGGAATGTAATAACTGAATGTGAACTTTAGATTGTCCATCAATCTTCTTGTTATGATATTTATCACTCATTTAGTAACTCAGTGTCAATTCCTTCCATGTTTAAGGTTCGTAAATAGCGAACAAATCACACAAACTTAACCAAGCAACGCGCAATGGAGACAGCTGTCATCCGACTGAAATCGTCTAGTGTGAAAGCGTGTATTTGATTACATAGGCCACTAGCAGAGAGATGACACGACAGTCGTCTGGATGCAGTGGCACTGGACGACTGCAACCCGACAAAAAATCGTTGTCGTGTCGTTACCGTCCAATGTGAAAGGTCTCATTCTCTTTATCAGTCGACTAAAGAAAATTGCCCGTCCGACTTTTTGTCGTCCGACCGAAATCGTGTAGTGTGCAAAGAGCGTAAAGAAGAGCAAAAAACCAAGGTTGGAAACAATGAAGTAATCCTCCAGTGCAATCGAAATCTATTCAACAAAATGACCTATATTGCAGAAAACCAACAACTTGACATGATGGAAGGGTTCAGATATCCTCTGGTGCCTTTTCTATGGACTATGGCGAATGTTAATGGGCCTTTGAAGAAAACCTACAAATCAGTGTTTGCCCATTTTTTGGAAATATACACCACCCCTGCCAGTCTGCGGGAAAAAGATTCGGCCTGCATCATTGATTCAATAGCTGTGCTTCAGTCCATCAAAGGAGAACAAAAAACGTTTTACGAATTGTCAACGAATTTTCTCAAGCAGGTTTTGAATATAGGTCAGAGGGTTGACATATATTATCCAGAGGTTTTGATCAAATCTTTGGAGCGGGAAAATAGCGGAACAGCTGAAGGTATCAAATTTAGTGAAATCAAGGGTGGCTACAGAGTGGTTTGTTGGAGGACGCTTCTAAGCAACAGTTACAGCAAAAATATAATGTAAAATTCTTTTTTTACACTTTATAAGAGGAGAAATTTTAAAACATAATTGGAAACCTAGAAATCTTCGTAGCAGTTGGTGAAATCTGCTTCATGATCATTTATATTAGGAGCAAAAATGTTCCTGAGCTGTTCTGAACTCAAGAATAAGCTGATTCCAGAATGATGCTGCATGCAAGGAACGCCGCTACATCATCTAAATCAGTTCTTTGCTTTTCAATCAATACAGATGTATTAGTTTTGGCTGTAGGTTTTTGCATAACCATAAAAAGCAAAAACTTCTGATTAAGTGGTCTGCCTTGTCTTCTGAATCAGTTGAGGAATTTGATGTCGTACTGGCATGTTGTCATGGTAGCTCAATGGTAGAGCATCGGTGCATTAAGCCGAAGATCCGTGTTCAAATCCCGGTTATGACATAAAATTTTTCAAACTGATTCTTACTTGTATTAATATCCCAGACATGGATTTAATATCTATTTCCTTTCCCTCCACTTAATTAATAGTATATAAATAATAACTTGGCTTCAAAGTACCTACAAATGTAGGACGCCATTGGATGCGTGTTCTCAACAGAGAAACCTCCCGTGGTCTGCCTTGTCTTCTGAATCAGTTGAGGAATTTGATGTCGTACTGGCATGTTGTCATGGTAGCTCAATGGTAGAGCTTCGGCGCGTTAAGCCGAAGATCCGTGTTCAAATCCCGGTTATGACATAAAATTTTTCAAACTGATTCTTACTTGTATTAATATCCCAGACATGGATTTAATGTCTATTTCCTTTCCCTCCACTTAATTAATAGTATATAAATAATAACTTGACTTCAAAGTACCTACAAATGTAGGACGCCATTGGATGCGTGTTCTCAACGGAGAAACCTCCCGTGGTCTGCCTTGTCTTCTGAATCAGTTGAGGAATTTGATGTCGTACTGGCATGTTGTCATGGTAGCTCAATGGTAGAGCATCGGCGCGTTAAGCCGAAGATCCGTGTTCAAATCCCGGTTATGACATAAAATTTTTCAAACTGATTCTTACTTGTATTAATATCCCAGACATGGATTTAATGTCTATTTCCTTTCCCTCCACTTAATTAATAGTATATAAATAATAACTTGGCTTCAAAGTACCTACAAATGTAGGACGCCATTGGGTGCGTGTTCTCAACGGAGAAACCTCCCGTGGTCTGCCTTGTCTTCTGAATCAGTTGAGGAATTTGATGTCGTACTGGCATGTTGTCATGGTAGCTCAATGGTAGAGCATCGTCGCGTTAAGCCGAAGATCCGTGTTCAAATCCCGGTTATGACATAAAATTTTTCAAACTGATTCTTACTTGTATTAATATCCCAGACATGGATTTAATGTCTATTTCCTTTCCCTCCACTTAATTAATAGTATATAAATAATAACTTGGCTTCAAAGTACCTACAAATGTAGGACGCCATTGGATGCGTGTTCTCAACGGAGAAACCTCCCGTGGTCTGCCTTGTCTTCTGAATCAGTTGAGGAATTTGATGTCGTACTGGCATGTTGTCATGGTAGCTCAATGGTAGAGCATCGTCGCGTTAAGCCGAAGATCCGTGTTCAAATCCCGGTTATGACATAAAATTTTTCAAACTGATTCTTACTTGTATTAATATCCCAGACATGGATTTAATGTCTATTTCCTTTCCCTCCACTTAATTAATAGTATATAAATAATAACTTGGCTTCAAAGTACCTACAAATGTAGGACGCCATTGGATGCGTGTTCTCAACGGAGAAACCTCCCGTGGTCTGCCTTGTCTTCTGAATCAGTTGAGGAATTTGATGTCGTACTGGCATGTTGTCATGGTAGCTCAATGGTAGAGCATCGGCGCGTTAAGCCGAAGATCCGTGTTCAAATCCCGGTTATGACATAAAATTTTTCAAACTGATTCTTACTTGTATGGAAAAAACTTCTGAATCGGGAAACAAACAAAACAGTTTTAATAGATAAGCAAGTCTCCCAGATAGTATCTGCCTTAGGTGAACAGCTTTTTACAGCTCTTATTGGGTATTATTGCTGGTCTGGCTGCGACACAATCAGTGCTTTAACTGGCCAGGGAAAAGTTAAAGGATTTAAGCTTTTGTGCAAAAAGGAACAAAGATTTATTGAAGCGTTCAGTAAGTTATGCAAAGATTGGATGATGTATAATGATGTTGATGACAGCAAAGAAGAATTTGTCTTCCAGTCGTATGCCCCCAAATGCAAGGTGAAATGAGCTGCGCTACCAGATGTTCAGAGGGCCAGATTGAGAGCTTCCAAATGTCTCTTTGTAAAGACACCTTGAGACAACACAATAAAGTGCCAACTACCAGGCAACTAGATCAGAAGCCTGGAAACCAAACCACTAATTCTGGACCCTTTTGCTCATGGGTGAGAAAAGGACACACCAGGTAACTTATCAGTCAAGTGGATGGAAGGTCTGCCAGTACCGGCATGCATACTTTCCTTTTTCCGGTGCCACTGCAAGATCAACTCTGCACCAGAAAGTTAGTAGCAACTCAAATCTGAATCAACGAGAGCTGTGCGTGCAAGGGGTTTGCCGAAGCAACGGCAGTTGAGGACGAGAGCAATAATTATAACAACTGACTTCAGTGATTCTAGTGAAGAAGACTTAATTCAACATTGTTAATAATATTGTATAAGGCATTTTATGGGCATTTTTATTTTTTACTTGCTTACATCCTGTGTTCATTTCTGAAAGTATTGTTAAAAGTCTCTGATACATACCTAAATTGTAATACTTTTTTCCTTTTTTAATTATTTCGACTATTTGAAGTTCCTTTAACGATTTCATCTTAAAAATCGGAGATAAAAGCCTTGACAATATATTATATGAATTGGTAATTATTGACGTCCATTTCCCAGATAAACTATATAATTGTTAATTGTATTTATGAGTAAGTGTTTAATAATCATGTTAAAAATAGTCCACATTAGTAGGTAATGTAAATTTGTCTAGTAATAAAGCAATTACTGAGGCTGAAAATAAATAAAGCGCAGGATTTTACGCCAAGTCTCGCCTCTCGCTAGGCTGCACCGAGCGCTCGGTCAACATGCTGAAACCCGCTCCGCCCGCTTTGAATCTGGATATCTCGGATTCTATTGATCCGATCTTCAATTTCATTTTTGCGTTTTAAAGGTGAGATGTGTCTCTACAACTTTTGTTTCAAACATTTTGAATGGCCGCCATGTTTGAAAGCTACCTCCACATGATGGCCCCCCCCCCCCGACTTTTTTGCTCCACATGACCCCAGGAACGTGTGGTATAAGTTTCATTCAGTCCCCCCAAATTATAATGACCGATGGGTCTGGCACATGGACTAATAAGGCTGTGCCTAATGTTACTCCTGAAGAAAAGTGGTCAGGTGAAAAGGTAGACCTGAGCCATCTGAAGGTGTTTGGCTGTCCTGAATATGCTCATGTACCGAAAGTGAAGAGAAGGAAACTAGATATGACCAGTAAGCGTATGACATTTTCTGGATATTGTGAATACACAGGGGATTTCAGGTTGTGGGATATTGACAAGCCCACAGAAATCAAGCGTGCACAGAGTGTTGTGTTCTTAGAATCTGAACTGTTGAAATACTGATTATGTAATAGGCGTTTCTTGTTTTTGTATTTCCCTCTTTTTATTACCAAGTAATTTCCAGATAGTTCTTTTGTTTCATTTGTTTTCGTTTCTCTTTGGAAGTTAATAAAAAAGAGCGCGTAATGACGAGAAGTAGTGACGCAGCAGATATATTGCAGTGAATATGTTATCTTGTTCTCAATATGTTCAGCGTGATATCTTGTGAGAAGATAAATGTACCGAGTTCACTGTAAGATATGGAGTATTATAAATAAATTGAGTAAAGAGTTTCTGTAATTTGTTGTATTAATATTCCACGAGAACAAGAAGATTTTTGATAGGTTATGAGGCCCAGAGCATAGCCAGTCAGCGCCAAACGACGCCGAGAATACGAGAGCATAAACAGATTGTGTAACAAGTGAGCATTTCTTGTGAATTATTGTGTGAAATACCATGTCGCCTGAGGGCATTGAGTGATTGAATACAAGAAATTGGGTACAATGGAGCACCCGAATGATGGCGTTTCTGAAGAAAAGGAGATTATGGGAAAGCATCGAACCTGGTTATGACAATCTCGATTGGGACGAACTCACCGAAAAATAGAAAAATAGAAATGATGATGTTCTATCTTACTTAGTTCAGTATGTGAGTGATTGCTACTTAAATGATGTGGGTAAATGCACAAGAGCAAAGACTGCTTGGGAGAGACTAAAGAATATTCACTGCAAGAGGGGTTCAGTGCAGTTTGTTAATTCATTGGAGCAACTGTGTACTCTGTCTAAATCATCAATTGAGTCAATGATGGATTATGTTTCGAAAGTGGAAAACCTGTGTGATCTTTTGAGTCAACAGGGAACAAAATTGGATGACAACTTTGTTGCTGGTTTTATGCTGAGAGGCCTAAAGGAGGAATGCTACAAGTCCATCATTCACATCATGGAATTGAATCAAGAGAATATGACTACAGAAAATGTCAAGAATAAACTGCTGATTGAGGAACAGAGAAAGCAGAGGGAGTTTGAGCAGAGAACAAAACGTGAAGAAGAATTAAAGGGACTGTTGTCTAGGAATACTGTAAAGAGAGTTGGAGATCAAGCAAGTGTATCCTGTTTTTTGTGTAATCAAACTGGTCATAAAGCCCGGGATTGCCCTAAGAATGTGGAAGCAAGATCGAGAGGAACAGTAATCTGCTATTCGTGTGGAGAGGAAGGTCACACCAGTACCAACTGTCGAAAGGGAAGGAAGACAGGATTTCAAAGGGGACAAAATGGATGTAAACCTGGAGGACAAGTGCTGAAAAATTTCAAAAGTAAGGAGGCAAAATGGAGAGTGAAGATACTGAGCAAAATGAGGAAACTGATTCAGTGAAAAACCTTGGTTGCGGAATGGTGAAAGTTAAATATAGAGCCTGTGTAGGGAAATCCAAATATTTACCTCTGAACTGCAATGATAAATATGAGTGTAGTGACCCTAACCGTTGGTTGTTGGACAGTGGGTGCAATGCTCACATGACTCCTCATCGTGATTTATTAGACAATTTTTGTGCTGACACAGTAGGCAGTGTGAAGGTGGCCAAGAAAGAGGAACCATGTGCAGTTAAGGGTTATGGAACTGTTACAATGAAAGTTTCTGATAAATGCGGTGGATGGACTCTTGGACTGCAACGTGTTTTATGGGTACCTGAAGTGAGCGATAATCTCTTGTCAGTGCGTCAACTTGAAAGATCAGGTTTTTGTTTCAACATTGACAATGGGTTATTTTGTGGTTATGATAAACTGAATAGTGACCAAGAAGTGTTCTCTGCCCGAGTTGTGGAGGACGATATGTATGCCATTGACTGTGATTGGTACGAGATGGACAAAGTTGATTGTATTGGACAGAGCAGTTCATCTGTGCTTTCAACAGAGACCAAACCATGCATCGAGGGAGTGACTGTGCTGAAAGCAGTAACACGGGACATATGGCATTAGCGTTTTGGTCATGCGAACAACATTACTGACTGTGAAGTAATCCCGAAAGAAAATATTATAGACTGTAGTGTGTGTCATCAGGGTAAAGCGAAAAGACTCCCATATCCAGAAAGAAAGGAAAAATCATCCGAGTTACTTGAGTTAGTCTATTCATGCCCGGTTTCTATAAACTCGCGAAATACCTATGGGTAAATTATCCAATGGACAACTTAGTTCCAGAATCACCCACCAGAGCACTAATGGTATAATGAGGAAATAAAAAATAATATATACTACCATTCCGGGGATCGAACAGTGGACCTCTTGAACCGTAATCCAGCACGCTGACAATGAGCTACGGTGAACACTGAGAATAGAGCTTGAATAACGGAGATGAGATTGTTTCATCCTATGTTTCCACTACTGCAAGTCAAGACATGGTTTTGCAATATACATTATACTAATTAGTTCGGAATAATATTGTCTTTAGATAAATACTACTATTGTCAAGATCTAATGCGTGAGAGGAAGGAAAAATTAGAAATACGACTCAAGTTTGCAATGTTTGCACACTCAGTGCTACCAAATACCGGCAAATACAGTCATTAGCTACAATGTACGGTACAAGAAAATTTCAATAAGAAATATGTATATAAATTCTGCTAAGCCTATCCTATTACAGAGAAACAAAGTCAACACTACAGATCATATCAGCATTTCTAAAACTGTATTTTACAGGTACTGCAATCAGCTGCGCATGTCCGCCATATTGATCCTTCGAGAGGTTAAATTTTATCCAGTTATCCATGAAAGGATAAATTAACCCAAAGATTTACCCTTGGAGAGATCTTACCCTGGTTTATAGAAAAAAAAATTCTTTCATTTTCATATTTACCTAGAGGACATTTATCTAGAAACTCGCCATAACTGTGTGTGATCGTTATCTTTAAATTATTTCTGTTCGTAAGAGTTTTCCTTGTGTAAATTCTGTTCATGGGATAATTTACCCATAGGTAATTCGCGAGTTTATAGAAACCGGCCATCAGATGTGTGTTACATGAAACCTGAAAGTAAAGGGGGAGGTAATTATTTTTGTACATTCACTGATGATTTCTCAAGATATAGTGAAGTTAGTATCTTAAAAGGGAAAAATGATGTGTTTGACAGTTTTTTATAGTACAAAATTAGAGCTGAGAACTTGTACTGCAATCAGCTGCGCATGTCCGCCATATTGATCCTTCGAGAGGTTAAATTTTATCCAGTTATCCATGAAAGGATAAATTAACCCAAAGATTTACCCTTGGAGAGATCTTACCCTGGTTTATAGAAAAAAAATTTCTCTCATTTTCATATTTACCTAGAGGACATTTATCTAGAAACTCGCCATAACTGTGTGTGATCGTTATCTTTAAATTATTTCTGTTCGTAAGAGTTTTCCTTGTGTAAATTCTGTTCATGGGATAATTTACCCATAGGTAATTCGCGAGTTTATAGAAACCGGCCATCAGATGTGTGTTACATGAAACCTGAAAGTAAAGGGGGAGGTAATTATTTTTGTACATTCACTGATGATTTCTCAAGATATAGTGAAGTTAGTATCTTAAAAGGGAAAAATGATGTGTTTGACAGTTTTTTATAGTACAAAATTAGAGCTGAGAACTTGTTGGGTACAAAAATCAAGTATTTTCAGACTGATAATGAAAAATTTAAATCCTTGTGTAAGAATGAAGGTATTTTCCATAGATTTTCTATGGCAAGTGCTCATCAACAGATGGGAGTAGCTGAGAGGTTAAATCAACAGTTATTAACTCTTGCTAGATGTAGGCCTATGCTTATTCAAGCTGGCATGACAGCTACTTTCTGGGGGGAAGCCATAGACACTGCCTGTTTTATAAAGAATAGGTGTGTATCATCAGCTTTAAATGGTAAAACACCTTACGAGTTGTGGTTCAAAATGCAGTTGAATCTAGAGGAGCTTCAAAGAATGAAAGTGTTTGGTTGTGAAGCATGGGTATTTAAGAACACTGCAAAAGGTAGTAAAATGGAGTCTAGGGCAGAAAGATGTATTATGCTTGGTTATCCTAAAGACAAAAGAGGCTATCGTTTATGGAGTGTAACTGGTAACTATGTAATACAATCCAGAGATGTCAGATTTGAAGAGAGCATTTTCCCAATGAAAGACAAAGTTAAAGGCAATTCATATGTCAATTCAGTAGAAACACCTGTTGTAATAAATGTTACTGAAAATGGTGATAATTCTGATATAGAAATAACAAACGAAGAGTCTGATGATGATGATGATGATGATGATACTGGGGAAATATCTTTAGATGAGAATTTATCTGATGTTCAGAGTCTAGGGGGAGTAGGCCTAGGTGAATTACTTGATATTCCTAATGAAACAAGAATCAAATGGTTGGCTCACAGTACTCCCTTCAAAAAACCTTGGTACACTACTGGAGAACAATACCTTTAGGATTTCAGTTGCACTCCGTTTAGGGTGTAATATATGTTCCCCTCACACCTGTGTGTGTGGCAAAAAAGTTCATGAGGAAGGGACTCATGGTTTGAGCTGCTCTAAAAGTGCAGGAAGACACTCAAGGCACCAGGAATTGAACAACATTATATGCCGGGCATTACAATCAGCCAAGATTCCTTCAGTTCTGGAGCCAGTTGGTTTGAGCAAGGACGATGGAACACGTGTCGATGGGATGACCCTCATTCCTTGGTGCAGGGGTCAACATCTAGTGTGGGATGCTACCTGTGCTGATACCCTTGCCTCCTCGTACTTGGAGTATTCATCTCGTCACGCTGGAGCAGTGGCTTCACGAGCGGCAAACAACAAATCCACAAAATATAGGCATCTTATGGAACAGAACTACACATTTGTTCCTTTTGCTGTTGAAACATTAGGTCCCTGGTGTAATGACGCTATCAATTTTATAGATTCCTTAGGAAACCTCCTGCAGACAGTGACAGGAGAGCAAAGATCAAAGTCCTTCCTAAACCAAAGGCTAAGTCTTGCAATCCAGCGTGGAAATGCGGCCTCTGTCATGGGAACATTTTTATCTTCTTCCACCATGGCAGAAATTTTTTACATTTTATAGTTTAATTTGTTCAACAACTTGTTTGTTCTTATGAGTGTTTTGTATGTGATACATCTTAATTGTAAGTAAGTAAATAAGTATTAAATATGAAATAAAAAACAGTATAAGATATTGAACCTCTTATATCTGATGTTCAGAATCTAAGAGGAGTAGGCGAATTACCTGATGTTCTTGATGTAATTGAACCACCTGTACTGCGCAGATCTGAGAGGGTTAGAAAACACAAAGATATGTGTAATTGTTGTCAGTCAGCTGTTTTCAATAGTAGATGTGAATTATGTGAACCTAAAACTGTAGAGGAGGCGTTAAGTAGTACACATAGAAATGAATGGGTTAAAGCCATGGAAGAGGAAATGTCTATGTTAATGGGAAACAAAACTTGGGATCTAATTAAGAAGCCCATCAATTGTAAATTAATTGGTACCAAATGGGTTTTTAAAGTTAAAAGGGATCAAGATGGAAATGTTACACAATTTAAGGCCCGCCTTGTAGCACAGGGTTTTAATCAGATTCAAGGAATAGATTACTGGGAATCTTTTAGTCCAGTTGTGAAACGGAAAGTAATCCGTCTGATGACCGCTCAAGCTGTAATTAATGATTGGGGGTGCCATCATGTATACTAATTTCACTTTAAGTTCAAAGTAGATGTAAACAAAGCCACGTGACAAGGGAGCGCCTCATTGGCTAGTGGACAAACTGTAACTTTTGCTGCTTTGTATGCATACTCTTGCTCATAATAAAATAGTTCGGTTCAAATCGTACCTTTATGTAGCTATTTTCGTGCAGAGAAATTTAAAAACACGTTTCTGAAGCAGATCTGTATATGAAACGAAATTAATTTGATCAGATTTTCCTGACGCATAATAACTAAGTGAACTAATTAAACCGTTACAACAGATGTAAATTGTAGGCGTTTACGACGGCTGTGTGAATGCTCAAATACGCCATCTTGGAATGAACTTGCCACAGTCCTTTCCCAATAACTTGTTAAGACCTGATGAATGTGCGTTCATTTATTTTTTATATTGTGACAAAGCCCAGAAAAGTCTAGAGCCTGATAGAAGGAGGAGTATGCCAGAAAGAACTAGAACGACGGAGTCTAGAAGGATCGCGCTCCCCTAGTGGATGGGCGGCAGACGAGCGCCATTGGGCGTGACCGCAGCACGGCTATTGGAGCCGCACGCCGACGGGTGCGGCCTACTCCCTGGCACGGCGCGGTGAGAGACGGCGCGCGCTCGTGGGAGGGGCCAGAGGTGGAGCCACGCGCTAAGGGCTTGACGGCGCACCGCGCGGACATTCTAGACCATGCGCGGGCGGAGCTCTCCAGATCTCGACTCTGGAACTTTCGTTAAGGCTATATAAGGAGTGCGAGCAGCCGAGCCGAGTCAGTCAAGGAGAGTTCAGTACAGTGAAGAGTCAGTACATCAGAGGAGAGGCAGTCCGTGAAGAGCCGGAGGGTCAACGAGGGAACAGTCAGAGAGGCAGTCCGTGAGTAGCGGCGAGCGTCAGCGTCAGAGGGTGAGCTGGACGGAGAGGACTGATCAGCGCGGCCTCAAGTGAGTGTGTCTTGGGAAGCTGAGGAGCCAGTGACCGGAGGGACCCGAGAGCGGAATAGCTAGTCAACGGGGAACTAGTGACCGGAGGGAAGGGTGAACAGAAGAGCTGGTGAGCTGATCTGGGCTGAGGCAGTGCCGACCCGGGGAACTCTGCGCGACGGGTGGATCGCACAGCGGCAGCGAGGACTGTGGAGTTGACCGGCGCGACGTGGGATGATCTGGATTGGACTGGAACAGTGCTGTAATTAGGACTGAGCACAGTGAGAGTGAGCTCTGAACAGGACAGTGAACTGGCGAATAGTCTGGAGTTTTCTGGATGTATTGTCAATTGTTGTAGGAAATAAAGGAACCTCCATCCTTCAATTATAAACTCGGTGTTCTCATTTTGAACCCCGACGAGCCCTTGTTACAATATCGGTTATACAACACGTACATGACGACAAGAAAGTCGTGTGCTAGAACAAGACAAAATTTTCGTCAAAAGTTACATGTAACTTACAAACAGAAATTAATGAATTCAAAAAGAAAACGCCTCCGAAGTGGGCAGCCAACATTGCAAAATGAGAGTAATTTTTTATACTCGTTAATATCTTCTTGTTAACTGTCTATGACTTTCTTAAATACTAATATTAATCCTAATTTTGTACAGATGTATCGAATTTTTCAAAATAAATTTAACATTTTTCAACAATGGTGCATGTCTTAAAAAATATTTTAAAAGTACTATTGAGAACACTGGATTATACACAAATCCTCATTCCATTTCTTTCCGTGGTGGGTAAATCTCCATGTGGTATTGTCACATGCTCGGCGGAGTGGTACGTTAGAGTTTGTTTACATCTACTTTGAATTTATGAAAAGATTCGTCCACCTAACCACAAACCACAATGGACCAAAAGTTCAATGGATGCAACGTCATTAAGCCCTATAGTATTGTATATTAACTGGATTTATGCACATATACATTCTTAGAAAGTGTTCAATATCTTGTTGGTTCTGAAGTTTACTATTGTCATAAAATATATGTTTGGATATAAAATTATGTAATCACATAATATACACTTACATTTAAAATAGCAATTTGCTATATGTTTCTAATTAAAAACCTAACCATTAAAGTACATACACTGATGCTGTGCACAGTAAATTAATTTAGAAAACACACACACTGTTGTCATCTGTTAAAATCCGTAAAATTATGCCGAAGAATTTCTCAGCAATAGTCATTAAAAAATATATTTATACTTGAATACATGTAGATAAAATATACGACAGTCTGCTGTCTATTTGATGAACACAGTAAAAATTTTGCCGAAGTCTTCTCAGCAAAGTCGTTAAAATAAAATTGTACTTGAGTGCACTGGAGTTGGTAGTGAAATATTAACTGTAAAAATAGTTGGACTGGAGGCGGCTTGTGAATGTATTCCGTTGCATCAATTGGGCTGTTGGCTTCTGTTTCATACGGATATGCGCATTTCGATCATTTGATCATCTTCAGTCCTATAAATTATATATAAACATTTAATATGATGTTGTTGTCTAAAGTCATTTATATTTGACTATTGTATGATAAAATTTTGGACTCACCTGATAATAATTTCCGATGTGTGGAATGCTTGCGTACAGAAGTCATACTGAACCTATTACGTTTTGTTTGTGATGGGGTAACGTTCTGAGTGTAGTTCATATAGTTCATTGTGTTCTATTGTGTTTTCGTTTATAATTTTATATGTGTATGTACTTTAATGGTTAGGTTTTTAATTAGAAACATATAGCAAATTGCTATCTTAAATGTAAGTGTATATTACCGTATTGGCCCAAATATAAGACGATGTTTTTTCCCTGAAAATGTGCTGTTAAAAACTATACTCGTCTTATACGCGCAACCTAAGACTCATCAACTCTCCATTCCTGAATGCAGCTGTGCATGTGGGCAACGGGAATCCCCAAGCAAGCAAGTGACGTGCGTCCGACTCAAGGTCAAAGCCGCACTGTTATACTTGCCTGCGCGTCTCTATTATCCACGCGTAAATCTTTTGTTTGACCACCAGTCATGGCAGACGATGTGGAAAAGAAAGCATCTTCATTGTCTCAATGTGTAAATAAAGGCGAGAGAAGCAGTTACGACATGAACTTCAAAATTCTGTTTTATGTGAAGCAAAATGTATTAATAAGCTATTTTATTTATTTTTTCGTAACTACCCTTCAAAAATTCAGGGTCGTCTTATTTTCGGGCCAATACGGTATGTGATTACATAATTTTATATCCAAACATATATTTTATGACAATAGTAAACTTCAGAACCAACAAGATTGAACACTTTCTAAGAATGTATATATGAATGTATATGACAATGTATATATGTATATACTGTATAAATCCAGTTAATATACAATACTATAGGGCTTAATGACGTTGCATCCATTAAACTTTTGGTCCATTGTGGTTTGTGGTTAGGTGGACGAATCTTTTCATAATAACAAATATTACCACAAACGGAAAGGAAAAATGAAATTTATTAAATCTACTTTGAACTTAAAGTGAAAATAGTATAGATATTAAGTCAGCCTATCTTAACAGTGAAATCAAGGAGGATCTTTATATTAAACAACCTGAAGGTTTTGTTAGTGAGAAGTATCCCAAACATGTGTGTATGTACGGACTTAAGCAAGCTGGGAGGGATTGGAATGACCATTTGAATAAAATATTAACTGAGCTGAGATTATTTAAATCCATTAATGATCAGTGCCTCTATGTTCATCCAAACAAGACATTGTTTGTGACTGTTTATGTGGACGATCTTGGAATTTGGGGGCAACAGGAGCGAATTAACTCATTTATTAAGAAGTTGTCAATGAAATTAGAAATAAGAGATTTAAGTTTTCCAACTAATTTCTTGTCTGTCAAGTTTCTTAAAGATTGTGAGGGAAATGTAAAGATGAACCAAACAAATTATATTGAATCTGTGTTGTCAGAATATGGTATGCTAGATTGTAAGGGATTGAGAACTCCTTTACCAGTACCAATTGGTTCTTTTATGAAAGACTCAAGTAAGCCAAAAATTTGTGATGTTCAACCTTATGATGTTACCTGTTATAGAAGTGCTGTAGGTAGTTTACGCTATATTGCTAATATTAGTCGCCCTGATATCATGTTTTCTGTATGCAAGCTTAGCCAGAAAAATGAGAAACCTGACCTATGTGACTGGAAGGAGGTAAAACACCTCTTAAGATACTTAAAACAAACCAAAGACTTGTCTTTGTGCTATTCAAACAGTGAAAAGTCACCTGTTAAAGTGTATGTAGATGCTAGTTGGGCAAAGAATAAGAGTGATGGAAAATCCATTACTGGATATGTAATTATTATGGCAGGAGCTGCTGTTATCTGGAAAAGTGTTACTCAAAAGAGACTCTCTCTTCATAATAATGAATCTGAGGTGTTAGCCATGGTAGATGTGTTAAGTGAGATTAAGTGGCTAGATATTTTTTTCTCAGATATTGGTCAAAGCAATTATCTTTCAAAGCCTTGTGTAATGTTTGCTGATAATCAAGGTGCTATAGATATCTCAAAGGGAGAAATCATATCAGATAGGACCAGACATTGTGCTGTAGAATCATATGTTTTGCAGGAATCAGTAAGAAATAAATTTGTTGAATTTAAGTATGTATCCACAAATGATAATGTGACAGATTTATTAACCCAGTCTTTGTGAGGTGATAGCACTCAAAAGTTTTGTGATATGTTAGGACTATCATGATTAAATGAATAAAAAAAAGAGAGAAGAAAAATCTAGAAACGAGGGGGAGTGTTGAAATACTGTTTATGTAATAGGCGTTTCTTGATTTTGTGTTTCCCTCTTTTTAATACCAAGTAATTTCCAGATAGTTCTTTTGTTTAATTTGTTTTCGTTTCTCTTTGGAAGTTAATAAAAAAGAGCGCGTAATGGCAAGAAGTAGTGACGCAGCAGATATATTGCAGTGAATATGTTATCTTGTTCTCAATATGTTCAGCATGATATCTTGTGAGAAGATAAATGTACCGAGTTCATTGTAAGATATGGAGTATTATAAATAAATTGAGTAAAGAGTTTCTACAATTTGTTGTATTAATATTCCACGAGAACAAGAAGATTTTTGATATGAACTAACTATGAAAGGAAAAACTAAGAATGCTGTAGAGGTTGGTAAGACTGTTACAGGTAGGAACACCATTCCTCTCATGATTTATTATGATGAGCTACCAGTTTTTGCTGTACCAGAGGAACCAATGATAGCTGCTGAAGAGGTAATTACTTCGGGTAGTGAAGGGGAACAGTCCTCAGCACTCCCTGATTCAGATAACAGTCATGTGTCCTCTGAGTCAAGTGCAACTGGAGATGATGGTGATGAAGCATTGCCTGTGCCTGAGCAGGAACCCAGGTATCCACAAAGGGAACGTCATCCTGTTGTTAATCCTGATTTTTTATATTACGATGAGGGAGCATTGCATATACCCGAGGAGGAACCTAGACAATTTGTAGGTTATGTTGCATGTGATCCGGTTGAACCATTGACAGTAAAGCAGGCCTTGTCCGGGTCAGAGAGTCATTCATGGTGGGCAGCTATGGATGAGGAGTATAGAGCTATGTTGGAGAATAGCACTTGGGAACTTGTTGGCTTACCCTATGGCAAGAAACCTGTGAGCTGCAAGTGGGTATTCAAACATAAGATAAATGCTGATGGTAGTGTGAAATATCGAACAAGATTTGAGGTTTCACACAAATCCATGGTGTAGATTACACTGATACTTTTTATCCTGTAGTTAGAAAGGCTAACATCAGATTGCTTTTTGCAATGGCTGCTGAGTATGATTTGAAAATATTTCATTTTGATGTGTGTACAGCTTTTCTCAATGGTGATCTGGAGGAAGAGGTGTATATGTCTCAGCCAGAGGAGTTTGTGGCAAGTGGCAATGAAAGGAAGGTATGTCGCTTGTATAAGGCTATTTATGGCCTGAAGCAGGCATCAAGAACATGGAACATTAAAATATCTGCAGTTTTGCAGAATCTAGGCTTCACATGTTCTGAATATGAACCTTGTATATTCTTTAAGAGGTCAAAGAATGGTCTTGTAATAATTGTATGTAGATGACTTGCTTGTTCTGATCAGAGATGTAGAGGAGAGAATCTGTCTTAAGGAAAGTTTAGGGCCTGTATTTAAGATTAAGGACCTTGGTGAGGTTAGGAATATTCCAGGAATGAGAGTTCGCCGTGTAGATGGTGTCACTTACATTGATCAAGAAAACTACATTGATGAGGTTCTAGAAAAATTTGGTATGTCAGAATCTAAACCTGTAAGTACTCCTATGGATTGTAAAACAAAATTGTTGAAAAGGGAGAAAACAGGGGAAGATCAGATCATGCTGTATCAAAACCTGATAGGATGTCTCATGTATATTGCTGTGACAACACGAACAGACATTGCATTTGTCTTCTGTAGTGCTTTAAGTCAGTTTAATTCTTGTGCTGGTGTAGAATATTGGAATTCAGCAAAAAGAGTTTTAAGGTACCTAAAGAAAACCACAGCTCTATGTTTAAGTTACAGGAAGTGTGGTGAAACCATTGAAGGTTTTGTAGATGCAGACTATGCCAGTGACATTGCTGACAGAAGGTCTTACACAGGTTATAGTTTTCATCTAGCTGGCTGCTCCATTTCATGGGAAAGTAAGAAACAGCCAAAAACTGCTCAGTCAACAACTGAAGCAGAGTATCTGGCTCTTGCCGAAGCATGCAAGGAGGCAGTATACTTGCAACGGTTGCTGAATGGACTGAACGGTTGCTGAATGGACTGATTGGGTTTAAAGAAACCATTAACATTCATGTTGACAATCAGAGTGCCTTAAAGTTGGCCCTAAATGCGGTGTACCATAACAGGACAAATTTATCCGTGAGATTATAGATGATAAGATTGTCAATTTACAGTATCTGCCATCAAATGAGATGACTGCAGATGTACTGACCAAAGCCTTGGCACGTCCAGTTCATGACAAGCATGTAGCCAAATTAGGCTTAAAGATGTTAAATTAAGTCTTCTAGGTGGTAAGCTTGTTTAATATCAAAGATGCTTTGTGTAATTTGTAATTTTGTTTAAACATTATGTTTTGTTTATGTGTTAAGGAAATGTACTTAACTGTGACACCCTAGATTAAGGGAAAGTGTTGGTAATACTGTTTGTATTATGTGCTGTAATCTAGTGTGCAGTGAGTTATGTAGGCCTATATATGTATGTATCCTTCACGTCTTGTTCAGTCTGTAATACATTTCCGTTGCTACCAAATCGCGTGTCAACTTTCGCATCCATGTCATGTTCTATAACATAATCGCTAACAGATATTTCTCTTCTGAATTGAGGGTAATTTTTATTACAAATTACAATATATTTCTTCTTCTTCTTGTTATTCTTGTGATGTAGGATGGCATCCTGTTTATTTCCCCTTTATTCCTCAGATGAGTCATGTGTAGGCCTACTGTCTTTCCATCTCATAGCAGGTCTTCCTCTTAATCTTTTTCCATCTGGTCTGCTTTCTTGAGCCTTTTTTGCTAGGCGATTGTTTCCCATTCTATCAACGTGTTCTTTCCAAAATTTTCTTCTGTCATTTAGTAGGGTACCTTATGTCATCCCGTGGGCTCCTTCGTGAAGAAAGCAACACACCTATATTTTCAGTTTCTATGAAGTCTAAGGATACCCGAACCACTTGATGCTACTCTGGGGGTCGCGTCTGAGTCGCGTGATGACGTCATCAAAATGGCGGACGTAGCGTTTCACAGAAATGGCCATAAAGTGAAAATTATTTGAGATAGAGACTTGCGAAAAACGGGTTTGAAATCACAATAAAATGCTCTAGATTATGTTTTCCTACACGTATGGAGCTAAGACGGCATATTCTACCGAAAAATTACACTTTTTGTTGAAAAATTGAAAAAATGGTCCTGTAGAATGTGTTCTCTTGAAATTTCAATAGAAGATGATGCCGTGCCATAAATTACATGCAAACAAATTTTTTGAAGAGCTTAATAATGATTCTATTCCCGTTTACCAGAAGTTTCCAATGTCAATAGTTTGAATTCTGTGATAGTTTTTGTAAAACAAACAGCAATCTCCAAATTTCAATATGCTCTTTCCTGAAGAAGGCAACACACCTAGATATTCAGTTTCTATTAAGTCTAATGGTACCCGAATCACTTGATGCTACTCCGGGGGTCGCGTCCGAGTCACGTGATGACGTCATCAAAATGGCAGACTTCAATAACGTTTCACAGAAATGAATATAAAGCGAAAAGTATTTGTGATGGACTTGAGGAATTTTTATTTTTAATCGGAATAAACTGCTAATGTAATAATAACTTAATAAATTTTGCTGTTGTTGTGTTTCTGCATGCTACACATTAAAATCTTGAATTATGATTACACACATTAAACGGAAAGAATACAACTGGTAACACTTAGCCTATCCGTAGACTGCTCGGAGTGTATTTCTGTTTTCTGTGATTTTCTTAATAAACGTAAATTTCCACAAACTTGGAAGAAATCAAATAGGAGAGTGCCTTGCAGTATTCAACAAAATAACTTTCTGCTCATTGCCCCTGTTAAAAAAGGGGTTCATCATCATCAGAGTCACTATCATCATCATCATCATCGATGTTCGCCTGTTCATACTTGTCCGAACCTTTTTCACACTACTCTGGATCGCCCTCACATTTCAGAACAGGGCAATTTTATCCAAACACATTTGCAGCTATTACATCTTGACTTAACACATGCACCTTTGATTAGTTCGAGCACATCAGAAGGAGCAGGTGGGTTGGTGCACATGATTGGAACCCATCGATTGTTCTCTTGAGTCCAACCAAAATCTGCTGGTGGGGAAAATTACATCTATTCCATTCCATTGTTTGCAGATGTGCCCGAAGTATAGCTGGTTCAAGTGATGTTTGTGTGGGAGGAATGAACTCGGTCCCAGATGCTTCCGGGTAAAAAACCACCACCTCAGTTCACCAACTTCCTTTATCTCTGTTTTGGGAACATACACTTGATATATGAACCTTTCAACAGCCGCCGACGTTTCCTTATCCACAGTTTCCGTCTTTCCCAGATTTGCCAGATCAATGAGAACATCGTCAGCAGCTAGGAAGGCGTACCAGAAGGATATTTTCCCTTTTCTAGAGAAGGAGCCAGTAATATCTGCTCCTGATAGTACATGGAAACCTAGAAGTGAGTCCGACCGCAGTCGTCCTAGTTCCTCGTAGATTGGTGACAGGGAAACACTTCTCCTTTTACTAGCGTGGCCAGTTACGACACGTGTATCTTTTGGTAGTATTGGATATTTATTTAGTGGCAAAATAAAGACATCAGTGTCAGGAGTGTAGATTTTCAGCTCTGTAGCACCAGCATTTGTCGCATGGATAGCATGCAATATTACTTTTCAGTCAGCTTCTACGGGAGTAGCCTACTGCTAAGGAAACCGGCATCCATGTTTGTCCCTCGTGCAACTTGTTGCCATGCAACCACTACATTGCGGTTGGTGTCTGCAGCATTTTCTAGAATACACTCTCATAGGAACATTGAAAGTTCACCTTTCGTTTTCTCGTGTGAGAGAAGCTTCTTCGTTGCCATAGTTAGTATTCCAGCTTTTGCTTCAATGTGATAATGGATTGGCACAGTATGACCCTGACGAAGTTCTCTTGTGGTACATTTTAGAGAGTCCTTTATGTATGTGTCAAATACCAAATCAAGTTCATCGTATGATCCGTATTTTTGGTTTATGAAATGATCGGCAAGTTCTGAAGGGTTCTTGATTGTTGGTGGCTTATCGAGTGCTTGTAGCTCTGCCATTCCATCAACAACTGCAACACTAACGAAATCCGGTTGTTGGCTTCACTAATAAACTTGACACTGTGCTCTCCGGGTCTTGTAGTTCGCCGGTAACACTGCAACGCCCGGTTAGAGGCTGCACTGTACTTGTGGGTAGTATGTAAATTGGAAACTTTGATGGTAAAGCCTAAAGTATCCCTAATAGTTTGCCCATCTGGGGAAAACAATGACCGAGGGAGAACCGACAGCTAGTAATTGCTCACTGCGTTTCGCAGATCAAACTCCGGTCTTGATTTTGCAACAATCAACATTATTGAGAAAAGATTTCTGTCCTCCTTCAGTTCCATAATGGCACCTCTCACAGGAATTCGTACCCTCTTCGAAGCTTGACGACAAGTTAATTATACACCCTTCTTAGTAACAATTTTGACAGTGTTTTGTTACCTTTTTATCAAACCCTTCCCTAATACATTAATAAATAGTCAATCACAGAGAAGAATTGACGTGATTACACAATAATATGAAGCTCAGATCTCATATCAAATTCCTTTCTGAACAAAATTGAGCCTATTCTGAGCCTAAAATGAGCCTAAACTGGCTAACCATCACAAATAGTTTTCGGTTTATATTCGTTTCTGTGAAACAACACGTTATTGAAGTTCGCCATTTTGATGACGTCATCACGTGAGTCGGACGCGACCCCCAGAGTAGCATCAAGTGATTCGGGTATCATTAGACTTAATAGAAACTGAAAATCTAGGTGTGTTGCCTTCTTCAGGAAAGAGCATATTGAAATTTGGAGATTGCTGTTTGTTTTACAAAAACTATCACAGAATTCAAACTATTGACATTGGAAACTTCTGGTAAACGGGAATAGAATCATTATTAAGCTCTTCAAAAAATGTGTTTTCATGTAATTTATGGCACGGCATCATCTTCTATTGAAATTTCAAGAGAACACATTCTACAGGACATTTTTTTTTCAATTTTCCAACAAAAAGTGTAATTTTTCGGTAGAATATGCCGTCTTAGTTCCATACGTGTAAGAAACAATAATGTAGAGCATTTTATTGTGATTTCAAAACCGTTTTTCGCAAGTCTCTATCTCAAATAGTTTTCACTTTATGGCCATTTCTGTGAAACGCGACGTCCACCATTTTGATGACGTCATCACACGACTCAGACGCGACCCCCAGAGTAGCATCAAGTGGTTCGGGTATCCTTAGACTTCATAGAAACTGAAAATATAGGTGTGTTGCTTTCTTCACGAAGGAGCCCACGGGATGTGATTTTCTTACATAATGTACCCTACTAATTGGTAAATTTAGTTATGTCCTGAATTTGGCATTTGTCCCTAATTTCTGTAAGAACAAGAAGAAGAATATATTTCTGTAGATTTTTGCAGGTAGATCTTCCTTTTTTTTTTCTTTCTTTTTGAAATAAAATAGTCTTACAAACAGGAAATGTACTTTCTACTTAACATGATTTTCTTATTTGTGAAATTTTGACTCACTTGAAACAATAGCAATAATTTACTTTCACTCTATCAAAACCTGTCTTCTTTCCTCTGTTAAAACACAAACCGAATGAAGTGAATACTGAATAAAGTTTTGCACTTAGCTGAGAAGTTTGATTAAAAACATCTGGAAAACATCGTGAAGTGTCAATATTGTGCGTTACAGTTTAATATATAAAATTAGATGACAAAGTTAAATGATTTCAAGTTATCAAGTTATGAATGCTATTGTTATAAAGAGACAGTACAATATATTAAAAGAGATGACAGGCCCAAAAATATTAAGTAAATAAAGAAATATAAGTATGTATGAGTTCCATAACAATGAAGTTAGGTATGGTAAGATGGGAAGGGGAAAGTAAAAAATGGTATACAGTGATCTTGCAGTTTATATTTTAGATGCAATAAAAAAAACACACAAAACATAACATTACATTTTCCTTTTTTGTATTAAAATACTCTAAGTTGAAAGTATAATTATGCTGCTTTTAAGGAATAAATGTGCTTTATTGTTGTAAACATCCTCAAATATGCACAATAAAATCTAACACAGTATCTCAAATAACAAGAAATGAGTTAATGCTCTATATGCATAACCTCACATTTAAAGGGGGGGGGGAAACGTGCAGATGTGCAAAATGCACATCCTACAGTAATTAGATATAATAATAATGCCATATTGTTGCAGTTTGTTTCAGATGTTTTTGTTATGTCTGAAGTTCTGTTTGTTCTAGTGCACAGCAAACCTTCAGCAAAAAGAGTTGAATCCTATCCCTCTCAGACAGAAATAATTTCCCTATCTGCCTTTGTGACTTGTTAAGATAATCCAGTAGGTATAATCCACCATCGCATATTGTTACTGTAATTGCAAAAGGTCATATGTAGAAATGAAGTTCCAACATAAAACTGCAAAAAGGCGTATGTTCCTGTGTGTTAAATTCATAAATAAAATCACAGGAACATACGACTTTTTTCAGTTTAAAATTGGAACTTCATTTCTATATATGACCTTTTGTACTGACAGTAGTGATTTACTGTACTACACCATGAAGTAAAAGTATGCCTGAAAGGCAAACAGCGCCATTGTAAAATAAATTTTATTCTGTCTTATTATTGTTAATACCTGTGTCTGATTAATGGTTATTATTCATTTTGTGTTGTTACAGGCATATGATAAGAAAAACGTTAGAGAGGCTAAGAAGAAAACATGCATTAATAAACATTCCAGTAAATTTAACACATGTTCCTCTGCATAAAATGAATCAACCTCCATGGTTAGGATGGTAACAGATATGAGGTTTTCCATTCCTGCTAGTCAAGACCAGTGGAGTTATAACTGTACAAAAGCGACATGTTTTATAGAAGATATAAAAGTAAACAGATCCTCATGTTGTGACCATTTTGCTTCATTTTCACTGTGTGTATGTGAACAATAATACGTTATAAACCAATTTCCCTAAGTGCCTAAATCATTTAGCATATTCAGAGTTATTGATAAAATTGTGTTCAGATTAACACACTAGACAGTATGTAAGCAAGTAGACAGTGAGAATTTCTAGGCAAAATCTATTGGCAGTTCTAAGAACTGATTCAGTTTTATTGTTTTAATATGGTTTTAGTAAAGTTCAAGGAACGTGGGAAGGGCATAGCCATGGAGAGTTCTTTTATATTCCATTTATCTTTCCTTCACTATAAGCTACACATAATTGTCTTTAGTGCCTATAATTTGTATCTTTCCTTTATTTAAATCAGGGATCGCCAACTGGCGGCCCTCGACCTCATTCTGTGTGTCCTGCGACAAAGCCAATTAATAATTTTTTAAAAATATTTATAGTTTTATATTAAGGATAGTTTTAAGCATGGATATCCTGATGCTTTTATATTCCAAACTACCTTCTTTGGTGAACTCATTACTTCCCACGAGCAACCACAGAGCTCTCATTAATGTATACTGCATTTTACTGGTAACAAATAATTTGACTGCATCCAAAAAAATGGTCTCATTAATGTATTCTGTATTTTGTTAATAATTTTATTGCATCCAAAAAATTGCTTTCATTAATGTGTACTACTTTGTAATAAATAATTAACATTTTTAATAACAATTTCATTGCCTTTAAAAAATACAGAGTGCTTAAAAAAAAATGTATACACACTTTGAATTGTCATAGAAAATTTATTTCCCATTCTACAAGATTAAATTTCTGGGAGAAAGTAATGTTATATTTCTTCAACAGGGACAGCAGAATAGTTTCTACAATCGTCCAACAATCATGCCAATAATAATCATCCTACAATGAAAAGTACCTAACAATACTTGCTGATTCCATATTCCCTGCCATTCATGCATTATACGGTTTTATTACCAACAAGATGGTGCCCCGCCGCACTTTCATAGAGACGTATGAACATACCTGGATAGAAATTTGCCAAGGCAGTGGATAGGACACAGGGGGCAAATCAAGTTTCCTGCACTCTCTCCAGACCTTACTCCGCTAGATTTTTTCTTATGGGGCACAGTAAAAGATGAGGTGTGCAAACGTAAACTACGTAACCTAGACGCACTTTGGAATGAGATTCAAGCGGTGTGCGCAGAAATCTCATTGGACACTTTGGTACGATGTACGGAATCAGTGGTGACTCATACTCGGAAATGTATTGATGCTGAAGACCACCATTTTGAACATTTGAACTAATCCATTTTCATCAGAAAGTCATTTATTTTTCAAATTGGACTTCAAGCTTTCTATTTCCATGAAATTTAACCTTGTAGAACGGAAAATAGATTTTCTATGACACTTCAAAGTGTATACATTTTTTTCAAGCACACTGTATGTGGCCTGTTCAACAGACATAATATATATTGACCTTTGTATTAAGAAGTTGGCCACCCCTGATTTAAATGATCATTATTAATTTTATAAAATGTTAGCACTCTCTTGATAATGTATTTCATTAAATAGCAGGCTGATGTAAAACCACCATCCAAAGTTTGATTGTTCACAATCAGATGTCCAAAACATTATTTTCAAAGTCATTGGTGCAATTCTTTTTTAAATACAATAGACTCTTTGACTGTCTGATATGGGAGGAGAAAAAATATCCTGGTTACATCACTATATGCAGAATTGAATTATTAGAGCTATAATGTAGGCCCAGGTATAGGACTAAAACTGCAAGGTTGGCACACCTGCACTATCTTCTGATCATCGCCATCTGCTAAGCTGTATCCACCTTCCCATGTAATCGAGCATATAGACGGTAGGGAACATTTCCCCGCTAGAGGTACTGATTTCATGGTAAAAATTAGTTTAGTGACTGTGTTTCCTTTATGTTTTATGGTGTAAATTTTAAAAAAGTGATAGAACATGCCTTCAGTTCAGATTTATTCAGTGTGGGAATACGACCCAGTGCCTTGAGTTCCTGCTTCAGTATGTTTGTTTCCTAAAATCCTATTATTAAAGTCAATAAAACATTCCAGTTTTGAAACCAGGTGCCAAGTAAATAAGGCTTACATAGGTGGAATATTGAAGGACTGAGGAAAAAGCTGGCACAGGACAAATTTATGGATTATGTAAGGTCGTTCGATGTAATCAGCATGACAGAAACTTGGCTAGGAGGTGGGGAAACAGTAGTAGATTTAAAAGATTTCAATTGTGTAAGTAAGGGCAGGGCTTCAAAGCAGAAAAGGGGAAGGTTTCCAGGAGGCATAATAACTTTTTTCAGAAATCAGACGCCAGTACAATTTGTTAATGCACCTGTAGATATAGAAGGGGTAACTTGTATTCAGTTGCGGGCCAGAGAGATAAATATATGTATTATTAGCCTGTATCGCCAACCGCCCACATCTAGATATGCCTCGCCTACTTTTTTCGAGGATTTAAGAGATATTATTTCTGAATTGCAAGTAAAATTCCCTGAAGCAAGTTTCGTTATTATGGGTGACTTCAATTCCAGAATGGGATGCGAAAACGTAACTATGGGTGGGGAACATAGGGAGGATGATCTCAGAAAAGCAACTCGATCGAGTAAGGACACGGTTGTGAACTCGAACGGGAGGGAACTGCTTTTGTTATGCGAGATATTCGAATTTGAAGTATTGAATGGTAAATACGGGGAAGACAAAAAAGGAGAACTTACTTTTGTAAACGGTAACGGAGGAAGTGTAATTGACTACATATTGATTTCGCAAGATTTAATTTCTAAGGTAAAAAATTTCCGAGTAGCAAATCGCATAGAATCACATCATTCACCATTAGAACTGGACCTAGATATTGGAGGGGAAGAGGATTTGATTAATAGTATCTGTAATGCGGCTAGGGAAAATAGAACTAGGTGTATAAGGCGTTTTCATTGGAAGTCTGAAGAAGAACAAAATTTTAAACAAGTAGTGTCTCAATAAAACATAAATAATATTACAGATACAAATAACGCAATTGATACACTCACGGCGCAACTTCAGACAGCGGCAAAACATATGGAAGTAAAGTATAGCAAAAGGGTAAAAAAAGGATGGTATAATGAACAGTGTAGGGAGGAGAAAAGACAAGCAGAGAGAGCTCTAGTAACTTTTAGAAGGGAAGGGGGGGAACTAAATCGGCGATTTTATACGGAAAGGAGAAAACAATATAAAAATGTGTTAAAACAAGAGAAAGAGAAATGGCAAAATCATATGACAGAAAAAGTTAGAATTGCATCAGAAGAAGGAAACCAGTCCGACATCTGGCGCGCTATAAAGGAAATAGGTAATCGGAATAATCAGATACCTAACATTACAGCGGAGGCATGGGTCAGACACTTTTCTCGTGTGTACGGGGGTGGAAGTAATTGGGAGGGACCGGGGATACCTAGGGGACAGTTTTTGGTAAATTTGCAGATCCCAGAGTTAGACTCTGTTATTACAAGGGAGGAACTAATTAAAGCGGTAAATTCAATGAAAAATGGCAAAGCATCTGGAATCGATGGATTGCAAGCGGAATTTTTTAAAGCTCTCATTCAAGTTGACAGTAGACTCGGAGACGTATTACAAATTTTTAACGGTATTTTCGAAGAAGGGAAGTATCCGGAGCAATGGAACACATCAATAATTCACCCAATTTATAAGGGCAAGGGAGGTTTGAATAATTTAGATAACTACAGAGGAGTAAGCCTATTGCCAGCGCTAGGGAAGATATACTGCAAAATTCTAAATACAAGATTGAAAAACTGGGCATCGGGACATAACAAACTTTTCGAAATTTCAATCAGGTTTTAGGGAAGGGTATAGAACCACGGACAACGTATTCGTTTTGAAGACAATAACGGGTAAATATATGAGTAAGAAGAGAGGAATATTACACTGTGTATTTGTGGATCTTAAGAAAGCATTCGACTCAGTACAACATAAAGCATTATGGCGGAAATTGTGGGAAAAGGGTCTGTCAAGCAGAATGTTAAAAGCGTTTATGGCAATATGTGATAAGGTTAATTTTTGTGTGAATTGCGGAGGAAATAATGTCACTCAGAATGTGAAGTCTACTCGGGGGGTGAAACAGGGATGCGTACTTTCTCCTCTTCTGTTTAATCTATTTATAGATGATGTAACTGCTGGCTTAGAGAACGATGAATACGACGCACCAACTGTCGGGGGTCATAAAATTCCAGCGCTATTATATGCAGACGATATTCTGTTCTGTAGCACATCTATTCAGGGTCTTCAGAAATGTATTGATAGGCTAGATGTTTATTGCACTACCTGGGGCCTTGCTGTTAATGTAGAGAAAACGAAGGCGGTAACTTTTAAAAATGGATCTGTTTACAGCCGAGATGAATTATGGTTGTACCGAGGGAAAAGAATTGAAAATGTTAAGACATTTATATATTTGGGTATATGCTTATCCATGAATGGGAAATGGACAAAGCACATAAATTACGCCAGAGGGAGGGGGCGCAGACAAGTGGGGGAATTACTTGCCTCAATGGCAAAAATACCGGATATGCCAGTCGCTATATTATTGAAAATATGCTATGGCGAGAGCAACAATGTTGTATGGTTCCAAACTTTGGGGGTGGGAAAAATTAGAGAGTTTAGCTAAAATACAGAATATTTTCCTGAAAAAGATTTTGAGGGTAGATAGAGGTGCGGCAAATTGCGGGGTGAGAAAAGAGTGGGGAATTACATGCGACACAACATTCTGCAAAATTATGACAATAAAATACTGGTTAAATTTATTAACGGCTGAAGATACATCTTTAAAATTTATTTGTTACAATGAGCAACTTGAGAATTTAGGAACAACAAACTGGGCGTCCAACATAAAAAGGGGTTTGGAGGGTATAGGGATGGGGTGAGTGTGGGAAAAGGGGATTGAGAATAGAAAAAATATTTGGAAGAAGATAAGAGGGAGACTAATTGATATCGAGAGGCAGAGCATCGAGGCGGATTGTAATGGTAAAGTGTCATTAGAATTACAAGCAGAATTAAAGGCTAATTGGGGAAGGGAAGCATATATAGAAAGATTGGGTGCGGAAGATAGAGCAGCAATGGCCTGGATTCGCCTGGGAAGATGGAAAACTCAGAGAATTTCGCATGAGAGAGGGGGGAGAATCTGCCCAATGTGCAGGGGAAATGAAACCTGGGTTCATATCTTGGCGGGATGTGGAGTGACAGAGCGCTGGAGAGTTATGATGCTACCCGACAAATTTTTAAACTCACAAAGAAGTAGGGAGGCATGTCTAGATCTATTACTGGATGAGCACAATTGGCACGGGTTGTGTAAATTTCTGCAGAAAGTTAGATGTATGAGAGAAAGCCTAGATTTAGAGAATTAAGGAAATCAAAGTATTATTTTTTATTAATATCTTTTTGTTTTTTGTCTTAATAATGTCTATGTGTCTATGAAATTTTTACTTCTTTGGGGGTGGGGGGTTACGTCTGGGGTTATGTAAATAATAGAATATACTTTTTTTTTTTTTCAATTGGGTTTTTATGGGGTAATAATTTAAGTGTATGCAGTGAGCACGTATGGTCGACACCGACCCGTGTGCCGGTTAATGTAAATAATGTGGTTTATATGTGAGAATTTTTTTGTGAGAAATAAATACACTACTACTACCAGCAGAAAGTAAAGACAGTTTAAAAGGTTTCTGATTCTGAAGTATAATTATTAAATCCTTACTGTATTTGCTGCTTGCATGATTGTTAATGTAATGCTTTACTCTATATGCCATTCTGTAAAAATCTAGGTCTGTAGGGGAATATTTGGAGTGCGATTGGGTAGAATCACTATACTAGGCTGAAAGTCAGGACAAAATTTCCTCTAGAATGCATATATCCTCAGTGGGATAAAACTGAAATCATGTTAACATTTTCCATTATTTTTTGTTAATTTCAGTTATATCTTATTTTGCTCTTATCTATTTAAGTACCGAATTGGCCCGAATATAAGATTTTTCCCTGAAAATGTGCTTTCAAAAACTATACTCGTCTTATATGCGCAACCTAAGACTCAACGACTCTCCATTCGTGAATGCAGCTGTGCACATGTGTAGCGGGTATCCCCACGCAAATGACGTACATCCGACCCAAGGTCAAAGTCATGCAGGAATTCACCGAACTTTACCAAAATTAATTTTTCCCGAATTCATGCTTCTGCTTGTATTGCACCAGGACCTTCTGATCCTGACTGCACTGTTACTTGTTTGGCATCTCTTTTCTCTATGCGTAAAGCTTTTGTTTGACCACCAGTCATGGCATAGTGATGGCAGACCATGTGGAAAAGAAAGCATCTTCATTGCCTCAATGCATAAATAAAGGCGAGAGAAGAAGTTACGACATGAACTTCAAAATTCTGTTTTATGTGAAGCAAAATGTACTAATAAGCTATTTTATTAATTTTTTCATAACTACCCTTCAAAAATTCAGGATTGTCTTATAATCGAGGTTGTCTTATTTTCGGGCCAATACGGTATATTACAGTACTGGCACATTAAAGCACCGGTTGATGTAGTGTGCTTCACGCTGGGACTCTGGTTCAATCCCCATTAAGGTCATTCAAATTTTCGACTGTTCTAATCTTTTGGTTGCACTGTTCTCATGGATTTCATTCCTTATGGTAAAGGCAGCCAGTGCATATAGTTGGAAACTTCATCACTGTGTGTTGATTGTCTAAAAATTCGGGATTCTCATCTTTCAGGGTCCGTACCTGTCCCCAAGAGATTGATAGAAAGCATTTAGATGAAAGATATTTTTACAATTTTTCAAATTAAGATACTAAATACTAAAAATTTCAGCTTTCGGGTACCCCATAATATTAAACTAGCTATGTGTTTTGCGAAAAATAATGCTGAGAACACATTGCGATGCCTGTGTTATTTTGATGTCAAAACTGAATGTTCCAACATCTTGACAGATTTAATTTATAAAGAAGATGAGAACTACAGCATGAAATACCCTTCTGAAGCACACACCAAACAGTTGGAATGCTTGTTTTATGTGAGTTGCCAAATTTCAATTGCACAGTGTACGGCTATACTCATTTGCTAATTGTCATTATTTGCCATAGTATGTAATTCGTCTGTTCACATTGCCTCTTCAACTATAGAACTTCATGAAAGAACAAAATATTTGAATGCTGAACCCCCAAGTTTAATTGCCTCAGAAATGGTCTGTATTTTTTAAGAATAATTTCATATTTCTGCAATTTTAGAGGTAATTAACTACTTTTAGAATTAGGACTTGTGTTTTCAAATTGCTAACTGCAGTTGGAATATCTGTTTCACTTTCATATTTTAATTAAGATGTATCACATACAAAACACTCATAAGAACAAGAAATTATTGAATAAAATAAACTATAAAATGTAAAACATTTCTGCCATAGTGAAAGAAGGTAAGAATGTTCCCATGACAGAGGCCGCATTTCCATGCTGAATTGCAAGACTTAGCCGTTGTTTTAGGAATAACTTTGACCTTTGTTCTCCTGTCATTGTCTGTAGGAGGTTTCCTAAGGAATCTATAAAATTGACAGCTTCAGTGCACCAAGGACCTAATGTTTCGACTGCAAAAGGAACAAATTTGTAGGTCTGTTCTATTAGATTCCTATATTTTGTGGATTTGTTTGCCGCTCGTGAAGCCACTGCTCCAGCGTGGCGAGATGAATACTCCAAGTAAGAGGAGGCAAAGGTATCTGCTCAGGTAGCATACCACACTAGATGTTGACCCCTGCACCAAGGAATGAGGGTCATCCCATCGACACGTGTTCCATCGTCCTTGCTCAAACCAACTGGCTCCAGAACTGAAGGAATCTTGGCTGATTGTAATGCCCAGCATATAATGTTGTTCAATTCCTGGTGCCTTGAGTGTCTGTCTGCACTTTTAGAGCAGCTCAAACCATGAGTCCCTTCCTCATGAACTTTTTCGCCAAACACACAGGTGTGAGGGGAACATATATTACACCCTAAATGGAGTGCAACTGAAATCTGAAAGGTATTGTTCTCCAGTAGTGTACCAAGGTTTTTTGAAGGGAGTACTGTGAGCCAACCATTTGATTCTTGTTCCATGGCAGCTATGAGCCTCGCCTTTTGCTTAGGACAACTAAGGGTCAAATTGTGCCGAATGATTTGCATGTTGACCTCATCCCAATTTTATTGGGAACACTTGTCTATTGGAACATCACGTCCATGCCTGCTCCATTCTTCCAATCCTTCAGTATAATCTGGGACTGAGATCTCGTCCGAAGTAAGGGATAACATCAAATTGGCTATATTTGTCACCAAAACCACTGAACTTAAAAAAGCAGGCAGAGCGATATCCTCCACTTTTCGGATTCCAAATCCCCCAAAACATACGGGTAGAGATGCAGTGGTCCACTGTTGATCACTTAATTGGCAGTTCATGATGTTTTCAAGTGCCAACTTTATGTTTGTATCTATCCTGGCAATTATGTCGCTATACTTCCAGCAAGGAGCCTTTCCAAGAAAGTATGTTAACTTGGGTATTGCAAAGCAATGTTTCACTAAGTAGTATGCAACATGATAGTTTAGGTCCTTAGTTCTGTCAAGCAGAAGGCTAAGTTCATCATGCCTCTTCTGGAATAGTCTCTGCATAGCACCAGAAACAAAAGGAACTCCAAGTAAGATCATCACAGTTTTAATTCCAGGAGAGAGAATCTCAAACTCTTTGCTCACTGAGTCAGACTTTTCGGAAAGAAAGTAGAATTCGCATTTGGATGGGTTGATCTGTAAACCTAGCTGATAACATACTTCTATTATATAATGAAAATTATTTAGTACAACATCAGGTGGACCAGCCAAAGTGCCATCATCAAGGAACCAAACATTTAATTCTTATTTTAATTGTTCAATGATTGGTTGGATAGTTATGCTGAACAGAAGTGGTCCACATGGATCACCCTGCTGGGCTCCAACTTGAGATACAATTGTATCCTTACTAAAAAACAACAGACATGAAACCAAAAGTGACATCCTTCATAAAAGATGCCAGTGACAGAATCATCCAAATCACTTTTCCCACAAGGACAACACTGTGCCATAGAGTTCTACACAAGCTTTCTATCGGTATAGAAGAACTATCATAATTGAGAGAAAATGAAAATGGAGTAAAACCATATCACTCAGAACACGGTTACTACGGAAAATCAATAAGGATAAATATTGTATGAAAGTCCTGTAATTCAGTGAAGGCTTGCACCACAAATACACCATAAAAAGTATAACCATCACTTCTACACAGAAACAAACCTGCAATTCACACTCATATACATAATTATCCTCTCAGACAATGTAGTTCTCGAGAAATTAAGGTCAAAATAGCTCAACACACAAGCCAGTGTCATTTGCTTGCCATGGCCACCTCTCTTCTTTTTTTTTTTTTTTCACTTATTTGTACCTGTCTAAATCTGTATGTATTCTTATGAGAATAGATTGACTTTACCACAAAACCGCGCCAAGTGTCCAACTTGCGAACTACATTGGTTTCCCTTTTTTCATCTGAATGAGAAGGTAGAAAGAGCATATGAGATGGTGATGATCTGATAAAGTCAAAAAACTAAAACAAAAATAGCAGTGCTATTAGTGGCAAGACTATGAAATAGGATGATATTTGCAATAAATATGTGACCGGTAATATTTAATTACAGATTAATTTGAAAGAACATTTATCTTGCATTGAGACATCTCTTATGTCCTTTATTATTGATAAGAAAAAATATCTTATTTTAGAAAATGTGGACTGTATCTGGACACACATGACCAACACAGGCAGACAGAATCACTTAGACGCTTTTGTTTTGATCCATCGATATAAAAGACAATATTAATGAATGTATTGTTCATACAAAGTAAATTCAGAAGAATTACATTAGATACACAATGTTCCTTCCTAATGATATTTTCTTAATTTGCATTTAACAGTATATACGAGGGTGTATCAATAAATAACCGGACTGATTTAATTGTATTTAAATAAACCGCCCTGGAACGAAACGGCTGCTAGCTGTGGAAAGGTGAATCCTTCTTCTTGCAGTGCTGTGAATCACAGTCATGCAGAACGATTCAGTTAGGAGTTACACCCGGATATCGCAGGTGGTGTTTACTGTACCCAACATGGAACTGAAATTCCAGCAATGCGCATCGATAAAGTTTTGTGTTATTCTAGACAAAACTCCTACAGAAACCTTAGAAATGGTGGAGCAAGGATATAAAGACCATGCTTTAGGCAGAACACAAGTCTTTGAGTGGCACAAACGTTTCAAAGAGGGTTATGAAGACCTTCAAGATTCTCCGCGCCCTGGAAGACCCTTAACAGCAAAACTGAAAGTTAACATCAACACAATTGACGCAACTGTGCAAGAAGATCGTCGCATAACAATTGCGAAGGTTGCAGATATAATGAATTTGTCTTTAGGAACCAGATCTTGCCAGGAGAGGATGGATCTTGCACCATGACAATGCGCCGGCTCATCGAGCGCGTGCAACTCAAGATGTCGAAGAATCGGACATTGAGATCATGCCTCATCCACTGCATTCTTCGAATCTCACACCTTGCGATTTTCACCTCTTCCCTAAAGTGAAAAACGAGCCACGTGGTCGCCATTTTCAAAGTGATAAGGAGTTGAACATCGATGCGCATTGCTAGAATTTTCTGTTCCATGTTGGGTACAGTAAACACCACCTGTGATATCCGGGTGTAACTCCTAACTGAATCATTTTGCGTGACTGGGATTCACAGCACTGCTAGACGAAGGATTCACCTTTCCGCAGCTAGCAGTCGTTTCGTTCCAGGGCGGTTTATTTAAATACAATTAAATCAGTCCGATTATTTATTGATACACCCTCATAATGGATATAATTAATTTTACTTACATCACCTATAGTCTAAAAGACAATTTGTAAAACATGTCTGCCCACCAAAATCCTAATTTGATTGTATCGAAAATACAAAACATGATTTTCTGTGTGCACTGCGATCAGTTAAGCAGTTAACCACATGCACAGGTTTTCCTATGAATGGGAGTGCGCTCAAAGCTATATGCAGTGATGTGTGATGTGGCTGGTTAACTGATCAACTGGTTGTAGAGCAGTTGTGACTTAGTTACATTATGCATCAAAGTTGTCTCAAGTTTTCTTATGTGAGCAGTCGTCAAAACAGACATAAATTTTAGTTTCTTGAAATATATGATGCATACAATGTAAACATATACAATACTTTGCATTTCACACACACTGCACACCAATCTGGCATGTCACTTTTGGAAAAAGAATAAGAAGTCACGAAGTTTTGATGTTACTGAATGTAGAGTATGCACTACTGGAGACAATTGAATCATGCGGCCAAACAATGGGACAAGCATCACCGACAAATGGTGCAGGAAAGGCAATTTAAAAACTTAACTTAATGCATGCTACACACACCTAGGACATACCATGCACATGTTCACCATGCGTATGTCCCGTTGTTCCAGTCAACTTCACGCAACCAGAAAGATTCCAGTAATAACTGAGATTTTTTTTTCCTCCACCTACAGGATAACCATAGTCTGCGGATTTTGGCAGAACTTGCAGTAGGCCTACTTCTCTTTGCAATGTGCAATTGCCCAGAATCCTGTAATCCCTAACTTTTGTTGGGAGCCCTTTCCAAAGGCTTTTACGTGTTCTATTGTCGTATATCATCACATGGCGATAGTTTCACAGATACCCGACATACATAGCCATGGAACAAATGGAACAGGAATGACTTACCGTATTGGCCCGAATATAAGACGATGTTTTTTCCCTGAAAATGTGCTTTTAAAAACTATACTCGTCTTATACGTGGAGCCTAAGACTCAGCAACTCTCCATTCCTGAATGCAGCTGTGCACGTAGGCAACGGGTATCCCCAAGCAAGAAGTGACGTGCGTCCGACCCAAGGTCAACGCCGTGCGGAAATTACCGAACTTTACCGAACTTCGTGCTTCTGTTTGTACTCCACCAGGACCTTCTGATCACTCCTGACTGCACTGTTACTTGCCTGCGCGTCTCTATTATCTACGCGTAAATCGTTTGTTTGACCACCAGTCATGGCAGACGATGTGGAAAAGAAAGCATCTTCATTGTCTCAATGTGTAAATAAAGGCGAGAGAAGAAGTTATGGCATGAACTTCAAAATTCTGTTTTATGTGAAGCAAAATGTATTAATAAGCTATTTTACTTATTTTTTCGTAACTACCCTTCAAACATTCAGGGTCGTCTTATATTCGAGGTCGTCTTATTTTCGGGCCAATACAGTATATAACAAAATGAGAAAATGTAAACAAACATGTCAGACAAGGGGAGAAAAGAGACTGATAAGTGATAAGATCCTCCTTGCACTAGATGGCGACATGGGTGAAGTTCAGGGCTAGTCAACAGAGTTGTTGTTGACACATAACCTGTTGTTCCACTGGAATGGAAACACTGCTTGTTTAAGTAAATGGTGTCTCCAGATCTGTCTAGCATAGGGTGACCAGACATACCGTTTTTAACGGGATTGTCCCTTTTTTGATTGACTGGTCCCGTTGTCCCGACAAAAGTTTAACAGGACGTAAAATGTCCCTTTTTTAAATTAATTTCTTAATGTCCCGTTTTCATGAAATTTATTCTGTGTACGTAAGTTACAGTTTTGTGTGCACGCTCAAATCACGCTCATTTCTTTCTTTCTTTCTTTATTAACACGGATTCTAATGTTTGCCAAGAGATGGCGTTTGAATTTCTGAGTTTTGAAACATTGGCCGTTGGCGTCCTTTTCCAACGTTTACATTTGTATTTTCGCTTGTTCGTGACGTCCTGTTGTGTTCATCAAGTTATCTAGGATTGTGTAAAGCACAGATTGTGAAGCCGTTGGTTAAGGATGCCTAAACGAAAATGCAATTTCACGGATGCATTTTCTTAGAGCAGAGGAAGACAAGTTATTATGTACTTTATGCAAAGGCGTGTTTTCTATCGAGCATGGTGGCCGGTCAGACATAACACAACATGTGCAAAAGAAGAAGCACAGAGTGTCAGAGGCTGCTAGGAGTTCCAGCAAAAAATTAACAGCTTTTATGACGACACAAGGAAAATTGGATGAAGAAGGCAAACGTCTTGCTGCCCAAGAAGATTTGTTTACATTTCATACGATCAAACATAACCACTCTTATCGTTCAATGGACTGTACATCAACTCTTGTGCGTAGTCTGTTTGAAAAGAAGTTTTCATGTGGGAGGACAAAATGCGAGGCAATCGTGGTGAACGTCTTGGCTCCTTTCGCACTACGGGAAATCACCAAGGACTTGCAAGAAGCAAAATATGTATCAGTTATGATTGATACTTCAAACCACAATAACCTGAAGTTAGTTCCAGTCCTTGTAAGGTATTACATACCTAATAAAAGGATTCAGATCAAACTGCTTGAGTTCCAGAACCTTTCAGGGGAAACAGCAGAGATGCTAACAAACCACATTTTATGCATCTTGAAAAAATATAAGTTGACTGACAAAGTGATTGCTTTCTGTGGTGACAACTGCAACACAAACTTCGGTGGTGTTCGAAGAAAAGGTTCCAACAATGTGTTTTCCAAATTAAGACAGGAGGTAAATGATAACATTTTTGGAATAGGTTGTGCTGCTCATATTGTACACAATGCCATGCAGACAAGTGCAGACATTTTACCTATTGATGCTGACACGATTATTAATAAGGTATTCCAGTATTTCCACATTTATGCTGTTAGAGTGTCTGAATTGAAGAGCTTCTGTGAGTTTGTTGATGTCGAATATAGACAGGTGTTAGGAAGTGTAAAAACAAGATGGCTTTCATTACAACCAGCAGTGAATAGAGTGATCGAAATGTATGAAGGTCTTAAATCTTATTTTCTCTCACAGGAGAAGTGTCCCAAGCTACTAATGGACTTCTTCAGCAATCCACAATCACAACTTTGGCTTCATTTTATAAACTCTCAATTGAAAGTGTGTGCAAACACTGTGAAAAAAATTGAAAAGGACAATATGTGTGGCAACGAAGTTGCAGATGAATTGTGCACCTTGAAAAACAAACTTATGTGCAGAAAAACACAGAATTTTCGAACTTCCGTAATGATCTCCTTGCTGAAAGACCTAGAAGATGGAGGTTTGATGAAAGATTGTGAATTTACAGAGATTGCAAACAGGTTTTATGAAACTTTCCTACAATACGTAGAGAACTGGGCACAGCCTTTTGAAAAACTCTACAAACTCCAGTGGGTTCAACTGAACAGTCCTCCTTCATGGAACCAGGTTCAGAAGTGTTTGCAGTGGATAATAGAAATTGACAATAGATTAGAAAAAGTGATAGACGAAGATAAACTTTTTGATGAAGTACGACATGTACAAAACATCTTTGAAATTAAAAGTGAAACTTGGAAGAACAGTGGATCTGCAACTGAAAATAAGTGGATGGATATTTTTAGTGTTATGAAGGATCAAAATATTGAATTTGAGAGCATTGTGTGTCTTGTGAGCTTTGCTTTGGCGATTCCAGGAACAAATGCAGCATTAGAGAGAGTGTTTTCAATTGTCAATTGTATGTGGACAGATGAAAAGAATAGGTTTAATGTTGAAACTGTTAAGGCTATGGTTACAGTCACTATGCATTTCCGTGGTATATCTTGGAAAAGTTCTTATAATTTTCTGTTAGAACAACCAAAACTTTTGCAAGAAATACAGAACTCGCAAAAATACCAAAGAAATACTGGTTCAGATTCCGGATGCACTGTATCCGATGCAGTGAACTATAAATAAGATTTTGACTCTGAACTTAACTTCTCAGATTTAGGCAAGGATTTTATTGAAGTATCTTTAAAATATTATTTGTAAGGTTATAACATGTTCACTTTATTGGTTAAAATTAAAATTTAATTATTAATTATAGAATATGTATAGCATTTTATAATTATGGATTCATTTTTCTCAATAATCCATATAACATGCCTGAGTGTCCCGTTTTTTCATTTTTGAAATATGGTCACCCTAGTCTAGCAGCTTTTTGATAAGACACAAGAGACAAGAGGAAGCCTGAATCTTAATATTCTACTGAAAATCCCAGCTTAACTCAAAATAGCACTTGTACCGTTGCTCAGCTGCATGATTCAATTAGGGAAAAATTCAAATGGTGTAAATCCAATGGAGTAAAGGAGGCAAATCTAAGGTTATGCTATTGTCTGTAGTGCATTTCCTGGTGCATATTTGGTGTTTGTGTTACAAATTCAACTTCCCACATAAGGGAAGGTTTGCAACGCAAACACTACATATGCATTAAACTTTCATTAGAAGTCAGCATCTCTATCTTTTATCAAAATGAAGATTGTCTTGTTTGTTAATAGACTCCTCATATAAACAAGACAATATTGAAATTTTGATCAAGTATTTTTCATACATTTTTTGAAACTATTAATAGACCTAAAAACTAATTCAACATAGAAGTTCACATTTCAATAGCATACTCTACTGTTCCATTGAATACAAAATGGGAACTGGTACTGTTATGTGCTACTGGAATTTGGAGTGTACTTAAGTTAAGACTTGCCAATTTTAAAATGAATTGTATCAGTGGTTCGTCTTGCTTATCTATTTCTGAGATTCTGATATATATTTCACACATGTGTCGCATATAAATTTTTCTTCCTTTGGGGGAAAACCTGAAAAACTAATGTGAAATAATAATTAAATACAGCATGTGATCTAGAAGCTAGCCTTCAAGTGTACCAACCTTAAAAGTTACTATTTTCCCTTGGTGCACTGCCTTCTTGATCTCATGCAAGATCACATAGGCAGTGCTTGGTAACAATTGATTACTTTTGCCTGGCAGTTCTCATAAGTTGTTAATGCTCACTTTGCATGTTTCTTATTTTTGTTAATTACTAAAAATTTAGCAGGCATAACTAGTCACATGGTACCTAGTTCCTGGACACTAATCTTAGGTTTGTTATAATGATGCACCTGTGCGGTAATGAGTGCCGTAAGTTAGGTTGCCATCACTGGGTACGGGAATTCGACTTCCACCATTATATCATGAACAGGGAATTGATGAAAAATAACTGTTGTAGGGGGAAGAAAAGGAATAAAACAATAGATTATAGCCATCTTGGGCAACCAAAGAAACAGAGTAATATAAATTATATGTCTTTTGACTTTCAGTGCCCATTATTTTAGAAAAAAATATCTGTTTTGATTTAAACAAGTAGCTTTTTGTCTGTCTTCTTGCCTATTAAGTTATTGTTCATATCATAATGTAGCCTATAGAACTTGAAAAGTGTGGTCACTTATGCCACCATACCTTTGTTTATATGGAGAGAGCTGTGGCACTGCGGCAATCTGTCGAAGTGCTGGCACTGCAATCAGTAAAGCTGATATTGCGAGCTGCGGACCTTGCAGTTAGGTACAAGGAGTGTGTGTTTTAAATAATCGAATAACGTCGTGTGCTAATGTCTTTTTTTTGTGTCTTTTTTTGTAGCAACGTAAAATTTATCTCTCATTTCCAAAGGATATGTTTTTAATCTCTAGGTAAAAATACAACATGCCTTAGTGTTTTTTGCCGGGTTTTATATGAAGTATTCCCCGGAGAATTATTGTTTTAAGCCACCTAAAGTTTAAATATATTGTCACAAAGCCCAGAAAAGGAATTCCCCTAGAAACTGCCAGAACAACGGAGTCTAGAAATATCGTGGCCGCTCGCGGCCTCCTAGTGGACAGGCGGCAGACGAGCGAGCACTAGTGGGTGTGAAAACGGCAGCGATTGGGCCATGCTTCGTGGGGGAAGGCCTGTAGGGAGGAGCTCGCGCTAAGGGGTGTTGCCCGCACTCCGCAGAGCGCATTCCAGATTCCACATGGGTGGAACTTTCAAGACATCGCCTCTAGAATATTCGTCGGGCCTATATATAGGGCCGCGAGCGAGCTGAGACAGTCAGTCAGTGAATCAGAGTTGAGAGAGTCAGTCAGTAAATCAGAGGAGAGAGTTCGTGAGTAGCAGAGAGTCAGTCAGTGACAGTTCAGTTCAGTTCGTGAGTAGCAACGGCCAGTCAGAGGGAGTCAGTCCGTGAGGAGTGATGAGCCAGTCAATGGGAGAACAGTCAGGAACAGCAGGAGAGAGTCAGCGTCAGAGTATGAACTGGACGGAGAGCACTGATCAGTGACCGGAGGGACTAGTCAACGGAGGAACCCGCGAACGGAAGACCTAGTCAACGGGGAACTAGTGACCGGAGAGAAGGGTGAACGGAGGAACTAGTGAATGGAAGAGCTGGCGAGCTGATCTGGACAGGACTGGGACAGTGCTGTGACGTGGGCAGTGAGCACCGGACAGAAGAGGGATTTGGAGAACATTCAGGACTTTTTTTACTGTATTGACCATTGTTCGATAGGAAATAAAGAAATCTCCATCCTTCAATTAGAAACTCGGTGTTCTGATTTAGAACCCCGACGAGCCCTTGTTACAATATATAAAAAACAGGATAGAGCAATACCAAAGAGAGACAGACAGCTTACTAATAAGAATGATCTTTGTTCATAGCATTTTTCCTGATGACATCATTATCAAGTCAGATATCCATTATGTTGACGGTCTAGGTGGTGTTTGAAGATAGGAGCCGTACTCCAAATTTTTCAGAATATTTCACAAAGGATTCTATCTAATAAGAGGAGAATATGTCACACCCCAAGAGAGCTTGTAAAAAACTTGACTTGACTTTGAAGGGGGGGTCTGATATCAGCCCTAGCACTGCGACCTTTTCAGATCTATTGCGCATCCCCATCCTTTTGCTTTCAGTCAAGCAGTCTATTGTTCGAAATGAATCTAATCAGACTGCTGACCGGGACATGTGATAGTTCATCTATCCTTGGAAAATGATTGCCAAAACATTCTGCTCTCGATTTAGCAAGAGCCGGGCAATCACATAATAGATGAGTTACAGACTCATCTCCTTGCTAGCATCTAGTGCAGGTTGGGTTGTCATGCAATCCCATCCTATGGAGGTTGTATTTCAGGGCACAGTGTCCTGTAAGGAATCCTGTTACCCATGAAAGCTTTCTCCTATTGAGTTTTAATAGGTACTTTGCCCTGCTTTTATCAAGGTCAGCAATTAGTACCTTGGAATGTCTGCAACCTTCAGTGGAGTTCCAGTACTTCTGGTGCTCTTTTTGAGCCCAGATCATAATTGCCTGTCTTACTGATCTGTATGATATTCCCAGTACAGGTTCGGGTCCCACAAATGGGATTTCACTGCCTTTCTTGGCTGCTCTATCAGCTTCCTCATTGCCCCGAATCCCCATGTGTCCCGGCACCCACATCAGTTGCACTGAATTGTGTTCCGCCAGTGTCACTAGAGATTCTCGGCACTCTGAGACCATCTTTGATTTCATTAGAGGTGACTCAAGAGCTTGAAGAGCTGCTTGGCTGTCAGAGAGAATAAGTATATTTCTTTTCTTATATCCCTTCCTAAGGCTTTCCGTGATGCTGGCTGAGATTGCATAAACCTCTGCCTGGAAAACAGTAGTAAATGTTCCTAGACTATAAGAAGTCTTGGTACCATTACCATAGAGACCAGCTCCCGTTCCTGACATGGTTCTAGAACCATCAGTATACCAGATTGGGCCTTTATTTATTAAAGGTTTGTCCTTTCTGTCCCATTCATCACTTTGTGGATATGTGACTGTAAAGTTTTTATCAAACTTAAATCTTGGTTTCATAATATCAGTCCTCATTTCGAGTATCTGTTGAGTATTCTTGTCCCAAGGAAGTTTGAGATAGCTTATGTGTCCCGTGTCAGACACCTCAGTTTGACGACAAATTCGGTGATAAGACATTAGGGCCTCCGCCTCCACCCACAAATGTAGAGGCATGAGTCCCATCAATATCTCCATTGCCGCAGTGGGAGTTGTTTTAAAAGCTCCCATTATCGATATGCAGAAAGCCCTTTGTAATGAATTAAGTTCCTTCCTGCAGACTTTGAGTTTTACTCTTGGCCACCACATTAGTGCAGCATAAGAGAATACAGGTCTGACCATTGCAGTGTAAATCCAATGCACTAAGCTAGGTTTCAGGCCCCATGTCTTACCAAGCATATTTCTACAGGTCCAAAAGACTCTATAGGCTTTGGTAATACAATGTTCCATATGGTGTTTCCAAGTTAATTTCTGGTCTAATATGAGTCCCAGATATTTAGCTTGAGCCGAATAGGGCACATTTTCACCAAAAAGTGTGAGTCGGGAAAGATCCATCCTCCTCATTCTGGTGAAGGGTACCACTACTGTTTTGCTGGGATTAACGGACAATCTGTTCTCGTTACACCAAGCTTCCACCTCCTTAAGTGCCATTTGTAGCACTTCAGATACTATGTTAGGGAATTTCCCTCTTATGATTATTGCAATATCGTCTGCAAAACCAACTGTAAAGTAACCACTCTCATTAAGTCGACACAAGAGCGCATCCACAACAAGGTTCCATAGCAGGGGTGATAAAACACTCCCCTGCGGACAGCCCCTCATCGTAGACACCCTCAGTGTCTCCGCACCTGCATAGAAGTGAAGGAACGTTGCGTTTGTAAAGGGCATTAGATACCACCTCACAGGATGTTCTGTCAAATGCACCTTCAACATCAAGAAAAGCACCTATTGCTATTTCTTTAGTGTTTAGCGCCTTCTCAATAGATGAGACCACTTGATGAAGTGCTGCTTCAGTCGTTTTCCCTGATTGATAGGCAAATTGGTACTTATGTAAAGGGATTACCTTTAATACATTATCCCTAATGTGCATATCCACTAATCTCTCCAATACTTTAAGTAAGAAGGAGGAGAGACTAATCGGACGATATGCCTTTGCCTGGGCGTAACTAGGACGCCCTGGTTTAGGTATAAATATCACGTTAGTTTGTCTCCAAGCCATGGGTACATACCCAAAGGCTAGGCAAAACCTATAGATACTACACAATAAGGTCTGGATTGAATCAATACCTTGTTGTAGAAATGCGGGAATGATCATGTCATTACCCGCTGCTTTGTATGGTCCAAAAGAGTTAATGGCCCATCTAATTTTTGTGACATTAACTATGTCTCTAATCAGATTCCAATCCTCTCTGTCCAGTCGATGACGTTCCAGATTTGGTTGCCTCTGATCTATGACTTAGTCATTGTCTACCTTGGAATCTGGGAAGTGGGCTTTCGCAAGCTGCATAAGCGTTTCCTTACCAGATTGAGTATAAGTGCCATCAGGCAACTTGATAGTGCTTACAATTTTTTGAGCACCTTTTGCCATTTGCTTCTTGAACCTCGCACTGCTGGGAATGTTTTCCATCCCCTGGCAGTACTCCTTCCATGAAGTCCTTTTGACTTTACGAATACCTTTGTTATATCTGGTGAGGGCTTTTCGATAGGAGTCCCAATCACCAGTTCTCTTCGCAAGTCTAAATAATGTCCTTGCTTTCCTCCTAAGCAAGCTTAACTCTTGAGACCACCAAGGCACCCGCCTTGGTGAGTAAGCTAACTTGGCCTGACAATTATGACTATAGGATAGAAGAATTGATTGTTGCAATTTGTCAACAGCAAACTCCACATCCAATGTCGAACGAATCTTCTTTGAAATACCCGATACCAATGCTGATAGGTCCTTCCTATATCCGTCCCATTCAGTATTTCTCGGGTCTCTATATATCACTGGCTCAGTGACTTGCGCTTTAATTTCAAAGCAAATGCATCTATGATCAGAAGAAGTAATTTCTGATGATACATGCCACCCTAATATTAGGTTCTCAATAACATTGGTCCCTAACGTTATATCAATTACTTCCTCCCTTTGTGGAGTTACGAAGGTCGGTTCATTGCCTCTGTTAAGAATATTAAGTTTTGAACTTACCAAATACTCCATTAGCTTCTCCCCTCTTGGATTGATATCCTTGCTCCCCCACAGTGTGTGGTGTGCATTGGCATCAATTCCCATGACGATCTCCTTGCCCGTACCAGTGCAGTGAGTGACAAGGTCCCTCATTGTCTCTGATGGTGGCTCAGAGTCTTCATAAGGGAGGTATATGGATGAGATCATTACTGTCCTCTTTCCATCCAACTCCCCTATTGATGTCTCAATTGATGTTACATCCCTGGAACAGAACTTTACTTGAAGTACTGCATCTATCCCCTTCCTTGTATAAATACAAGTTCTTGGGTTTTCATTACTAGGTCTATACAGTTTACCCTTAGTACAAGTGATCCCTCTTATTGACCCCTTGTGAAGCCAAGGTTCCTGAATGAGGGCTATATCAATATTCTCTTCTACCAATCTCTTGCTTACAAGAGCTGATGCTGCTTTACAATGCTGCAAGTTGATCTGAATTACTTTCATATTTAATTTGATCTTCCTGCTGCACTTACCTTAAGCCGTTTCGGGTGCGGAACCTCCGGAGTCCCCTGTCTCCATGGTCTCCAGTTCGTCCCTTTCCTCATCGGCTGCTTTCGCTTCAGTTGCTTTGTCCGTCTTCTGTTCCGGGTCAGACAGGATCTTAAAAAGGCCCTTGTCTAGCCCCGTATAGACGGTGTATCCATTTTTTATAATGGTTTTTGCAGATTCCTGGTCCACCATCAAAATAAGGCGTTGCCCATTCGAGTCTGCTTGTCTGTTCAGTACTTTCCAGTGCTCAGTACTTAGCCCCTGGTTAAGTCTCTGGATTCGTCTTAGTAGCACTTTCGGATCATCGGTTGTTAGGTCACGTGTCTTCAAGGCCACTTTAACTGGTTTTGGCAAGTCCTTAGGGTCAGTGACCTTAATTACTTGGCCTTCTTGAATTGTAGCTCCATCTATGTTCTTCCGGAGCCATTCACAGGTTCCCTGATCTTCACAATAATAGATCAGGGCTCCATCCTGAAGGGAGAAGGATCTGAGTTTGGGTAGAGATTCGCCCGAAGGTGCCTCATCTATCCTCCTCACGATCACTGCCTGTACTAATCTGATGTCTTCTGCCATCAGCTTGTTCTCAGGGTGAGATTCCCTGATGATTGCCATCTTGCAGGAGGCCAGGGCTTCCCTGTATGAGACACCTGGTTCAGTGCCCCTGGGTCTTTTCACAGGTTTAGCCTTGGCCGAGGGAGGTGTATCTTCACTGGTCCTGGTTCTTTTGGAAGTCCCTGTCCCAATGATGATTCCCTCCCTGCCAGTTTGAGTGGTCTCTTTAGTGCCCTCGCTCTCTCTGGCTTTCTTCAATTTCCTTCTTGCTGCACCAGATAATTTGTGTGTGTCTAAGTGCAGCCGATTCAGATTTGAGGCATTCTTGCCCATTTCTTTTTCAAGTGACAGATTTCTCTCTGCTGGAGAGTCTCTTTCACTTGCTTTATCTTTGTCAGGTGACAGATTTCCCTTTTCTGTAGGGTCTCTATCATCCGCCTTAGGTTTTGTTGTTGTTTGGTCCATTTATGTCCCACGAGTACCGGAGAATTAAACAGTCACCCAATACAGAGCCCCGAGTATATTGGGAAGGCTAAATCCTTCAGGGTGTCGCCTGGTGCCCTGAAGAGATCGTTTGCGACACTGTATCTTTAACCACCCCAGTGCCATTCATCCCTCGGCACGATGCTTTCACACCTTGGATTGGGTGAACCAGAGCCCTCTAATGGTCCTCCTGCTGGGAGTCCCGCAGGTTCTCCAACTGGGAGTCCCTAGGGATGGTTAAGTTGAGTTGCTTCTTCGTCTGGTTTCTCCCCACCAACCTGCCCAGCATGGGAGGCCCTACCAGTAGCAAAGCTACCGCTGGTATAGCTTGGTGGATCCCAGAAACACACAAGCCCCACCACCAACTACAAGGTCTTGCAACTCCTAGGTGGGGAAGAGAGCTTGTAAAAGAGCTGACACCTGAATTTTTTCCATCAAGTTCTGATCAGGGTAATTTGCCGTGTTAGTCATATGAACAAAGCAAAGAATCATCGCTAGAAGGAGCCTCATTGATTAAAAACAAAGAGGACATCACCTACTTGAAGCAGAAAAAAATATTAATAGAAATTTGACCAGAGCCAAAAACAAAATTTCCACACAGAATGAAAAAATTGCTATCTCAGAAGGAAATTAGCAGCTTAGAACAGTTCAAATTCATTAGACAGTAAAGTTAAATGTCTTTCTAAAATCAGAAGATAGGTTTTGATTCAATGCTGAAAAAGTTTAACATTTCTAATACGAGTAGTAAAGGGCTGAGATACTGTGATGAGTTTATTTTAGGAAGCTTGTTATTCAAAATTATGACCCCTAAAGGTTATAAACACTGCCTCAAGCATATTATAATTCAGATTTTCTGGTGTGCCTTTTGCAGTAGGGATTTTCACTATTCTGGTTAAAGAGTAGAAAACTCACGCCTTAACTTTTGCTCTTTACTAACGACAACTTTGTCTTGCAGTTTCATTAACAACATGGCAGCTTACAGCACTTCCAACATGAATAAAGAAAATACTAAACACAATTATTATGTTGATGTTACAGTGTTACCAACATATCAACACACTTCCAACCACAGAATCATATAGAAAAAAAAATATTTTGCATACATTTTTAACATGAAATATTTATTATATGCTATTGGAATACAATATGAATGTATTATATTGTTATATATGGTCGGTACAACGCCAAAGTGAACTAAGCGCCAATTGTCAAAATATAGACTATTGGTAGTCCATGGTGCAGATTTTGATATCCTACGGTCTGCAATAACGAACTAAGCGATAGTACGATAGTAAAATCAGTTGAGAAAAAAGGAAATTTCGTTTTGATCAAGATTTTTTTACAACACTCAAACTTCAACTTCAGTTTTCTCAAAATATGGAGTTTGGCGCTTAGTTCACTTTGGCGTTGTACCGACCATATGAAACACAACACTCCCTGAAACATTTAACACATGAGCTTTGATTTCAGTTTATCAAAAGCTGGATGATGCAATGGCTTAGTAAGTATGTCAGCCAGTTGGTCTTGGGAAGGACAGTATTCAATCTCGTACCATCCTTGACTGATTTCATCACTAACAAAGTGAAATTTGACATCGATATGCTTGCTGCATCTGGTTATTTGTCCTGATTTGATAATTTGGATTACATTTTGGTTGTCCACGCAAAGTGTCATTTTGATTTGCTTGCCAAATAGTCCCTTAAGGAAAGTCTTGATGTACTTTATCTCTTGACAACATTATGCATCTGTGGTGTATTCTGCTTCAGTTGTGGATTGTGCCACTACACTTTGCTTTCTTGAGCACCAAACCACTGGTCCACCTCCACAAAGGATTATGTATCCAGTTGTACTCTTTGGCCTTTTCCAGATCTCCTGCAAAATCAGCATCACTGTATGCAGTCACTTTACAGTCTTCTTTGTTGGATGAGTAGAAAATTCCTTCCTTTTGATGACCATTCAGGTATCTCAGTGTTCTTTTCACGTTGCTGATGTCTTGGCTTGATGGCTTCTCCATTGACCTGCTCCCATAGTTGACAGCATAGGCCAGGTCTGGTCTGGTTTTGCAAGATAGGTAAAGTAGACTTCCTATGATTTCTCAATATGGGTAATCACTATCCGTAGAACTCTGACTTGCTTGAGTGTTCATCTCAGTTGGAGTAATTGGAGTTGACATTGGTTTTGACAGATCCATTTGATATTTCTTAAGGACTTGTTTGCTGTATTTGGCTTGGTTGATTAATATCCATTCTCATCCCTTGTGATTTCCAGTCCAAGGTACTGAGTTGGGTTTTCTTGAACAGTTATTTCAAAATTTTTCTTCAGTCCTTCAAGCAGCATCTTCATCTCGTTTTCATCTTTTCCAAATAAAATTCCATCATCCACATGGACAGCTAGGAACATCTTCTTGTCTGTATTCTTGGTTTTGAAGACACACTGATCCGACTTCAATTGCTTGAGATTTTCACCTTTCAGAAATTCAGTAAGACGCTTTTTCCATTGTAGTGGTGCCTGTTTTATCCATAGAGAGCTTTCTTGAGTAGGCATATCTTTCCTGGAGCATTGTAGCCATCTGGGATTTTCATGTACACTTCTTCTTCCAGGTTACCATTGAGGAAAGTGGTCTTCACATCAAATTTATATATTTTTATATTTCTTTGAGCAGCTGTGGCAAAAAGGAGTCTCAAATTACCTGTCTGGACCACTGTGGATGTCTTTGAAATCCAGATTTTCCAATTTTTGCTGACAGCCCTTGGCCACCAGTCTTGCTTTATGTTTTCCATCTTCTTTTATCTTGAAAATCCATCTTCCTGTAACAATTTCTTTTCCTTTTGCATATTTTTCATCCACAAGTTGCCATGTATCATTTTTCTTCAATGATTGCTTCTCTTCTTCTATTGCCTTTTCCCATTCTTGTTTTTCAGGAATTTTCATGCATTCGGAGAATGACATAAAAGCTTCATTATCATCATAAATGACATAATCTTGGAGTCTTTGTGGCTGCTTTCTTTGCCTTCTTGGTCATTGCATAACATTTTGTTGATTTTCGTTTTCTTGATTTTCATTTTCAGATTCATCATCAGATTAATTTTCACTTTCTGAAGAATATATATGTGGGATTCAACAATTCCATTTCTGTCTTCATTGATTCCATTTCCTTTATGTCTCAGTATATTATTTTCATAATAATAATAATTCACAGTGGCGGATCGTGGCCGGAAAATTAGGTGAAGAGAAAAAATGTCACATGCTTATGTGAATAACGGAATTCACCTATGTCTTGTATACCAAAACAATTCTTCCGTAGCCCTTTAAGGCTGCAAACTTGTTGGTGATATCATCATAGAATGGCTGCTTTTCTTCTGGCTGCAGTAGAAGTTCTTTCTGAATTGAAATATTCGCTAAACAAGATACTTGTCAGATTAGTATCTGGCAACATTTTTATTCTTCATTTAGTAGGCCTACGTCGTGATCTGATAGCAGGCACAATGATGATTTGATTTTAAACAATGCGGGTAAGAATGTGGTTATTATTTATAAAATCGGATACATTTTATTCATGGAATACTCTTAATAAATCCCACTCGGGATTATCAGTTTCATGAGATAAATTCGATCCTGCTTCTCTGCCGCAAATCTATCGATGTTTATCATAATTATTATTCTCCTAATCAGATTATTCAGAATATTCCATTCATGCGATGCGGACTTAGGTATTGACTAACAATCTTTAACAATCGACCATTGACTGTTGTTTATCTTATAAGTTAATATGCTTGCGAGGGTCAGAAAGATGCAATTTTATCTGATAAACTTCAGATAGTTACTGGATACTTCAATGCATTAATATGCAGTGATTGATATGTCCCATGTCGTATGATTACCTGTGAAAAAATATGCATTGTAGGAATGAAATGTCATGATCCACGTTCTCTTCGGAGTATAAACTGGCAAATGGATTGGGATTAGAAGAACAATTACAGTGTAATTATATTTGTAGTGTTCAACGTATTAACATCAAGGCTGTGATGGATAATATATTATGTGCTTTATGAACCCTATATTCAAGTGCAAACGTGCCCACCTGTTTCTCCAAGCTATGTATGTGTTCTATGCTGACAGTGTGAGGTACTGGCGAAGAAAATGCCTGAACACGGGGGACTGCTTTGTGGGTAGTGGGGATGTGGGATAAGGGAGAAAACTGCTGCTTGCCATCCTCATTTTGAGTGGAGCAGACTACCCATGCAACAGTGGGAATCGTAACCAGATCAGCTTCACCACAGCCGACTTGAAGCACACTGCGCTGGAGTGCTTGAAGGATCTCAGTGTCTCCTAGCTTTGACACCAGGTGGTGGCGTGGCGGGTAGTTCAAAAATACAGATACATTTATAATAAAAACCAACATTTGTGATATGGAAAATAAACTTTAAAAATACGTCTCGTAAAGGAAAAATACTGGTGAAGTGCTACTTCACCTACTTCCCCTGAATAGCCGCCACTGATAATTCATTATCATTTTCCATGTTTTCAACTGAGATGAAAATTCTTTCTTTTTCCTCATTCTTCATCACATCCAGAAAAACTACATCTTTCGACACAAAAATTTCCTGGGTATCTGGATTCATGATGATATCCATTTTCTGAATATCCCACAAATATTCCTCTCTTACTTCTTCTGGTTTCCAAGGATTCCGGTGTACACAACCAAACCAAAAATTTGTAGGTTAGAGAGGTTTATGTCCATACCACAGTTCTGCTGGTGTCTTGTCTTTTACATTGGTAGGGCTTCTGTTCACTAAGTATGCTGAAGTGTACAGAGCTTCACCCCACATGTAGTTTTCCAGGTTGGAGTCAAACAGTAGAGCTCTTACTTTGTTAACGAGAGTCCTGTTCATTCTTTCTGAGGTACCGTTGGTCTGAGGTGTGTATGGAATAGTATAATTCAACACAATTCCTTTTTTCTTACACCATGTTTTAAAACTGTTGCTGCTGTACTCACCTCCATTATCACACCTTATTTTCGATGCTTTCAGGTTGAAATGAGCTTCAGCTCCATTTATGTGTTCTTTCAAACATTCTTCCACCTCGCTTTTCTGTTGGAGTAGATACACTTTCACAAAGTGTGTGTAATCATCCACACAAGTCATGAAATAAATTTTTGTTGTTGTATGTGGGTGAATCTATTTTCCCACAGACATCTGAGTGTATGATCTGTAACGGTCTTGTTGCTCTTTTCCTTTCAGTATTGAAAGGCATTCTCACTAGTTTAGCTTTGCGGCATGTTTCACACTGTAAGTCACTTTTGCATTCTTTTACTGGTTCTGGTACACCACTGCAGAGTTGAGGAATTTTCTTGAGGTTGTTGTAGCTGATATGTCTAAGCTTCTTATGCCAATCTTCAAGAGTTCTTGAAGCAGCAATATCTTCTTTTGAGTTTCTTGGAGTTTCTATATTCACCACATAAAAACCATTATTGTTCTTGTATCCTTGCAGTAAAACTTCATGCCTTTGATGTTTTGTGAACAATACTTCTCCATCGTGCTCAATGATTGCACTCACTGACAGTAGATTTCTGCTTAGCTCTGGCACGTATGTCACATCTTTAAATATGCCATTATCCATTTCAATAGTTCCAACAAGTTCACCCATCATACTGTTTCCATGTTTTGCCACTTTTATGTTTACAGGTTCTTCTGGTATTTTTGTATTCTTGAGAATATTTTCTTGATTTGTTAGATGAGCATTGCATGCACTGTCAAGAACAAACTCACCTTTGTTATAGCCAGCTGTTGCCTTTTTCTCACTTATGTATACTTCAGTCAGAAAACTCACTTTTTCACTTTTCTTGTCCTTAGACTTATCCCTTGAGAAACAGTTTTCCACTGAATGATTTGTTTTCTTACAGAAGATGCATGGTAGATACTGTTTGTTTTTCTTTTCTCTGTCTTTGAAGAAACAATTTTCCTCAGAGTGATTTCTTTTCCATGTGTTAAGAATGGGAGAGGAGATAAAGCCAAAACAGGTGATGGAAGCAAGAAAGGAGGGAAGGAGAGGAAGAGGAAGGCCCAGAACGACATATTTAGACAATATCGAGGGGATGGCAAGAAGAAGGGGGAAAGGAATGGGAGAATTGAGAAGAATGGCAAGGGACAGAGGAGAATGGAGGAAATGGATCGAGGCAGACCCGACGCCGTGAGGCACAAGGGGAAGAGAAAGAAGAAGATGAAGTGATTTCTTTTCTTGCAGATTCCACACTGAGGGTAAATATTCTGTGATTTCTTATTATTTCTGCTCTTGTATGCTTTAAATGCAACAGCTTCTTCCTTGGCGTGTCCATTGAGAAGATAATTTTCCTTTGACAGTCTTAATTTTCAATTATCAAGCTTTTTGTCACTGTCTGCTGCAGAATCCCAGGCGCTTCTAAAGTGTTTGTACTGGTCTGGAAGAATAGTCATGATTTTTGTTATCATGTCATCACTGATCTCATCTGAACACAATATTTTGAACATGACATCTTTTGGTTTGTCCTAGGTATAGTTGAAGAAATCAGTTTGTAGCTGTTTTTTCTGTTGTGCAGATCGTTTGTTGTAGATGTCTTTTGCTGTATCACATCTCAAGATATGTTGATCAATTGTTCTTAGTATATAATACTGTGCTTTTGCATCCTTTGTCGTCCACCTGTCGATGGTTTGTGCATTGTCATCATCCTCTTCCGTGGGCAATATCTCTTCACCACTAACTATTTTATAGAGTTGTTTTGCACGAAGCATTATTCTCATTTCAAAATTCCACAGTGGGTATGTTTCAGCATTCTTGAGTTTTGGGATGCTAGACAGTTCATTTTCTTCGGTCGCCATTCTTGGGCGTAGTCCTCTTAACCTCTCTGCATATTTTCGTGTGCAGTCGTTACACTGATCACTTTCTACAGCTATGTGCTCTCTTGAGCCATGCCTGGGCCCATAACTGATTATAATTAGGATTTTGTGGTGTGCATTCAGCCTTTTGCAGTAGGGTTTTTCACTATTCTGGTTAAAGAATAGAAAACTCACGCCTTAACTTTTGCTCTTTACTAACGACGACTTTGTCCTGCAGTTTTATTAACAACATGGCGGATTACAGCACTACCAACATGAATAAAGAAAATACTAAACACAATTATGTTGATGTTACAGTGTTACCAACATATCAACAAAGCATGGGTTACTTCCTCTCCCTTCAGAAACGCAATTTAGGAGACTGTGTTAACTAAGATAACTTTCAACCTGAAAATAACGAAAACAAATTCTTTGTGAATAATTGAAGAGCATTTTTTCAAAAGCCGATATCTACATGGATATCTCAGTGCAAGAGGTGACTAAGTGCCATCAAGAAAAGTGCTAGTATTTGTGTGTATTGACCAGCAAAGATCGTATTCTATCTAAGCCAAACATGACAAACAGCCTTGCTGTATCAGTTACAGACACAGTAATGGCTGCTAGTCATGTTTGGCGTAGATAAAATACGATCTTTGCTGGTCAATACACACAAATATTAGCACTTTTCTTGATGGCACTTAGTCACCTCTTGCACTGAGGTATCCATGTAGATATCGGCTTTTGAAAAAACGCTCCTCAATTTGACTAAGAATTAAGAAACTATTCATAATAAATATATTTATTACAATATTCTGCCTTAACCCTTAACATTTAACACACAACTTATCTTGAAAATGCATCCTTAATGAAAACATAATTGACCAAAATCATTTATTTGACTTGACTACAACGGTGACCTAGGTTACCAAATAACAAATTTTATAAACAACATTATTTCAGAAGAATTGTGGTGTTCATTACATCTTATATGAACTGAAGATGGCGCAGCATACGCCGAAATGCATTTTCAAGATAAGTTGTGTGTTAAATGTTAAGGGTTAAGGCGGAATATTGTAATAAATATATTTAATATTAACCCTTATCTGTTGGAAATGAGTTATTTTAATTTTATTCATCCCTATAATATAAAGCCACATGGCTGACTGACTGACTGACTCACTGACATTAATGTTTGCCCACTTCCAGATGAGCTAGAAACTTGAAATCTGGTACACGTATAGCTTTTAGGCTGTAAACCACAGGAAAATTCCGAAAAGTTTATTTTTTTAATTTTTAGCCCTAAAAACCCCCCGAGAAAGGGCTCGGCTCGGCACACCGATATTAAAGTTTGCCCACTTCCAGATGAGGTAGAAACTTGAAATTTGGTACACATATAGCATTTAGGCTGCAAACCACAGGGAAATTCCAAAAAGTTAATTTTTTTTAATTTTTAGCCCTAAAAACCTCGCGAAAAAGGGTTCGGCTCGGCTCACCGACATTAATGTTTGCCTAATTCCAGATGAGCTAGAAACTTGAAGTTTGGTACACGTGTAGCTTTTAGGCTGTAAACCACAGGAAAATTCCAAAAAATATATTTTTTTAAATTTGTAGCCCTAAAAACCCCCGAAAAAGGACTCGGCTCGGCTCACCGATATTAATGTTTGCCCACTTCCAGATGAGCTAGAGACTTGAAATTTGGTATACATATAGCTTTTAGGCTATAAATCACAGGAAAATTCCAAACAGTTTATTTTTTAAATTTATAGCCCTAAAAACACCGAAAAAGGGCTCGGCACGGCTCACTGACATTAATGTTTGTCCACTTCGAGATGAGCTAGAAACTTGAAATTTGGTACACATATAGCTTTTAGGCTGTAAACCACAGGAAAATTCCAAAAAGTAAATTTTTTAAAATTTTTAGCCCTAAAAACCCCCGAAAAAGGGCTCGGTTTCCATGGCAACGGTATTATCGAACTGTGTTCACGTATGGCTCTGAAAGTTTAGAAATAATTATTTCCGTAAACCTAACAGGGTAGTTGAGATAGTAACGTCTTGGACTCGCATTCTGAAGTCTCAGGTTCACAATAATTAAATCCAATTAACATATTTTTGTCCAGAACTAACAAAATTTTCTTCTATCTGTTAAAGAAATTTCATAATTTATATTCTTTAATTATGACTCGGAGATGAAGTCCCGCATTCTTTACAACATATTATAACCAATTTAATTTGTCTTTTTTATGATTTTCCTGGTCGTAAAGGCAAAGGCCAAATTGAATATTCACTTACCATGTATCTTAGTCGCTATTTCATCTTATATCATGTCCATTTAAATTAATACCAGTTGAAATTTACTCCATAAAATACACCATAAATGTACGTACACTTCCAGTTGATCTAGAAAACTTAGACTTGGCAAACTGATACCTTTTAGCCTGCAACCGACGGGAAAATTCCGAAAAAAAACCCAAAGTCTTCCCACATTTATTTTTTCAGGTTTATTGTGGCAAAAAAAGGTAATAGCCAATACAGCAGACTAAATACACGCATTCTATCTCCATTGATCTTTTAAAAAAAAACCTTTCCCGAGATCTTTAGCGGGGGTTTGGGGGCAGAGCCCCCAATGAGCGAAGCGAGTAATAAGTATAAAACAAGAATTTGCAAATTAAATAACCTATGTATTTAGTAATAGTAATTTTTTTAGCTATTAACTTTTATTAGTTACATCTACAATTTCTGGAAGAGAGAAACGTGAGTCCTGAAATAATCACTGATTGATATTAAAACCATTAAGTCCTGATATTGATATCCAAATGACTAAATATTCTAAAATGCCTATCAGGCTGTAAGTGCGGCTGTGCTCGTTCTACTCTAATCCAAACATATCAGAAATATGTTATTCCAGTGATTACATACAGTTGGGAAGCATTAATCACAGCAACACCCTCCACGATAGCTAAACTTGAATTAGTACAGAACCAGGCATTGCGCCTAATAACTGGGGCAGTCAAAACTACACCTGTTAACGCAATGCTCTATATCACAGGAACTAAACCAATAACCCAACTTATACAAGAAAAGGCACTAACATTGCATGAAAAGTTAATAAGAATTCCAGGCGATCAATACTGGAAAAACTATTCTAACCACAGTAGACAGCTAATAACACAACAAGGATTCATCCAAAGAATACAAGAAATCAAAGCATCACTGCAGCTCAATAGCAAACCACAATTGCTGAAATATCCACGAAATCCCACTGAAACCACACAGGTCAAATCCCACCTCGACCTTCTACAAACCATAACCAAAAAAGATATGCAACCAGAAACTTTAAAGACTCTAGCATTGGAAACGATGAACACTCGATACCCCCAGACAAATGGAAACATATATTTACAGACGGCTCCCAAATAGAAGGCTATCCACACACGGGAGCAGGTATCCACAGCGATCTATTCTCATTCTACAAACCTCTGGGACAGCATTCTACTGCCTACGATGGCGAAATAGAAGGAATTCGCATCACCCTTCAACAATTATGCATTCAAAAAGACAAAGTAGAAAAAGCTGTCATTTTTGTTGACTCAAAGGCAGCAATACAATCAGTGAGCTCCACAGACAAACTTATCTCATCAGCAGTAGAAGAATGCCAAGCCCTAATCCATAAACTACAGGAAAACAGCAACAAGGAAATAGTCCTACAGTGGATACCAGGGCACTGTCAGATTGCAGGAAACGAAGCAGCAGATGCACTGGCAAAGAAGGGAACAAAAATAATGCAAACCCACCTACAAGAAACTTCATACCACTCTATCAAACTATATATAAAGAAAATATACAAAAAGGACAACAAAAAATAAGTGACAAAAATTGGAAAAAGGAAATTGCTCAAGTTCCTGATTGGCCAAGAAACAAAGCGGTTGCCATCTTCCGGCTAAGTGTCCAACATGACTATTTGGGGAAGCACTTACATCGCATTGGAATATGAAACGACCCCAACTGCATGTTATGTAATTTACAAGAGACCATGGACAGAAGCCACCTACAACGTTGCCCTGCCCTTTCAAGCACAACAGAATGGGACCGGTATTGGGAAGCAAGAAGAAAAATGTCAACTGTATAACATCCTGTGTAACCCTCAAAAGTGGAACACTCTCTAATATTGTATTGTACTGTTATATATTGTATTTTGTAAGCATTATGTTATGTTGTTTATTTATTTGTTTTTTTAGGTTGCAGAGGTTAATGGTATCTTTTCATGTAAACCTGCCATTAGAAATAAAAAAAATATATTAAAACTGTAATATCCTGTAGGATTCCAGGAGTTTGAAGAGGTTATTGTACCAAATACATGTGCTGATGGCTTTAGATAAAAAAAAATGTTTGGGATAGCTCAAACACGAATAAGAATCACTTGTTTGGTCAAACGCTTTCGAGGCATTATTTTAAAATATAAATATAAAGTATATCTGTTAGAAAATGGTATTCCCTTATATCGCCATAGCTAAGCATTGTGTATGTTACAGTTCTTATCATTTTCATGTAAATTGTAGTAGTATTTTCGTAATAAGGTGCCCTGCTTAGAGTGTAGTCTTATAGTCAGCACTACTGACCGAAGTGCCTCACTGTGGTGGACCACCTGAACTACAAGAGTGATCACACTTCTCAAGTTCTATACATTATGTTCATATTTCGCTGCCGATGATACCGAAGTTTAATAAGGAACTTAAATTAGTGTTCTAGCAATGAGACTTCTCTCCTTAGAGTAAATAACATTCCACTTGATACCGGTACTTGTTTATTGTAGAGTTATACAAAATGAGAGTTAAGTGAGTCAGTAACTTACATGACCATTGTACAAAATTTACCTAATCTAAAATGTACAAGACTTGTAAATGTAAATAAAGTTTGTGTGTGTATTTTGCAAGACTCATTAATACCCTTCTCCCTTGAGTCAAATTCATTGAATCTAGTTACCTAGAGCGAAGACATTTAGGACAGTAGTAAGATAACAAGTTAAATATTTGGTGTATGTCTAGATCTGCAGCCTCAATGGTAAACTAGACTACTCTTGACTAAGACAATAGTAAGTATTTATGCTGTGCTATGGGAAGTTCTGTGGCGTTGCTTTAGTTTGCATCCTGGTGTCACGTGTTGAAAGGACCTTTTCAGAATTTAAATATTATTTAGATAAAAAGAAAGGGAAGTTCCTTTTTTTTATATGTCAGAAAATTTATTGTAATAGACGAGGAACACCTAAAAGACTGCAATGTGGTATGATCTTCAGTTTCTTTGTGCAATGAGTGTACACCCTTACCTCAGTTATGGATGGCATGGTTTCAGCATAGTTAGCTTAACCATAGCCTGCCAGTATGCTCTTAAAGTCTTAGCAGTTCTCCACCCGCTTATGGGAATTGGCAAACTGACTCTTTGGGAACTCTGCTGAAAGAGACTCTGAGAGCGTGAGCAGAAAAGCTTGTTGTTTTACATTGTGACAGTTTGTGTTCCTTGAAGTAATTAATGTTTGTGACCTAAACATTGTGAACAAGTGAAGGTAAGTTTTTCTCCCCTTGTCATTGGGTGGTATCAATAAAAAATAAGCAATTTCTCCAGAGTAAAAAGGAGTCTGCTCCATCCTAAGAACAATTTCTCCATTTGGTATGAATAAAAGTTGCCTGCGACTGCTGAGAATTTACTCCTTGATGCATAGAAAGTTACTCCACTCTTCAGTTCTTCTCACAGATAAACAAAGATAAGCACACAAAGGAGCTTTTCATTAATAAACGCACATCACTTACTCACTCAATGGCAATAGACAATTCCTAAGCAAGCTAAAGGAATATTATCTATTTTATGGAACCCAGAGGTTCATTGCCATGCTTACCTGAGCCCGACATTCAACCCTATTCTGTGCTAACTCCAGCCATCCCTTGCAAATCCTACTTCCCTTAAATCTGTCCAATTTTGTCCTTTCACCTACATCTAGGTCTTCCAAGTGGTCTTTTGTTCGAGTCTCCCAATCAATATTTTTGAGATGTCTTTCCTCCTCCATGTGTGCAACATGTCCAGCCCATTTCATCCTCCCTTACTATATCTGGTGACGAGTACAGGTTATAAAACTTGTTGTTATGCAGTTTTCTCCAGTCCCCATTTTTATCTCTCTAAGGCCCAAATATTTTCCCAAGCACCCTGTCGAAGAGTAAGTGACCATGTTTCACACACATTACATGCACAAAATAAATGTGTTATACCAGGTCATGTATTTGATCATTCAAATGCATTTTATACAATTCTTGATATCTCGAGAATTTTCAAGAATCGAATAATTCCGATTTTTTCACTCGAGAACTCCCATCACTAGAAATTACCAAAAAGGTTTTTGATTATGCACAAACGAACTGAAATTATTTTCCTTTCAACATGTATGATTCAAAATATCATAAAACCTGGCACAAATTTGGCAGTTGTAAGAACTTAACAGGGTCACACAAGTAACTTTCTGGTTGCATATTAAGTTCTATATATAACAATCTTACATCGTAAATAACTATAACATAACAAAACTAAAACAGCTAATTTGTGGGCCTACAGATTTAGTTTTGGTATAAGATTTTTCACACAGCATAATATCACATGTCTGATTAAAAAATTGAATTAAATGTTATTCAAGTTTTTTATCAAAGCTGATCAAAGAAATTTGACAGTGTAATAAAGTAGCCTATTTATGTGCTGTATAATTCCCGTTATCGCATTACAATAGGTACTTTCAGACATTAATAACTGATCTTACTGCCTAATCAGTTTCTTTCAGTCATTTGTCCTTACAAATACATGTCAAGGTATCATGTGCCATTCAAAGGAGCTCTGTACACTTATTTTCATTCAGTATTGTGGGCCAATAGAATACCGAACCAAGAGACTTTCTTTAGGGGAAATGTTTATGGCAACATTATACAGATCCAGTAGCTCATATAATTTTCTGTACCGTCATTTCCTTGCTTCAAATTTCAACCATATTCAATTATCTCAGACAGACACAAGATGTTGACAGCCATTAATGAGTTTCATGGCACATTGCTGGAAAATACTTAATCCAAATATAAAATTGAGGTTTTTTTTTTTCAAGGTATTCTGATAGCCACCCGAGATATAAACATGCATACATTTTTATGAAATATGACATTTTTGTATTCGGGGGGTGGAACACCAAAAACACAAAGTAATGCTGAAAACTCAAGATAACATTTCATGGTCGAACACAGTAAGATTACTTCCTGTACCCAACTAATAGTACCTGTATGATGTAATCGTATCTTATACATACCCTAGTAGCACAAATCGCTGGGAAATCATCAGCACATTTTGTTGGTCAACGATTAGGAATGTCCGTAGGGGTTCCGTTGGCCCATCATTATACCATTATACCACTCAACCAATGTACAACAAAATCCCAAAGGTTGAGAATGTTCATTGGTTAGGCCATATTGTAATGCCAGCAGAATGCCCAACTGATGCTTACCGAATTCCAACATAATTTCATCCATAAGCCAACCAAAATCCAACGATCTCCCTACATTTCTCCATTGGCTTCTGATTTATGTCTTGGTTTCATGTTTATTTTATCATAATTAGGTAGATGATAAAATATTTAAGTGGAGGGAAAGGAAATAGACATTAAATCCATGTCTGGGATATTAATACAAATCCCGGTTATGACATAGAATTTTTCAAGCTGATTCTTACTTGTATAAAATATTTACCTCAGCAACTGCAATTTAAGAATGACTAATAGACCCATGCAAATCTTTTGCACTTCGCCCCTTTTGATAAGTGCCCAGGAAAACCAGGTATTTAGCTAACTAATAAATTCACTCTTATACAGTCATATACTTACTTATTACTCATTGGCAATAGACAATTCCTAAGCAAGCTAAAGGAATATTATCTATTTTATGGAACCCGAAGCTTCATTGCTGTGCTTATCTGATCCTGCCATTCATTATACAGCCATATACATTCACAAAATACAGTCAATGTTTAAGGATATTCGGCATTAAAGAAGAAGAAGGTGAAAACACTGATGATATTGTGTTGGATGTTGATGCAAAAGTCGGCGTTGACATCACCATTGCAGACATTGACAGGAGCCATCGTGATGGTAGAAAAGGAGGAGAAAAGCCGAGGCCTGTAATAGTGTAGTTTGTGAGCTACAGGAAGCGCAGCGAGCTCTTCAGAAATAAGCTCAGGCTGAAATCGACAAATTTGACTTAAGAGAGGACCTCACGAAATCCAGACACATACTTCTAACTAAGTGTATAGAGAAATATGATCTGCACAATGTCTGGACAACTAATGGGAACATTATTGCAAAGGTAAACAACACGAGCTTCTATTCTCTATAGAGCTTCTATAGAGAATAGAAGCTCTACAATCCTGCATCTACCCGGTGATACTTAATGGCTGTCAAACATGGGCGCTGACATCGACACAGAAAAATTTACTACAGGTATGCCAGAGGAAAATGTTAAGAAAAGTCCTAGGCATCACATTGAGGGACAGAATCCCCAATACTACACTAATCCAGTCAGCAAAAACGACAGATATCGCTCACCTAGCAGAAAGCACTAAATGGAGATGGGGTGGCCATGTTTCAAGGTTGGTGGACGATAGATGGACATACAGGAGTACCATATGGGACCCCAGACAAGGAAGAAGGCTGCGCGGAAGACCAAAAAGGAGATGGGAGGAACTTTTCAAGGATAAAGTGGGCAAACAATGGACCAGGGTAGCCAAAAGAAGAAACCAGTGGAAAGAACTGGGGAAAACCCTGAACAATACGCAAGACTAAGTGCTCAAGACCAAGTGTTAAAGTTCAAGTGTACATGACGCTCAAAATCACGAACAACTTCACTAGCGCGGAGTAGCTCGCCGTGCTAGATAAGAGGAGCTAAACCCTTCTTAGGAGGCCTTTGCCCTACATGGGACACGATAGGCTTATTTTATTTATTATTTATTTAAACAACACGAAGCATCGCATAACATGTGCCAAAGAAATGGTGTAAGAAAACCACACTGCGCGGATCATTCAATTAATAACCTAAGTCTTAATTTCTTTATAACATTTTAATTATTTTTAGTAATAGTATCAGTGAATTCATTAGAATACGTATTTTGTCATTTTATTTGATTAGTATTAGATTTGAACTCGTATTATTTTGTTTTTTATTTGGATTGATATTCGTGGCAGGTTTTAAATCTTCACAATTGACAGTGTAACAGATGTTGGGACAGGCCCTGAAGGAAATGAGGTGAGTGAACTTTTCTTTTCTTCCCCTATTTCTCGCGGAAACAACAGCCTTGTGAATAACCTTGACCAGTCCATATCAGTAGAACCAGTATCGTCCTTTCTTCAAAAATCAATATCCCTGCACAAAAATGCAATACAAGTTTGTCATGTGAGTGCACAAAGCCTACTTTGTCATTTTGAGGAATTTCATTCAATATTTCGCACACTAAACATCCATGAATTTTTATTTCAGAGACTTGGCTAAATCCTTCATTACCATCTTCCTCAGTTGCTCTTAGTGGCTAATCTTTAATAAGAAATGATAGAATAGGTTGAAGGGGTGGCAGCCTACATTCGTTCAGAATTAAGACCTAAGTTAATATTTCAATCAATTAGTAATGAAGGGAGACCCGAATTTATATTTATAGAACTAAATGCAAATATGCAGAAATATCTTATATGTGTTGTTTACAAAGCACCTAAAATTGGTCACCTGAGTGATCTAGAAACCCCATTGTTAGAACTCCTCCCAAGATACCAGCATGTGATCGTTACTGGAGACATGAACACGAACCTACTTGCTACAGATTCTCCCAACACAAAACAATTACAAGACATGTTTCATTCCTGTAGTATGACTATTCTTCCACTAGAGCCCACGCATCACACTGACATTTCGGATACGTTACTCGACATAGTTGCTACAAATAATCCCGATAAAATACTAACTCACGGAGAAATACCCATACCTGGACTATCCCATCATGACCTAATTTATGCTATTTATTCCTTACAATGCCCCAAAATAAATCCAAGACTTGTTACTTATCATGATCTGAAAAATGTAAACGAGGCTGATTTAAAAAAAAGAAGCTTTACTTTTACCCTGGCACGAAATATGGGAGCAAAGGACTATGGATGAAAAAGTTGAAATGTTTAATAACTTCGTAATCCAACTATATGACAAAATTTCACAAAACACATGACTAGACCCCTAGCTCCTTGGATGAATGAAGACATTAGAAAGCTCATGAACGAATGAGACAAGGCTTACCGAAAATACAGACGTGATAAAAATGCAGACAACTTAAGAACATATAAATATTTAAGAAATAGAACCACACAGGCTATAAGGAACGTTAAAACACACTCATGGTCTCAAAGACAACAAATTTATTAACTCATAGACAACAGTCCCAAGACTTCTGACTTGTGGAAAAGCCTAAAAACTCTGGGATTAGGTAAATCAAGAAAAAATGGCGATGCGACCACAATTCACCCAGACGAACTTAATGAATATTTTATGTCTTTCCAGACTGTGACGATTGATGACCAGAGCAAACGAGATATGATTTATGAATTGCACAATATTGACGTTGCTATAAGAGAAAAGCTGTTCTTTAAGTATGTATCTCCCATTGATGTTAAGAAGGCCCTGAATCATATCAAATCTAAAGCACAAGGAAGTGACAATATTAGCATAACCCTCATTCATAAAATTATCGACGTGGTATTACCGACATTAACACATATCTTCAATGCTTCTCTAATGACATAAACTTACCCCAGACTATGGAAACAAGCAATTGTACGACCAATTCCTAAAAATGACACACCCACCCTCCCAAGTGATTACCGACCTATCAGCATATTACCTCCCGTCTCGAAAGCACTGGAACGGATCGTACACAAACAAATGACTGACTACCTCAATGAATACCAAACTCTTGACCCTTATCAATCAGGATTTAGAAGTGGACATAGCACTGTATCTGCACTACTTAATGTCACTGAATACATACGCGAAGCCATCGACAAAAGTGAAATAACTGTGTTGACTCTCCTAGATTTCAGCAAGGAGTTCGACTCTGTAGACATTGACATACTTATTTCCAAATTCCGTTCAATACAGTTGTCTGAAAGCTGCATCCGCTGGTTTGATTGTTATCTTCGCGATCGCCAACAATGTGTGTTTACTTGTAGGTCATCTTTCTGCGCGTCCCGTGAAGAGAGGAGTCCCCCAGGGATCAGTTCTCAGCCCTCTACTATTTTCATTATATGTTAACGACATTTCAACAGTACTCCGACACAGTAGACATCATCTCTATGCAGATGATATGCAGATTTACATTCATACTACACCTGAAACATTGCATGATGCTCTGACTCAACTAAATGACAATCTCAATGCTATATCTATTGGTGTAATAAATTTGGTCTCAAATTAAACCCAGATAAATTCCAGGCCATTATTATAGGCCATCAGAGATTACTCTCAAAATTTGATAATATGAATCTGCAAGTTATGATTAACAATAAGCCAGTCCCTTACAGTTCTTCCGTAAAGAACTTAGGGCTCCACCTAGATCAAAATCTTAAATGGGTCACTCAGGTACAGGGGCGCCAAGTTTTGAAAAATAATTGGTGGGCTCAAAGATTTTAAAATTTTCATACTCCCGCCCCTAAATACCTATAGGCCTAGTGGATCTATGATTTGAAAATCTTATGTCCTTCATAAGTTAATTTCCAATTACAAAATATTACGAAATATCGTTCTTCCCTCTGGTTTGTTGTCCCTTGCTGACTTAACCAATCTTCCTTAATTCATTCTTTCTACTTGTTCGTTTTACTCTTTCTTCTTTTCCTAGTCGCCGATATCCTGTACTCCACACTCTTGGTTTATATCACAATTCCTTATTTTGTCAATTAATATCCTTCCTGTCATTTTCTTAATCATAAGTATCATCTAAATTCTTAATCGAACTTTTCCGCGTTCTCCTTATGTATATTTAGAACAACAATGTGATTAAGTTTTTTCTGAACGTAATTTTTTTAAGTGTAAAAATATATTTCGGCAGTGTCTTAGGAAACTGTATTGACAGAGTAAGCCGTAAAAAAAATTAATGAACTTAGGAACGATTTCAAACGATCGTGAGAGAATTGTATGTCAACAATAGCCTGATTTTGAATTGTATGTCAACAATAGCCTGATTTTCGCTTAACAGCGATTCCTCAATGAAACACGATTTTTAGTAATAGCAATAAATAGTTAATGGTAATGATACACAGCAAATTATTGGGAGGGCTTCAGCCCCACGGGCCCATATAAGTTGGCGCCACTGCTCAGGTAACACAAGTGTGCAAGAAAGTATTTGCCACAATCCATTATTTGCAACGTCTGAAGTTCTGTTTACCATTTATGTCGTTTTATGTGACCTTAGTGAAAGCCTTGCCCTAAAGTTGCAGCGCATGCATAATTCATGCATTCGCTTTGTGTGTAATACCTGACTAGCTGAGCATGTCACACCTTCCCTTCTAAGATTATCATGGCTCCGTGTGTGTGAAAGGCGATCTATGCACTCCCTTTCTCTTCTTTTTAAAATCCTCCAAACCTCAACTCCCCATTACCTGGCTAATTGTATTCAGTATTTATCTTCAAATCACTCACTAAATACCAGATCACAACATGACTTTCTACTTTCAATACCTACCCTAGTAGCACACTTCGTTGGCCTAACGGAGGGATTTGGTTGGCATGGTTGGGATATGTTGGGAAAACGTTCGTTGTAATTTCCTCGGTTAGCCCGAAGTACGTTTCCGTTGCGTCATGCGCTAAGTCCTACCGTTGGGGTTATGACGTTGGCCCATCGCGGGGGCTCCCTACCGTTGGGATTATGATTGCTGGCCCAACAATAAATTTCGTTGTAATGTGATCGCATTTATGTTAAAATTAAAAAGTGTTGAAATAACATTATAAGCATTAAATTTTCATTTCCTATAAAATAAAACAATTTTAATTCATTAATTATTCGAGCTCTTTGTGCGCGTTACATGCTAAATCTCCACCTCTTCCTGCCAAGTCTTCGGCAATTTCCGGCGTAGTTCGGGCCATCACGAAGACATGAAGATACAACAGTTATTCGCCATCTTGATATGTTGAAGAATCCGAATGGTGTTTTTACTTCTATTAATATTAGGGCTCTTTATTTGTTCTCTGAAAATAACGTTATCATATATTCACATCAAATATTCAAAATACGAGATATATATCCTTCTTACTATTTATCATGTATTACACATCTCTGTAGTAAATAGGCTAGAAGAATTCTCGATTTTTATTTCAACCAACACTAATAGCGTAGTGGTTAAAGCGATAGACTATAACGCTAGCCGTTCCGAGATCGAATCCCCATAGGTGCGAATTTTATACGATAGGAATAGGTAGGTAGGGTGAAGGAGAGAAGGGAGTTAATAGGGAAAAGAGGAGAAAAGGGATGAAAGGGAAAATAAAAAATTAAATTTTGTGTGCTTCTAGTATTTCCGCCAGATGTCTCTGCGCTGCGTAGTAGTTCCACCATTACCTAATAGATGTCTCTCAACTGTTGGGATTTTGTTGTATATTGGTTGGCTACAGTTGGCAGTGGGTTGGATAAAACGCTCCTTTGCAACCGAACCCCGACGGACATTCATAACCGTTGACCAACGAAACATGGCGATCATTCCCCAACATTGGCCCAACGATCTGTGCTACTAGGGTATCCATAGAACATCCATATATTCCCGGTCTTTTACTGTAACTTCTGCACGTTCCTGGAATCTCCTTCCCTCCAGCATCAGGGTCTGCTGTACGCTGTCAACATTCAAAACTAGGCTAAACGAATATCTCTCCAAAAAACGCTAATTTTTTTTTTTTTTAGGTTATAGATCTAAGATAAGTTACTTATTTTTTTCTTTACTAAAATAGTTTTATTTCATGTAACATAGACTAAATTCACTATTGTATATGTATGTTTCTAGTATATTCTTATTACTTATAGGACTATGTTAGTGTATTTGTTCGTTTCTTCTTTTCTGTCTGGTTGAGTGTAAGAGAAGGCTCTAAGGCCTTAACTCTGCCAGATTAAATAAAGATTTATTATTATTATTATTATACAGTTAAATTGTTCATATGTTGCACTCAATTTTAATTTAACTATATACTGTATTTTGTGAATGTCTACGACTGTATAAGAGTGAATTTAATAATTAAGCTAAATACCTGGTTTTCCTGGGCAACTATCAAAAGTGGCAAAGTGCATGGATTTACTAGTCATTCTTAAATTGCAGTTGCTGAGGAAAATATTTTATCAACTACCTAATTATGATAAAATAAACATGAAACGAAGATAAAAAGCAGAATCTAGTGGAGAAATATAGGGAAATCGTTGGCTTATGGATGGTTATAATACTAATGGTTGGGAACTTTATCCCATGAGGGGACAAAGGCCTACTACCCATGTTGCATCTTCTTCCTCCATCCTTCGACATTGGCTCAACCTATATAATAAACATGTCCCAAAACGAGTAAAAAGACTCCCTACGCCTTGGTTAACTGAGGACATACATAACATGATGGCTCAAAGAGACAATGCGTACAAGACTTACCGACGAGATAGCAATGACACTAACTTGAATAATTATAAGCATCTCCGTATTAGGACAAACCAAGAGCCTATCAAAAATGCCAAACTTAGACATATGTACAAACTCACTGAACCCTCTGCAAATCCGGCAACACTGTGGCAAAACTTTAAAAAAATGGGACTGTGTAAATCCAAGCCGCAGGAAGATGACCCTAACCTATTATTAGACCAGCTGAATGACCACTTCACTAAAATCCCATCAGAAATAGACAGAGCTGACAAAGAACAAACCATTGAATACATACTTCACAACAAAGCAACAAACAGAGACAAATTTGACTTCCAATACATTAACGAAGCAGACACTATGAAAGCATTGAAGCGCTTACAGGCAAAAGCAGAAGGACCCGATTGAATAAACATAAACTTAATAAATAAAATAATTAACTTAATTTTACCGTCAGTAACCCATATTTTTATTGCCTCACTTAAGACTTCAACCCACCCTACATAGTGGAAAAAAGCGTACGTAAAACCTCTTCCCAAAACCAAATCCCCAGAATCTCTAAAGGACTATAGACCAATCAGCATCCTACCTACCTTCTCCAAAGCTCTTGAACGAATTATACACTTACAGCTGATTGATTATCTTAATAAAAATTACCTCTTAGACCGCTATTAGTCCGGTTTTAAATCAGGGCATAGTACGAGCACAGCGCTACTCAGTATTTGTGAAGACATACGCCACACTTGTGATGAGAGGAAACTGACAATACTTGTTTTACTTAACATGACCAAAGCATTTGATTCCGTAGACACTGACATTCTTACAGCTAAACTCAAGACATTAAACCTATCAGACAGTGTTGTCCTGTGGTTTCGCTCCTATCTAAGCGAGCGTCAGCTGTGTGTTGTTTCTAATAATTGTTCTTCGTCATGGCATCTCGTAAGGGCAGGAATCCCACAGGGAAGCATTCTCGGACCATTACTATTCTCTTTATATATAAACGACATTATAAACTGTTTACGGCACAGCAAATACCACCTGTATGCTGATGACTTACAATTATACATACATTCCCGTATTAGCAACATGAATGTTGCAATAGCAAACATGAACGAAGACCTTGATGCAATTGACAGATGGACACAAGAATTGGGACTCAAACTGAATTCAGTGAAGTCACAGGCAATAGTTGTGGGGCATCAGCATCTCTTAAACAAACTTGATGAAAATAATACTCCACAAATTAATATCAGACATTCAGTCATCCCGTTCAGCGCTTCCGTTAAAAATCTTGGCATTCTTGTAGATAAAAATTTAATGTGGGAAAATCATATTGTTGAAACGTGCAGAAAAGTTAATTCAATAATCCATATGATTAAAAGATTAGATATGCCCCTACCCTCTGCCGTAAAAAAGACTCTAGTACAATCGCTCGTCATGCCCCACTTCGATTACTGTGATGTCCTTACAGACTTGAGTTCTAACCCGGCCCAAAGGCTGCAACGTGTTCATAATGTATGCGTGTGTTCCATTTGTAATGTAGGCCTGTTTGATCATGTATTGTCATTCTTTGAAATGTTGTCATGGTTTCAATTGAACGATCGCAGGAAATTTCATTGTCTTCAGGTCCTTTTCAAAATTCTACACACATTTTCACCACCATACCTATCATGTCGCTTCTCACACCTGTCCTCTCATCATAACCTAAATACACGTTCAGAATATAGTCATGCACTTTCTATCCCTTTACACCGATGATCATCGTTTTCTTCATCTTTCACCATTTCAATTACATCTGGAATTCCATCCCACATAATGTCAGAGGCTGTCAAATGGAACAATTCAAAAGAAAAATCAGTAAATTAATTCAGGATAATGTTATTTAAATTTTTGTTCTTGTCTTAAGCCCAAAAATTTCCTTAGGGTGTAATTTAGAAAATTATCAGTCTAATTTTGTATTCAAGATTATCTTGTAACTTAATTGTAATTAATTTAGTTTTAGGTTCAACTGTCTTGTATTTAATTATAAGTAATTGTATTTTTAACTGTAATTTTTTGACTGGCAAAGCAGAAGACAAGGCTATATGGCCTTAGCTCTTCCAGGATAAATAAACGAATTATTATTATTATTATTATTATTATTATTATTATTATTATTATTAATATATTACATCAGCTATACCATTTCTTCTCTGTTGACCTCGTTCCTTAACGCGTCCTACTTCATCTGCAGGCATAAGGTTGTCTTCGTCCTCTTCCTGTAGAGGTTCAGGAAAATCTTCATCATGGAGACATTTGGCCACATTGTGCAGAATAAAGCAGCACAGAACAACGGAAGGAACCCTTTCTGTAAGCAGCCTTATTTTATTTTGGAGGATGGGAAACCTTTGCACCGAAGCACCTTTCTATTATAACATGCTCCTTTGTGAAACAGGTGTTGAATGACCTTTGTTTAGGTGTGATAGGATCTCTGTAAGGTGTCATTAACCATGGGGCTAACACATCACCAAGCTGCTCAATTCTCTTTCATCACATCATAAATACCCAAGTTTTTCCAAATGCGTGAATCATGCACTGATTCAGGCCATAAAATATCAACACTTGTAAATTCTTCTTTTGCATTGCATGTAGCCTGCACATTGATACTGTATTGTTGTTTTCAGTTTACATACTCTTTGGGATGTACATGTGGTCTTTTTATTAGTACGTACAGTCATTAGCAGTGGCGTAGCGTAAGGGTAGACTTTGAGACTGAGTCTACTTTAAGTAATATAAGGAAATAGTGGATTCATAAACAAACATATAAATAAAAGCAGCAACAACCAAGCCATTAATCATTATAAACTCTTTAGTCGTGTCATCAAAATATTTTTCACCGCTGCATTCCCCAACCCCAACACATAAAGCGCCAACTTGTGGTGTCACATGCTTAAGCCGCGTTCAGACCTGTGCGTCTTGCGCCTAGTTGCCGTGCCTCTCCAGTGCATCTGCGCATGCAACGGTGCAAGCTCACGCATGCACCTTGCCTCTTGCAGCTTGATTATTGTAGGCCCATGCCTCTTTCTGTTCACACCTGGTAGAAGTGCGCAGATGAAATGTCCGCTTTGGATTTAGGTGCCGTAGCTGCTGCTGCTGCAGCTGTTGTTATTTTGCGACAAAGACAAAACCATAAGAAGCGTGAAATGTGCAATAATCCATTGTCGTTTCAACTTTAAAATAACAATTTGCCGACCAACGACAAAGAAGTATATTAAAGGAACAATTTCAGTCAACTTATTTTTATAGATAGGAAGTGAATTGAATGGGTATTGAATAATTGTATCATTAAAAATGATAAATAACTCAATTGGAATGATAATTCTTTCACACTGGCCGTGTGTAGGCAAAGATGGACACGTGAAGTCAGAATGAAAAATTCAATGCCATAGCCGGGATTTGAAACAGGATCTTCGGCTCTCCGTACCGATGCTCTAACCAACTGAGCTACCATGGCAACGTGCCAGTACAACATTAAATTCTCCAACTGACTCACAATCCCAATATCTCAATTGTTTATGCTATTTTTCGAGTGCCAATATAAGGAATAGTTACTTGTTTATTTTGTTTAAAAAAACTAGAATATCTCTGTCAAAATTATAATACAATTTTCGGTGTTATATTAGTGTCCATTATTATGTTTTACTAAGACGGCTAAACTCGTTTGTTTGAAAAGCCTAAAAAGGGCTATTTGTTGAAATAATACCACTGCTGAAAGACGTATCAATGTCAACCATTTATATTTGACTAGCACAGTTAATAATAATAAACATGCAGAATGCTGTGATGGCATAACAGCTTTTCCATTTAAGACGTAAGCGAGCAATCGCGGGTTAAAGTACTGTACTGTTTGAATGTTTTCGTAACCTATTTGTACTTGGCGCTAGTATTTGTAAATTACCTCATAGTTACAAATTCCGCTCACGAATGACACATGTTGTGTCAAAGACTTACGTATTAAAGACTACACCATTTCTTGGTATGAGTTAAAAATTGTTCCTAAAAAATATATTCCAGTAACACAAGGTGGAATTATAAGCAATTTTATAACGTGGCATTTTTCAAGCATGGAGTTCTTACCTTCGATTGGAAAATAATAATTTATCGTCATGTGTGGGATGAGTATCGTGTAGTATGAACTTAAAGTTTTTGTTCTATGAATCCAGATGTGAATTATTACATATTTGTAACTTATATAATAATACAGTGATGTATTGTTTGCTCAGTCTCGGTTTTTTTAAATAATGCAAAGAATGTACCATCCACGTTATAAGCTCTGTCTACGAAATTTAATTAATGGTGTAAAAATATTTTATATAAACACTCTAGCGTATACTTGATAAAGGTTAGCACTGAAAAAAGAGACAATTAAATTTTATTTATTACATTTTCATAAAACTAACAAGTGTCTAGACCGCAAAAGCATCAGACACGATCTTTATGTTCAGTGTTTTTACCATGAAATAATAATAATAATAATAATAATAATAATAATAATAATAAATAAATAAATAAAAACTAAGTATAAATTAGAAGAAGCGATATTATCCATTAATCTGAACTATATAAGTCACGGTTACAGTTATAGATTAAACATTATAACAATAAAAATTATTTTGTAAAGTACTTAAGTTTGATGAATACCGTATATTTCTATAAGACGACTTTCACCTAAGACGAGATATAAATTTTCGTTAAAGATTTATAGTTTTACCATACAGTCTATCTGTCCTATGGTGATGGAAACCACCATTAACGGCCGTGGGTGTCGACATGCTGACCACATGGCCCGAATCCTACTATCTGGCTATGGTAGATGACTCAGCGTTCGGTTGGTAGGCCTTGTCCGTTCAGGGATGTAGCGCCACGGAGTTCTATCTGTCCTATAAGACGAGCCCCAAAATATTATCGTTTTATGAGATTATGTTTCAGTTTTCTGGTTGATCACAAAAATGTTGCCAACCATTGCACTATTATAATACATACGGTGAGAAGTATAAATTAGGGTAAAATAACTATAGTTAGTTAAAAAGATTGTTGGTTACCCTTACTGGAACCAAGGTTCCTCGATATTTTTTTCAAAAATGGTGTCACTGTAGCTTTATTTACGAAATTCGTGTTATTTCACGGGTTAAATTTGTTTGCAAATGGCAACTTACATAATAATGTAGGACTTAATGCTATAATTTGTGATAGAATCAAAAATATTTATAGAACGAGTTGCATTTTAAACCTGAATATTATGGGTTTGATTCCTGCCTAATCCTTCTGGTGGTACTATGTCTCTGGGGTTAACTCAGCCTCTAACAGGAGAAGTCCTAGGGGTAAAGGCGACCGGTGCTTAACCTTTCCATCTACACGTGTCGTATGTCTAAAATCTTGGAGCCTCAACCTCCTGGAACCCTATGGGTCTCCAAGGTCTGTATAGGGATCACTTTATTTATTTATGAAATGACTAACCAGAGCATGGTTGTGGATTGAATGGAAAAAAAATCATAACACTTTAAACACTCATGTTATACATGTGTGTGTGAATACATGCGGGTAGAATCAATTAAACCCAGGTGTTCGCTAATGTAGAATTCACTGTGTGTGACATCTGTTATAAAAGTAACTTCAGAAATAGAATAGCTTGCGGTAATTAGCTAATTGATCACCATGGTCCGATATTAATTTCAAATATATAAACTCGAATGTATGACAAATCTACATTTCTTTACCAATTTACACGAAATTTTGCACACATGCCCGGTTAAGCCCGGGAAGTAACATTAAAATTGAAGAAAATCAGTCCTTCCCTTGAAAATTATATAATTTGTCAGAGTATTATACTAAAAAAATGAAATCCCATTCAGTTGTCAGGACAACAGTTATTGTTTACACGGTTCATATGGGGTTTGGACACTACGTAATATTGGACTTTAACGAAGTTTGATGCTATCGATGTAATACATTTGTAAAAATAATTTTTGAAGTATAAAATCCATGAAAATAAAGCACAATGTGATACAGTCACATAACTTTCTCTACCCTCGACATAAGAAATATTTTCTCACTTCACATTTTGATGTAGAATAAGATGCCGTATTGTAGGAACACCTTAAGTGTGTGAGTATGCTATATCAGAAGTCTGTAAATAATCCTTTCCGTTGATACGTTATCCATAGCTGTAGACTATGTATTAGTTGAGAAATAGGGATGTTTTTCATAGTCCTTAAGCATGGAGAGTTTGAAATCGAAAGTCCTTCATAAGTTAATTCCAAATTTTAAAAAAATACAAAGGCCGTGTGATGTCGAACCTTTTCAGCTAGTTTAAAATAAAATAAATCCATACATGACGTGTGCTACATGAAAACAGGAATAAATGTTAGTGAATAAAATTTAAAGGTGTTTTTTTTCTAAAGGTTACACATGATTTTCTCTCGAGTTTTTGTTGTTTAAATGATGTATATAACGTTCGTTGCATTATAACACCATCTGATGGTAATTAAATAAACTACGATGAGATATGATATTTTTAGATTTGGTCAGGATAAATATTAAATTTAAAAAATATGTCAGATGTGGGATTCGAACCCACCACCCCTTTGGGGGACTAGAACTTAGTCCTCTCGGTCAATCTGATTCTTATGGAATAAAATATCAATCAATCGATAAAATTAATCATGGTATCGATTTCTCGTAAATATACTCGTTGCGGAATCATATTTAAAAATGGTAATAGCGAAATATATTATAAAATATACTCAATGATAAAATAAAACAAACAAAAAAAACCTAATTTTAATTGATGACCAAAAAGTGGTAGTTGGAGATGTACGCACAAGAACACGTGGCGCTAAGGTACTCTATTTTTAAACGAACCGCAAAAAACTGTTGGTGCGTATGCGTTGTAGTTTTGAGACATAATGGTTGCTAAGGGTGTGGCTTAGTAATGGCGTGCATAATAACCGTTGACTTAAACTTACCGCGGGAATATAACTTGTTTCGACTTGTTTGAACACAGTGCAGGACCTCCTCATGCGAGGCGGGGTTAAAGGATTATCACAAGTAACCCCTTATAATCATGCATAACGGATCTTATCTTGACCGGATGTGGGGTGACCACAGTGTGTGGCCACCTCCGCGCTAAAAAGGTCTTACCCCTACCATCCAACCATGTCGGACTAATCATTGCACGGATACAAATGACTGAAAGCAATGGACCATATCTTAACCGGATGATAGGGTGGTCATTAGGGCTTATCTTGACCGGCTGGGCATTAGGGATCTTATCTTAAAAGGTTTAGCATGTAACCGGAAGTTAGGGTGGGCATTAGGGCGTAACCGGATGTTAGGGTGACCAGGTGTTGGGGTGATCACAATGCATGACCTCCTAGGGCTTATCACAAAAAAAGGCTCCAAAATATTTTAACGGTCAAAAGGGGCGGTAACGGTCAAAAAAGGCGCCAACGGTTTAAACGGTCATAACCGCCTAAGCCATCCGTGCTCCTTCCATCCCAACCCCCCCAACCCCCACCCCCATGACGTCACAAAGCTAAGCCTTCCACTAAGCCTTCCAAGCCTTCCATGACGTCACTGACAAAACCATACTACTCCCCCCCCACTCAACGCCTGATACCTTTCCCCAGCGCGCTCCCGTAACTTTTTTTAATCTTTGAATTCTTGGATTCTTTAATTATGGATTTTTAGATTTTTTAATTTTGAATTAAAAAAAAATTGATAAACCTAATCATTGTTTTCTGTGCAGTCCGTCCGATTTTGTGTATAACAAGTTCGTGACGATTTTGTTCGTAACTCAAGTTTGGGTTAGCTCTCGATTTAGTCCTAGTGCGGCTAAAGAAGTTTCACTTAAAAAATAGTTATGTGTTATTATTTGGCCGTAAATCAGCCTTACTTTCAATATAAAACTATGAAAATACTTTAAATTTGCGGTTATATGAGTGCAAACACTAGGCATTTAAATGAGCAGAGCATGTGATAAACGGAACAAGATAGCGATCGTAGCGGACGACACAGGAAACTGACCGTCTCATCCGCCATTACCCTCTTGTCAAGGCCTTTAAAGATTTAGTAGGCTATGGTACTATTTGGACAATGCCTATTTCTATCTAGATGGCGGAAATAAAGAATCTTATCTTATCTTACATATATGGCCTACTTTCCAGCAACACTTTAAATTCTAAATTTCAATCTCTAGTTATAACTACTAAATATAGAAATACTGGAAACGTCAACATAAGTAAAACGGAAGCTGGAAGGTGTGAATGCTTCTTCAAAGATGCTATAACCTGCTTCTTTGCACTTTCAAAGGCCATACTGTTGGCAACGGTTATGATATGTTTAGTTGAAGGTACATGGCAGGACAGTTGTGTAATGTTAAAATCTGTACTGAACCGATGAAAATTCGTTCAGATAGAAACCGAAACAATTGCGGGACAAATGACGTCCCGCGGAGGAGATTTACAAAATACCTTAAAATGTTTTTGTGAGACGGTTGGTCACCCTCATTTCAAGATTCTTCTTTTTCCCCCCCCCCTCTCTCTGAGTTTAACTTCCTCCGTTTTTAGGGACGTTGTAGGGATGTAGGCCCACGCTGCTAGGGCCTTATAGGACCGCGACCTGTCGGAAAAGGGATTTTCAATGGCGGGCATACAGGTTACGATATACCGGTGAGGTTTACCTGCACAGGTAAACCGGAAACCTGTGCAGGCCAGAGCACACACACGCTACGGTAAACCGGAAGGTTTTAACTCAGTCGAGAGATGGCGAGCAAACAAGAAGACGACGCGATCGCTCTAGTAGGTTTGTTAGTGACCATGAAGTGTAAAAAGCGAAAACGCACAGCCTGGTGTAATGATTGGCTTACAAAGAGAAATGAATACACTCATACAAGATTACTGAAACAGTTAAGTTCAGATCCTACAGATTACCGTAATTATTTGCGGATAAATGAAGAAGTCTACCAAACACTGTTGTCACTTGTAACTCCTCTAATACAGAAGAAAAATACAGTTATGAGAACTTCTATTTCTCCCCATGAAAGACTGGCAGCTACTTTGAGGTTTCTTGCAACGGGTCGATCGTACGAATGTCTCAAGTATTCTACTATAATATCATCCCAAGCTCTTGGCAAAATAATTCCGGAAACATGTGAAGCCATCTACAATGTGCTGAAAAAAGTGAATCTTCAGGTATGTATAGGCCGGGCACACACGTTACGATATACCGGTGAGGTTTACCTGCATAGGTGACCTGTACAGGTAAACCGGAGCGTGTGTGCCAACCAAACTCCACAGGCGTAGCGACCTGCGCAGGCGACCGGAGAAAAATTGAAATTCCATTCTTTCTACCTGCGCAGGCGTGTAGACCTGAGCGTGTGTGTGAGTCACTCCGGTACGCCTGTACAGTTTCACTTTCTCGCATGTACGTAGTATAAAGCAAGTATTGTGGTCGTGAATAAAAATTGAAATCGAGATAACACCGGGAAAGCATGTTTCACGATGCCTAGAAACCGAAAAAAGTGTTTTTGGAATGACGTCTGTCCGTCTGTGGACAAGCACAGAGGATAAACGGTCTATTGTATTTACTTCATTTCTTGAATCAATGAATTTTTCGAAATTTTATCGAACTGCCCAGAATTTCGGTTTTATAACTGAAATACTAAGGGACTTTCATGAAAACTTTTTTAAAACTTTTGATTTTTGAAAAATTGGCTCTAAAACGATTTTAATAAAAATGTTAAATTGGAAACTCTTATCTGTGGCTAATAAAATAGCTATATCCATTTCTCTGCAAAAATTACTTTACTCGTATCGATTTTCAATTTTTCTAGATAATCTCCATTGCAGTAGGCGATACATGAAAACCTACCACAATAAAGTTGTAGAGAAGATTATGAAGAACTTTTTTTGTTAAATACATTTCTTTATAAAATGAATAGGTATCAAGATAAAAAACGAAATGACTTGACTGAAATGTGACTTTCAGAACATACATTTTTATTAAAATATGAATAATATTTTTTGAGAATATTATAGGAGAAAAATTCCTCCGGCACTGGGACTTGAACCCAGGACCTTTGGCTATTCGCGCCAATGCTCTACCAACTGAGCTAAGCCAAAGGTCCTGGGTTCAAGTCCCAGTGCCGGAGGAATTTTTCTCCTATAATATTCTCATGTAGTGTCCAACAGAGACAATAATCTGTGGCTCATGAATGCTTATATATCTATAATATTTTTTGTTGCCCATAGTGACAAGAATACTATAATCTAGATATTGTTGTGAAATGTAGTCAGTTTACCACAGTCGTAATGAACACTCCAAAATCAATTAGAGCTAGGTGGTATAGGGCAATAGGGAAGAGATCCTGGGTTCAAATCAAACCTCGTGGCCACCCAAATTTACCAGTAAACTCTTATAATAACTCATTCGTGCAGCATTTGCTTCTATTGTTCGGCTCTATCTCAATGTATCCTGCATTTTTGCTTTTGAAATTGAGGAAACAATACAAACCCCAAGTTATTGTTATTATTATTATTGTTATTATTATTATTATTATTTCACGGTAAAAGCATTGAACATAAAGATCGACCCTGATGCTTTCCGTTCTAGATACTTGTTAGTTTTTTGAAAATGTAATAAATAACATTTGTGTCTATGGGTACGTACACATCTGCGCTCCTCTTGCGCTCTGCTCCGCACGCGTGCCGCTAGGAAGGCAGATTGGTACGGCATTTTGAGGTGCACGAGAACCGCTTGCGTGCCGCTCGCCGCGATCCGTCCCCTGTCGGTTTTTTCGACGAACACAAAGGATTTCTGATTTCACATTGGGACGTGTTTTTGGTAGTTGCGCTCCGCTCCGCTCGCGTGCCGCTCGTGCTCCTCCTGCGCTCCTCAAGCTTAACACCTGCAACAACACCTTAACAACAATTAAATGTCAGACTTGAAGGGTTAAAAGTACATTTGAACAATGAAGATTATATCACTGATTGGATCCATCCGATCTTGAAAAATCATAAACTGCTAACATCCAATCAAAATAGCCCATTTATGCTATCATCTCTTTATAAATTTAAAAATTCTAAATACAATTTACATAGGAGTGTTAACTATATTCTCACAAACCTTCAAAGGAAATGCACAATATCATTGTAAATAAAACGCTAGACAACAAACGTTTGATGTTTGTGCTGATTTTTATATGTTTCCTTCAGATATGGGATGGTTTTTTAGGTAGATTTCGAAGACTACCTATTGCAATCGATACCATGTCATGATTTTAGAAAAATTCTTTCCTATCTTTACGTTTCATGCTTCCCTCAGTACGAAACCACTCCCCGTTCAAATTTATATATATACAGTATATCTTTACACGCTAGTGGCCGTAATTTTGCAGATATTTGAACCAAATTGTATTATGTTATTTCTAGGTCCAATAGTTCAAACATATTCGTTAATGAACAAAATTGGCCCAAGGGGGATGTCGGGGGAGGGGGTTGAAATTTTGAAAACTTGATATCTTGGCCCCTATGAAGTATAGAGGGAAACTTTGTTCGAAGAAATTAGAGTACTCCCTATGGAGTTCACAGTGACATCAACGATTCGGGGGTTTTGGGGGTACGAGAGGGGGTGGGGGTGGAAATTCGAAATTTTTGAAACCACGTCTTGTGGGGTATCATTGAAAAGCTCTTGATGACTACTCTACAAATCAATAACTCGTTTTTCGATAGCTCTCCTTTAAGGCGAGATATGTTTAATAAAGTGTTCTTTCCTCTTTTTTGCAATTATTATTGCGGGTTTGTCATGCCAAGGCTAAAGAAGAAGAGTGCTACGCAGTGACAGTAAATTAAACCACAAGCACTTTGAAATCTACCTCAGCCTGTAGGCTTGCCTAAAGGGATTTTTTATCTTGATCTGTTTCTTTGATCTCAAAATGTATTGTTGGATCAGGTTAATTTTCAGTTCAAATAAAGAAGACATTCTACCTTAACTCAAAGCTTCTCGGTACTTAGGGTAATTTTGTTTCTGATTGTGGGTTTGTTTGTTACTAATAGGAAGGAAATTTACCTTAAACCCACGTTGAGAAGGAAATAAGGTGTTTTCCTTTATCATAATGGACATAAGGCTGATTTCCTTCTTAATGCAGCTGATTTTGGAGTTGAGACATTTTAGATAGGCCTCAAAAAGGGCTTAGGGATGTAAAATCTGTGATTTTGTTATTTCAGCAGACTTTGAACAACATGCACATGGTGGATATGCATGTAACTCATTTTCGGCAAAAATTGGAATTAAGGCTTTTTTGCCTAGCACGGTAGTGTTGAACATATTAGCAAGATAACACACAAAATATTAGGCCTAATGATGAAAGCTAGGTTCGTCGCTTTCCTATGGAACGCGGGAGGAGCGCTGTGAAAATAATTTCAACGAGCAGCACGCGAGCGGCACGCGAGCGGCACGCGTGCGGAGCAGAGCGCATATGTATACGCAGCATTACACTTCTTGGCCACTAACAAACCGACTAAAGCGATCGCGTCGTCTTCTTGTTTGCTCGCCATCTCTCGACTGAGTTTACTGTACAGGCGTGCCGGAGTGACTCACACACACGCTCAGGTCTACACGCCTGCGCAGGTAGAAAGAATTGAATTTCGATTCTTCTCCGGTCGTCTGCGCAGGTCGCTACGCCTGTGCAGTTTGGCCTGCAGCGGCTGGCACACACCCTCCGGTTTACCTGTACAGGTAAACCTCACCGGTATATCGTAACGTGTATGGCCGGCCTATGGTTCACATACAGTAAAGTGGGTGCCACTCTTTAAAATACTTTTTTTTCAAGAACTTCCCTTAGGCCGGCCATACACGTTACGATATACCGGTGAGGTTTACCTGCACAGGTAAACCGGAAAGGTATACCTGTGCAGGCTAGAGCACACACACGCTACGGTAAACCGGGAGATTTTAACTCTATACTTCATAGAGGCCAAGATATGAAGTTTTCAAAATTTTAACCCCCTCCCCGACATCCCCCTTGGGCCAATTTTGCTCATTAACGAATATGTCCGAACTATTGGACCTAGAAATAACATAATACAATAATTTGGTTCAAATATCTTCAAAATTACGGCCGCTAGCGTGTAAAGATATACTGCATATATAAATATCACAAACAAAATTTTGAACGGGCAGTGGTTTCGTACTTAGGGAAGCATGAAACGTAAAGATATTAAATAATTTTTATAAAATCATGACATGGTATCGATTTCAATAGGTAGATTTTTCTTCGAAATCTACCTAAAAAACCATCCCATATCTGAAGGAAAAATATAAAGATCAGCACAAACATCAAACACTTGTTGTCTAGTGTCTTATGCCCAGGGTATTATTTACAAGGATATTGTACATTTCCTTTGTAGTTTTGTGAGAATATAGTTAACGCTCCAATGTAAATTGTATTTAGAATTTTTAAATTTATAAACAGATGATAGCATAAATGGGCTATTTTGATTGGATGTTAGCAGTTTATGATTTTTCAAGATCGGATGGATCCAATCAGTGATATTATCTTTATTGTTCAAATGTACTTTTAACCCTTCAAGTCTGACATTTAATTGTTGTTAAGGTGTTGTTGCAGGTGTTAAGCTTGAGGAGCGCAGGAGGAGCGCGAGCGGAGCGCAACTACCAAAAACACGTCCCAATGTGAAATCAGAAATCCTTTGTGTTCGTCGAAAAAACCGACAGGAGACGGATCGCGGCGAGCGGTTCGCGTGCACCTAAAAATGCCGTACCAATCTGCTTTCCGAGCGGCACGCGTGCGGAGCAGAGCGCAAGAGGAGCGCAGATGTGTACGTACCCATAGACACAAATTTTATTTATTACATTTTCAAAAAACTAACAAGTATCTAGAACGGAAAGCATCAGGGTCGATCTTTATGTTCAATGCTTTTACCGTGAAATAATAATAATAATAATAATAATAATAATAATAATAATAATAATAACAATAATAACGGGGTTTGCATGGTTTCCTCAATCTCAAAGGCAAAAATGCAGGATAGATTGAGATAGAGCCGAACAATAGAAGCAAATGCTGCACGAATGAGTAATTACAAAGAGCCTACTGGTAAATTTGGGTGGCCACGATGTTTGATTTGAACCCAGGATCCCTTCCCTATTACCCTATACCACCTCGCTCTAATTGATTTTGGTGTGTTCATTACGACTGTGGTAAACTGACGACATTTCACAACAATATCTAGATTATAGTATTCTTGTTACTATGGGCAACAAAAGAATATTATTCATATTTTAATAAAAATGTACTGTATGTTCTGAAATTCTCATTTAAGTCAAGTTATTTCGTTTTTATCTTGATACCTATTAATTTTATAAAGAAATGTATTTAACAAAAAAGTTCTTTATAATTTTCTCTACAACTTTACTGTGGTAGGTTTTCATGTATCGCCTACTGTAATGGAGATAATCTAGAACAAATAAAAATCGATACGAGCAAAGTCATTTTTGCAGAGAAATGGATATAGCCATTTTATTAGCCACAGATAAGAGTTTCCAATTTTACATTTTTATTAAAATCGTTAGAGCCAATTTTTCAATAATCAATATTTTAAAAAAAGTTTTCATGAAAAGTCCCCTTAGTATTTCAGTTATAAAACCGAAATTCTGGGCAGTTCGATAAAATTTCGAAAAATTCATTGATTCAAGAAATGAAGTAAATACAATAGACCGTTTATCCTCTGTGCTTGTCCACAGACGGACAGACGTCATTCCAAAAACACTTTTTTCGGTTTCTAGGCATCGTGAAACATGCTTTCCCAGTGTTATCTCGATTTCGATTTTTTGACACGATCACAATACCTTCTCTATACTACGTATATGCGAGAAAGTGAAACTGTACAGGCGTGCCGGAGTGACTCACACACACGCTCAGGTCTACACGCCTGCGCAGGTAGAAATAATTAAATTTCAATTCTTCTCCGGTCGCCTGCGCAGGACGCTACGCCTGTGCAGCGGCTGTGCAGTTTGGCCTGCAGCGGCTGGAACACACGCTCCGGTTTACCTATACAGGTCACCTGTACAGGTAAACCTCACCGGTATATCGTAACGTGTATGGCCGGCCTTACCTGCTGCCACCCTAATCCTCTTCGACCTGTGAATCAGTGAATAGAAAGGTAACTAGGCGTATTTACACTTATCTGCAGTCCAATACAATGTTGCTTAATACGTACCACAGCACGTTTACTTCACTTGAGAAATGGTGAATGACAATGGTAACACTGGGGAAACCCACGCGACTACAAATGACCTGTTCTTTGTCGGTATCGGTGTTAGTGCAGATTTTCGGATTAGGGAACAATGCTGTTATATTCTTTTGCAGGTAGACGAGTTTGGGACGAGATCTTCTTAAAATGGCACCAACAATACATGCTTTTTGAATGGACAAACTAATGGAGGGCTTCCCCGAATGAGTGGTCAACCAGCAGACCTGGGAGGTGCAGTCGGTATCGTGCTGGCTTTCTGTGCCCAAGGATGCGGGCTCGATCCCGGCCCAGGTCGATGACATTTATGCGTGAATAAATGTGACAGATTTATGTGTAGATTTACAACCATGTAAAAGAACTCATATGAGACAAAGTTGCAGTAGATCCCCGTCGTTAAGTAATCATAAAAAGTAGTCAGCCCAATGCATGGGGCCACCTCCGAGACAATTCGAACACATAACACAATTATAGTAATGGAAATAATGAAAATTTTGTCGTAAATGATAAAAATCGGCCTATGACTTTTCATCTCCAAGAATTACCGAAAAAGCTAATTAGTGGTCTACAGAATGCCCTAAATTTTATTATTTGCACTTCTCTAGAAAATTAAATACGTATTGTATTTCATTGCAAGGTCGTTAGAATCCAGTATTCAACTTAAATTTAAATTTAATTGCTTTCTGATCTCAGAATTTCATAGAACAGTATGTTTTTGTGTAATGTTATATTCCTTTTATAAAGCCCGTTGGCCTTGGCATTAAACCCTAAACACTAAGTTATAAGCACTTTTTTAAGAAAATGAAAATAGTTTTTGGTATTCCCTTAATGAAAAAACTATATAGAAGAGTCTGGTGACGCCATCCCCATGAAAGGAAAGTATAGTCAGTACCGGAATATTCGGATCACGTATGTTTTTAGAACTACTAGTGAATTCAGACGTGCAGAAATTCACGACGATTATTTATATCCTTGTTTACAAAAAATGTTCATCAAGATGACATTGGCAACACAAAGTACTTAGGAGAAATGCCCCCTCCCAATGAGAACTGCTCAAGAAGAGATCACCAAGTTATGCTCTCAAATAGTAGGGATGAGGTTCGGGATTTATCATAAGCCACTGTGGACAGTAACAAACCGGTTTCTCGAAATTCTCTAGGGTCTCGAATACCACCCGTAGGAAATTGTGTGTCAATAATACAGTCACTCCTTTTAGGAAAGTATCAAACTCACTAAAATACTCTATAATGTTGATTATAGATAGATATGACATCCAGTACTTTCAAGGTTTCATACAAAATCAACTTCTAATCTAATCCGCCACTTATTGAGCTGGATACATTCAAATGCGAAACACATCGGTTAGTATATTGAGTGAAATTAGGATGGGAGGTACTCAAATTAACGAATTATTTTTTATATCTTTTTGTTTTCTAATGCTAATAATCCTCTTAAATGTATGTCAACAGGATCGCTGCATACTTTATTTTCCAGTATAATACTTTTGATCTACCGGTATCATAATTATCATACACACTTACAATGCGTTTTTAAATTATTTATAGGCTATACTCTTACCTACTTTATTCGACGATGGGCTTCTCTGTCCCATTCATTTATTTCGGCGTTGGGCTTCTCTGTCCCTTTTATTTATTTCGGCGTTGGGCTTCTCTGTCCCTTTTATTTATTTCGGGGTTGGGTTTCTATGTCCCTTTTATTTATTTATTTCGGCGTTGGGCTTCTCTCTCCCTTTTCACGTAAGTGTATTTTACTCGCTAATCATATTATTCATAGGTCCCTGTGACTCATTTTTCACAAGTTGTACTATTATTAATGTACATATAGAAATATGCCCCAACAAATCTTTCACTTTATTTAGATGCCACTCTCTTGTTGAACGCATCTATCAATTTATTGTTGATTCAAAATTCCAAACAATTTATAAATGTATTTAATTTACTGATATAATCAATAATTTAATGATGAAACAATAATGCTGTAATAAGACGAATAATACAAATAAGAAGACAACATTGATTCCTTTCAATACTTCATAATAAAATTTATGTAATTCTTTCCCGTTTATAAATATGGAATAAAATCATTCCCTGTCCATGACGTTTTTAAATATTTATTTTGACTTGCAGGTGATATTCTTAAAAGGAACTTCACTTGGAAGACAATGATGTATAGATTTTTGTTTATTCAGCAAGTAAGCTATTATTACAGTGATAGCTGTTATGTGAGCATGTGTGATGAGCAAGCTTTTTAACAACTGTGTGAAGGTTACTACTACATTTACAATAACAGAAAACTTGGTCTTAATTACATTATAATATGTAATTCATAATTCAGTAACTACAAATTTCCTAAAATAAAGGCCTATTCTCAATTTTATTTGGGGGGCTTCGTTTAGGTAGGCGAACTTGGCATGCCGAGGTACATTACATGGAAAGGTCCCGCGCCTCCACCATTTGTTATGGTGATTGTTTGAACCTTTATAATGTGTTACCTTTTAGGTATTGCTTAAGAACTATAATAGAAGGCATAATATTAACTTTATTCACGACATTTACATGTAGAATATATATCCATATTCTGGTAGTTAGAAATATGTGTAAGTATTCATATTTATTCAAATAGTTTATGATGACTCTACAAATTGATACAGATTATTGCAATGCATCGATTACGTATTAATTAATATAGAGATATCTCATACCTTTTATAAGTTGTTCTCAGAGCTAGCAGCACACACACGGGAAGGGTTGACGGCGTGATGTCGTCGTAACCTCTTCAATCTTCTCGCGGGCCCAAAGGCCCGAATGGTGTGGCCACAAACAGGGCTGCTGCCTGACTCTCTTTGTACATATTTAGATTCCTACTTAATCCAAGATAATGGCTTGATTGCACTATGTGTAAGTAGGCTGTACTCAATCGTTGTGTTTGATAGTTGTGGCAATCAAAGTTGCTCAACAGATTTGCAATCTGTAGCTGGCCACAAGAATGATTAATGAAACTTAGGAATGCCTGAGGAAACTGAATTAGCCAACGTATACGCAAGGTAGCTTACATTGTATTTTTAATACAAATAAAAGCTAATTTTCACCTGACATGGTTAGTAGTTCACCCTCTCAAACGTCATGGCGTTTCATCCCTCCTGGAATCAGGCCGACCATCCGATCACTGCGTCATTTGCTATATGCATTCGAACCGCATACCTACTCCCACGGAAGGCTGGCACACACCCTCCGGTTTACCTGTACAGGTAAACCTCACCGGTATATCGTAACGTGTATGGCCGGCCTATGGTTCACATACAGTAAAGTGGGTGCCACTCTTTAAAATACTCTTTTTTCAAGAACTTCCCTTAGGCCGGCCATACACGTTACGATATACCGGTGAGGTTTACCTGCACAGGTAAACCGGAAAGGTATACCTGTGCAGGCTAGAGCATACACACGCTACGGTAAACCGGGAGATTTTAACTCTATACTTCATAGGGGCCAAGATATGAAGTTTTCAAAATTTTAACCCCCTCCCCGACATCCCCCTTGGGCCAATTTTGCTCATTAACGAATATGTCCGAACTATTGGACCTAGAAATAACATAATACAATAATTTGGTTCAAATATCTTCAAAATTACGGCCGCTAGCGTGTAAAGATATACTGCATATATAAATATCACAAACAAAATTTTGAACGGGCAGTGGTTTCGTACTTAGGGAAGCATGAAACGTAAAGATATTAAATAATTTTTATAAAATCATGACATGGTATCGATTTCAATAGGTAGATTTTTCTTCGAAATCTACCTAAAAAACCATCCCATATCTGAAGGAAAAATATAAAGATCAGCACAAACATCAAACATTTGTTGTCTAGTGTCTTATGCCCAGGGTATTATTTACAAGGATATTGTGCATTTCCTTTGTAGTTTTGTGAGAATATAGTTAACGCTCCAATGTAAATTGTATTTAGAATTTTTAAATTTATAAACAGATGATAGCATAAATGGGCTATTTTGATTGGATGTTAGCAGTTTATGATTTTTCAAGATCGGATGGATCCAATCAGTGATATTATCTTTATTGTTCAAATGTACTTTTAACCCTTCAAGTCTGACATTTAATTGTTGTTAAGGTGTTGTTGCAGGTGTTAAGCTTGAGGAGCGCAGGAGGAGCGCGAGCGGAGCGCAACTACCAAAAACACGTCCCAATGTGAAATCAGAAATCCTTTGTGTTCGTCGAAAAAACCGACAGGAGACGGATCGCGGCGAGCGGTTCGCGTGCACCTAAAAATGCCGTACCAATCTGCTTTCCGAGCGGCACGCGTGCGGAGCAGAGCGCAAGAGGAGCGCAGATGTGTACGTACCCATAGACACAAATTTTATTTATTACATTTTCAAAAAACTAACAAGTATCTAGAACGGAAAGCATCAGGGTCGATCTTTATGTTCAATGCTTTTACCGTGAAATAATAATAATAATAATAATAATAATAATAATAATAATAATAATAACAATAATAACGGGGTTTGCATGGTTTCCTCAATCTCAAAGGCAAAAATGCAGGATAGATTGAGATAGAGCCGAACAATAGAAGCAAATGCTGCACGAATGAGTAATTACAAAGAGCCTACTGGTAAATTTGGGTGGCCACGATGTTTGATTTGAACCCAGGATCTCTTCCCTATTACCCTATACCACCTCGCTCTAATTGATTTTCGTGTGTTCATTACGACTGTGGTAAACTGACGACATTTCACAACAATATCTAGATTATAGTATTCTTGTTACTATGGGCAACAAAAGAATATTATTCATATTTTAATAAAAATGTACTGTATGTTCTGAAATTCGCATTTAAGTAAAGTTATTTCGTTTTTATCATGATACCTATTAATTTTATAAAGAAATGTATTTAACAAAAAAGTTCTTTATAATTTTCTCTACAACTTTACTGTGGTAGGTTTTCATGTATCGCCTACTGTAATGGAGATAATCTAGAACAAATAAAAATCGATACGAGTAAAGCCATTTTTGCAGAGAAATGGATATAGCCATTTTATTAGCCACAGATAAGAGTTTCCAATTTTACATTTTTATTAAAATCGTTAGAAAGCTCAAGGTCGCTCTGCTTGGCTTAATAATAACGTAACATATAAGACCTATATATCAAAATGTTCACGAAACTATGCTCTATTACATGCGCCTAAGAAAAAAAAACGATATTTTTGACACTGATAACTACCATCTCTCCTTAATTACAAAATTGTCCATATAGAATGGACTTCGATTTTGTGTGTTTAAAAACATTATGCCTAGATATGTGTGAAATCCACTGATGTAACATTTTCAGCACATTTTAAGAAAAAGTTTTATAACATTTTATACATTTAAGAAATCTTTAAAAATGTAATGATTCATCTCTGATCCTATTCGTCGCAAAAGCTACTAACCTGACAGGCGCGGTTCTACCGATAGTTCACAGGGTCACGTACCCCCCCCCAATCTATTTAAAAATGAACTGTACCAGCAATGTGCTGCAGGTGACTTAAGTTGTTGGTACATTTCACTGCTGCTGTACTCCCCGCACTGTAGATAACAGTGGGATTTCCCACTCGAAGACACAACCGGAGTTCCATTCCATATAGGTTATGTCATATAGGATTGGACAACAGTGCAATAATAGGGAATAGGAAGTGACTAGATAAGAACATATACATATATGAATTTAACTTTGATACTAGAAAAAGATTTAAATTTCATAGTCAAAAATTTATTTACAATGTGATTACAATACTATGGTAAACAAAACTTTCTATTATGAAATACTTTCTGTAAATTAAAAAAAAATATATATATTACAAGCTCTTAAAGAAATATAATGAAAATTATTAGAGTTTAAATGCTTTTACCAGACTGCTTGTAAAAAGAAAATGTCTGCCTATATATATATATATATATATATATATATATATATATATACAAAAAAGATCTAGATCCTTACAAAACAAAATTAAAGAATACTTCTATGAAATACAAGAAAATGCCTGAAGGGCAGAAGGAAGAAAAGAATGAAAGAAAGGAAGGGAGTTGGGCAGACACACACAACATTCATACGGCACAGTCGTACAGATATCTCTGGAATATAGTCTGGCGAAAGCCAGGCGAGCGAGTGAAAGAATTTACATATTAAACTAATGAACAATGAACAAAAAAAAAAAAAAAATGAACTAATGTGATAAAAGTACTACATGAATGAATATAGCTCGCTCACCTGTATTTCAGACCATTCCAGAGGTACCCCAGACGAACAAGATTCGCACCGAAGGTCACAATCAACCCAACTCAGGAAGTGACAGCAAGAAGACATATGTAGAATTAGAACGAGCGGCTAGTCCCCGGCCATAAGGTAGAAGTGAGATAGAAGAAGAAAGAGGAGAGGGCATGCGCATAACACACTGCTCTGCGCCCCTTGGAGACTAGACGTTAGAGAGAGAATACAAAACAAGAGCAGACTTGAACTTACAAAGAGAATATAAACAACAAAAATAGCATACCAGCGCGTAGCGGTATTAAGTGAGGAACTCTATAAGCTTTTACCAAAACAAATACATCTAGTTCGTGTGCGTAAAATGGAGTGCAGAATAATAACTGTAGAGTTCTAAATATCGCAGAAACTATGCACCGAACAGCCTCACCCCTTTAAAGAAATGTTCCCGCTGATAGTAGAATATGGATAGTCACTGTTACAGAAACACAGGTGTGAACCATAAATGTTGAAGTGTAGATGTAGTAAACAGTAAATAGTACATGGATGTAAAGTGTAGAATATGGTGTAGCCTTAGCTACTTCAATTAGTATAAACCATACTTGGCTGCAGCTGAACGGCAGGGAACCCAGTGTCCAATCCTGGGAGTCACTCCCTAACCACTTTCAGTCCAATGCAGCCACGGAGAATCCAATTCTTGATATTGGATGCTTGATATAGATGTATACTGTACAGGAGACTGATGCAACACCAGACGCATGCCGGACCATATTCAGGTCAAAGAGATGATGGGAGTGCGCACCTCCAGCTGCAAGGCTGGAGCGCACAGTAGAATCGTCGAACAGGCTATTGTTCTTAGAATCCCACGGTGAGGGGTACTGTAAGTGCAAAGAATCTAGCAGTATGCAGCTCCAATGAAGTACACACACACACACAGTTTAAGAAAAATCCTCCTTTATAAAAAAATGTCCAATTATTTAGAGGATTAATTCTTTTACATTATTCCAATATATATTTCCCTTCAAGGATTTAAAAAAAAATTGAAATGCATATTTTAGTCCATACATTTTAGTTGAAAAATATATTTTATTAATAGTCCCTTTTCAAATTAAGGGAACATTTTGAAGAAGTGTACATTTTGAGTTTAGGAATTCCTAAAAATATTTTATATCACATTTTGTCTTTGTTGAATATAGATGCATCTAAATAATTATTCTCAAAATGTACATATTGATCAAATTACAAATTTTTATTTACTCTTTTATTTAACAAAGTGCTAACAATTTTTGTTAATAAAGCACTATACCTTTTAAATAAATCATTCTGAATTAATCTTAATTTTATTTCGCTGGTATGCTCTATATATATATCTAAATTTCTTATTAAATTTTCTGGTTTTTTTTTAATTCTATAGGTTTATACATAATAGAAAATTTTATTCATGGAAAAAACAATTATCAGACTTACTCTTCTGGCATTGAATAAAAAGGTTTTAACTGGGAAGCGTGGGCTCTGTGAGTGACAGAAGGATCATCAAGGTCGGATAACAAATAGGAAACAGGAGAAAACTGTTTGGTAATAAGGAACGGACCAGAATAACGGTTACAAAGTTTAGCGGAATGTTTGTTAATTGCATTGCTCTTGGGATGGTTTAATAGGAAAACTTGTTGACCACAGGCAAACTTTGGAGGACGGTGAGTGCGGTCATACCTCTTCTTGTCTCTGAGATGAGTGTTGAACAGATTATTCCTGGCTCTCCGCCAGCGATCCTTAATATCAGAGACGGCAGAATCATCAGGTAGTAATTCATCCAATGACCACAAATTAGATAACGGACAATTGGGAGAATAACCAAAAAGCAATTTAAATGGCACAAAACCATGAGTAGAGTGACGTGACAGATTAAATGCAAGTTGCAACCAATCGTGCTGGGTGTCCCATTGGGTATGGCTTGAAGAATGAAAGGCAATCAAAGTAGATTTGAGGTTTCTGTTTACCCGTTCCGATTGATTGGCATTCGGGTAATATGGGACAGTAGTAATGTGTTGAATGCCAGAATCTAAGCAAAAATTCTTGAAACTATGGGAAGTGAATTGTGTAGCATTGTCCGATGCCAGAATTTTTGGATAGGCAAAGGAACCAAAAATGGAACGTAGGACAGCTATGGTAGTTTTGGAGGTAGCCTCTTTTACAGCACGCAACCAAACAAACTTGGTAAAAGCATCTATAAGGACCAATACATATGTATTACCAGCAGAAGAACGTGGAAGTTTGCCCACATAATCAACAAAAACCTTTTCCATAGGCCTTGAAGCTATGTTTGAGGAAAGTTGACCCCATAACCTAGTTTGAGCAGGTTTGCTGAGACCACACACCTCACAGGCACGAATTCTGGCTTTAATGTCAGCAAACATGCCCAACCAAACAAACTTTTCTCTAATCTTTGAAATGGTTTTATGTATGCCAAGATGAGCACCAACAGGGGAACAATGAAAATACTGGAATACAACATCAGTAGTTTACTTTTCTGTGTGACGACATGGAAGGCGTGGAAGGCTTGAGATTTTGGAGGGTGTGGTTGGGATGGTGAAGGGATGATGACGTCATGGAAGGCTTATGACCGTTGGCGCTTTTTTTATTAGATAAGCCCTAATGCACTGTGACCACCTGGCCCTTCCGGTCAAGATAAATATTTTATCATACCGATAAGGAGGTCATGCATTGTGATCACCCCAACATCCGGTAAAGATAACACCACCTGGTCAACCGGTTATACGCTAAGCCTTTGATAAGATCCTACACATCCGGCCAAGATATATTCCCACGACAATTTTTTTTTATTATGTTTGTATATAATAACACTCCTACATTCACTTTGTAAATATATGAATAGACTCTACAAAAAGCAAATTATACAAATGTTTGGGGGGTTCATTCCTTGGAATAAAAGGGTTATTTCCATCGAAAATTGATACAACGATGGCTTTATTTCGCTCCGACATAATTATGTTGTATGCAGTCAGACTGGATGACCTTGCAACGTGATCGGTTTGTCTCTCGCGTATATATAATATTATACATGCTGCAGCCGTGTGGGTTGACCTCCACAGCGAGCAGCATCTCGCATCCTACTGCGTGTGATACACGTTGCAGCCGCCTTTACCCGAGACCACGTCGGTTGCGCGCGCATCACTGCCTCCACCGTCCCCAGCCGCCTCACCAGCAAGTTTCCAGTTGACTGTCTAATCACATATCTTTCGAACATTACAAACTTAAATTTAGTTCATATTATCATGAAATTTTTTTTTCTGAAACTCTTAACCAGTCGTCGTGACGTATGTAAAATTACCTATCACCCAGTTGTCATCGGTCAACCGTATCCATCATGTCGAGACAAGTTATATTCCCGCGTCACTTATTTTTTTATGTCAGTGACCAACGGTCATCTGTGGAGTGTTAATCGTTCTATATGAAGGAAAGGTATAGAATGTTAAATATGAAACTAGTATCAGATCGCAGAAAAACATTTGAAAGATGGCCCGTCACGTTTATCGATATTGATAAAATGGTTGATAATGGTTTTTTCTATACAGGATACGGTGATGCTACAGAATGTTATTTTTGCCGGGTCATTATAGCTCAATGGGAATTAACTGACGATCCAACAACTGAACATAAAAGGCGGGCACCCAACTGTCCATTTTTAAATTTAAACACATCTGGTGAAGATGTCTGTGGACACGGAGGAAATTCTGACGTCATTTCCGGTCATTTCGCATTAACGTTAATACTTATTACGGTAACATTGATTGTGATTGGTTATAATAAGACCATATTTGATTGGTGGAAATAAGGTGATTTCTGATTGGTTGCAGTAGTGTATTAATAGACGCTAGACCCTTGTCTAATAATCAGTGTCCGAGAAACCGGGAGAATGTCTACTTCAAAGCGTCAGCGTAAACAGTCACCTAAACAAGCAGTGGAATTGGACATCGCTCTACAGGAGCTGTTAAACTCCATGCAGGCGGCCGAGACGACAAGCACTTCGGCTATGAACCAATCTCCTACCACAGAGCAAACTCCGACCACGGACCAGACTCCGATGGAGAAGCTTAAGATTCCACCTATAATTGCAACGCTTGAACGATATGGTAATATGGACATTACTATCAGTGATATGAAACCGCTGCAAGATTTAGAAATTGGTAAGCCCTACCACATCAAACAAGCTCGTTCTACGTTCACCAAGTATGGACGTCGCATAGTGTTGGATCTCCGTGATGGATTTTCAGTGTTTCTACCTAACAGATTTAATAAAATGACCGAGGAACAAATTCAACAAGTGAACGAAATAAGTCTTTCCTTTGTGTACTACGGATTAGAAATTAATCCCAGTGGTTTTTATTACCGTAACGTTGCCTTTGTGTAAAAAGACACACGAGCGCACAAAGTTAATCTGTCAGCATTCGCAATTTTTAAAAAATTAGCATCGACGAAGTGTTAAGTGCATATAACAGTATGGATACTAAACCGGTTTTTTTTCCTTGTGAACATAAAGGAGTACGCTGTGCAACTTAAACATTACCCCTATATCCATGTTCTATCGATTTTTTTTACCTCTACAGATGTCCAGTATACTGTTACTCTATTTTTGCAAGAAAGAACTTGCTAAATTTTGACAATGGATGCAGCTGCTGATGGGCGGAGACTTCACACATATATATATATGAAGAATAAGAGTTGCGATATCACCATTACTTAGTGAAAAATGTGCCCGCGTCGTGAGGAAGCAGAGATTGTTGTCGTGGAGGAAGACATCTTCCCCGATGAGGAGGAGGACGAGGACGAACCACCGCAGCCACCTACTATCATCCTCACCCCTGATCCACCAGAATATAGGGTAATATATATATTGGATAATCAGGGGGATGAAATAATTGATATAAATTTTGAACTGCTCTACAAGGCAGTATATTGGGCCGACGGTGAGATCGATTTCAGCATGATTGAGCCATGCGGACACTCCGCTAGAGTCACCGCTGATGACACAACATCGCATCGCTGCATTCACCATGAAGAGGCTTGTGACGGGATACGTCACCACTATGGCTGCCTCCTCCCCATGGATGAGCACTTCGAGTCGTGGAGTGTGGACTGTAACCGTCACTGTCTCCTATTCCGCAGGCTTCAAAATGCTGTAAGTATTATTTTCACCGTCCCCTTTTATTTAATTTTCGTGACATGTGACTTATAATTTTTTTTTGTGTGTTTTCAGATCAAATACACGCTCTTCCATGATGGATTCTGTGAGGATGGGGTTGAATGTGAATTGCCAGAACACAAAGCAGCCAAAAATTTAAAAAAACATTGTAAAAATATTCCAATAAATGTGTTATTACCAAACCTGTGTTAAAAAAATTATTTCATACCGAGTTCATTCATTTAATAACAATGAGTGAATTCGGGCATACCTTGTGATAACCCGCATGGTCCTTATATCCCGTTACACAAACCATATGCATGTTTTTACAGGAAACCAGTCTACCTTGGCACCTGTTCGGGTGTGGGAAAAAAAAATACAGGTGTTGCTAAATAAAAATAAGAGTTTGCTATGAATTGAATTTATTCAATGGCTACATAGATCTTTAAAATTATAACGACTCTCCAACCAAAGTCTTAATACAATAACGTTCTGCAGGGCACAATTGAAATCTTGTCTGGGGTGAAATAGACACTTGGTTTTACAGTCTCTAATCTTGCTCAGCTTTGGCACACCGACATCGTCCAAATTTACTACTGGTCTTTGTAACATATATTCAAAGAATTTCGTTTTTTCAAGACCTATACAATAAAATTTTTCATCATACTGCAACACGCTTTCCAACACAGGTTTCAAGTCGTCGTACGGCAAGCATCCGCTATCCCAAGGTATTCCATGGATGTACGATTCTATATACCGTTGTGATTTCATGTCAGGTGTTACACCTACCGGTGGGCATAGTATAAAATGTGCCATTCGTCCCTCGTGGCTTATTAATGCTATCTCTTTAGCCACAAATTCCTTGCTACTGGACTGGTAACCTTGAACATCCAATATGACGAAATTTTCAGACGACATTGGTAATAATGTTGGTAAGAGCAGTATACTCTACGCAGCGATCGTGCAGGATTAAACAGTAAGCCTTTGTATTTGCTGGAATGTTGTTCGTAGCAGAAATTTCAACTCTCGTAGTGCAGGCACCAGACTTCAGATCCTCGTTCTGCTTGGTGCAATCCACCACAAAGAATGGCGTATTTTTTATAAAATCGGACCTTTTAAGCATTGGTGATGGGGAACGCTCGTAGTAAGAATCTTGAAATCTGGCATACATCTCATACAGTAATCCATACGCACCATTGGTGCTGTCTACATTGAAAGAATGGTATGGATACTTTTTATCGTTTAAATATACTGACACGTCCCGTACATCAGGTAGATCAAATTTTGAACCGTCTGCATCGTGTTTGCTTCTATCAGTCTGAAATGCTACGATGACCATTCTAGGTTTTTGCAGCTGAGGGGAAGTTGTTACGTTCCATGAAACGTTGGTTGCTTGCGGTAGACTCGGTTGCTCATATAATTGCCAGCTCCTGAAATATATCTGCAGCGAGCTATCGCTTTCCAACGTGTTTAACAGTTTCAATCGTTCAATGTCTGATAGTTTAAGCATAGGAACAAACCATTCTATATCTGTAACTTTAATTTTACTAACTCCTCCCTTGGTGACGTGCATAGTGTTCTTAGCCCTCATAAGTACGAGTTCTAGTTTGCAGTTTAACAGAATTTTCTTGTAATCTTCAGCGACGCCTAGAATATGGCTCAACGGTATGCAAACGTTAAACTTTCCAGATTTTACAATGTCATCAACAGTGTCAACACTGGGGTGTACCCACCCAGAGTTCTGCAGCCCGACACAATCAGAATTATTATAGGAGCAGATACCTTTCAGCAAGCTCGTAATACCAGGATTTCTAGTGCGATCCACGGTCTCTCCATGAATATTGTGTTTTATTTCATCGAATAAATGCAAGAACCCATTATTAACAATTTTACCGACGTATTCGGCGTCTTTGTCAGATGTAATAGTGCCGCATATCGATATGAAACTCTGATTGAGTAACGCATACAAGCTTTCCGCCTGAATGGGGATTCGTATCTCGTCGCTTTCGCCTAGAGCCGTGGTGTTGTAAGGCTTAAATCCATGATACTGCGAATTTTCAATGGCGTCTTCAAATAAAGCTTTATTATTTACGCTTAGAACGTCCATGCTGCAATACTATAAATCCGAGAGATTCCAGGTACTTCTTGTTAGCAGTTGTTAACTTGCCGACGGTACAACGTTGATTACCAGGACGAGCACGCTGCACCGACTTATATGCCGATTCGGCTGGTGAAGATCTATTGACGTTAAGCCCCATTCTTCCTAATGATGATTCTCACCGACACTCGCTCGCCTCTGAAATCGATAAGCCTTCCGTCCTGATCCACGAGCGATATGGTAATGTCCGTTATTTTTTTTATGTTGATTAACGGTAGAAAAATCAGGTTCGCTGGAGCCTCGGAGATTTTATATCCTGGTGGCACAGTAGGGAAGAACTCGTAGATGGTGTGTGCTGGACGTCCGTTGATGAATGAGCCCGTCGCAAGATTACAATAGAGAGATATAGTATTAACGTTAGTTATGTCTGGTTGCTTTGTAGACACCACTGAAGTCGATGCAGGAATTTCATCCTCTGTTGTAAATCCTAGTAAAGGACCCACAGAGTTTGGAACTTTAAAAGAGGTCGAGAGAGCAAAATATTGTGGTGAGCAAAGTATTCGGATTCACACTGACTCTAAAAACCACATCAGGATCAAGAGTGGAGTTCGTTAATTTTTTTATAACGAGTGCAACATACTCCGAAATGTCTCGAATCTCATATGTTCCTTTAGGAATGGTGATGACGTGTTGCTATTCGCCCATTATAACCATCAACGAATTGTTGGTCTCTGTGACGTTTGGAATAGAGTTGTAGGCGTCGAGTCGCAACATTGCAATCTCGTAGTCCACTCCATCTTCCAGCTCGATGGGAGGAAAAATCGTGTTGGTTATTTCGGACGTCGATCCGCTTAGAGTGAACGTTTGAGACATTTTAACACTGTTAGATGGGAGATGAAGACTTTTATAGTAAAAACGCTAAGCAAAGATGTCCGCAAATCTCGGTGTTGTATTTTTGATAGCGTGTAAAGTTGTAAAACAGTTTAGAATTTGAACCAACATAATTCACAATTTCTGCAGGCGGGGACAAGTCGCCATAGCTGTCGAAATATAATGAACGGTTACCACGCTTTTTCAACGCCACCCAGTGCGTCCCAGGCCCCGAGGCATCATCGAGATTTATAATGATTCGTTCCTGTTTATACGGTCTGGGAGGTAGTTCGTTTCGCATGTACACACCTCTGAAATGGGGAATGCATAGCTTGTTCGCATATCGTTCCAAGTCGTGGTTCGTTAGGGCTTTTTTTTTAGACGAATTCCTCTGCCTGACGGATAAGGTTTTAAAAATAGTCCCTTGCCGTCTCTGTGCTGACGAATGAGCTCATCTATCCCCTCCTTCTTGCCCAAAGCGATGCTTTCTAGCATGCGGTTATGGCGTATATGCTCTCCAAGCTGTTTCTTATCGTTTTTTGCTGAGTTGACAGCTTTAGCAATCTGCGCCCGTGCACCGCCTAAAGCCCCAAGGGCACTTAGACCAGCAAGAATAGGCAACAGGGGTAGTATGCCGCCTATTTTTTTAGGAGACTTCAAAACTCGTTTCTTTTTTTGTTTTTTGTTTTTCTTTGCCACAACTTTTCTGTATGCAGCCTTCAGTTTCTTAATGTTATCCAATCCAGCACCCATTTTAACTTTTCCCTTCATGATTTTCGAAACGGCGTAAGCCGCCGCACGCTCCCCAAAACTTGCGTCCTGTGCTGTAACACGTTTAGATGCTTGCTGTGCCAATTTCAAGTCTGCTATGTGTCTATCGTTTATATCCGAACTCTGTGCGTAGCTTATATCGTGTAACTTGCAGGCTTCGTCCAGAGGATTGATTCCTGTATCGCCTCTTTTTAATCGTTTTTCTAGTTTCGTGCCTGGACCACAAAATTTATACTTTGGTATGTGTAGTTCGACAGGCAGTTTATTTATGAGCGTATTGATGATACCGTCTCCACGGCGACGTTTACCTCGTTGTATTCGTGGTGCCATACTTCCTAACCTGCACCGTCTGGCTATTTATAGGTATAAAAGCGGTTGCTATTACGTTTAGCACTGTTATTTCTCACCATGAAGTTTGAGAAGCAAAACGTCTCCTTGCAAGTCTGTCCCATAGAGCAGGCGGTTTCCAACCATAAACGCAAACACAGCATATTACTACCCGATAATGTTCGGTCTGTTGTTTGCGGCCCCTCAGGTAGTGGAAAGACAAACGTGTTAATAAATATTCTTCTACACCCCAACGGCGTAAAGTTTTCAAATGTTTACATTTTTTCAAAATCGCTGTTTCAACCGAAATATAAATTCCTTGAAGAAATTTTAGCCAGAGTTCCAGAAATCGGCTATTATAAATACGACAGCTGCGGAGACGGGATACCAGAACCAACAGACGTAAAAGAAAATTCAGTGGTGATATTTGACGATATTATGACGGAACCTCAAAGCCCAATAAGGAATTATTTCAGCATGGGAAGACACAATTCGTTAGACATGTTTTATCTAGCCCAGTCGTATGCGAGAATACCAAAGCATCTGATAAGGGACAATTGTAACTTGCTGATTGTATTTAAGCAGGACGCGTTAAATCTAAGACATCTATACGATGACTATGTCATCGCAGACATGACTTTCGATAAATTCCTACAAATGTGCCGCGAATGTTGGTCTTTGGAAAAGTATGGATTCTTAACAATCTGTAAAGAGGATTCTATAGACAAAGGCAGATATCGAAGAGGGTTGGACGAGTACATTGTTATATAAATACTTGTAAAGTATAGACGGTACTCACAATGAACGACAGAGGGCTTATACGCGCATGCAGAGGTGCTATGGGAGTTGACAGATTCGGATCCCCGTTAATTGCGCGATACATCGATAAAATAGCACTATCTCGAGACGAAGTGGGTAATTATTCTGTCAAAGGAAAACGAATACGGTACGTTGGACCCCCCACAGAGGGTCACAATGCAGCGACAAAGGAATACGTGGATAAAGTTCTTGCGCAGAAAGATTTTCTCAAAAATGATGATTTTATTGATTCTCGAAACTTTGAATTGTTTAAAGCCACGGGGCAGGTGATGAATAAATTTGTGGCTATGACACAGCTGCTGATTCAGAAACAATCGGAGCTTAATGACCATGTTACTGTTTTAAAACACGTCGTGCATAGAACCGCTAGAGTTATGCAAGACATGCGGCAAACCAGTTTTTTTCAACTTTATACCGGCAGCCGCTTGAAGCTAATTTACAACGGAAGCATACAGGTTGTCGACAAGGCCGATTCAGACGATTTGTCTGCTACGTTAAATGGAACACCTGTCCACATTAGTTATCCCATACATGTCTCGAGAGGCGATGTGTTATTGTTTAAGACAGGCACATTTTCACGCGATGTTCCCCTCACTATCGAATACATATATAAAAACAGTGAAATCACGAACATAAATAACACTCAAGATGAATCAGTCATTGAGTGATGATCAGAGAAGAATTAAGGAAGAAATTAAAAAACATGCAGATTCTGTACGGGAGAAATATTTATCGTTAAAAAAAGCAGATTTTTAGTCGAAACATGAGTTTTCCGACATCGTGCAGCCTATAACGCAACCATTGGAGCAGCTCGTCACTCTGAGCAAAGAAAAAAGCAACATGATAAAATGGAAGACACGCCCCCTACGGATCAAACCCCTGTAAAACACTACCGCTCTATGTTGGAATCAGTCTATGGACGAGTAGCTAGCGGATATATTCAGAAACTAGTTCAATTGAGGCCTAGAAACGTTGACACCATATACGGTATAAAATGGCAACCAGAAAAACGAACTTTTTCGATCGGAGCACTACCCCTGGCGATAAGAAATGACTTCATACATATCGGTAATAAGAGGTACCAAGCCCGTCGAGGATTAATGGAGCTGCTTACCAAAAACATCCCCGACCCTAAGTTGTACACCGATAAAGACTTGGAGGTGTATAAGGAAATATTGGAAAGGTCAAGTGCGCATAAAACCGGATACGATGACAATGAAGAAATACGAGTCTCAAACACCCAGAAATTTAAAAACGTTATTAGAACGTTATTTCCCGATGAGGAGGCCGAAGTCTACGACGATCTCCAGACTCGAAAACTTGTCAGAGGAAAAGGGTTGTGGAAACAATCACACGCGAACCGGAAAATAGACTATAAATATTGGGACAACTGTAATGAACTCGTACATAGACTTCGTCTGTTGGTTGCGTCGTCCGAGGCAGGAAACCACTCGCATAACAACGAGATATTGGAAATTATAACGGAATTACGGGAAAACAACATTATTCAATGAGCAAAAGTAAAATTGCATACGAGCTTCATAAACCCGCTCGAATAAATTATCCGAGACCTCATGTTACAATGAAAGGACTAAATGATTTATGGCAAAGCGATCTGATTGAAATGATACCCTACCACAAACAAAACAGAGGATTTAAATTCATTTTAGTTTGTATTAATGCATATTCAAAGTATGCGTACGCGAGAGCTTTGAAGAACAAAACTGGTAAAACTGTTACTGCAGCCATGGAGGATATACTTCAATCTGTGAAAACACCGCCTAAAAATCTTCAAACCGATATGGGAAAGGAGTACTATAACGCTAATTTTAAAGCCTTAATGCAGAAATACGACATAAACCATTATTCAACATATTCCAACGTCAAGGCTTGCATTGCTGAACGCTTTATCAGAACTTTGAAAACAACCATGTTTCGCGAATTTACGGCAAGAGACAGTTATAAGTGGCTAGACATGTTGCAGGAACTCATTACACAGTACAACGATAGGGTTCATTCTACCATTAAAATGAAGCCTAGCCAAGTCGAGGACGACAGCTTGTTGAATACTGTATACTGTTACAAGGAGCCGCATGCTAAGCCTAAGTTTGCGGAAGGTGACTTTGTAAGAGTTTCAAAACACAGGAAGCTGTTTAAAAAAGGTTACTTACCGTCGTGGACTACGGAGATTTTCAAGATACAGAAGATCCAATCGACATTTCCTCCCACGTACCTGCTAAAGGACTTGGAAGGGAACAAGATTGAGGGTGCTTTTTATGCAGAGGAATTGCAAAAAACAAAGTATCCAAACACTTATTTAATTGAAAAGGTGTTACGACGTAAAGGAGATTTAGTATTTGTTAAATGGATGGGTTTTCCTGCGAGCAAGAACTCGTGGATACATAAACGAAATATTGAATAAAGATTTCAAGTATGAACATGTGTTTTTTATTTACAATTCCTTTGTCTCTTACAACAATACATAAAATAATACAATGCATGTACAAGACACAGAAAACATTAGACTTTCCTTTTTTTAAGAGGGCGTTCGTCATCATCACCATCTCTGATTTTGTAATGGCCGTAGGCAAGTGTATCCATGCCATTAGGTAAAATGTGACGCTTATCATCTGAAGCGTTTAAAGTGACTTTATTCATAGCAATCGAAAACACGGTAATGCTTAAACGATCTAATGGATCTATTTAGCGAAAATGTTGTATGTCCGGTCTTGAGACATTTCAAATAATCTTCAAATGAGAGTTCTCTCTCCACAACAGATTTATTGATACCTTTCAATTTTTTTTATGGAGCTACTGTTAAACCTTATAGCGTACATTTTTGCCCTAAGGACTACAAACTCAGTTATGGAACGATCGACGCACTCGTCTTTGAATTTACCTACAACTCCTTTGTTTTCCAACGAATACAAGGGATGATTAGAGGGGTATACGCTAGTATCTAATTCATCTTTCACATTTAGCAGATCGCGATAGAGGTTACCCGTCTCGATCTTGTATAGGAAGCTATCAGTATCAGTGTAACACAGGCTTAGATTGTTTGCGAAATACCTACTCATGGTGTTGTAATGAAAATCATACATCCTAGTTTTCGAAATTTCCAAGATGACCATGCCTACATAGATTGCGGTATTTAGCACGAGTTTAGTCTTACCAAGGTGTACACCCACCAAGTTCTCGTTATAAATTGTTCTATCCAGAAAGTTTGACTTTGCAACCAATTTAGACAATAAGTTTTCATCAGACACCAGCCTAAAATCTATCCTCTTTCGTACATTTTCGAGAGTTTTTCCGTACACTGCATTATTTAGCAGCTTAAAAAAATCCTTTTCGAATTCGTTATTTGCAGCCTTTCGTTTCATTGTATTGAATTCAATATACGGTTTCAACCAACAGCTTTGTTCAAAGCTAATACCTCTATGGATCTTTGTCAATTTTAGTCCGTGTTGGAGCGCTTGTTTAAGTACGGTAAAGTGTACGATGTAGTTCTTTTTAGGTTCAAGTGTTGTTAAAAGCTTCTTGAATTTACTGCCAGGAGGACATTTCATCTCTGGGCAGAATGGGAGATCAGTATGGTTGTCGTGAAGATTTTCTGGATATTCCAAGTCGACCTCAAAAACATATCCTAATTTTGAATCGTCTGGTATGGAGACAATGTCTAGGGACTCTAACTCGTTTTTTTCGAGCCATTGGAAATTACCTATAGGCAGCGGCTGTGACATGGCATAACCGTATAGGTTATTAGCGTCGACGTAGTACAATACCGACTCGTCGTCTGCCACAGCATGCCGTTTGATTGCCTGACAAAGACCCCCACGGATCCCCTGTTCAAAAAACTGAACCATGTCGATATCGTTTAAAATAGGCAGCTTTACCTGTGTAAACTTTAACATGGCTGCATATGTAAAGCTGGGGGCAGTTGGGTAGAAGACACAATCTAAACCATAGGTATCGTGACACATCTGTCTGAAATTTTCAAACACATCAGACAATATCATAACGTCCGATTTTAAGTACAAGTCTGAATATTCACCTAAAGACTCGACCGAAAATGATTGCCAGACATTAACAGCATGAGAATAGTCTAGGTCTGTGACACCTGCATTGGTAAGCTTGTTATAAAACTCCTCTTTAGGCGGTAGTTTTGTTTCGTCTAGAATTTCAAACGAGGTGATGTAATCGTATGGGAACACTCCCTTTCGACACATCAAATCGGTTTTGTCGCCGAAGGCTTTCCGAGTCTCTACGAATTTATCATTGGGGAGATTTTTTGCTAATTTTTCCAGGCTCGTGGACATGAAGCGGAATGAGTCTAGGAATCTTAGTTCAAGAGATCGTTGTTTCAAATAAGAAGAGGGAATAAATTTCGAAAATGTGATGTATTTTTCCCGGGTATTGCATATAACGTTGATACGGTTCTTGTCAAAACCTAGTTCTGTCACAATGATGTGGCTATCATAATTAGACAGGTTGTGCAAAACAACAGGGACAAAAGATTGGTTTCTATAATTTAAATTACAGTTTCTGTGCGCTGCGCCTCTGAACCGCCCGCTCACGTGGTAGTGGTCACGGACTTTGTAATTTTCATCCGTAAAGCCACCTTGTTTGCAGATATGACAGATGGTGCTGGTCGTGTACTGATTAATTTGTTCTGTCGTGAGAGGGATCATGGGTTTTATTTCAGAATTTAATATCCCGTCAATAGCTTTTACGTCTTTTACAAGTGATCTCATAAAATGTTGTCCTGCATCGGGGCCTCTGTACATTCTCAGATTCGAATGTTCATCTTCCAAATCCTTAATGAAATAAGCGTAACTAAATGGTGTGTGCTTCTGATACTTTTGAGTCCAGGATCTAATAGGCTCGTTGTCACACCCCGAAATAGGCTCCAGTAAACACTCGAAATCGGCATAAATAACGAACCTAATCTTTTGCGAATGTTCGTGTTTAGTGAAGGATATTTCTAAACGTTTAGGAAATTCACATTTGACTGGTGAAAAAGAATTGCAAACTGCTAAATGAGCCTCGTGTCTCTGGTCGGCTGACTGGTCACCATAGGCTTGAAAGTGTGCGAAACAGCGCTTGCATACTCTGACTTGACGCTTGTCGGACGTTTTGGAAGGTTTAATGAATGCGTTGAAATCGGTAATTAACATATAATGAGAATCTAATTCGTCACAGACATAGAGCAGGTCTCTGTGATCTGGAAACTCTTTCTCAGCAATCTTAATTGGAAAAATTTCGTCTTCATCATCGATTCCAAACACATTGATCGAAATGTCGTTTAGTTTAGAAAATTTTGCAACGTCGTGGAATGACGGTGGGAAATTAATACAAGAGAAGTCGTATTTCTCGTTCAAGTCCGGTCTGTCAAGATAAGAAGTCCACAAGTCATTGTCGTCCTCTATGAATTTTGCCAGCATACAATATTTAAAACAATAATCGTCTTGATTATTGACATTGACTAGTGACTTTGAATGTCTGAAACGCTGTGGTAGGAGCATGAACTTACGCCCTCTAAACGGTTGGTATTTATTTAAACGTAATTCTATTTTGTGTATGGACTTGAATGAATGTCCGCTCCCTCTAAGTGAAATGTCGTCGTATTCCTGCACTATTTTCTCAATCTGTTTGTCTAGAATATCACTCACATCGGATGACACAAGAACAACTTCGTTTTTACATTTGAGATTGTACATACTGTTTTTTTCATTAGTGTCCTGTAAATTAATTTCAACAAATAAATTCATTTTTAACGAGTTTTGCTGAAGAAGACAGTCTTGAACCAAGGCCTCCATTTGAGGTTTATATGATGATAGAACGGTTTGTAGATCACCTCCTGGGATGTTCATAAGGGCAAAAGTAGATATTCTCGATTTAAATGCAGATTCAATTCTGACGAAATCGGTCTGTAACACAAGAAAAATACGGAAAAATGAACGAGGGACTTTTATGAATGAAAACGTCGGCATGAATGTATGTGTAACAACTTACCTTAATTGGAGAACTGGTTCCAGGCATGTTGATAGCTCCTCCCCACACAAAATGGCTTTGGGGTTGGTTCTGATGTGACAGTGTTTGAGCAGCGCTAGTTCCAGCTTCTTGGTGTAGCCCGCCACCGCTCTGTACATATTCGGGCTGTTCTGTGACATGATGGCCGCCACACGCAGGGCGTGTTAAGACATCGCCTCCGGCAAGACCGGTTGTAATGTCTGCTTGCGAAGTCGACTGTATGGTGGGAGCATGTTGACCGCCTCGGGCACTCTGAACCGGTCTCGCCGCTGTATTGGCTGTCGGATCAGTGGGCTGGAAAAGAAAATGCTAGATGTATTAACCACACCCACGGTTGTTAATGGCTGATTAGAAAATGGTGGCGTATATAAATATAATATTTACCTTGTATGATGTGATTTCCCCATTAAAAACAGATTTCAGCACGCTCGGTCTGGCTTCGACTTGATGATCTAAGGCGACTCCGTGCTGTGTTGGCGGTTGAGGCTGTGGACTTGCTGTCTCTGGTTCGATAACTGTTGCAGATGATGCAGAGGTAGAAGGTTTAACCACATTTCTGTCACGATTTCGATATAATTCGTTAGGGTTCAACAAACTATGGGTATTATTCAAATGTCTATTCAGATTCCGATGAGATGTGAAACTTTTATCGCATTTTCCACACGATAACTGTAAACTGGGGTGAACCTCCTGTATATGAGTTTGTAAATGATCTCGTCTCGAGAACGTCACTTGGCACAAATCACACGTGAATTGAGAATCGCCATGTTTTTGCCGTACGTGACGGTTCAAATCATGTTTATGTTTATATTTCGCTCCGCAACGTTCACACGTGACTTCCATGATGACATATGGTAGCAGAATGGAATAATTCGAATGAAGTAGTGTTTTATATATACGGTCGTGGGAATTTATCTTGGCCGGATGGCAGCTGGGTCTTATCTTGACCACTGAGGTGTGGTAACCATAACGTTTGGCCACCTCTGCAGTATGATAAAAAAAATTGTCGTGGGAATATATCTTGGCCGGATGTGTAGGATCTTATCAAAGGCTTAGCGTATAACCGGTTGACCAGGTGGTGTTATCTTTACCGGATGTTGGGGTGATCACAATGCATGACCTCCTTATCGGTATGATAAAATATTTATCTTGACCGGAAGGGCCAGGTGGTCACAGTGCATTAGGGCTTATCTAATAAAAAAAAAAAGCGCCAACGGTCATATGCCTTCCATGACGTCATCATCCCTTCACCATCCCAACCACACCCCCCAAAATCTCAAGCCTTCCACGCCTTCCATGTCGTCACACAGAAAAGTAAACTACTAACATCTATAAGACTGTTTGGCAATACAATTTTAGGAGAAGTAGCTCGCCTAGTTTGACAACAAAGCATCTTATTGCGAAGCACATAAGGGTAAATTGCTTCACCAGACTCGATCCGTTGCTTGAGTGCAACAATATTAGGATCTCGGTCCTGTGCACACAACAAACCTTCATGAGCCCATGGAAAATCAGATAGAATGGCTGTCAAAATAGGAGGGTGAACATCAGGAGAAGAATTTTCCTGAACATCAGAATAACCATCATACATCCTAGATAATGTGTCAGCAATAACTTTCTGAGAACTGCGAATATGAGTAACAGTAAATGAAAAGGGAGAAATGCGAAGAGCCCAACGAGCCAAACGACCAGATTTCCTCGGCCGAGCAAGAAACCAAGAAAGTGCCTAATTATCCGTCTCTAGTTGAAAAGGCACATGCTCTAGATACATGCGAAACTTTTCAATCCCAAATAGGACGGCAAGCGCCTCAAGCTCATAGATGGAATATTTACTTTCCTGTTTGCTCAACGTGCGGGATGCATAAGCAATAGGCTTTCTGCCCACATCAGACTCTTGAAGAAGAACGGCAGCTACCGCAGAGCCACAAGAATCAGTTTGCAAAATGAAGGAGCGAGTGAAGTCCGCAGCAGCTAAAACAGGTGGATTGGAAATGGCGAGTTTAAGATGTTCAAAAGCCGACTGCTGCTCAGAGCCCCAAACAAAAGGTTGATCTTTCCTACGGAGTTTGTTGAGAGGAAAAGCAACCTCCGCCAACTTAGGAACGAATTTACCAAAAAGATTTATCATCCCCATGAACCTGGCGATCCCTTTTACAACTTTGGGAGGTGGAAAATCTCTGATCGACTTAGTACGATCGGGATCGATTTGAAGACCATTTGGAGTCAAAATATGCCCCAGAAATTTCAATTGAGAGGTGGCGACTCGCATCTTCGAAGGCTTGACAGTCAGGCCAGCAAGTCTCAAACGAGTTAACACTTCCTGAATATGCCTGACGTGTTCTTCGAAGGAATTTGAATAGATGACTAAATCGTCCAAAAAATTGAAAACATAGTGAAACTTGATGTCAGAAAATACAGTATCGAGCAATCTAGTTAACACCTGAGCACCAATGGCGATTCCGAATTGAATTCGAGTGTACTCGAATAAATTCCAGTCAGTCGAGAAAGCAGTGTACTGGCAAGAATCCTCAGAAAGGGGAATCTGGTGGTAGGCACTGTTCAGATCAAAAGTGGTGAAAAATTTTGCCTTCGCAAACCAATGAAAACAGGAATGTATAACAGGTAATGGTACTGACTCAACAAGAAGCTTGCTGTTCAGCACCCGATAATCAACAACAGGCCTAAAATCATCAGAACCCTTAGGGACAAGAAAAATAGGGCTTAGAATAAGTGGAGGTGGAATGACGAATAATTCCCTGCTCAAGCATAGAGTCAATATGTTTGCGGAGAATGACCATACGAGGAGGAGCAAGACGATATGGTGGGAGTTTAACTGGAGAGTGATCTTTCATCTCAATTCGGTATGACAAAACATTAGTCAATCCCAATTTGTAAGTTAAAACTCCAGGAAACTGATCAAAAACCTCACATAGGGCATGACGTTGTTCAATAGAAAGGTGAGACAGATCTAAGGTCTCAGAGGACTGTTCCTGATCTTCCTCGACCAAAAAATCTTGAAGGTTTTGAGCTTTAGCAGACAGAGGCTCAATAGGCCTATAACCAGGGACAAAAATCTGTTTAGAGACAAAAGAAAGCTTAGAATTGGGAGAAAATTTGAATAATGCGCAAGAATTCTGTAAATCGAGCATCATACCAGATTTGGACAAAACTTCAACTCCAAGAATGACAGGAATGACAAGTTTTTTTACAACCAAGAATTCAAAATACCAGGAAAAATCTAGAATGCGAATTTTCATTTTAGCACGTCCCAGAACTTGGAGTGGATCGTTAGTAGCAGAAGAAATAGAAAGCTGACATGAAGTTAAAGTAAGATTAAGTTTCAAAAATAATTGAGCACTAATTAATGAAAAACTACTGCCAGAATCTAATAAAGCAGATACATGCTGGTTATGTAATACCACAGAAATATATGGAAGTGAAGCTGTAGCAGTAGCACACATAATCGGAGAATCAGGGACGTGAAGCGACTCTAGTCATAAATTATTACGAGTAGGCCTATGCGATGTAGAAAACATTGGCTTTCAATATGTCCTTGTTTATGACAAGAAGGCCTCTGTCTAATCACAGAATCAGTAGAAAAATTCTGAACTGGGTGAGAGCGAGAATTATTACGCTGTCTAGAATAACAAAATTGTACAAGATGGCCCAATTTGCCACAATAGCTACACTGCGTGGTGCGACGAACAGGCTGTACATGAAGAGGGGGTGGTAAAGTAGGTAAATTCATTGGACTAGGAACTGGCTCCAGACAAGCTAAATTCATTTCATTGAGACTAGAAATAATTTGTTCCAAATGTAGAAAAGTAGTGGGTGGCGTTATACTAAGAAAAAGGGAACGATTCCCCACATGTCTAGAACTCAAACCAATCGTTCTCACAATATAACTTTCTGGATAAGTCAACTTCAACAAATTGGCATAAAGTCTAATATCCTGGGAAAATTCAGCAAAACCCTCATTGGGACATTGAGTTCTATAGAAAAATTTCTGCTCCAAAACACCAAGTAAGCGCCTAGGAACACAATCATTCAAAAGCAAAGTATGAAATTGTTCAATAGTAATAGCTTCATTAATAGCTTTCAAAACATATTGAGTAAGCTGACCACTTACATAGGGAAAAACAATCTGCAATAACTGAGCATCCGACATCAATAATGCCCTACCATGCTGTGACAAATAGAACAGGAATTTTAAAAATTCCAAAATTTTATCTGAAGTATCAATAGAAAATTGGGGATTATCATTAAGTAACATCGCAACTGGGTGCGGTAGTTTTGCAAAAATAGAAGACTGCCCACTAGCACTGACACACTGAACAGAATTAGAAATAGGCCTAGTAACATCCTGATTCAATACACTAGACTGGTGTGCATTTGTAGAATTAATAATGGGTTGCACAACAGTAGACACATTAGGCAATGACAAGCCAGACTGATTCACAGAAGGCGAATAGTCCGGTGTAATAATATTTGATAAAATAGGCAATGGAATATCGGATTGAATCACCGAGGGTGAAACATCCGAAATAGGCTCCTCCATACGCATATCCACAAGATTAGAATTGAGAGTTTTAATCTGCAACATCTTTAATTTGCTTTTATTAAATAAGTCAAGAAGTTGTTTATAAGCAGCTACTTTAGATGAATCCTGCTCAAGATTTAAATAGTCAGAAGTTTTATTAAAAAAATGGAGGAGACGATAATAAATTCGCTTGTACCTTTTTACTGAGAAGTCGTCCTGCAGTTCGGTTATAGCTTCGTCCAGTTGAGTGAGAGCAGAATGGAGCTGATGATACAGAGACTCATAATCCGCTTCCGGTATGGAATAAGTGGTGATAGCTGTTTCAGCCTGAACAGCATCCCGAATAGCAGTTAAGAGTGCCTCAACACCCATGGACTGGACTCCTTGAACATGACGTATAGTGGCTTCATACTGCAGCTCTTCCTTGCGCAAGAGATCGAAGGAAATTTTCTCTCGAGCCATGGTTACATGAAAAGCAAAGGTAAAAAGTATTAGCAAAAGCAGATAAAGACCTCCTCCCCACAAAGTACAACGTGCCGAAGCAAGTTGCGAACAAGCACACATACAAAGCATTCAAAGAAAAAAAAAATGGAATGGAAAAATATGGTGAGAAATTTGCTCAAAAAAGGATACACAGGCCAAATGCTGGAGCGGATTTGGCCACCAGGCGAAGATAGACTGGTCCACAACATCCAAGAAGTGTCCAGGCAGATGGATCGACAGAAAAATGTAGCAGTCAATATAGGACCGGGCGGCTGGGTCCAAGGACAAATCATACGGAGCGCCTGCTACCACTGCTGCAGGTGACTTAAGTTGTTGGTACATTTCACTGCTGCTTTACTCCCCGCACTGTAGATAACAGTGGGATTTCCCACTCGAAGACACAACCGGAGTTCCATTCCATATAGGTTATGTCATATAGGATTGGACAACAGTGCAATAATAGGGAATAGGAAGTGACTAGATAAGAACATATACATATATGAATTTAACTTTGATACTAGAAAAAGATTTAAATTTCATAGTCAAAAATTTATTTACAATGTGATTACAATACTATGGTAAACAAAACTTTCTATTATGAAATACTTTCTGTAAATTAAAAAAAATATATATATTACAAACTCTTAAAGAAATATAATGAAAATTATTACAGTTTAAATGCTTTTACCAGACTGCTTGTAAAAAGAAAATGTCTGCCTATATATATATATATATATATATATATATATATATATATATATATATATATATACAAAAAAGATCTAGATCCTTACAAAACAAAATTAAAGAATACTTCTATGAAATACAAGAAAATGCCTGAAGGGGAGAAGGAAGAAAAGAATGAAAGAAAGGAAGGGAGTTGGGCAGACACACACAACATTCATACGGCACAGTCGTACAGATATCTCTGGAATATAGTCTGGCGAAAGCCAGGCGAGCGAGTGAAAGAATTTACATACTAAACTAATGAACAATGAACAAAAAAAAAAAAAAAATGAACTAATGTGATAAAAGTACTACATGAATGAATAGACCATTCCAGAGGTACCCCAGACGAACAAGATTCGCACCGAAGGTCACAATCAACCCAATTCAGGAAGTGACAGCAAGAAGACAGATGTAGAATTAGAACGAGCGGCTAGTCCCCGGCCATAAGGTAGAAGTGAGATAGAAGAAGAAAGAGGGGAGGGCATGCGCATAATACACTGCTCTGCGCCCCTTGGAGACTAGACGTTAGAGAAAGAATACAAAACAAGAGCAGACTTGAGCTCACAAAGAGAATATAAACAACAAAAATAGCATACTAGCGCGTAGCGGTATTAAGTGAGGAACTCTATAAGCTTTTACCAAAACAAATACATCTAGTTCGTGTGCGTAAAATGGAGTGCAGAATAATAACTGTAGAGTTCTAAATATCGCAGAAACTACGCACCGAACAAATGTATAAAGTTATATAAAATTTCACTATTTCAAACTTCGTGCCTTTGTTTTGCTTGTTTGTGGTGTAAGTGAAATTTGGCAACATAGCATCGGTGAAGTTTCTATTGTTGGCTTTGCTGCCTGGCTGTCTTTTATCTCTTTAACATCATCCCCTCTCCGAAAGACATTGGCGGCTATTTAGGGGAAGAAGGTGAAGTAGCACTTCACCAGTATTTTTCCTTTACAATACGTATTTTTAAAGTTTATTTTCCATATCACGAATGTTGGTTTTTCTTTTCATGTATTTTGTAATGCCCGCCACGACTGGTGTCAAAGCTAGGAAGCAGTGAGCTCCCAAGTCCTGCAAGCATGAAGTATAGTGTGTCCCAAGAAGAACGCCGGATTTGAATTGACCGCCATTTTTATGCTGTGGGATTGGCAGCACTGTAATTGGCTTTTCTGTTTCCTGTATTTGTTGCAATTACTTGGTATGGAGCGGTACACTGCTGAACAACGAGTTTTAATTGTCAAAATTCATTACAAGAATGGCGAGTGTTATGCTCAAACTGTTCAATGGCTTCGTGCACTCTTAGGCCGGAATAATGCGCCTAATGAATCAACTGTTCGTAGGCTTCTTTCTTTGGGGGTTTCTTAAATCGCAGGTTTATGAACACAATCCCCGAACCATACAAGACCTGAAGCAGGAAATTCGACGTGTCATCGCCCAAATCCAGGCACAAGACTGTGAAAGAATTATCACAAATTTCATGGACAGAGTCACTAGCTGCAGAGGAGGACGTGATGGACATATGCCAGATATCATTTTTCATACATAAATCGGAACATGTGCCCTTTGTATTCATGTATAAATATATGTCATTTCTTGAAAACAAAATGTATTTTGTGCATTGTTAAATCCGGCGTTCTTATTGGGACACCCTATAGAACAAGTTATTCACCTCCTCTGATGCATGGGTAGTCTGTTTCACTGAAAACGAGGACGTGGGCTCATGGAAACAAAGATCAGTAAACTATAGTGTAGTTTACAAGCCTTGCATGGAAACCAGCAGTTTTCTCGCTTATCCCACTGTCCTCATGCCATGAAGGAGTTCATTAGTTCTCTCAGTCTCCAGCAGACTTCTCTGTAAAGAAGTCACGTGATATTTTGAGAGGCCGCTGACCTGTTCAGGCATTCTGTTCGCCAGTATTCCACACTGTGGGCTTTGAGGAACAATTGTCGCGGTCATGGATCCTCAATACGAGTTGTGCGTGTTATTGGAGACGCCATCATTTTATCGCTTTAAGGAATTTGACAAAAAGGAACTTTTAAAATGTGGACGTCCTACCGAAATTCTGGGGTTACGTGGTACAAAAGAAGTGAAAAATATAGGTAAATGCTACAATATTAGTTTAAAACCATCGTGGTTTAAAGAATTCAATTGGCTGTGCTCTTCTCCAGCTCTGCAGAAATTATTTTGTTGACCATGTTTGCTTCTTAGCAATAAAAGCAACGTTTGGAATAGAGAAGGGTACGCTAGCATATTAAATATGGCACGATCGTTACGCAAACGCTCATATTCGGCAGAGCACATCAACTGTCAGGTAGATTTGAAAACTTTAGAAAAAAATCTTAATACAATTTCAGATGCTCTACAGAAAAATGCCAGACTGTATACCGCGCAGTACAACGAAAACGTGCGTTTGAACATACTTTTTCTAAAGTTGGTAATTGATGTAGTACTCTTTTTAAGTAAGCAAGAATTAGCATTTCGCGGTCACGATGAAACAATAGACTCAATAAATCGTGGGAATTTTAAAGAAATGTTAAAGGTGCTGTTATCAACGAGTCCTGCTGAAATACAAAACCAGTATGCCAAGATAAAAAGTGTATTCAGAGGCGAATCAAAAACCATTCAGAATGAACTAATTGAGTGCATTTCAGACTACATCAATAACTTTGTAAAAACTGAATTGGAAACTGCTGGTTTTTTTTCTGTCCAGGTGGATGACACGACAGATATTACACAGGTGTCTCAGTGTTCTGTAATAGTGAGTTTAGTTAATAATGAAGGTGCTGTAGTGGAGCGTTTCTTAAGCTGGGTTTACACTATGTAACTTGTTTAATATAACTTGAGTTATATAACATGTTTTCCAAAATTGTTACAAATACATGCCAATTGTTACATATAACATTGTGTTATGTAACTGATTTTTGTGTTATATAACCGGTTTTCTGCGTTTACGCTCCGTTAGCTGCGTTTACATGTAAGTTGTTTATATAACTCGGGTTATATAATACGTTTTCCAAAATTGTTACAAATACATTTAACTTGTTACAGATAACATTGTGTTATATAACTGATTTTTGTGTTGTATAACAAGTTATACCTTTCCCACATGGAGTGGGAAATGTGTAACTTGTTACATGTAACCTGCTACGTGTACATTTTGCTGTGTATATGTAGTAACAAGAAACTGTCCACCTAACCACAAATAATTAGATTTATCCAAAAGTTCAATCTATGCAACGTTTACTATGTTTTCTGGTGTACAATAGTATAATAATAATATAACCTAATCTCACATATATGTCCCTCTACAAAACTCTCATATGTAATATTATAACAATCTTCGTTAATGTTCCATATCTTGATGGCGCTGATATATCGAACAAATGGATATGTTGCATCCTGCGCCCTCCTGCATATTCTTTTTTCCTATATTATATCCTGCGCCCTCCTGCATATTATTTTTTCCTATATTATATTATTATAATATATTATTTTATTGAGAAGGATCTGGTGTTTCATATAGCATTAGTAACTATGTCGCCAGAAGGATGTTTATCACACATTGTGAAAGTCTGGAACTTCCAAAGTTAAAAGAGATGTTTGTGAAAGTTGTTTACGCTCAAACAATTGATTATGTATTTCCCACTAGAAGAATAGTTAGAAAGTGTTCTTTGTACACAAATAGTAAGACTTTGGAAATATCCATAATGTCACGAGTTATTTTCACAATACTGGAAATGTCTAGAAGCATGTTGTAATGCGGAGAGTCTGACCGACAGTCAGTATATAAACCCATAGTTTTTGAGGGTGTGTTATCAGTCTTTGAGTAATACTTCAAGAGTACACTACTCGTACTGGGCATATTGACCAGTACAGGAGACTGGTCGGTCCGACACTTCGTAAGAAGCCTCAAGTCGTTGTAACAACTATTCTCCAATAAACTCATCAGCAGTAGCCTTCTGGAAGAGACGTGACTTCTAAGTCTTTACTACCCCAACGATCCCAAATCACAACCCCTTTCCGCAGCCGCTCGAGGATTGGGAACTGTAATCAGGTTCACCAGTAACGAGGTGAACAGGATACAACACTGGTGTCAGAAGTGGGATGCGGGTAGAGCCACTTCCGGAGCAGAAAGGCAACTGAAAGAGAGACCAAGAAGAGAATAGTAGTCTGACGTCGTACTGTTGTGGGACATCAGGCTCCAGCTTGTATTACCGTTGTAGTGCAACTGGTCTTGTAGCAGCGAATAAGGAAGCAACGGAGAACCCAGAGCACCGAGAAGAAGTTCGGAGCATTTGGAAGAAGAGGCCTGTGAAAGAACGGGTCCGGCAGCCGACCAGAAAATAAGAGGGAGCAACGGAGAAGCCCAGAGCACCGAGCAGAGGTCCTGAGCATTGGGAAGAAGAGGCCTGTGAGAGTACGGGTCCAGCAACCGAAGGAGCCGAAAAAAAGGGAGCGTGCCGCAGGAGCACAAGAAATCACCAGCAGAGGTGCAGGTAGCAGCTGTTGGAGACACCGGTCCTTTGGAGGAGAGTCAGCATTGTAGCTGCAGAGAGCAGGGTAAGTCCTGTCACAATTTTTTTTGTAATGCCCCTCAGGAGTCAAGTCGATAGTTCAAATAATTCAAGTGTCAATATGGCGGCTGAATACGTAAGTCTGGCTGAGGCTTTGAAACTTATTCCTCCATTTGATGGAAATAAAAGAGATTTATTAGCATTCATTTCCAATGTGGATACGGCTATGGAAGTGATAGATCCCAGTAAGAAGGAAATGATGTTTAAATTTGTTATCACCCGTATTGGTGGGGAGCCAAGACTAGCAATAACCCATAGAGGACTAGATAAATGGGAAGAGGTAAAAACGTACTTAAAAAATACGTATACGGAAAAGAGAACCCTTGATTTTCATGCTAAGGAACTTTTCAGAGCTAGGCAAAATAAAGGAGAATCTGTAACTAGTTGGATCCAAAGAATCCAGATGCTAGGATCGGAATTCAGAGAAGCAGCCTTACAGGACTGTAAGGAAGATGAGGTAAATGGAGTCTTGCACTTAAGTGATAGGCTCAGGGACATTAGTTTTGTACAAGGGTTATACTCTGATCGAATACAAACAATTGTGAGAAGTAGAAATCACACTGCATTCGATAGAATAGCTGAGCTAGCGCTGGAGGAAGAGTCTGCCTTGTTTTCAAGGAACGACAAAAATGGAGTGTCTGGTTCGAAGCCCGGCACTGCCGAAAAATGTTCAAATTGTAACAAGACAGGTCACAGCACAGCAAAGTGCTATTTAAAGAAAAAGGAAGTACGAGTAAATAATGTAAGTAATCAAGAAATTACTTGCTATAATTGTGGTAAAAAGGGCCACAGAGCGCGGGAGTGCAAAAAACCCAAGGTGGGGCACTCTACCAACAATGTGAACACAGTAAGTACGGAAAATGACCAGACGGGTTATGAGATGCAGCCGGTCGGCGGTGCATCCTATCAAATAGGCTGTGTTAGAAATGAAAATAACCAGTTTGTAAAAGTTAAACTAGACATTGGGCTAGAGGATAAGATACTGTTCCTAGTGGATACAGGAGCTGATATCAACTTAATTCGATATACTGCTTTAGATCCATATACAATGATGGACACTAGCAGAAGAACTATAATAACAGGGGTTGGAGGCACCCAGGTTAAAACTCATGGGGTAGTTGAAGGAAAATTAATGCTTGGAAAGAAACGAGTACCGTGCGAATTCCAAGTAATGGGGAAGGAGTTCGACTTCCCAGTAGATGGAATTTTAGGAAGAAAATTCCTTAAAGAAAACAGAGTATGTATATCATACTCAACCAATTGTATCTATGTAGCTGGTGAAAAAATCAGACTAGTAGGGGAAAAGGAAGTGAATCCTCCCGATCTAGGAAAGCCAAAGGGAAAAATAAAAATACCTGCTAGGTCAGAAGCAGTTGTGAGTTTAAGAGTAAGTAAAACGAACTTACTAGAAGGAATTATTGAAAAGAAGGAAGTCCATGAAGGAGTCTTCATGGCAGAAGCATTAGTTAAGGTGGCTAATGAAAAAATCATCACCACTATGATAAACACAAATATGGAGGACGTGGAGTTCGAATCTCCAAACGTCAAACTCGAGGGAATAGAGGAAATCCCTTATTCGGACACACTAGTGGCTACTATAAACGAAGGTCTTGGAAATAAAGACAGAGCTAGTGAAGTCCTTAGTAAATTACGCTTAGACCATCTAAGCAGTAAGGAGAAAATACTGTTAGAAGAAACATGTCGCCAGTACCACGACATTTTCTATCTACCAGGGGACAAGCTTTCTTGTACAAATGCAGTGAAACATAAAATTATTTTGGAACCTGGTACGCAACCGATCAACTCTAGACCGTACAGGTTACCTGAAAGCCAAAGAAGAGAAATAGAAAAGCAAGTTTCACAGTTAGTTGAGGAAGGGGTAATAGAAGAGTCTAATTCTCCATGGAATAGTCCCATCTTGATCGTACCAAAAAAATTAGATGCTAGCGGTGTTCAAAAGTGGAGATTAGTCATAGATTACAGAAAGCTAAATGAGAAAACAATAGGTGACGCGTACCCCTTGCCGGATATCACAGAAATACTAGACTTGTTGGGGAAATCAAAGTATTTCACTTGTCTAGATATGTGCCAAGGGTATCATCAAATAGAGATGGACCCTGACTGTAAAGAAATGACTGGTTTCAGCACAAGACAAGGGCACTGGCATTATTTGCGCATGCCCTTTGGTCTCAAGACAGCACCGGCCACGTTTCAGAGACTGATGATCTCAGTTCTGAGTGGTTTAACGGGCAGTAGATGTTTTGTTTTTTTAGATGATGTGGTTATATACGCATCTTCTCTAGAGAAGCACGACCGAAAACTCAGGGAAGTTTTCGACCGGTTCAAGGAAAATAACCTGAAGCTACAACCGGACAAGTGCGAGTTCCTCCGGAACGAAGTTACGTACCTAGGCCATATAATTTCAGCCGAGGGCGTCAAACCTGATCCTCGAAAGGTTGAAGCAGTAGAAAAGTTTCCTACACCTAGGACAACCAAGCAGCTGAAAGGGTTCTTAGGATTAGCAGGATACTATAGGAGATTTGTGCCTATGTTCAGCAAAATCGCCGCCCCTTTGCATAAGCTTTTAAAGAAAGATGTGAAATATGAATGGGGAAACGCCCAGGAACAGGCATTTCAGACGTTAAAGCAAAAATTAACCTCTGAACCAATATTGCAGTACCCAGATTTCTCACGAGAATTTATCGTAACCACCGATGCCAGCAACGAAGGTGTTGGGGCAGTACTGTCACAAGGACAAGTAGGTAAGGATCTACCAATTGCATACGCAAGCCGTAGCTTAAATAAGGCAGAAAAAAATTACTCAACAACCGAAAAGGAAATGCTGAGTATAATTTTTGCCATCAACCATTTCAGGCCATATTTGTATGGTAGAAAATTCAAAATTGTAAGCGATCACCGACCGCTAACATGGATCATGTCAGTAAAAGATCCAGGAAGTAGGCTAATGAGATGGCGGATAAAACTTGAAGAGTATGACTATGAGATTGTCTACAAGAAGGGGTCTCTAAACACTAATGCCGATGCACTTTCCAGAATAAGCGCTGTCAAAGAAAATCCTACAGAGAAGGGTAATGAAACAGAGGATGAAGAAGAAATAATTGACAATGTAGATGAAGAAAGTAAGAGGGCAATTTTGTACGAATACCACGATGCACCTACAGGAGGTCATAGGGGAATGAATCGTACGTATGAAACAATAAAAATGAAGTATAAATGGCCAAACATGAAATCTGAAATAGAAGAGTATGTTAAGAATTGTAAGAGTTGTCAACTAAACAAGTTACTCAAGCCACGAAAAAAGGCACCAATGGTGATCACAACAACTGCCAAGGCACCATTTGAGAAATGCGCCATGGATATTGTTGGCCCACTAGTAGAATCAGATAGTGGACATAAATACATACTTACATTTCAAGATGACTTATCAAAGTATATGGTAGCTATTCCCATCGAATCTCAAGACGCAGAGACAGTTGCGCGGAAGTTCGTAACAGACATTGTTTTGAGATTTGGATCCCCTCGGGAATTACTCACAGATCAAGGTACACAGTTCTTAAGTGATCTATTTAAAAATGCTTGCAAACTCTTAAAAATTAAGAAGGTTCAAACCACCGCGTTCCATCCGGAATCGAATGGGGCACTAGAACGAAGTCATAGAGTTCTAGCAGAATATTTGCGACACTATGTCAAGGAAGATCAAAGAAATTGGGACGAATGGGTTCCATATGCAATGTTTGTTTACAACACCACTGTTCATACTTCAACAGGGTATACTCCTTTTGAATTGCTGTTCGGTAAGAGAGCTGAAATCCCATCATCTCTCAAGGAAAGGCCCGAACCGCAATACTCATATGATGATTATTTAAGTGAACTAAAAGGAAGACTAAAAACTTCTCACGAAGTTGCACGCAATAAACTGATTAAACATAAGGAAGAAAGCAAAGAGTATTTTGACAAAAAGGTCGAACCCCAAGTTTTCGAACCGGGCGACAAAGTACTCTTATATGACGAGTCAGTTAGAAGACACAGGTCGAAGAAATTAAGTGCACCTTGGTTAGGTCCATACACTGTGGTTAGCTCGGATAAAGTAAATGTAGTAATAAAAAAGGGAAGAAAATTACAAAAAGTACATGTAAATAGATTAAAACCATTTTACTAAGACTGAAGGGAAATTCTCTTACATTTCAGATGACGAGAATATTCCAGCTCCAGCTAATATGGACAGGATTTTTACTATTAGCAATAAGTGCAGCCAAGACCCCCGGTCCAGGCTATAATATTAAAGAATTTGAAGAAATGTATGGATTATACTATGAAAACATAGGTGATATGAGCTTGTATAACGCTCAATGGAAAACTGTAGTTTATATTGATTTAGCTGAAATAGATAACGAAATAAGTTCTTTAGTGCAGTATGATAAATATACTAGGCAATTATGTAACTTACCTATGCTAAAGAACTGGACAGATTGTGATAGTTTTAAGAAACATTCCAAAATAAATTTAAGCAAACTCGGTAGGAAAAGGAAATTGTTTAATGAAGTAGTAGGATTAGAACAATCTAGAACACTCAAGGGTGGTAGAATGAAAAGGGGAGTATTTAACTTTGTAGGAGAATTAAGTAGAATATTATTTGGAACATTGGATATGGATGATGCCAATTATTACAATAACAAAATTAAACTCTTTGAAGAGAATTCAAAAGATCTATCAGATCTCATGGAGGAACAGGTTTCTGTCGTAAAAGCTACCCTAAGAGCAGTCAATGACACGGTAAGCGATTTGACTCATAATGGGGCAGAACTGAGGACAGGACTAATTCAGCTTTATGCAGACTTGCAAGCTATGAAAAAGGAAGAAAGTGAAGCTTTCAAAACCTTAGAAAATAAGATTGTTGTGGACAGTCATATTAATGCTGTAAATTTTGCTGTTAATGATATTAATAGGAATTTAGATATGTTAATAGATACTGTAGTGAGTGCAGAAAGAGGTATAATCAAACCTCAAGTAGTTTCTCCAGCTAAAGTGATTGAAAGATTACAAAGAGACTCAGTTTCTTTTCCAAAAGATGCTACTCTACCATTCCCTTTAGAGAAAAATTCAGCATATTTACTAACAAAGGTTGCTGACTTGAATGTATATTTAAGTGATAATATTCTTGGTTTTGTTTTGTTATTACCGTTAGTTAATAGGGGAATCTACAGATTGTATAAATTAGTACCCTTACCAGTACCTTTAAAAGAAGGCAACAAATTTATGTATGTAGATACAGAAAGTGAAATTTTAAGTATAGATACGGCTAGGCAATATTACCTTATGCTTAACAAAAGGGAGCTAGAAAATTGCAAACACATGACATCAAATAATTATATATGTAAACAAAGACAGCCACTACTATCCACACATAGTCACAGTAATTGTGCAGTAAAATTACTACAACCAAGGGTTGATATGTTTAAATATTGTAACAAAAGGATTATGGAACTTAAGAGTACCCTGTGGTATCAGTTAGATGACAATGAATGGTTGTATTGTGTACCAAACTCAGATAGTGTAACAGTACTTTGTGGAAGTAAAGATCCAATTGATGTAGTACTAAAAGGAATAGGTAAATTCAGTATGCATGCAGGTTGTAAAGGTTTTAGCAAAGACGCTTTATTAATGACTGAAGAAATGGTAGGAAGTAACTCTTCTACGAAAGGTGGTGATCTCCTTTCACAACCGAATCTTGAACATGATTGTTGTGAAGACTTAGATTTTAAACTTAATTGGAGTAGTGTAAATTTTGATTTAAAATTAAAGCCAATAATTTCACATTTAGATGAATTGAAGGTAGCCAGTTATAAATTGTCTGAGGTTGAGAACCTTGTAAAGGAACATAAATGGAAAGAAGATCACTCTACCTTGCAACATACTTATTCAATTATGATATACATTATATTAGTTGTATTATTTATCTATACAAGTTACAAGATTTATATGTGTTCTAAGAATAAGTGTCGAAGACAGTGTATAAAAGCAATTACAGACTCTGGTGGTGCTGCAAATGTTGTCAATATTAAGATACATACCAGTAATGAAAGCTTAGCTGTAGCACCTGAGGAAATTCCTCTTAGGGAATTAGATTCAAACCCAGCAAAAGAAAGTCCTGAGGTTGTACCTCGGCGATCATCACGACTCCGTCAGAAATCATGCTTCTGAGTCGTCCAATTGAGGTTTAAATTGGACGTATCTACGGGGGGAGGTGTTGCATCCTGCGCCCTCCTGCATATTCTTTTTTCCTATATTATATCCTGCGCCCTCCTGCATATTCTTTTTTCCTATATTATATTATTATAATATATTATTTTATTGAGAAGGATCTGGTGTTTCATATAGCATTAGTAACTATGTCGCCAGAAGGATGTTTATCACACATTGTGAAAGTCTGGAACTTCCAAAGTTAAAAGAGATGTTTGTGAAAGTTGTTTACGCTCAAACAATTGATTATGTATTTCCCACTAGAAGAATAGTTAGAAAGTGTTCTTTGTACACAAATAGTAAGACTTTGGAAATATCCATAATGTCACGAGTTATTTTCACAATACTGGAAATGTCTAGAAGCATGTTGTAATGCGGAGAGTCTGACCGACAGTCAGTATATAAACCCATAGTTTTTGAGGGTGTGTTATCAGTCTTTGAGTAATACTTCAAGAGTACACTACTCGTACTGGGCATATTGACCAGTACAGGAGACTGGTCGGTCCGACACTTCGTAAGAAGCCTCAAGTCGTTGTAACAACTATTCTCCAATAAACTCATCAGCAGTAGCCTTCTGGAAGAGACGTGACTTCTAAGTCTTTACTACCCCAACGATCCCAAATCACAACCCCTTTCCGCAGCCGCTCGAGGATTGGGAACTGTAATCAGGTTCACCAGTAACGAGGTGAACAGGATACAACAGATATGTCCAAATATTATCACAGAATATATAGTAGTAAAAACTATTGTCGATCACACTGTACTCAATTACACATTCAAACTAGCAAATGTTAACATAACCACTTAGAGATTGTTAAAATAATTAAAATTGTATTAAATTTATATATCATGTATAACAATTGGTTAGTTAGGTTAAAAGCTGTGCACTATCATAGCATTGTCTGTTGCATCTCTACAGGTATTATGCATATGTAAATTTGCCAACCACTTCTCTGCAAATTATTGCCATTAATATAAAATAACTCGCGGGCGCATTGAAGTCCAGTAATTGTAGATTAATACTAACCACATTGGTGATTGTTCATGGTAGTATCGCGTTGCATTAATTGAACTTTGTGGCATTTTTTAGTATCACAGTTGTACTCAGGCAATCCGGACGTCGAAATTTACAGTTATAAATAGGGACTGATGATGATCAAGATATGATCGAAATGAAAGTATCCAAGAGAGAATTAAATGCCACAAAGTTCAATTAATGCAACGCGATACTACCATGAACCATCACCCATTTGGTTAATATTAATCTACAATTACTGGATTTCAGTGCGCCTATAATGACAATAATTTGCTGAAAATTTACATATGCATAATAGAGATGCAACAGACAATGGAATGATAGTGCACAGCTTTTAACCTAACCAACCAATTGTTATACATGATATATATAAATTTAATACAATTTTAAATATTTTAACAATTTCTAAGTGGTTAAGTCAACATTTGCTAGCTTTAATGTGTAATTGAGTACAGTGTGATTGATAATAGCTTTTACTACTATATATTCTGTGATAATATTTGGACATATACGTTTATACATATCTCCATTTATACATATCTCAGCGCCATCGTCCACCGCTGTGGCAAAGGGGATGCGTTCGCGCCTCTCACGCAGCGGGCCCGGGTTCGATTCCTGGTCGGGACAAGTTACCTAGGTAGCTTTTCTGGGGTTATCCTCACCTGTGAGACAAATGTCGGGTAACTTTAGGCCCTTGTGGTCCCCAGATATCCCATCTTCGCCATGTCTGGAGTGAGTGTGTGTGTGAATGGTGTGTCTCGTCCTATGTGTTCGTGTTGTCTCGAAGGTGGCCCCGGCATTGGGCTGATCACTCATCCGGGGAGGCCCCCCATGCCCTTGTCTGGTCAAAAAGTATGTATGTGTTCCCAAGATAATCCCTCTCCCGACAGGTTGCGTCCCTGTAAGGCCAGGGCGGCTTGGATCGCTTAAATCCTAAAAGAGAGAGGTAAAACTAAGATAAAGGAAGAGAATCAGCGCCATCAAGATATGGAAAATTGTTAATATCACATATGAGAGTTTTGTAGAGGGGCATATATGTGAGATTAGGATATATTATTATTATACTATTGTACATCTGAAAAGCATACTAAAGGTTGCATAGGTTGAACTTTTGGATAAATCTAATTATTTGAGGTTAGGTGGACAGTTTCTTCATACAAACAAAGGGAAAAATTAAATTCATCAATATCTAGTAACATGTTACAGAAGATGGTTGAGATAATATTGTGGGAGAAAAATTCCTCTGAACCCAGGACCTTTGGCTATCCGTCCCAATGGTCTTACCAACTGAGCTGCGCCAGAATTGAATTCACAGCGCCAGATAGAATCTCTCCCCTATGACTGGCTGCCCTTAATGGTCTACCTCCCCGACAGATAAGTTATGTCATATGCAATACTGTGAGGCACACTAATTAGTTATTTTGTTACCGTTCTTCCATTGTTATTTTACAATTACGTTCAATATATATATTTGCATATACTTTCATTTACCACAATTTCTTGTCTCTTTTGTTCATTACATGATAATATTATTGGAGAAAAATTCCTCTAACACTGGGACTTGAACCCAGGACCTTTGGCTATCCGTGCCAATGCTCTTACCAACTGAGCTACGCCAGAGTTCAATTCACAGCACCATCTGGCGGGAACCTAATCTCGAGGAAATATTTCCAGGGAATGTTCCCGGAAATGTTCCCACAATTTCATAAATTCCCTGGAATTCATGATTTACGAGCAAGATAATTCAGATACCTATTTGTTACTTAAATTTAATCATGATTAGGTTAAATAAAACTAAAAACTGTCATAAGTTCAAATATTAATATATAATTAACGAAATAACATAAAAATGAACATTAATTATTTATGTATAAAATATTGTAATACTGGGTTTTCACATAGTTAACAATGAAAATAAGTTACTTAAAATTTGCCCTGGTTCTTGAAGGTAAATACAGAAGATTAACAAAAGAGTTCATTGATGAGATTGACTATTAATTAGACACAAATTACAGTAATAATCATAAACTGTACGAACCCAAACAACTTTTAGGAATAGACCTACTTGCTTTCTTTAAATGTGTGACCTTGACTTCATCTTACAAGTTGGGCTAATCACTTCCATTGAAATCCATTAGATTTTCTTCATCATCCTCTTCTTTTTCTTCTTGATCAGAAAGGATGCCAATATCACCACTATCATCATGGCCTTCATCATCATCATCATCATCTAGGTTTTCTTCTTGGTCCTTCCCTTCATCTGAATCGTCTGGATTACCAGCACTTTGGGTTTGAACTTCAGTAGATTCACTCTTCTTTTTCTTCTTCTGAGGTTGAGTATTCATCAGTTTCCAGTTGTATGAAAGATAAGTGAGTTTAGCTACTCGCTCAGATGATAGGCGGTTCCTCTTTTAAGATTGCATCCTTGAAAACGTACTGAAAGTACGTTTTGTGGCGGCAGAAGTAACTGCAGCTCCTAAGATTTGGATGGCCACATCTGCCAAGTCGCAGGTTCCTCTTCGCTCTCATAAATCATGAAAGAACTAAATTTCCCCCTAAACTACAGTAGGATTAGCCCCTAAACTACAGTAGGATTAGCCTAGACCGTGGGACTGATTTATGATTAATTATTAGACTGTAAACTAATTATATTTAAATTTGGGTTTGTGTAGTATTGAAGGTGTTGGCTTCTGGATTTTATTTTAAATAACAACACAATCTATTAACAATTATGTTAAATTACTTATCTTTAATCCTGTTTAAATAAGTGTAAGGTATCACTTTATAACATGTACGTTTATAAAGAAAACCTAAGAGATTATCACGAATTATTATTTTTTAAAAGAAGATGACTTAGGGTACATTGTTCTGACAATAAGTAAAAAATTATATCATAGGAAAAGGTAATACTTCCCTAGACGGTTTCTTGAAAAACATGTGGAATTTTACTGAAATAGTTTCATATTAAGGTACCTGGACCGTTAATAAGCAGTAAAACATTCAAAGCTAACGATTTTTATAAACGCTCACTTTTGGGAATATTTCCTGCCCAAGGAAATTTTATAAATTCCTTCCCACTGGGAATATTTTCGGCCCACATCACTACTGTCTCCCCCGGGGGACGCCACCTTATCGTAGCACTGACCGTGCGAGCGGGGGAGTTTGCGTGGTCTAATGATGCTGAGGGCTATACCGGACAGGGTCACCCATACCGGGCAGGCCGAAGCTGAAGATCCAGACTAAGAGTGTCCCACAACGACCTTTCAATCCCCTTTTTCCATTATCCTTTCCCTGTAGGCATGGATGCAGAGAGGAGGCAGCCCCTCCACCATGCTAGGGTGCTGTGGGTCAATCACTCCCACGCCTGAAATATTATAGATTAAATAAACAGCAGTTAAGGAAAACCGGACGGACCTTTTGTTGACAACCTCTGGCATGAAGAGGAATACGAGAATTGGTTTTTGGAACATAAGAACATTGAAAGAAACTAGTAGATTAAAACAAGTTGTTAAGGAGATGAAAAATTATCAACTTGATATTTTGGGCTTGAGTGAAGTTAGATGGCCCGATTTTGGAGAACAAAAAACAGACGAAGGTATAGTCCTCTTGTACTCTGGACAAACTGGGGAAAACGCTGAACATAAAAACGGCGTAGGACTACTGGTAAACAGCACAGCGAGAAGAAGCCTAACAGAATGGCACCCAATTTCTGACAGACTTTTAACAGCTAGATTTAGAACCAAGATAAGGTTTATTACCATTTTCCAATGTTATGCTCCAACTGAGACAACAGATAGAGAAGAGAAAGAGAAGTTTTATCATCAGCTACATGAGGCTTTTAAGAGAGTTAAAAAGAGGGATATATGTATTGAGATGGGGGACCTTAATGCAAAAATTGGTAACCAGAATGATGGATTGGAGCAAGTGATGGGAAAATATGGAGTTGGAGATATAAATGAGAATGGTGAGATGTTCATACATTTTTGTGCTAGTCACGATTTGATAATAGGCGGCACGATATTTCCACATAAAAACTGCCATAAAGTATCGTGGATATCTCCAGACCGCATCACAGAAAACCAAATTCACCATTTAGCAATAACAAGGACCTTCAGACGATCTCTACTAGATGTGAGGAATAAACGAGGAGCTGACGTTGGAAGTGACCACCACTTGATGTTTGCAGAGTTCAAGATGAAGATAGTTGCTGCTGGTAGGAAGTTCGAAAACAGAAGCAGGATATATGATACCAACAAATTGAAAGAGAAAAATAATAGGGAGGAATTCCAAATAGAACTCTCAAACCGTTTTAGAGAATTGGGAAATACCCAGGAAGAGGATATTGACGTTTTCTGGGATCAAGTAAAAAATGTATATCATAGTACTAGTGAGAAAGTTCTTGGGTTAAAAAACAGACAAAAGAAAGACTGGATGCAAGAAAGTACCTGGGATCTAATAAATGAGAGGAGAAAGATCAAAGCCAAATTAAATACAAGCAAGACAAGAAACCAAAAAGTTCAAGTACAAGTAGAACACGCAGCAGTGGAGAGACAAATTAAAAGATGTGCTAGAAAGGATAAGAGAAAATGGGTAGATGATTACGCACTGAAGGCGGAAGAAGCAGCAAGAAAGGGAGATTCCATGGAACTATATAAAATTACAAAAATTTTGGCCAAGAAGAGCTTTATAAAAAATAAACCAATAAGAGATAGTAGAGGAAATCTGCTATCGAGTCTACATGAACAGCTTCAAAGATGGATAGAATACTTCATGGAAATTCTCAGCTGGACCGAAGAAGAAGTAGAGGAAGAAGGGACTGAATTTGAAATTAATCCTGATATTACAACACACGCTCCAACACACAATGAAATAGTAGCTGCTCTGAAAGATACGGTGGTCTTTCTGATAGTTCAACAAAATTTTTATTCAGAATTTGTATCATACCGTATTTCATTTCTATTCTTGCTCTCGGCGTTTTGACGGAATTTTTCGTCTGTTATGTTGGGTTAATGGCCTCTGTTCTAGTCAGTCTCACGTGAGTAGTTCTCTATGGATTTGTGCTGTCTGAACGATGGGTTTTATTGGCGGAATAGTTTTGTAACCTTTATTACAGTCTTTCGTGGTTGGGTCCTAGTATAATTTTCTGGGATTTTTCCGAGGTTATTTTCCGGTAATTTCTTTGCCCGATAAACGTGTCTCGTCAGCAAAGTTCTGGTGTTTTTTGGACCGTTTTGGTGGTAGTTTATCCGAGGAAGTTTTCCGGATGTTGTCCGCCCGATCGACGTGTTTTGTTATGGGGTAAGTTTTGTCAAAATTTTCTATCGAATTTAACCTGATATCTTGGGGATTTGTTTAGTCTTATACCGTTAGCCTTGATTTTGGTACCTTTTAAAAATATTTAGGATTTTCATGACCTATTGCGGCGTCCAGTGCCATAGTTTGGCTTTGCTTATTCAAAATTTCTCTCTCATTCATTCAGTAAATAATAAATTTTCTCCAGATTTCTTTATTCAATTTAGTAAGTACAAATATGCCAGTTTTCTCTTTTCACTTTTCACTTTTGCAAAATTTATTATACATATTTAATCATGCTCTACATTCTGTAATATTTAAGGTGTACAAATTACTGCTGGTTACGTTATTCTAAATTTGCTTCTTTTGCGGAATTAAGGATGAATATGAGAGTTCTAAATGCATTTTCAAAACTTTTCTAACCCTACGGTTTGCAATATTTTTTTTATTAGTATTATATAGGCTGTGTATATTTGTCAGCTTTAGTTGTGCTTGGCATAGTCATTCTTATTTCGCAAAGATAATTTTTTTGTATTCTTATGTTACTCTGTTTCGACTTAATACCCGTAATTACATTATATTTTTATTCTTTCTCTAAATTTTCTTCGTATTCTTTCTTGGTCCGTTTGTCTCGGGTTTTTGTCTTTATTCCTGCTGTCCTTTGCGTGTGGGTGTTGGCCATCTTTCTTTTTTTTTTGTTCTTTTGTTTGTTTGTTTGGTTTTTTTTTCTTTGCCGCATGCCTGGTGCTCTGGAGTTTACTCTCTGCTGACTCTGAAATAAAAAGCACACCAACGAAATTTAGTGGGTCTAATAATAAATTATCTACATTATTATTTTGATCTCTGCTATCTCCAAAAATCGGTTGGCGATCTTTTATGTAATACAGGAAAAAGAATTATAGCGTACTGCTGTAACAATTATTGTAAAAAAATATTTTATTAACCGTATTTGACTAAATAAATCAACTAGGCCTATGAGCGTTGAATTAATTTACATAGAAAAACATATAAGTTATATAGAGATATTTTAAACAAAAAACTCATCGATATTGTAAAGGATGTTTGTGCACTAGATTCATTCTCGTCGCCTTACTTGTAATTTAGTTGTAATTCGTTCCTTTGCGTTTGCTAAACAAATTTAGACTTAAAGAAGTTCTGGTCTTGCCTAAATTAGCTTACGACAATTTTCTAAATGCACGTATCATTAGGACATGTCCTACTTTGTCACTTAATGGCCAAAATTTTATATTTTTATATGTAAGTGATATTTGTATTGTTACTCTTATTATGTTTTGTATGTTCGGTTCGCGGGTAGTGTTTTGCTGTTAGCACTGTAGCTTTCCCTTTTGATAGAGCGCTCAAATACTTATTACCATGGAACAATATCTGGAAGTCTACACTATTTATCCACTCCCGTTTCCGTTCCTAAAATTTCCATCATTATTCATTCCTTGAAGTCCGGACTTCATAATTTCATCACATTTTCATATCATAACATCCTCATACCATAACATCGTAACATCTTGACATCACAACAATTCTACATTATCAAATCAATTTCATTAAAATTTTGTCTAATTTTATTCTAATTGTGTAATTGTTTTTACTTGCAACTGTATATAAATATTTCAAAGCATATTGTATTCAACGATAGTTTATTATTCATTGCTTTATTGTGCTGATATTTAATCTGGTATTTTTCTCTTGTATATATAAATTTAACTATCGTAATTGTATTTAATGTAAAATATTGTTTAAATTTAATTAATTCTCATGTCATTTTTGTAAATAAATTTTTCTATTCTAATACAATTTCTAATTGTGGTCACTTCAGGACAACTTCCCTCTTCGTCGTATTGAATTAATTAAAATTTATATAAAAATAAAAAGCTTTTAGCAAAATAAAACAAATTAAAAACAGGTAGATTGTTTTCACATAAAACACTATAGGGGCTAATTTCTTTGTAAGTACCTTTTTCTGCCGCAGTATTTATTGATTTCAGCTTTCTATGTGTTCGGTGCATAGTTTCTGCGATGTTTAGAACACTATTATTATTAGTTCGCACTCCATTTTTACGCACACGAACGGGTATTTTCATTGATGTGTTGTTTTTCTTAAAGCTTATATAGTTCTCTCTGAATACCGCTAGGCGCTGGTAGGTTAGTTTCTTTGTTTATATTCTCTCTGTAAATTCTACTCTGCGTTTATCTTTCTCTATTGTCTAGTCCCAGGGGCGCACAGCTGTTTGTTTATGCGCATGCCCTCCCCCTTCTTCTCTTATCTGACTTCTTCCTTATGGCTGTGGACTAGCCGTTCGTTCTAATTCTACGTCTGTCTCTTCCTGAGTTGGGTTGCTTGTGAACTTCGGAGCGAATCTTGTTTGTCTGCGATACCACTGGAATGGTCTGAAATACAGGTGAGCGAGTTTCTTTCATTTCATGTAATATATTTATCATATTAGTTCATTCATTTTATTTTTTATTGTTCATTGCTCATTTGCTTAACATGTCTTTTTTTTCTCTCGCTCGCCTGGCTTTCGCCAGACTATATTCTAGTGATATCGGTATGACTGTTTCGTATGAATGTTATATGTTTCCGCCCAACTCCCTTCCTTTCTCTTATTCTTTTCTTACTTCTGCCCTTCAGGCATCTTCTTCTTTTTCATAAAAGTATTATTCAGTTTTGTTTCGTAATGATCTAGATCTCTCTTGTACATATATATATAACCAGACATTTTTCTTTTTTTACAAGCAGTTCAAGTTTAAATGTTAATAATTTTCAAATATGTTTCTTTAAGAGTTTGTAATATAGTTTTTTTTTATTTCACACAAAGTATTTCATAATAGAAAGTTTTGTTTATCAGAATAAGTGTATTCACATTGTAAATAAATTTTTGAGTAAGAAAGTTAATGGCCAAGTGCACCGACAATGATTAGTGTAATCAGCGTTTATAATTTCTTCCTAACCTATGATTAGGGAAAGTTATGGAGCATCAACCTCGATTAGTGTCGAAATCGCCGATTACCGTTGATTAAACTTAAACAGTCAAAATCGGGCGGTTACTGAGGCTAAACAATGATTAGCAGTTTGCTGAAATGGCGGGGTCGACTTGGAAACAATAGATGAGACTCTCTTCATCTCATATTTCTCTTTTCAGACGAATTAGGTCTCGATATTAATGTTATTAGTATCATAATACCATTTTTCCGAACTGAACAGTACAATAAATATTATATAAACACATCTCATAGACCTAAAAAGTCAATTTTAACTTTCGAAGCGCGACACAAGAGAAGCCTGACCGCTTCACATGGCCAACATTCAAGCGATGTTCCTAACATCGTTCGTGGCTGAGTGGTTATAGTACTGAACTGTGTTGCAGGAGGTCCCAGGTATAATCCTCGGTCGCGACTAGTTATTTTTTTATCCTAATATTTTTTAAGTTTAATTAGTGTACCGGTACTGAATGAAATTTTAAGAATTCACTGTCAATAATCATAGTAATAATAATAGTAATAGTAATCGTAATAGTAATAATAACAAACATTAATAACAATAATAATAATTGTTTTAATTTTATTTCGTCCAGGTATCAAATACATATTATTGATGTTGGACATGTCCGAAACTTACAATCTGAATTATTCAATAGAGATACATGCTTTTCATAGTTCTTCTATCCTGTAGAGTGCTTTTTGGCATAGGTATTATTTTATTTTATTGGCGAATTTTGTCCCGGTACACTGTTTTATACTGTCTGGTAGTTTGTTATAAAATTTTACCCCGATTACATATGGATCCCTTTCCGATGCTTTTTTGTTGTGCCCTATTGTGTATAAGTTCTTTCTTGATTTTGTGTCGTACTGATGTATCTCTTCTATTGTGACATTCATTTTTTATTTTGATTTTACAAGTAAAACTACCCTGTGTGTGTGTGTGTGTGTATATATATATAATTATATATAAAAGGATATTACAGTTATTACTGCCCTGTATAATTCTTGGTGAATAATTTTTTATGGCATTGACAGAGAATTCATGAAGTTTTATTCAATAGACTGCAATCTGAATCATTATGACAGTTTATTATATTATATAAAGACAGTGGACGTGAATTTTTAAAATACTATAAGGTAAACTGTATTTACGTTTTTAAAATATTACAAAAGGAAAAAAATACAGAGACACAAAGCCGTAGCAGCGAATTCTATAAAGTCTTATACGGAACACTGTATTTCAGTTTTAAAAAAAATCTGAAAGCAAAAAAAAAAAATATATATATATATATATATATATATATATATATATAAAACGTAGTGGCAGTGAAGTCTTAACATGTTAAACGGTACAGTGTATATATGTTTTTTAAAATATAAGAAAGCAAAACAAAAGAAAAACAAGGCTATGGCAGTGTATTTTTGAAATTCAAGTGTTTATAATATTATAAAAGCCAAAGAAAACACAAGGTGCAGATGATGACTTTGAAGAGAGTTATTATATCTGGAATATCTTGAACGGAATGCAAATGAGCGTAGAAATTTAATAGTGCAGCGAACTTTCCGTTAGGAAATTCGTGGAGAGATTTCGCCTGTCTAAACAAATAGTTTCACAGGTACTGCAATTCCCAACAGAAATAAATCATCCTGTTTCTGATATGAATCGACTACTAACTGTATTGAGGTATTATGCTACCTGATCATTCAATATTGTTGTAGGGGACATTGGATATATGCTCAGAACTGCAGCTCGAATCATACATGATGTAAGTAACTGACTCGCAGATACATAATATGCTTGCCTACATCACAGGCAGAGCAGAGCATGTCCTCTCTCCTCCATGGTGTCTTCTTGTTGTTAACTTCTTCTTCTTCCTCTAGGTAATGGCTCCGTCAACAAAAGAACGCGTTCATTATACTACGCTCGCTTTCCGATTTTATGCTCTGTGTTTAAACAAGCCGTCAGCTAAACACGGCCCCGTAAACAGAAATTAGGAATGGTGCACCACATTCCTTTTTAATCATGTTTAAAATCTTAAACGTGTGTAAGTAAACACTGTTTAACCAAATCTTATTCAGTGTTGATGCACTTGGCCATAAATCTTTTTCTAGCATCAAAGTAGAATTTATATACATTTATGTTCTTAACTAGTCACTTCCCATTCCCTAGTATTGCACTGTTGTCCTATCCTATGACATAACCTATATGGAATGGTACTCCGGTTGTCTTCGAGTGGGAAAACCCACTATTATCTACAGTGCGGGGACTAAAGCACCTTTGAATGTGAATTATTCAAAAATGTTTTTCTTTGTGCGTCGAGGGAGTCTGTGCCGCCTATATTTTGGCACACTGTATAATGTTCTTTTACGTCAAGGTACTTACGTGGTTATCTCGTGGTCATCTCGCCTCTGTTTTCATTTTCATTTTCATTTTTCTCCTTATTTCCTATCTCGCTGATTTCTGACGTCACACAGTCATGTGTTCCGGTTTTCTGGTAGCTTTTCCGTGAGGGTTTGAGGTCTCGCTTCACGAACCTTGATTATTCAAGACCAGACTTCGGAAGCGAGCGGTTCTTCTTGGAGAGGGGTTCTCCCATAGTCTAGGACTCCTCCTTAAGCTCAGGTATGCGGTAGTTTATTTCAGAGTCTTTTCATACTCCTTTTTACCTGGTGGGTTTCTTTTGTTGCGTTTATTTCACTTTATGCCGATTATGTTTAGTTAAGTTTTTTTGCTCACCAGTGTTTCTGATTATTATTGCATTTATTATTCTCTTCTGTTATTTTTAGTTTATTATGTTTTCTGTACAATCTTATCAGTCGTGACTTCTTCCCGTGAGTTGAGATGGCCACACCCCCCGTTGTTCTTATGGAGTTAGGGTGTTTAGGTATTTTCTTTTACATATAATATTGGCCTTATGCCGTCTGTCTATTTTGGCCCTCAGCCTCGTCATGTGTGTTCTTATTTTTCCAGTATTATTCTGCTCTCAGTGTTCATTACTAAGCCTTATTGTTTCTTGGTTTATTAACCTACCAAAGTTTGTAATAAATTGTTGAAACTGGTATTCAGTATTTCTGTGTTTATATTTAAATCACGCTCCCTTCTTCTTTCCTTACTGTCATTTTTCATTATTTATTCTGCACGGCTCTGGAAATGCCTCTAACTACATTACTTTGTCATGGCAGGCCCGTGTAGCACGTTTCTAAGTGTTATGGTAGCATTCACGGTAGTGGTTCTACACTAGTGTTCATTTATAAATTACGACTAGTTATAAAATTGCCTATGCTACCGTAACAGGCTTCCCGAAAATCACATAGGCCAAACGTGATGACTTAAAGGCTTCTTTAGGCCTTAGAGCCTACTTTGAGCCTAAAGTGGCCTAAAATGAGCCTAAAATGGCTCAATCTCCCCCTCCATGACTTGAAATATGGCTTTCCATATTCCAATACTGTTCAGTCTGCTGGCAACAAGTTAACAGCACCTTTACTATGAAGTCCGGGGCGGCCTAACTGAAACCTTTTACAAAACTGGGCGGGCGAACATCTCATTGGAGCCGGGACAAACACTTGTTCACAAATACCTGAGTCGCAGCAGGCATACTAGTGTCCATACATGCTGACTGGTCGCGAACTCACAAGTCCCAGTTTCCTTACATTGCTCTGCTTGTCACATCATCGGATGCTGGGAGAGGGTGTTTAAAGGCGAGGAACACCCTTCTTACCGTCCAGGTGACAGCATTTCAAATGAGGCGCCTCTCACACCAGCTGATTTAAAGTTCAGTGCCCGGCTTCAGGTTGCTATGGTAACTGCCCAGTCAGCTTACTTCTGTAAACATAAGAAGGCTGGGGAGAGAACTGGCAACATCGAGCGGACAACAATCAACATGAAGACCCTCGTATTTATAATGGTATTAACTTCTCTTTTCCGCAATTGCTCTTCGAAATGAATTTCCTGCCGAATGTTACAAATTTTCCTTTCTTCTCTGTTTCTTCTTTTATATTAATGACGCTTTCCTTTTTCAACTATATGAATGGCGTAGGAAGGATGCTGGGGTGACAAATTATATTTATCTAAAAAGCTGAAGGCTTTATCAAATTTGAAGACATACTTTAAATTGACTGGGAGCGAGGCTAGTTAATTTATGCTTGACCTAGTTAAACTTTTTTATTAGATATACTTTTCACAGTTTGTACATTCAAATATAACTTGCCGAAGGCTTTAATTTACTGATAAAGTGACACACTTTATGAGGAGCGAAGCAAACAAATTTATACAACCAAACATCACCTTTTTAATTTCAAATAGCACTCATACTCAAAATACTGGGGAGGAGCTAACACACACACACAATTCAAATGATCAATCTAACATTACAATTTTTTACTGCTTCTACATTTCAATATCACTTCTGTTACTGTCTCACCTCTTAGGCAAAATCATGGAAATTTCTCCATTTGAAACTGAATTCGATTTCCTTAACTTTAAGGGACGTTACTATAAATATTAATTAATCTACAATAAATTACACAAAAGACACATTCGGGGTGGACAACATTAAGACATACTTAGTAGAACATAAATAAAATTCAAATCAGGACAGAAAATATGGTATCGTCATCGACTGCATCTCAGATTATTGCTGAAAGTAAAGACAGACTTCCCTTGATACCTCCCGGAGACTGCCCATTCTGCTGATGGACATCTCGAACTGTCACTTTTACAGCAATAATTCAATCACAGACATAATCAGGGTTACATAAATCAGGATTAAGAAGCGGCACCATCCCTAAATGTCATTGCGGGCCCCACCCCTACAATAGACACGACTGGAGATCCACCCACATAGCCTGTTCTCGCTTACTGATGCGCACTCTCCTCTGTCTTAAGAGAAAATGGTTGCACATAAGATAACTTTAGGCGAGCATCTACACAAACACAGTTAAAGTATTAAAATTGTTGGTATGATTGTCGTATCTCAACGCATTTGTTTTGTTTTATGTTTCGCGCCAACTGGCGCTTCACGCCATCTTGTATGTAGTTCGTTGTTCTTACCAGTTTTAGTAATGGCGTAGTAATGTCTGTGGTCACATCGTCATGAGTTGCTGTCAATGTGAATCTGTAACTTATATGATTATTTCAATAAATTCCACTATTAATGCCTAACAGGTTATGGGCCCAGAACGAATACGAGAATTACTGCGATTGGAATGATTGGGTTTGGAATAATCATAATACTGTTTTTGATTGAAACAGATTGGAACTGTGACTGAAGATTGTAAGCGTGCAAAATGGCGGTCGAACCATTGGAATCGGGAATGGCAAATATCCCGAAACTAACAAATGGAAGTTATCAGGCATGGCATCTAAGAGTGAAAGCGTACATGATCGACAAGAATTGTTGGAATGCAGACAAGAATTGTTGGAATGCAGTTGATCCAGGGTTCAGTGTTCCATTAAATCCCGATCAGCAAAGACTCAACAGGAAAGCACTTTCAATCATTTATCGAACTGTAGGAGATTATTTTCTGTTGAATATAGAAGATTGTGAATTAGCAAAAACAGCTTGGGAAATCTTGGAGGAAATACATACAACCTCAACAAAGTTTCATGCATTGCAGTCCTTGAAGGAAATGGTAAATGTTACTAAAACTGAAGATAAGAGCATGCAAGAGTACACAGCCTGCATACAAAGGTTGAATAAGAAAGTGAGTAGAGGAGGAATTCAGTTGTCTGATGAATTGATAGCAAATCTGTTTCTGGCTGGGTTACCAGCAAATCAGTATGAAGTGTTTATTCAAAATGTACTCCAGGAAGACAACTTGACATCAAGACTGGTGAAAGGCAGAATGCTGGACGAAGAGAGACGACGACATCAACAGGTACTGTCAGAGACTGATGCAGTGGCGCTGGCTGCGAAGGACAGGAATAATAAGTATTTCAAAAGTAATCAGATCAAGCAAAATTACAATAAGAATAAGCCTAACAAGAGTGAAGGAACTACAACAAGCAAGATCTGTTATAAGTGCCAACAGTCCGGTCACATAAGGAAATATTGCCCTACAGTGAAATGTAAGAATTGTGGTAAGATGGGACATTGGGCTAATGACTGTGGAAATGAAAAACTTGATAAAATTAGTGATGAGCAAAACCAAAACAATCAAGTGGTAACGTGCATCAGTGTGTGTGCTCTGTTGTCATCAAGTAAACGGTATCAGTGGTTCCTGCACTCAGCTGCAATCGAGCACATGTCTCCAAGGAAAGAGTTATTTGAAAACCTTGTGCCTTTAAGTGGTTATGTTACTTTTGGGAACGGTACAACTGCTGTTAAAGGAAAAGGAACTGTGTCACTTGTGCAATCCGATGCAAATGGAGGATGCACTTTACAGATGAAGGAAGTACTGTATGTACCTGAACTCAGATTCAATTTAGTGTCAGTGTCTAAACTTACAGCACATAATATAGATGTGTGTTTCATGTCAAATAAGGCGGTAGCCACAAAAGATAACTTTACTGTATTTACTGCATTTAGGAAACATGACATATGTGCTTGAAAGTGACAACCTTATGCCGGACGATGAACGGGCAGCAGCCTTAGTGACTGAATCGGAGACTACATGTGAGACCAGTGAAGATGGAATTGAAGCCATAGCATTGAGGAGTGTAGGTACATGGCATCGTAGACTCGGGCATGTACATGTCAATGCAATTGGAAGTATACCTGAACTGGAAAATGTAAAGACTGATAATAAGAAACAGGAAGAATGTTCTGTTTGCATTCAAGGTAAACTTACTAAAATCACTGTACCAAAGGAGAGTGAAAGAAAACCTGAAGGACCCTCACAGTGACGTAATGTGTTTACCTGTTGTATCTAATGGTGGTGCACGATATCTCATGAGTTTTATTGATGATTACAGTAGATATGCAGTTGTGAAATTGCTGAAAAGAAAAAGTGAAGCTTTCTCCAAATTTAAACAATACAAACTAGAGGCAGAGTTGTTTCACAGTAAGAAACTGAAAGCCTTACAAACGGACGGTGGAGGAGAATATTTCAGCAGTGAGTTTAAGGATTACTTAATGGAAAGGGGTATCATTCATAGATGTACAGTGCCTCACTCACCTCACCAAAATGGCATTGCAGAAAGATACAATAGAGTGATAGGGGATATGATAAGATGCCTGCTGTTGGAATCTGGCATGCCAAGCAGATTCTGGGCTGAAGCAGCAAACACTGCATGTGTCATAAGAAACTTGTGTTCATCTAAGGCCATCAACAATTGTGTGCCTGCAGCACTATGGAAAAGGGGAGATGTGTCACAAGATGTATTGAGATTGTGTGTATTCGGATGCAGAGCATGGTTAGCTCAGAATAAAGGCAAAGTTGAACCAAGAGCAATTGAACATGTATTAATTGGTTATGAACCAAACGTCAAAGGGTACATGTATAACATGTCAAAAAGGAATGTTGTTATTGGCTTACATGCAAAATTTGAAGAAACCGTGTTTCCTTTCAAGTCCGAAGTAAAGAAGGAAGATTGCTCCTATCAAAGTGACTCAGATGAAGATGATAACGTTAATGTTGATGTGAATGATAATGAAAATGTGATTAGCATAGACGGTGATCCTATTGACTCTGAAAATGAAAATGAGAATGATAATGCGTTAAGTCCACGGAGAAGCAGTAGGGAACGAAAACCCAAAAGATGTGGCTGTTGTAAGTTAACTACTTGTGATCATGAAATGAATTTGGGTCAGGTAGCTGAACCTAGTACTGTAAAGGAAGCTATATCTGGAAAGAATGCTGCAGAATGGAAAAAGGCCTTGGACATAGAGTACAAACAGATGTTGGATCTGGGAGTTTGGGAAATAGTTTAAAGGCCAAATGATCAAAAGGTAATAGGATCAAAGTGGGTCTTTAAGGTTAAGTATGACGAACAGGCCAATGTTGAGATATTTAAGGCAAGGTTGGTAGCTCAAGGATTCAAAAGTCAAATGGGATTTTCCTGGGAGGACACCTCTAGCCCCGTAATAAGGAAGGAAAGTATGAGTGCTACTTGCTTTAGCAGTAGAAAATCAGTGGTCTGTACATGATATTGATGTAACTTGTGCATACTTAAACAGTCCCATTTCTCAGGATGTTTTTATGGAACAGCCAGAATTGTACGAAGATGGTGAAAGAAGAAAGAATGGATTTGTGTGCAAATTGAAACGGAGTATTTATGGATTACCATGTGCAAGCAAGGACTGGAATTCTTGTCTAGATACTGTGTTGAAGGAATTAAAGTTTAAAAGATGTAGAAGTGATTCGTGCGTTATGTTGGAATGGGAGTCATAATTGGGGTATATGTTGACGATCTGGTATTACTGGGGAATGAAGACAGAGTATGTGACTTTAAGAGTATTCTCATCAATGCTTACTGTTAGAGACCTAGGCAGGGTAACAAAGCTCTTGTCTATGCAAATATGCCAAGATGATTGTAAATTAGTCATAAATCAATCATAGTACATTTAGAAGTTGCTGTCAGAATGTAATATGACTGACTGCAAAACGTGTAGTGCCCCCCTACCCATGAAAGGGGAAATTGATGAAAAACCATTTGAAAATGACAGGTTTTATAGAAATGTCGTTGGCAGTTTACTTTTCATAGCAAACAATTACAGGTGTGACATTGCTTTTTCTGTTAGCAAGGTAAGTCAGGCATGTAAAGCTACTATTAAAGGGAACTGGAAATCTGTTAAACATATCCTGCGTTATTTGAAGGGTACCACTGACCTTTGTTTACAATATGAAAGAAAAGGTAAACCCATACAGGTGTATTGTGATGGCAGCTGGAATAGTGAACCTAATTGTAAATCTGTGGGAGGTTTTGTTGTGTTGTTCGCTGGTGGAGCAATAACATGGTATAGTAAGAAACAGTCATTGTCAGACATGTCTACAGAGGAAGCTGAATTTATAATTATGTCAGAAGCTGTAAGGGAGATCAAATGGCTAAATAACTTGTTTTTTGAATTGGGGCAGTCAGAATACATAGATAAACCATGTCCAGTACTATGTGATAATACACAAGCTATTGTTTTGGGAAGTACAGGAACTGTGGCTGAAAGGTCGAAACATATTGACTTGAAATATCATTTTTGTTGTGAACAATCAGAGATTGGTAATGTTGAATTTTTGTATGTGCCATCAAATGAAAATGTAAGTGATGCATTCACTAAAGTTATTAGTGGTCCAAGAATGAGATCATTCTTTCCCTTTTTTGTACTAGTGTCTCATTCAAGGAGTTAGCTATGTTGGCATATTCATGTTGTTCAAACACATTTTTTTCATTGTTTCAGTTGAGATATGCCAAAGGGGAGTGTTGGTATGATTGTCGTATCTCAACGTATTTGTTTTTTTATGTTACACGCCAACTGGCGCTTCACGCCATCTTGTATGTAGTTCGTTGTTCTCAGTATTAGTAATGGCGTAGTAATGTCTGGTCACATCGTCATGAGTTGCTGTGAATGTGAATCTGTAACTTATATGATTATTTCCATAAATTCCACTATTAATGCCTAACAAAAATATTAACTGTTATTTAACAGCAACATAGACAAAATCGGGATTACAACTAGGGTTAAAATGCAGCAGCAAGAACTCTAAAAGTCACACGGCTTTGACTCCTACCATGGACCCGACCGGCAATCGATCAGCCTAGCACCTAGTTACGCTTACTGATGCGTTCTCTTCGGTCTAAAGAGACAGCAACAACTGCATGTAGGTTGTACTCTTTCAGTAGGACAGAGCTCTCAAAATATCTTCGGCCACTATGACCCGACTGGAATTCCCCATCAGCCTAAGAGTAACTCTAGTCCAACAGTACAGGAAATAAAGTGTCTGTAATTAAGTGCTGCTTTGGTTAAACAGACCACTGACTACAAGGTATGAGCGCAAGGGCACTCCTTGCGTCACTGACCAACAGGACCACAGGCTCATATCACCAACTTTCATATTATTAACATAACCTGCAACTACTGCAGACACCTACACTGCATACTTTCTTAAGACCCGGGCCAACACTATCTTCACACTACTTGTCGCCTTCGGTTTACACTATTACATAAACTCAGTATATAATCACTCTTGTTTTGAACACTCCACGGAATGGATTTGTGTGCGCTCCGATTCAGAAACAATCTCATTTACAAGTCATTGCGGGAAACCTAGTCATGTCGAATTTAAGTACAGTCAGGGCGGCATCACAAGCGAGTCAAAGAAGTCCTAATAGTCCGTCAGTACAGTCTTTCCCACAAAATAATACTTGATTTCATCAGCTTTGCCACACACAAACCTCGATCCACCTTGACGCCTGAGGAGGATCACACAGCACTTCAGGCAGTCCGCTTCTGCCCATTACTCACATTATTATACCTACTCTATAATTGTCTTCATGTCTTCATGACATAGTCTACTTCAAGCTCCTCATGGGATTTCTATAAAATTCGGACATCTAATGTGGTGTCCACACAATGGGCATTAACTCTGTCAAGATTCTGGAAAATGTTTACAGTTCAGAATAGCACAAAGTTTCAGAGAGGAAAACCAACTTCACTTTACTCACTTTTTCAAACTTCTCTCCACTTCCTCCATGGACTCACTTACGGAAACTATGGGAGGGTCCCTTCTTCCTTGTAGACTCTGTGGGTGACAGGACCTTCGTCCACTCCTTTGAATGGAGCATCCAGTACCATCTACAATGTCACCTCCAAAGTTCCACTTCCCTCCGCCAGACCTGAAATTGCCTACGCTAACGAACTATACATATTACGAAATAGACTCACCGAGTACAATTTTCTTTTTTATTTTCTCACAATGTGGCAACTCTGCAAATTCCGCGTAGGACATTCACCAGACGACGCAACAGCTGTTACTTCCATTGTTGATACTGCAGACAGATACTCGAACTTCCATGCCTGCCAACACAACAGCAGATCGCCGACCTCTCTTATCTCAGATCAGCTGACATAAAACAGCTGATACTCGTCATAATGAGCATGAAAGGGAAATAAACAAATATTAGAAACGCCCTAAGAAGAGAGAGAGCACACAACAAATAAACACAACTCGCAGATATCAAACTCACTATTAATGACACATTCCCAAAGTAAGGAAGCCAGAGAAGGGATCTTAAACAACCATAACTCTGCTTACCAAAGATGCGCCGGGGGATAAAAAACTTGTGAACTAGGGGGTCTGAAAACACCCTTTTTACTATGGGACAGGGCGCATCTGGCCCAAAGGCTAGTTAAAATGAATTTAAGCAGCTGAAGGGGATTTAAAGGAAAATATTATAAAGGTACAGTGGGAAATACATTGGATACATTATTAAATCTCTGATAGTTCGGAGCACCACTCATTTGAGAGCAAAAAGGGACTGTAGTCGCAGGTCGTGGGATTCAGGGATCCACGGATTATTATTGGAAAACAATCTATAACATGTAAATTTAACTATGCACATTTATTCACACGCGAAAGATGTAATTGATTAAATGAAGAAACTTGAATAATAAACGATGTAACACTTATGCTTGAACAATGCACTAAAATGGCGCGAAAAGTCAGATTGCACCACGTGATGGAAAATATGTAACAAGTTATATCACTTATGTATGTAAACACTTGTAGTGATGAGTATAATTACTTGAATAAGTTTAAAATTAATAAACTTTAATAATTACACTGAATAGTTGCTTCACTGTTGAAACGATGGTTTCACAATGCTCACAGACTATTACAAACTTAATGGACTGATCCAGAAAGCATTGAAATTGAGAATAGCGTAAATTATTGCAGAATAATTTAGCGTATTAATAAAACTTGTAAATTTAAGTTTTATATCGACATGTCTCGGTTTAGAACAAAAGGGCATGTGATGCCTTTGTCCGCAAACGCGGGAACAAGAACAGCACTTGAGCGAGACCGATCCGTGTGGCTGCTGAGATTATACTGAAAACTGAAGCGACGCCGTAAGCCAAGCGTCCTACAGTCTGCACCTGATTCCTATTGCACACGAACCTAAAGCTGATGTAATATTGCGCTAAAATTTAGCTGACTCAGAGCGGAAAGGCTACAGCGGACCATTTAAATAGAAACATTCAATGGACATGAGTAGAAATAATGGAAAAACATGTAGCTTGCACAAACATATACCCCGGGTTGAAGCATAGCTTTAACAAAAACAAATACATAAAGTGCAAGCTGAATGTATACACATGTGATATGTGTTAAAACACTGACTTCTTACATATCTTACAAGAATATAATTTTACTTAGATTATTTCAGCTGATGTACTGAGTAAGTACAGAATTTTGAAATATGTGAAATATAATGAATGTCATTTGCTATTCTACTTTGGGCAAAGGACACACCTTTACTATGGGGCGCTTTTATTCACCACTGGAAGTACGCACTGTTATCACTGGCACTAAACCATCTTCACCAGGATGAGTAGCTGTAATAACACCTAACTTCCATTGTAGAGGATGAATGTTGTCTTCTTTCAAGATGACAACGGTGCCAAGTCGAACGTTGTCACTTGAGCAGGACCATTTCTGCCTCTGTTGTAAGGAATGAAGATATTCTGATGACCAGCGTTTTTATAGATGCTGCAGGTGATCTTGTAGAAGTTGCCATTTTTCAACATATTTTTTATCTTCTGTAGGAGGATGAGAAGGTAAAGCTGTGAGAGGTTCTTCAATTAAGAAGTGACCAGGATAAAGATATGACAAATCAGCAGGATCATCATTAAGACGAATGAGTGGTCTAGAGTTCAGAAAAGCTTATATCTGAGCAAGTAGAGTGCAAAGCTGTTCGTATGTGAGAACTTGAGTACCCATCATTGTTCTAAGATGGAATTTCATCGATTTTACTGCTGTCTCATGTAGACCCCCAAAGTGTGGCGAGCTAGGAGGGATAAACTGCCACATGCAGTCATTATTTGCTGTGAAATTGTGAAATGCATTTTGAAATTCTGTTGACAGTAACGACAATCGTAAATCTCTTAACTTGTTGTTTGCTCCAACAAAGTTAGTGCCATTATCACTGAAGATTTCTTTACATAGTCCTCGACGTGATGTAAATCTTCTTAGAGCGGCTATAAATGCATCTGATGTAAGATCAGAAACTAGTTCAATATGGATAGCTTTGGTAACCAAGCATACAATAATGGCAATGTAAGCTTTAACAGTAGTTTTGCTACGAGGAGCACAATATTTTATGTTGAATGGACCAGCATAATCCACTGCTGTACGGAGAAAGGGCCTAGCAGGAGTTATCCTGCAGCTAGGAAGATTGCCCATTAACTGCTGAGAACATTCTGCTTTTAACTTGAAGCAGGTAAGACATCTATGCAAAATAGATTTCACTACTCTTCGAATACAAGGTATCCAGCAGGCTTGTCTTAAAGAAGCTATAAGCAGTTGATGCGAAGCATGTAATAGCTTGCGATGTTCATATTCTACTATCAGAATGGTTAGATGATGCTTAGAAGGAAGGATAACCTGATGTCTTGCATCATGTGTAAGATCTGCTTTCTCCAGTCTTCCTCCTACTCTCAAAATATCATTCTGATCTAGGAATGGAACTAGTGAATGGATAGAACTTTTAACAGATGTTTGCCTTCCAGTGTGAAGATCTTTCAGTTCATGAGCGAAAGCTGCTTTCTGAGCGATTCTAACACAATTTTGCAAAGCATGATGGAGCTCTTCTGCTGCGAGCGGTCCATGATACTTAGTTTCATGTCGGCAGGCAGAAATAAACCTGTACATATAACAAGTCACTCTCTGAAGGCGCCGTAGATCAGAAAACCTTGTGATAAAGTTATCTTCTTCTGTAGTGGACACCATACAGACGGAAACAAGTTGCTCAGAAGAATCCTGAACATTCAATTGTTTTGGTTGTTCAGGCCATGGTGTTGTGGGTTGGGAAAGCCAACTAGCGCCATGCCACCACAAATCGATATCAGATAGCTGTACAGAAGACACACCTCTTGAAACGAGATCAGCTGGGTTGTCTTCTGTTGAGACATGTCGCCATGCTGCAGTTTCAGAAAGTTCTTGAACTTGAGAAACACGGTTAGATACAAAAGTTTTCCACTAACGTGAGTCTGATTTTATTCAGGATAGTACAATAACTGAATCAGACCATAAGTAGTTTTGTGATGTTTGGATATTAAGATCACTTAATACTTTTCTGTATTGCTTGGATAGCAGCAATGCACCACAGAGTTCAAGTCGTGGTAAGGTTTGCCTTTTTAGAGGGGCAACCTTAGACTTGGAGCACAATAATTGAATTGTAACTTCACCTTCACTGTTCACAGAACGGAGATATATACATGCACCATAAGCGTTTTCTGAGGAATCACAGAAACCATGTATTTGAATATCTTGCAGTGTACCAGATGTAAGCACATAACGTGGAATACGCATTGCATATATAGTACCTAAGATGTCACAGATATCAATCCATCTCTCTGCTAGCTTTTCAATCCACAGTGATTGCATGAATATCTTGGCATTGATGACAATAGGACTGACAAGGCCTAAAGGATCAAAGATGGAAGAAATCACAGATAGGATAGTACGCTTAGTCAGTTTGCATTGCGTATGAGTCTGGAGAGAAGGATGGGATTGTATCTGGAAATTGTCAGTAGCAGGATGCCACAATAACCCAAGGGCATGTGCATTCTCACTGTTATCAAGAGCCAAGGGCAATTGGGTCTCTCGATTAGTTGAAGAAACAGATTCCAATAAAGATTCATGATTAGAACACCACTTTCGTAATGGAAATCCGCCAGTGTCAAGCATGAGTATTAGTTCTCTTTGAAGGCGTAGAGTTTCTTCAAGATTATCATGTCCGGCCAAGCAGTCGTCTACATAGAAGGAAGTTCGCACTGCCTGAGCAGCGAGAGGGTATTTTGCTTCTTCTTCTAATGATAGCTGATGCAGGGACCTTATGGCTAAAAATGAAGCAGATTTAGTACCATAAGTCACAGTCGTTAAAGCGTAGTCTTGTATGGGTTCGTTAGTATTAGAACGCCACAAAATTATTTGTAGATTTTGATCCCTTTCATGCATTCTTATGCGTCTGTACATTTTAGAAATGTCAGCTGAGAAAGCATACTTGTAGGTTCGGAACCGAAGTATGATTGAAGACAAGTCATCCTTTACTGTAGGACCTAATTTCGGAATGTCATTCAGTGACTTGCTTGAAGATGATTTTGCAGAGGCATCGAAAACCACTCTAGTTTTCGTTGTAGAAGAGGATGGTTTGATGACTGCATGATGAGGTAAATAAAAACACTTTTTACCTGGCTGTGGAAGTGAAACCTTTCTGATGTGTCCCAATTCTTCATATTCTTGCATGAATTTAGTGTAATCTTCTCGAAGAATGGAGTTGGTTTGAAATTTCCGTTCCAGATGGCCTAAGCGTTTTAGAAGATTGCTGTCTGGATTCGCCCAATGTATCTTCAGGTTGATTCTTGGGTAATTGCACGACAAAAACACCATCATCTGCACTAGTAGTATTTTGTACGTAATGTTGTTCACATTCCTTTTCTTCCTTAGTAAGCACTGGTTTAGGAAAATCTTCCAATTCCCAGAAGCGTCTTAGTTGTGTATGAACATTGTCAACTGTTACGAACAAGTTGTGTTGAGCAAATGTGACTTTCTTGGTTTTGATTGAGGTCTTGCGGACGGATCCGCTAAGTACCCAACCAAGCTCAGTGTTACTAAGTATGGGATTGTTGGGAGTGATAATTCTTTCATTGGTAAACAATTGATAAAACAGGCTAGCACCAATAAAGAGTTGGACATCACCAGGGATGTAGAACTTAGGATTGGCCAATGAAATTTCACTAGGAATCTTGAATTTGGTAGGATCGATACGGACAGAAGGAAGTTTGTTTGCAATGTGAGGTATCACTAGACAGTTCAGATCAGCTTGGAAGTTATGGATCCTGGATCGCATATTAACCTTGATACTGTGATTACAAAAAGAGGTGCCATTTATACCTCTTATGTGAGTATCGACAGTTGTTGTAGGTATTTGCAATCTCTTAGTTAGATCTTCAGTTATGAAGTATAACTGGCTTCCGGGTTCTAGTAATGCTCTACACAACACTAAGTTTCCTTGTCTATCTTCCAGATGCACTGCAGCAGTTGCTAAAAGAATCTCCTTTTAACTGGATCTTTCCTTGATAGAGCAATAACTAGCAGGCAAGTTATCTGTAGTTTCAGAGCTATTAACCAACTGGTGAGCAACGTTTTTCTTGTCACGTGTGTCGTTATGTAACAATTTATTGTGCAGAGATTTGCCACTGTTGCAAAAGGATTTGAGTTTACACTGATCAATTTTATGATTAGACGAGAAGCAGTTTGCACACAAACCTTTAGCTTTTATCAAATCCCATCGTTGTGCTACACTTGACTGTACGAATTTATCGCACCTAGATAACTTGTGATTATCTTGACAACAAGGACACAAATCACTGTTAATGGCAACATAAGACTGTCGAGTTGTCTTAACTGAAGTCTTTTGTGATCGTGGTTCACTCTTTCCCTTTGATGGGCTGGACGTGTTGCTCGAAGTTGCTAACACTTCTAAAGAGTGCGCCTTCCCATCTAGAAAAGTTATCAGCTCCTGAAGAGATGTAAAACTTTGTGAGTCAATTTTTCGTTCACATTCCTTGCGTGTAGTTTCACCAAGATGATCAAAAATCAACTGAGTCAACATAACCTCATGCAATGGAATTTCAAGATTGAGAGCTTCCACAGCATTCAAATTACTTTGGAATTTGTTTAGAAGATTGCGTAGCTCTGTCACATTTTCATTTTGCATTGTTGGTAATGAAAGTAGATTTCTTATGTGGGCTGTGGCAATTACTCTTGTATTATTGTATCTAGAACACACTAAGTTCCACGCTACAGAAAAATTGTCACTGGTGACAGGTAAATTCTGAATTAGCGTGTGTGCTTGGGCTTTCAAGGAAGACAATAAATAGTGATATTTTTTAATTGGATCTAAAGATTCATTGTTTACTACGAGACTGCTGAATGTGTCGTAGAAATGTTTGAAATTGGTCACATCTCCAGAGAAGGCAGGTAATTGAATTTTAGGCAATTGTATAATTCTGTTGTTACACAGAGAAGTAGAAGATTGACATGTATGTTGTGAATTACCACTGTGTTGTGATTGTTGGCTGTGATGAGAGCCTAAACTATGCACTGGATGCTCGTGTTGACATATAAGCTCACTGAGTTTAGCTTTCAACACTCGATAACTACTTATTTCTTCATAGTATTGCATATGACAATCTATTTCTGGTTTCACAATGCTCACAGACTATTACAAACTTAAAGGACTTATCCAGAAACCCTTGAAATTGAGAATAGCGTAAATTATTGCAGAATAATTTAGCGTATTAATCAAACTTGTAAATTTAAGTTTTATATCGACATTTCTCGGTTTAGAACAAAAGGGCATGTGATGCCTTTGTCTGCAAACGCGGGAACAAGAACAGCACTTGAGCGAGACCGACCCGTGTGGCTGCTGAGATTATACTGAAAACTGAAGCGACGCCGTAAGCCAAGCGTCCTAAAGCCTGCACCTGCTTCCTATTGCACACGAACCTAAAGCTGATGTCATATTGCGCTTATTGCGCTCAAATTTAGCTGACTCAGAGCGGAAAGGCTACAGCGGACCATTTGAATAGAAACATTCAATGGACATGAGTAGAAATAATGGAAAAACATGTAGCTTGCACAAACAGCAGCCTTTGCGCCAAGGGAAAAGAACACAAACATAAACTGTGTGAAGCGTGCTGTATATTAAAAAAAAAAAATCATACTAAATTTTGGGCATGTGAGACAAAGAGAAAATATCCGAAAAAATTACTAAATTTATTATCTTGCTGCTTCTTGACTAACATCGAAATTCTTGAAGTTAATATTTCTTTCCTAACGAAAACAATTTGAATTATTATAAAACTTCTAAAAACATACTACATAACCCAATCACATTACATACTGAAAGTTTCGAACTGCATACTGAATATACATACATTAAACAAATATCACTCCTCCTCATGGCGGCACACACATAATTTAACACGGTATACATATACGTTTAGACAAAAATCCACAGTTTTCAACCAAATTTTCTGAATTTTTTTTGGTTACTCAGTTACCATTATACTAGGCAAATTATGTTAGTGGAATCCAAAACTGAAGTTTATGATAATTTTAAAAAAATATTGTTTAAAAAAATTTTTGCAAAATTTTGAGAAACCCTAGCAACCACAAAAATTAACCATTCTGGACAATATTTTTACTAAAATGATCAGGTTTGTGTGCATAAGGTTCTGAAGCAAAATTGTTTGTTTAAATTAATTTTTCTAGGAGATAATTTTTTTCTGTAATCTGGAAAAATAATTGAAACTTTTTGTTATTTTATTCTTTTCAATTGTCTCTAACTTAGCAACTTTCAACTTAACGTTAACCATTTTGCTTCAAAACATTCCTTATTTTATGCTCTTTAATTTGACATATGATTGAAGCTCCTAGCACAACTTTTGCTATAAATTGTTACGGATTAAATGGATAAAAGTGTAGTAATTTTTTAGTTTTGAGAAAACTGGCAATGAAAGTTGACGGTCATGTTTCTAATGTACTACTCATACCTGTTGATGTTAAAACTCCCCTGCTCCATATGTTGGACCCTCTTTTTCAAGGTTTTTGTCTTGGTGTAACTTCTTCCTCCCTCTCAAGAATCTTCTGCGTTGTTTTTGTTCAGGAGTGCTCTGGATCAAACCCTGGCGTAGGCGTGCCGCATCTGCTTCCAACGCTCCAGCTGCAGTAAACTTTCCAGGAACTATGTTCATTCTTCTCAGAAGTTCTATTTCAACATTGTTACCACAGTTGAAGTGCAGAACAGCATCCATAACACCTAGCTTCAAAGTAGCTAGTCCCATATATGTCTCTTTTCGACATCGTCTCCATATCATTCCATTGAATGATTCATTGCAGTTCTATGTCAGGCCATGGAGACACTTAGATAGCATATTGGGGTCACACAGTCTTTCATATACAGGCTTTGCTGCTTGAAGAACATCAAATGGAATCTCTGGTTTAAACTTGTAGGATTCTAATTGATCATTAGCTTTAGCTCGCTGATAGGAGCACCAACTTTCTTTACCGATAGGGCACCTGTGGTGTGTTGGTCTGTTTTTGTTGGCTGTCAAATGGTAAAAGGTAGCCCATATGGCATTTCTCATTTCACTTACACTACTGAGGTTAGATCGTAGTGCTATACCAAAATAATTTTGACATTTATCGATCAACGCTCCAGTAAGTTTTCCCCTTCCACCCAATTTCTTTTGCTGGACCAATTTACGGAGAGCTGTTCCTAAACGTTTTTGGTAGTGTCCTACACATTCTAGTTTATTTACAATTTTTCCATTATATGGATCAGATTCCACAACAGCTTTGTAGGCTGTGGAGTCTCCATCTCCATAAAAATCTACATAATCAAGCCCTCGACTTTCCCTGGAGCGAGCAAAAATCTTCTTTGCTCCACGTGGCTCCATGTTTGGTGCTGACCATGTATAATTTTTTGAGCAAACTATAGCATGATCAGCCTCCCAAGCTGTATATGATGCAGATTTTTTGTCATCATTTGAGTGTTTTTTGCACTCTATACAACTTTTAGACATAATTTCTATGTCGAGCACCTTACCTGTATCAACAGATATGACAGCCACAACACCTGACAAAGGTGAGTGGCCACGTTTCTGCCAAGTCCCATCCACAGAAACACCACACTCATTTCCTTTTTTATCTCTTACCTCTGAAGCAGCAGATTTCATGCATTCTTCTGCATAATTTGTAGCAGCAAGAGATGTTTTTCACATGACCAATGTATGCTGGCGGCAAGGGAGGAGGTGCTAGATTCAAAATAGATTAAAAGTTTTTGGCCTCACCATATCCACAACCAATTGATCTAAACCCATACACAAGTCTTCTGTTTATTTCAGGAGACTGCTGTTGTTTCTTAGAAGTACAAAATTTATCAGTTTCATATGCACATATGTTACACAACAAACCCAGTGTCATAACCCAACCAAACCTTTGACTTTCGTAATTAATAATTTTCATAGATCCACCCGAAGAACAACCAGGGCATGATAATGTATAAATTAAATTTTGAAGGCAGTCTACATCGAAAATAATATTAAAATGTTCAGAAGATTTCTCATCACAGGCGACATTACCACTTGTTGAAAGTTTCGAATGAGAGGCACTCGGAAAAGAGTCAGTGTTTACAGTTTTATTAGCATCTTTCACATATTGATTACCACAAAAAGTACGTTTTCTCTTCTTACCATTTCTACTTTTAGCACCCATAATTTACTCCGAAATACACAAACTTCACAACAACCAAATCTAACAAACATAAACAAACAAACACGTTTCACATGGAGGCAGCCATTATTGTTGTGGTTCTAAAGAAAAAGAAATAAATAGAAGAATAGCATATAAGAGCCATCTATGGGCAGCAGTTAATACTACGTACTCCAACCTCTTCCTGAGCAAAATGGAGCCAAATTTGAATGAAAGAATTGCTCACAAATCAAAGAGATGTCTACATTGCTTTTGCAGTACCACGCCCACTCTCGCTGCATGCGCCTTCGCCCCTTTAAATCCACTTTTAGGGCATAACTAATCATTGTACGGATATAAACCATACATTTTTAAAAACTAGAGACATAGGGCTTTCTTATGGCGCTAAAAAACAAAAAATGAAAATTTGGTAGAAAATTGTCATTTCAAACGTAGCCTATATGTATACCTTAAAAACAAAATCCGAAGACGTCTTCAAATCCCGCCCATTGACCTGAAGATGGGTCATTGTTGGCTAGGCCGGAAAAACAACTAACATAGGAAATCAAAAGAAATCGCAAAGGATAATGGATGATTCTCTCAGGTAAGCACAGGGGCAGAAGACAAAATCAAAATCAAATAATAATTAAAATGACACAGAGAGGGACACAATCACATAACATACGGTCTCAGCAATAAATAAAACAAATAAATACACTACCAAGGTTTGACAACAAAAGAACGCGGGAAACAAGATTGCCGTGTCATGAGACGCCATCACAGACTAAATCCAGATATTATAAAATAGAATCACATTATAACGTTAAAGAAAATAACTAAACACATACTTGAGAGAAGAGCACCCACCCCCGCCATAAATACCTTACGAAGGCGGACCCATCGTCAAACGCCAGAATCACATCACAAAATGAAGACACAAACCGACGTGGACACTGCCACCAGTGGCGTATCTTGATCTCTGATAAAGGGCGTGCTATGCTATCGTCCTACACAGAAAATGTACTTGATTCCTAAGTTAATTGAGAATATAGATTAACTTTAACTGATCAGTTAAAAATAGCTTACTTTATTAAAGTAGGCTTATTCTTTCTTTTAAAACATGAAGGATTTGTACTTATAAGATTTGAAGCTTTCTCGGGTTATTAGCCGTGTCAAAATTATTAGGCTCGAGCTTACGGCAATTTTCACTCTGTGGCCTTCCTCAGGAATGTGAGACTGAAAAATGTTCTGTATATTCTACATTCTTGCCTTTATGTATTGTAGAAAGACTTGTTAACTCAGAGCAAGCCGTACATTTGTCGCAATTTTCAATTTATCTTGAAAAGTTTTGGATAAAAATGTATTTATCAGAAGATCTTCCAAAATACAGCTGTGCTCTTTCATAAGGTTTTCAGAATGAAATAGGCTACATTAACTAAAAATTAATTTAACAGATTTTTTAACCACTAAATAAAATAATATTTACAATATTTGCCTTGAAATTATTAAAATTGTAATATACTTAGATACAACAGAATTGCTTGCGAAACTTCAGTAGCACGCAAACTACTGGAAAATCTCCCGCCGCGCTCAGAATAACAGTAAATAAAGTAATACCGTATTTACAATGATTTACTATTGAAATTCTTAAAATAAAAGACCAAAAATTAATTAAACACTTTTGATAACATTAAATAAAATAATATTTACAATAATTTACTTTGGAACATCTTAAAATCGCAATATACTTCGCTACAACACAGCTGAGTGCGGAACTTCAGTAGCACGCATTCCCTTCTTCACCCCGTGGTCAGGATATCGCCCTTCTTCAAAACTCATAGCACACAAGTTCTAGCCTCGAGGCAAGTCCACGCCTAACGTACCGCTCAGAAACTCATTCTCAGTACGGAATCGTAGCACACGGGTGACAGTCTCGCAGCGGGGCCCTTGTTTTCTCATTTCAGCAATGAAAATGACACTGATTTTTCCACAATTTACTGAAAAAATAAAATATTATGAATGAATATATTCCATCTAAAATTAGGGAGTGCGGCGCACGCATAGCACCAATAGAGTATACGCCCCTGACTGCCACCTCCAACCAGCAAATGACCGCGAGCCTAGCGGCCAATCTGATAATATAGAAGAAGCAAAACACACCTCAGCACCCAAATGCATACAGCCTATCACGATTAATTACACACCCTTCGTAGTAACAATCTAGATAGTGTTTTGTTACATTTTTACCAAACCCTTCCCTAATACGCTAATAAATACTCAATCAGAAAGAGAGGAAATAACATGCTATACAGAAACCAACAATGATGACGTAATAATATGTATACCAGGTCTCATCTTCATAAAATTCCTTTGCTAACAAAATATTATTTTCCATAAGGCTTCCCGAAATTCACATAGGCCTTAGAACCTACTTTGAGCCTAAAGTGGCCTAAAATGAGCCTAAAAGGGCTCAAAAATTAAGAGCTTAGGATTAAAATGCGTAATCTAATAATATATTTGTTTGTATGGAACCCTATAGCCCCCTTGTTGGGGTGAAGGGGCCTCGAAGTGAAAGTTTCTGTTACCTAAAAGGATTTTGTTACGCTTATTTTCGGAGAGAGGGCAGAGGGTCAGGTGGTAAGGCCATCGCCTCTCAACCCCCCTTAGGAAACTAACGTATTACTTGGACGTGAAAGGGCCGAGAAATTTTGTCCAGAGGTTCTAATTTAGGCTTGGAGTTCTTTTACGTGCCGTAAATCTACGACACGGGCCCCCCAGCTTAACGTTCCTCCCGGAGGACCCTGTGCCCAGGGTTTTTACGTCCTGAAAATCCCATAGACCGCGCCCGGATTTGATCCAGTAGACTATGTGACTATTATTTATGGGGGAACTTGAAAAATAAAGTGTATGGGTCTATTCCCCATACATTAGAAGAATTTAAAGATAGTATCACAAGAGAAATGAACTCTATCTCGGAAGCCGAACTTACGCGCGTGAAAGAAAATTCCCTAAAAAGGTGCGAGTGTTGTGTGGACATTTACAACATCTCTTGTGATGTGGTGCGTGGTTATTTTCATTGTAATTTTTACTGTAATTATGAGAACCTGAATCATTACTCCGTTAGCGGCTTTATTTGTGTAGGTATTTCACACGATCCTCGGGAGTTAGAGCTGTGGCCACAGCGAAGCAGAAACCCGCACGATTGGCCAACTCTTACGTGAAACGCACTGTAGAACAATAATTTAAGATTGCTTATAACTAAGACATAAAATCGGTGACCATGCACCCAACACGCGTTGATGAAAGCGAGGTGGTGAAGGCTACATGCACGTGATGGGATACTAAGACTCATGATGGGGATAATTCCTGTGCAGATAAGTGCATCCGCGTGAAGGCTGAGGCAGAGATAAGAGAAGCTCTTTTACGAGTCCAGCATTCACACCATTCTCAGCAGGCATTTGGCAGCCTGCCGTCCAGAGCCACTGCGGAGTCCTGCCATAGTAGTAGTAGTAGTAGTAGTAGTAGTAGTAGTAGCAGTAGTAGTAGTAGTAGCAGTAGTAGCAGTAGTAGTAGTGGTGGTGGTGGTGGTGGTGGTGGTGGTGGTGTGGTCTCTTCAAATCATATATAAAGCATGATACATGCGAAGCTCATCATCAGTATGTCTTCTCAAGAACTAGTACGTCAACTGTGGGAGGAGATCCCGGACTCTTCGTTTGCAGATATCCCAGACATGGAACCTGCGGTAGAAGAGTCGCCATCACCCGAGCCAACAGAGCCGTCTATATTATCTACTCTTAAGCGATATAGAACTGTATACATCCCAGAAGTGAGATGGAACAATTCGTTGAGCGAGCTGCAAATTGGACTTGTGTATCCGATAAAGGAAGCTCGTTCCATGTATACAAGGCGTGGGAGAAGAGTCGTCATAGATTTAAAGATTGGGTGCAGCGTTTTCCTACCACGAAGGTTTGGGAAGTTGAGTGAAGATCAGCTTCAACAGATTAACGAGGAGAAACTTTCATTGATGTACTATGCTAGGGAGCCGAATTCACGTGGTTACCAATATTACGTTTTCGGATTTGTCTCAGTGTGAAGTGTATGAATTGACTACATAGACATGGTGATGTGTAACAGATGGACCAATGCAACGTGATAGTGTACGTGGGAGGCATATGTAACAGCTGGACCAATGCAATGTGAAAGTGTATATGGCACGAGCCAAGCGTGTGGTCTCTTCAAATCATATATAAAGCATGAGACATGCGAAGCTCATCATCAGTATGTCTTCTCAAGAACTAGTACGTCAACTGTGGGAGGAGATCCCGGACTCTTCGTTTGCAGATATCCCAGACATGGCACCTGCGGTAGAAGAGCAGCCATCAGAGTCAGTAGAACTGACAATATACAATTCCTATGGGCACGAAGTCAGGAAGGTGGAGTTTCCCATCCGATGTACCGACATATATGTGTACAACCAAGAACATGTTGACTCGTCACCGATCCTACCCTGCGGCAACACGCTTCAAAATATTGCTGGGGACTTATGCTACCACGACAACATCTTCCATAATCAAGTCTGCAATGGTGTCAACCATTTCCACCGGTGCAGGAGGCCCGAGGAGGGACACTACTCAATGTGGAGCATCAAGTGTAAGCCGGACTGCCACCTTTTCGAGAAGCTGCAGCAAGCTGTAAGTATTATTATCACCACCCCTACCCATTGAATTATAATTTCGTGACACTGTGCTTATAATGTTTTGTTTTTATTGTGTTTCAGACAAAGGCAGCATTTTTCCACGATCTACACTGCAACCAGGGCGATGGATGCAACCTCCCAGACCACACAACGAAGAAAAACTTCGTAAATTGCTTAAATTTGTAATTATATAGAATAAATGTGTGATATAAAGGAAAACTTGTGTAAAAATAATTTCAAACCGAGCTCTTCCATTTTATGAATGAAAAAGTTCGGGTCATAACCTTAACCAAAACCCTTACTCCCATAATTCCAACACATGTCATAGACCAAAAGCATGTTCTATCTATTTTTTACAGGAAGCCGTTCGCCTTTGGAAGGATTGTGTAAATAACAAACAGACAATTTTATGAATGAATTTATTTCAACTCATGATTACAAAACTCTTTAAAATTATACCGTGCTTGCATCCAGAGTCTAAGCACCATTACATTGTGTAGGGCACAGTTCATATTAGAGTCATTATGAAAAAGACATTTTGTTTCACAGTCTCTTAATTTGCCCAGCTTCGGTACACCAAGATCTTCCATGTTTATAACAGACCTCTGCAGTAGTTTTTCAAAAAATCTCGCCTTTTCTAGTCCCTTAGAATAAAGTCTGTCTTCACACTGTAATACACTATCAAGAACAGGTTTCAACTCGTCGTAAGGTAAGTATCCACTCTGCCATGGTATCCCATGCAGACACGATTCCACAAACCGCTGACATTTTACATCTGGGTATACGTCTTTAGGCGGTCGCAGCACGAAATGTCCCATTCTGCCATCATGCGATAATACAGCCACCTCTTTAGCCACGAATCCATTGCAAGTTGACTGATAGCCCTGGACGTCCAATATGGTGAATTTCTCACACAACATTGGTGACGATGTTGGTCAGAGCAGTATACTCTACGCAGCGATCGTGCAGGATTAAACAGTAGGCCTTTGTGTTTGCTGGGATGTTGTATGTAGAAGAAATTTCAACTCTCGTAGTGCAGGCTCCAGACTTCAGATCCTCGTTCTGCTTGGTGCAGTCCACCACAAAGAATGGTGCATGTTTTATAAAATCGCTCCTTTTAAGCAGTGGTGATGGGGAACGCTCATAGTAAGAATCTTGAAATCTGGCATACATCTCATACAGTAATCCATACGCACCATTGGTGCTGTCTACACGGAAAGAATGGTAGGGATACTTTTTATCATTCAAATATACGGATACGTCCTGTACGTCACCTAAATCAAATCTTGAACCGTTTGCTTCGGCCTTGCTTCCATCAGTCTGAAATGCCACGATAAGCATTCTAGGCTTTTGCAGCTGAGGAGAAGTTGTCACATTCCATGAAACGTTGGTTGCTTGTGGTAAAGACGGATGTTCGTACAACTGCCAGCTTCTGAAATATATGGGTAGCGGTCGATCGCTTTCCAACGCGTTTAACAGTTTCAAGCGTTCAATGTCTGATACTTTAAGCATAGGAACAAACCATTCTATATCTGTGAGTTTAATTTTACTAACGGCTCCCATGGTGACATGTATAGTGTTTTTAGCTCTCATCATGACGAGTTCAAGTTTGCAGTTTAACAGAATTTTCTTAAAATCTTCGGCCACACCGAGAAAATGGTTCAGCGGTATGCAAACATTGAACTTTCCAGCTTTTACAATTTCTCCAACGCTCTCATTACTGGTGTGTACCCATCCTGCGTTCTCCAGTCTATCGCAATCTAATCCCGTATAGGAGCAGATACCTTTCAACAAGCTCGTAATACCAGCATTTCTAGTACGATCCACAGTTTCTCCATGAATATTGAGTTTTATTTCATCGAATAAAGGCATAAAGCCGTTATTTACAACTTTTCCAGCGTACTCGGCATCTTTGTCGGTTGTCACAGTACCACTTATCGAAACGAAACTCTGACTGAGTAATGCATACAAGTTTTCGGCTTCAATGGGAATTCGTATTTCGTCGCTTTCGCCGAGAGCCGAAGTGTTGTAAGGTTTGAATCCATGATACTGCGAATTTTCTATGACGTCTTCAAATAGTGCCTTATCCCTTACGCTTAGAACGTGCATGTTGTAGTACTAAAAAGCCTAGAGATTCCAGATACTTCTTGTTAGCAGATGTTAACTTGCCGACGGTACGCTGATGATTACCGAGTCGAGCACGACGCACCGTCTTATATGCTGGTTCGGCTGGTGAGGATTTATTAAAGTTAAGCCCCATTCTTCCTAATGGCTAGTCTCACAGACACTCGCTCTCCTCTAAAATCGATAAGTCTACCGTCCTGATCCACGAGAGATATGGTAATGTCCGTTATTTTTTGTATGTTGATTAACGGTAGAAATATCAGGTTTGCAGGCGCCTCGGAGATTTTACATCCTGGCGGCACAGTAGGAAAGAATTCGTATATGGTATGGGTCGGACGTCCGTTTAAGAATGATCCCGAAGCGATGTTGCATTGAAGTGTTATAGTATTGATGTTATTTATGTCTGGCTGCCTTGCGGAAACGACAGCTTTCATTTTCGGTATTTCATCCGTTGTTGCAAATCCGAGTAAAGGGCCCACGGAGTTTGGAACATTAAAAGAAACGTTGAGAGAGCAATATATTGTCGTGAGCAGAGTATTGGGGTTCACACTAACTCTAAAAACTGCATCAGGATCAAGAGTGGAATTTGTTAATTTTTTTATCATGAGCGCGACATATTCTGAAATATCGCTAACCTCGTACGTCCCTTTAGGGATGGTAATGGTATGTTTATGTTTGCCCGAGGTAACCATCAACGAATTGTTACTCTCTGTAACGTTTGGAATAGAGTTGTAAGCGTCGAGCCTCAGCATCGCAATCTCGTAGTCTGCCCCATCTTCTAGCTCGATAGGGGGATGATACGTGTTGGATAGTTCGGACGTGGATCCGCTTAGAGTGAACGTGCGCATCGTTTTAACACTTGTATGTCTGAGGTGAAGGCTTTTATAGTAAAAATGCTAGACAGAGGTGACCGCAAATCTCGGTGTTGTATTTTTGATAACGTGTAAAGTTGTAATATAGTTTAGAATGCGGACCAGTATAATTTACAATTTCTGCAGGAGGAGGCAAGTCTCCATAGCTGTCGAAATAAAATGAACGGCTACCACACTTTTTCAACGCTACCCAATGCGTCCCAGGCCCTGAGGGATCATCGAGATTGACAATGATTCGTTCCTGTTTATGAGTTTTGGTAGGTAGCTCGTTTCTCATGTACACTCCTCTGAAATGTGGAATACATAGCTTTTTCGCATATCGCTCCAAGTCGTAGTTAGTTAGGGCTTTTTTTTTAAGACGGATTCCTCTACCAGATGGATAAGGTTTTAAAAATAGTCCCTTGCCATCTCTGTGATGGCGTATGAGCTCGTCGATCCCCTCCTTCTTTCCCAAGGCAATGCTTTCCAGCATGCGGTTATGGCGTACGTGTTCTCCAAGCTGCTTCTTGTCGTTTTTTGCTGAATTAACAGCTTTAGCAATCTGTGCTCCTGCCCCACCTAAAGCCCCGAGCGCAGACAATCCAGCCAAAATTGGTAATATCGGCAATATGCCACCAATTTTTTTAGGCGACTTCAAAACTCTCTTCTTTTTCTTGCTTTTCTTCTTTGCCACCACTTTTCTGTATGCAGCCTTCAGTTTCTGAATTTTATCCAGTCCAGCTCCCATTTTAACCTTCCCCTTCATAATTTTTGAAACGGCGTAAGCTGCTGCACGCTCCCCGAGGCTTGCGTCGGAAGCCTTAACACGGTTAGAGGCCTGTTGTGCCAATTTCAAGTCTGTCTTATGTCGATCGTTTATATCCGAGCTCTGTGCGTAGCTTATATCGTGTAACTTACAAGCTTCGTCCAAAGGATTGATTCCTGTATCGCCTCTTTTTAATCGTTTCTCTAGTTTGGTGCCCGGTCCACAAAATCTGTACTTTGGTATGTGCAGTCCCACAGGCAGTTTATTAATGAGCGTATTGATCACTCCTTCTCCACGGCGACGTTTACCTCGTTCTATTCGCGGAGACATACTGTGATGGGCTTTTCTTACTTTATGCTATAAAGTTCCCTAACTTCTTGGATTAAATCTTCGCCAAAATTCTTCGCCAAAATCTGTGACGACTAATATGTGATTATTCTCAATCGTAGTATATAAGTTTACTGAACTCCTACAAAACAAGGTCACTCATGCACCTGTCGTGTCATCATAACACTGCCTGCATAGTCCGCATTCCAACGTTCAGTACAACTACCTCTGTCACCGGGTGATTGCCAATTTCCTACTCTCAGTCTACTTTCTCTTTCTTTTAACAATTTACCCAGTCTTGATAATATTGATGAAAATTTATATTAACGGGCGCCATCATCAATACGCTTCCTCTTTTCTTTTTGTTATGTATCAGCCCAGTCACAAATTAAATTATAGATACACAGGCTATGTATCTACATGCCTCTCGACTAGCTTTTAAATTAACAGTGGAGACGGGAATTGGGTTCGGATTTACCTTTCGTTTATTACTCTGCTTCTCTCTATTTCTTCTTTTTCTCCTTTTTCAGTGCTCACTACCAAAGTATATAACTTAGCCCAAAAATCAGCGACTCTCAAACCATTACAAGGATAAGGGTCAAAAATCTGAACTTCACGTTAATTTACTTTGCATAACAATAACCATAATTTATTTAATATATTATTTTTTTTTCTTTTTTCAACAATAACAATCTTACATACAATAAATTACATTTACCCAACATTAACCATTCAACATTTTTATTAGTAGGATAGTATTTAATTATTCAAGGTTAGTATACCCAGTTTAACTATATAAGTACGTTCTCTGTTCAACAATAACAAATCCCTAATTAATTACTTTAACCTTCTTTTTTTTGTTTCCAGGTATCTACTAGAACGTCTTGTATTATTCTTCTAATTTACTACTGACTTGTGTAGTCATTTACATTTGCAACTTCAGGATAGTTCAATATATATATTATACCTTTTTTTTTTGAATAAATAAAGGTTTTCAATTCATAATCCAGTCCTTAACTCTACAGATTACACTCAATAATCCCACCTATGTCTCCTATACGAGTCTACTAGTCATCTTAGTCCATGAAGAATTGTATTTAAAGATAGATAGGAAAGACAGTCTCATGAAGAAAGAAATAGAAGTTTAGGCCTATACCCACAGAGCGACTGTGGCGATAGACCACCGATACAGGAGCGGCGTCTAGATCTTGAGTTACAAACAATCTGACTCCTCTCCTGCAACCGGGAAAATATTAATGGGCCGCAAACAAAAATAAAATTTTGTAAATCGATGTCAGAGGTCCCTGACACTCTCTCCTAGAGGCACGTGGGGCCGTTGTTCGCCTCCAACATCGATGGCTTTCACAATCTCTCATAAATTTCTTTTCTTTATATGTTACTAGTATAGGCCTTGCCTACTACCAGATTTATTTGTTTGATTCGGGATACTTCAGGCGTTCCCTCACCTCACCCTTACAATCTCTAGTACTTGTTCTTAAACTACTTATCATCAGTACACTACTCGTAATTACCGATTCTCCTCTTTCTAACCTGACCAATCATCAGCTATTATCTTTTAACCCCTTTCTTTCTTTAAGTAGAGTTCCCTTCAGCTTATACCATTGATTTAATTCACTTGGTGGTTATTCTAGTTTTCCTACTTCTTAAGTTACTACTCTTCAGCATGGGCACCCAATCTTCTTTTGTCTCTAAATTCCCTAGAATTCTAACTGAAACTAATTCACGCCCAGATTAGTAAGCTTCTCTATAACCCCTGTAGTGACTTCTACTTCTACCCTAACATGTAAATTTTCCAATGGTACACACCTACTGCACTACCACTCGTAGGCCTTCTTTTGCCCTTCAATCTTTCCACTTCTTATCCCCCTCTACCATATTCCATACACCTTCGCTTGTAGATAAATCTCTATAAAAAACATAACTTAACACTACAGGCCAGCATGAAATCTATTTATAGATAGTCACCCGTCACCTGAAAGAAACCCAAGTGGGAGGGGCCCTCGTAAGAAGTACTAAGCATGCCCCTTAATTACCTTTCTTCCTTACTCCCCTCGCGTCCTGTCTCAAAAATAACAAAGTTTATATGAGCATCACCAATTGCCCCTAGCTATGTATTCATTCGTGGGACAATCACCCATAAAACCCCAAAGTGAAGAGATCTATCTTTGGCATTCAGCGGTTAGGCTCTTGACTGCTCTTTTATAATTAACTTAGACCAGAAATAGAAAATAGTTGGATTACTGGATTTCATCACTTTACTTCTAGAATTCTCACTTCTATGTTCCTATTCTATTCTTTTATCATACGATACGGCGTCTAATCGCCACACATTACTTAGAAACCATCCTTACAAAAAAAGGAATATCTCAATTTTCTCACTCCCCAAACAATAAGAAAAAGTCTAGACGATTATACTCAACCAGTGATGTCCAACTTATCCTCCGATCCTGAGTTGTCTTCCATTACTTCCTGATGTCCATATCTGCTCTTATTCCGAGCGAGCAGTCACGACTCACTCTCACAGCTGATGTTCGCTGTAGCGGTGTCTCGTACTGGCCGACTTGGTGTATTCTTCTGATTAATGACTATCTCCATATAGCCGTGTCAAGGAAGTTCACAACCAGAATTTCCTTAGATGAAAGTCTGACACACCATTATGCCAGAACGCCTCTACCGCTGTCACACATCCCAATCTCGTCTTCTCCCTTCTGCCTTTTCAACTTCTCTCTCTCGTGGTCAGGCACGTACTACTAACCGTCTTTCAGGTTCCACACGTCTCTCTCGTCGATTCACCGTCGACGCATGCGCACCTCTCCTTTTCTGTAATTCAAATAAATTCAGGGCAGTATCGATAATCATGAAAATGTTCAATATCGATTAGTTGCGGTCCCCCAACCCTTCCTTTGTTTAGGAATGGTCTCCTATCGTTGATTATTATCGCTATTTGCGTCGTGACATTCTTCCCGCACTCACCATAAAAAAAATAATGTTGACACAGGTCACATTCTTTTTTTTTTTTTTTTGTGCGTGTCTCTTTTACCAGCCTTAAAGAATTTTTACCCAGGTACAAAAGGTTTCAAGTCTTTAACGTGCCACTTCCCCAACTGTTTACCAAAACGGTTCGTCAGTTCATAACTATTCTCGCTAAGCTTTTTCTTTATTATAAAGGGGCCGACGAACTTTGCACTTAAGCCAGCTGCATAAGCTTGTGAGGCATCACTTAATTTAAAGTTTCTTCTTAACACAAGATCTCCTGGACAAAATCTCACCTCTCTCCTCCGAAGATTATAATAATGACTTGAATTCTTATAGGCGGTTTCTAAGTTATGTCTAACCATTAAACGTACCGTTTTCAATTTATTGAGTCTCTCCACCCAAAGTTTTGGAATTTCTTTATAAATCGGTTGGTTTTCCATCTTTTCAATCCTACTGATAATTTCAGGCTCCTTCCCATAATTTAGCATATAAGGAGTGCATCCAGTGGAACTATGCTTAGCCGTATTTATAGCAAAATTAAATTCTCTCAAATACACGTCCCAAACTGTCTGATCCTTTTGAATGTAACTAGAAATCATTGTTTTCAATACTCTATTGACTCTTTCTACTGGATTTCCTTGTGGTGAATATACAGGTAAATAACAAGGAGTTATATTAAAAGCTTTAGCTATCTCTCGCATTAATTTACTAGTGTATTGCGGTCCATTATCCATCAGCAAATATCCCGGAATTCCCCATTTAAGGATAATCAATTCATAAAATGCTTCCGTAACTGCTCTACTGGTTGCTTTCCTTAACGCTTTACACTCTACATATTTGGTAAAGGTGTCCTGAAATACAATCACATATCTGTTTCCCTTTTCTGAACGTGGGTAAGGTCCCAACAAATCAGTAGCTACAGTCATCCAAGGTTTCTCTTTCTGGTAAAAATGCATTGGTCCTGCTTGAGCCGTCTGTAACACTTTCTGTCTCTGACATATTTCACAAGCAGTAACATATTTAGCAACATCTCTAAACATTCCCGGCCAATAATACTTGTTTGCTATTCTAAAGAAAGTTTTAGCTATCCCCATATGCCCTGCAGTAGGTGCATCATGACATTCCTGCAATACTTTAATCCTAAAATCTTGTGGAATAACTAATTTCCACCTATTTACTGTTCCCTCTAAAGTTTGTTCTAACTGATCTAATCTTAGATGGTACAACTTCCCATCTACGACCTTCCAATCTGGCCAAAATTTAGGTTTACTTTGTACTTGCTCTTTCCGCTTAATATACCAAGCATCTTGTATATTTTCCCATTCCACTACTTCAGAGTTATCAGTCAACAAGAGGCAAAATTCTTCCTCTACCGTTTTCTCTTGAACTTTCCCTTCGTGTATTCTAGATAAAGCATCCGGAACTTTTTGTAATCTACCAGGCCTATGTATTACTTCAAAATCATACTCCTGGAGCAATAAACTCCACCTAGCTAATCGTCCGGTCGGATTCTGTAATGTATTTAACCATTTCAGAGCAAAGTGATCAGTATATACTTTAAAATGATAACCTTCCAAATAAGGACGAAACTTTTGAACTGCCCATAATATAGCTAACAATTCTTTCTCGACTATTGCCCACTTTTGCTCGCCTACCGTTAAAGTTCTACTAGCATAAGCTATTACTTTTTCCTCTCCTTCCTCTCCTGTCTGAATTAATGCTGCTCCTAGTCCTGAAAAACTAGCGTCGGTCTGTAGCACTAGGGGTTTAGTATAATCTGGACAAGTTAATATAGGACTACTAGATAATTTCGATTTTAATTCATCAAAAGATTCCTGACATTCCTTAGTCCAACGCCATTTCTGATTCTTTTTCAGAAGTGCAGTGAGGGGCTTTACAACTTCAGAAAAAAATGGAATGAATCGTCGGTACCAAGAAGCCAATCCTAAAAATGCTCGTACTTCCTTGACTTTTGTAGGGGCTGGATACTCAAGGATACACGAGATTTTATCTGAATCTACAGCAATTCCTAATGGAGTAATGATATGACCCAAATATTTTAATTCACTTCTGCAAAATTTTGATTTTTCCCTATTAATTTTCAGGTTAGCTTTTCTTAATTTCTCTAAAACTTTTTCTAACAAGGACAAATGTTCTTCAAACGTCTCACTAATAAGTACTATATCATCCAAATAACAAAAGCATTTCTCTCCTATCTCTTCTCTTAATATAGTATCAACTAATCTTTGAAACGAGGCTGGTGCGTTATGGATTCCAAAAGGCATAACTCGAAACTGATACAATCCTCTACCAGGTACGGTAAATGCTGTTTTTTCTTTACTTGCTTCATCTAACGGAACTTGCCAATACCCATTTTTCAAATCTATTGTACTGATATACCTAGCATGTCGTAATTTACTCAACACATGTTCAATGTATGGCAAAGGATAACTATCTCTTTTTGTACAATTATTTACTTTTCTGAAATCTACGCAGAACCTCCATGTTTTATCTGGTTTCTTTACCATAACTACCGGAGACGACCAAGGTGAATTTGAAGGCTCTATAACTTTTTCCAATAACATTTTATCTATTTCCGCGTGTATAACTTTTTCCAAAATGGGTGATACTGGATAATATCTTTGTTTTATAGGTTCTGCATCGCCTGTATCAATAACATGAGAAATCAGATCGGTAAGTCCAGTACACTGATCAAATTTCTGTAACTGATTTTCCAAAAACATATTCAATCTGTCCCTTTCCTGAGGTGTAGGTAAAGTAAGAATATTATGTAGTTGATCTTCTTCTTTTAAATCTATAGCCTTAACAAATTGAAAAATTTTTGCTGGTTCATCTTTGAAATACCAAGTCCCATCTTGCAAATCTACTACTAACCCAACTTGTTTCAAAACATCCATGCCCAGAATCATATCTACTGCTAAATTTGGCATAATTTTACATTTTATCTGAAAGATCCTGTCCTGCAATTTCATCTCAAAAGTTCTCTCTCCTGTTATAGAACTATAAGTTTTATCTGCTAGTTGCACCACCCTAACTTCAGATTCTTCTACTGCTAAATCTAACATTTTACACAAAAAATCACCCTTCTCTCCCACATAAGTTTTATCTGAACCGGAATCTATTAAAGCAATAAATGTAATATCCTCCAGCAAAATTTCAACAAAGCATCTGTCTCCATTAACTAAATCTGTAGGATTTATATTTAACATCACCCAAGCCTGATTTTTAGTTAATTGTCGTAAAGAATTTGTAGGCCTAACTTTTCTTTCTTGGGGCATCCTACAATCAATAGACCTATGTCCAAGCTTATTACAATTATAACATTTAATCGTAGTGCGTGGAGTAACTCTACGAGGTGCCTTACACTCGAACTGCCTATGTCCTATTTTATCACAGTTCCAACATCGCTGGTTATTTGAAAAACGCAAAGTGGTGTTTTTACCATTTTCCCCCAACTCATCCTGTCTCTCTTTATTTTCTATTACTTTAACTATTCTAGAATCATTTACAGGACTTGAATTTCGTTCCTTATCCCACGTCTTTGCAGAAAAACTAACACTAGGTTTCTTTTGTAATTCAGACGATGGAAGTTCCTGTTTTCCCTGAATTCCTAACGCTGTATGAACCGAAGGTATAACAACTTGTCTCTGGGGTTTATAAGCCGTTTCTTTAATTGTAGCTCTAACCTGCGTTGGAGGAGGAATATATCTCTCAGAATCTAACAATATTTGTTCATACTGCCTACCTACACGTATTAAATCTGTTATAGTTTGAATCTCTGCAGGTCTAAGGTACAATTTTACATCAGGACGCAAATTTTTGATAACAGTCTTCATCATTTGTTGAGGACTCATTGGAGTACTTAGCCTCCTCATTAACGTTTGAATAGCATTAACATAATCAAAAATCGATTCTTTAGGACCTTGCGTTCTCTGTCTAATCTCATCCAAAAGCGCGTCTTCCTCATCAATAGGCAAGTAATATTCTCTAAATTCTTTCAAAAAAGCTTCCCATGTAGGCCAATCTGTTAATCTGTTCCTGTACCAAAGTAAAGCTGAATCTTGTAAAATTTCGGGTAATACTGACAATAACTCTGCACCCTGTAAGTTAGAACTTTGTTTTAAATCTTCCAATCTCTCCAAAAATAAGTAAATGCTATCCCCAGGTTTGAATTTAATGTTCCATTTACGAACCAGATCCAAAGTATTTGGTTTATGCGGCTCTAACTGAATTGTGAACGATGGTACTACTGGTACAACTTCTTCTGAATCAGCTACCGCCATGGCCTTCCTACGCATTAACTTAACCCATGTATACACTACATCTCCATATGAATCTTGTGGAACCGTTATATTATGTTCAACTAAATCTTCTTCCAAAACTTCCTGACTCAGAGCAAAAACCGTAATTAACACTTGAAATGACTGAGGGTTCTTGCGGGCATAATCTAACAAGCGTTGTCTTAACTCATCCCTTGTACCTGTGGTCGGTAACTTTACTCTATCACATTCTGCCTCTAAATCCGCCTTCCTCAACTTCCTAATAGCTTGGGTTAACTCAGCTGCTCTTATTTGTGCATATGGATCAACATAAGTAGCCATATTTATATATTAACAATACCACTGAAAAAAAGATTAGAACACAATAGTTCAGTCGTCTGTCTTAGTCATCTATAGAAGTCCTTACTTGTCAATAGTCATTATTCTTTTCCCAAAAATATGTTATTATTATTATATTTTTTTTGAGAATAAATTTCAGTTATACTAACCTAACTCCCAAAATTCTTTTAACACTATCTCGCCTCACGTTAGGATATCAAACTTTGTGATTTCAACACAACTCAACCCACGCTATGGGCTCCAAAATATATGATGACTCGTATTTCAAGTGTCCAATTCTAACTGATTAATGTTTATTTTCTTTTCTTATATCTTTTCTTTTTTCAACAATAACAATCTTACATACAATAAATTACATTTACCCAACATTAACCATTCAACATTTTTATTAGTAGGATAGTATTTAATTATTCAAGGTTAGTATACCCAGTTTAACTATATAAGTACGTTCTCTGTTCAACAATAACAAATCCCTAATTAATTACTTTAACCTTCTTTTTTTTTTGTTTCCAGGTATCTACTAGAACGTCTTGTATTATTCTTCTAATTTACTACTGACTTGTGTAGTCATTTACATTTGCAACTTCAGGATAGTTCAATATATATATTATACCTTTTTTTTTGAATAAATAAAGGTTTTCAATTCATAATCCAGTCCTTAACTCTACAGATTACACTCAATAATCCCACCTATGTCTCCTATACGAGTCTACTAGTCATCTTAGTCCATGAAGAATTGTATTTAAAGATAGATAGGAAAGACAGTCTCATGAAGAAAGAAATAGAAGTTTAGGCCTATACCCACAGAGCGACTGTGGCGATAGACCACCGATACAGGAGCGGCGTCTAGATCTTGAGTTACAAACAATCTGACTCCTCTCCTGCAACCGGGAAAATATTAATGGGCCGCAAACAAAAATAAAATTTTGTAAATCGATGTCAGAGGTCCCTGACACTCTCTCCTAGAGGCACGTGGGGCCGTTGTTCGCCTCCAACATCGATGGCTTTCACAATCTCTCATAAATTTCTTTTCTTTATATGTTACTAGTATAGGCCTTGCCTACTACCAGATTTATTTGTTTGATTCGGGATACTTCAGGCGTTCCCTCACCTCACCCTTACAATCTCTAGTACTTGTTCTTAAACTACTTATCATCAGTACACTACTCGTAATTACCGATTCTCCTCTTTCTAACCTGACCAATCATCAGCTATTATCTTTTAACCCCTTTCTTTCTTTAAGTAGAGTTCCCTTCAGCTTATACCATTGATTTAATTCACTTGGTGGTTATTCTAGTTTTCCTACTTCTTAAGTTACTACTCTTCAGCATGGGCACCCAATCTTCTTTTGTCTCTAAATTCCCTAGAATTCTAACTGAAACTAATTCACGCCCAGATTAGTAAGCTTCTCTATAACCCCTGTAGTGACTTCTACTTCTACCCTAACATGTAAATTTTCCAATGGTACACACCTACTGCACTACCACTCGTAGGCCTTCTTTTGCCCTTCAATCTTTCCACTTCTTATCCCCCTCTACCATATTCCATACACCTTCGCTTGTAGATAAATCTCTATAAAAAAAAATCCCTTTAGGCAGGCCTACAGGCGGAGGTAGATTTCGAAGTGCTTTTGGTTTAATTTATTGTCGCTGCATAGCACTCTTCTTCTTTAGCCTTGGCATGGTAAACCTACAGTAATAAGAACTGAATTCGGTAAAGAGGAAGAGCATACAATCATTTGTTTTGACAACAAGAATAGGATATAATATTCTGGGAGGCCGTGCGCAAGATCAGCAATGAATAAAATTAGCAAAGCCGCTAAACAAGACAAAATTATGATATTATAATAATTCTTTTAAGTGTTATTATTTTCAAACATTAAAATCTCGCGTCATATGAGAGCTATCAAGAAACTATTTATTGATTTGTAGAGTACTCATCAAGAGCTTTTCAACGATACCCCACAAGACGTGGTTTCAAAAGTTTCGAATTTTCATCCCCCACCCCCACCTCCACCCCCACCCTCACTCGAACCCCCGAATCGTTGGTGTCACTGTGAACTCCATAGGGAGTACTCTAATTTATTCAAACAAAGTTTCCCTCTATACTTCATAGGGGCCGAGATATAAAGTTTTCAAAATTTCAACCCCCTCCCCCGACCACCCCCTTGGGCCAATTTTGCCCATTAACGAACTTGTCCGTACTATTGGGCCTAGAAATAACATAATAAAATTTGGTTCAAATATCTTCAAAATTACGGCCGCTATCGTGTAAAGATATATATATATATATAAATATATATATATATATATATAAATATATATATATATAAATATCACAAAATTTTTTTTTGAACGGGCGGTGGTTTCGTACTTAGGGGAGCATGAAACGTAAAGATATGAAAGAATTTTTCGAAAATCATAAAGTGGTATCCATTGCAATAGGTAGATTTTTCTTCGAAAATCTACCTAACATAACTTAACACTACAGGCCAGCATGAAATCTATTTATAGATAGTCACCCGTCACCTGAAAGAAACCCAAGTGGGAGGGGCCCTCGTAAGAAGTACTAAGCATGCCCCTTAATTACCTTTCTTCCTTACTCCCCTCGCGTCCTGTCTCAAAAATAACAAAGTTTATATGAGCATCACCAATTGCCCCTAGCTATGTATTCATTCGTGGGACAATCACCCATAAAACCCCAAAGTGAAGAGATCTATCTTTGGCATTCAGCGGTTAGGCTCTTGACTGCTCTTTTATAATTAACTTAGACCAGAAATAGAAAATAGTTGGATTACTGGATTTCATCACTTTACTTCTAGAATTCTCACTTCTATGTTCCTATTCTATTCTTTTATCATACGATACGGCGTCTAATCGCCACACATTACTTAGAAACCATCCTTACAAAAAAAGGAATATCTCAATTTTCTCACTCCCCAAACAATAAGAAAAAGTCTAGACGATTATACTCAACCAGTGATGTCCAACTTATCCTCCGATCCTGAGTTGTCTTCCATTACTTCCTGATGTCCATATCTGCTCTTATTCCGAGCGAGCAGTCACGACTCACTCTCACAGCTGATGTTCGCTGTAGCGGTGTCTCGTACTGGCCGACTTGGTGTATTCTTCTGATTAATGACTATCTCCATATAGCCGTGTCAAGGAAGTTCACAACCAGAATTTCCTTAGATGAAAGTCTGACACACCATTATGCCAGAACGCCTCTACCGCTGTCACACATCCCAATCTCGTCTTCTCCCTTCTGCCTTTTCAACTTCTCTCTCTCGTGGTCAGGCACGTACTACTAACCGTCTTTCAGGTTCCACACGTCTCTCTCGTCGATTCACCGTCGACGCATGCGCACCTCTCCTTTTCTGTAATTCAAATAAATTCAGGGCAGTATCGATAATCATGAAAATGTTCAATATCGATTAGTTGCGGTCCCCCAACCCTTCCTTTGTTTAGGAATGGTCTCCTATCGTTGATTATGCACGTCGCTATTTGCGTCGTGACAATACTGACCTCAACGTCTGCACGGGCTTGCCTTTTATAGGTATAAAAGCGGCTGCTATTACACTTTGCCCTGTTATTCACACCATGAAGTTTGAGAAGCAAAACGTATCCTTAGAGGTTCGTCCCATAGAGCAGACGGCTTCGATCCATGAACGCAAACATAGCATTTTACTACCCGACAGCATACGATGTATTATCTGCGGACCTAGCAACTCGGGAAAAACAAACGTGTTAATAAATATTCTTCTACACCCCAACGGCGTAAAGTTTTCAAATGTCTACATTTTTTCAAGATCGCTGTTTCAGCCTAAATATAAAATGCTTGAAGAAATTTTAGCCAGAGTTCCAGAAATCGGTTATTACAAGTTTGATAACTGTGGGGACGGTATGCCAGAGCCTCACCAAGTACGAGAAAATTCTGTGGTGATATTCGATGACATTATGACTGAACCTCAAAGCCCCATAAGGAATTATTTTAGCATGGGAAGACATATCTCGCTAGACATGTTTTATCTAGCCCAGTCGTATGCGAGGATACCTAAGCATCTGATAAGAGACAATTGTAACTTGCTGATTGTATTTAAGCAGGACGTGTTAAATCTAAGGCATCTTTACGACGACTACGTAAATGCCGACATGACGTTCGATAAATTCCTGGAAATGTGCCGCCAATGTTGGTCTTCGGAAAAGTATGGATTCCTAACGATCTGCAAAGAGGACTCTGTAGACCGAGGGAGGTATCGGAGGGGAATGGACGAGTACGTTGTTATATAAAGACGTGCAAAGTATAGTGGATACTCACAATGGATGATAGAGGACTCATACGCGCATGCAGAGGGGCTATGGGCGTTGACAGATTTGGATCGCCGTTAATTGCGCGATACATCGATAAAATAGCACTGCCTCGAGACGCAGTAGGCAATTACTCGGTCAAAGGTAAACGAATACGCTACGTTGGCCATCCCACAGAGAACCACAATGCCGCGACCAAGGAGTACGTGGACAAGGTTCTGGCGCAAAAGATTTTCACAAAAGTGATGGTAATATTGATTCTGGAAACTTTGAATTGTTTAAAACCACGGCCCAAGTGCTGAATAAATTTAAAGATATGATAAACCTGCTCATCCAACATCAGTCGCAGTTCAGAGACGATGTTACTGCTTTAAAATACCTCATGCAAAGAACAGCTGGGGCTATGCAGAACATGTGGCAATCCAGTTTTTTTCAACTCTACAATGGCACTCGTCTAAAATTAATTTATGATGGAAGAATCACGGTTGTTGACATGTTCGATTCAGACGATCTGAGTACAACGTTAAATGGAGCAGCTGTTGACATTAATCAGCCCATCCATGTCTCGAGAGGCGATATGTTATTGTTTAAGACGGGCACTTTTTCGCGTGAGGTCCCCATTACGATCGAATACGCCTATAAAACGCGTGAAATCACAAAAATAGACAACACTCGAAATGAATCCGTCAATGAGTGATGACCAGAGGAGAATTAAGGAGGAAATTGAAAAACATACCAATTCTATACGAGCAAAATATTTATCATTAAGAAAAGCAGATCTTCAGTCGAAACATGAGTTTTCAGACATTGTACAACCTATAACGCAACCTTTGGAACAGCTCGTCACTCTGAGTAAAGACAAATCAAAGCAAGATGAAAAGGAATACGAGCCTGAACCCTATATGGAGCAGACCCCTGTAAAACACTACAAGTCTATGTTGGAAAGCGTATATGGTCGTGTGTCTGGGGGTTATATTCAGAAACTAGTTCAATTGAGGCCTAGAAACGTGGACACCATATACGGTATAAAATGGCATCCAGACAGACAAACTTTCTCGATCGGGGCACTCCCTCTGTCGATAAGAAACGATACCATATATGTAGGCAATAAGAAATACCATTCCCGCCGCGGATTAATGGAGTTGCTTACCAAAAGCATACCCGACCCTAAGTTGTACAGCGACAACGACTTGGAGACGTATAAGGAAATATTGGAGGGGTCTAGCGCTCATAAAGTCGGCTATGATGATAACGAAGAGATACGAGTCTCAAACAGCCAGAAATTTAAAAACGTCATTAGGCGGTTATTTCGTGAGGATGAGGAGGTCGAGGTAGACGGTGATCTCAAGACTAAAAAACCAGTCAGGGGAAATGGCCTGTGGAAGGACTTGCATACGAATCGCAAAATAGACTATAAATACTGGGACGACCCGAATGAACTGGTTCATAGACTGCGTTTGTTGGTAGCATCATCTGAGGCTGGGAATCACTCACATAACAACGAAATATTGGAGATTATAACAGAGTTAAGAGAAAGTGGTGTTATACAATGAGCAAACGCGAAATTGCTTACGAGCTTCATCAACCTGCTCGAATAAATTATCCAAGGCGTCACGTGACAATGAAAGGTTTAAATGATTTGTGGCAGAGCGATCTGATTGAAATGATCCCGTATCATAAGGAAAATAGAGGCTTTAAGTACATTTTAGTCTGTATAAATGCGTATTCCAAGTTTGCGTACGCAAGGGCTTTGAAGAACAAAACTGGAAAAACTGTTACCGCAGCCATGAATGACATACTTCAATCTGTTAAAACACCGCCTACAAGCCTTCAGACCGATATGGGGAAGGAGTATTATAACGCTAATTTTAAAGCCTTAATGCTGAAATACGGCATCAACCATTATTCTACATACTTCAACGTTAAGGCTTGCATTGCTGAACGTTTCATAAGAACTCTTAAAACAACCATGTACCGTGAATTTTCTGCCAGGGGGAGTTATAAGTGGATCGACATGCTGCAAGAACTCATTAGGAAATACAACGATAGGTTTCACACCACCATTAAGATGAAGCCTAACCAAGTCAAGGACGATAGCCTGCTGAAAACTGTGTATCGGTACAAGGAGTCATATGCAAAGCCAAAGTTTGCTAAAGGCGACTTTGTAAGAGTTTCAAAACATAGGAAAATGTTTAAAAAAGGATACTTACCATCGTGGACTACGGAGATTTTCAAGGTGCATGGAATCCAAGCCACATCTCCACCTACTTATCTGCTACAGGATTTGGAAGGCAGCAACATAGAAGGTGCTTTTTATGCTGAAGAACTCCAGAAAACAAAGTTTCCAGACACTTATTTAATTGAAAAGGTGCTACGTCGTAAAGGAGATATGATTTTGGTGAAATGGATGGGTTTTCCTGCGTCCAAGAATTCATGGATTCATAAACATAACATTGCAGATGCGTGATGCAGGATGAGGAAGGAACACTTGTATTTTTTACTTCATTAAAGACTCAAGTATAGTCATGTGTTTTTATTTCCATTCCTTTGCCTTTGACAAAGTCCTCACAACACACAGCATAATACATACACCCACGCAACATACACATGACACAAAGCATTATACACTACATACACAAGACACAAAGCATAATACACAGGATACATAGTATAATACATTTTTATTTACATACACAAGACACAAAGCATAATACACAGGATACATAGCATAATACATTTTTATTTACATACAAGACTCTGACACTATATACATTTTTACACTTTACATCTTTTAGCTGGGGGTCCCTCATCAACATCAGCATCCCTGATTTTGTAATGCCCGTGAGCAAGAGTATCTACGCCGTTGGGTAAAATGTAACGCTTGTCATCGTTGCTAGATAAAGTGACTTTATTCACAGCAATCGAAAACACGTTATGTTTAAACGATCTGATGGATCTATTTACCGAGAATGTTGATTGTCCGCTCTGAAGACAGCCAACATAATCTTCAAAGTTGACATCTTTGTCAATAACATTTTTCCTAATGCCTTTCAATTTCTTTATGGTCATATGATTAAATTTTATAGCGTACAGTCGGTCAAATAAAAAACGTCGGGCATTATTTTATAAAGTATCACGAACGAGCATATGCGCATGTACAGGAAGACTTAAGGTTAGGTTCACACACGCCTCTTGTCTATCCATGTATTTTCTTGATTATTTAGTCAGTTTTGTTCCAAAACAAACATGTATAGAAGGCTGTGGCTATATGCCTCATATCCGCCATATTCTTAGTTGCAAATTCTTATAATATTAATAATTGATAAATTCGCAAAGAATATGATTATTCAAAGAGCATTTTTTAAAGATTTTATTTTATAACACCGGTATTTGTAGTGCAAAATCAATAACTTACGTTCAACTTTTGCAACCATCTAGCATCGAAATACGCGGCCGGCCAGATCCCTGTGAAAACTTCCGGTCGCATTATAGTGAAGTTCCCCCCTCCGAGCTTCTCTTTCATAAATATAGAACGTTCTCGCTCCTTCAAAGGCCGAAAAATGCAGGTCAATTACAGCCCTAACTACACTTTCTCTCACTTCGGCATTTGTATGTGGCCATGACACAAAGCAAAATGAATTATGACAATACATTAAGTTGAATATCGTGTGTTGCGCTTTTGGCGTTGTTCAATTTTTTCCCCTAGTTCTTCATTTTTTCCCTCCTGTCGCATGGCCTCATATGTTTCGAGAATGGCCTGTATTTTATGTTTTTATAGGGAACTTGTGAACTAATGCGTGAAAACTTTAATTTTAACTGCATACGAGTCCCGACGTTTTTTATTTGACCGACTGTACATCTTTGCTCGCAGGCCTACAAATTCACTTATAGTATGACCAGCACCTTCATCCTTGAATTTACCGACCACCGCCTTGTTTTTGGGGGAATACAAGGGATGTTCGGGTGGGTAGACGCTAGTATCCAGCTCATCTCGGAAATGCATCATGTCACGGAAGAGGTCATCCGTTTCGATCTTATAGACGAAACTATCTGTGTCCATGTAACATAATTTCAAACAGTCTTTGTAAAATTGTTTCATGGTATCATAGTGAAAGTCATACATTCTGACTTTGGATAATTCTAATATAGATATACCGACATAGATTGCTTTGTCAAACACCAAGCTAGTTTTAGCAAGATGGACACCGACCAAATTCTCGCTGAATATGGTTCTATCTAAAAAGTTGGACTTAGCCACAAGCTTTCTCATTAAATTTTGATCTGAAACAAGCCGAAAGTTCATCCTTTTCCGCACATTTTCCATTGTCTTGCCAAAAACGGCGTTATTCATCAGTTTAAAAAAGTCTTTTTCAAAGTTGTTGGCTGCAGCCCTACGCTTGGCTTTATTAAAGTCAATGTAAGGTTTCAACCAGCAGCTTTGGTAAAATTCAATAATTCTATGGATCTTGGATAACCTCAGTCCGTGTTGTAATGCTTGTATAAGCACAGAATAGTGAATGACATCATTTTGTTTGGTTTCAAGAGTTGTCAAAAGCTTTTTGTTTTTACTACCCGGAGGACACTTCATTTCTGCACAAAAGGGCAGATCAGTATGAGCGTCGTGGAGGTGATCTGGATACTCAATGTCTACCTCAAGGACATATCCCAATTTCGAATTGCTCGGTATGGACATGACGTCAAAGGACGCTATCTCATCTTTCTCAAGCCAACGGAAATTACCAGTAGGCAACGCTTGAGACATGGCGTAACCATAAAGGTTATTGGCGTCGACGTAGTAAAGGTGAGAGCTCGACTTTGAGGCATCGTAGTCGGCGGAACAAGGGATATTTGCCACAGCGTGTCTCGTTACACACTGTCAAATTCCACCTCTTATCCCGCGTTCAAACAACTGAATCATGTCCATATCGGTCAATAGCTGTAATTTTACCTCTGTGAACTTTAACATGGATGCATAAGCGAATCCAGGAGCAGTCGAATAGTAGAGACAATCTAACCCATAGGTATCATGGCACATTTGCCTAAAATTCTCAAAAACATCTGTTAAGATCAAGACATCAGATTTCAAATATAAGTCTGAATATCCCCCTAAAGACTTGACCGAAAATGAATTCCAGACATTAACAGCATGAGAGTAGTCTCGATCTGAGACACCCGCATTGCTGAGTTTGTTGTAAAACGCCTCTTTAGGCGGTAATTTTGTCTCATCAAGAACTTCGTAGGACGACACATAGTCGTAGGGGAAGACCCCCTTTCGACATACCAAATCGGTTTTGTCACGAAACGAATTTCTGGTTTCTATAAATTTCTGCTTGGGTAGATTGTCCGCTAGCTTCTCCAAGCTACTGGCCATGAATCGGAAAGAATCTATAAACCGCAACTCCATACCTCCCCGCTTCAAATAAGAGGAGGGAATAAATTTAGAAAACGATACATACTTCTCCTGAGTATTGCAAATGACATTGATCCTATTTTCATCAAAACCAAGTTCTTTTACAATGAAATGAGCATCGTAATTGGAGAGTTTATGCAACACGACAGGGACGAATGTCTGATTTCTGTAATTTAGATTACAATTCCTGTGAGCGGCCCCTCTGAATCGCCCGCTGACATGACAGTGGTCCCTGACTTTATCGTTCACTTCGGTGAAATTACCATGCTTACAAATGTGGCAGATGGTGCTTTTCATATACAGTTTGTTTTCATCCGGCGTTAGAGGGATCATAGGTTTGTTTATGCTATGTAACACTCGATCGATGACTTTTACATCGGCTACAAGCGATCGCAAAAACTTCCCGCTGCAGTCATTCCCTCTAAACAACCGTAACTGTGAAAACGTACCCTCCGCATCTTTGATAAAATAAGAAAAACTAAACGGAGTATGTTTCTGATAAGGTGTGGTCCAAGATTTTTCGGGTTCGTTTAAGCACCCCGAAATCGGCTCCAATAGGCATTCGAAATCCGCATAGATAACAAATCTAATTTTCTGCGAATATTCGTGCTTATTAAAGCAAACTTCGGGGTTCTTTGGAATCTCGCATCTGACAGGAGTGAAAGAATTGCATAACACTAGATGTTTAGCCAATCTCTCATCTGCAGATTTACCCTCGTACGACTGGAAGTGCGTAAAACTTCGTTTGCACACTCTGATCTGACGCTTGTCGGATGTTATTTAAGGTTTTACAAATGCATCGAAATCGGAAATGACTATATAATGAGAATTTTGCTCATTGCAAACATACAAAAGGTCTCTATGGTCCGCGAGTTGATTTTCCACAATTTTGATAGGAAACACGTAGTGCGAAATATTCTTCCCATCACGTTTTTCCTCTAGGCCGAAAACATTAATAGAAATATTATTCCTTTTAGAAAACTTTTCGATATCGTGTAATGAAACGGGGAATTTTATACAGCTCCAATCGTACTTCTCACCCAATTCGAGTTTGTTCAGGTAACTTGACCACAAATCCTTGCCAGAATCGATAAATTTAGACAAAACACAGTATTTAAAACAAAAATCATCATCGTTCTGAATGTTGATGAGGGAGTGTAGGTGGCGGAATTCTACAGGCAGAATCATATGACCACGCCCCGCAAATGGGACATGTTCATTGATGCGCACTTCAATTTTAAACAATTTTTTGTAACACCATCCAGAGCCACGCGTACTATGCTCCTCTTGCTCCTTTAACAATTTCGCGATGTGGTTGGATACGGCTTCATGGATGTTAGATGTTCTGTACAAAATTTGATTTCTGGTTTTAAAATTATACAATGCCGACTGACCATCTAAATTTTCAAAATCTGACTCTACAAAAATATTAAATTTTATGGAGGTAAATTTTAACAAAGCCGAAGTTAGAATGAGAACAATTTTTTGATGGAATGATGCAAGAATCGTCTCCATGTCGCCTGAGGGAATATCTGTTACGGCATAAGTGGCTATTCGAGACTTGAAAGCAGACTCGAGCATGAAAAACTCACTTTGATGTTGTGAAGACTCGCTGCCTGCATCATGTCTCGCGTTGCCATTCCCCGCTCCGACCTATAAAAATAAAATACGAACATGTGTTACACACGTTTACGATGAAATGTGTAATGACATAAATGTTTTTAAAAACGAACAATGTATTAAACGTACCTCTAATCGGGCAGGTTCAGGAATCCTGGAGGTACCGGCTTCGATCCCCGATGAGGCCCCGGCTTCAGCAGGTCCCTGCTGACCTTCATGCCTGGAGGCGTTCAATGCGGATGTGCCATTCCCCGCTCCGATCTATAAATATAAAATGAGAACGTATGTTACAACACCATAGGCATATATATTTTACATTTTGAAAAACAAATAATAATAATAATACATAAAAATAATAATAAAAATATTATATATGTGATATTGAAATTAAAACGTACCTCTAATCGGGCTCCATCACTGCGCGCAGGAATCCTTGAAGTCTCTGCTCCGATTCCTGAAGTCCCGGCTACAGCAGGGAAATAGAGGTGAGCTGCCTGGTGGTACACTCCCTCGCGCCTGGCGGCGTCCCTCGTAGCTGGGTGATGAAATTTCTCCCGGTGTTCGCTTAGAAATCGCGACGCTTTAAAGGTGACAAAGCAGATGTCGCAAGTAAAGGTCACGCAGGAATGTTTTTCACGGATATGCCTTGTTAAGTTGTCCTTGCGCGTGAATAATACACTGCAGGTGTCGCACTTATACTCCGATTTAACATGGTGATGGTTAATATGCCTATTTAAATCTTTCTTATGCCTATATTTGGCATCGCACTCGGAGCACTTGAAAAATGAAGTAGTAGCTTCCATCTCGGCTTCTAACGGCTGAATGATACAAATCGTACGCGGGTTATGTATTTATATCGGCTCACGCTAGGGAACAGCGACTACGCCTATAACGGTCACCACGCGTAGGTACGGCGTCGGTATACAAGCGGGGCCACATGCTGCGGTAAGCTGTGTGTTATTTTCGTATGCAAAGATGAGACGCGTGGCTGCAGGATAACATCTGCCGGACAACGCAATAATATTATATCACATGTGCTGCAACATTGACACACGCTAGAGTACAACGTGCACGTGTATGCAATACCCCACGAGCGCTAAGCTTGGATATTTTCGTACGAGCGGCTGCCACGCGAGACAGCAGACAGCATCTGGACCCCCCACGCGCGGTAAGCCGGTTATTCTCGTACGGGCGGCTGCATCCCATCTGGAACCATGCTAACATATGCAAATATTACAAACTCGCAAATAATTACCAATACTCCCAATATTACCAATAACGAGCCGAACACTTAGGCCGTTGTTCTACACAGGTGGCGCAAAGGGCGCTAGCACCCAGATTGTCAAAAGAGCTATGATCAATAAGGTTGCAAGCACCCAGGTGGCCAAAGGGCAGTGGTCAGTAGTCAGTGGTCAGTGGTCAGCTGGTCCTCCGCTCCTCCGAGTGGACAGTGGTCAGTGGTAGTGGACAGTGGTCAGCGCGCCTCCGGTCAGCGCACCTCCGGGCCTCCTGTGACGTCAGACAGAAAACCATACTACTGTGGTCGTGGTGGTGGTCGTGGTGGTGGTGGTGGTGGTCGTGGTGATGGTCGTGGTGGTGGTAGTAGTAGTAGTAGTAGAAGTTATTTTCAAAACTATAATATTTTTATGATAATAAAGACTACTTCATGCGTGCAACATTGGTCAAACTAGTTGAAGAATTAAGCAATAGGCCTAGTCGTTAACTCATTTCCCCTATTTCATCTAATATCATAATCATTAAAATTCAACGTCAATTAAAATGAAAACAAGCAAAAAATAAGCAGATGAGCATTAATATTTCATGACGTCATGGTGAACGCAATGGAAGTAGGCCCACTTGGTTAAAGCATTTTACATTTATCGAAATAATTATCAAGACAATGTGGGTTTTTGTCACGATTGTGTAATCCACTAGCTGGTTAACCGTTCTTCTTAGAGATAAAATGTATTTTTCACAATTTTTAGCCTTACACGAGAAACATAGCGAGGAAGTAACCATAGTTCGTTTTTAATGCGGCTGACGTTCTTCCGGAGTTGGGAAACACGCCTGTCTGCATCTAAATCCATGTGAACTGACAATCTCCCCGTGTCTCGCTAATGAATTGGACAACATGACTTCCAGTTCAAATTCTAAATTCTGTTGCCGGGCTTGATCAGATTAATTTTCTCGCACGGACAAAATTGCTCTGATAAAAAAATCTAATCTGTCATTTGTCCATACACGCATAGTTCAATGTTTTGGTATGGCTGAAAGGTGTGCAAAATACTTTTCACTCGTAAGAAGGACGGGTGACCAGCTAGTATTTGATAAAATAAGAACAATATTGGTTCAGAGCAATTTGTATTTTAGTTAACGAAGTAGCATAAAAAAAGATTAAATATTAAATTTAAAAATTTTATAGTAATTTTAATTTCTTATTAGAAATAACGGACGTTAGTAATATGCACATTTTAATTCGTCTGAGGGTCAAAATATTTATCACGGCTGGCTCTCGGTATTTTAGTGCCCTAGGCGATAAATAATTTCGGCACCCTCCTAAATTGCCAGTTCAATCATTCCAGTTTTACCATTTGATTAAACATGAAATTTCAAATTCTCTAGCCTGGTATGGGTATCAAGAGATGCCAACTGCTACGGAATGTCCGTAGTTTCTACGATTTTCTTGAATTTGCTACGGCATTACGGAAATTGTACTGAATATTACGGATTTTACGAATCCCAATATCTATTTTTAAAAATGTTTCATTTCTCCCGCGAACATAAAAAAAAGTTAATGTATCAGCAGAGATGCCAACTGTTATCATGAGAAATAGTTTGTAAAAAAAACTCCATTGTGTTGGCGACATTGGACACTACAATCTTTGACGTGAGTGTGTGTTAACCAAAGATGTTATATCATACAGTTATAACATAATTGTAGTTATAACATCTTTGGTGTTAACATATTTCCTCTTTTTTATTATCACTGTAATGCCGCTGACGACTGCTGACGCCGTTGCTTGCTAGAAGTTTTATTGAGTGTTGCAGTGGAAGTAGAATATTGAGGAAATATGTCGTGTAATATGTCAGTGATGAGTCTGATGGACAAGAACGAACTGCGGCAAATCAGCAGTATCGAAAGCAGTGTACGGAAGAGTTTCCTTGCCTCGGACCTTCAAAAATTTCACCGAATCACATATTTTGTGAAACCGATAATTATGATTTTTCGGTTAAACATGGAGGTATCACACTACTGATAACCAACTTTCAAGGTTGGCATCTCTGGGTATGTTTTAAATAAAATTAATTTGAATTGGCCTAATTTGAGAAAGGCTTGTATTTATGAAGACGTTATAGAATATGTTAGTCTGGTGGCTAAGGGTCTGAACTCTGCATTTTTACTTTAAAAGGTCCCACTTCGCACACATCTTGCTTGACACCTTTGGAGTATTTTTGGAAGGAGCGCCAACGCAAATTTTGCGGCAGAGAGGGGGAGAGGGGGTTCAAAATGGCGGCTGCACTCACTCACTAAATAGCCTCTAGCTCCTATCTCCAAGGTCCGAGTTCAATGTTCTTTTTTTTTAATTAAAGGTAAAATTAAGGGGTATGAGTTAGTGTAATGGTATTTTAGATAAGTACAATGGAAACCCTTTAAAAAGTTAAAAATATAAAAAAGTGTTTTTATTTTAGCTTTTATTTTTATCACAGTTTTTCAGAAAGTGAATATTCGTAATTTTTTCTCAAATAAAAAAAAGTCCGTCTCTTAAGCTTTAATTTAATACCATAAAACACGCATTTCCATGTACAATTAAGCCCACAGTGGCCGTTAGAAGAATACAGGTACAATGGCGCGGCTCGTTTTCGGCCACGAGTCTCCTAGCGTAACGCTACCAAAGCATGTTAAACCGGCCTGCCTACATCAAAACGTGGTTCGAAATAGATCGTTTCGCCAAGACCAGTAGCCTAAATGTTATTACGGCAAGTACTGTTGACCTGCGCTTTTCTAATGATAAGGATATGTTTTCATTACAGCAAGGTTAGTCTCAAATAATGGAAGCATTTATGTCAAGAATCAAGTTCAATCCATGGAACTGCTCATTTTTATAACTTCGAATGTTGAAACACAAAATTTTCGCTTATACGTTTAACGCCCACTTAATGTAGGCCTACTACTGTGTAATTTTGAACGAAAAAATTTTAACTTCAATTAATTTCACCCTGCTGCTAATGAAACTGATCAAGCACGCTCATAATTCATTTTGCAGACGAAAGCCTACCGTGTTTAAGAGAAAGAAGATGATCCGATGACCTTCCAAGACTGGCACACCAAAATGCTCTCAGAACGAGCTCTTGTTTCTTTACTTGGCGCCTCTCGTTTTTCGGTCATATGTTATATCTGTGAAAAGGTACACGGAAGTATTTGAAGAATATCTAAACTTCTGAGTGACTGAACAATTGTGCTCTGGTGATTTCTGTTTATATAGGTAAATATGGGATGGCCATAGAGGAAAGTCGGCCTGATTATTTATATAGGCATAAGGAATTGTACTATTAATGGTCGCTGTCGGGGGAATATTAAAGGGCACGTATAGGGCAAAGGAGTAAATATATTACAAAATTGAAAGGGAAGTAAGAAGAGACATGATTTAGATTTTATTGTATAGATTCTCGGCAAAGACCATCACATGTGCAGAGTTGATTTGCATGGAAGACCTGCTTGTACAGCCACACCGAATTAGCTCTTGACTAGATGCTACCACTTCTGGAAGTATCATCTATACTGGTACCCATTCCCCGTCATGCTTAGTCCATCCCCACTTGGAAGGATCTTGGTCTGGTTGTATCGGTTTCAGAGCATTGCCCCATATCATTCCTCTTGGTATGCTGTCCTCATTGGATGTAGTTTCAGTGCATCGGAAGTTCATGGTATATTTTCCATCAACCTGGGACCTTTTCTCTTAAGTAAAAATCTTCTCTCTTCATCGACATTTTCCGCACTACAAGAACTGTCGCACAGAACGACAACATACCTCTGAATTCTAGAAAAAAGTCTTCTATATTTCTTTACGCTAACAAGAGGAAACTCTCAGTAGTATTTGGCAGACATCCACGCCTCCCATGCCTTAACTCATCTTCTTCCTTTGAACTGTGAAACAGTATTACAGCCATTGAATGCGTGAAAGTAGGAAGAGCCTCTGATATAGGATGTCCTACTCATCTTGAAATTTCATGGTTAGGAATGTATTGGAACTCTTTTCTTGTCCCAAAGGCAATCCAAAGATTGTTTACCCCAAGTTCTTCAAAACTGGATATGTTGATAACTATAACATCGGTATCCACTGACCGGATCTTTTCCTTCTGAAACAGGGAATGTTCGAATTCCCTGTGAGAGGAACTTGAAGAGGTCTTCCATTTTTATGCATTAGAGCTCCACCAGTTACATGGATTCTTCTACCAGAACCTCTTTCATCACGAGTTTTATTTTTCAAACTTTCTTCGCTGTATTCATCCCAAACAGCGTACAAGCGTGACACTGATGACATTTGATGTGCCACATATGGAATTTTTTCTTCAAAGGTATGTGCTCCAGTATGAGGTAATGTGTGAATGACTGCAGCTCCATCTAAGATTTTAACATCAACGTCTGACTCAATTTTTATTTATTTTTCATTAATGTAAGTCGAAAAGCACTTAAGCAGACTTGACTTCTTCTTACAAGGTATTGGCTTCACATGATTTGAATGGGAAGGAGGCCAAGGCTGATTTGCATGTAAACAAAATTATTGGAAATCTCCATCTCTTGTTTGACTTGCTATGTACAAATGGCTGAAGAGTGCATTGTCATTTCGTAACACCTGTAACATTGACAAGTTTTGTTTTCTGTTTCGTTCGTAGTTTCGAGCAAAAGTTGCATATCTGGGTTTATTTTTATTGGATCCATGATGCTTTTGCCAGAGCTTTCCAAACGTTCCTGAAATAATTGAGAAAACTGTTTTACCCCTCTTTTACAATTAACTTTACTATTTTATCTACAGAGTCTGGCATTATTTTTGTGTCAATTGTGAACAGTTTTGTACACTCTTAAGAGAAAGGATTTCCAAAATTCTCCACAGTATGGACAAGAGCATCAACTTTATCTTTGTAATTTAATTGAAACAATTTTTCCTCTTCATGGTGCCCAAACCTGTCAGTGTCGATATCCCGACTAAAGGTCTTCTCAAACTTCTGAATAGATGTAGCAATCTGAGGTCCAACAATCATAAACTTTCGGGAGGCATCATCATAAAGCCTACTATTCCTCCGTCCCTTTTAGTAAAGCGTGATCCAGGCCATAGCTGAGGCTTTCATGGTTTTCCTTGCAACAAATCCTCCTATGTTGAAGATTTCTATCACTGCTGGATATTTGTCCTTCAGAAGGATCATGTCACGAAAGTGTACTGAAATCCTTCGTGCATAATTAGTATGATGGGGCAAAAAACATGGAGCAAGGCGAAGAAGGAACTCAATATATAGAAGAAAACTTCCCTCTCGAATAGGTGAGAATAATAAGAATTTCTTTCAAAGTTATATCCTAGTAAAGAAACAAGAGCTCGTTCTGAGAGCATTTTGGTGTGCCAGTCTTGGAAGTCATCGGATCATCTTCTTTCTCATATACACGGTAGGCTTTCGTCTGCAAAATGAATTATGAGCGTGCTTGATCAGTTTCATTAGCAGCAGGGTGATATCTAGGTAATATGGAGGTTAGATAAAAGATACATTATAATAAACTCTTGGATCATTCATTTATATTAAACAAAAAAAAGAAACTATATCGTATCTTTGATGGTAATGCCTTGTACTCGCATTCGGGAGGTCCCAGGTTCATGATGAATTAATAAGTCGTTTGTACTAACTTATAACATGATTTTCTACATCCCAAGTTCAAATCCCGTGGCCGGCCAATTTGACATTGGTTTTTTCATAGTTTTCTCAGTCGTAAAGACAAATGCCGAGTTGGATATTTACATAGCATGAATCATGCTCATCATTTCATCCTGTATCATATTCATTTAAATTACTACCAGTTGAAATTTACTCCATAAAATACACTAACTACGTGGCGCTAACATCCCAGAAGGGACAAGGCCTACCACCCGACTGCTGCTTCAGCTACCACAGGCAGACGGCAGGATTGGGGGCATGTGGTAAGCATGCCGACACCCACGGCCGTTAATGGTGGTTTCCATGACCGGAGCCGCTTCTTCTCTATCAAGTAGCTCCTCAATTTGAATCATGAGGCTGAATGTACCCCTACCAGACCTCCCTACCTCAGAAGTTTCCGAGGAGGTACGGTACCGGGAATCGAACCCAGGGCGTCGGATCTGTAGTCAGCGACGCAATCACAAGACCACGCCGGCGGACATAGAATGCACTAACAATAGAAAATAATTGACAGTCAATAGTTCCATGGCCTACCCTGTATAGACACAGATTCCGAACTCCTGATATGACCTCGTGGCTAAAAGGGGGGTAAATACAGCTGATGTGTGTATATATATATATATATACATTTATTGACATCTTTCGAGAGATCGAGAGAAGATAATACTTTTTGACATTTATATCTTAAACACAACTATATTACTGAATACAGCCTCCAGAGGATAATTCCATGGGTTTTGATTACTATTTGATTGCTTTAAGAGGGAAAATGTGGAAAATCTGCTGAGCATTAATATGGACGTATGACCTATTCCGGGCATGGTTATTGCGCAGCATCTTTCTTGCCCCATTTACATTGATCATAATCTATTAATGGTTATTGCGTGCTGTTTGTGGAAGCCCCATTACCAGGACCCGGATTCTAATGACATGTCATCTTTTTATTGATGCTGCATAGGCTTTGCCAACCTGTGGTTAAATCCTAATCATGGCCTCTAGATTATAAAAATGCATTTTTATTAGGTCATTTTTTGTCATTTTATGCAATTTTATATTTTTAGGGCATTTATTTCAATTTTAGGTCATTATTTTGTCATTTTCGTGTCATTTGCTTCGTTATTTAGTCATTTTCATATATTTACATTGAGTGTATTAACTTTTTTTCGTCGCTAGCGGTGCTGTCTTTGAAGTGTTGTTTGTTTAATGCAAGAAGGAAAAAAATCGGCGTTAAAGTGTTGACGTGTCTCAGTCGGAAGTGAGAATCAAAGAAACGCCAAAATTTTGTATTAAATTAGATTGACTTGCCACCATAGTCTGCCACCTGCTTGGATTTGAGAGTGCAAACTACTGTTTACCCTCAATAAACAACAATATAATCCGGCAGACCACAAAAGGATGTGCCGAATTTTGACTCACCAGTTCCTCAGTGCCAGTATAAATTTCCATGAGAAAAGAACATTCACAACAGAATTTATTTACAGAATTTTACAATTATGTACAAACTTGTCTATAACTTTGTGTGTACAATAATAATTTTTATAAATAAAATATTTTTAGGACTTTTTTATAATTATTAAGTCATTTTCTTTAGAATTTAGTGTCATTTTATGGGTCATTTTTCAAACAACTTTAGGTCATCAGAATCCGGGCCCTGCCCATTACAATAGTCAAGGCTGCAATAATTACAGGTATCTTCGTGTCCACATTGTCTCTTAATCATGTATTCCATGCAGCCTCCTCATATAAAATAAAGGCAGACTCGCTCCTTATACTATACCATCTCATGGTCGCTGCGTGATGTCATAAGCTTTCAATCCATGAACACTTATGAGGAAAGCTATTCAATGCGGCCATTTTTGTTATGAATAGATACAAATAACTGTTAAACCCTCAATTCTCAAGTTAGAGAGGGAACATCTACCTCTAGCCTGTGTCAAGATAAATTGAAATGTAATGTTCTTACTTTTCTGGTAGACACTGGCACCATATTGCAAGTCTGGCTCTTCCATGTCTGTATTAGTTTCTTCCTTAACAAGAGTCAATACAGATTCATTTCAAGGTTTCTGTTTGGAGGGTTCATCGGGAACTTAATGAATTCCACACTGAAGTGAACATGGGCACAAAAAAAATTAGTTTATCTAGCAACAATAGGAGAAACATATTGGAAAATAATGTCAATAATTTCACAGTATTGTCAAATATATTTTGAGTAGTATTTATCTACCTCCTTATTCCCTCTGATATTAAAATAAACATACAACACACTGTGATATTCATGCACAGAACACTAAAAAAGATCATTAAAAATATATGTACAGATTAAAATTTTTATCAGAAATTACATAGGTCAATGTAGTAAAATACTAAAATGTGCAGAAAATCGAATTTTCCTACTGCCGGGAGTCTTTACACCATGTATAAAACGGTGATGTCAAAATCTTGAGTGTAGTAGATAGTTCTTTTCTTGATTAGTTTGTAAAAAGATAATTAAAAATATATATACAGATTAAAACTTTTTCACAAATTACACAAGTCTATGTAGTAAAAATGCATAAAATGGATTGCCCCAATGCCGGGAGTCTTTACACCATGTTTAAAACGGTGATGTTAAAATCTTCAGTGTTGTAGTGTTCTTTCTTGAATGTTTGGTAAAATTTTTCTTGTTGAATCGTGTGCCCAGTGTGTTGTAGGTTGTTTAAAATTGAATATGCATTTCGGCGCAAAGTTACGCCATCCTCAGTTCCTAAAAAATCAGAGTAAAAACTTACGTAAGAGGTAACTAGTATTTATAATGTTTTTAAATTGTGTATGGACTATTACTAACCTTATGTTGTGGTGCCGGAACTTGACTATGAAGTAACTGATTGTGGTGTAAGGTGCTGGTATTTATGGAGGGTGGGTGTGTTCATAAGAGATTTGGAATAGTGGGTTGTATTCGATTTGGTCTTCGTTTAGTATTATGTCCTTGTGTTTATATATTTCGAGTTGTTCCAGAGTATTTAGTCTATGTCCTTTGTTTTGTTTGTGTAAAATTTCCATTGTGTTTTCAATATTGTTATGTTGGTGTTTTTCTGTAATTAAGTGTTTGGCATAAGCTGATTTTTGTCTGTTGTTTTTAAAATCTTGGGTGTGTTCCCGATATCTGGTTTTGAATTTACGGCCTGTCTGTCCTATGTAAACCTTGTTACAGCTAGTACATTTTTATTTTATATACGCCATTCTCATTAAACTTTTCGTTGGTGGCGTTATTATTGTCCGTACTATGTAAAATATCTTTTAGTCTATTGTTAGTTTTGAATGCTACTTTTAGATTATTCTGTTGTAAATGCTTTGTTATTCTATGTACACGTTTATCTGTATAATTGAAAGTTACGAATTTTTTATTGGCGTTCTTTCCTTGTTTTATGGAGGATAATGTAGTATTATTGTGTTTTTTGTTGTATAAGTTCTTTTTTTGTTTTTTAAGCAATTTGATGATAGTATTCTTCTTATATCCGTTATTGGTTGCAATCTGTATTATTGTGTTTAGTTCTTCGTTATAATGTTGTTTTTTCATCGGGATATTGAGAAGTCTGTAGATCATGCTGTTAAACGCAGCCATTTTGTGTGTGAAAGGGTGATTAGAGCTATTATTAATTACCATGTCTGTGAAAGTTGGCTTTCTGTAGATATTGAAGTTAAGCTTGTTATTGCTTCTAGTTATGTTGATGTCAAGGTAGTTCAAAGTGTTGTTTTCCTCTTTTTCTGATGTAAAGGTCAAGTGTGTGTTTAGTTTGTTGAATTCTTCAAGAATTTTTTCTTTATTATTGTTCTTACATATAATAAGAATGTCATCAACAAATCTTCTGTAAACTTTTATGTTGTATTTAGTTAATATATTTGCTATATGTTTCTCTTCAATGTGCTGTAAGAAGATTTCGGCCAAGATGCCTGAAAGGGGGGAACCCATAGCTATACCTTTGTTTTGTATAAATATTTTGTCGTGGAATTTGAAATAGTTTTGCTTAAAAAACAAAAAAAGAACTTATACAACAAAAAACACAATAATACTACTATTTGAATAAAAACACTTTCTTAACGCACTTTATTTTACCTTAGTAAACTTCCGGACGGCCGTTTCGCAGGTGGTGTTCCTGCATCATCAGCAGAGTGCCAACTTTTATGGCACTCTGCCGATGATGCAGGAACACCACCTGCGAAACGGCCGTCCGGAAGTTTACTAAGGTAAAATAAAGTGCGTTAAGAAAGTGTTTTTATTCAAATATTTGTACACAACGCTAAAGTCGGACACAAGAATGAATAATACTACATTATCCCCCATAAAACAAGGAAAGAACGCCAATAAAAAATTCGTAACTTTCAATTATACAGATAAACGTGTACATAGAATAACAAAGCATTTACACCAGAATAATCTAAAAGTAGCATTCAAAACTAACAATAGACTAAAAGATAGTTTACATAGTACGGACAATAATAACGCCACCAACGAAAAGTTTAATGAGAATGGCATATATAAAATAAAAATGTACTAGCTGTAACAAGGTTTACATAGGGTAAATTCAAAACCAGATATCGGGAACACACCCAAGATTTTAAAAACAACAGACAAAAATCAGCTTATGCCAAACACTTAATTACAGAAAAACACCAACATAACAATATTGAAAACACAATGGAAATTTTACACAAACAAAACAAAGGACATAGACTAAATACTCTGGAACAACTCGAAATATATAAACACAAGGACATAATACTAAACGAAGACCAAATCGATACAACCCACTATTCCAAATCTCTTCTGAACACACCCACCCTCCATAAATATCAGCACCTTACACCACAATCAGTTACTTCATAGTCAAGTTCCGGCACCACAACATAAGGTTAGTAATAGTCCATACACAATTTAAAAACATTATAAATACTAGTTACCTCTTACGTTAGTTTTTACTCTGATTTTTTAGGAACTGAGGATGGCGTAACTTTGCGCCGAAATGCATATTCAATTTTAAACAACCTACAACACACTGGGCACACGATTCTACAAGAAAAATTTTACCAAACATTCAAGAAAGAACACTACAACACTGAAGATTTTAACATCACCGTTTTATACATGGTTTAAAGACTCCCGGCAGTGGGGCAATCCATTTTATGCATTTTTACTACATAGACTTGTGTAATTTGTGAAAAAGTTTTAATCTGTATATATATTTTTAATTATCTTTTTACAAACTAATCAAGAAAAGAACTATCTACAACACTCAAGATTTTGACATCACCGTTTTATACATGGTGTAAAGACTCCCGGCAGTAGGGAAATTCCATTTTCTGCACATTTTAGTATTTTACTACATTGACCTGAGTAATTTCTGATAAAAATTTTAATCTGTACATATATTTTTAATGATCTTTTTGAGTGTTCTGTACATGAATATCACAGTGTGTTGTATGTTTATTTTAATATCAGAGGGAATAAGGAGGTAGATAAATGCTACTCAAAATAATTCTCCCTCTGCGGTAAATATGAAATTTATTAATTCACATACAGCCAACCAGGCTAAAATAATCAACAAATATACTAACGTTAAGAGGAAACTTCTAAAAACTCTAGCGAACATAAAATTCAACAAAACATGTAGGGAACTACAACTTACTCCAAAATACATCAACATACGTTCGAAATCCTCAAATGAAACAGCAAAAAGAACAGTTACAAAGGCTAAAAAACTCTGGCTATTGAACGAAATAAAATTTCTACACAAGAAAAGAAATTTTTTAAATATTCAAGCATATAAATTACACCTAGAAGCTACTTCCTACTTCAAACACGAATGGGCCAATATCAATAATAACATACAACTTAAACTGGAGAAAGAAATCGAAAATAAATACAACACCATAAACAAGAAAATTGAAAAACTAAAACAAGAGAAAGAAGGTAGACAAGAACCTACACAGAATAACACGAAAACCATTAAATTCTCACCTAGAGTGCTTAACCTTTCCAACATAGAACTAAGTAAAGAGGAAATGAATGTTCTACAATTAGGTCAAAAACATAATCTACCACACAAAAAAGAGCAACAAATATTCAATAACATAGTTGACGCTGAAACTGCCATAACTACAATCCCCCCTAACCTGCAAATGGAAGTTAGGGATAAAATTGCAAAAACTATAAAGGACATCTATTCCGAGGAACACAAACAACCACCAAATACTAAAAATAACACACGAACTCTAAAAAATTTGAACAAAAAACTTCAAGACAATAACGTCATAAATACAAAAGCAGATAAGGGAAACACAATCGTCCTCCTTAATAAAAATGATTATGTTGAGAAAACAATGAATTTCATTAGTGAAAACCACATTGTAGAAGTAAATACGGATCCAACAGAAAAATTTCAACGGGCCATAAAAAATACTATAAAAAACTCAGACCTCATTCTTAGTGAATCGGACATGAAATATAACATCAACATGAACCCTAAAGCCCCCACCCTCAAAGCACAAATAAAAACTCATAAACAAGATAATCCTATTAGACCAGTAGTCAATTTCACTAAAGCACCAACTTAAAAAATCTCAAAATTATTAGCCAAAATGCTTAAACAAAAACTTAAACTACACAATAAATTCATTGTAAAAAATTCAGTAGATCTAATCCACAACATTAGACATATCAATCTGGAAAAAGATGATATCCTCATTTCCTTGGATATAAAAAATTTGTACACTAATATACCAATAGAAGACACTATACGTATCATAGGACAATCCCTAGCCCGTAAAAATGAAAACCCCTTAGTCATTGAACAAATAACAAACCTAACTTCGACAATTCTAAAGCAAAACTATTTCAAATTCCACGACAAAATATTTATACAAAACAAAGGTATAGCTATGGGTTCCCCACTTTCAGGCATCTTGGCCGAAATCTTCTTACAGCACATTGAAGAGAAACATATAGCAAAAATATTAACTAAATACAACATAAAAGTTTACAGAAGATTTGTTGATGACATTCTTATTATATGTAAGAACAATAATAAAGAAAAAATTCTTGAAGAATTCAACAAACTAAACACACACTTGACCTTTACATCAGAAAAAGAGGAAAACAACACTTTGAACTACCTTGACATCAACATAACTAGAAGCAATAACAAGCTTAACTTCAATATCTACAGAAAGCCAACTTTCACAGACACGGTAATTAATAATAGCTCTAATCACCCTTTCACACACAAAATGGCAGCGTTTAACAGCATGATCTACAGACTTCTCAATATCCCGATGAAAAAACAACATTATAACGAAGAACTAAACACAATAATACAGATTGCAACCAATAACGGATATAAGAAGAATACTATCATCAAATTGCTTAAAAAACAAAAAAAGAACTTATACAACAAAAAACACAATAATACTACATTATCCTCCATAAAACAAGGAAAGAACGCCAATAAAAAATTCGTAACTTTCAATTATACAGATAAACGTGTACATAGAATAACAAAGCATTTACAACAGAATAATCTAAAAGTAGCATTCAAAACTAACAATAGACTAAAAGATATTTTACATAGTACGGACAATAATAACGCCACCAACGAAAAGTTTAATGAGAATGGCATATATAAAATAAAAATGTACTAGCTGTAACAAGGTTTACATAGGACAGACAGGCCGTAAATTCAAAACCAGATATCGGGAACACACCCAAGATTTTAAAAACAACAGACAAAAATCAGCTTATGCCAAACACTTAATTACAGAAAAACACCAACATAACAATATTGAACACACAATGGAAATTTTACACAAACCAAACAAAGGACATAGACTAAATACTCTGGAACAACTCGAAATATATAAACACAAGGACATAATACTAAACGAAGACCAAATCGAATACAACCCACTATTCCAAATCTCTTCTGAACACACCCACCCTCCATAAATATCAGCACCTTACACCACAATCAGTTACTTCATAGTCAAGTTCCGGCACCACAACATAAGGTTAGTAATAGTCCATACACAATTTAAAAACATTATAAATACTAGTTACCTCTTACGTTAGTTTTTACTCTGATTTTTTAGGAACTGAGGATGGCGTAACTTTGCGCCGAAATGCATATTCAATTTTAAACAACCTACAACACACTGGGCACACGATTCTACAAGAAAAATTTTACCAAATATTCAAGAAAGAACACTACAACACTGAAGATTTTAACATCACCGTTTTAAACATGGTGTAAAGACTCCCGGCAGTGGGGCAATCCATTTTATGCATTTTTACTACATAGACTTGTGTAATTTGTGAAAAAGTTTTAATCTGTATATATATATTTAATTATCTTTTTACAAACTAATCAAGAAAAGAACTATCTACAACACTCAAGATTTTGACATCACCGTTTTATACATGGTGTAAAGACTCCCGCCAGTAGGGAAATTCCATTTTCTGCACATTTTAGTATTTTACTACATTGACCTGTGTAATTTCTGATAAAAATTTTAATCTGTACATATATTTTTAATGATCTTTTTGAGTGTTCTGTACATGAATATCACAGTGTGTTGTATGTTTATTTTAATATCAGAGGGAATAAGGAGGTAGATAAATACTACTCAAAATAATTCTCCCTCTGCGGTAAATATGAAATTTATTAATTGTCAAATATATGTTTACGTAATTACTTGTAGCTAAGAAGTTTTTTTTTTTTTTTACTTGGTCGTTAATCTACACACATGGGACTTCACCATTTATACACACATAAATGCCATCGACCTTCCATGGGATCGAACTCGCGATCTTGGGCAAGTGACTTTCTGACGCTAAATAACTAAGTTAATAGGATGGATCTACCATAAGAACTATCGATTTTCTTGGCTTAACAAAATAGGGATCGTTAATAACATCAACTTATCCTAATCAAACTAGAAGTACTAGATTAGATGCAAAAGCTAAAGGAATATGGGTAATAGCCTATCAGAGGAGCCGGCACTGTTACACCGATTAGCTTTTTGCAGTTAGAAATGGTACGAGAAAAATCATTGCCTGAGGTTTTCCATAACTCCACCCGTCTACGACTTTCACATTTGCGACCGGTGAAATGCTAGAGAGAATGGCACTGCGATAAAAGGTTGAAATGTGGTCCATTGCAAAACTTACAAATAACGTTGCAATTTTTGTATCGCTATTCAATGTTATCATTTCTATAAAACTTTAAATATTTATTTTCTTGTTTCGAGGGAGGTTGTACATCACATTCTCATTTTTATATTATGAAGATAAGCTACTGAGTTTTTCCCCCCTAGAGTTTTCAATGTATCCTCATGAAATTTTATATAAGGTAGAAATTGTTAAAATTAATGTTCACAATTATTTTGAAATTTTGATATTGAAAGAATATGCCCTTTGTTTATTTACTTATTTTGTTTAATTCAAGTATTCATTTTTCTTCGCCACACATAAAGATAATCAATTTCTTAAACTTCACAATATGAAATGGTGCGTTAGGTCAAAAGAGTTCATTGGAAAAAAAAACTTTTCTTATTTCTTTTTAAACTCATTACTCAACGTAAAATCACATCTTTATAAATAACGATATGTTTAATTGAATGCATCATTTTATGAACACATCTGTTGTAAGCATGTATGTAAAGTTTCATGATTGCAGGTCTATTCACTGAGGAGAAATCATATTATCAGTAAGTTAAAATGTAAAAACAATTTTTTTTTAAATCAGTTTAAAATCGCCAGGAACATCAGCGCATTACAGATTTATGTTAACTTAACATTCACGGACACACACACACACACAAAATCAAACAAACATACAAACAAACAAGACCTGATGTCAGCCAATATGTATATGTATTAGGTAAGCTTACATATACAATATGTATATTTTAGACTTAAAGATAAAGTACTCTTCTTCCGATATTTCGGGTGTTGATAAGAGATACTCCTGAGGTAGTCGGCTTTTAATTCTAGTTTGTTGAGATGTTCTATGGCCAAGATTGAAGTATACATCTCCTGGAACTTTATACAAATCTGCAAAGAACGTTTTAGCTTGTTTACGAATAAATTCAGTGATACTGTACAGACCAAGTTCTCTGTGAATTTGACTATGTCGCACAAACCATGGAGCGTTAAAAGCAATACATATGGCCGAGTGCACCAACCTCGGTATTCAGAATACCGCGGTAAAGTTACTTAGTTTACCCCGGTAAAGTCATACTTTCGTTGCACCGTGCTCGGTTTCGACTTTTACCGCGGTAAGATGCAAACCGGCCGTGAAGGAGCTGTAAAGTGAGAAAACCGCGGTTTTCTTTCCAAGATGGAGATCAGCGTAATGTATCATATTTATGATATCTAGGCCAAAAGCTAATTGAACATAAAGAATAATGAGAGACAGGTGGGATCTATTTGAAGAATGAACGATGGTGCATATCTTTGCAAATACTGTGCTGTAACATCGATTGAAATGAAGTCCCTTTCTTACCTCAACCATCGAGTAGGCTAGTGGGCGTAACCACGATTAGTACGATTAGTACAGTATTTATGGTGTTTTAATTCAAATTTTGAATTCAGACGACATATATACGCAATATAATATTCCATTTTATCCTTATGAACATTTATTACTGAACAGAAAGGCAACAAAATTTCTGGGAAATTTCTGGGGGGAATAACATTGGGAAAATAAGCTAACACTTAGGGAAACAATGATCCTAGGAACAATAAAATATTAGAATATTTTAGGTCTAATAATCTTATGTGTAATATGGATAAAACAAAATTAATGTTGTACAACTACTCAAATGAAGAAAATCATGAAGATAGACTTGTGATTGAAAATAAAAATTGTGAGAAGGTAGACACGCACAAGTTCTTAGGGATATGGGTAAATAGGCAGACTAACATGGGCACAGCATATAGATGAGACGTCTGCCAAAATGAGCAAGTCCATTTACATTTTGAGATTTTTTTAAGAATTTATTAGCAAAGGAAGAATTGAAAACAATCTACTATGGGGTGATCTACCCACATCTCCTTTAAGGGATTGAGGTTTGGGGATGTGCTGCAAAGGTGCATATGAATAAGCTAATGTTATTACAGAAGAAATGTGTGAGAATTATTAGTGATTTAAAATGTAAGGAATCTTGTAGAACTGCGTTCAAGGAACAAAACATGCTAACAGTGTACTCATTGTATGTTTATAGAGCAGTATATACAAAACAGAAATCTAACAAAAAATAGTGAAATTCATAATTATAGCACAAGAAGTAGCTTAGATTATCATAGATATAAATGCAAAAAGCAAATTATATTTAAGGACGTAAGTGTAATTGGAACTATACTATACAACAAGCTACCTGTAGAAATTAAGAATGCTGACAAGAAAAATTTCAAAACACTTCTGAAGAAATACTTATAACTGATTAGCACATATACATTATTATATATTGATCAATCACACACTTTTATCCTTAGATCTAGGTTGTAGCAATTAGCTCTTAGTCTGTAAGCTTGAAAATGTCAGAAACTTGTATCAAGTCAATTGAAAGCAAATAAATTATTATTATTATTATTATTATAAATACATGAAATATGGAAAACCAGTGGTCCTAGGCCAAATTTAAGTGAATGGCTGCATGCATCACGATATAGCCTGTGTATCGGTATATGGGGTATGTAATCAATTTATCATACCTGCACGTACACGAACATAATTATAACAGCCCTTTCATGGCTATGCACATGATTTTTCACCTAAAATTTCTACTAGTCGTACGGGAATAAAAGCGAGGCTATGTCGAACTGTAATGTTGAATTATAAATTACCTCTCTTTTCCTACTAAGTTATTTGCTGTTTCGTCACTAGTACGGTGTCGCGCTCTCGTGGGGAGCCCGGGTATCTCGCTCCATCGGCTGGTTTCTCAGAACTGCTGACGGTGTTTAAGAGTGTGGTTGCGAGGAGCTGCCGTGGAGATTTTCCCTGGGTTACCGCATGTGAGTCGCGATATTCTTTACTATGTTGTAATGTTAAATTCATATTTGTTCCTTCAGCACTTTTCCAGATTGCATTAAGAGAGAGGTAATAACTTACTAGACTAAAAATTTGCCAGTGTCAAGTACTAGCTACTATTATAATGTTAAAATAGCAGTTTTTGAATAGACAACCCAATATTTGAAGTTAGAATCAGAGTAGCCGTATTATGTACTCAGATTTGTATCTTGTATCAGCGGAGTTAACTATGTGTCCAGAAAGATGTTGTAAGATATGCACTATGCTAATTTATATCTGGGTTGCGTAAAGCATATTGTCGTTCGGGTCATATTTGGTCCCGTTAGGTGTGGCAACGCCTATTTCTGCAGATTAATATTATGACCGCCTATAACTTGCCTTTCATTCGGGCGTGGAATCAAAATTAGATGTTGTATTTATTAGGTACCTTTCTATGTGCAAGAATATTCTAGATAGAAATTTGAGATAGATGCGTTGTCATCATTGTACATTTAATGGGCGTTTCCTGTGTAAAGCAAGGTAGCCATGTTAGATAATTCTTTGACCATAAATAGCTTACTGTCTATATCCAGATTTTGTGATGCCTAGCTTTTCTAAGTTTAATACAAATTATTTTCAGTCTCTTGTATTATATTATTAACAAGTATATATTGTTGGGTTCAAAATTATAACCATTTTTGCCTAGTGCTGATCCTGTAAATTCCATTACTATGTGAAAGTATGTAAGGAAGCCATTTTGGTTAAATTGTATTTCTTTAGGTGACATTGAAGTTTATATAACATAGATTTGGCACTATTTTGGGAAAGAGTTAGATTTACCTTAACGAATTTAATTCTGACTTGCATTTATCTTAAATTAAACTTTGGGCTGAGGTTTATTACCACTTATAACCTCTTAGATTGTAATTTAATAGAGTGTATTTGCGGAATTTCCCTTTTCATTCCCACTCTTTATTCTGCATTGTTATATAAAACTAGAAGCAATTAGGCTAGTAAAATTTTGGTTCTTCTAGGCCTAAAACGTTTGATACTGTAGTCCAATTTGAGATCGGCTAGGCCTAAAATTTGTAATACTGTAGTCTAATTCGAACCTTGCTAGGCCTAAACATTTTCTTGGATATAATATATTCTCATTTCTGGCCTTTCAAATTAACTTACTGTTTTTGTATTTGAATATTATTAGTCTATTTAAATTATTGCTTGAAAATTTGGTCTCCTGACCTATCTACATTTTCTGGTTTTTCTATTGTCTCCCTTAGATAATTTCATAGTCATATTTTTCATCCGTTTAGGTAAATTAGTTTTTTTTTATTTATTCTCTTTTTCTATATTCTAAATTGCATTAATTCCTTGCCCTCTCATTTTCTGCTACTATATACTGATCTTCTTCGCCTGTACTTTTACTAAAGTTATTTAAGGCTATCATAGGCCTATTGTTCTGGAGCATTTTTCTGTATTTCTAGTTATTTACATTTTTCTAAATTTATTCTTGCCCTATTATTCCCTCTCAGAATTTATATTTTTCTGACTGCCTGTTATTAAAATTTTCTTTTCCTTCCGGTCGTCTGACTTAGGCCTACAAATTTTTTAATCATTTTCACTTGAGCCTTTCTTATGCACATATTTGCCTGGTTGCGTTTTTCTGACATATTTAGAGAGACAGCAGCCCAGCATCTTATTGTAGTCTGCTATCCTATTTATATTTGTTTAGGTCAAAGGTTACCATTATTCGAACTACTTAGTGGTTTAATTAGTTAACTTGACGTACCTGAGATATATATATATATATATATAATTATATGGAATTGGTTTTGGAGTATAGGAGGAATTAGGTTCTTTGAGAATAATTATGAAACTGTATTTGACTGATATAGATTTATTTTAGAATTCTATACAATATTTAACTTGGTGTTTCTCAGTTATTATTAATTGTTGTGCAGGTATTCTGCCTTTTATAAGAATTGTTGAATACTATTTATTAAAATTGTTACTCCATTATGAATTCTTGCCTGTTTTCTATGGTGCATTATTAACCTGCCCTCTATATTGCCTTGTCCTGGAGAATTCGATCTCCCTCTGTTGGGCATTTCCTCACGCTCCTTCTGAGTTTGTTATTTTCCTGTGGAAAAGAAATTAGGGTTCTAGTAAGCAATTTGATTATATAAATATACCTTTATATTTCAATTTACATTATTATCTTTAACCTGGTTTCTGAGATATTAAATTATAGTATCTGGTTAGGTTATTGGATTTTCCTATTGCTGTTTTTCTGGAATTTAGCAACGCTTATAAAAATTAATTACATAACCAATATTTTACAACGTTGCAGAACTCACAGCAGAGATTTCGTGGTGTGCTTTGTCTTGGATTGCACACGTGTGAGAATTATTCTTTAAAACATCAATGTTACTTTATTGAAATGTACAGACAGGTGGGATCTATTTGAAGAATGAACGATGGTACATATCTTTGCAAATACTGTGCTGTAACATCGATTGAAATGACCTTCCTTTCTCACCTCAACCAAACCAGTAGTAGGCGAAACCAACTCAATTCACGATTGGTACAGCATCTATGGTGCTTGATTTCAAAGTATGAATTCAGACGACATATATACGCAATATAATACTCCCTTTTATCCTTATGAACATCTTTTTATTGAATAATAAGGCAACAAATAAATTGAATTGGGAAAACCAATAGACTAGGTGAGCCACCGTGACTGGCAGACGTGCAGAGAGAGAGAGAGAGACAGAGCGAGAACCTAGTGGCCATGGAAGAAACCATCAACGAGAATGGAGTCGGAGCAGAGTAACCGCAATATTTCCTAGCATTAGCCTACCGCGGTATTTTAGTAATGGTGCACAGAGATTTTGAGAATACCCCGGTATTACGTTTACCGCGGTAACGAAACGGCTGAGAAAACCGGAGAATGATGCACTCGGCCAATAGTGTTTTATTCTGAAGAACTTGTAATCTTTTAATTATACTTTTAGCAGCAGGACTCCATACTGGGCAAGCGTAAGTTATTAACGGTCTTATTCATTATATATACAATAGTATTGCATGGTCACATTTGAGTGAGGAATTTCTGTTGAGAATAGGATATAGTTTCGAAAGCCTAGTATAAGCTAAGTTTAGTTTCATATTAATGTGATGCTTCCAAGTGAGACGACGATCCAGATGAACTCCTGGATATTTAACTGTTTGGTCAGATGGTTTCCATGAAACAGTTATGCCATCAAGAGAAGTCATTGGACGACCTAAGGTGAAAATCATTGCTTCACATTTAGCATGGTTAATAGTCCAGGGCCCAGCATATTGTCAACAGAAGTAGAGAATGCGATTAAGAACATGAAGAGGAGGAAAGCTACAGGAGACGATGACATACCGGTGGATTTGCTGAAAGAAATCGGAAACGAAGGTTTGAAAGCGTTGACGCAACTCATCAACAAAATCTATGAAACTGGAGAATGGCCTAAAGATTTTTTAGACGTCACAATGGTTGCTCTTGAAAAGAAACAGAAAGCCAGGAAATGTAGTGATTACAGAACAATTAGTCTGATCTCACACGTGGCGAAGATCATTGCAAGAATACTCAACGGACGGCTAGAACACAAAATTGAAGAAGCACTGGGAGAGGACCAGTTTGGATTTAGAAAAGGAAAAGGTACCAGAGATGCCATAGGCACGGTGAGGATATTGTCGGAGAGAGTTTGGTCTGTTAACGAAGAAGTTTGCGCGTTTGCGTGTTTTATAGATTGGCAGAAGGCCTTCGACAGAGTTAACTGGATAAAATTGATGAACATCCTTAAGGAGATAGGAATCAATTGGAGAGACAGGAGACTAATTCGCAACCTGTACTTGGGACAAAGAATAAAAGTACGACTAAAACACGGAGAAACAAGCAGAGTGGAAATAGGAAGAGGAGTCAGACAAGGATGCTGTCTATCACCGAGTCTCTTCAACCTGTATGGAGACTGGCTGGCAAGAGAAGCTTTGAAAGGATGCGGAAACTTTAGGATAGGAGGACGCCTCATCAACACCATCAAGTATGCAGATGACTTGGTAGTGTTCGCCAAGAATCAAAGACAACTGCAATACATGATGAACAGATTAGTGGAAACAGGAAGGAAATATGGCATGGAAATTAACATTGAAAAATCAAAAGTAATGAGAATATCAAAACGAGAGAAACCCTTGAGGATAACTGTCGACAATCGAGAACTGGAGAATGTGAAGCAGTTCAAGTACTTGGGAAGCTTGCTGACAAAGGATGCCCACTGCACGAATGAAATTCGAACAAGAATCGCCATGGCCAAAGCAGCATTCAACAAAAAGAGGACTCTACTGACCAGCAAGTTGAGCTTGGAACTAAGGAAGAAACTGGTGAAGTGCTACATCTGGAGCATTGCACTGTACGGAGCAGAGACATGGACCATGAGAAAGAGGGAGAAGAAATACCTAGAAAGCTTCGAAATGTAGTGCTGGAGGAGAATAGAGAAGGTCAAGTGGACAGAACGGGTGACAAATGACGAAGTACTGAGAAGGATAGGAGAGAGGAAAATTATTCTGAATACAATTATTCAGAGGAAAGCCAATTGGATCGGACACATACTTAGACACGAGGGACTCATACATGATGTCATCGAAGGGAAGATCAAAGGAACTGCTCGAAGAGGAAGGAGAAGAATAAAAAATCTGGATGACATGAAAGATGGGAGGAGATACAGCAGATTGAAGGACGAAGCTGGATAAGTGAAATACGCCACTTGGAATGCTATAGTCCATTTGAAACGTCGGAGGAGCAAACATAAACACGGGAGGGAAGAAGCGAAAAGCGTAGTTCACAAGATGTCGTTCGAAGAAGATTTGGCAGTGTTTAAGTTTAGTTATCCTTACTTACGCCATTTTCCCACGCAATTATGGAGATTCTGCTAGCCTACTTAACTCTTCCATGCCCAATGTTTTTTACCCTTCTCAACTCACAATATTTCGCAGCAACACTTCAATCACTTTAATAAAATCTTTTTTGTGCATTATAAGCGTACGTATTAGTTGTATTTCAACAAAAAAAAACAGTATTTTTAGTATAATGATTTAAAAACAGAATTTACACTCGGATAGCACGAGAATAATAATAATAATAACAACAAAAACAATAATAACAATAATAACCATAGTACGCAATAATAAAAAATAACAATAATAATAACCATGATACGCTGTAATAATAATAATGACGATGATGATATTAACGAAATTACCTTCATGTGAAGTTTAAAAGATTCATGAAGGTAGTACTAGAACGACTGTACCATAAGGTTTTATAACTTACCATTATTCACAGTCAGAAGTTGAATCAGAAGAATCCCCCTCTCCTATGTTGAGATCACTTCGGCAATCTCCTCCATCCTGTCATCGATGTCCCAGTACCGGGGCTCCTCCTTTTCAACAACATGCTTGACGCAATTCTTCCAATTTTCTTCCGAAATGTTATTTATGGCTTCCTGAAGCAGTTGTCTCACTTCCTTTAGATCTTAAAATGTTTTATTGTTTTTGGCCAGATAACCCTTCACTTGTGACCACACAAGTTCTATAGGGTTTAATTCACAGTGGTACGGCGGAAGTCGAAGTACTACCATTCCATGTTATTTTGCCATTTCATCAACAATCTTCTTCTCATAAAAGCTTTTTATGTTGTTTGACCAATTCTAGCAACTCGGCTTTTAACATATGGTCATGTGGTAAGGGGATACCTTTCGATTGGAGCCAGTTTAAGATTACTGTTTTGGGGCTTCCAGTTGTGGGAATTTTTTCAACCTTTGTTCAATGGTAAGATGCATTGTCCATCACAATAACCGAGTTGGGGTCAAGAGAGGGGAGAATTTTTGCAAACCATTCTTGTCATTTCTTCGTGGTATTCTTTCGTCGAGTGTGACTCAAATACCCAGAGGCCATTCTCAACAAAACCCTTTTCACTCCCAGCATGCACAATAATGAGCCGCTTTCCTTTCCCCGTTGGGTTTTTCAGGCCTGTAAATAACCCATTCCGAAACGCATCCCTGACTGACTTTATGGTCTCATCTTGCCAAACGGTGTGGCCTGCATTAAGCCAGGTCTCATCTAGATAATAAATACAATGTCGCCATAATATGATATCCTTTCTGTCTTTAAGGTATCTTTTCCTTTGTCTCGTGACAAACTTAAATCCTATGAATTTAAGGATGTCGTACATGGTAGACCTTTTAAAATTAGGCATATCTTGGCCTTCGTTTACACTTGTAAGTATTTTGTCTATGGTGGGAATAGTGTTACTAAAAAAAAAGGAGTGAACTTTAATTGCATGTCATCAAGCTCACCAATTATTGTTTTGGATTTGGGCTTCGTCTTCTTTGGTGATTTACCCTCTCCAGTAGATTTATAATCTTTCAGTGTTCTGAAGACAGTCGATGATGAAACTTTATTTACTATATCTCTAATTTATATATGCGGATTATCATGCAGTACAGTTTTGTATAAATTGATTATTTGAATGTTTTCACCACTACTTAATGCTTTACCTCGTGGATGTTTTTTCACCGGTGACTGCATCTTGGAACTCCCAGATTGAGAATTACCCTCCATTTTGCAAAGTAGCACAAGTAAACTACCGGTACTTAATTTCTAGTTCACTCACTACTCCTAATATTGATAAATATAACACTATCACATTAACAGTACCGTACCTTAAACAATAACGTTACAAAAACAATAACGATGGCGATAATAATTAATGATAATATAGGAATCACGATAACAACAATAATAATAATAAAAAAACGGGTTAGGAGCAAAGATTCACTTCTGAAAGAAAACAAGACGTCACAAATACACTACCACCAGACACTGCGTTTACTTCAATCTGATACAAGAGCAAGCGAAAGGTTGTAAACCGTGCTGCCAGGGGTGTGTTATCGTCTCAACCAATGAGAGCTAGGAAGAAAAGGTGACTGACACAGAGAGGGTGTTTACGTTTGCTCCTCCGACGTTTCAAATGGAGAATAGTCAGTTATTCGTGACAAAGCTGACTGCAGACGAGAAGTTGCTGTAAGAATTCTTCATGTGAAGTATATACCACAGTGTCGTCTGCATACATAGTGATATTGGCGAAAGATGGGCATGGCATATCATATGTATAGACATGGAAGAGAATAGGCCCTAAAATTGATCCTTGTGGAACACCAGATTTGATAGGCTTGTCTGTTGATTTATTATTTCCGATTCTGACACGAGGAAGCTTAGCACGATATTATATAGGTAGTCATGAAGACCAATTGCGTGCAACTTAAAGAGAAGACCAGAATGCCACACTTTTAAAAATGCTTGTTTGAAGTCGATAAATACTGCTGTTGCATGATGTTTAGCTTCAAACCCTCGGGCTATGGATTCAGTAACATGCAGAAGTTGGAGAGTAGTAGAATGGTATTTTCTTAAACCAAATTGCTGTGGAGATAAGGTTGAATTATCATGTAGAAATTTGAAAGACGTTTTTGGATCACCTTTTCAAAAACTTTGGTAGTGTGGATAGTAAACGTATTGGGCGATAGCTAGATGGAAGATTGCAGGTTTTTCAGTCTTATGTAAAACAATGATTTCAACGTGTTTCCAGACCTCAGGGAAATGTCCCAAACGGAGAAGAGCATTAAATATGGAGGCGAGAAAGGCAAGAGCTTCCCTAATTAAATGCTTCAAAGCTAAGTTTGGAATCAAGTCATGTCCAGGTGACTTCTTGCTTTGCACATTTTTAATTATAAAATCTAATTCACGAGGAGCATTAAAGTGAATTGGGAAAGGTGCGGTGACATAAAACTTTGATTCGTTTTTTATTTTTGAGTTGTGTTCGTCATTGATTACAAGATTAGGTGTGAAATTATGCTCCAAAAAATCAGCAAAAATTTTACTTTTATCTACGTCACTTGTATAATGATCGTTTGCTATTTTCAAAAGGTGGTATTATATAGGTTCACGGAGAATTCTTTTTGTTTCTTTCCATAATGTACAGTCATGTGGCGAAATGGTAGAAAGATGTTGGTAAGATTTAAATTGCTTGTTTTACTTGTCTCATCAGTTGATTCAAGCTTTGGCGCTGCCAAGGTTGTCTTTCATTTTGCCATAATCTTCGTACCTGGTGTTTAGTTTTTATCAGTTTGATTATTTTTGCTCGAGTTTCCTCATGAAATCTTCCTCGGTTTGTTGAGCGAGGAGACGACACTGCTGACTTGAAGGAAGAACAGATTATGTTTGTAAAATGATCTACAGTAGCTACGACGTCACTTCTTTCCTACAAAGGCAGTAATAGTTGTAGTTCTGAATCCAGATTTTCTTTGAAAATTTCCTAGTTTACATATCCTTTAAGTAAACTAGGAGGTCGGGTAGCAAATTCCTGTTCATCACAGAAAGTATTGATTACTGGACAATGATCAGGGTCTAATTCAGGTAACAAATGGGTGAATAGTTGAGAAGAGAAGTTCTTTGTAAGTGCTATGTCCAATATATCAGGGGAATCATTTGGATTGTTAGAATAATACATCGTCATAGTTGGGGCAGGGCGTGTAAAGCATTAAGTGGTGGAACTTGCGTAGTTCACCGTTCCCGCCGCGCGATGGCGTTAGCTCCGGTATCACTGGTCAAGCTGTCACTGCGGACTGGGTAGCTACATGCGTAGGTAGCCTATTAGACTAATCAGTTTTAGCTACATATTTTGCGACTTTCAACGTGATGAGACAATACATTAGGGTGTCCATTCGGTCCGTTCTTCCCGGGACAGTCCCTTTTCTGGCAAATTGTCCAGCTGTCTCGAAAGTTTTATGGGGAAGCTCAAACTTTCCGCTTTTTGTGAGTCCGCTCGGCCACTGCATTTTATCAGTGGCGGTTATTCAGGGGAAGTAGGTGAAGTGCTACTTCACTTACGCATGCGCTCTTCATACGGTGCAATGCAATGCAATGGTAGGCTTCCATTCCAGGCAATCTACCCTTACCGGTGTCAGGCGTCTTCCTAGTTAGGCCGCTCTCTAGCTCTTCACCTAACTTCCCAGCCACGAGCCGCGCCTGCATTTTATGTTACATATCTTTGTTCTTAGTTTGCATTGAGTATATTAATGGTGTAGGGCCTATGTAATTTCTCACACTTTTTATAGAGTATGATTAGGTGATTTTTTTAAAGGAGCTACTGAAATGGAAGACTATTTAGGATTGTTCTGCTTTTCTTAAAAGTATTGTAGGCTATCATTTTTTTTCTGTTGACGACTACGAAACAAGTTTTTATGGTACAGAACTAATAATAATAATTAAAACAGCGAAACTGTAGACAGTGTTGCAAGAAACAATGAAACTAATTTTGAAAAATTCTGTAAATCGTTTGCGTATTTCATTGGTAGAAACATTAACATAAAAAATATTATTTGTCTGGTAAAGATTTGTCTTCAGTTCCTGGGTCATATGCTGCTGTGGAACGTGCTTGCTATCTAGTGAACTTGTGGTGGTCAGATGAGAAAAAAAAAGAAAATTGCAACATTGCAGGCCTTGCTGATAGTGAAAACAGACTTTAATGGTGTATCGTGTGCTGACTTTTATAATAAAATATCATTAAAAATATAGTGGAAATGAGGCATCTACTTCTGCGGTATAAATCACTATCTACAGCAATCTAGAGAAAAAATTTAAGCCAAATGAGATCATTTGTATGCACGAGACAAAATAAATTTTATTTTTCACTAAATTTTGTAGTCAAAATTTTTGTTTCCTTGAATTGTTACAGTTTTTTTGAGTATTTTAAAAATTTGCCCGTTTTATATAAAAATCATATCGACCTTCATTTGGCTGAATATCTTTGGGCATCAGGCTACTTAGTATGTTTTAACAACCAATTTAAGCCAAGATGCGGCTGAAAGGTATTTTGGTCTTAAATATCACCCAACCTTAATAGACTTTTTAAATTTACATTTGCTTTAGTGTATATATGTACTGTAAAATAAATCCACTCTTCTAAAGCAAACTGTGGAGATGTATTTGATAGTAAGCAGACTTCCTTCACTCAATAAATGCGATCAATGGCAAGAGAAGAAGTAGTGAAATATAGGCAGGTAAAGGAAAATTTACAGAGACAAATGAGAGATAAAATTTCTATAATGGTTACTGAACCGAACCTAATCACAGTATATATGTTAATTAAAGATAATTACTCAACAATGTCAGGTAATACCTTCGTGGCTACTTGCTTCGTACGGCAGGAGAAAGATACATTAGTTACAAGGAATGTATAGCATCACGAGAACATGGACCTACCCACGATTTTATAGATAGTCAAACTCTCTGTAACACATTAGACTTTGGAGACAGGTATATCCTTCTGTGTAATTTTAAGACAATCGCTAAAAAAGTAGACAATATCATTGAAGGAAAATTGATTAAAGGAGATGCAGCTTGGGGCGATATATTTTCAGACTATGTGTGAACTGTCAGTTTTTCTAGCTTATGTTTTCAGGGGATCACTACTTTTATATCTAAATCAACTAGTAATTCGTTGTATAAAAAGTCGCTTCATTTTCCGCGCGAAAGAGATTTGAAGAGAGAAGAGATGTAGAGCGACCGCAAAATCCTCAAGGAAACTGTCAAAACTTTCTAAAATTTTAAAAATAACAAATATATTTAATTTAGTTTATTTTGAAGTGCAACTGTAATTTACGTTTTTAAGGAAATTACATTATTACATTCAGTACAATTGTCAAATACACTAAACAACAAGGCATGATAACTTCACAATACACAGCTCTCTACGCTCGTGAGTTAATTAAAGTGATGACGATCGCTATGACGCCTGGTGTGGGAATTTGGAACTACTTCGTCTGACTACACGTTGTTGCCGAAGTTCCAACACTTAATGCTTTACAACACGTCCTGGTTGGGGCTACAACGTGAATTGCATTAGCATTAACTGTATCTAGAAGACGCCGACCATTAGGAGTTGTAACTATACAGCCCCAAATTCCATTTTTACTATTTAAGTCTCCTAGGAGAATGGTAGGGGTGGATATATCGAATAAGTCCTGAAAGTCTTGTGAGTTCAGGCGTGCAGAGGGGGTTTATAGGCACATATAATTAACAGTTCAGTATTATTACGCAAATGAAGTTTAACTTCACAAGCTTCAAGGCCTTTCAGGGAGGGTAAGTATTAGAGGTGTACATATTCTGATTTTAGCTTGCTTGCCCCTTTTAAATTCCGCAACCAGCCACAGCTTTTAACTTGCTTCAGAAGAGAGCAAGCCAGATTACAACGATGATAAGAAACACTGTCGCTATGAGTCACAAGCTCTTCATAACTTGGTGGGTTTCACAGGGCCTAAGGAAACTGCTAGGCCTGGCGGAAAGAATATGAAACTGGGTATATCAGTGTACTGGTAAGTCGTGCAGTTACATAGTTGAAGAACTGCAGATGTGTTTAGAGTGCAAGCACAAGGAGAATGGAAAATTTTACCCTGAAGGAAGCCGAGGAGAAACTAAAATGTGGAGAGTTTGAATTATCAATGAACAAAGGTACTAGTCCGGCATGGGAAAAATTTTCAAACATTTCCGAGAAAACATAAAATCAATAATAACAATAACAAAAATCCCTTTAGGTAAGCCTACAGGCTGAGGTAGATTTCGAAGTGGTTTTGGTTTAATTTGATGTCGCTGCGTAGCACTCTTCTTCTTTAGCCTTGGCATGACAAACCCGCAATAATAACTGCAAAAAAGAGGAAAGAGAACTTTTTCAAACACTCAAATCTCTCCTTATATGAGAACTATCAAGAAACTGATAGATTGATTTGATTGATTTGTAGAGTACTCATCAAGAGCTTTTCAACGATACCCCACAAGACGTAGTTTCAAAACTTTCGAATTTCCATCCCCCCACCCCTACCCCCACTCGTACCCCCAAAACCCCCGAATCGTTGGTGTCACTGTGAACTCCATAAGGAGTACTCTAATTTATTCAAACAAAGTTTTCCTCTATAGGCTACTTCATAGGGGCTGAGATATAAATGTTTTAAAATTTCAACCCCCTCCCCCGACCACCCCCTTGCGCCAATTTTGCTCATCAATGAACTTGTCCGAACTATTGGGCCTAGAAATAACATAATAAAATGTGGTTCAAATATCTTCAAAATTACGGCCGCTAGAGTGTAAAGATGTATATATATATATATATATATATATATATATATATAAACGTAAAGATATGAAAGAATTTTTCGAAAGTCATGACATGGTATCGATTGCAATAGGTAGATTTTTCTTCGAAATCTACCTAATAATAAAAATAATAAATGTGTTAAGACGCTTAAACGATTTTTAATACTTCATCCACCTTTTATTTATCTGCACGATGAATTTCTTCTACCAGTATGTAGAAAAGCAAGAAAGTATTACCTACACTTTGCAACTACAGTTGTTTAGCTGATAGGAATGTCGCAAGCTTATTCTGGCTTGGATAAGTTAAGTTTAACCTGACCCACGCAAGCCTAAAGAAACCTGCCTGCTTGCTAATGTGACGCTGGGAACTTGCTTGCCTGGCGTTCAAGCGGGTATGGACAAGCTAAAATCGAGATTTGTACACCTCTAGTAAGTATACAGAACTGTGTTTCAACTTACCTTTAACAGTTACAGCCACACCTCCTGACGTTATTGGAGCATTTCGATCTCTTCTGTATATCTTATATTCTGGAACTTTAAACTTTTCCAATGCAATCAGGTGTGTTTCTGTAACACAAGCTGAGAAGATTATAGCCACGGCTATAATTAGATTAATAGTTGATAACGAAATAACTAATGTATTATAGTGCGAAATGATAATAAATAGAATTTATATTTGCACACTATAAACTAGCAAGTTAAAATCTGTAAGCGAAGTTGGTAAAATGAAACACCTGCATAACCAGACGAAATGCCAAGAAAATTCCTTTCAGAACAAAGCAAGTGCTGCACTAGCCTTTATTTGATCGGCGACAGCAGTGCTCACTGCATTGTCAGCAAGTGGCACTCACATGTCACTCAAATTTAGTAACAATGGATGTTAGTGTTCAGTACGGCGAAATACGGATAAGCTTCTAAAACGTTCTACGGTAAGATCCAATCCAAACAGACGTTTCTTATAGAAACGCCTATTTTTGAAGTAACGAAAAAGATTATTTGCCCTGTGATAGGAAGTAGTGATGAGCGAGACCAGTCTTGGTCTTGCAGTCTTGGTCTTGGACTTGCAGAAAATGCAAGACCGAGACCAAGACCAAGACCGCATCAGCGTTACCAAGACCAAGACCAAGACCAACCATGCAAGACCGAGACCAAGACCAAGACCAACCCTGCAAGACTCTGGCAATAACAAACCCTAACTGCAAGACTCTTACAGTCTTGCTATTTGAAAACGTTTTATAAAGCCCCGTTGTGTATGCAGCGAGCCAGCGACCGCTACTCAAAGGCGCCACAGAGTCGCTAGCCGGGGTAATCCCAAGGCTGGTAGGCCTATAATGTAGAGGTTGCCTCATCGTGCGGTAACCAATGAGAGCAGACCCGGTGCGTGACGCTGTCCGTATCCAAAAACGAGCGCACCATTCAAATAATACATGAGAAATCCGTATACAACCTCTCTCGCCACTAAGTTAAAACAAACTACTGCAATGAAAACTTACAATTAATCTGACGGATTTCCCTGAATGGCATTCCATACAGCTAGTTCCTTCAATTGGTGGGAGTTAAATTCACGATAAACACTCCATATTCATTTTTACAATGTTTAATTGCAATAGTTCTCTAGTATTATAGTATGAAAGACAAACAGATGTAACAAAGGCCCTAAGCCATATATGAAATTGCATTTTGCGTACAATATAAATACTGACCACATAATTTATCTGCCATACAGTTATTTAATAACTAGTTTCTCTGACCTCTCACTGGGTTAAAAGAAAGCTATGACTGAGGATTTATAATAATTCTTTATTACAACCAAATGGTCATACTATGATGAATGGAGCAACGATGGATTGATATATGGCAGGGGAAACCAGAGCACCCCGAGAAAGCCTGCCCCGACCCCACTTTGTCCACCACAAATTCCACATGGATCCATTGAGATCCGATCCCGGGTCCCAGCGGTGGAGGGAGAGCGGTCTAACCACTCAGCCATGGGGCGGCCTACGACTGAGGATTTGAAACTTTAAACAGTAGCCCCCGTAACTTAAAACTCCTATTAACATTCTCAGTAGCCTATTTCATTAACGATGATATCCTTTACACCTATCATTAATATTCATAGCCTACTCTCACATATAGAATCTTTCCTGTCTACTAGAACAAAATATAACATAGCTATTCAGCTCATTCCATTCTCCTTGCAAAAAATTTCAAAGTAAAGTGAAGTCTGAAAAAATCAGGTTATACGCCCGGTATTCTTCATAATTATTCAATAAAACACAATTAAACCGTAGATTAATTAAATCAGGAACTTATTTGACGGGTATTTGCTAGTTATTACTTTACAGTTACGTGTCTGATTGTACTCTAGCTATACAGGCCTACATTTTGTTGATGATAGGTAGGACATCCACTGAAAACCTTTTTTTACTACTACAATTTTGTTATTGACACATAACGATGGCGGTGTTTAAGTTCTTGCTGCTGATTCATATTAAGGATGCATATCGAATGGGAAAAGATACTAAAAGTGGAAAATGCCTGGTCTAGAAATATTTTCTTGCATGTGATTATTTATGACCCAATTATTTGAAGGCTCGAAACTTGAAAGCAAGTAGAAAGTAATTTATGGGTGGTAGCGGAAATCTTTAAAGTGTAGAAATAATCGGTTCACAATGTGTTATAAATTAGAACTAGGGTATATATAAAGAGGAATATTATTCTTTGCATCCTACGGGTTTGGGTTTCGAATGGACATTGTGTGATTTGCTATAGATTGCACAATTTCTAAAGCATCTGCTTCAATGCCGTTATGTTTTGTTACTATATTATACAGTTTTAAACAGGTCAGATAGAACCTCTCTCCTATGCGGAAATCTTTTAAACATTTCATACACATCCTGTTAATATTACTTCTTGTCTCCACAGCCGTTCAATTTGAAACTTTACAATATAATATTCATAATTTTACACTCTCAAATAGTGTATAACATCTCGTGGATTTTGGGTTTAAAGTTCTGCAATAGGATAACAGAGAATATTTAAATTTACACTCAAAGTTAACTGTTCTAGCTTATATCACCATGGACGTTTCGCCAAACATCGTGACTTCACATTACTGTTTACATGATAAAAGCAACTAAAAGCAATTAGCTTCCGTTACTTTCGCAAGCAATAATTCATATGTAATCGGTGTAACTTTAAATCATGTAAACGCCATCGATCACAGTAAGATGCATAAAGGAAAACTGCAAGACTCTTGCAACAAGACCAAGCCTGAGTATGCAAGACCGAGACCGAGACCAAGACACTGATGCAAGACCGAGACCAAGACCAAGACCAGGGTTACCTATGCAAGACCAAGACCAAGACCAAGACTGAGAGTGCAATACCAAGACCAAGACCGCCTTGGTCTTGATCTTGGTCTTGCATTTGCTCATCACTAATAGGAAGGAGATGAATTATTTTTATAACAGACATCACGAGAGCTGCTATGAGAAGTAGTGGTTCGAGGGCACCCAGCACGCCAGCACGAGGGGTGCGAATGAAAGTGCAGTAGAGTCCCGCTATTCCAAAAATCCGCCTAGTCCGAACAGAGTTCAGAATAAATACAGATTTTTTAAACATAAAAAGAGGTGAAATTTAAAAGATGTTCATGAAAAAATTTACATTTATTGTTATACAAAGAAGTTAAATAGAGACATTGTTATACAAAGAAGTTAAATAGAGACATACATAGACCCTAAGCTTGATGAAAACGCCTGAAACCAAATTGGAATGAAATCTGGTTACTTACAGCACATGTCGGCTCAATTTATACGATTCCTCGCACATAATTTACGCCTTAACAAGTCAATACGTTGATATTATTAATGAAAGCTGCCTATTCTGAATTCCCGCTAAACCGAACGGTGTTTGGTCCCAATTAGTTCGGAATAGCGGGGCTCTACTGTACGGGAAAAGTTATCGCACCTAGCTAGACCCGGGTTATCTTAATTAACAATAACGGTAAAATCCCGGTGAGCGATAATAGGATTGCGAGTACGAAATTCCACCACACCTCCTTCCCGTTACAAGCGAACGGTGTCAATATAAAACAAGTGGATTCAAGTGAACTGTATTACATTACTGTGTACAAGTATAAATAAACAATAAATGGTGCAAAAATAAGTTGCACAAACTTTCTCGAATATACGTGTTAAAAGCTAGCACAGAAAAAAATTATAGGGACAATTAAATTTTATTTATTGCATTTTCAGAAAACTATAAGTATCTAGAACGGAAAGCATCAGGGTCGGTCTTTATATTCAATGCTTTTACCGTGAAATAATAATAATAATAATAATAATAATAATAATAACAACAACAATAACTTGGAGTTTGCATGGTTTCCTCAATCTCAAAGGCAAAAATGCAAGATACATTGAGATATAGCCGAACAATAGAACAAATGCTGCACTAATGAGTTATTACAAAGAGCCTACTGGTAAATTTGGGTGGCCACTAGGTTTGATTTGAACCCATTATCTCTTCCGTATTACCCCATACCACCTAGCTCTAATAGATTTTAGTGTGTTCATTACGACTGTGAAATTCGCATTTAAGTCACGTTATTTCGATTTTATCTTGGTACCTATTAATTTTATAAAGAATGTATTTTACAAGAAAATTTCTTTTTAATTTTCTCTACAACTTTACTGCGGTAGGTTTTCATGTATCGCCTACTGTAATGGAGATACTCTAGAAAAATTAAAAATAGATACGAGTAAAGTACCCCCTAGGTAATTTTTGCAGAGAAACGGATATAGCCATTTCATTAGTCATATATAATAGTTTCCAATTTTAAATTTTTATTCAAATCGTTAGAGCCAATTTTTCAAAAATAAAAAATTTAAAAAAAGTTTCATGAAAAGTCCTCTTAATATTTCAGTTATAAAACTCAAATTCTGGGCGGTTCGATAAAATTTTGAAAAAGTCCTTGAAAAAAAAAATGAAGTAAATACAATGGATCGTTTATCCGCTGTGCTTGTCCACAGACGGACGGACAGACGGACAGACAGACTGACAGATGTCATTCCAAAAACACTTTTTCGGTTTCTAGGCATCGTGAAACAAACTTTCCCGGGGTTATCTCGATTTCGATTTTTTCTCACGATCACAATACTTTCTCTATACTACGTATATGCGAGAAATTAAAAACAAGACCAGTGAAGATTCCAACCGCAAAATTAACTGTGATTGTTACTTGAATTAAGCAGTAGCGGCTCGTACTTGTAAACGTAGGTGAAGCTCAAATCAAGGTTTGCAAAGTTCATGTCGGTGCATTAGCAGTAGGAAATACAGTACAAAGTTCTCCCACAAGGGGAAGAAGGTGGCTTTATATTTATCCCTGCTATCAATGCACATAGGCCTATATGCACGTTATTATGTTACATTGCTTACCTATTTGTTGTATGTCAAGTTGATCCTCCTATCCTCCAGAGCACGAATAACATTTAAAAATTCACAGACTCCAGTTTCATTCTATGCCTAAGGTGAAGGCATAGCCAACAGCATAGCTTTTTAATGTAATAGTTCCTACATAACCACTGGTGCTGGTTGTACCACGAAGCGTTTAATTTGTCTTTGTATGGCTTGCTAGCCTGGGAATTTAACTTTTCTCTTATCATACTCTCTCCAACGACTAAAGAGAGTAGCTATGTATCCGTTTTAACAGATTCAGTTTTACATTACAGCTTGTGATAAATTTATATTGCCAAACACAATGAAAGTAAACAGCATTTTTTTTTTTAACTAAAGCTCACCTGAACTAATAAAGTGAAATCACTCTTAAATATACGTTACGAACAATCACAACTGACACATAGCAACACATGGAACAGACTGACAATTTGGAGGGAATGCATGTTCCCACGAATATTCATCAGAGTAGAATGACTGTGTTCAAAACATAAAACTTACTTTCCATTTGCTTCCCTGCTACAGTACTTTAAAATTATTAGTGGGATTCTCAATTAAGAATCTGCAAAAATGTAGTCCCCCCCCCCAAAAAAAAAGCGAGGAAATATAATGCCTTCTTATCTTACTTAATAAAACTTAGAAAATAGAATCAGAGCTAAATTTATTTTACTTTGTAGGAAAACTACAGTATTTAGGAAAGAAGTGTAATTTAGACGGTCCCGGCCGGGGAGACAAGTAGTCATAAATCTATCGGCTTAGCTCGGTGAGTATAGGCAAGGAGGCAAGAAGACCAAAAATTGTCTGCTTCAAATATGACGTATATCCCGAAGAGAGGGTGGAGTAGCGGGGGAAATTTTCTACGCGTTGCCATAGCAACCGCTGTAAACAAGAAGAGCAAGAGAAGCTGGAAAGTTTGTTCTTCACCCAGCCCATTGGTGTTCTGTGATTGCCCTCCTGGTGAATGTTGAGGAACTGCGGAACGCTGTCTCTAGCGCGAACATTCAGACAATATATTACTGAATTTCATCTTACGAGAATAACAGTAAAAGTAATAACGATAATAATACTAATATAATAATTATGATCATAAAAATAATTATAAATAAAATTCGAATCAAATAAGTAGGAAATGGTAGGTGAATTTGTTCTTCACCATCTTCCCCTGAATAGCCGCTACTGGAATTAAGTGTATATGGTGAGTAATTAGAACAGAAACCCGCATAATATTTTAACCAATAGTGCCCTGAAAACTGCAAGAGATTTCGTCGCAGACCTCAAGAGCTCGACCGGAGCCAATTTGACGAGGAAGCTGGATATAAATAATCATCGTGCAAAAAAAAAAAAAAAAAAAAAAGCATAACGGATCTCGGAAATTGAAAAAAACTCCGTAAGCACCGCTTACGGCACTTGTATCGCAATATACTATTGTTTATTTACATGTGGTATGTATTTAGGAATGGTTTGTATTAGGACTTGCTGTTGAAACTGATAAATGCATAGAATGCTGTTTTACAGACTGATTAGGGTGCAGAAGGCTTTGACGCCTGGTAAGCTGATCTGTTGATGTATTTTGACTATTCTGAAGCTTGTTTTGAGTTTCAGCGGACGAAATCATATTAGCAGAAGAAGATGGATTGTTGATTATTAATTGCCCAGAATCAGGCATGATGGTATAAGCCATCGAAATGTATTTAAGTTAGTTTTTCTTAAAATACTAAACGATATCACAAATTTCTTAAACACAGTAATGAGGACGAGGAAGTGCAGGAACTTTTAGAACACACAAATTATGTAAATATACTGGAAATATAGTGAAATTGAATTCTATCTATTGAATTTTGGCTGTATTGAGGCCGGTCGTTAAATATTATACTATCACTCCTTAAGCCAACAATGCGTGTGGTCACTGCCTCCTGAATAAAAAAAATTGATTTGTGGTAAAAACACTTTACAGTTTATGAAGTACTTACTGAATATAGAAATACTTATATAGTGTAAACTGAATTTCTTACCTTAATGAAAAGTTTGTGACGAAATCTTCACTACTGTATTCCTCATGAAACCTTACTTTTTGGCACCAAATTTGAAATATGGAAAAAATGACTATTCTTTTCTAACCACAACTCAGTAGCGTGTCCCCTTAATTTTAATATGAGTAACTTCAGAACAACAAAATATACAATGCACCTATTTTCTATAGGTAGTTACGCTTATTTTGTATTGAATCTTTATCAAAAACAAAAAAAAAAAATCATCAAGAGAGGCAAAAAATGGAAATATTTCCATAATGCGTTGCTCTGTTGAATGATATGCCGCTGAAGATACAGCTTCGCCCGGGGATCATTTGTAATGGAGTCTAATAGATTACTAATGGCATTTATTAAGTCTTTTGCTTCTGAAGACCAGGACCCAAGCAAATACCACACAAAAAATTACCAAAATTTCTCGATACTTATTTATATTTGTGAGAACGGCTGAAGCCTCAGTAGACCAGCGAGTTTTAGCGTAGAGGCCCATCCTAATGTGTCCACGCATGTTGCATCTCATAGTAACAGTTTTCCTCTCGCCCAAGGGATTGAAATCAAACATCAGATGGAATAAAAAAAATTGATGGGATACCCATAGATGACGGTGCCTCTTTAAGGATGTCAATTTTTTAATTATAGGCTACAGGTAACTCTGTTACGTTGGTTACATGTGCTTAGTTAGCTCATCTATATGGCTTTTAATTTGTTCCTTTGCCCCTAATAATAAATGCAAACGTCTATAGAAATTTTTCATTTGATATTCTATCATTTTTATGCTACTTCGTTAACTAAAATGCAAATTCCCCAACCAATATTGTTCTTATTTTATTGGCAGTTATCTGTACTTAAGGTTTGGTTTAGTAAATGCTTATCAGATACTAGCTGGTCACCCATCCTTCTTACGGGTGAAAAAGTATTTTGCACACCTTTTAGACTCACCAAAGAAACAACATTGAACTATGCGTGTATTCACATATCACAGATTTGATTTTTCTTTTTAAATCACAGCAATTTTGTCTGTGCGAGAAAATGAATCTGATCAAGCTCGGCACAACAGAATTTAGAATTTGAACTGGAGGTCATGTTCAATTCTTTAGTGAAACACCGGGAGATCGTTTGTTCACATGGAGTTAGATGCAGACAGGCGTCGTTCCCAAACTCCGGAAGAACGTCAGCCGTATTAGAAACGAAATATGGTTACTTCCTCGTTATGTTTCTCGTGTGGCTCTTGTGAAAAAAAAAAAACATTTTATCTCTCCGAAGGACGGTTAACCAGCTAGTGAATTACACAAGTGCTGGTAATTGTGACAAAAAACACATTGTGTTAACAATTATTTCGATAAATGTAAAGTGCTTTAAACAAGTAGTTATATCTAGGCCTACTTCCATTGCGTGCATCATGACGCCATGAAATATTGATATTCATCTGCTTATTTATTTATTTTCTCTTTGCTTGTTTTCATTTTAATTGACGTTGGATTTTATTGACTATGATATTAGATGAAATAGTGGAAATGAATTAACGACTATAGTCCTATAACCCTTCCGAGTATAAAAACTATGTTCATACAGAATTTCAGCTCTATCAGGTTAGTAGGTTTTGCGACAAATTGGAACAGAGATAAATCATACATTTTAATTGATTTCTTAAATATATAAGATATTATAAAACATTCTTAAAATTCGCTGCAAATTATACATCAGTGGATTTCACACATATCTAGGCCTAATGTTATTAAACAAACTAACTTGATGTCCATTCTGCATGCAAAATTTTCTAATTATTATGTCTTATTCTTACTTACCAAGAGTTCTTTAACATTTTATTTTTCACATATAATATTTACAATTCCTACGGAATATTCTCTTTATAATTTTCATGCATGAAGAAAAAATCCGTTTTGTTTAAAAAAATCTAAATATTAGAATAGGTCTAATAAAATACAAGAAAACTAGGTTCATTTAAAATTTGTTGTACATAGAAGGAAACTACACTCAGTGCTGAGGATATAACACACATTACCGGCATTCCAGAATATAAAAAAACACACAAATTAAATATATTTGTAAAACATATAATAAATATTTTTAGTTAATTCTTCGACATCAAAATAAATATTATTTATTTTGTTTTGTTTTATTTTATTTTAAATACAAGAGTATTTTATGAGCATTGGGCAAATTTGAAATAAATTACTGCCGGCATGTTCGTCTTTTGATAAAGTATTTTTCTTTCGATGTATTCAATTGTGATGGCCCAGTCAGCCATCAGATTGTTTTATTTGTTATTAACATTTATTTTTGGTTAATTGATATATTATTGAATATTGCAAATTTATTGATTATATTATTCATTAGTCATATGACATTTAACTCATCAATCTTCGGTATGTTGTAACAAAGGAATATACCGACAGGATACTGTGGTCACCTGAAATAATAAAATGTACATCTGGGAAACTACATAGGATATAGCTGACCACATATCTTCCGGTAAAAAGGATGACATAGGTGACTCAAGAGATGCAGGATATTGCATCAGATTTTCTTGAGTTCGATTCTTGTGCAATTCTTGTTCTAGTATTTATTATGTTGATTATTTACCATAAATGGTAAAAGGATGAGTCTCCTGTCGCCCCCACTAAACCGTGGGAGTAAGCCAGTATATATACCACACCAGCCGTTCTGCTGATGATCATATCTACTAGGCACATCTTCATAGCAGAGAATTACTGTGCGAATTATCCCCGGCGGGTAGAAGACTCTTTTTGGCAAACTTATATATATAGAGCAAAAGATAATCATGGAAGAGCTGGACATGGTTATTCTATGTAAGTAGACTTCTGTCTTATTTTCAAGAGACTGGCTTACGCGGATTAGTAGTAAAGTATACTTAATTTAAAGAAATCCTTTAAATTCAGACAAGAATGTTAACTGATTTCAAGTGTATTATTTATGTTACTGTATAAGTAGGAATCCTTAAATTCAGAAAAGAAGATTAAGTTGGTTCCAATATCGTAACCGTAAGAAATATATATATGTAAGTAAAAATAGTAAATATAACTAACATTTATATTATCCTAGTAATATTGTAACGTGCTTCAAGGGCTGAACACCAAAGGCGGTACAAAATACAACTATTTTGATAATTGGAAGCATATAATGAAAAGGAATCGGGGGTTTCCACATCAAATATAAATATTATAATTTGAATAATGCCAGTTTATTACAAATTTTCCAGTTCCAATATATGGGGTGGCTGTACAAACAGTGTGCTTATAAAGTAGAAATAGAAAAATACACATCCTGTGAAGCAGGCTTACAGAAGCCAGTTAAGTTTGGCAAGCATCCTGTGAAGCAGGCTTACAGAAGTCAGTTAAGTTTGGCAAGCATCCTGTGAAGCAGGCTTACAGAAGTCAGTTAAGTTTAGAAATCATCCTGTGAAGCAGGCTTACAGAAGTCAGTTAAGTTTGGCAAGCATCCCTTCAAAAAAAAGTATAATGGAGTAAATATGACAGCAACCGAAAACTATAGAAAACTGGTGGGTAAAACAAAACGAAAGCTAAATTAAATAAACTAAAACCCACCAGCAAGAAAACCAACTAAAAGAACATACCTGCAGAAATTAATAGAGTTGAAGATCAAAGCAAATTACATGGTGTAGGAATCCCACCGCAAAGGCTTTCACCAACCCTCTCAGGCAAGGCCTCCAGCTCCGCGGTATCCTGGAGCTTCACAATGCAAGACGGCGATGTCACCTCATCACTTGCATGTAGACAGGGGAGCCTTTCCTCGCCCGGAGATCGGAAGACTTCCTCGTAGGAAGATCTAAAGTCAACTCACTACTGTTCCGCGCTCGGAACAAGAAAAACTCCCCCCGGGAAACGCCCCCTCAGTTAGTACCAGCTACTGCATAAAGAGAGCGTTTAGCGGGCAAAGAGAACAGAAAAACAAAGCAAAGGCCAGAAGGGCTAAAAAGAAAACGCACCCGGAAAACAACAGAAGGGAGACTTGCGCAAACAAAACTCGGCAAAATGTGTACGTAACATAAGAGGAAACATGATATAAACAATAACCTAAATTTAGAAGAAAATAACCTAACGTGAGTAAAAGCAATATAAATATATTAGAGAAAACACAGTGCCGGCAATAAGCGGCACATCCTCTCCGGCCCAGGAGAAAAAATATTTCAAAATTTTTTTTCAGCAAAAGTATTGTCTTTGCAAAAATTCGTCCATTAGAGCAAATAGGCCTGCCATAACGAGCATTAATGTCTTCACCAAAATGAAAATTAATAGGGTCCACCTCTCAATTAATTCAGAATTGATACATATGAGTAACCAGAGTCTTAAATTTGCCTAGCCATAACAACTGCACAGAAACACCATGTAGTCTATTACATCGTGTAGAGATAACGTAGACATGTAGTAATAACCAATAGTTTGTATTGTGGTATTAATCCAGTAGTTGGTGACGGAGTAATCTTCTGTTGTAGTAGTTGTCGATGAAGACTGGCGAGTAGAATTTGATTGGTAGAGTTGAGCAGCAGATGAGAAGATTTCAGCAGAAGTTTTGATATATGGGTGGGCTATTTCTGGTTTCAGAAGAAGCAGCGCTAGGCGTCCCCAGCGTCCCAACACAATAGCAGAGTAGAGGGTGGCCCAAAACAGAATGGCGACAAGCTCGGCAGGAACTTACTAATTGGGCCATTGAGGAGGGCCACGCACCAATGCACAGAACAATCTGAAAATACAAACTTATATGAAAAGCAGGTACGTACACATTTTAAGAACTGACAAAATAGTCTCTGAAGGGGAAAAAGCCATTTAAGCACAAAATTGAAAATCATTATTGGCTTTTGAAAATAGATCATAAATTATAACATTTTTTTTTTATGTTTCTAGAAAAGTCTATTATTGCAGACTGAACACCCTAAAATCTAAAATACATGTTGAGAAAGTCTCTTAGAAATATATCCCTGAAGGGGTAATAATAAGTAATGTTACATTCTTACAGTGGAACCAGCCAGTAAATGTAACTACTAGATTTCGTTTCCTTTTTTATATATATATTTTTTTCTTTAAATTTCCACAAGATTTCAAAGAATGAAAGTTTATGACAATTAAATTGTTTAAGTGTTCGATGGTTCCATTACCATACCATTACATAGAAAATAATTTGAAAATAAGCCCAAATTAGGTTTTTTTTGAAGAGACAATCAATTAACAACTTCACCAATGGAAGTAGATTTAGAATAAGTTAATATACAATTGCTTTGAATAGAATAAAAGAGTAATTTTGTATATACAAATATAATAAATTAATTTAATAAATAGTTTAATAAATAATTTAATGAATAATTTAAATTCATCAATATTATTCAATCTTGCTATTAATTTCATTTATGATAATGTTTGTGAACAAAATTTCGCTACGAAGTATGGGTATAAATTAAGTGCTGACACAGAACCCATATGCTTAACAGGATTTGCTGATGATCAGGCAGTGACTGCTCGCAACATTGATTCTGCAGTTCGCGTCATTGATGCTACTCAAAACCTTCTTACAACCATAGGCTTAGAAATAAATGCTGATAAAAGCTCAGCAATTGTTGTGAGTCAAGGCCAGCTTGTACAAAGCAATTTAAACTTAGGATGTGGAGAAATTATTTCTTCAATCTCTGAAAATGAAACCATTAAATATCTTGGTTGTAAGTTTAACAGTGAGCTTCTGTTCAATAAGGACGCATTAGTCCCTTTCCACCAAAATTTAGAGAAATTAGCAAAATCTGCTTTGCTAAAACCTAATCAGAAGCTCAATATAATCAATCAGTATATATTTCCATCTCTCATATATCCTTTGCAGACTGCGCCTTTGACTAAAATTCCATTGTATGTGCTTGATGGCCTGGATGTCATTATACGGCGAACTGTAAAAGAAATTGTTGGACTTCCTGACAGAACTGCTAGTGCAATGCTATATGCACCTCGTAAGTTACGTGGACTAGGACTGATTAATTGTCAATGGGAAGCCCCGTTGCAACATATTTCTGTTGCTAAAAAGTTGACCAATTGTGACGATCCCCGCTTCCTCCTGGTATTTAATTATGACAATGAGATTCAGCAGAGCTTGGCAAGGCTGAGTCCACTGGACACGAGTAATACTCAAATGAGCTCTCGGCAACTTAGAAGAGTTTTGCGGTTGAAATCATTCGAGGAATGGTAATCAATGTCATGGCAAGGTATCGGCGTATCTCATTTTAAGGAATATACAGCCACTAACAACTTCATGGCGGAGAAAGTTAAGCTCACTTCTTCAGAATGGACAGCCCTCTTGAAATTAAATATAAATTATGCCAACTTGAAAGGAGTTCCTGGAAATCATAGTGAATCGAACGGGACATCCCTTTGTCGCAGATGTGCAAAGGAGACTGAAACACCAGGCCATGTGCTCGGATCTTGTCCCTTCAATTCTCTCCTGATTACCCAGAGGCACCACAAGTTGAAGCATGCACTTACCACCATGTTAACAAAACAAGGATACGAATGCTTTGAGGAAGTCCATGCTATTGATGGGACAGGATCCAATCGCTTTGCCGACATCGTGGCTTTTAAGAAAGGATCACATGAAGCTTACATCCTTGACCCCACAATAAGGTATGAAAATAATGCTGCCGACCAAGCAAACAACGTAGACCGTGAAAAAAAGGATATATATGAAAGCTGTATTCCTTTCTTTAAAGAGAAATATAGGAGAAATTTTGGTGATCGGCATTTTACTGTCCATGGACTTTTATTTGGAGCAAGAGGTACTGTATACCGATCGGTTGCTGACGTACTTAGGAAGCTGGGACTGGACTTATCATCCTTAAATCAGATGGCAGAAAACATCATTGCTGACTCAGTGGGCATATTGCACCACCACATATATAAGAATATATAGTAAAAATTGTTTACATGTTTTATTTAAACTATTGTTTATATGTTACCCATTTTTTACCATCATTTGAACTATTGTCAAAAGTGATTGATTGGTATGCTGTGTCTATGGCAACTTGCTTGAAGCAAGCAGCTCATTTTGTTCAATAAAATATATTCTCTTTAACAAATAATTTAAATAGAAAATTTCTTTCCATTTAAGGTTTTATAGATTGAGTCATATTGAGTTTTTTTTATTTTTATCTCTTGATTTGTAGATTTTTTTTATTAGTGAGAAAATTTAATGTTAAACATGAAACATAAAAATGAAAACGCAGTTGAAAGAGAGAAAATGATATAGCAAAATGAAAATGACATGTATGGTGATAATGAAAAACGATAAGAAAGATGTAGATGTTGTAAATGATGTAAATAGGAATAAATGAATGTACTAGTACAATAGTAGGATGAAAGAAATGGAAAATATGACAAATGGAGCGTATTCGTCGGGCAGGAGCTAAAGAGGTAAATATATGAGAAAGTAGGTAGGGCCAGCTTCTTCAAATCTGCTACGACGCCGTCCGCACCTCGGCGGAGCAGGGAACTGCCTCTTTGGCAGAGCCTTCTAGAAGTCGAGCACACACACTTTCAGTCTTTCTCGGGCCGTACGGGGGTCTGTAAAATAAAGAAACCAAAACCTCGGGGTTCAATACCCCGGCAACGGAAACCATTGTCCACGCCCCGCTGAAAAGGAATTCCCGGTAACTCCTCAGCCGTCCGAGGACAAAGAAGGAAAAAGCAACCTCCTCCATGGAATTAGCAGACGTACCTGGAAGCCGCGAACCGAAACCAGGCACGTCCTCCCATGAAAGAGTCAAAAAACACCCGTCAAAACAACGGTCAAAAGGCACCGCCAAGCGAACGCAATAGAAAATTGAAAGAACAATGAAAGACCAGTTTATATAAACTGATAATCAAAAGATCCATTTGAAAATACAACATACTTTAGATTTCAACACTGGCATTAGTTTAATACTAATTAAATTAGTTGAGGTAATTTTCAAAACCAGTGAAACCTTAAATTCAATTATTTTGAGTTGACTAGACTTAACCAGATTCTCAAATCTTTTAGTGTTTTTTTGTTGAGTCATCATTTCCTTTTGTTTTTTTTTCTTTCAGCATAAGTATTAATTAGCCGCACAAAACGAACCAGAGAAGGTTCAAAAGCAAACTTTGAAAGCGGCAAGATTTTTTTTTTTTTTTGAAAGCCAGGTCGGACAATGCTTTGCGTTAGATAGAGGTTTTGGATACTAGATATTAGTACACTATCATCAATAAAACACAATAATAATAATAAGAATGTAATAATCCACTAAGTATATACAAAAAATAAAAATAAAGTAATTTTGAAAATGATAAATCATATCATAGGAAAGAAACTAAACAAAACATTAACCTGATATTAATTTTATAATTTGTATTTACAGAAAGAATACAAAACAGCAGGTATGCAGAAACAAAAAAAAAAAAAAAACAAATCGGAGAGATACAGCCAAACAAAACAAACTAAGAGACGACAACAGCGCAGAGCCACACTAGAAAGGGGAAACCGGCGCTAGCAAAAGAACATCAGAAGGAAAATATGTATAATAATGAGAATGGTGAAACGAACTTTAGAAATAAATGTAGCTATATGTCAAAAAGGAAAACCAACGAAAGGCTCTATATTTATACATCCCTAATGATGAAACCCATATCCAAGACAAAGGCAAGAAATTTGAATGTAACGAGCTGACGACTCTCAACACAAACACAAAACATGAATACGCGAATGTAAAAATACTAAGAATATAATAATAGCAATATCTATATATTTATTTACTTTATAAATGAACACCCTTAAAAACGGGGCACAAAAAAAAAATTTAGTCAAGATTCGCTTATTCATGTTTTAGTGGAAACAGAGGGTCTAGATAGGAGGAAGAGAGAAAGATAAGGGAAAGAAGAAATAAAGCAGAGAAGAAAGAAGAAGAGAAACCCCTACCTGATGCAATGTATTTATATATTTTTTTTTCTTAAACCCAGAAAATTTTATACTGGTTGAGAAATGACCTAAAACCTTTTTTTATATATATCCAAATAAAGAGCAAAACGAAATTAGAATATAGAATGTGGTTAGGTTCTAAAGTAGACAGAGGACACAGTAGAAAAGAAAAGACGACAGAGGAAAACCCCAAAGAAGGAAACCCTTAAGAAAGAAGAAAGAAATCTCCGCCTAACTTGACTCGTGCAGCTTGGGAATGTCAGCTCCCATATCTTCACGCCCTCACATGAAGATCCCTGAGTGCTTGAGACCCTAAACGAAAAGAAAGTTAGCTTAGAAAAGGCCTATAGGAAAAGAATCCGGGAAATGCTCTAACCTACCAGACTAATAACCTAACTAAGAAAAGAGGAACAGCAAAAACGTCGGATGAGTGGAGCCTATGGCTAATATACAAAAAAAATCGGAATCAAGCAGCTAAACGGGCTAGACAGAAAATATCCCCAAAGAAAACAGGCAGCTAAAGCCTGAAAATATGAAAATAGAGCACAAATCACACGCACCGCTCCCCGGAAAATAGGCCTCGAAAAGACTGGCCACTTAAACACTAGGCAATGCTGATTAACACAGTCTTACGGGCACAAAACATCACGGAAGAACAGCACGGAAACGGCTCAAAAAAACTTACTACCCTGCAACAATCCAACAAAACCCGACAGCAAAAAAAACCCACAGAGACTTGCTCTAGTGAGACTGCCGGAACGAAAGCAATTACCCTACGTATCTGGCAAAAATTTCCACCAGATCGCAGAGAGCAGAAATAGACGAAAATATGAAAACGACATGGTACAAATACTGAAAAATAAAGCATAACGCTCACAGTAAGACCGCCGAGGCTATACAGCCATGAAAAATAATAACACTACTAACCTGCCAGGGAAAAAATTTCGACGACTAACCTAACCCGAAAACTGGATAATAGAAAAACTTGAAAAATGAAAAATTTTGAAAAACCCTAGAAGAAAACTGCCAAAATGACTGAAAATTTACGATCAACCACGCTTTGCTACCACTATGTAACGTGCTTCAAGGGCTGAACACCCAAGGCCGTACAAAATACAACTATTTTGATAATTGGAAGCATATAATGAAAAGGAATCGGGGGTTTCCACATCAAATATAAATATTATAATTTCAATAATGCCAGTTTATTACAAACTTTCCAGTTCTAATATATGGGGTGGCTGTACAAACTGTGTGCTTATAAAGTAGAAATAGAAAAATACACATCCTGTGAAGCAGGCTTACAGACGTCAGTTAAGTTTGGCAAGCATCCTGTGAAGCAGGCTTACAGAAGTCAATTAAGTTTAGCAAGTATCCTGTGAAGCAGGCTTACAGAAGTCAGTTAAGTTTGGCAAGCATCCTGTGAAGCAGGCTTACAGAAGTCAGTTAAGTTTAGCAAGCATCCTGTGAAGCAGGCTTACAGAAGTCAGTTAAGTTTGGCAAGCATCCCTTCAAAAAAAGTATAACGGAGTAAATATGACAGCAACCGAAAAATATAGAAAACTGGTGGGTAAAACAAAACGAAAGCTAAGTTAAATAAACTAAAACCCACCAGCAAGAAAACCAACTAAAAGAACATACCTGCAGAAATTAATAGAGTTGAAGATCAAAGCAAATTCCATGGTGTAGGAATCCCACCGCAAAGGCTTTCACCAACCCTCTCAGGCAAGGCCTCCAGCTCCGCGGTATCCTGGAGCTTCACAATGCAAGACGGCGATGTCACCTCATCACTTGCATGTAGACAGGGGAGCCTTTCCTCGCCCGGAGATCGGAAGACTTCCTCGTACGAAGATCCAAAGTCAACTCACTACTGTTCCGCGCTCGGAACAAGAAAAACTCCCCCGGGAAACGCCCCCTCAGTTAGTACCAGCTACTGCATAAAGAGAGCGTTTAGCGGGCAAAGAGAACAGAAAAACAAAGCAAAGGCCAGAAGGGCTAAAAAGAAAACGCACCCGGAAAACAACAGAAGGGAGACTTGCGCAAACAAAACACGGCAAAATGTGTACGTAACATAAGAGGAAACATGATATAAACAATAACCTAAATTTAGAAGAAAATAACCTAACGTGAGTAAAAGCAATATAAATATATTAGAGGAAACACAGTGCCGGCAATAAGCGGCACATCCCCTCCGACCCAGGAGAAAAAAATATTGCAAAATTTTTTTTCAGCAAAAGTATTGTCTTTGCAAAAATTCGTCCATTAGAGAAAATAGGCCTGCCATAACGAGCATTAATGTCTTCACCAAAATGAAAATTAATAGGGTCCACCTATCAATTAATTCAGAATTGATACATATGAGTAACCAGAGTCTTAAATTTGCCTAGCCATAACAACTGCACAGAAACACCATGTAGTCTATTACATCGTGTAGAGATAACGTAGACATGTAGTAATAACCAGTAGTTTGTATTGTGGTATTAATCCAGTAGTTGGTGACGGAGTAATCTTCTGTTGTAGTAGTTGTCGATGAAGACTGGTGAGTAGAATTTGATTGGTAGAGTTGAGCAGCAGATGAGAAGATTTCAGCAGAAGTTTTGATATATGGCTGGGCTATTTCTGGTTTCAGAAGAAGCAGCGCTAGGCGTCCCCAGCATCCCAACACAACAGCAGAGTAGAGGGTGGCCCAAAACAGAATGGCGACAAGCTCGGCAGGAACTTACTAATTGGGCCATTGAGGAGGGCCACGCACCAATGCACAGAACAATCTGAAAATACAAACTTATATGAAAAGCAGGTACGTACACATTTTAAGAACTGACAAAATAGTCTCTGAAGGGGAAAAAGCCATTTAAGCACAAAATTAAAATTATTATTGGCTTTTGAAAATAGATCATTAATTATAACATTTTTTTTTATGTTTCTAGACAAGTGTATTATTGCAGACTGAACACCCTAAAATCTAAAATACATGTTGAGAAAGTCTCTTAGAAAATAAATCCCTGAAGGGGTAATAATAAGTAATGTTACATTCTTACAGTGGGCCCAGCCAGTAAATGTAACTACTAGATTTCCTTTCCTTTTTTTTATACATATATTTTTTTCTTTATATTTCCACAAGATTTCAAAGAATGAAAGTTTATGACTATTAAATTGTTTAAGTGTTCGATGGTTCCATTACCATACCATTACATAGAAAATAATTTGAAAATAAGCCCAAATTAGGTTTTTTTTGAAGAGACAATCAATTAACAACTTCACCAATGGAAGTAGATTTAGAATAAGTTAATATACAATTGCTTTGAATAGAATAAAAGAGTAATTTTGTATATACAAATATAATAAATTAATTTAATAAATAGTTTAATAAATAATTTAATGAATAATTTAAATTCATCAATATTATTTGTATTAACAAATAATTTAAATAGAAAATTTCTTTCTATTTAAGGTTTTATAGATTGAGTTACATTGAGTTTTTTTTTTATTTTTATCTCTTGATTTGTAGATTTTTTTATTAGTGAAAAAATTTAATGTTAAACATGAAACATAAAAATGAAAATGCAGTTGAAAGAGAGAAAATGATATAGCAAAATGAAAATGACATGTATGGTGATAATGAAAAACGATAAGAAAGATGTAGATGTTGTAAATGATGTAAATAGGAATAAATGAATGTACTAGTACAATAGTAGGATGAAAGAAATGGAAAATATGACAAATGGAGCGTATTCGTCGGGCAGGAGCTAAAGAGGTAAATATATGAGAAAGGAAGTAGGGCCAGCTTCTTCAAATCTGCTACGACGCCGTCCGCACCTCGGCGGAGCAGGGAACAACCTCTTTGGCAGAGCCTTCTAGAAGTCGAGCACACACACTTTCAGTCTTTCTCGGGCCGTACGGTGGTCTGTAAAATAAAGAAACCAAAACCTCGGGGTTCAATACCCCGGCAACGGAAACCATTGTCCACGCCCCGCTGAAAAGGAATTCCCGGTAACTCCTCAGCCGTCCGAGGACAAAGAAGGAAAAAGCAACCTCCTCCATGGAATTAGCAGACGTACCTGGAAGCCGCGAACCGAAACCAGGCACGTCCTCCCATGAAAGAGTCAAAAAACACCCGTCAAAACAACGGTCAAAAGGCACCGCCAACGAACGCAATAGAAAATTGAAAGAACAATGAAAGACCAGTTTATATAAACTGATAATCAAAAGATCCATTTGAAAATACAACATACTTTAGATTTCAACACTGGCATTAGTTTAATACTAATTAAATTAGTTGAAGTAAATTTCAAAACCAGTGAAACCTTAAATTCAATTATTTTGAGTTGACTAGACTTAACCAGATTCTCAAATCTTTTAGTTTTTTTTGTTGAGTCATCATTTCCTTTTGTTTTTTTTCTTTCAGCATAAGTATTAATTAGCCGCACAAAACGAACCAGAGAAGGTTCAAAAGCAAACTTTGAAAGCGGCAAGATTTTTTTTTTTTTTGAAAGCCAGGTCGGACAATGCTTTGCGTTAGATAGAGGTTTTGGATACTAGATATTAGTACACTATCATCAATAAAACACAATAATAATAATAAGAATGTAATAATCCACTAAGTATATACAAAAAATAAAAATAAAGTAATTTTGAAAATGATAAATCATATCATAGAAAAGAAACTAAACAAAACATTAACCTGATATTAATTTTATAATTTGTATTTACAGAAAGAATACAAAACAGCAGGTATGCAGAAACAAACAAAAAACAAACAAATCGGAGAGATGCAGCCAAACAAAACAAACTAAGAGACGACAACAGCGCAGAGCCACACTAGAAAGGGGAAACCGGCGCTAGCAAAAGAACATCAGAAGGAAAATATGTATAATAATGAGAATGGTGAAACGAACTTTAGAAATTGTTCGGTGCTCAGTTTCTACGCTATTGAGAACTCTATAGTTATTATTTTGCACTCCATTATTATTTACGCACACGAACTGTTATTCTCATACATGTATTTGTTTCCTGGTAAAAGGTTATACAGTTTCTCACTTAAATATGATAGGCGCTGGTATGCATCTTTTGTGGTTTATTCTCTTTGTAAGCTTAACTCAGCATTTGTTTTGTATTATCTCTGTATCGTCTAGTCCGAGGGGCGCAGTAAGATGATGTTATGCGCATGAGTATCCCCTCTCTCGCCGCTTAACGGCTTTTGTCTCTTGTTTACGTAATAGCTGCCTGTATCAATCTGATTCATTCTGTTCTATTCTATTCTATTCTTCGATCTTCTACTGTCTTCTGTCCGAGTCTGACTGTGTGGGATCTGCTGTATCTGCGATGTCTGCGTGATAGTTTGGTATTCAGGTGAGCGGCTTTTGTATTTTGTATAGTATATTTTTTGTCACGTAAATTTTCATATATATTGTTTTTTCATTATTCAGATGTAGTTTTGTCCGCTCACCTGGGTTTTTGTCAGTCATTATTTTGTCATATTTCTAAATTTTACATCACGCAGATATCGGTTTGTTTGAAATGTATGTATGGTGTGTGAATGTTTTTGACTCCCTTCCTTTCTTCTTTTCTTCTTTCTTTCTTCTTTCTGCCCTTCAGGCACTTCTTTATATCTCACAGAATATTCTTTAGATTGCAGTAATGATTCAGATTTTTATTATAAATTCCTATACGCAGACATTTTTGGTTCTACTACTAGGCAAACATAACTAATAACCTAACATGGTTCCACAAGTAGTCTTCTTTATGTAATTTGGTAAAAGCAGTCTGACCATAATTATAATCATTATAATTTTTTAAGAGGTTACAGATTCAGAAAGGTTTATGTTCAGTTTTTGCCATAGTAATTGTAATTATATTGTAAATAAATTTATCAGTATGAAAATTTACATCTTTTTCTGGTATCGAAGCTAAATTTATATTTATATAAGTTTTCATCTAATTCATTCCTATCCCCTATTATTGCACTGTTTTCCAAATCCTATATGCCATAACCTATATGCAATGGAACTCCAGTTCTGTCTTCGAGTGGGAAATACCAGTCATCTACAGTGCGGGGAGTGAAGCAGCAGTGCCGCAGCATCAGCACCATGAGCTGTGCAGCAGCATTAGCTGTGCAAAATAAATGTAGCTATATGTCAAAAAGGAAAACCAACGAAAGGCTCTATATTTATACAGCCCTAATGATGAAACCCATATCCAAGACAAAGGCAAGAAATTTGAATGTAACGAGCTGACGACTCTCAACACAAACACAAAACATGAATACGCGAATGTAAAAATACTAAGAATATAATAATAGCAATATCTATATATTTATTTACTTTATAAATGAACACCCTTAAAAACGGGGCACAAAAAAACATTTTAGTCAAGATTCGCTTATTCATGTTTTAGTGGAAACAGAGGGTCTAGATAGGAGGAAGAGAGAAAGATAAGGGAAAGAAGAAATAAAGCAGAGAAGAAAGAAGAAGAGAAACACGTACCTGATGCAATATATATATATATATTTTTTTTTTCTTAAACCCAGAAAATTTTATACTGGTTGAGAAATGACCAAAAATCTTTCTTTATATATATCCAAATGTAGAGCAAAACAAATTTAGAATATAGAATGTGGTTAGGTTCTAAAGTAGACGGAGGACAGAGTAGAAAAGAAAAGACGACAGAGGAAAACCCCAAAGAAGGAAAACCCTAAGAAAGAAGAAAAAAATCCCCGCCTAACTTGACTCGGGCAGCTTGGGAATATCAGCTCCCATATCTTCACGCCCTAACATGAAGATCCCTGAGTGCTTGAGACCCTAAACGAAAAGAAAGTTAGCTTAGAAAAGGCCTATAGGAAAAGAATCCGGGAAATACTCTAACCTACCAGACTAGTAACCTAACTCAGAAAAGAGGAACAGCAAAAACGTCGGATGAGTGGAGCCTATGGCTAATATACAAAACAAAATCGAAATCAAACAGCTAAACGGGCTAGACAGAAAATATCCCCAAAGAAAACAGGCAGCTAAAGCCTGAAAATATGAAAATAGAGCACAAACCACACGCACCGCTCCCCGGAAAATAGGCCTCGAAAAGACTGGCCACTTAAACACTAGGCAATGCTGATTAACACAGTCTTACTTACACAAAACATCACGGAAGAACAGCACGGAAACGGCTCAAAAAAACTTACTACCCTGCCTCAAGCCAACAAAACCCGACAGCAAAAAAAACCCACAGAGACTTGCTCTAGTGAGACTGCCGGAACGAAAGCAATTACCCTACGTATCTGGCAGAGAGCAGAAATAGAAGAAAATATGAAAACGATATGGTACAAATACTGAAAAATAAAGCATAACGCTCACAGTAAGACCGCCGAGGCTATACAGCCATGAAAGATAATGACACTACTAACCTGCCAGGGAAAAAAATTTCGACGACTAACCTAACCCGAAAACTGGATAGTAGAAAAACTTGAAAAATGAAAAATTTTGAAAAACCCTAGAAAAAAACTGCCAAAATGACTGAAAATTTACGATCAACTACGCTTTGCTACCACTATGTAACGTGCTTCAAGGGCTGAACACCCAAGGTCGTACAAAATACAACTATTTTGATAATTGGAAGCACAGGGGTTTCCACATCAAATATAAATATTATAATTTCAATAATGCCAGTTTATTACAAACTTTCCAGTTCTAATATATGGGGTGGCTGTACAAACAGTGTGCTTATAAAGTAGAAATAGAAAAATACACATCCTGTGAAGCAGACTTACAGACGTCAGTTAAGTTTGGCAAGCATCCTGTGAAGCAGGCTTACAGAAGTCAATTAAGTTTAGCAAGCATCCTGCGAAGCAGGCTTACAGAAGTCAATTAAGTTTGGCAAGCATCCTGTGAAGCAGGCTTACAGAAGTCAGTTAAGTTTAGCAAGCATCCTGTGAAGCAGGCTTACAGAAGTCAGTTAAGTTTGGCAAGCAACCCTTCAAAAAAAGTATAACGGAGTAAATATGACAGCAACCGAAAAACATAGAAAACTTGTGGGTAAATCAAAACGAAAGCTAAATTAAATAAACTAAAACCCACCAGCAAGAAAACCAACTAAAAGAACATACCTGCAGAAATTAATAGAGTTGAAGATCAAAGCAAATTCCATGGTGTAGGAATCCCACCGCAAAGGCTTTCACCAACCCTCTCAGGCAAGGCCTCCAGCTCCGCGGTATCCTGGAGTTTCACAATGCAAGACGGCGATGTCACCTCATCACTTGCCTTTCCTCGCCCGGAGATCGGAAGACTTCCTCGTACGAAGATCCAAAGTCAACTCACTACTGTTCCGCGCTCGGAACAAGAAAAACTCCCCCCGGGAAACGCCCCCTCAGTTAGTACCAGCTACTGCATAAAGAGAGCGTTTAGCGGGCAAAGAGAACAGAAAAACAAAGCAAAGGCCAGAAGGGCTAAAAAGAAAACGCACCCGGAAAACAACAGAAGGGAGACTTGCGCAAACAAAATGTGTACGTAACATAAGAGGAAACATGATATAAACAATAACCTAAATTTAGAAGAAAATAACCTAACGTGAGTAAAAGCAATATAAATATATTAGAGGAAACACAGTGCCGGCAATAAGCGGCACAATATTAAACTCAAGTATATATATTGTAATCAATATGGAACTCGAAGAGATGTGTTTTATCTGTGCTTTAATTATTTGTTCTATCCATTTGCTTTAATGGTTAGTTATTCTCAATAAATATTGTATATGTTAAAGAAAAGGGGTGTAATACGTCATTTCAAGGGTACAAGTTAGGGCCCCCGCTTGACCATCCCCTTCCTTGACCCGCGACATGACAACTGGTGGCAGCGGTTGTAGATTAATTGAAAAATAGTAACTATGTTAATTTTCGAACCCCGGTCGAGAAGAGAAAGCCAAAGTTGATATAAGTAAACTAAATTACTTTATAGTAGCCTATTGTGATAATAGTATTAAGACATTATAGGTTTAATAACAACATACGTACCGTATGGCGTGGTGTTGTTTCAAAAGACGTGATCCCTGTGATAAGGAATTTACAGTTCTTTACGTTAGAGGACTTACCGTGTCAAATTCGCTAGCCTTGCAAGAATCCACGAAGTATGCCAACTAACTCGTGGAACGATTTTTTAAGAAGTATACAGACATAGCCATTTCCAGGATTAAGGAACATGAGCATAAGTTTAGAGGACTAATAGCTGAAAGTAGATTGGAAATTGCATTTGAGGGTCGTCCTAAGCATTTTAAAGCTCCCATACAGAAAATTTATAAATATGAACATGTGGAAGGTTTGGCTGTGATTTTTTACTTAGAAGTTCGAATAGTAATTAGATATATAACTCATGATTACGAAACATTAGAAATAGAAAGGACAGATTACCTCCCTCAGTATACTTGTACTAGGTCCAGGAATGAGGACATAAGAATTTCATTTAGGCAATAGTAGAGAGTAAGCTCGACGACATTCACATACCAATTATTTAAATATAATTAGGCCTATTTACATTTAAAAATGATTTTTTCTCTTTATTCTCTACCTCATTCCCTCCGGACCCTGCACCTAGAGGCCCTTTCGTTCGCCAGTATAGACTGACGAAGGCCCCTCTGGGGTGAGGACCCGAAAGTCGTACGAGATTGTAGTATCGCAATCTCCTTGGGGCCGCGGCCACGTGGGGAGTTGCCGTCACGGCCCCGGACCATAGAAAAGTACCACAGGGTACGTCCACTCTTCTGCTTTACCGCAGAGCCGGCATCCCCTCCGCCGGATGACTTGGATATACCGATGAGGCACACCAACAGTGGGCATTATCTGAAACAATTAATTTTAAGTAAATAGGTAGATCAAAATGGCCCAAGAAACCAGACCTTAGGATTTGTCGCTAGCAGGATGGATTCAAGCATGGGATCCGAAAAGTGGGAGGCCAGTTGCAAATTTTTTTGCGGAATATGGAAGCTGCCGGAGAGTTAGGAAATTTAACAGATAAAGATAAAGTTAGATTAGTAATAATGAAAATATTGGGAGCAGTGCAAACTTTTGTTGATACACACCCCGAGTTCCAATAAGAAATTACGTTTGCGAGACTAAAAGAAATATTTCTAGAAAGATTTTAGATGTTACACAAGGACTTCTATTATTATTCGCAATTGCAGGCAGCGACATAGGGAAAAGATGAGTCAATCACAGACTTTGCTGACCGTCTGCGACGTTTAAGTAGGCAAACAATCAGAAGAGTCGCGGATGCGGCTTAACAACGGGCAATAAATACAGAGGCAGAAAAACGCTTACTAGCAAGTTTTATTAATAGGTTAAAAGGTAACCCTGGCCTGAAAGTTAAGTATCAGATGCCCGAGACGCTAGATAAAGCCATTAAGATAGCCACCATGGCAGCCCAGGCGGAAACAGACGGAGATAAGATGCGTGATAAGGTTCCAGCACGGGTATTAAGTAATGAAAGTCGAGGCTATCAGTCGCAGAATAAATATGGTGGTGGTCCTAGGTCAGCGGGACGTAGTGGACATTGGGGCAACAATACTAGAAGGAATAATAATAATAACAACAGTGGTGAAAGGAACGCCAGCGTCAGTAATGCGCAGAGAGGCTGTTTTACACGAGATCCTGGTCCCAGAGGATTAAATATCGCGCTGAGTGCACCAGGAGGTAACAGTAGTTTTCGCAGCACGGGTTGAAGGGGTTACCAGTGTCGGGAAATTGGGCATATCGCAACTTATTGTAGAAAAGGGCGAGGGGAGCGCCAAGGCTTAAACGGGGTAGGGGGACCAAAACAACTTCGCAGGTCTTCCCGAAATAAAGCCGAACATAGAAATCGTGCCATCCACAGTATATCCGGCGACGGGATTACTATTACCTGTTTATATTGTGTGCTGCGCTCCTCTGGCGCACGAACATGCAGCATTACATACACGAGAGAAGGCCGCACGTGTGCGCAGGCGGGCGCGTGCCAAGGTGACACAGACAGCCTCCGCCCAGACCACACCGCTAGGGATTGGTGCCTTTGTAATGGTGAAAGTCAAGCAGTATATAAAGGCTGCGTAAAATAGTGAATGTATGTAGTCTGCTACATGTATTGTGACTCAACACATTTACCGTACAGCAGAACAACAAGAATGGCAAGCCAGCAGATAGAGTCTATCAGCACCGACGCTTGTAATATGGAAGACGTCGTACTGACAAGAGGCAAAGCCGCACGTGTGCGCAGGCGGGCGCGTGCCAAGGTGACCCAGACAGCCTCCTCCCAGACCACACCGCTAGGGATTGGCTCAACTACGATACCACAGGAAGCTCTTTCAAAGTCCAAGGCGTCGTCGACGGAGAGCTGGATCACATCAACGAGTTGATGTATTCCAATCTCAACGGCAACAACGTCGTCGGACATAAAAGCAACGTTCATTACACCAGCGTGTTGTAGACGAAGATGAAGGATAAAGCAGATGCGGGTAAATACATAGATTACCCAGACACAGGTCGTCCCAACATCAATGCCGGAACGGTTAAATTTTCCATGGAGGCTGCTATTGCTAAAGGACACGAGTTCAAGAAATCACACGATTTCATACACGGTGTGATCAGAGACGGAATATCCGTCTGGCCTTTGGTTTTGAAAGGAGGTTTCGTCAATCAGAGCATAGAGGGTTCCCTTCCCACGTCCTTGCAGACATCTGCGGAAATCACGGGCACGGCACCAGCAACCAAGGAAAACGAAGAGTTTTACATCACGAGGAAATAAGATTTCGTGGGAATGAACTACGGTAATGTCAACGAGGGGCTTGGCAGCAACGTTCAGGTCATAGAAAAATGTCAATCCAATATGAAACCCACCAGAAGCAAAATTGATTACAGACCCGTTCCGGTGTTGGCTTTCGGCCAGCAACCGGTAAACGCATCATCTCCTTCCCAGATTAACACTTACGTTTTTTTTCCATACGGATTGGCATGTTAAATTTCACATTAAATTGGTTTGTTTCGTTAATTCGTATTTTCCTTTGATGCAAGTAATTCCTTTAAATCATGCCACCGTGGGTGCAGCGAGTTTGCAGCTAAACGGTATGACTTGGACAAAGTTGTACGCCTTGCCCAAATTCTTCGGCATGGCGTACTTTAGTTTAGGACAGGGACACAACAAATTAACAAGCAATTATAGGAGTCGTGATGTGGAAATGAAGGATGGCGAATTTGTTTTGTTGTAAAAAATAACACTCGTACAAGTATGTCCTAAAATACGAACATTTTTTATTACATTTCAGTAAACATGGAATCATACAGATTAACAATATCTGGTGTTGTTGTTGTTCTATCATCTTCCTGTAACATGAGACCATAAGGCTTGAAAAATTTTCTCACAGCAAATGGATTGAGTTCTTTGAGGAGAACGGGAACGTAGGAACCGAAGGGAATTGGTCTCCAGTAAAATTTCTTTATTCTGACTTCCCATTGCGGGCCTTCGAATTTGTCCTCGTTGGCACATACGAAGACCGGAAATTTTCTGACCTGCTTCGGAGGCTCGTACTTTACGTCCACTGTAATAGCGTCGCCGCTAAAGAGTGCGAGCAAAGATTGCATAGCCCCCGGATCCAGGTTGGGATCGTCAAGTAGGATACAATTACCTTCGGCAAAAGGCTGCATGGAAAAGGTGCCGGAGTAACGATTTATTTTTGTTACTTTTTTTCATTGGAGAAAACTAGAGCATATCCACGAAGCGAACTTCGTTGGGATCGTCAAGTAGGATACAATTACCTTCGGCAAAAGGCTGCATGGAAAAGGTGCCGGAGTAACGATTTATTTTTGTTACTTTTTTACATTGGAGAAAACTAGAGCATATCCACGAAGCGAACTTCGTTTTCATGCAAATGGGTTCTCCAATGAGAAATACAGTGTTAAATTTACCTGTGGTAGATATACCCCACTGATACAAATAATGTATGGAAGATACTTTATCGTCCTCGTGTGGAAATTGGTAGTATAAAAGTTTCTGAACAATGTAATGCGTTTCGTTCACAGAAAGGTAGGTTTCTGCGAACGGTCTTTTAACGCTTTCGAAAACACAATCTACTTCACCAAAATGACTGTTACCATGAATGTAATTTTGAATTTGAATATAGTCCATGTTATTGATAATTTTTTCTGCACATTTTATGCACTGATTTACAATTTCTGAATCTATTAAACCGAATCGCATGACAAAATCCAACGTTTCGGTGATACCTGATACAGGACAACTCGGATGACCCAGAACGTAGTTCAGGATCATTTGTTTGGTCGTGTTTCTAGTACCACCGATTCCGGATTTGTTCCCAGCAATCGGTTCAAGTAACTCATGATTTCTGCTCGAAGTTCGTTCGTGCTGTTCTCCAGGATGGGATCCGAAGTCGAGACCAGAGCATGGAAGTTCCGACTCCTTGGGACGTTCCTGACGTTCACGGTCCGATAGGTCGATAACTCTACGATCGACGGTCCCATCGTCTGTTCTTTGAACTTGTACGAATATCTGTCCTTATCCTTTTCGAACGAAATAGCCGAACAGGTTGCCAAAGTAGGCTGGTTGATATTCCCCAATGCGTTTAACACTGCGTTGACCGCATCGTCGTATCCTCGGAATCCCTTTGATGGGGAGGCATTGGCAACGTCCCATGCGGCATGCGTGGACGCGGTGAATGTGGCTTCTCTCTCCGGCGTCGTGCTTGTATATGATGGACCAGGTATTCCGTCTTTCCTGATGTCTTGCAATAAGGACTGTAAGCAGGTTTTGCAGTCCTTTTGCATCTTTGCTAAACACGATGTATGATGGTAAGGTCGACGCCGTGTCTAGCAATTTCCTCCACGACGTCCTCTGTTCCCCGTCCATCAGAGCGAGCAGAATCAGGTAGAATCCTTCTATCTCTTCCTTGAAGTCTGATTGCAGCAGCGGCAGTTTCTCGGCCAGACGCTTCAACCCTTCCTCCGGCGAAGCCACCACCGTCACCATGGCCCGAATCAGAAGTAACGTCGCTTGCTGGCCAGTCATAGTTGCCGTCATTGTCATCTGCTTGATCTGCGTCTTCCTCTGTAACAATGCGATGCAGGAGATTGCTTTTTAAACAGTACTTGGTTAGTTTGCTTACGTATTACAGGATTTTAAATTTTTTAGTTGTTCTTAACAGCTGAGGAGAAATACCTTCGAACGAGATGCTCTGCATGGTTCTTTTTTATATTGAACGCATGCTGGCATTCCTCCTTCCCCTCGAATTCCACCATTTTGCACTTCGGTGTGCATAGGTGAAGGTGTACAAAAGGGGCGTCCTCCGGTGCGAGTGCTTCTCCCTCGCCGTCGGTAAAGACATTCATTATGTGCCAGTCCATGTCTAATGCGACGGCATTTCATCCCTGGATAAGATGAAATAATCCACCACATCATAGTCGAACCTAATCCCTGACTCTTTCGTCATCCAAATTACAACTCCTTTGGCAGTTCAGGTAGATCGTAAGAAAACATACCACGTACCTTCGTCGGTATAATTAAGTCGTCGTTTGTAGCGTCGGAAGTCTTTCCTTTTCTATTCGTGGAAGTAGCAGCAGCAGATGAAGACGACGCTTTAGGCGACTCGTCCTCATCTGTCAGTACGACGACTTCCATATTACAAGCGTCGGTGCTGGTAGACTCTTGGCCGGTTCCACCGACAAACTTTAAATATACCCAAACGAAGACTTTAGTAACGCGCTATTACTGTATAACGTCTGCGTTAAGTGGACACTGTTCCACCAACACTGTTGTCGTTAAAATAAACACCCGTTTCCAAACGCGCGTTAGAAGGCAGGCAATCTTGGTACACAAGCTTCTCATACATTCACTGTTAAACCTGAGAACACACGACCAGTAGTTATCATATTACATCATTAAAAATTATAAATATGTTGAGTGAGTATTGTTTTTTTATATATCGAAATGCAAAAATTGAATGTTATATTGTTTCCATGCCCGATTTCTTCGCCATTCAAAGTCATTTTTCCATTGGCAACGTTGGCTGCTATGTTTCACAGTAGCCAGCAGAAAATAAACATTAGTAGTAGAACGCAATTATTAATCTTATAGCAATTATTAATGTTATTTATTTTATTAATGCAGTATATTATACAATTTATGATCTTGCACTCGCACTATTAACCTATCATAACTTTATCATAATTTTTTTAAGCTAATAATTTCTTTCGATGCTATTGGTATCAAAGATGTATCAAACATAAAATGTGAATTGGTCTAGGCTATACGCCTATTGCTGGTGTAATATTATTACAATTTATTATAGCATATCATAAAATTATTGCAAACTATTACAATGTGATAAGTTCACAGCTTAGCTCTTACCCTAATTTTGTAGTCATAGGAGATAGAAAATGGCATTTTCCTGGATAAACACGGCAATAACAAACACATAACACACTCAAAAAAGATTTGACTTAGGCTAATTATTCTTCAATAACAATTAACACCGTGCACTCTTAATTTATTGAGAAGTAATCCAATAGAGATATATTAATCAATTTCACATTTCGTAAACCTACTAGTAATAATACAAGCTAGAAAATGACAAATACACAACGGCACTTTCGATGGCATGTAGGCGCAACTATGAGCGAAATACTTCAGAATGCTGTTGTATGTCGTGAAACTGCGAAAAACATTTTATTTTGTAACCACTCGGCTGCTTCAATGTTACAGTGTTAACTGACCCTCTCGTCTGAGTGACTAGTTTTGTCTTGTGGAATTTGAGAAAACCCCAGATCCTGCTTTTGTGTTCATGCTGAGGGTCACATTCTGCTAGGCTACCTGACTGCTCTACCCTAGCAAAGGAAATAAATGAATCACTCCCTTGTTTTCATGTTATTCTTCAGAAACTATAATTAATGCATTATTGTACTGGGTTTATTGTTTAATGTGGATAATACTGCATATTGTAGCATACAACCACATTCGGCCATCTTGTTTTGAAGCAAACGCGAGATTTAACTCAAGGAATTTCTGTCTTTAATTTAACGCGAGTATTAACGGGCGTGATGAAGTAACCAGGATCGGTGGAACGTAAACATGGTAAAAGCAGGAGAAAACGACGCGTTTTAGCCGTAAAGAAGGTAGGTGGAACTCGCCATCTATCTGCTGGCTTGCCATTCTTGTTGTTATGTTGTACGGTAGATGTGTTGGGTCACAATACATGTAGCAGACTACATACACTCACTATTTTACGTAGCCTTTAAATACTGCTTGACTTTCACCATTACAAAGGCACCAATCCCTAGCGGTGTGGTCTGGAGGAGGCTGTCTGGGTCACCTTGGCACGCAGCCGCCTGCGCACACGTGCGGCCTTGCCTCGTGTGCTGCGCGCCTCTGGCGCATGAACATGCAGCATTACATTACATTAGGACATTTAAAGCTGGACGGTGAGCAAGAAGTAACTTTTTTTATTAATGAAAGTCCATATAATCATACTTTTTTAGTTTGTGACAACTTCCCCTGGAGATGGAATACTGGGTGTCAACTTCCTAAAGAAGGTAGGAGCATAATTAGACCTGCCAACCAACTGCCTCTCGGTGGGGACCAGCAGATTCCTTTAATATGTAGCTCGCTGGGTGCTGTCTCGCGTGACGTCGCGCTAGATGGAATGGGCTAAGGGGAATCTTCTGCTCAGGGATTGATCACCCCGCTACAGGCTTTGGACCCTACAGAGTGCCGCATTGAGCTACCGGACACTGTTCAGGATAACTGTCCAGGTTGGTTTGCATCAGTCATCCTAACGGAAATGGTTGAATGCACGATAGTCCGTGCCAGGGTCGTTGGAAACGAAATACCTGATGACTCCCCGTGTGCAGTGTTTGAACCGGTAGAAGCCCTGCTACCTGGTTTGTATTCACCACGTGCTGTAGTGAAATTATACAAGGATCCTAAAGGTATCCCGGGGAACGGTCCCTTACCGACCAAAAGCCCCCAATGTTTTCCCTCAAAGCCTCGCGAAAAACCGGAGGACGAATGGCAGCCCAGCTCTCCATGTACCAGTGAGCGGTGTATGGACTCCGTAGCAGGAAAGCTACCGAGACTAACAGGCGTTCAGAGTTATTCCAATGGGACGCGAAATGTTCAGCCTCTTTGCCCCGGATACCAAGGATACCTTGGGATGAAGTAAAATTTGAAATCACTTGGCAAACAATCGCATGAAATGAATAGCCCGTCTCAACATATACAAGTAAAATTAAATAAGTCATACACCATCCTAGTGAATATTGTAAATCGGTCAGCAGAAGTGATAGTGTTATCTAAAGGCACAGCTCTAGCGACCTATCTCCCCTACAGGAAGTAGAAATGATAAACAGTGTCGCGAATGCATCATTAGCGGAGCGAGAAGAGAACTCTGAAGAATTTAATGATTATGTCGCAAAAAAACTTATTCACTTGAACAAAGAAGGTAATGAAATAATTTCTATTGTATTACATAAATATCAACATTTATTGTATAAAGAAGGCAGTAAAGAAATAGGCTGTACCAGTAAAATTAAATATGAAATAAACACTGGAGACGCGAAGCCGTTTCGAAAGGCCGCGTACCGAATCCCGCATGCACTGAAACCAGTAGTAGAAGAACAAATTAACGATATGATAACAAGGAGATCATTTCAGAAAGCTTATCCCTTCCATAATAGTTCTTTAATCTTGGTCCCCAAAAGGTCCAGAGATGGTAAACCAAAATGGCGATTGTGCGTTGGCCTAAGGACGTTAAATTCACAGACAAAAGTGGATGCGTAACAGGTACCCAATATAAGAGATATTTTAGATTCATTAGGACAAAGTAAAGTTTTTTCGGTATTAGATATGGCCAGTGGTTATTGGCAAATCGAAATAGCCGAAATAGACAGAGAAAAGACAGGATTCAGCACTCCCCAAGGACATTTCCATTTCAATAAAATATGTTTTGGTTTATGCAACGCTCCAGCGACGTATTCACTTTGTATGGACTCTATTCTTATGGGACTAAAAGGAATAGACGTCCTTGCCTACCTTGATGACTTATCGTCTTTGCACCGGATATGCGCTCCCAGGTACAAAAATTAGAGCGTGTATTCCAGAGATTGGAAGGGGATAATTTTAAAATTCAGCAAAAATGTCAGTTTGCTGTAGATCAGGTGGAATATTTGGGACATATTGTCACTAGTGAAGGCATAAAACCAGACCCAAATAAAGATAAAGCTATTTGAGATTATCCAGTACCATCCAATATCCGAGACATACGCTCTTTCGTAGGGCTAGCTTCTTATTATAGAATACATGTTCCGAATTTTGCTGAGATTGCGCAGCCTTTAACAGCATTAACTAGAAAAGAGACAAAATTTGAATGGGGAACAGCCCAGCAGGAAGCATTTGAAACGCTAAAAGAAATTTTAAGTACACAACCGTTGTTAGCATACCCTGACTTCTCTAAAAATTTCATTGTTAGCACGGATGCTTCGAAGACCGCCATTGCGAGAATTTTGTCACAAGAGTTTGATGGGCATGAGAAGTCTATAGCTTATTGTTCCAGACAGCTAAACAAAGCAGAAATAAATTATAGCGTGACCGAAAAGGAACTGGCAGCAATGATCTTCGCCACCAAACAATTCCGATGTTATATATACGGAGGTGACGGACCGCGCCGCCCTGAAATGGATGTTGAACTTAAAAGATCCCATTTCGAGGTTAGTGAGGTGGAGCTTAAGATTAGCCGAGTTTGGCTTTACGGTAGTGTACCGTGCGGGCCGGAAATTGACCCACGCGGATTCACTCAGTCGTCACGTGGCTATGACGTTTTGTGAAAAGAACTTGAGTAATGAGATAATTTTGCAAGCCCAGAAACAGATGCAGACTGTCAGACTTATCACCGGAAAAAGAAAAGGCATCCGGAGTTCCGCTTAGATAACGATGGTTTGTTATACAAACAGAGTAAGACAAGCATATCCGGTTACGCGATAGTAATTCCAAAAGAATTAATTTCAGTAATACTACAATATTGTCACGCTACACCATTTGCTGGACACCAAGGCGTTCATAGAACAGTAGCTCGAATTGCACGCAAATATTGGTAGAGCACGCTAAGAAAGGATGTAGAAGACTTTATTGGTACCTGTGATAAATGCGCTCGTAGGAAACCAGGTACCGCGGGAATTGTACCGCTAGCGGAACCGCCGCAAGCATCAGAATTTTATCTACGGATTTTGCGTGTAAATTACCTACAACAGATTCAGGGAATTGTTATGTGTTAACATTTGTAGATCATTTCACACCGTATTGCTTTGCGATACCGGTCCCTAATCAAAGTGCAGAGATAGTGGCGCGGGAGTTCGTTTCGAAAATCGTGCTACAGCACGGGACGCCGAAGGCTTTGCTTTCTGACCAAGGAACACAGTTTTTGTCCAAATTCATTCAAGAAGTGTGTAAGTTACTGAAAATAAATAAACTCCAAACCACGGCATATCATCCACAGAGCAACGGCATCTGTGAGCGGTTTCATAGAACACTCGCTGATATGATATCGCATTTTGTGAGTAAAGACGCAAAACGTTTGGACGAGTACGTGCCATATGCTGTAATGGCATATAGAAGTACTCCGCATACAGTAACAGGGTATAGCCCGCATTATTTAGTCTTTGGACGAGAAATGAGGCTACCTATTGAAGATGATGGGCAAATAACGATCGGAGAGCAGGGAGAAGTGAAAGATTATGAGTCACATTCAAGTACTTGCCGATAGATTAAAAACTGCATACGAGTCAGTAAAAGCCGCTAACAAGAAAGGCCAAGAAACATCAAAGAAGTACTTTGATAAATGGAAAAGGCTAAGAGAATTCAAAGTTGGCGATTACGTATGTGTATACAACCCCATAGCTAAAAGAGGGTCGGGAAGAAAATTTGCCTATGCATGGCAAGGACCGTCAAAAGTAATCGATAGGACCCCCGACGTAACGTATGGGATAAAACGAGATGATGGAAGTTTAGTTGTAATACATGTGAATAAGTTAAAAGAATGCAAAGTGCCTATGACAACAGAAACACATCACATACCGGAATCAGGTAGTAAAAGGTCTACCGAGAAATTTGAGCAGGAGCGATCCCAGTTAGATGCCAGTTTAGAGGAACCAGAAGGAATTGAAATGATGGGATATTCGAGACCGTTTATATGTATTGAACAGGAACCAACCGACGAAACTGCTGATATGTCAAATGAGTCGATAGAAGCAGAATTTCCAGAGTCCGGAGATGAGTGGTTACCTCCGTACAGAGAAAGGGCAGGAACACTACCCGAGATTAATAATAATCGTTACGAACTACGCTCGAGAGTGCGAGCGGCAGAGAATAATGTAAATAGAAACCCTGTACGTAGAGAGGAGAATGTAGATTTAGCTAGGAATAATAACGTAGGTTTAAGAAGATATGAATTAGGCACGCGAACGTCAGAATAAGAGGAAATATATTTTTTTTTTGGAATCGCTGAGCGATGTGGTTACATTTTATTAAACGGTCCATTATCTCCAAACCGTTGTAGTGATATAGTGGACTGTAATAGTGGATATACATTTAAATGATTATGACAACTTGATTTTAGGCTTAAACACTGCCCTCGTTGAATTAAACGCAGGTTATAGAAATTTTATAAATTTTGTACAACGTCATATATTTGGGAGAATTAAACAGATTAAAAAATTTAACGGCTGAAATGGAAACAGATGTTGCCGCATTTAAGGCAGTAATTTCACACAACATGAAAAATCCCTGGGGAAAAAGGGGCTTATTTGATGGCGTTGGATACACATTAAAATATATTTTCGGAAATCTGGACAGCCGAGATTTAAACAGGATTAACAGCGTAATAAAAGACTTAAAAGGATTTGCAACCAATATGGTTCACACGACGGACCAACAGGTTACATATATTAAACAATTGGATAAAAGAGTTAGTCAAAATTCTATCCTTATAGTTAAAATGGCTAAGGATTTAGGCAACGTGTTAAGGGACACGATTCGAACCGAGGACATTAAGCATTAAAGTGGTTTATGTTTGCGACGCAGACTAGGGAAATAGAAGTAACTATTCTCCATATGAAAGCCTAACTTATGCAGCTACAAGAAAGCCTCGATATGACGTCAATAGGCAAACTATCCACAACCTTATTACCTCCACACAATTTCACTAAAATTTTAAGTGAGATCTCTTTAAACCTGCCGGAAGGAACGAGTATGATAACACCAACCACGGCCGAATCAACATACTTGTGCTATCAGCTAGCGGATGTAAACGCTTCTGCATTTCAGGAAACAATTGGACTTTATATTGAAATTCATTTAAAAGGTATTGATATGTACTTTGAAGTGTATAAGGCCCATTGGTTACCTTATTTTGAACCTGAACTTAATCAGTTTATATCTATTAACGTTCCAAAGTCTACCTACTTAGCAGTCTCTGAAAATATACAGATGTTTACCGTCTTAACTGAAGACGATTTATTTATTTGTAAGAAAGGTGTGTTTACCATATGTCCAGCTGATTATGTTTTGTATGACACCAGAGCTAATAATTGCTTAATAAAGTTGTATTTAGGTGAAACAAAACAAGTACAGTAAACGTGCCAGAGAGTCATAGAAAGTCCACAGTTTGCGCCTATCTGGATCCGGTCCACACAGAGTGATTACTGGATATACAGTCTAATTGCACCCCTAGCAGTAACCAAGAAATGTCAAAATGGGAGTCCGCCGGGTGAGAAATTCGTCACAGAGACTGTGTTATTAAATGGCACAGGGCTATTCAATAATACCTATAACTGCTTTATCTACGGGGGCACATTCCAGTTGTTACCACACTCAATAGGCCGATCTGTGTACGAACTAAAGACACCTGCTATAGTGATACCGAAAATTAATGCTATGCTCACTCAACAAGAAATCGAGATTTTCCAGATAAATTGGGATGACGGAAAAGGAGATCCAGGAATAGAAACTGCTATTAATATGGACCTAGCGGGAACACGACCCAGGATGGACGTGACCAAACTGCATCGATCCCTGCACCGTCTACAGAGCCAGCCAGAGCTGACTGATCACCGTATCTTACCCATGCCATAAAGTGGTGTGTCACTAATTTTAATAATAATTATTGTGTTAAGTTGTGTGTTTAAGACTAGGTTACTGGAAATAAGAAGAATTTATAAATTATGCAGACACAAGGAGGAGGTACCTAAACCAGCGCGACGTAGTCAACAAAAGGGACATCGTACACCTCCATCTGTTCTGGAATATATTGAGTTAATTGCTAAAGAAGAATAAATTGAACAGATGATGGACGAGAGGACACGTTCATTCCACGTCGCATCAATAGTAGAAACTGACCCAGAAAAAGTGTTATATGCTAAACATTAATCACGGGAACTCTGATTTCTTGTAAATCAAAAAGTATTTACACTATTTCATGCTACACCGATTTGATTACAGTAAAAGAGCTATGCATATTACACTTACCTCAGGATGGAGAAACAATTCAAAATTTCGCCGCCCGGCGTCCTCCTCGTCTGACGACGATGCGGGCGACGGAGGTGGCGGCGATGGAGACGGAGGTGGCGGTGAAGGCGGCGCTGGCGGACGAGCTACAGGTCCTATCGCCGCATCGGGCGATGGAGCAGGGGCACCTTCCCCTTCCTCAGCACTAATAGTGGCCGCATCACTGTCATAAACTAGTTCAGCCATTCTAGCTTGTAGTAAAATTAGTTAAGCTGAACTTTGCTATAATATACTGGAGGAGATGGGAAGTGGTCTACCACACCTGCCACTAGAAAACGATCAGTCTTGCAGACGACGTTTTCATTTAAGGTGGGAGGGGTATGATGGCCCAGTCAGCCATCAGATTGTTTTATTTGTTATTAACATTTATTTTTGGTTAATTGATATATTATTGAATATTACAAATTTATTGATTATATTATTCATTAGTCATATGACATTTAACTCATCAATCTCCGGTATGTTGTAACAAAGGAATATACCGACAGGATACTGTGGTCACCTGAAATAATAAAATGTACATCTGGGAAACTACATAGGATATAGCTGACCACCTATCTTCCGGTAAAAAGGATGACATACGTGACTCAAGAGATGCAGGATATTGCATCAGATTTTCTTGAGTTCGATTCTTGTGCAAGGCAAGTTCTAGTATTTATTATGTTGATTATTTACCATAAATGGTAAAAGGATGAGTTTCCTGTCGCCCCCACTAAACCGTGCGAGTAATCCAGTATACGAGTATATACCACACCAGCCGTTCTGCTGATGATCATATCTACTACGGACATCTTCACAGGAGATAATTACTGTGCGAATTATCCCCGGCGGGTAGAAGACTCTTTTTGGCAAACTTATATATATTGAGCAAGAGATCATCATGGAAGGGCTGGACATGGTTATTCTATGTGAGTAGACTGCTGTCTTATTTTCAAGAAACTGGTTTACGCGGATTAGTAGTAAAGTATATTTAATTTAAAGAAATCCTTTAAATTCAGACAAGAATGTTAACTGATTTCAAGTGTATTATTTATGTTACTGTATTAGTAGGAATCCTTAAATTCAGAAAAGAAGATTAAGTTGGTTCCAATATCGTAACCGTAAGAAATATATATATATATATATATATATGTAAGTAAAAATAGTAAATGTAACTAAAATTTATATTATCCAAGTAATATTAAACTCAAGTATATATATTGTAATCAATATGGAACTAGAAGAGATGTGTTTTATCTGTGCTTTAATTATTTGTTGAACAGTTTGCTTTATTGATTAGTTCTTCTCAATAAATATTGTTTATGTTAAAGAAAAGGGGTGTAATACGTCATTTCAAGGGTACAAGTTAGGGCCCCCGCACGACCATCCCCTTCCTTGACCCGCGACATGACACAATAATGCGTCAATTGCGATTCTCCCTCTTATGTGAAATTTTCATCACTTTTTTATCACCAAAGAAAAACAGATTATATATTTTTATTGACTATTAATTAGCTCCTGTATAAGTGACCTATCCTATTTAGTATAATAATATATGGTATTCTAATAAAGCGCAAGTGTGTGTCGTCATAATTTTTAGTTTTATGTCTATCACTTTCGTTTTATCGCATCTACGTACTTGCTTTATGTAAATTCATGATGTCAGTACACTGAACCATCCTTCTAGCTTCTTTGATCTGAAACAATCATACGTCGATTGGATATACATAAAGCTGCGTTATATGCAAAAGGAGATATGAAAATAATAGACCTATACAAATTAATGCGTGGCGAAGCATTATAAACTCTTATAACAATAAGTAGACCTATTATATTAATATCACTAAATTACATAATAACAAAGCTTTCTTGTGGAAATTCTGTCTATAATTTTTACCGGAAACGTTTCAAATAGAAGTTTTAGCTCCTAGTGTAATATATATTAGGCCTGAATCACGTACAAAATGTTATAATTTAGCACGCACATTAAGCAATTTGTGTAGAAACTTTAAACAAAATCGTCAAGGCCGTTTTTTTGAGAAAATCGTCAAAAGTGAAATTTTCGTCATATAAAGTTGTTAAAAAAATGAAGACACAGTCGTCGCCAAGCTTCGTTCGCATCCCCAGAACGTATTAAACCAAATGTAAATTTTTACATTTTTTGTTCTGGAGCTATACTGATCACAGACACCATGCAATCTTCTGATTTTTTTTGTTTAATTCAGGAGAATACGTGTATTGGCGTTGAAAACGCAACATATCATTTCGGGTCGAACACAAAAACATGGTACGGGTAGAGAAAGTAAAACGTGTAAAGCGCAAATATATAGAGGTCTATTTATACATAAATATTATATAACTCCTTCGTTCATTCAACTAGACTGGCACATACAGTTCTGTTACGACTAAATATATGAAGTAAGCCAGTTGGTGAAAAAAACGCGCTATCAAAGAAATTCTGAATAGAGCTTTTTATAACAAATGTCGGCTAAGTCTGATAAAAGACTAAATCAATGGTTTGAAATTCCTCATCATGCACCTTGGTGTTAATCAGTGGCGTAGCGTGAGGGTAGTCTTTGAGACTGAGTCTACCTAAATAAATTGCTAAGAAAACTGGAATCATAAATAAATAAATAAAAGCATCGTCAACCAAGTTATTAATCATTATAAACCCATTAGTACTATCATTCAAATATTTTTCGCCGCTGCATACCCCACTTCCACTGTTATAATGCGTCAATTGTGTTTCCGCGTGCTTAGACAGCCTGCAAAATCTCATGATGCGGCAGCGGAGGTGAGTTGAGACTGGATAGTGGTCAGCCAAGTTCTAGTCTCATTCAAGTGCAAGTTATATTACTTTTCCCACTAAATGTTAACCAACATTTTTGAGAGAAGGCAGGCAAATTTCTTGCTCAAGAGCGACATATGGCAACACCGCAGAGACTAGAAAGATTTATCGAGGTCGTAGTCTCATCCCTCAGATACTTGCTCGCTTGAAACTTTGGTAACATAAACATTAAATTCTCATTGCTGACCTAAACTATGTGTTTGATTATTTCTCAGTGTTGCGTGACAATTCCACCGATATACAGTTGATCACCTATTTAAAACCCCGTTTTTGGTTCTGTGTTATGAAAAAACGTGTGAAACTCAAAGCTAAACATAATCACCATGATAATTATATTATTAAATCTGATAATAAAACTAAAGCCCTTTGGGAGACAGTAAAAAAAGAAACTGGTCAAATAAAAAAAACAAGATGATATAAAACTTATAGAATCAGGAAATGTCATAAAAAACCCTCAAGTCATCGCTGATACTTTTAATGAATACTTCGTCAATGTCATCGAGGATCTTAAGAGTAAATCTCTCCAGAATGTGACTTTAATTAGTATGTCTCAAACAAATTCAATTTCAAATCCAAATTCGATTTTCTTAATCCAGTAACAAAAAATGAAATAACGAAGATAATTCTCAATTTAAAAAACAAATATTCGCAAGGCATAGATGAAATAACAGACGTTGTCTAAAAAACAGTTACTCTTATATTCTTGAACCGCTAATTGATATCTGCAACTGCTCACTATCGGTAGGAATATTTCCAGACTGTTTCAAAATAGCCAGAGTCCAACCTATATTAAAAAAGGAGATAAAAGCAAAGTAGAAAACTATAGACCAATATCATTTCTATCCTCCTTTTCAAAAATTTTAGAAAAAGTCATGTACAATAGGCTTATTTCTTTCCTAAATACCCATAAGATAATCTCCCCCTCACAATTTGGATTTCAAAAAAATAAGTCAATAAATGATGCATTTTTTGCTTTTATAAATAAAAAACTACAATCCTTAGATAAAAAAGAAGAAACATTAGGCATTTTTCTTGACCTGACAAAGGCTTTCGACGTTTTCAACCACAAAATTATATGTAAAAAACTGGACAGGTATGGAATCAGAGGGGTTGCAAACAATTGGTTTATATCTTATTTGCAAAACAGAACACAAATTGTTCAAATTAAATCAGCTAAGTCAACTGCCATGCTTCTCAAAGATGGAGTTCCTCAAGGCAGTATTCTGGGGCCTCTGCTTTTTTTAATATACATAAATGATCTTCCTTCTGAATTACCTCATGCTCATACAATATTATTTGCAGACGACACTAACCTTGTTTTTAATGACGCTGACTCAACTACACTTCTAAAAAAAGTGGATTTGACAATTTCACACTTACAGTCATGGCTAAAAGATAACAAACTCCACCTCAACGTAAAAAAACAATACTAATGCGATTCCACCAAAAGAAACTTGACAAACCTTTTCCTATTCATATTAACGGAACAACCCTTGAGGAAAGTATAAATACCAAATTTCTGGGAATTTGGTTTGAATCAAATCTTTCTTGGAATACGCATATAGACTACATAGCAAATAAACTGAGTAGACTTTACTTTGCCTTCCGTATTCTTGCTAGAGTAGTCTCTCTCGAAACTATTAAATCTGTATACTTTGGACTTATATACTCACAAATTACTTATGGTATCTGTATCTGGGGTACACCATCAAAAATAACAACCATTTTCAAATTACAAAAGAAAATAGCAAAAATTATGTTGAAAGTGCCAGTCCGCACTCCTAGTAGAGAAGTTTGTAAGAAGTTGAAAATTTTACCAGTACCCAGTATCTACAGGAAGGTAGGTGCGGCTCCTTTTCACAAGTGTATAACTTAAGGGCCAGTGTAAAGTGTCTTAGAACAAAATAAATCATATCATATCTATATTTTAGAAACTGTATGTTTCGTACATAAGATTAAAGAATCTTTCACAAAAAACTCAGAATATCATACTCATAATACCAGAATAGCTAATCATCTTCATCTAAATAAACATAGGCTCACAAAATGCTTAAATAGTATAACACATCAAGGAATAAATATTTATAAGAAGTTACCCGATGGGTTTAAAGCTCTTTCTAACAATGCTTTTAAAAATAAAGTTAAAAAAATCCTGTTATTGTATCAACCCTTTTCTGTCCATGAATTTCTTGATATACAGATGGTAGACTTATCAATTTAGTTATGCTTAATTATGCTTTTTGAAGGAGAGATTTCCTCTTAATCCTAATATAAGTATTTTATATCTCAGTGTTAACAAGTTGTATCATATATTGTATTAGACTTAAGTGACGAAACCATGAATTTTGTAACAAGATTCTTCTGGTGAATAAATTGAATTGAAATGAAATGAAATTGCCAACTCCTGAGCTTGACATTGTCTTGCATAAAAATAACCAAACTTTTCAAACATCTTAGTACAGTAATAGTAATGCTTGATATAGGTATAGGCCTATATGAAATCGAATACATGTGCAAACATTCCCGGTATTTAAAACGCTATTAATACTTGAGAATTCGTTAGTCATTTAAACAGTCATTATAAATTTAATTTTTAAAACATAGTTCACCCAGAACACAATGTCAAGCTACGCCACTGGTGTTAATGAAGATTCCTGACGACACGTATTTCACACATCCGCTGAAGATTGTAACGGATTCCCATCACGTAAAGAAGATGTTTCAGATTCCAGATCTGTCGAACTGGCGCCGAAAATTTCCAAGGACACACTCAATGAATATGTATTCAGGAACGGTCTCAAACACTACACACTCATTCATGTTGAAACCTGGAGCATTGGGCGAAATTACAACTTACTTCTTGTAGCAACCGTCGTCGGTGAGCCGGAAGTTGGTCTCGTAGGAATCTGACAAGATCAAAGATTTTGCCCTAGATCACGAGAACTATATTAATAGAATGGGTTTCTTCATTACTGACGTTCTTTATACACGCCGAGAGCTGGTAAAGTAATTCCTCCAGTTTCTTAGTGTAAAAACTCGTCGACTCACAAGGAGAATAGGCCTATGTTAGGCCAAAAACTGTGAAAATGAGTTACTGATTGTAGTAAGTATAACAGATTGCTCTGTCTCTACAGAGAAAACAATCTACGCCCTAGCCCTTATCGTTCAATTGCAAAAAAAGAAAGAAGAAATAAAAAACCCTAAATCTATTACACAGAAAAAATAGTTACATCCACTACATTTTTTTTGCCTGTATACTTCTAATTGATTAGGCCCTTTAGATATTAAGGAAATATAATTCGTATGTATAATATTCGTTAAAATTTTACCTAATTCATGTGTTATAAGTTATAAAAAGAAAGAGCAGACTATATGTGTTGAAATGCAAAACTTAATTGTCGACAAGCATTCAAACTTTAAAACTGATTTATTTCAAAACTTTGTTTTAGACATTGTAACAGTTTCTTTGTAAGCTCACGGTGTGCACTTTCACAGCACTATTTTGAATTTTGTCATAGATAATTTAACGAGAGATCCGGATTTTACCGATAAATTAATTTAGAGAGGATCCGTTTCTCTAGTTATTTTAATTCTGTGAGTATTAAGCAGAATTAAATATGCAATGAGTTATTTAAACCACGAAAATAAATAAAACACATCACTGTAAGCGAGATAGCCCATGGCGAGACAATCACCGATCGTCGAGCCATCGACAGCCCGGCAATCTGGGTCTCGGCGGTGAAGCCTAGCCTTGCGCTGAGTTGCCATCTTGGCTCACTATAAGACACACATTAAACTACACGTAATTCAATAAGAAACTGTTACGAGAACTTAGATTAAAGCCTATTTTCACAATTTTCTATTGGAAATTTTGCATCCACTGATGAAACTTACCGAAACCACGTTAAAAGGCATGCCCTATTACTATTATTCTTAAGTACTGGTTTCAATTACATGCTAAAAATAAGTTTTTTTATGGCGTAAAATTTGACGTTGTGGAATAATATTGATTTCTGTAGCAACTACAGTCATATAAATATGACCACCTAATTCTATCATCACTGGATATAAAATATAGAAGAAAATATACCGGTAAAACACAAGTTTCTCTACTAGCTTATAAGAAAATTTGGCGATCTTGGTCTTGTCAGACGATTTTACGGTACCGGTAGCTACCTGCTTCAGAGATATTTACTGTCGAATATTAATACTCTCAAAATATATAATATTTCTTGTGTATATTCTTAACTCAAATAGAATTCTTTCGTTATGGGAAGGTAATACATTTTTTTCAAATGCATGATTTACTTAGACAAAGAAAAATATTGACTGATGTCTATATCCACTCAAAATATCCGTTCTCCGCCATTGATTATTATTATTATTATTATTATTATTATTGTTGTTATTAAGTGCCAGTGTTGTACTTTATGAGATTGTGTGTGGGGACGGGGAAATGTCTGTCCGCCCGTGTGTCTGTACGCGCGATAACTCAAATACGCTTTATCGGATTTTCATGCTACTTGGTATAGACATTTATAACATCCCTGGGAAGAAGCCTATTGATACTGGACCTAATCGGTTGACTGGTACCGAAATAACGAGTATATCATTATTAATTTTGTAATGGATATAAAACGCTACGATATTATTTATTGCATGGCCCACAATACGTATAATATTAAACATAACGTAACAAATTGCCAATAGTGATTTGATTTTGCTAGCCCGCCTTGATTGATTCACTTCTTCATAATGATGTCATTGTAAATAATAGGGGTAAATAAAATATTTAAAACACAACTAGCCGTTGGACATTGACATTATAGGCTATTGTGCTTTCTAGAGATACCGATATCTATATTATATTTTAATGTGAGTATTTTTCTTATACGTTCCTGTGCATCAATATACCTAATGTAATTCCTGACAGATTTCAGACTGACTTTTTATTCATTCATAACTTGGATGCTTTAAACTTGAAACAAACATGTCAGTGAATCGTAGGCCTATTGCATCATTAATATTATTGCCAGCGCATTTTGTTTTTGGAATTCAACTCGGAGATCTATTACAAAAATAATTTCTTTGCTGCCTGGGCCTATTATAATTTCAATTATCACTGATTAGAAAAAGCATTCTGACACTTTGTTATATCAGTTTACCTGAAATTATTATTATTTTGTCACGATAAAAAGATTGCACATAAATATCGGCCTTCTGTTCTAGATACATATTAGTGTTATAAAATGTATTAAAAATTTAATTGCCTCTTGAATTAACTTTTTCTGTGATAGCTTTTAACACGTAACCTATATGCGAGAAAGTTTGTGCTATATATTTTAAACTATTTATTTTCATTAAAATTAGGACCACTGTAATTGGAAAGAGGACAGGAAAGAGAGTGCAATAATAACTCATACTGTTTTCATAGGCTATTACTGGACTGCAAAATATTACTTCTACTGTTTTTTTATTCTGATTTAATTTGTTTTCAGTCCATCAAAACATATTTGAAATTGTATTTGTAAGTACCTTGCATAACAAATGTCTAACGTTGATGCGCGAACCGCCCTATTACCATACTATAACAGCCGCTCAACGTGGCTTCACTGCCGCCAATACTACAGCATTCACCATTGCCGATCTATCTCTATATATCTGTGGTCTAGCTGCACCAACACTTTTTATGAGCTTATTGAAGTAAAACTTCTTTAGCCGCGGTAGGGGTAAATCCAGAGCTGGTGTCACGCTCAAAAATTGTCACGAAATTAGTGGCACACTCAAAATCGTCACGAAATTAGTGAGGTGTGACGAAACGGACTGCACAGAAAACAATAAACTCAATGAATAGGAGTGATCAACTGCTATACTGGTAGAGCGGTATTATTGTTATTATTGTTATACTGCTATACTGGTAGAGCGGAAGAGAAGGCCAAATGGCCTTAGCTCTGCCAGAATAAATAAAAAGAATAAATAAATAAATAAATATACGATTTAATGGACAAAATAAAATACTCAAAGGAGAAACTAACGATAGAAGGTGATGGAAAGGACATTTTTCAAACCTAGTACGAGGACCTGCAAATGGGAATAGTAGTACCATAATGAATAGAATGAGAAAGTGTGATGATTCTTCCGCTAATACAATGGTGGGTATAGGGAGAGCGGCGGTCCACCGAAACACTGGCAGCTCCTTCGTTTGCGTTTCAACTTCTCAATGCTGCATCATGATAGTTTGGCATCTTATGATTAAACTTGCAATCTTTAATTAACCCATGGTCCTATTTCTGTGAAATTTGTGCAGAAATAATCTGCACAACACAGTCTTTCTGATGGTTAAAACAGAGACTTAAAAATGCGGACACAAATGTTTTTATTTCATTATATAAACACCAATTACACAAAATTCATGGAGGGTGAAACGGAATTTGACTATGCGACAATTTTTTTCATTTTTGTGTCCCGTAAAAACTTCAAGCGAGAAAGTTTTAGTGAAATATTTCAACTTTATTTTAAATTCAGTACCACCTTTATATCTTGAATGGTTTACGAGTAATTGAGTGGTAATTATTCCGGGCGCTACAGCCGTCTGAATGATGTGGGACGATCGTGAAATGTTGAGGGTGAAGCAAATTTGACTATGCGACATTTATTATTTTATTTTTGTGTCCAGAAAGAGATCAAGCGTGTAAGGTTTAGTGAAATATTTGGATATTATTATAAATTGAGTACCACCTATATATCTATAATGGTTAACGAGTAATAGTAATTACTCTAAAGCTAAAGCTATCAGAATGGTATTGAGGTATTAGCAGGCATCTTTTCCATAAAATACCAGCAATAACGTAAAAATGTTTACATAATTTATTCGTGGACTCAATAATAATACTATATTAACTGACTACTTATACCCATACTGCAAGATTGACCCGCTGGGGAAAAGGAGTGAATGAAGCTTTTTTTCTAACTTAGTAAATCTGCACTACTTTTATTTATGCATTTATTGGATTATTTATCATATTTTCTGTTCACTTATGTTAGTAATTTTTATGTATAATTATCATAGCAAATGTCTTATTAGTTTAATATCTTGTTCCTTTTTTTAATAATATAATTTAACAACATAAGACGTACATCAGTTACAGCGAACGGCGAATGGTCGAGGGTTTGAGCAAATAGCGGGCTGTAGTTAAGGCAAGAGGATTTAATTTTTTTATGAAAAAATCAGGGAAAATGCTTTGAAATATTGTGTGATATATGTAGAATGCATTGCAAAACAATTTTTGCGTATGTGCGTCTTTATCGGATGTTGAGACGCCAATATTAAAGATCACGCGCCCTATTTTTGTAGTGCTGCTTATGAAATTTTCCGTGCCCTGCAGTTCACAAACCATCCCTTAGTTTATATTATCTCTGTTCACATAATTTGTACACAGATCTACACTTTTGACCGTGTTTCACCTACATAACTTACCCCATACAGCCAGGAGAAAATTAATATTAATATAAATAATATTACTATTAATACAATATTAATACAAATTAATAGCCTACTCAGTAATATTCTGTACAATGTAATATTAATATTAATTTATAAAATATCCCTTAGCTGTTTTCTACCCTAATTATACGTTGTTATTTCTATGCAAATGTACATTCTTTAACAAATTCTCATCAAATTATACTAACATACCCTCTACCCTATTTTCTAGGCAACAAAATATTAGATCAAATCATCCCTTGGCTGTTTCATACCTATATTATGTAATTGTTCATTGCTTGTGAACATCTTCGATTTTTTGAAAGATGTGGAACGAAATGTTACGGTCAAGCTTCTTGCAATCTGAGAAATTACTGTTACACACGGCCACGTTTATTTATGGAGATGAGATCTTCCAAGACGTGTAAAGCAGCCCGAAAATTGTCAAAAGTATCTAACAATTCAATTTAGATAAGGTGAGTCATTTTGAAATAGAATAATGTATTATTTTGTTTAAGAATGTTTGCAATTTTTCCTATACCGCCCGTAGTAATCTTGCTTCCGCGAATCTCAAGCAGAGTAACTGCTACCTAGCGGCGGAACCAGTGAACTACCTCAGTCATCACACTTTATCCTCTATTCATTATGGTAGTACTAATAATAATAATAATAATATTAATAATAATAATAATAACAATAATAACAATATTAATAATAACAATAATAATAAATAATAATAATAATAATAATAATAATAATAATAATAATAATTCTTACTTGCTCAATGGCAACAGACAATTCCTAAGCAAGCTAAAGGAATATTATCTATTTTATGGAACCCGGAGGTTCATTACCGCGCTTACAAAATCCAAACAATAAAAAAATATCAAAGATCCAAAATTGAAAAATTCCAAAATTCCAAAAAATCAAAGATACAAAATTAAAAAGTCCAAAAATCTAAAATTAAACAATTGAAAATTAAAAAATAAAAAAATGCAAAATAAAAAAAAAACGAAAATACAAAATTAAAAAATTAAAAAAATAAAAAATACAAAGAATCAAAATTTAAAAAAAATACAAAATTTAAAAATTCAAAAATACAAAGATCCAAAATTTAAAAAATCCAAAGTTTAAAAATTAAAAAAAATTAAAATTAAAAATCGAAAAATCTAAAAATCCAAAATTAAAAAATCGATAATCCAAAAATAAAAAATCTAAAAAATAAAAAATTCAAAGATCCAAAATTAAAAAATTAAAAATTCCAAAATTAAAAAATTTAAATATCAAAATTTAAAAAATCTAAAAATCCAAAATTAAAAAAATATAAATCCAAAATTAAAAAATTATAAATTCTGAAATTTAAAAAAAATTAAAAATCCAAAATTTAAAAAATAATAAAATCCAAAAGTTAAAAATTCAAAAATCCAAAATTTAAAAATAAAAAAAAATGAAAAATTCAAAGATCAAAAATTTTAAAAATCCAAAATAAAAAAATTTAAAGATCCAAAATTAAACAATCCAAAATTTAAAAAGTCCAAAAACCCAATACTAAAAACTCCAATAATGCAAAATTTAAAAATCCAATAATCGAAAATTGAAAAAACTAAAATTAAAACAAGTTTCACTTCTGTCCCGTGGCGTTCCACGCACACTTTTTTTTGGATTAACACCCCTTGATACTAGGCTATTACTATTCTATATAGTATATATACATATAAATGAATGTATGTCTGTTTGTCCTTTATGCATTACTACACCATTCATCCGATCGCCATGAAACATTGGGAAGTTGTTGAGTACATTCCCGGGAAGGTTTCTGGCATACTACATTTTTAATTTTAGCTTTCGTTCGCGAGTTATGAGTGATAACGGGAATGAGACGTGCATTTCTTGCGCTTTCGAAGTGCCATCAGTTTTCAGTAATACATTTCAATTGTCAAATCAATTGCAGAAGGCTTTGACTATTTTTGTCATACCTTGAAAATAATATCATCGCGATCGCTAGAGAAGTTGATAAGGCAATGTTAAACATTTATTTAACATGGAATATGCTTCTTATGAAAGATAATTTACAGAAAATTCCGGGGAAGTTGCTTAGTTCGAGGTCCTAGCTACAACATTTTTATATGCAATCGTTCGTCGCCGTGGGTGAGTCGGTAGCGCGCCTGCCTTCCACTCCGGCGGCCCGGGTTCGATTCCCGGCCGGGTCGGGGATTTTTCAGTAGTGAAAAATCCCTTTCCCGGGTTCAGGACTGGGTAGGTTAAGTCTTAGGTTAAGATAATGCACATTGTGCGCGATTCCTTAATTATATGCAATCGTAATTAAAATCTCTTATGTAGGGTCATTAAATCTGCCTGAAATGTGACGGAATTATAAGTCTGGACAAATGAATATAGAAACAACGGCCTCAGTAGGCTTACTCCATTCTTCATCTATATAAATAAAAATGTATGTCTGTCTGTCAAATACATTTACCACATTATTTTCATCGTGAGTTTAATCGATTTCAATTCTCATAATCTTTCGAATACTGAATTTTTTCATTTATTTTCTAATCGTGAAATTCACTTCAAAGCCGGATTTATAGCTGTTTCATTAATTAGGCCTATCAATCGTTTAGTTTACACCTATGAATGTTTCGCGTGCAAAGTGTTAATAAATGTAATATTTTAATTATTTTGCTCTTAATTGTTAATCTTTCGATTAATTATCGTGGGCGAAGCCGTGGGGATCTGCTATAAGCTATAGCCTATCTAGCGTTTTCTGAGGGAATAGTTTGTGTGTGATAAGTCGTTCTTCCCCATTTTGAATTCTAAATAACTATATAAAGACCTTAAAGACCTAGAGTTTGAAAATCGAAAGTCCTTCATAAGTTATTTTAGCATTTACAAAATACAAAACCCGAGCGACGCCGGGCCTTTTAAGTTAGTATTGTAATAATTATTTTACGAGATTAAAATGCTTCACCACGCATAATATTTTACGCTATTTTCATATCATCTTTTGCCCTTGTACAGCTTAATCGCTATCTACAATGATCTTTTTTTTTAATCAAAGAAGTTACATATAATTATGAAATATTTTACTGATCAGTCCTTGTGAATAATACAGAAACAAGTGCACACAGGTGCGATAAAATGAAAGTGTTACAAATAAAGCATTTAAATTATTACGACAGACACCCGCAATTGGTTAAAATCAACATATTCTTATACTGGAATGGTCACTGATTCATGATTCATTTTAATTCATTTTAATTGTTGAATATTATTAAGTTATATTTAAATTGCCTGGTCAACTATTTTGGGTTGACTTCGACATCTAGGACTGAATTTTCTTGTACGATCTATTGTATCTTTCTAGGGGCCTATCTGAGTGAGTATTGCCTACTATAAACAGTAACTTATAGAAAACCTTCAGGCCCACTCTTTTTGTGAAGCGTGATCCAGAGTTTCAGAACATAATTTTCTAATTCTAATTTTTCAAAAAAGGTATAATTTTATTTGAAATAACATATTTTTTAATAAAACTAAAAATATGTTCTTTGGCCGGTCTTTGGTCTAGTAGTCAGAGCTTCTGATTGATAATCACGAGGTTCTGGATTCCATTCCTGGTACGGCTAAGGGTTTTTCCCCTTCATAAATAGTTCCCCTAGGTGATAAGGTCTGATTGATTTGATGTCTAAATTATGGTTACATAACGACGGGAGTCTAATATAAGTTAGGCTTAAGGGATTTAATCATAAATACTTTTTGATGTCCCCGAATCGAAATCTTCGCAAATTGCAAAGTTGTCTTGTGTAAAGAATGTTTGTGTCAAGAGATCTAACAACTTTTCTTTAAAACATTTTAAATTATTTTTTAGGGTAGTTTTGAGCTGCCAGAGTGCGTGGATCGGCCCTAACACTAGGAATGAAGTCCCACTTTATGATCAACTCAGCAATGTTTATGAGGAAAGGTATTGTATGCATTAGTGAAGTGCATTTATTAGTAGACTTACTACAAAAGACTACAAATTGTCATTATAGATGATCCTTTTCACATACACAAGCAGAAACCCAGTCACACAATCCTCAATTTGGTAACATGAATTAAGGAAAATTACAAGATCCAAGCTTAGAGCAGAGAAAATACTGTGAGTTGCTCACATAAGAATTTTTCAGTAAACTGGTGTATGTCATGGGAAGATAGGGTTAACTATTGGATGGGAAAGTTTTAATACGGGCTATTATTCACTAATAAAAGGTACCCGTAAGCTTCTTGATAAACAGTTGACAGTTGCGGGAAAGTAGAAAAATAATTAATCCTTTAAATCTGAAGAGTCCTCCTCAGTCCTGATGTAGCATATACTCTACATCCGGATATTATATTTTTCCGTCTCAAATTACGCGCCGAACTTACGAAGACCGGTTGTAAAGTGCACTCTACACCACCCGCTTCCTCGTCGTTATTTGTTTTCTTCGATAAATTCCGCTACTAGATGGCACCACCGACTTGAAGACAACTGTTTGTTGATGTTACAGCATGGCAAGATACAGGCAAGGTAATTATTGTTCTTTTTCAATAAAATTAAAGTGAAATGTGTTTATATATGTTTTAAAGATTAATAAACACTACATTAATGTACAACTGTTTTTAAAGTTTATAAGAATTGCTATAACTTGATGATTTTCGAGCTGTAGCACTGGCTCTACATTAGGCAACCACGTGGATTATTTCGCATTTTCATCGATATTATTTGTTCGTATTTTTCGAAGCATTAAATGTGTTTTTAGTGTTGTATTAAATGAACATTTAATGATATTGGAAAGATTATTTACTTTCAATATTATTTGAACTTAAATATAAGTTTATCAGCTTTTTGTAATGATGAAAGTGAGGTTATGTATCTTGTTATGATTTTAGTGTGGTTGTGAATTTTAATTTTTATGTACTGTATTTCAGCATTAACTGAGGCTGAAATAGAAGAACTTCTGAATACATTATTGATCCTGACTTGTCAGACATTGATTTGGAAGATGGTGAGGATGATATCGATGGTGACTTACCAATCCGACAGCAGTAGAAGTAGCCGACAGTTCGTCGGAGTCAGAAAATGAAGCTGTACCCCTAGCAGAAATTCAGAGGAGGGGAAACACTTGGAGGCATAAAAATGAGTAAGTTTATTTTACTGTTCTGGCCAGTGAAAAATAGTTCATAGACAAAGATAGTATTTTATGAATAATACGCCTAAACTTAGAATATCCAGAAACAAAATTACTGAATATTTTTCTTTTCTTATTTCTAGTTTCCAACCAAATGTTGACTTTGGAGGAGCTTCCACCTCTTCAACTGTAACTTCTACTGGCATGTTGAAACCATTTCAATTCTTCTGTAAATACATAAGCCCCATATTTTTTGACGAAATGGCCCGTTTCACAAATAAGAGACATGTTAATAAAACAAGTAAATCAATGAATGCAACAGGGGCTGAAATTAGAAAGTTCTGGGGAGTCAGCATTGTTGCTTCTCTACTGGGGTTTCCAAGATTGAGAATGTGTTGGGAGAGGAGAACGCGGTACCCATCGATTGCAGACCATATCACAAGAGATCGATTCTATTTGCTACGTACTAATCTCAAACTAGTCGATGACAACGCTGCAACTCCAGAAGATAAAGAGGACAGCTTCTGGATGGTGCGTCCTCTGTTGAAAAATATCAGAGACGCTTGCCTAACAAATCCCCGCCTAACAGAGATATCCATTGCACGAAGTCATCTGACAGTTGCTGCATAACTTTCTCCGTTTTGATAAAATGTTTTCACAATCAACACACGTTGCTGTGTTGTGGACTGCTCCATGATACCACACAGAATGATCAACAATGGTAATCGGAATATTTCCGGATGCAAACATGGGGCAATACAATGTCGCCAACCTAAAAACAACAAAATGGCAAGCAATTAAAGAACGGCGCGCTTTTTGAAACACACTTTAGTTATTGGTAATATTGTTATAAATTCAAAGTCATTGCATCCGTTAACCTTCACTTTAATACTATCACATTTTAATTTTTCGGTTATGTTCGCTGTATATACTCCATTTATACTTCAGTTCTACTTATGAGGCTTCTTTGACGAAGACAATTACTTACTTCGTCTCTTTATAACATCTACTAAAAACCTTAGGAAAAGAATTCATTAAATCTAGTTCTAATATCTAAATTTCCTTCTTTACCCATGACTAGGTTTCAACTTCTTATCTGTAAGCTGGATTTTTTTCCGACGATCACAATTCAAACATCCAAGCTGATGGATCATTATTATTAGTATTACTTTTATTATTACATTCAAGCTTTATAGCCTTAAAGGGTCATGTCCTACTTCATAACATATCACTTTCATTTTCCACTATTTCATGTCGGTATTAGGTGACAATATTAAGGTCTAAGTTGTAAGCACAACGGTTTTACAAATACGAGCTAACATTTCTTTATACAACTGAATCTTCAGAAGTCGTTACAAAGGTCAGTACATACCGTTTTAAAGTTTTTATTCAGAAAAATTCCTACACGATTGGTATATACCCACTATACATCCACAGCGCTGATAATAGCTCTAACGACAATGTACAGCCTTTTTTCACCCATACATCTGTCTTTGTTCTTTTCTTTTCCTTTTCCACTTGAAATAATTTCGGTGTACACTTACTTGTAGTATTTATCATTATAAATAACAAATATCAGGACTCATTAAGGAATAAATTACATTTACTAGTATTAGACAGACACCAACATATTCCTGACGCCACAACATACCTATTGAAGCATTACGATCTCCTAAGAAGTTCTCTTTTAGAACTTAATGTTTTGTGTAGAAAATTATGAAAGATATTCTTGTTTAACTTTTCTTATGGCCGAGTGCATCAACCTCGGTATTCAGAATACCGCGGTAAAGTTGCGTAGTTTACCCTGGTAAAGTCATACTTTCGTTGCATCGTGCTCGGTTTCGACTTTTACCGCGGTAAGATGCAAACCGGCCGTGAAGGAGCTGTAAAGTGAGAAAACAGCGGTTTTCTTTCCAAGATGGAGATCAGCGTAATGTATCATATTTCCGATATCTAGGCCAAAAGCTAATTGAACATAAAGAATAATGGGAGACAGGTGGGGTCTATTTGAAGAATGAACGATGGTGCATATCTTTGAAAATACTGTGCTGTAACATAGATTGAAATGACCTTCCTTTCTTACCTCAACCAAACCAGGTCCATCGAGTAGGCTAGTGGGCGTAACCACGATTATTACGATTAGTACAGTATTTATGGTGTTTGAATTCATAGTTTGGACTCAGACGACTTATATACGCAATATAATATTCCACTGTATCCTTATGAACATTTATTACAGAACAATAAGGCAAAAAATAAATGAAATATGGAAAACCAGTGGTCCTAGGCCAAATTTAAGTGAATGGCTGCATGCATCACGATGTAGCCTGTGTATCGGTATGTAAGCAATTTATCATACTTGCACATATACGAACATAATTATAACAGCCCTTTCATGGACATGCACATGATTTTGCACCTAAAATTTCTACTTGTACTGGAATAAAAGCGAGGCTATGTTGAACTCAGAGCAGAGATTTCGTGGTGTTGCTTTGCCTTGGATTGCACACGTGTGAGAATTATTCTTTAAAACATCAATGTTATTTTATTGAAATGTACAGTCAGGTGGGGTCTATTTGAGGAATGAACGATCTTTGCAAATACTGTGCTGTAACATCGATTGAAATGACCCTTTCTCACCTCAACCAAACCAGTAGGCGAAATCGAGTCATTTCACGATTGGTACAGTATCTATGGTGCTTGTATGCAAAGTATGAATTCAGACGACATATATACGCAATATAATATTCCCTTTTATCCTTATGAACATCTTTTTATTGAATAATAAGGGAACAAATACATTGAATTCGGGACCCCAATAGCCTACCAGAGCCACCGTGACTGGCAGACGTGCAGAGAGAGAGAGAGAGCGAACCTAGCGGCCATGGAAGAAACTAACACAAACCAACACAAAATTTCTCCATGGGAGAAATTCATAGCAGAGTAACCGCGATATTTCCAAGCATTAGCAAACCGCGATATTTTAGCAATGGTGCACAGAGATTTTGAGAATACCCCGGTATTACGTTTACCGCCGTAACGAAACGGCTGAGAAAACGGGAGAATGGTGCACTCGGCCATAAGAGTTCTTTGAATGTTTTTCCTTAACGCTAGGGTAATAATATTCTAGTAGATATGAAACATCATAGTTATCTTACTAATGTAATGTAGGGTTCAGGTTTTGCATTTCAGTCATGTATGTAAAATAAAAATAAAAATTATAGATGAGTTTCTTCATGTTCTTACACATAATACGCAATTCATTTCAAATAATATATCGAGATATTCGTCGGAGTCCATCAGACGCTTACCTTCTTTCCACAATCTATACATCTTTTATACATTGTACAACATAGTGGATATCATTTTGAAATTACTTTTCACATATAAAATTATCGACTATTTTATGTTTCCACTATATTTTTTAGTACTTGCTCTACGTTTTTACATAAATTCACTATGAATGTCAAATTTTCTACATAAATTAGCGAAAATAACGAAGTTTGTTCGTAAACTAACGATAAATATCGACTTTTATACATAGATTGGTGAAAAATCATATACACACATAACACAAACAATTCATTTCTAGGAGAGTGGACCTACATACGATTAGGTACATTTCGCACTCATAAATGATACTTTATTTTAAACTAGGAATTGTTGGAAATTGAGAAACGCGTACCAGATCCTCCGGTTTTTATCATTACACTAGAGGATATAATACGAAGCATACTATCCAACATTCATCACTCTTTTTTACATACATAACTCTAAATTCAGTCAATAGAGGGCTATGTAACGAAAATATTTAAGTGAGGTTATTCCATTCTTGACACTGCATAGAGAGGGTCTCGACTACAACATGTATTAGAATGAAAATGATGTCTCGCCTGTCAGAACTAGTCTGGACTGGCTTTTGTCTAGTCTGAACTAGTCTGGACTGACTTTTTTTTAGTCAGAACTGGTCTGGACTGGCTTTTTTCTAGTCAGAACTAGTCTGGACTGGCTTTTTTCTAGTCAGACCTAATCTGGACTGGCTTTTTTCTAGTCAGAACTAGTCTGGACTGGCGTTTTTCTAGTCAGAACTAGTCTGGACTGGCTTTTTCTAGTCAGAACTAGTCTGGATTGGCTTTTCTCTAGTCAGAACTAGTCTGGACTGGCTTATTTCTAGTCAGAACTAGTCTGGACGGGCTTTTTTCAAGTCAGAACTAGTCTGGACTGGCTTTTTTCTAGTCAGAACTAGTCTTAACGTAGTCCACTAGGGTAAGTATCCTTTTTAATCAAGAACAAGAACCAGTCTCGTCTCGTCTCGTCTCGTCTCTTCTCGTCTCGTCTCGTCTCGTCTCGTCTCGTTCTCGTCTCGTTCTCGAGTCGTTATCGTCTCATTCTCGTCTCATTCTCGTCTCGTCTCGTCTCGTTCTCGTCTCGTTCTCGTCTCGTCTCGTTCTCGTCTCGTTCTCGTCTCGTTCTCGTCTCGTTCTCGTTTCGTTCTCGTCTCGTTCTCGTCTCGTTCTCGTCTCGTCTCGTTCTCGTCTCGTCTCGTCTCGTCTCGTCTCGTTCTCGTCTCGTCTCGTTCTCGTCTCGTCTCGTTCTCGTATCGTACCGACTCGTCTCGTCTCGGACTACTTCTGTGTCTATTTCCCGGTATAATTCTTGTTCTTGGTCCACTTCTCGGTATCATTCTTATAGAACTGGTCTTGTGTATTTACCACAAGAACCAGAACAAGAACATCACCATCACCATTATAGTCATATCTGCTTCAGGATTTGGAATGAAGTGATACATTTTATAACGAGAAACTATATAAAACAGACGGCTCAGGTTTACAGACTCTAAAATTTCATAAGTCATCACTAAGAATATTCTATCTGACTAGGACATATACGTATGGAAAATGAAAAACATGTACATTTGTTTGTACCTTTTCTTTTTATTGTGTCAATCACCCACTATTTATAACTCAGCTTATAGCGTGAGACATATTATATCACAGCTTTGGTTAGGTTAGGATAGGTTAGTTTAGGTTATGTTAGGTTAGGTTAGGTTAGGTTAGCAGGATAATATTTTAAAATTATTTCTACATTAATGAAAATGCTAAGTTCCTTGGCACATTTTATCAATGTTTCTAGATATAATTTTAAAATTTTCAGATCCTGCTAACCTAACCTAATCTAACCTAACATAACCTAAACTAACCTATCCTAACCTAACAAAAGCTGTGATATAATATGTTCCACACTATAAGCTGCGTTATAAATAATGGGTGATGGATACAATAAAGAGAAAAGGATCAAACAAATATACACGTTTTTCATATTCCATACGTATTGTGCCCCCCTGCGGGTGACACTATTTACGTATGCTGGAAGCTGAACATACGATTGTGAAAGTAGATTTGGTTTCGACCATTTTTAGCTAAACCAAGTAAACGCCCTGCTGAATCTTCATACTGTGACCCATTATCCCAATATGTAACTCTGAAAATAGATTGGACAAATTCTGGAATACCTCGGGTGACTACAAATACCATTAAGAAGCAAAGGTAAGGTTTAATTAACAGATTTATTGAACAAATATGGGTATATCTGGTACTGATTATTGATACCTGTATGCTTCTTCAGATAAAATAAGTATGCAAATAAATTATATAAATATTTAATAGTTAATATACACAAAATGGCTAGTTATCCAATCTAACCAGTAGCCAAGGAATTACTCCCTTAAAATTACTCTGTCTGTACACATTTATGGCATACAAGGTTAATTCTAAATTATATATAAGATTATTTCCAGAAAAGGTAATCACGCTGTATATAAGTTTGAATTAATAATTTTATCTTGTATTGCAAGTTAAACTTTACTTATGAACTAATTATTACGAGCACTTCGTAATATCAAAGTCTAATTCCAAGCACCTTTAATGACTGACTCAGTAATCACAAATCACTCTGTATTTTAGATTTGAATTCATAATTCTATCTTTGGTTTAAGGTTAAACCTTACTCATGAAGTAATTATTACAAGCACCTTCGCAAAGTCTAATTCCAAGGACTTGTAATAACTGACTCAGTAATAACAAATCACTCTGTATTTTAGTTTTGAATTAATAATTCTATCTTTAATTTAAAGTTAAACTTTACTCTTGAAATAATTATTACAAGCGCTTTCGTAATATCAAAGTCTAATTGCGAGCACCTTAATGATTGTACCAGTTATGAAATATCACTCTGTATTTTGTGCTTGACGTATGCCATACATTCTATTTTAACTTCAAATGCTTCAACATGGAATCCAGTTTCTGACAACTGCTTGGATTACGTTAAATGTAGCCAGATTCGGACATTCTTCATTTTCCTTGAAATATTAACCATTAATTTAAAAACAGATGAACGTGGTATTAGCTTCAGGAGAACTGGAGAAATATTTAGGCGGACGGACGGACGAAAAAAAATGAAAAGCATGCTATAACTAAATTACTAAATGTGGGCGAAATTTCAAGTAGCCAAAAATACCGAGAAAATGAATAATCTAAACTTTAACAAATAACCAAACTATATATAAATTACGGCAAATTTAGAAGATCCAGAATCAGGTGAGATGTAGAATTGAACAAAATTTATGATTTATATTAAGATAGAAAAAGAACAATCTCACCGAAACAGCAGACACGATCCATGGCTGAACTGCTGTACACGCCCACCAAATCACTGTACAATGCACTACATGCTCGCGCTGTCCGAGTCAGCTCCCAACTGAAGCACGTAACATCGCCGCTCCAGGCCCTCACTTCCGCGTACCACGTTCAGAAATACCACACGTAACAGCTGGTAAACTCGGACGTATAAAACTAATGACATTTAAAGTTTTTAGTGTTTCAGACAAACAACCATAGGGGCGCTTTATACCACATGAGCCGAATTTCACGGCTCAGTATGTCCTAGTCAGATAGAATATTCTTAATGATGACTTATGAAATTTTAGAGTCTGTAAACCAAGGCCGTCTGTTTTCTATAGTTTCTCGGTATAAAATGTATCACTTCATTCCAAATCCTGAAGCAGATATGACTATAATGGTGATGGTGATGTTCTTGTTCTGGTTCTTGTGATAAATACACAAGACCAGTTTTATAAGAATGATACCGAGAAGTGGACCAAGAACGAGAATTGTACCGAGAAATAGACCGACAAGTAGACCGAGACGAGACGAGACGAGACGATACGAGACGAGAACGAGACGAGACGAGAACGAGACGAGACGAGAACGAGACGAGACGAGAACGAGACGAGGCGAGAACGAGACAAGAACGAGACAAGAACGAGGCGAGAACGAGACGAGAACGAGACGAGAACGACACGAGAACGAGACGAGAACGACACGAGAACGAGACGAGGACGAGACGAGACCAGACTAGTTCTTGTTCTTGTTCTTCATTAAAAAGAATACTTACAGTAGTGGACTACGTCCAGACTAGTTCTGACTAGAAAAAAGCCAGTCCAGACTAGTTCTGACTAGAAAAAAACCAGTCCAGACTAGTTCTGACTAGAAATAAGCCAGTCCAGACTAGTTCTGACTAGAAAAAGCCAGTCCAGACAAGTTCTGTGGCGTGCATTTAAGGCCTGCCCTCATAATTAGGTGCATTTCCAGAGCCATGCTGAATAAATAATGTAAATTTGACGGTAAGGATAGAATAAGGAAGCGTAAATTTAAATATAAAACTGGATTTCTGAATATCATTTTATTATAAAGCCAGAATTAGATCAAACAAGACGAATAGTTTCGCACTCAGTAAGGTTAGATACCAAACAAGAACGTATGCCCCCGTGAAGCAGGTCGGCATGCGAGAATAAACCAAATAAATCAAAACATGGTGAGTGAAACGGCTGAAGACCATGAACATGAAATAATATTGTTTAGCAAGCATCCTCCATACGCCAATGAAAAATATATATATATATTAAACGAGAAAAAAAGACTGAGAAAATAAAAGCTAGAAAACCTGGGGGGCAAAACTCACATGAAAACCAAATAAACTAAAGAACCACCAGGAAAATGAATTAGATTAATAAAACATACCTGCTAAAAATAAGAAGAAACTACATGCCGGGCAAAGTCAGTTAGGCTAGATCACCACCACAATACTTCCGTAGAAGTTCCCCGCTCCACGGTTGTCAGGAGCCATCTCTCCAGCACGGTGATCCAAGCAAGACTTCCCAGCACGAAGATCGGAAGACCTACTCTCTACCGGGAACCGCCCACCAAAAAAATCCCGAGCTTAGAGAAATAGGGCGTACCCGTCGCAAGAAAATACAGTAACCAGAACGCCTGAATGGCGAAAATAAACGCGCTCAGAAACAAAAGAGGAGGCTTGCGAAACAAGAAAAGAATGTGTACGTAAAACAAAACATCAAAAATAGTCCAAGAGAAAAGCTAAATATTACGTAAAATAGAGTAAGTAATTAAATAGATAAGATTAAACAACACGCGCCGGAAATAAGCGGCACATCCTCTCCGGCCCAGGAAAAAAAATTTTGCAAAGAATTTTTTGGGAAAATTTGACCATTCGAGAATTAACCTGCCAAAATGAGCATTAAAGTACATTCACTATAATTTTGATAAAAGGGTCCACCACATTGTTAATTAGTAGAAACAGTAGAGTAGAAAACCAAAGTATTTTTGGTAATAACACTACGCCAGCACAGGAACACAATGTAGTCCATTAACCTCGTAGATCCAGAAGTCCATAAGCTTATCATTGTAAGTTGTAGTTTTGTATATTGTGATTAACCAAGTCTATTGGTGTCGGAGAGAAACTGTAGCAGTATATGAAGATGCTGGTGAGTAGCAGTAGTGTAGTAGGTGTTGGATGTACGTAGAACAGAAGTAGCATGTTGAGTACAATCCAAACTTGCTTCAATACTAGGAAGGATGGCAGCTAAGCGTCCCCAGCATGCCAACACAACAGAAGCTGAACGGGTGGCCCAATACAGAATGGTGACAAATAGCTCGGCAGGACAGCATAATAAGTGGGCCGCAGAGGAGGGCAGCTAACCGTTGCACAACACTATCTGGAAAAACACAAAACTATATGAAAACCAGGTACGTACACACTCAAAAATTCCAACAGAAAAATTAATCCCAGAAAAGGAGATAATATTTTGACGCTATCATATCATTTAAAACATTACATTGTGTTGCTTTTATTTATAATTTTTTTTCCTGAAAATTTTGAATCATGGCAATGAACAAGGAATTTAAAATGTAATTATATACAAAGTTAATTATGACATTCACACCCCTTTTTTGTGTTTTTTTTTAGAAATTGAAGAAATAATTTAGGGCAAACGTTAAATCATGTAAAAAACTTCCCAGAAATGGAAGTACAATTCTAATAAGTTGCATATATATACATTTTACTGAATTCAGTAAAAAAATTATATACAAATATAATACATTAAGTTAATAAATAATTTAAAATTAACTATATACAAACATCCCCTTTATTCGGGGTATTAGAATTACCAAGTATTTTTTTCTCTCTAAATATTTTCTTTTCTCCATATTTTTTCCAAAGGCAAAATTTATTATGAAGTTAATTGATGGAAAGTGAAGTTTGATGAAGTACTAGTACTAGTATAATAATGACATGGATGAAAAGCAAAATATGATAATGAAGCGCTTTGGGGAACGGGTGTCAAAATGGAAAATGTTTTTGGGAAAGAAAAGGTAGGCAGGTTCCTTTGTAGCTGCTTCTACGCTGGATTTATTCAGACGGAGCAGAAGACCGCCTCTTAGGTTGAGCCTCATCGAAATCGAGCTCAGACCCATTAATCTTTCTGGAGCCGTACGGGGGTCTGTAAAATAAGGAAAACAAAACCTCGGGGTTCAATACCCCGGAAACGGAAAACATTGTCCACGCCCCGCTGGGGAAGAATTCCCGGTAACACAACGGCAAAACGGCACCGCCCGCAAACACAAAGCCATAATTATCGGCAATGAACGTTACAATTCTTAGCAATAATTTTCATAATCAAATAAGCCATTAGAAGGCATAGAAGCATATAGACACGATCACTGGCATTAGTTTGTTCTAAACTAAAATTATTTTGACTTAATTAAAACCAGAGAAAATTCAAATTCAAATTTTGGGTAATAGTCTAATATCGAGTAGTTTATTCCATTTTTTTACGTTATTTCGGTTCAGCTATTAGCAGTCAGTAAAATTAACTGTGAAGATTTTTTTTTGTTTATTAAGACCATATTCAAAAATGGTTGAATAATAGTAGTAAACATTTTCTTTTTACAGGGTTGGACAATGCTTTGCATCCCGTAGAGGTTTTGATTGGTCCATATTAATTTCTTATAATCAATATAATAAAAATTTCATTTAATATATGCGGGATGGAAATTTGTTGTTTTTTTTCTAAATCATGTAGCATAATATAGACAACAAAAAAATAGAAAAAACATAATATTAATATTATAATTTTATGTTTACAGAAAAAAACAATCAAAGCAGCAGGTATGCAAAAAAAGAAGAAAAAATAAACAAAACGTAGGAGGATGGCTGCCAAACATAACAAACGGAAGAAAACAAAGCGCAGCAAAGAACAGTACCACACAAGAAACCGGCGCACGAGAGTATACAGCAAAAACGAAAATGTGTAACAATAAAAATAGAAAGGCAAAATTGAGAAATAAAGATATGAATATATATAATAGCAAAAAAACTAAGTGCTTTGTAGTCCTTTACTAAGTACTAATCCAAATCCCAAGCAAATCCCCAGAACATTAAATAATGCTTAGAAAAGAAGGCCTATTGGAAGAGAATCCGGGAAATTCATTATCCTAACAGCCTACTAACCTAACACGGAAATCTGCAAGACGGCGTATAAATAGTGCTTATGGCAAAATACTATAAAAATATCGAAAAAGGACAGCTAAACGGGCTAGACAAAATAATCCCTAAAGTTAACAGGCAGCAAAACAATGAAAAAATTATGAAAAACAGCGAGCACACATCACGAACCACCCTCGGGAAATTGCCTCGAAAAGACTGTAAAAAAAACACCAGACTTTGCTGATGCAACAAGTCTTACGGGCACAAAACATCACGACAGGCGACACGGAAGGGTCTCAACACTTTCTACACTGCCTCAAACCCACTAACCCTGACAGCGAAACTCACGGAGGCTTGCTCTGGAGACTGCCAGGACAGAAAGCCATAACGATCAGAGAAAATGTCTCTAGAGCGCAGAGAACAGCAATAGAAGAAAAATATATATATATATGAATATTGAAAACTAACCTGACAGGGAAATAGTGACTAACCCTAACGATGTTATAAAAATTGAAACATGGAAATTTTGTTTTGAAAAACCTAGAGAAAACCTGCCAAAATGACTAAAAATAACGATCGACAAACTCTGCTACCACTTGTGGCGTGCATTTAACGCTGCCCTCATAATTAGGTGCATTTCCAGAGCCGTGCTGAATAAATAATGTAAATTTTACTGTAAGGATAGAATAAGAAAGCGTAAATTTAAATATAAAACTGGATTTCTGAATATCATTTTATTATAAAGCCAGAATTAGATCAAACAAGACGAATAGTTTCGCACTCAGTAAGGTTAGATACCAAACAAGAACGTATGCCCCCGTGAAGCAGGTCGGCATGCGAGAATAAACCAAATAAATCAAAACATGGTGAGTGAAACGGCTGAAGACCATGAACATGAAATAATATTGTTTAGCACGCATCCTCCAAACGCCAATGAAAAATATATATACATATTAAACGAAAAAAAAAAACGGACTGAGAAAATAAAAGCTAGAAAACATGGTGGGCAAAACTCACATGAAAACTAAATAAACTAAAGAACCACCAGGAAAATGAATTAGATTAATAAAACATACCTGCTAAAAATAAGAAGAAACTACATGCCGGGCAAAGTCAGTTAGACTAGATCACCACCACAATACTTCCGTAGAAGTTCCCCGCTCCACGGTCGTCAGGAGCCATCTCTCCAGCACGGTGATCCAAGCAAGACTTCCCAGCACGAAGATCGGAAGACCTACTCTCTACCGGGAACCGCCCACCAAAAAAAAATCCCGAGCTTAGAGAAAGAGGGCGTACCCGTCGCAAGAAAATACAGTAACCAGAACGCCTGAAGTGCGAAAATAAACGCGCTCAGAAACAAAAGACGAGGCTTGCGAAACAAGAAAAGAATGTGTACGTAAAACAAAACATCAAAAATAGTCCAAGAGAAAAGCTAAATATTACGTAAAATAGAGTAAGTAATTAAATAGATAAGATTAAACAACACCTGCCGGAAATAAGCGGCACAGTTCTGACTAGAAAAAAACCAGTCCAGACTAGTTCTGACTAAAAATAAGCCAGTCCAGACTAGTTCTGACTAGAAAAAGCCAGTCCAGACTAGTTCTTACCAGAAAAAAGCCAGTCCAGACTAGTTCTGACTAGAAAAAAGCCAGTCCAGACAAGTTCTGACTAGAAAAAAGCCAGTCCAGACTAGTTCTGACTGGCGAGACATCAGTTTCATTCTAATACATGTTGTAGTCGAGACCCTCTCTATTCAGTGTCAAGAATGGAATAACTTCACTTAAATATTTCCGTTACATAGCGCTCTATTAACTGAATTTAGTTATTTATGTAAAAAAGAGTGATGAATGTTGGATAGTATGCTTCGTGTTATATCCTCTAGGATATAGGTATAGGAGGATCTGGTACGCGTTTCTCAATTTCCAACAATTCCTAGTTTAAAATAAAGTATCATTTATGAGTGCGATATGTACCTAATCGTATGTAGGTCTACTCTCCTAGAGATGAATTGCTTGTGTTATGTGTGTGTATGATTTTTCAGCATTCTCTGTATAAAAGTCGATATTTATCGTTATTTTACGAACAAACTTCGTTATTTTTACTAATTTGTGTAGAAAATTTGATATTGATAGTGAATTTATGTAAAAACGTAGAGCAAGTACTTAAAAATATAGTGGAAACATAAAATAGTCGATAATTTTATATGTAAAAAGTAATTTCAAAATGATATCCACTATGTTGTACAATGTATAAAAGATGTATAGATTGTGGGAAGAAGTTAAGCGTCTAATGGACTCCGTCGAATATCTCGATATATTATTTGAAATGAATTGCGTATTATGTGTAAGAACATGAAGAAACTCATCTATAATTTTTATTTCTATTTTACATACATGACTGAAATGCAGAACCTGAACCCTACATTACATTAGTAAGATAACTGTGATGTTTCATATCTACTAGAATATTATTACCCTAGCGTTAAGGAAAAACATACAAAGAACTCTAAGAAAAGTTAAGCAAGAATATCTTTCATAATTTTCTACACCAAAACTTAAGTACTAAAAGAGAACTTCTTAGGAGATCGTAATGCTTCAATAGGTATGTTGTGGCGTCAGGAATATGTTGGTGTCTGTCTAATACTAGTAAATGTAATTTATTCCTTAATGAGCCCTGATATTTGTTATTTATAATGATAAATACTACAAGTAAGTGTACACCAAAATTATTTCAAGTGGAAAAGGAAAAGAAAAGAACAAAGACAGATGTATGGGTGAAAAAAGACTGTACATTGTCGTTAGAGCTATTATCAGCGCTGTGGATGTGTAGTGGGTATATACCAATCGTGTACGGATTTTTCTGAATAAAAACATTAAAACGGTATGTACTGACCTTCGTAAGGACTTCTGAAGATTCAGTTGTATAAAGAAATGTTAGCTCGTATTTGTAAAACCGTTGTGCTTACAACTTAGACCTTAATATTGTCACCTAATACCGACATGAAATAGTGGAAAATGAGCAGTTGATATGAAGTAGGACATGACCCTTTAAGGCTATAAAGCTTGAATGTAATAATAAAAGTAATACTAATAATAATGATAATTGTATGATCCATCAGCTTGGAGGTTTGAATTGTGATCGTCGGAAAAAAAAAATCCAGCTTACAGATAAGAAGTTGAAACCTAGTCATGGGTAAAGAAAGAAATTTAGATATTAGAACTAGATTTAATGAATTCTTTTCCTAAGGTTTCTTAGTAGATGTTATAATGAGACGAAGTAAGTAATTGTCTTGCCAAAGAAGCCTCATAAGTAGAACTGAAGTATAAATGGAGTATTTGCAGCGAACATAACCGAAAAGTTAAAATGTGATAGTATTAAAGTGAGGATTAACGGATGCAATGACTTTGAATTTAAAACAATATTACCAACAACTATTATTACAACTGGTATAGACGCGTAGGTGATCTGTAAATTACGATAAAGATCTCGTAAAAAAAGGTTACTAGTGTCAGTGCTTATAAAATATGGGTCTAAGATTGGAATGCTGAACAGGTCGAGTTGAAAGGCAATGTGAGGACTGGTGTAGTATCCTGTTATAGAACTTGGAAAAACAATAAGCATATTATTTTAACCACCAAGCTTGTGATGTGTTATAGTAATAAACGTAAATATGTGTTATGGTAATAAACGTATAGTGTGTTGCTAATTAGGTAGATGGTATGATAACATGAATAAATTTGGGGGAAAATAGTGGAGGTTAAGTTAAACAATAGTGGAAGGTAAAAAACTAATTCATACATGATGGTGTAAATTAGGTAAAAATCTATGATTTTGTGGTACACTAAGGAGTATGCACCAGAAGACAAGAATAGTGTAGAGAACATTACTTTGAGGTAAAAAGGAATTACGAAGACAGAAAATTAGCTCATGGAGAGAATATTGTAACATAACCACATCATGCATTCCATGGAATGAAATATACAAACTGCTATCTGACAAAATAAGGAAAAACATAGTGTTAACAACCATATCGTTCGAACGTGTACTACTAGTATAGAACATGCTATGATGCATCTTTTGAACTACTTCACACCGGTAGATAATAAAGAAGAAGATAGTCAGTATCAAAGAAGATTAAGAGAAGAAACAAAGATACCGGTAAACATCGGAGATATTATTTGTACACATTCAGAAATTATGAATGTTTTAGAACATGATGAGCACTTAAAAGCTCTTGGAGAAGGCGACATAACGAGCAAGATACTACTATACACTTTTGAAATCTTACTGAAGTCTGCAACAACAAAGGACAACGGATGCTTAACAAATGGAAAATTCCCTAAAGCTATGGAAAAAATCCAAAATAATCCCAATGTTAAAACCAGGAAAAGAAAACAACAGCGATGTCTCAAAAATCGATCAATAAGCTTGCTACATATCGCAGGAAAAGTTATCGAAAAACTACTAGTTCACAGGATACTATACCACGTATTTTCAAATGTACTTATGAATGACAATCAATATTGGTATGGTGCTCCAGTTTGAATAAATGTATCGACAAGACAGTACAACCGGACAAAGTACAAGAGGGTGTAAAGACTTATGAACATACGAATTGCCAGAACTTTCCGAACCATGTTAAATGAAGTGTACGGGCAAGCTGAGAGCAAGCGGACTGTATTACAAGATTCATAGGACGTAGCACTTCTTGAGATTGAGACTCAGACTATAAATAGATAAGCCAAACTTGCCCAATACATTTTAGATAATTTTCTCTGGTATGTAACAATTTATTGTCACAACAACAATACATAAATCATGCTCAGTTCATAAATTCTGGATTCCTTGGACGTCTATAATATTATTATTCATAAACACTGATGAAATTGTAGATATCACAATGTTTAATACAAATTCCTTAGTTAAAGGTCGTAAATATCCTTGAGATGGCTTAATCAGTTTGATCAAAACCACACATATATTAGTTCAATGATGAAATTACGTCCAAATTGTTCCTCAAATAAATTAGATAGTAAATGACGTACCTTTGAATTGATTAAATACCACCTTTTGATAGTTGTTAAAGATGTTAGCCTGAGATCTTGCAACGCCAACACCGAAATGAAGAAGACCCGATGAATCACACGATGGGTGATAATAGTCCTTAAATCGTTCGAAGTCTTCAGAATCAATAAGGCATATGAAACATTAATGTGAATCGAAGAGCTGATTGCTTCAGCTATTGAAAGTAAACCACCAGATCTATCTGATAGGTAAATAATGGCATTGATAAGCCAAGAAGAAAACTCATGTCCTTATGAGTAGTAGTTGAATTGATTACAACGAAGAATAGGCATTTAAAGCCTAGAAAAACTAATGTCTTTATGAGATACAGTTAACTTGAATCGATGAAGAAGGAGAATGAAGCTAAAGATAAACCTTATTGGCTATCAAAACAATATAATAAAAATCTCCAGTCTCTGATTGGATGCAAGACATAAAAAGAATAATTTTGATATTACAATACCCATACATAACAACTATTTGAAATTCATTTGTTCAATAAATAAAAAACAAGATAGCAAGCAAGGCCTGCTAAAAACGAATTACAGAAGCATGACCTACTAAACTAAAACATAACGGAACATGAAGCATTGTGCATGATAACAGGAATAAGTCCAATTATCATTAAGATAGAGGAAGCAGTCATATTATACAAAGCAGTACAACAAGGAGAAATGATAAACCAACCACTTGATCTACAAATCTGGCTTCATTCACCATTTTTTCTCTAACATCTGTAATAAAAATTACGCATTAATTCGAAATATACAATTTCAAATCTCCCGCCTTCCACATTTCGTAATTTCATAACGTTCGCGTGTTCAGCTATATTGATTAATGTGATGATTACATAAGCCGTAACGTCATAAATAATGAATTCATGACTCAGCTGTAATGTGAGACGTGTAACCTTGAAACAAGAATGAACCTGCTCTGCATGTGCCGTGTATAACCTTGAAACAAGTTCGGACAAGTTTGTAGTGATGACGTCATACATAAAGAATTTTCTAATTGAGGATTATCCATAGATATTTCATTTCTTGCATGTGAATAAAAAAATTAACCTTTTGTTTAAAGATATGTCTGGAAAAAAACTGTTGTTCTTGTGTCATGTGAGACGTACATCCGGTCTCAATCCTCTCGTTGAATAAATTTTAAAATGAATAGAACTCTCTCGTAAGAATATTAACGTACCATTGACCATACAATTTCAAATCTCCCGCCAGAAGTCTTTTGATCATAATTTCAAATCTCGTTGTAGAAGCCAATAAAAAATAGAGAAAGAGAAGGATGATAATCATAGAATGCAATGATGTATGTTAAAAACTGGTGACGATGCGTAATATCATCTGGTGTGGTATGAGACGCGCGACCTTGAACATATCCTGTTACGGTGATGATGCAAACATGTACAAAATAACATAAAATCTAAATGTAAAATATAAATGGAAGTCTTGTACAATGCAAAATCGGATTAAAAAAAATTATAAAAACTTGCGCTATCCGACATCTTGAATTTCCTCCACAATTTCACCATTTTGAATTTATAATTTTAAATAGTGCGCTTGGTCCACCATTTACAAACCAAATGTGGTCTCGTGTGGGCTCATGTGGATTCGTGGATAGCGCGCCTCCATCTTGAATGATATCAGTGGAATACATGATGGTGATTGGACCCGCGCCACCGTTGTGGGTTGCGGCGGATGCCTTTACCATAAGGGGTCACAGTAAAAATTAATATTGATCTTGCAAAATAAAAAACATAATTTTAATTCAAAGTCTAAATATTGAATAAAAATGTAATTTTTGAAAACTCAAACCTCCAGCTATTTTGAGTTTCTACTATTTGTAATAGTAGCAACCTTCAGGACTGTTACATGATTTTTTAAAAATTAAATGTATAAAGTAAACATTTTGACCAAGTCCGTTAGCAGAACGGTGAATGAAAGCAGCGTACATAAAAATAGGTAATGCATATTTCAACAGCTAAACTCTAAAACTCCGTGGCGCTACATCCCTGAAGGGACTTGGCCTACCACTCGACCGCTGTATCATCTACCATAGGCAGATAGTAGGATTGTGGGGGGTATGTGGCCAGCATAATATTACACATAAAGATTAATAAATTATACACACAAGGCATATGAATAAAGAAATTGTAAAATTAACCTTTTATTTGAGGATACGCCTGATATGCATTTGAAAAAAAATGCTGTCATAGCATTATGTTTTAGTTCGTATAACACATATGAACAAAGAAGTAATATGATACGCGGGGATTATGTGCTACGTGGAACATAAAATGCCGACTTTGGTAATATGATACCTACTGTGAAATGAAACGCATAACAGAACTCGGTCGTAAGAATATATTACAAATCCACCACAATGTAATTTATTCATAATTTTAAATCTATATCTAAAAGTCTTTTTAACCTTGCGCTGAAAGCCATTTTTGTATGACCACTTCTCAGACTGGTAAAACAAAACTTATGGAGTTTAGAGAGCTGACCAGCTAGGAAGACAATTGACTGCATATGCGCTCGTGGTACTGTGAAATGCAATGGTAGACTACCATTCCACTTACTCTCCCCCTCACCGGCGAGAATTCATAGTACTTAATTATGATTGAAATAATTGCCAGTGCATCAGGTTATTCAAAGCGGAGAATGAAACAATGAATTAATAAATGCACTAAACATAAAAAAGGTAATACAGAAAGATTAATAAATTAAACATAATGTCTAATGAATGATGTATTTAAATATTACAGGGAAAGGAGTGTTTTGACATATTGAGTGAACATTTAAAGAGACTGAATGAGAATGCGTCACCTGTGCGCTTGATAAGAATACTACAATGTTATACACATCACATATCACAGACGAGTGGTTCGAATTCTGCTGATGAAGCATCTCATTGATGTAGAGCGATGCAAGGCTAGCAGAAATCTTCGCTGTTATAACGTATGAATATAAAACTTAAAACAGGCTTTACAAAACGCCTATGAATAATGAAGTATAACATGATTCCTTCTTAAGATCAAGGATGAGGCTTACGCACCGGCCTCCTTTACCATAGGACCAAAGTGAAAATTATATTAAACGCTAACCGGCAAGAACGAAGCTGAGTCGTCCCCAGGGCTAGGATTTAGGAAAATTAACATCTTACGGAAAAATTGTATGATGAAATATAATTATAAAAAAATACTTGAAGGTTTAAAATATATGCTATCGTAATATCATTTAGAATTCGATATGTAAACAAAGAAGTAATATGATAATGATAATAATAATAATATGTACTTTAATGTTAACCACCTTACGCACCTGCCGCCTTTACCCTAGGACCAAAGTGAAAATTATATTAAACGCTAACCGGCAAACCTAGGCTATGTCGACCTCAGGGCTAGGATTTAGGGAAATTAATATCTTATGGGTAAAATTGTATGATGAAATATGGTTTTAAGACGTTAGCTACCATATTTATAAAAATGTATGAAGGCTTGAAATATCGCTTCTCTACACTTCCGATTGCGTCTGATAATAATAATAATAATAATAATAATAATAATAATAATATGTACGTTAAGGTTAACAGCCTTACGCATCGGCCACCTTTACCATAGGACCAAAGTGAAAATTATATTATACACTAATCAGCAAACCTGAGTCGATCCCAGGATCAAAGTGAAAAATTAATGTAATAGAGAAATAGACATCTTACGGAAAAAATTGTATGGTGAAATATAATTATAAAATATTGATGACGTTGCATTTACGCTTCGTGGGAACCGCAATGAAATATGAAACCTACTTCTGGCCACGTGGTCTAGGGCGCCGCCATATTGGATGACGTCAGCGGTAGACTTTGAACCATGTGGACTTTGACCCGCCCCACCCGATGCGAAATGGACTTTGACCTGCCCCACCCACTCAAACGGGAGGGGCTACTGCCAAAACCACACTACTCATGAGCCACCGCGCCGGCTTCATGACATAGTATTGGACATAGCATGCTACTCTGCACTTTTTTCTTTGGTTTCATGATAGGATCATGAACCTTACACTCCATTAGCATTGCCTTGTAATTCATAAAATGGCCGATGTGACAGACCGGTGAGGCGATCGCCTAAGGCGGGGGAACCAGGTTCAATCTCAGGAAGCGGCAACTGATTTTTCTTCTCGTGTCATGTCCAGAAACGGCTAGGTATTTTCACTTTTCTTTCAAGCTAACTCTCTGGGGGTTAACATGCTGGCCACACCTCTATAATACTAACGGCTAAGTTATTCGGAAGCTTCCCTCTCCAAACATCAAATTTAATCTAATCTAAAGAAAGCATTGTTCATTTTTGGCTCTAAGATATAGACTATTTTCCACCGCTATGGCATAGGGAATGCGTTCGCTCTGCTCACGTAGCGGTCCCTGGGCCCTGGTTCGATTTTTGGTCGGGACAAGTTTCCTAGGTGGGGTTTTCAGGGTTTTTCCTAACCTGTGAGACGAATGTCGGGAAAATTTAGGCCCTCCTGGTTCCCATATGTCATCTGGCCGTCATTATCGCCGTCATCCATCCTCGCCTTGTTTGGAATGAGTATATATGTGACTTGTGTATATCGTCCTATGTGTTCGTGTTCTCTCGGAGGTGGCCCCGGCATTAGGCTGATCACTCACCCAGGGAAGCCTCACCCAGGGAAGCCTCACCCAGGGAAGCCTCACCCAGGGAAGCCTCACCCAGGGAAGCCTCACCCAGGGAGGCCTTCCATGTCCTTGTCTGGTCTATGTCTTTGTCTGTCCTTGACATGACCTTATACTCCTTAGGAACTACCTCCCCCGACGGGTCGCGGTCCTGTAAGGCCCGGGTGGCGTGGGTTGCGTAAATATACCTACAAGCGGGAGGTTAAACTTGAGGAAAGACGAAGGAGATTGAGAATGTTGATCTAGAACGATGTTAGACTTCGTGTAGGAGACTTAAATGGTTTATTTTGTAAGGGCATTTTCTGCTTGAAGAAAATACACTTTAGAGACAAGTTATGTAGTACATTGCATTTATTTGAGCCTTTCCACACAAAAAAATATACTATAGTACACAAACAAGAAACGGAGAAATAATTTGGTGTTACCCTACCTCACGTGCTGAAACGCCATGGTCACTGGTGGGAGATGGGTATAAAAGGAAGACTGGATGCTCCTCGAAACATTGCTCAGCAGTAGCAAACTGTGGTCATCGCGCAACTTACTCCTGCAAACAAGAATGAGGGCTATCGTAAGTGTTAAGCTGTTGTTTAAGTGTACAATTTATTTGGCTCTGCATGTCATGCATGGAAATAGGGTAAACTAAGTTAACTATGTCAGAATGCGTTTGATCATGAGACATCTGAAGAAAAAAAATTGAGATAATATACCTAGATGAATAAATTAATAAAATGCAAGGAAATTGTTTAGTTTAAACTGACTTCAACTTTCTTTGTTATTGGATTGATGGACAAGTTGAACAGACTTATTATTATTAATAATAATAATAATAATAATAATAATAATAATAATAATAATGTTAAAAATAAATTTACGCATCAGGAGTTAATTTACCCGTATTTTATAATCTCGTCAAAAAATTCAGCAGTAAGGCACTACTGAAATATCTTCTAAAGATATTTTTGATGTAATAAATGCTACTTTTTCGTTTAACGGAACGTAGATATTATTACCGCGCCTTACTACTACTTTATTAAGTGCCAGTATGGCACTTTATGAAATTGTGTGGGGCACGGGAAAATGTATGTCCGTCTGTCCGTCCATGTGTCTGCACGCGCGATAACTCAAATACGCTTAATCGGATTTTAATGAAACTTGGTATACGCATTTATAATGTTCATGGGAAGAAACCTATTGATATTGGACCAAATCGGTTGACCGGTACCGGAGTAAAATCCAATTTAGTGTATTTTAGTGTATATATAGGCACGATAACTCAACACGCTTAATCGGATTTGTATGAAACTTGGTATACACATGAAAAGACTCGTCCACCTGACCACAAACCACAATGGACCAAAGTTCAATGGATGCAACGTCACTACGCCCTATAGTATTATAATGTTAATTTGGATTTATGCACATATACAAACCTATATAATGTCCTCCTATATGAATTTATAGAATCTTATAAAGTATTCAATATCTTGTTAGGTTTGAAGTTTCACTATTGTCATAAAATATTTGTTTGGATATAAAATTATGTAGTCATATAAAATACACTTATTTTTAGATAGCAATATCCTATATGTATCTAATTAAAACTTAACCATTAAAAACATATATACACTGATGCTGTGCACTGTAAGTTAATTTAAAAGCACACCATTGTCATATGTTAAAATATGTACAATTATGCTGGAGAATATCTCAGCAATAGTCATTCATTAAAAGATAAAAATACACTTGAATACATGTAGATTAAAATAAGACAGTCTGTTGTCTATTTGATGAACACAGTAAAATTCTTCTGTAACCTTCTCAGCAAAGTCGTATAAAATTGTATTTTGAGTGCATTGAAGTTAGTATTTAAATAATTGTAAAAATAGTTGAATTGGAGGCGGCTTGTGAATGTGTTCCGTTGCATCAATTGGGCTGTTGGCTTCTGTTTATAAGGAGATGCGCATTTCGATCATAAGATCATCTTCAGTCCTATAATTATATGTAAAGATTTAGTATGATGTTATTGATTAAAGTCATTTATATTTAACTATTGTATGATATAATTTTGACTCACCTGATTGTAATTTCCGATGTGTGGAAAGCTTGAGTACAAATGTCATACTGAAGCTATTATGTTTCGTTTGTGATGGGGTAACGTTCTGAGTATAGTTCATATAGTTCGTTGTGTTCTATTGTGTTTTCGTTTATAATTTTATGTCTGTGTCTTTATATTTCGAAATTTTCTAATGTGTTTAGTTTACGGCTTTTATTTTGTTTATGTAAAACTTTAAGTGTTTTGTTAATAGGTTGTAAATCGTGGTTGTTATTGATAAGGTGTTTGGCAAATGCTGATCTGTTTCTATTGTATTTAAAATCCTTGACGTGTTCTTGGAATCTTTGTTTGAAAGTCCTGCCCGTTTGCCCTATGTAAACCTGATTACAATTTCCACATTCTAGTTGATACACACCGCTATTTAGATAATTATCTTCTTTATTTCTGCTTACATCGTATAATAAGTGTTTTAAGTTATTATTGGTTTTATATGCTATTTTTATGTTTTGTTGTTGCAATGGCTTTACTATTTTATGTATTTTTCTATCTGTATAATAAAAAATGTCATATTTTTTGTTTCCTTCCTTGTTTTGTTTTATTGGAGTTAGTAACGAAGTAGGATTCTTTGTTTTTTGTAGTTTATTCTTTTTCTTTCTAATAATTTTATGAATTAGTGATTCTTTATAGCCATTGTTATTAGCTATTTGTAGAATTGCTTTTAGTTCCTTATTATAATCCTGTTTAGTCATGGGGATGCTGATTAGTCTATGTACCATATGGTTAAAGGCTACCATTTTATGGGTATTTGGGTGGTTTGATTTATTATTTATTGTATTATCGGTGTAAGTGTCTTTCCTGTATATATTGAATTGTAGTGCGTTGTGAACCCTTTTTATATTAAGATCCAAGAAATTTATACTGTTGTTTGTTTCCTTTTCTATAGCGAATTCTAAATTTTTGTGTACTTTATTGAAGTCGTCAAGTATATTGTTAATTTTGTCTTCTTCACATATTAGCAGTATATCATTGACGTATCTGTAGTATGTTTTGATTTTATGATTGGCGATGATTTTTTCTATGTATTCTTTTTCTACGTGTTGTAGGAATGTTTCAGATAAGATTCCTGACAATGGTGATCCCATGGCCAAGCCATCTTCTTGTTTATATATTTTGTCGTCAAATTTAAAGTAGTTTTGTTTCAAAATAATGTCAAGCATTGAGGTTATTTGTCCTGTCACTGTGTCACTATCACCGTTATTGGATAATGTTTGCTGTATGATACTGACAGTTTCATGTAAGGGTATGTTAGTGTACAAGTTCTTTATATCTAGTGATATGAGTCTATCATTTTTATTAAGTTTCATATCTTTTATTTTGTTAACCAAATCTAGTGTGTTTTTTATATTGAATTTATTCTCAAGTGTTAATCTTTGTTGTAGTATTTTACTTATTATTTTGGAAATTTTATATGAAGGTGCATTAACAAAGTTAACAATTGGTCTGATTGGTTTATCATTTTTATGGATTTTTAACTGAGATCGAAGTATTGGTATTCTAGGCTTCATGTTGATAGCATATTTTCTTTCATTATCAGTAAGAATAAAGTCAGAATTTCTTATAACTTTTTTGATCTCTGTTTGGTATTTATCAGTGGGATCTTTTTCAATGAGCTTTATGTTATTAGTTTGAATAAATTCTAGAGTTTTATTTTTATATTCATTATTATTCATTAATACGATGGCATTACCTTTGTCGGCTTTGACATGTTTTATGTTGTTAACTTGTAGTTTTTTATTCAAGCCTTTTAATGTTTTTAGATATAATTGTGTTTCAATACTCTTAACATTTTTGTCGGTTAAGGTTCTTTTAATTTGTGTAGTTACTTGTTCTCTAGTAGATTGCTGTTTCGCTTGGTCGATATTGGCTATAGCTGTATCAGTATCTATAACTATTGATTTGGTTTGCTCTTTTACATTGTCTGTAAAATTATGTTTATAGCCTAGTTCTAGCAGATCTTCTTCCGGTTTGGTGAGCGGAGTTTTTGTGAGGTTGATAACCCTAGGATGAAATATTCTATTTTCATGTTTGTCTTCTGTGTGTAGTTTATGATTTGAGTGTATTATTTTCTTCTGTTCTAATTTCTGGATTTTCTTGTTTTGTGTTTGGTATTTTTGTTCTATTTCATAATTAAGTTTTTCATTTATGTAATTATCTATGTATGTCCATTCCTGGCTATAGATTTTGGAAGCTTCTAAGTGCAATTTATATACTTGTTCATTAAGAAATTGTTTCTTTCTATATAGAAATTGTATTTATGTTGTAGCCATTTCCTTTCTGCTAGTTTTTGAGTAAGTTGAGCGGCAATTGTGTTCGTATTAATTTTGACTTTGATATAATTGGGAATGAGGTTTCTTATTTTACAGGTTTTATTGAAATTTATGTTAGCTATTGTTTTATAGAGTTTACGTTTCGTGTTCGTGTACTGATTGATAATTCTTGCCTGGTTGGCTTTTTTAAAGTTAATAAATTTCATTTTTCTTCCCGTTTGTGGTAATATTTGTTAATATGAAAAGACTCGTCCACCTGACCACAAACCACAATAGACCAAAGTTCAATGGATGCAACGTCACTACGCCCTATAGTATTATAATGTTAATTTGGATTTATGCACATATACAAACCTATACAATGTCCTCCTATATGAATTTATAGAATCTTATAAAGTATTCAATATCTTGTTAGGTTTGAAGTTTCACTATTGTCATAAAATATTTGTTTGGATATAAAATTATGTAGTCATATAAAATACACTTATTTTTAGATAGCAATAAGCTATATGTATCTAATTAAAACTTAACCATTAAAAACATATATACACTGATGCTGTGCACTGTAAGTTAATTTAAAAGCACACCGTTGTCATATGTTAAAATATGTACAATTATGCCGGAGAATATCTCAGCAATAGTCATTCATTAAAAGATAAAAATACACTTGAATACATGTAGATTAAAATAAGACAGTCTGTTGTCTATTTGATGAACACAGTAAAATTCTTCTGTAACCTTCTCAGCAAAGTCGTATAAAATTGTATTTTGAGTGCATTGAAGTTAGTATTTAAATAATTGTAAAAATAGTTGAATTGGAGGCGGCTTGTGAATGTGTTCCGTTGCATCAATTGGGCTGTTGGCTTCTGTTTATAAGGAGATGCGCATTTCGATCATAAGATCATCTTCAGTCCTATAATTATATATAAAGATTTAGTATGATGTTATTGATTAAAGTCATTTATATTTAACTATTGTATGATATAATTTTGACTCACCTGATTGTAATTTCCGATGTGAGGAAAGCTTGAGTACAAATGTCATACTGTCTTATTTTAATCTACATGTATTCAAGTATATTTTTATCTTTTAATGAATGACTATTGCTGAGATATTCTCCGGCATAATTGTACATATTTTAACATATGACAACGGTGTGCTTTTAAATTAACTTACAGTGCACCGCATCAGTGTATATATGTTTTTAATGGTTAAGTTTTAATTAGATACATATAGCATATTGCTATCTAAAAATAAGTGTATTTTATATGAATACATAATTTTATATCCAAACAAATATTTTATGACAATAGTGAAACTTCAAACCTAACAAGATATTGAATACTTTATAAGATTCTATAAATTCATATAGGAGGACATTATATAGGTTTGTATATGTGCATAAATCCAAATTAACATTATAATACTATAGGGCGTAGTGACGTTGCATCCATTGAACTTTGGTCTATTGTGGTTTGTGGTCAGGTGGACGAGTCTTTTCATATTAACAAATATTACCTCAAACGGGAAGAAAAATGAAATTTATTAACTTTAAAAAAGCCAACCAGGCAAGAATTATCAATCAGTACATGAACACGAAACGTAAACTCTATAAAACAATAGCTAACATAAATTTCAATAAAACCTGTAAAATAAGAAACCTCATTCCCAATTATATCAAAGTCAAAATTAATATGAACACAATTGCCGCTCAACTTACTCAAAAACTAGCAGAAAGGAAATGGCTACAACAAGAAATACAATTTCTATATAGAAAGAAACAATTTCTTAATGAACAAGTATATAAATTGCACTTAGAAGCTTCCAAAATCTATAGCCAGGAATGGACATACATAGATAATTACATAAATGAAAAACTTAATTATGAAATAGAACAAAAATACCAAACACAAAACAAGAAATTCCAGAAATTAGAACAGAAGAAAATAATACACTCAAATCATAAACTACACACAGAAGACAAACATGAAAATAGAATATTTCATCCTAGGGTTATCAACCTCACAAAAACTCCGCTCACCAAACCGGAAGAAGATCTGCTAGAACTAGGCTATAAACATAATTTTACAGACAATGTAAAAGAGCAAACCAAATCAATAGTTATAGATACTGATACAGCTATAGCCAATATCGACCAAGCGAAACAGCAATCTACTAGAGAACAAGTAACTACACAAATTAAAAGAACCTTAACCGACAAAAATGTTAAGAGTATTGAAACACAATTATATCTAAAAACATTAAAAGGCTTGAATAAAAAACTACAAGTTAACAACATAAAACATGTCAAAGCCGACAAAGGTAATGCCATCGTATTAATGAATAATAATGAATATAAAAATAAAACTCTAGAATTTATTCAAACTAATAACATAAAGCTCATTGAAAAAGATCCCACTGATAAATACCAAACAGAGATCAAAAAAGTTATAAGAAATTCTGACTTTATTCTTACTGATAATGAAAGAAAATATGCTATCAACATGAAGCCTAGAATACCAATACTTCGATCTCAGTTAAAAATCCATAAAAATGATAAACCAATCAGACCAATTGTTAACTTTGTTAATGCACCTTCATATAAAATTTCCAAAATAATAAGTAAAATACTACAACAAAGATTAACACTTGAGAATAAATTCAATATAAAAAACACACTAGATTTGGTTAACAAAATAAAAGATATGAAACTTAATAAAAATGATAGACTCATATCACTAGATATAAAGAACTTGTACACTAACATACCCTTACATGAAACTGTCAGTATCATACAGCAAACATTATCCAATAACGGTGATAGTGACACAGTGACAGGACAAATAACCTCAATGCTTGACATTATTTTGAAACAAAACTACTTTAAATTTGACGACAAAATATATAAACAAGAAGATGGCTTGGCCATGGGATCACCATTGTCAGGAATCTTATCTGAAACATTCCTACAACACGTAGAAAAAGAATACATAGAAAAAATCATCGCCAATCATAAAATCAAAACATACTACAGATACGTCAATGATATACTGCTAATATGTGAAGAAGACAAAATTAACAATATACTTGACGACTTCAATAAAGTACACAAAAATTTAGAATTCGCTATAGAAAAGGAAACAAACAACAGTATAAATTTCTTGGATCTTAATATAAAAAGGGTTCACAACGCACTACAATTCAATATATACAGGAAAGACACTTACACCGATAATATAATAAATAATAAATCAAACCACCCAAATACCCATAAAATGGCAGCCTTTAACCATATGGTACATAGACTAATCAGCATCCCCATGACTAAACAGGATTATAATAAGGAACTAAAAACAATTCTACAAATAGCTAATAACAATGGCTATAAAGAATCACTAATTCATAAAATTATTAGAAAGAAAAAGAATAAACTACAAAAAACAAAGAATCCTACTTCGTTACTAACTCCAATAAAACAAAACAAGGAAGGAAACAAAAAATATGCCATTTTTAATTATACAGATAGAAAAATACATAAAATAGTAAAGCCATTGCAACAACAAAACATAAAAATAGCATATAAAACCAATAATAACTTAAAACACTTATTATACGATGTAAGCAGAAATAAAGAAGATAATTATCTAAATAGTGGTGTGTATCAACTAGAATGTGGAAATTGTAATCAGGTTTACATAGGGCAAACGGGCAGGACTTTCAAACAAAGATTCCAAGAACACGTCAAGGATTTTAAATACAATAGAAACAGATTAGCATTTTCCAAACACCTTATCAATAACAACCACGATTTACAACCTATTAACAAAACACTTAAAGTTTTACATAAACAAAATAAAAGCCGTAAACTAAACACATTAGAAAATTTCGAAATATACAAACACAGACATAAAATTATAAACGAAAACACAATAGAACACAACGAACTATATGAACTATACTCAGAACGTTACCCCATCACAAACGAAACATAATAGCTTCAGTATGACATTTGTACTCAAGCTTTCCACACATGGGAAATTACAATCAGGTGAGTCAAAATTATATCATACAATAGTTAAATATAAATGACTTTAATCAAGAACATTATACTAAATCTTTATATATAATTATAGGACTGAAGATGATCTTATGATCGAAATGCGCATCTCCTTATAAACAGAAGCCAACAGCCCAATTGATGCAACGGAACACATTCACAAGCCGCCTCCAATTCAACTATTTTTACAATTATTTAAATACTAACTTCAATGCACTCAAAATACAATTTTATACGACTTTGCTGAGAAGGTTACAGAAGAATTTTACTGTGTTCATCAAATAGACAACAGACTGTCTTATTTTAATCTACATGTATTCAAGTGTATTTTTATCTTTTAATGAATGACTATTGCTGAGATATTCTCCGGCATAATTGTACATATTTTAACATATGACAACGGTGTGCTTTTAAATTAACTTACAGTGCACAGCATCAGTGTATATATGTTTTTAATGGTTAAGTTTTAATTAGATACATATAGCTTATTGCTATCTAAAAATAAGTGTATTTTATATGACTACATAATTTTATATCCAAACAAATATTTTATGACAATAGTGAAACTTCAAACCTAACAAGATATTGAATACTTTATAAGATTCTATAAATTCATATAGGAGGACATTGTATAGGTTTGTATATGTGCATAAATCCAAATTAACATTATAATACTATAGGGCGTAGTGACGTTGCATCCATTGAACTTTGGTCTATTGTGGTTTGTGGTCAGGTGGACGAGTCTTTTCATATTAACAAATATTACCACAAACGGGAAGAAAAATGAAATTTATTAACTTTGGTATACACATTTATAATGTCCATGGGAAGAAGTCTATTTATATTGGACCAAATCAGTTGGCCGGTACCAGAATAATGCCCAATTTAGTGCCTTTTTATCACAAAGGCGCGGATAACTCAAATACGCTTTATTGGATTTTCATGAAACTTGGTATACGCATTTATAACGTCCATGGGAAGAAGCTTATTGATATTGGTTGACCGGTATCGGAGTAATGTCCAATTTAGAGCCTATTTTATGGTAATATATAAAGAATTTAACAAATGCAAATGGTTATCCTGACAACACATGTTTTACACTGTTCATATACGACTTTGGAATTTGGAATACAGTTAGCCATGACATATCCCTTTGCATTTGATTATCAAACTAGTCAGATGATCAATTTGAATACTGTTATATACAGAATATATATTACTGTGAAATAATTAGGCCTACGTACATTAAGTGGAGTTCTTCGCCAGTGTATTTTGTGAAATGTTGACATATTTTAAGAATGTCTTAAGTTATAACAGTGTATACGAGTTTTAATTCAGGTTAAGTATGTTCTTCCACAAGCCCTGCTTAATGAATTGATCGGCAGCTTAATTCGGAGATAGATTACAAAAATAACTTATTTTCTGCATTTCATAATTGCATTTAATTTATCACAATAAACAAAAACATTCTGGCACTTTGTTATATCAGTTTACCTGATTTTATTTTGTATCAAACGATGTAATTTGCTTAGGCTCAGTTTCTTGCCGAATTCTTATGAACTGGAATATTAACTATCGTAATTTTACAAAAGTGGCATTAGCATAAGTATTCGTATCACACTAAAACTTCTGGAAAACATATTCCTGTAAAATAATTTGTACATAAATGTTATCATAATTGGATACCACACGGCTGTCTGTGTGTAAAATGATTATAGTGACAAATATAAGACGTATTGTATAAAAATTATTATTATTATTATTATTATTATTATTATTATTATTATTATTATTATTATTGGTTATATTTACAAGCAAATTTAAATATGTTCAATATTTGAAAAAATGAATTCTGGATTAAATTATTTCACAAACTTTTAAAAGTAGTAGAGCTCAGAAGTAATTTAAATCAACTGGCAAGAGCATCAGCGCGTTAAGCTGAAGATCCGTGGTTCAAATCCCGGCTATGGCAAAAAATTTTTCAGGCTGATTCTTACTTGTATTAATTCCCTAGACATGGGTTTAATGTCTATTTCCATCATTTCCACTTAATTAATAGTATTTAAATAATAATAATAACTAGGCTTTAAAGTATCTACAAAGTGTAGGTCGCCATTGGGTGTTGTGTTCTCGAAGGAAGAGAAACCCCCGTTGGTTTGCCTTGACTTCTGAATCAGTTGAAGAATTTAGTGTCATATCGGGAGTTTGTCATGGTAGCTCAGTTGGCAAGAGCATCAGCGCGTTAAGCTGAAGATCCGTGGTTCAAATCCCGGCTATGGCAAAAAAATTTTCAGGCTGATTCTTACTTGTATTAATTCCCTAGACATGGGTTTAATGTCTATTTCCATCATTTCCACTTAATTAATAGTATTTAAATAATAATAATAACTAGGCTTTAAAGTATCTACAAAGTGTAGGTCGCCATTGGGTGTTGTGTTCTCGAAGGAAGAGAAACCCCCGTTGGTTTGCCTTGACTTCTGAATCAGTTGAAGAATTTAGTGTCATATCGGGAGTTTGTCATGGTAGCTCAGTTGGCAAGAGCATCAGCGCGTTAAGCTGAAGATCCGTGGTTCAAATCCCGGCTATGGCAAAAAATTTTTCAGGCTGATTCTTACTTGTATTAATTCCCTAGACATGGGTTTAATGTCTATTTCCATCATTTCCACTTAATTAATAGTACGTTTTAACTTATAATATTTTGGACTGACTTTTGAGCAGTGTAGAATATATTAATTACTCTATTTTTATGTAATATGGTAAAGAATATTGATTGAGGATAGTTATCGTATGTACCATTGGCAGAGCAGGTTGACCTATTGTATCCAAAGTTGAAATTCGATGAATAGTGTTCACCTTACATATACAGGGTCCGGCAGAGAAACCTGACGGTTTTTAAATTGAAATTACAACAAAACTGTACCGCAGTTTGCATACATTATTTTATTTCAGAATTAAAATACATCTCAAAGTAATTTACCTACATCAATTACTTTTTGAAAATTGTGTTTCTACTTTAATCCACAAAGCTAATAAGCTCATTACATCAAAATTATTATTATTATGGTTTCGTGAAAAGTTGGAATCAGCCGAAACTGCGTAGTCTCGTAACTCATTGTCGTCATTAGGCTACATCGGTGGGTACCGACTGCGCGCGAAATGGTCATTTTTTCCCAACTGCGCGCAAGCTACTGAATTGTAAACAACCCAACTGCGCGCGAGCTAATAAATTATAAACAGCCCAACTGCGCGCGAGCGGGTATAGGCTTACCACAAATATGACCATAATACCCAACGATCCGAATGTTACATGTGTTGCAGATTATATTTTAACAACAACTTTCGTAAGTACTGATTCTGCGTTTCCTCCAGAAATTTGGGCTTCTGACACTATCACATCAGATAGAACTACCAATGCTTGTAAGGCATTCCACAGGGGTTTAACAGTGCACATTCACAAATATACAATTTTGTTGATGCTATCATTCAAACGCAGACACGCACTTACATAAAAATGAATGATAAAGAGACTTACAAATATAAATGTGCTGCGAAAAGCGTAGGCAATACTTAGAGGAATTAATTTTAAAATACAGAGAAGGAATTATCTCACGATTTTATTTCCTAAAGAGTGTTTGTTATTATTACAAGAAAGGCACATAATTTTAGTGCATTTTTTAACTTCTTGACAAATGCCTAACACTGTTCTAACACTGGTATGCCCAGATATTTTAACTACTTGACAAATGCCCTTCGGCTTGTATATTATGACACTGCATTTTTAACCATACCTATGAATGGCAAATAGGCCAGCATTCATAGAGAGTCCTAAGTCTAAAAAAAATGGGAAGGAAAACGCAGGAATAATCGCCGCGCGCAGTTGACCTATACCCAAAACAGACCTTCGCGCGCAGTCGGGCACTAAGACAGTTAGAAATTTATCTTGCGCGCAGTCGGGGTCCTCCGGGCTACATCTCGAGCTTGCGCATTCAAGTAAAAAACAAATTCGAAACTTAATTATGAAACCTACGTGTAAACAAGATAGCATTAGTTCAAAGCATTTCAGTCAAAATGGAGCATTGGTCGGTGCAACATCGCGTATTCGTTGTGGAGACCTTAAAAAAAATGGTGAATCAATTATTGTCACTCAACGCACATTTCGCCGCCATTTCAACATTCATCAAAATGAGAACGTTCCATGTTGGAATACCAAAGTTTGGCAAAGTTTGGGAAACGGCTTGTGCCATAAAGAAGAAACCACCTGGGAAACAGCGCACTGTTCGAACTCCCGGAGAATGTTGAACGTGTATGTCGGGCTGTTCTTCGAAGTCCTCGGCGATCGGCGGTGAAACATGCGTTGAGTGACAATAATTGACTCACCCGTTTTTAAAAAGTTTCCACGACGAATCCGCGATGTTGCACCGACCAATTCTCCATTTTGATTGAAATGCTTTGAACTGATGCAATCATGTTTACGCGTAGGTTTCATAACTAGGGACCGGATTTTTAGGTTTTTAAAAATACTGTTTTAGGTTTTCCATTAGGTGAAATAGTTTTCTTTAGGTTTTTTGTCCAAAATATCGTTTTCGGGCAGAATAATTGGTTTAATGAATTTGAATGTGCTACATAGGATTGAATACATAATACTTGCAAAGTTTAACTTAATAAAATTGACTTAAATTTGTGTAAACTTGCTTTAAGACAATATTATACAATTGAAGAAAGAAAGCATAAACATCAAAAGAAGCATTTCCTGGTTACAGTATATCACTAAATATGTTTCAAGATTCTCAACTGTGAAGTTCTTCCTGTTATCTCTTAGTTAATAGCAAATACTGTATCTAGACACTACCCTTCTCAGGATTCGAATCCGATGCTTCTAATTTAGTGAGTAAAATACTTTATGGTTGGATGTGGATAATGTGAAACTGATTATTTTCCTTTTTCGGTTGTTACGCATGCTAACACGGTTTTTTTTCTTTTCTTTCTTTCCCAGATCAACTAGGGACGAAAACTTTCCCCTTTTCTAGAAAGGTAAATAATACATGTTTCTGGCAGGCTTGACAAAATATTACTTTGCCATCTGTAGTGAAATTCAGATCGTCACCAATCCACTGCCGTAATAAACTCGATTTCTTTTGTTTTGGCATAATTAGCACGTCTTCTTAAAACTCACAGGGTGACTGCTCAGTATGAATAACAGGGAAGTACTAAATGCAAACAAAAAAACAAGCGCTTTAAAACACAGAAATCACGGCAACAATGGTTGTTCGTACAAATATTTTAAAAGGAATACGCCGGCACTCTTTTCCTCTCTTGATACTGTCCATCCTAGACGACAATCGGTTGAATGAAACGCTGGTGGTATTAATTTCTATCCGACAATAATTATACTCTCCCCGCAAAATATCGATTTCTCAACTGACAAACAAAAAAGACAAAAAAGGAGCCTAAATTAGATATTTTAGGTTTTATATCCCGTTTAGGTATATTTAGGTTTTTATACCCCATTTAGGCATTTTTAGGTACCACAGAATTAATGTGGGTAATCCTATGGACATGATTCGAAAAAGTGTATGAGCGCTTTTTGTTTTGCAAGTAAGGAAAAAAATAGGTAAAAACCTAAGAATCCGGTCCCTATTCATAACTAAGTTTCGCAATTGTTTTGTACTTGAATGCGCAAGCGCGAGATATACTGGCGACAATGAGTTACGACACTACGCAGTTTCGGCTGAATCCAACTTTTCACGAAACCATAATAGTAATTTTGATGTAATGGGCTTATTTAGCTTTGTGGATTGAAGTAGGAACACAATTTTAAAAAAGTAATTGATGTAGGTAAAATACTTTGAGATGTATTGTAATTCCAAAATAAAATAATGCACGCAAACGATACAGTTTTGTCGTAATTTCAATTTAAAAACCGTCAGGTTCCTCTGTGGTACCCTCAGTCCAGAATAACATTTTTTGACAGTTTTAGGTTAAGTGTGCATGTGTATCTGCGTGCCTGTGATCTGAACCTTACTGTCAGCTTTCTTACAATTTTTTTCGAAAATAACTTTACTGTTAAATTATTATATAATATCTGAAGTGAGAAACCAAAATTTTTATTGAAACATTTTTAATATAAAATTTCTGACGGGTAATATTAGGCAAGCCGTCCACCCACAATACAACACCTGAGTTAAAATCTTGAGTGAAGGGGAGTAGTAAAGTAGCTACACATTAGATATACATATATATCTATTAACCTAATACCAGCATAAATGGCTAATATATTATGATCCTGATGTCAAATGCCTGTGAGGTATGTTACATGCAATACCTTACAATGTGAAGCGTTGCCGTGTGCAACTGTAAAACGCACGCCGTGTACCTCCTGATCAGCATAGCAATAATAAGATGGTAAATTCAAAGTATCATGTGAAAAATTAGTTTCATAACATTCTTCTCCCATTACTATTTAGCAATTGGAACAACGTTGTTGTTTTCTTTTATAGATCACCGTGCAATCTTGCGTTAAACTGATTTCTTGTAAAAATTGTGCGGAAGTAATCCTTCTATAAAAGAAATTTCTCTTAATGTTTTGAAGTCCCGTATTAAAGTAATGTATTGAAATATATTTTCTTCTTCCTCATATTATGAACAAATTGTGGACAAATTAATATGGTGATTGGCTATGGATTGACTATTCCGGGTTCAATCTCGGGCAGCGTCAAGAAATTTTCTCTTTGCGTTGTGCCAGGAACTGACTAAGATCAACTAAGACATTTTACTTTAATACAACCCTGGGAGGGGTGCTACATAGCCGAACCCTTGAAATCCTGATCACTCTAAAATGGAAATCGGGTAACTTTCCTTACAAGCTGCAGATTACGAGTCTTTCCACGAATGTTCGTTGGTGTTTAGTCGGTTCCTTGAAAGTGAGGTTTGGGGATTGACTACTGAAGCTGATGGAATATTATAAGGGACAACTTTTATTTTTTTTAATTCGGGATAATGTTGAAATCTTGAAATATACAAATGGAAGGGCAGGGTTTGGAATGTATGCATGATGCAGATAGCGGATACTATACGGCACACGGTTTTAGAATGCATACGAACGGAGCCAATTCGTGCTTACGACAGCTGCCAAGTGCTGCGTTCTGAGGCACATAGTCTGGTGGTTAAGGGTCTGAACTATGCATTTTTACTTTAAAAGGTACCACTTCGCATACATCTTCCTTGACCCCTGTGGAGTATTATTGGAAGGAGCGCCAATTTTGCGGCGTAGGGGGGAGAGGGGTGTTCAAAATGGCGGCTGCACTCACTCACTAAATCGCCTTTAGCTCCTATCCCCATGATCCGATTTCAATGTTCTTTTTTTAAATTAAAGGTAAAACTAAGTGGTATAAGATACTGCAATGATAGTTTAGATAAAGTAAAGTGGAAACCCTTTAAAAAGTTAAAAATGATAAAACATTTTTTCTTTTCGCTTTTATTTTTATCACAGTTTTTCAGAAAGTGAGTATTCGTAATTTTTTCTCAAATAAAAAAGAAAGTACGTTTCTTAAGCTTTAATTTGATACCATAAAACACCAATTTACATTAAGAATTAACCCCACAGCGGCCGTAGGAAGAATACAGGTACAATGTCGCGGTTCGTTTTCGGCCTAGAATATCCTAGCGTAGCGCTACCAAAGCATGTTAAACCGGCCTGCCTATTGCGATACGTTCGGGACAGATCGCTTCGCGTGTGTTGGTAGTTTCCTATTGTTATAAATAGGGACCGGATTCTTAGGTTTTTACCAATTTTTTTCCTTACTTCCAAAACAAAAAGCGCTCATATACTTTTTCGAATCATGTCCATAGGATTCACCCACATTAATTCTGTGGCACCTAAAAATACCTAAATGGGGTATAAAAACCTAAATATACCTAAACGGGACAAAAAACCTAAAATATCTAATTTAGGCTTCTTTTTCGTCTTTTTTGTTGCAAGTTGAGAAATCGATAATTTGCGGTGAGAGAATAATTTTTGTAGGGTAGAAATTAATACCACCAGCGTTTCATTCAACCCATTGTCGTCTGGGATGGACAGTATCAAGAGAGGAAAAGAGTACCGGCGTATTCCTTTTAAAATATTCGCACGAACAACCATTATTGCCGAAACGAATTAAATCGAGTTTGTTACGGCAGTGGATTGGCGACGATCTGAATTTCACTACAGACGGCAAAGTAATATTTTGTCAAGCCTGCCAGAAACACGTATTATTTACCTTTCTAGAAAAGGGGAAAGTTTTCGTCCCTAGTTGATCTCTTGTACGGTTAGCATGTGTAACAACCGAAAAAAGGAAAATAATCAGTTTCACATTATCCACATCCAACCATAAAGCATTTTACTCACTAAATTAGAAGCATCGGATTCGAATCCTGAGAAGGGCAGTGTCTAGATACAGTATTAACTATTAACTAAGAGATAACAGGAAGAACTTCACAGTTGAGAATCTTGAAAGAAAGCCTATTTAGTGATATACTGTAACCAGGAAATGTGAGGAAATCTTATTTTCACTGCTTCTTTTGATTGTTTATGCTTTCTTTCTTCAATTGTATAATATTGTCTTAAAGCAAGTTTACACAAATTTAAGTCAATTTTGTTACCTCAAAGTTTACAAGTATTATGTATTCAATCCTATGTCATCATCATCAGGATCTAAAGGCAATGCCTTGTTGTAGTAGCCATGTCTTCCTCTTCATCGCTGTTCTCTTTAGATTTTCGTATGACAGCACGTCCATATCCTTTATCATGTTTTTAATAAATGAATTTCTTGGACGTCCTCTTGATTTCTTTCCCAGTATTTTCCCTTCAAAAATGTTAATGAGTAGACCATTGTGCCGAAATGTATGACCCACTAACTTTGCTCTTCTACTCTTAATTGAATTCAGAAGGGATCTCTCTTCCATCACTTCATTAAGCACTTCTTCATTTGTTTTCCTATCCACCCAACTCGTCTTTATTAGCCTTCTCCATATCCACATTTCTGCTGCTTCTAGTTTCTTGGCTTCTGCTTTTCCTATTGTCCATGTTTCACATCCATAAGTTAATACACAACTTACAAATGTTTTGGCAAATTTTTTCCTTACTTCCATGTTTAAATGGTTATTTGTGAGAAGATTCCTTTTGTTCTGAAATGCTTGTTTAGCCAGGTTTATTCTTCTCTTAATTTCTGTGTTCCTATGTAGCACATTAAAATTCATTAAACCAATTAATTTACCCGAAAACGATATTTTGGACAAAAAACCTAAAAAAAACTATTTCACCTAATGGAAAACCTAAAACAGTGTTTTTAAAAACCTAAAAATCCGGTCCCTAGTTATAAAATTATATGTGTGTTTTACGTCCTAGCATTCTACAAATACGCCAATACCAGTAAATGTTATTACGGTAAGTACTGTTGAGCTGCGCTTTTCTAATGATAAGGATATGTTTTCATTACAGTAAGGTTAGTCTCAAATAATGGAAGCATTTATGTCAAGAATCATGTTCAATCCATGGAACTGCTCATTTTTATAACTTTGAATGTTGAAACATAAATTGTCACTTATACGTTTAACGCCCGTTTAATGTAGGCCTACTACTGTGTAATTTTGAACGAAAAAATATTAACTTTATCAATTCGTTTGAACGTGCTGCTAATGAAACTGATAAAGCATGCTCATAATTCACTTTACAGACGAAAGCCTGCCATGTTTATGAGAATGAAGAAGAAGATCCGATGACCTTCCAAGACTGGCACACCAAAATGCGCTCAGAACGACTTCTGTTTCTTTACTAGGAAATAACTTTCAGAAGAATTTTTATTATTCTCACCCATGTGCGTTCCATTCGAGAGGGAAATTTTTCTCTATATATTGAGTCGGTTTTTCGCCTTGCTCCATGTTTCTTTGCCCTTAATCATGCTACTTATGCACGATGGATTTTAGTACATTTTCGTAACATGATCCTTCTGAAAGACGAACATTCAGCCGTGATGGAAATCTTCAACATAAGAGGATTTGTTGTAAGGAAAACCATGAAAGCCTCAGCCATGGCACTGGATCACATACATGAACAGGGGAATGCTTCACTAAAAGGAAAGGAGGAATAATAGGCTTTATGTTGATGCCTTCCGGAAGTTTATGATTGTTGGACCTCAGATTGCCATTTTGAGAAGACCTTTAGTCGGGAAATCGACACTGACAGGTTTGGGCACAATGAAGAGGAAAAATTGTTCCAATTAAAATACAGTTGATGCTCTTGTTCATACTGTAGCAAATTTTGGAAATCCTTTCTCTGAAGAATGCACAAAACTATTTACAATTGATACAAAAATAATAATATCAGAAACTGTAGAGAAAACAGTAAAGATAATTGTAAAACAGTTTTCTCAATTATTTCAGGAACGTTTGGAAAGCTCTAACAAAAGTATCACGGATCCAATAAAACTAAATCCAGATATGCAACTTTTGCTCGAAACTACGAACGAAATAGAAAATAAAATTTATCAAGGTTACAGCTGTTACGAAATGACAATGCACTCTTCAGCCATTTGTACATAGCGAGTCAAACAAGAGAGGGAGATTTCCAAGAATTTTGTAGACATGAAAATCAGTCTTTTCCTCCTTCCCTTTCAAATCATGGGAAGCCAATACTTTGTAAGAATAATGCCCGAGTGCACCATTCTTCGGTTTTCTCAGCCGTTTCGTTACCGCGGTAAACGTAATACCGGGGTATTTTCAAAATCTCTGTGCACCATTGCTAAAATATCGCGGTTTGCTAATGCTTGGAAATATCGCTGTTACTCTGCTATGAAGCAAATCCCATGGAGAAATTTTGTGTTGGTTTGTGTTGATTTGTGTTGGTTTCTTCCATGGCCGCTAGGTTCGCTCTCTCTCTGCACGTCTTCCAGTCACGGTGGCTCGTCTATAGGCCAAATTTCATTTATTTTTGCCTTATTGTTCAATAATAAATGTTTGTAAGGATTAAATGGAATATTATATTGGGTATATATGTCTGACTTTGAATTCAAACACCATAGATACTGTAACGATCGTGAAAATCAGTTGATTACGCCTACTGGATGGACCTGGTTTGGATGAGGTCATTTCAATCGAGGTTACATACAACATTTGCAAATATATGTACCATCGTTCATTCTTCAAATAGATCCCACCTGTCTGTACATTTCAATAAAATAACATTTATGTTTTAAAGAATAATTCTCACACCTGTGAAATCTAAGGCAAAGCAACACCATGAAATCTCTGTTCTGAGTTCGACATAGCCTCACTTTTATTCCCGTTAGACCAGTGGAAATTTTAGGTGCAAAATCATCTACATAGCCATGAAAGGGCTGTTATAATTATGTTCGTGTACGTGCAGGTATGATAAATTGATTACATACCCTATATACCGGTACATAGGCTATATCGTGATGCATGTAGCCATTCATTGCAAAGTTGGCCTAGGCCCAAAGGTTTTCCATTTTTCATTTATTTCTTGCCTTTTTCTTCAGTAATAAATGTTCATAAGGATAAAATGGATTATTATATTGCGTATATATGTCGTCTGAATTGAAAGTTTGAATTCAAACACCATAAATAATGTACTAATCGTACTAATCGTGGTTACGCCCACTAGCCTACTCGATGGACCTGGTTTAGTTGAGGTAGGAAAGGAAGGTAATTTCAATCGATTAACCAGCACAGTATTTGCAAAGATATGCACCATCGTTCATTCTTCAAATAGATCCCACCTGTCTCATTATTCTTTATATTCAATTAGCTTTTGGCCTAGATATCATAAATATGATACGTTACGCTGATCTCCATCTTGGAAAGAAAACAGCGGTTTTCTCACTTTACAGCTCCTTCACGGCCGGTTTGCATCTTACCGCGGTAAAAGTCGAAACCGAGCACGATGCAACGAAAATAGACTTTACCAGGGTAAACTAAGCGACTTTACCGCGGTATTCTGAATACCGAGATTGGTGCACTCGGCCATAAGTCAAGTCTTGTACCATTATTTAGATTTATATTTATTTTTCGCGCATAATGGTACATGCTTTTAAGTTTGGTCGCTGGATGGCGCGACCTTCTCTGTTGTATATGCTTTCGCGGGCGTAGGTCCGCTGGCCTCTCCCCTCATCCTTTGGTACAGCCTCTTAGCGAGTGTTTATCTTTTCTGGCTTCAGTTACGGGCATGGTTTATTTCGGTAATGACGTGTTTTCGTAGTTGCATTTCGTTAGTTTGTTTATAAGTAATTTCTTCGGTATTTGTGCTTTCGTTCGTGGGATAATGTAGTCCCAGTGTATCCTTCAGGTTTGCAACAGGTTTTTAGTTTATCTTTCTTGTGTTTTAACTTAGTAATTATGTAACTGTAGAATTCCCTTCCCCTCTTTCTGCGCTTGGTAGCTGGTAGTTTCTCTGATTGATTTGGTAGTGTATTTTTGGTAGAATCTTCGTAGAAACCATACGTACTGTCTCCTTTTGCTTGGGTAGTAATATTTAAAGGGTTTTCTGTTTATTTGAGTTGCTGAGGGGTTTCTTAGTAATAGCCTAAGTAGTCGGCGTCATCAAGCTATAATGATGGCGTCTGTATCTTTCTCTTCTCCCCTGTGCCTGCTTGCAAACCTGATGTGTCGCGGTCTGGTAAGTCATTTTTAAATTCGTGTTTCTTCAATTATTTTGTTTATTTAGTTTTTGTGCCATGCCCGTTTCTCCTGTGCATCGGGATTTTAAAGGCATCCCGATGGCAGTAATGTTTCCCGCCTTTTACTAAATTTTGCCCCTTGTTAAAGATTGTTTGTAGGCCTACATTATATTTTCCCCGGTTGGTTCCGATTCTGGCCTTTATGAAATAAAGCCATCGTCCCTTGTGTCATTTTACTGAGTAAACCCCTCCCCTTTTTATATTGTAAAGTCACTTTCTTCTGTGTGTTAATATTTATTTAAATTTGTTATAATGGTTAGATTGCTCTTTCACCTTGTGATTTTGATGTAAATAGAATAATTATTTCACCGGAAGGTCCAAATTGTTGGATTATTATTCAAAAGTCTAAATGTAACAGTGCTGTAAATTACTATTGTTTTTCTATTTCAGGCTATACTAATTTTGTAATTTCCTTTGTCTTGTAAACATCTGATTCTAAATTATATATTATCTGTTATTGTTTTTGAATCAGGAACTTTTACATTCTGTTTTGTGCCCCCTCCGGGATGTCCTACTATACCTATGGGTGGGCCCGTTTTCAGGGAATAGGCTAACTTCCCTGGGGTTGGTTTCCCAAGCTTCCTTCCACACTTTTCATCCCTTAGGGCGGGGTTACAGTCTGCTTAAGTACTTTTCGACTTACATTAATGAAAAAGAAATAAATAATGAGCCAGAAGTTGATGTTAAAATCTTAGATGGAGCTGCAGTCATTCACATATTACTTCATACAGGAGCATATAGGCCTACCTTTGAACAAAACATTCCATATGTTTCACATCAAATGTCATCAGTGTCACGCTTGTATGTTGTTTGGCCTAAAAATTGGGAGATATTTTTAAAAGATTCTAAAAACAAGAAGTCTTTCTTCAAGTTCCTCTTACAGGGAATTAGAACATTAGAACATTCCCTGTTTCAGAAGGAAAAGATCCGGTCAGTGGAGACCGATATTACAGTTATTATTATAGTTATCTCCACACCTTGTTTTGAAGAACTTGGGATAAACAGTCTTTGGATTGCCTTTGGGACAAGAAAAGATTTCCAATACATTCCTATCCATGAAATTGCAAGAGGACTAGGACATTCTATATCTAAGGCTCTTCCCTACTTTCACGCATTCACTGGCTGTAATACTGTTTCACAGTTCAATGGAAGAAGAAAAGTTAAGGCATGGGAGGCGTGGATGTCTGCCAAATACTACTGAGAGTTTCCTCTTGTTAGCGAAAGGATATATAGAAGACTTTTTTTCTGGAATTCAGAGATATGTTATCGTTCTGTGTGACAGGTCATGTAGTGCGGAAAATGTCGATGAAGAGAGAAGACTTTAACTTAAGAGAAAAGGTCCCAGGTTGATGAAAAATATACCATCAACTTCCGAAGCACTCAAACTGCATGCAATGAGGACAGCATACCAAGAGGAATGATATGGGACAAAGCTCTGAAACCGATACAACCAGACCATGGTCCTTCCAAGTGGGGCTGGACTAAGACTGACGGTGAATGGCTACCAGTATGGATGACACTTCCAGAAGTGGCAGCATCTAGTCAAGAGCTAATTCGCTGTGGCTGTACTGAGTATGTGGCAAGGCAGGATTTCCAAGAACTCAACTCTGCACATGTGATGGTCTTTGCCGGGAATCTAATCAATAAAATCTAAATCATTTCTCTTCTCTCTTCCCTTTCAATTTTATAATATATTTACTTGTTGCCCTGTACGTGCCCTTTAATATTCCCGACAGCGACCATTAATAGTACAATTCCTTAAACGTCTCTTATGGGTTGGCTAATAAATAATCAGGCCGACTTTCCTCTTACTGGACATCCCACAATTACCTATATAAACAGAAATCACCACAGCACAATTGTTCAGTCACTCAAAACTTGAGATATTCTTGAAATACTTCCGTGTACCTTTTCACAGAGATAACATAATTATGACCGAAAACTAGAGGCGCCAAGTTATCCTAGTAAAGAAACAGTGAAACGTATTTCAAGGGCTGAACACCCAGGCTGTATCAATTTGCAAATAGCAATGAGGTAGTGGTAGGAGACAAGGATGCAAATACAACCTTTATATGAAAATTTCATTAATGCCAGGTTTATTTCACATTCAGAGTAAGGTTAGTAGTCACCCTGTACTTTTCATAAGCTGGGCTAAATCACAATAACAGAATAAATGTACCCTGTGAAGCAGAAGTACAAGAGAATAAGGTATATTGTAGCATAAATGTGTTCTATACCAAGAGCTGAAGGCTCCAAAGAGACGTAATTGTTTGGCTAGCATCCAACCGTAGAAATAAGAAAACCGAAAATAATAAAATGGTAAAACGAAACAGAAACTGGTGGGTGAAATTAAACAAACCGAACTAAACTGAACTTAAAACCCACCAGCAAAATTCAAGACTAAAAAAACATACATGCTGAATAAAGTGGAAGATGTAGATAAAGATTACATGATGTAAATTACGGACTGTACCGCTAAGTACACCAGCAGAAATCCACAGCAAGGCTCCTCGGTAGAACGGAGCACGGCGGTAGATACAGGAATCGGAGCACAAGTTCTCGCTTCGACGATCCAAGAACAACTCCCAGTCCCCCGCTCGGGAACTTAAGACCCTGCCGGGAAACGCCCCCAAGCGTAGTACCAACTACCACATAAAGAGGGCATTCCCGAGCAAGAGAATATAAATATCGATATATGCCTGAAGGGCGAAAAAATAATGAAAGCACACAAAACAACGGAAGGAAGCTAGCGCAATCAAAAGATGTGTACGTAAACAGAACAAGTTACGTAAATATAGAAACACTGAAACTAACAAGGTAAGAATAAATAGACATAGAAAATAGATGGAAAAGCTGAATAAATACAAAATAATTAACGTGCTGAGAATAAGCGGCACATCCTCTGCGACCCAGGAGGAAAAAAAAAATTGGATTTTTTTTTTTTAAACTTTGTCCATTTGAGAAATTAATACTGCCGTAATGAGCGTAAAGTTCAAACACCATAATGATAAATTATTTTAGGGTCCACCACCTAAACCTAGTGAAGAATATAACCAGAGTCTTAAACTTGACTAGCCATTTCACCAACACAGAAACACAATGTAGTCCATTTACATCGTGTAATAGTAGTGTTTAACCTCCAGTAGTAACCAGTAGTTTGTGTAATAGGTTTAACCAATTGATTGGTGACGGATTGTAGACTGTAGTAGCGGTGGATGACTGGTGAGTAGAAATTGTGCAGTAGACCAGTTTTCAGTATTTGGTGAGCAGCAGTAGCATATAGTATATGGCTGGTTCTTGGTTCTGGTTTACAGGAAGACGAACGCTAGGCGTCCCCAGCGCGCCAACCCAACAGTAGAGTAGAGGGTGGCCCAAAGCAGAATGGTGAAAAATTAAGCTTCGCAGAGAATTAAGTGGGCCGTAGAGGAGGGCAGCTCATCGAAGCACAAAAGCATCTGAAAATACACAAAACTTACATGAAAACAGGTACGTACACATTAGAAAGTCTCTCAAAGAACAAATCCCTGAAGGGGAAATTGTTACAATATTTTCAAAGAAACTGGCACTCAAAGCTTACCATCAGAAAATTTCTTACTTTTAAATATATACAAAATGTTTTGAAAGAGAAAACATTAAATAATTTAAAATTCCCTAATATACAGAATAATTTAAAATCCGCTGAAATTAGTTTTTTTTTCTTTTTTGACAATTTTAGAGCGCCATATAAATCATGAAAACTTCGCCAAATGGAAGTTCAATTAGAATAAATTAGTTTTATATCCAACATGACTGAATTCAGTTAAAAAAATAATTTATATACATATAAATATAATAAATTAGGTTAATAAATAATTTAAGATCAATTATATACAAAATTTCCCTTCTATACAGGGATACTAAATTTACACAATTTTGAATTTTTTTTACCTTTCTTTTCCTGTTTTTTTTTTTTTTTTTTTTTTTTTTTAGGTGAAAATTGATGAATTTAAATGCAAAAAAAAAGAAACAAGATGATAGAAATGACAGAGTATGATGTGAATGACTAGCGCTAGCACAAGAATGCAATGAATGAAAAGTGAGGGGTGGAAAATGAAACGGTATAGTAGACGGATGCCAAAGAGGAATAAATTTTGGGAAAGAAAAGGTAGGCAGGATTCTTCAAAGTTGCTTCCACGCCAGATGCACTCTGACGGAGTAAGAGACCGCCTCTCAGGTCGGGCCTCATAGAAGTCGAGCTCTGACTCTAGATTCTTCCACCAGCCGTTCGGGGTCTGAAAAATAAAGAAACCAAAACCTCGGGGTTCAATACCCCGGCAACGGAAACCATTGTCCACGCCCCGCTGAAAAGGAATTCCCGGTAACTCCTCAGCCGCCCGAGGACAAAGAAGGGAAAAAGCAACCTCCTTCATGAAATTAGCAGACGTGCCCGGAAGCCGCGTACCGAAACCAGGCACGTCCTCTCATGAAGGAGTAAGAAAAAACACCCGACAAAAACAACGGCGAAACGGCACCGCCAGAAACCGCGAAAGTAGAATGAACGAGAAAGAAAGTTTTCTCTTCTTTTTTTTTTAAATCCTTGGTAATAACCTTTTCATAATAATTTAATCCATTTTAGAAAGATTTGAATATTTAGTTTCAAACACTGGCATAGTTTGGTCTAAACAAAATTGGTTTGACTTGTTTAAAACCAGTGAGAACCAATTGAAATTCCAACATTCGACTAGTATAGGGTAATTATGCAACATTTATTTTATGTTGTATCATTTATTATGCAGGAAGAATAAAACCATATTCAAGAATGGTTAATTTAATTGTAGAATATTGAGTTTACTTTGTTTTAAATCCGCCTCTTTATTACTGCGAGTGGACAATGCTTTACATTTCAGAGAGGTTTTGGTAGAGCATATTAATTCCTTGTAATTAATGCACAAGTAAACAAAATAATGTATAATGTATACTTTATGAAGTTTTGAAGGTTTATAGAAGAAAAATAAAAAAAATTAATCAATATAATCTTAATATTGAAATTTTATGCTTACAGAAAAAAAAAACAGCAGGTATGGAAAACCAAACAAAATAAACAAAAGACGGAGGATGGCAGCCAAACAAACAAACAAGAGAACGAACGTCTACGCAGAGCAAAGCTACAAGAATAACAGGCGCAACATAAGCAATATAACTACTAGACTGAATGTAATAATGAGAATGGTAAAACTTGACTGAATAGAAATAAATATAAATACTATAAGAGAAACCCAGAATACCTATTTATCCTAGCCCAATGACAGCACGCTCAAATCCAAAACCCAAAAGTAAAAATCCATAATACTCAGTGGCTATACGGTAGAAAAAACAGAGAAACATGAATACGCGAAAACCAAAACATTTATAGTACAATAATATCAAAATCTATCATAAAGAAAAAACCCCTCAAAACGGGAGACTGAAATTTTGGAAAAGGTTCGTCTATTCATGTTTTTGTGGCAAAAGGTGGGTCTAGATAGAGGAAAAGGAGAAAAGAAAGAGAAATAAGAAAAAAAGGAAGAAAGAAGAGAGAAATGCTTCAATTTTCAAAAGTAGAGACTCTAAAATTATATATATACAGAAATAGCCAAACTAGATATATAATTTTATATTATGTAAATTATTGACATTGTATATATATATATATAGACCAATCAAAGAGAACTTAGATCTTAGCAGATTTTTTTTTGAAAAAGGAGAGCTAACAAAGAATAGAGAAGGAGAAACAAGACGACAGTAGAAAAAACCCCAAAGAAAGAAAACCCCAAGAAAACAAGAGAAAAATCCCCACCTAACTTGACTCGGGCCACTTGGGAACGTCGGCTCCCATATCTCCATGCCCACACATGAAGACCCCTGAGGGTTTCTTAGTAAGGGCCTATTATAAGAGTGTTAGGTTAGAAAAGAAAGAATGTTTAGTAAATTCGAAGAATGGGCGCTTTTCCCTAAAAACTATGGACTTGTACCACCGATGGTATCTGGAGCATCACAAGTTGCCACACAGGTGAGGTCACAAGGGCTGGACGATGAATCAGCCTTTTGAGTATTGACCGGGAAACTCTCAAGTTCTTTGGCCTCACCCGTACGACATGGACCACGACCTTTCGTAGTCAAAGACCTGGATGTCTGTGATTTAACTCTGGAATTACTCTGTAACATAGTACACTTTTTCTCTAATTCTGCAATAGTGTCTCGCATCTTCATAACGTCATTAGTTAAGTCCTCGCGAATAACTGTAAGATCGTTAATGCGTTCTTCGCGCTCAGATAACCTTTCATTAAGAGAACGTATTTTCAGAAGGAGATTACCATTCTCTTTTTTCTACTTTGGTTGGCAGAACTGAGTTTTTGACTATCTCCTACGGGACCAGAATTAACACGAGCTGACAACTGTTCACAGTGATGTTGTAATTCAGCAATTCTCAATTTCTGCGCGTTGGAATTGTCGGCCATTTTGGCTATCTCCTTGTTCAAACCTTCCTCGATAGCGAGCAATTCTGCCATACGGTCAGCATCCTCGCGGTTCCGTTCAGTGATAGCTAACAACTTGCTATGCGATTCCTGAATATCTTTACTTAAGCTGCAATTAGCAACTTGCAAATCCTGGTTCCTGAACTGTAAAACCGACAACTGCTTTTCAAGGTCACTTTTCTGTTTACTGACCATGCTTAACTGGTCACGCACGGCTACTAACTGACGGTCCAATTTAATACAGTGATTGCAACCATTACCGCTAGAGGAAGAATTATTACTCAAAACCTTATTCCGACATCCAGAATCTTTAACATTAGGCCTCGGCCCAGAATTATTGGAAGTGGGGGCACGCCGGGAACGTGGAGTCCCACCTCCATTAATTCTCCTTCGCCGCTCCTGAGTATGTCCAATAGCTTTACTATCAAGGCAAGAAAGAACGGGCTGTTTATTCCCCTTTTCCTCCAGGTTAGGCTTGAAGTTAGTGGAAGTAAAAACACGTCGGTTACGGAACCTTTGGTTGTCTGGGTTATCCCAGCACTGGTTTGCCAAATGCCCCAGGCGCCGACACCGAGTACAGAACCGGCGCTTCCCCTTACCATTACTAATCCGGTTAGGCCGGCTGGTATCATCAATAGGGGCAAGCGTGGAGCGTGCCTCCAAAATATTTTGCAACTTGGGAAAAATAGCTCTCAACTGGATCCAACTCCCAGGTGGCTCTAAAGACAGCAACAATGCACGAACTTCTGGCAATTCGGCACCTGCCAGAACAACCTGGACCGAATGTTGCTCAGAAAATGGTACCTGAAGGGCCTCAGCAACTAACTCAATATCTTCCACAAAATCCTGAAAGCATTCCCCTTTACGTTGCCCACGAAAATAATGCTCCAGAATAAACTGATTGAGAACCGAAGATGGAAAAGTTTCGTGTAATAATAAAGTATGAAATTCTTGCATATTAAGGCCAACGGTCAGCGCATCCAAGATGGCGTCACCTACACGCCCCCGGACCCGCGGGTAAAGGCATTGTAATATGGACGCATAGGGTACGTCATACGCGGAAGCCTGCCTACAGAATTTGATAAATAGCTTAGAGAAAATGAAAACTTCCTGTGGCGACACTGGTTCCATGTTTGGAAAATCTTCTAATAAGGTCTGAAAAGGATGGGGAAACTCCGCCATCTTAAATTGTGAATTTTGTTCCGGCATAATGACTACAGTTAGGCTCAAAAGAATTAGTGCAAAAACCGCAATCGACTTCGCGAAACGTGTTTCAAGGGCTGAACACCCAGGCTGTATCAATTTGCAAATAGCAATGAGGTAGTGGTAGGAGACAAGGATGCAAATACAACCTTTATATGAAAATTTCATTAATGCCAGGTTTATTTCACATTCAGAGTAAGGTTAGTAGTCACCCTGTACTTTTCATAAGCTGGGCTAAATCACAATAACAGAATAAATGTACCCTGTGAAGCAGAAGTACAAGAGAATAAGGTATATTGTAGCATAAATGTGTTCTATACCAAGAGCTGAAGGCTAAAAAAAGAGACGTAATTGTTTGGCTAGCATCCAACCGTAGAAATAAGAAAACCGAAAATAATAAAATGGTAAAACGAAACAGAAACTGGTGGGTGAAATTAAACAAACCGAACTAAACTGAACTTAAAAACCCACCAGCAAAATTCAAGACTAAAAAAACATACCTGCTGAATAAAGTGGAAGATGTAGATAAAGATTACATGATGTAAATTACGGACTGTACCGCTAAGTACACCAGCAGAAATCCACAGCAAGGCTCCTCGGTAGAACGGAGCACGGCGGTAGATACAGGAATCGGAGCACAAGTTCTCGCTTCGACGATCCAAGAACAACTCCCAGTCCCCCGCTCGGGAACTTAAGACCCTGCCGGGAAACGCCCCCAAGCGTAGTACCAACTACCACATAAAGAGGGCATTCCCGAGCAAGAGAAAATAAATATCGATATATGCCTGAAGGGCGAAAAAATAATGAAAGCACACAAAACAACGGAAGGAAGCTAGCGCAATCAAAAGATGTGTACGTAAACAGAACAAGTTACGTAAATATAGAAACACTGAAACTAACAAGTTAAGAATAAATAGACATAGAAAATAGATGGAAAAGCTGAATAAATACAAAATAATTAACGTGCCGAGAATAAGCGGCACAACAGAGGTCGTTCTGAGCGCATTTTGGTGTGCCATCGGATCATCTTCTTTCTCATAAACATGGTAGGATTTCGTCTGCAAAATGAATTATGAGCGTGCTTTATCAGTTTCATTAGCAGCATGTTCAAATTAATTGATGAAGTTAAGATCTTTTCGTTCAAAATTACACAGTAGTAGGCCTACATTAAGCGGGCGTTAAACGTATAAGCGAAAATTTTATGTTTCAACATTTAAAGTTATAAAAATGAGCAGTTCCATGGATTGAACATGATTCTTGACATAAATGCTTCCATTATTTGAGACTAACCTTACTGTAATGAAAACATATCCTTATCATTAGAAAAGCGCAGCTCAACAATACTTACCGTAGTAATATTTAGTGGTATTGGCGTATTTGTAGAATGCTAGGACGTAATACACACAAATAATTTGATAACAATAGGATACTACCAACACACGCGACACTATCTGTTCCGAATCACTGTTCGATGTAGGCAGGTCGGTTTGACATGCTTTGGTAAGCACTACACTAGGATGTTCGTGGCCGAAAACGAGCCGCGCCATTATACCTATATTCTTCTAACGGCCGCTGTGGGCTTAACTGTACATAAGAATGGGCGATTAAGGTATTAAATTAAAGCTTAAGAAACGTACTTTCTTTTTTATTTGAGAAAAAATTACGAATACTCACTTTCTGAAAAACTGTGATAAAAATAAAAGCGAAAAGAAAAAAATGTTTTATCATTTTTAACTTTTAAAAGGGTTTCCACTTTACTTATCTAAAATATCATTGCAGTATCTTATACCACTTAGTTTTACCTTTGATTTTTAAAAAGAAACATTGAAATCGGACCATGGGGTTAGGACCTAGAGGCGATTTAGTGAGCGAGTGCAGCCGCCATTTTGAACCCCCTCTCCCCCCTCCGCCGCAAAATTTGCGTTAGCGCTCCTTCCAAAAATACTCCACAGGGGTCAAGGAAGATGTGTGCGAAGTGGAACCTTTTTCAGTAAAAATGCATAGTTCGTCACTTCTTTGTTTCTTAACCACCAGACTAACAGAGATAGAGGTAAGAAAGCAACATTCACCGCGTAGTTTTGTTTATTCCTGACGCGGTAACTTGAGAACCTTACGGTGCAGAAATGTGGTGTTGGAGAATCTGCCGCTTATTAATAAGACGAATTTCCTATAATATTTTGGGCGCAAGAAAAATAGGAAACTCTGTTACCGTGTGCCGTGTAGATGTAGGATAGACTAGGGAGCAAACACTCATAAACATGCATACACGACGGCATCGTGCCACTCTACTGTACTGCAGTTGCTAGAAGCATGAAATCAGCTTAGCCCAATCAATAAAACCCTCGAAGTTCGGTAAGTTAAGTCCTTATTCCCAATCTTCCATCAGCTCCTAAGGCATTTTCGCTCTAAGAAAAAGCTATTCTGACGTTAGAACACTATTCACATATTGTCATATCCATTCTACACGGCGGGTGACTTGCAACTTAATCCCTCTGTGCATATAAAAATTCCATCAAATTATGTGTCCATAGCCCGCGTGTATTTAATCAACCGCTAGATTTAAAAAAATTCATATTTAACAGCAAATTCATTATAATGTCATATTTATTAACATTTACATATAAATCATTCATAAAAATTTGATCGATTAATAATTAAAAAGCTAAAAATCCGACTTCGAGGTGCACTTCACAATTAAAGTGTGCCATCCTGGAAAAACATCCTCAGATTAGAGTCCCCCCCCCCCCAAAAAAAGAAACCTGCATAGTGAGTTTCTTCCAAATCATTCAATGTTTTTTTTTTTCATTTAGGTGTATATTCAAGACCTCCCCTTCTGTTCACCTTTGTAAAAAAAATCCAAGTATCTGCATGCCATAACGTTATAAACAAAGTAATCAAGCAGAAAGGACTAACAAAAGTGAAGTGACCGCCAATTTGATCCATTATGTTCAAAAGTCTATTTTGGTAATGCTCTTCGTTCCCGGTTGCTACAGCAGCAGAATGAGGCCACCTGCAATTAATTTTAAAATTGAAATGTATTTAGCAAAATTTGGTGCTTTCATACCGGTGAAAAAAATCTTTCGTCATTTTTTCCCTATGATTGCGAATGAAATCCGGCCTCAAGGTGCATTCGGACACCCCTCAGACCATCTACAGCCCTAGATTTGACTGGGCATCGCACACAAACATACAGCCCTAGATTTGGCTGGGCATCGCACACAAACATACAGGCAGACTGACAAACACTTCCTCTTATTTTATAGATTATGCTTTCCATATCTTGTATTGACGAGACACAGGTTACAGTACCAAGCTAACTTGAATACAGGTGAGAGAGGATGTTAATTTTATTTGTATTTCAATCATTGGTGTGGAAAATGATTACAATTTATTTTATTTGAAGTCTCTATATTAATGTAATTTACAAATAACTTGAATCTCCTTTATACAAGTCAAAGTTAAGTGAAAAAGTTTAGCCTGGTAACCCGACATTAACTTGATGGTTAAATGAATATTAAAATTTTGTATATTTGTCATGAATACTCATAGAATATTTTCTTTTTAGTTGGTGTTGCTGGTTCTTGGCATTGCCATGGTGAGTTCTGCACCATCCCCAGCACCTAAGCCAGGACTTGTTCCACTTGTGTACAGCTACCCATCAGCTCTCTCCTATAGTGCGTATGCCTCCCCCTACTACTACACTCCATATGCCTACAGCTATCCAGGTTAGTATATATAGTATTAATTAATTCAAAATGTATGACAATTTTTGTAATTTTTTGAAAATATGTTCAAAGTCAAATTATTCAAGATTTTCCATAAAGTGGGTTCACTACTGAATAAGCCCCCTTGAAACAAGACTACAGTAAGAGTAATGATGATCTTCAAAAAGTTTAAGTTTTCTAACATTCTAAGCTCGTTGCCTCTCTCATGTACTGATGCTAAACAAGTTATCCATTTTATCAAACATTGCAGTCATTACTTCAATATGTCTTGAATATTTTTTGCACACGGTTCTGACACTGAACTAAAGGAGAAGGAAGCTTAAATAGCCACAAGTCCATCATACAAAAAACACAGTACCAGCCCTATTTTGAAATGAACATAAAGATGATGAAGAATACTTAACAAGCAACTTTCTTTAGACAATGTAATCTCAAAATAAGGTTTACTGTGACAAGCATGGAACACTAAATTGTGTTCGGTTGGAAAAAATATCAATATTTCCTTTGAATAGCCTATGCCAGTATTATGTATTCAGAGGCGTCGTGTGGGTGTTCCTTTGAGGGGGTCTGCATGCAAAAGTATACTTTAGGCCTAACCAAGCAACTTACTTTACTTATACAGTTTAATTCCATGTGTCTCGCCTTATAGGCCGAAAAGTTTTATATTGCCTTATTAAATTCTGGTGTTTTTTCAGCCCAGTATTTCAATGGACAACATAGCTAATGTGACCAGTCTCTCTTCCCATCACATTTTTAATATAGGGTTTTACTCTTTTCAAATACGAGAAACATCGTTCTTCTGAAGTTATTGATGCTAAGGTGATAACTGATACGGTATGCATAGTCTAAGACTTTTGCAACTTCTGAAAATGATGCCTGTAAGTTCTCAAAAGAAACTGCAAAATCTTCAAAATGATTCTAAATTTCTTTTCATCATGCCACAGCCAATAATGTTTTTTATCACGTTATTATGTCGCTCAACAGCTGCTTATGACATGAAGGTAAACACTCCTGAATGGCACTCTTCCAATCATGACTAAATTCAAGGTGTTATTTAGATATTTAGACGAATTTGCATGTTTATTAATACTTACAATTTATTAGTTTCCTACAATCGGTTATGCCTGAGTACAGCTAAAGTCCCCAACCAAACAAAATACATGGACAACAAAATAGGGTTTAAGTAATATCGTAGTCGGCCAACTAAACCATTCAAACTCCTTATACACATCACATCAATTAAAGTGCCTCCTTGTGCACAACACGCAGTTCTGTTTCGCGGGAATTCAACATCCTCTACGCGAGTGTTCTGTTCTGATTATAGGAGTCATGTAGATGACAGCAGGATTTTTAAAAGTAGAGAAGAAAATAGGGATAATTCTGGTAAATATATTGCAAATGTAAGATATCACAATGTTTGGGGAGGGGGGCTGCAGCTCCGCAGTAGTGGTTGAGGCGCTGGGGTTGACTCAGCCTCTAACAGAAATGATTATCAGAAGCAATTCTGGGGGAAAAGACGGCCGGTGCATAAGGCTAACAACCTTACCACCTTCATGTGCCGAATGTCCAAAATCTGGGAGCCTCAACTTCCTGGAACCCTCTGGACCTCCATGGCCTGTATAGGGATCACTTTACTTTTTTTTTATTACTTAACAACGAAAAAGACACACACAAAACCCCCAACAAACACAAAAAGATAAATTCATCACACTGACATACCAAAACAATAAAATGTACAAAGTCGCTGCCTCATTCAAAAAACTGAAATACAAAATTGCATACAGAACAAACAACACCCTGAAAAAACACCTCACAAACAAACACACACACACAGACAAATTTAATTCAACTGGTATATACAAACTCAAATGTCAAGACTGTCCCAGTTTCTACATAGGCCAAACAGGCAGATCATTTCGTACCAGATACAAAGAACACATCAAAGCTATCCACCAAGCACAAAACAAATCAAATTTTGCAGAACACATCATCACAACAGACCACAATTACGAAAACATGGAAATACTACACTTCACACACAAAAGCAAGAAATTAAATACATTGGAACAATTTGAAATCTACAAACACACAAAATCACACCCAACATCAGTTTTAAATAACCAACTCAATTTCAGATCACACACGCTATTTGACACATTAATACACACAGGCAGTCAAACCAAACCCCCACCACCTACCCCCACCTCCACTACACCCCCACCATAACAGACACCCTCACAAACACCTGCTCCAGAGACCTCAGTTGGCACTCTGCTGATGATGCAGGAACACCACCTGCGAAACGGCTGTCCAGAAGTTTACTAAGGTAAAATAAAGTGCGTTAAAGAAAGTGTTTTTATCCAACTAATAATATGAGTCTAAAATATAAGGGAATTTTTTTTTTAAATTAATCACATGATTAAAACTAGGTAGTTTAAAAAACATAACTTTATTACTTATTTACTTAATGACAATTCCTAAGCACGCTAAACCCCCCCTAGTAGCCGCAAGACCTTGAAGTAGGTGGGGGGGCTTGCGTGTATCTGCGAACCTGTGGGCTGTACTGGAGGTGGAAACACCGCAGAGTTACTCATGCCAGGGTGGCCACAGGGGAGATACCAGACAAAGAAGCGGCTAATCAAGCCCAACCCTAAGGTGTAGTGCAATCCATGCTGAAGGGGTGAATGGCACAGGGCTAATGTGTCTTTAACGGGGCCTCTGGAAACCAGGCGACCTCCAGAGTATAAGTCTTACCCAGGCATGCGAGGCTCTACCTGGGCGGACTAGCTTCTCGTGGTACCAAAATGGATACACGGAAGGAAATTTCCAAAACAACCTCTGAGGACCACGTAAGTGAGCCCTCAGCACAGGTACCCACTTCATTTGATGAGGAAGCTCTTCTAGAGCAAGCCTCTGACATGGAGATGGGCATCGATGTAAACTCATCAGAGGTGGTCATGTCAACCTTGGCTGGCGAAAAAGAACCTAAGAGACCTACTCCGGGCCTAGACGAAGCCACGGAGAAAATGGACAAGCTCAAGGTGAAAACAAATAAACAACTTCTGAGGACCACTATATGAACCCTCAGCATATATAACCATTTCCCTCGAAAAGGAAGCTGTCTTACAGCAAGCCTCAGACAGGGATATGGAGTATAAGCCACCAAGATCTGGGTAGTAAAGCCTTTTGTAGACCTTGGGAGAATTGTTCTTCAAACCAAGGATGGTACTAAAGGTCCTCCAGATCAATCTTCAGCACAAGAAGGCGGCCTCGGCTGCCTTCTGTAGAATCTTCAATACTGAAGAAATAGATCTAGCTCTGATTCAAGAGCCCTGGATTAACAGGGGTCGTATTGCAGGGCTAGGAGAATGCCAAGGGAAGTTGATATACTGCAACAAGGGCACTCATATTAGGAGTTGTATCCTTGTTCGTAACGGTATTCAATGTTTACCTCTTTTGGAATTTTGTTCTAATGACATCACCACAGTGAAGATTGACTGCCAAGTAGGAGGAGGGAACAAAGGCCTTATACTGAGCTCTGTTTATCTCCCCTATGACGGTAGCAATCCTCCCACAAGGGTACTAGAGCAGTTGGTCGCACACTGTACAAGGAGTGGCGAACAGACCATCTTTGGGTGTGACGCCAACTCTCATCATGAAATTTGGGGAAGCAAGGATATCAATAAAAGGGGTGATTATCTTTTAGATTTTCTGCTCTCCAACAACCTAAATATACTCAATGTCGGTAACAAGCCTACCTTTGCTAACCGCATAAGGCAGGAAGTTATCGACATTACTTTCTGTACTGGGTATATCTCCACACAGATTACCGAATGGAGGGTCTTGGATGAACCATCACTTTCGGACCATAACTACATTTCCTTTAATATTAATGTAGTAAAAAGAACCAATCCCTACAGGAATCCCAGGAGAACCTGGTGGGATCCCTATAAAGAGGATCTCTCAGGTAGGATTGGGCAGATAGAAGGGATTAGATCTTTTGGTGAAATCGACAAGGTCACCTACTTGATTCAAGAGGCTATACTTGACTGTTATCATGATAACTGCCCCATGCAAACGAGGATTAAATCCACGAAAGTGTCATGGTGGACTCAGGACCTTGAATATAGGAGGCGCAGAGTAAGACATCTCCTTAACAAGGCTAAAAGAACTAGAGACTGGAGGGAATATCATATAGCCCTCACTGAATACAATAAAAGCATACGTAAGGCCAAAAGATCTTCTTGGCAAGCCTACTGTCAGGAAATATCTAGCCTGTCAGAGGCAGTCAGATTACAAAGAGCACTGGCCCACGGTATAGTCAATCCCGTAGGAACAATATGTAAGCCTACAGGTGGTTTCACATGCTCGGCCGAAGAAACACTCAAAGTACTCTTTGAGGCACACTTCCCCGAGTGCATACATGATGATAAGACATGTGAATTCCTAGGACACTGTGAAAACTCTAGACCAAGAGCATCACAGGAAGAATGGGAACTGGCACGTCAAGTGGTCACAACACACAGCGTCAAATGGGCAATAAATAAATTCAGCCCATTCAAGTCGCCAGGTGGAGACGGCATCTTTCCTGCATTACTGCAGAAAGGACCTGACTCACTTTACATTCTTCTGTGTAACCTCTTTAGAGCCAGTTTAGCTTTTAGCTATATTCCTCAGGCCTGGAGAGTTACCAGAGTAGTATTTATTCCTAAGCCCTGGCGAAATAAATACACCGAGGCAAAGGCTTTTCGACCAATTAGTATTTCATCATTCCTTCTGAAGGCTTTGGAAAGACTGGTCGAAAGATACATTCGAAGAAGAGTACTATCAGATACTCCTCTTCATAGAAACCAACATGCCTACCAGCCATCCAAGTCTTGCTTAACGGCGTTACACAGCCTAGTTAGCAGACTGGAGGATTCCATGGCATGGAAGGAAATAGCCCTAGGGGCCTTCCTAGACATAGAGGGAGCCTTCGATAACACCTCCTATGACTCTATGATCATGGCTGCTCAAAAGTATGGAGTCAATGACACTCTTTGTAGTTGGATAAACTCCATGCTTAGGAGCAGGAAAATTATAGCCAACCTTCTTGGGGCTACAATGGGAATTGTCGCCACGAGGGGATGCCCACGGGGGGGGTTCTTTCTCCCCTATTGTGGAGTCTCGTGGTGGATGATCTTCTCAAAGAAATGACCCAGGAAGGATATTACATACAAAGCTATGCAGATGACATAGCACTTGTTGTCTTTGGGAAATTTTCCAATACAGTCTCAGACATGATGAATCGTGGTCTGAGGAAAATTCACAACTGGTGCAAGCAGGAAGGCTTGTCTATTAATCCTAGCAAAACAGTTGTAGTCCCTTTTTCAAACAGGAGGCACTTGAAGGACCTGGGTAAACTTAAACTAGGCAATTCAATCCTGGAATACTCCGAATCAGTTAAATACTTAGGCCTTGTACTAGATAAGAAACTGACTTGGAACAACCACATCGAAAATACCATTCGCAGAGCTAGATGGTCACTTGTGACCATCAAACGCACTATTGGAACAACCTGGGGCCTAAAACCTTGCATAAGCCATTGGCTATATGTTGCAATGGTCAGGTGCCAGATATCTTATGGTGCCATCGTTTGGTGGCGTAAAACATTACAAATAACTGTAGCAGGAAAATTTACCAAGCTACAGAGACTAGCATGTCTGTGTGTTACGGGGGCTTTCAGAAGTACTCCTTCCATTGCATTGGAGACTCTGTTGAACCTCCCACCCATGGACATTTACTTACAAGCGGAGGCCAGGCTCACTGCCCATCGCTTAGTGCAAACAGGGAACTGGAGGAACAGCAGTTCAGCAACTGCCCATACCTCCATATTAAGCTTCCTGGACATTACAGAGTTGAATATGAGGTCAGATCTCATGAATACTCAACACTGTTCCTTTCCTCCTTTCAAGACCACTCTTGGTTCTCGAAATGACTGGAGTGGAGGAATTACACCTGATAGAGGACGGGACCAACTTGTGTGGTTCACGGATGGATCCCGCATAGGGGATCAATCAGGTGCAGGCATATTTAGCCTATCTCCAAGGACAAACGTCAGTATAAGCCTTGGAAAATACTGCACAGTTTTTCAAGCAGAAATAATTGCTATCTTGAGCTGTGCACTCAGAGGAATTGAGAGAGGCTACCGTGGTAAGCGAATTCTCATCCTCATGCTTTAAAGGCGCTCTCCTCAGATCAGGTAAAATCAAAACTGGTATGGGAATGTTTGAATTCCCTCACTGCCCTTTCATCCCACAATAGTCTTGAACTAAGGTGGGTGCCTGGGCATCAGGGAATTCTAGGAAATGAAAAAGCAGATCAACTGGCAAAAAAGGGTGCACAGATACCCTTTGTCGGCCCTGAACCCGTGGTAGGAATCAGTACAAATACTGCTAAAACCTCGGTTAAAACATGGACCAGGGAAAGACATCAACTCAGGTGGAAAACCTATCCAGGACAAAGACAGGCCAGAAAACTGGTCCTGGCTCCAAGCAACACTATCTCCTCATCTATCCTAAAATTGGACAGAAGAGGAATAAGGAAAGTGGTTGCATTAATATCTGAGCATGGTCACTTCAGAAAACATTTACGCAAAGTGGGACTCTATGAGGATGATCCCATCTGCAGATTATGCAAACAGGATGAAGAGACGGCCTCACACATCCTGTTTGACTGCCCAGCCCTGGCAAGAAAGAGGTTCACTCTCTCTATATTCAGGGAAGACCTAGGGAATGAAAAGGACATTGGAACCAAAATACTACACCTTGTTGAAGGAACAGATTTTGGGGAACAATGAGATCTTCTCGCCCAATGGGACGAGGCGCAAAGCATAAGCAAGCAGGAGGAAGGAGTTATCCAATACCCTGCTTGACTGCATTACCCTGGCAAATATCCAAGGAAGACTTTGGGAAAGGAAGCTAACAAGAGCTTCTCTACCAAAAGGGGCAGCACAATAAGCCTTTTAGGCTGACGTGCGGGAGGTCTCTAAACTCTCTTCAAGCCCCCCGCTATCTAATCTAATCTAATCTAAGCACGCTAAAGGAATATGATCTATTTTATGGAACCTGGAGGTTTATTGCCATGCTTATCTGAGCCCGCCATTCAACCCTATTCTGTGTTAACTCCCACCATCCCTTGAAAATCCTACTTCCCTTATATGTAGGCTATCCTAACATTGTCCTCCTACCTATGTCTAGGTCTTCCAAGTAGTATTTTCCCTTTGGGTCTCAGTCAATATTTTTGAGACGTCTTTCCTCCCCGTGCGATCAATATGTCAGCCCATTTCATCATCCTATTGTTTTTAGAGCTTCTGAATTAACTTACCCCATCTGGTGATAAAATTTATTTAGAGCTGAACTAACATAGTGTCTATTAGATATCTAGATTGAGACAATAACTTCAGGAGATTTAAATGATTCCATAATAAATTTTATAATGCTAGAGTTCTTTAGCCCTATTAAACTGGGTAGTCTTGCACCAAAGTCACCACTTCTTTACAATTTTCCTTGTTATGTCCTTTTTAACACAGTCCTCCTGTCCTCCAGGCATTTAAAAATTTCCCAAAACATCCGGCATTTTGAATCAATTTTTATTTTATTTTTAATTTTTTTTTATTACTGTTTGATATTACTATTACAATCATCAAGGTATTTTATGTTTCTACTATTATTATTTCATGAAACCAACACTTAATTCGTTGATCAACATGTTATCTTGTCTTGATGTCTCAATGAAACTATTATCTATTTAAGTGAAATATGCTCGTTGTTTGTTACACATAATGTAAAAGCAGAAAGCACTTAATAAACAGTACAAGCCTATCCCGTTTAATAAATAAATTACAGTAATAAAATGTTAACATTTATTTCCTTCTAATTTGAATTTTTTTACCAGATTCCTTATGCAAAAACCTAAAGAATGATAAATGCTAAATATAATGGTATGTCCTCTATTTTAAGGAAATGTCCCCATTTTCATTCATTTTTTCCTCCATATTAATTTCAGCACGTCACTTTTAGCTGGGACCAATTGAATAACTGCTCTCCACCCAGGATAAAACAGTGCATTGTAATTGTTCCACATTCTTAAATCTTACGATGAACTGAATTAAAGACATAACAGAATCTACTAAAAGATTACTACACAGACCATTCCTATAACTGCAAACTGTTTTAATGCTCCCATACTTCTGTGATGATTGAATTGCTTCCCTTTGAGTATTCTTAGAATTTTGAACAACAGTATTTCAAATTAATTTTCGAGTTTTCTCACTAGTCCATGTCTTATTCATCAAAGAAACCACACAAGTGACTGCTCTATTTGTACAGAAAGACATAACACAAATTCTACAATCCTCAAAATATTTCCATAACATAATTATTATCTGTTTGGATGTGAAGTGCTAGATATTTCTATCCACAGCATAACATTTTTGAAAGCAAATTCAGCCCAGTACCAACACCAACTGTAAGTTATGGTTTGAATTATCGGGGGATGGGGAGATTTCCCCCTCATAAAAAAATTTTCCCGGGTCGTCAAATAAAAATTCCTTGCTTGCCAGGGATTTTTTTCTACACTGCATTAACTTCGATTTAAAATTGCAATGTAATTACTAGAAACATTAACTTATGTTTCTTCATAATTGTTATAGATTTGATGGGAACTCAAGTGTTGTTATGTTGGCAACCTGACTTTTGAGTGATGTTTTTTGTAGCGGCCATGTTTTTTTGTGTAGTCTTGTTGTTGTTCCTGCAATAAATAGCTCGTCGTTCTTTCAATGGCATTCTGAGCGTCGCTGTAATTTTAGCTCTATTTGTATCCATAACAACTGGCGACCGCGACAGGATTTATACTATAATGGATAAATTAAAGAGAGAGAGAGTTCAAGTGCGGCGCTTATTTACCCGGTCATTGAATGAACTGAAACAGAAAATGGAAGCGGATCCCCTAGTGAAAGAAGATGTCATTACTGCGTTCGGCGTGTTCGACGACAAGGCAATTCGTCTTTTTAAGATTGAGGAAAACCTACGGGATTTGTGGTTCCAGGAGGACGACTTTGACGAAGAGGCGTGTGAAAGGGATTACGACGCAGCGGAAGGTTATAGAGAGGAGTGGTTAGCAACAAAGAGCAGGTACGAGCGTTTGTTTGAGTTACCAGTGAGCGTTGTTTCTGCTAGGAGTGAAGCCGGTGCCTCTTCTACCTCCTTCACGAGGAATCTGAGACTACCCAAATTAGAATTGAAGGCGTTTGATGATAACATCAAAAACTGGTTAGGGTTCTGGGGTCAGTTTCGTAAAATAAATGACGACGAGACAATTGATGATGAGGACAAGTTTCAGTATTTGATTCAAGCCACGGCGCCGGGGTCAAATGCCAGGAATCTTGTGGAGAGTTTTCCCCCTTCAGGACCTAACTACCGCAAGGCCATCGAACAGTTGAAGTCAAGATTTGCTAGAGATGAATTGCTAATAGAAATTTACGTCCGAGAACTGCTTGGTTTAGTGGTGACCCGGGCTGCAGACCAGGAAGCTATGACTTTAGGATCCCTGTATGACAAGCTGGAAACGCAACTCAGAGCATTAGAAACACTGGGTGTAACAACAGAGAAATATGCAGCTATGTTGTATCCATTGGTGGAGTCAGCGCTACCCGTGGACATTATGCGAGTTTGGGAGAGAGCACGAAGCACCAACAGGGCTGAAGTTACTGATTCGAGTGCTTGTTTGACCAAGTTGCTTCAATTCTTGAAACTTGAAGTTGAGAGTGAGGAGCGCCTTCAGTTAGCTCGCTCTGGTATTTCTGGTAATAAATGCGTGCATGGCAGTGGATCAGATGGTGTCAAGGGTACCTACTGCAGCATGCATTTTTGCGGGAGAAACCAAACAGCATGACAGTAAATGTGTTTGGTGCGAGAAAACTTCACACACTGCCTCGGAGTGTTTTAAGGCTCAGGCAATGTCATTAGATGAGAAGAGGGCTTTGCTTAAGAAGAGGGGCAGTTGTTACGTATGCTTGAAAACGGGCCACGGGGCTAAGAGATGCAAAAGCAATGTTAAATGCCTTGTGTGTTATAAACGACATTTAACTATTATGTGTCCGGAACTGTCTATGCAGTCTACAAGTAAGAGCTGTGCATCTGTTGCAGAAAAGAGCAGTGAATCCCAAGCCTTGTTGTCACAAAAATCTGGACCTACTCTGCTACAAACGGTGATTGTCAAGGTGGTGCACAATGGGAAAACAAAAGTGGTACGTGCGCTGCTCGACAGTGGAGCACAAAGGTCTTACATTTGTAAACACGTTGTGGAAGAAATGGGCATAAAACCATCTGGTAGGGAAATGTTAAGCCACAGTCTTTTTGGGGGAGTTGAAACCCGTCACAAACAACACAATGTCTATGACATAATAATCAGAAGTTTGAATGGCAAATTTCAGGGATCTATAAGTGTGTTGGGTGAAGAGAAAATCTGTGGATATGTGCCAAGAATTGAGGGTGATGATCTGTTCCCCAAACTCAAAGCAAAGAACATTACTCTTTCGGACACAGGGAAGAACCCACCAGACATAGGATTGCTGATAGGAGCTGATATTTCAGGCTCAATGTTAACCGGTTCAATTGTTCACCTGGATGATAATTTGGTGGCTATTGAAACTAGGTTAGGTTGGACGATCCAAGGGCCAGGAAATATCTCGAACTACCTACTGACCCAAATGGTGTACACATGTAATTTGGATCTCTCAGACTTGTGGAAATTGGAGGTCATAGGGATCGAAGAACCAGAGGCAAGGAAGGCAGCAAAGGATTTAGACGCAGAAGCTCTTCAATTGTTTAATCAAACTGTAAAAATTAATGAGGAGAAGAGGTATGAAGTGTGTTTGCCATGGAAAGAGGGACATCCAGAACTCCAGACTAATAAAACGGTAGCAGAGAAAAGACTTGAAAGCACAACAAACCGTCTTCGGGCCAATGGGCATTTGGAAGAGTACCATGCTGTATTTCAAGAGTGGTTGCAATCTGGCATTATAGAAGGGGTTGCTGAAAATGAAAGTGGAAGGCATTATTTACCACATCGTGCAGTTGCCAAGCCTTCCAGTCAGACGACAAAGCTCCGCCCTGTGTTTGATGCCTCAGCCAAGGACAAAAAGGGAAATTCACTTAATAATTGCCTCGAAACAGGCCCAAACTTAATCGAGCTAATTCCGAAGCTATTGATGCGATTTAGGAAACATGCCATAGGTGTAACCGCGGATATTGCCAAGGCCTTTTTGCAGATAAGCTTGGCGGAAAAGGATAGAAATTTCCTGAAGTTCTTGTGGTGGAGTGATGTGAATGCAAGAGAAATAGTCACTTTCAGACATCGTCGTGTGGTGTTTGGTGTGTCGTCCAGCCCGTTTCTGTTGGGGGCTACCATAATCCATCACTTAAACAATGCTCCAGAAAGAATGAGAGAGACGGCGGAGTATCTGAAAGAAACATTTTATGTCGATAACTGTGTCACTGGTCTCCAATCTGAAGAACAGGTGAAGACATTTATTCAAGAATCCACTGAACTGATGGCATCTGGGAAGTTCGAACTTAGGGGCTGGGTAGCTGCTCCCAGTCAAGTGAAGCCTTCTGAGGGGAACGGAAGTGTTGTACCAGTTTTGGGCATATCCTGGGATACAGAGAACGATATATTGTTTTGTGATATCAGTGGACTAATTTTTCCAGACGCGCCTATTACAAAGAGAGTTCTACTGTCGGTGGCACAAAGAATATTTGACCCTGTGGGATACACCTGCCCGACTGCTCTAATTCCAAGACTAATCCTACAGCAAACGTGGAGACTAAAGTGCGGTTGGGATGTAGAATTGCCTAGTGAAGTAACCCAACAATTTCTAGCTTGGATAAAGCATCTGCATCATCTACACTACTGTAAGATACCTAGAAGACTTATAGTAGGACCTTTTGATGAATGTAACAAGACTCTGCATGTATTTAGTGATGCGAGTAAAATGTCATTTGCAGCCTGTGTTTTCCTAAGAGGCGAGTTTGAAGGTGAAATCTCAGTGCGTCTTGTGCAATGCAAGACACGAGTTGCTCCATTGAAGCAGATGACCATTCCCAGACTAGAGCTGTTAGCAGCACTCGTCGCTGCTCGGCTAAGTTGTCATACCAAGGATGCATTGGGTCTGTCAGATTGCAAAACCTACTACTGGAGTGATTCGACAGTGGTACTAGCCTGGATCAAGAGAAAGGAAGAATGGAACACCTTCGTAGGCAATCGTGTCAGAGAGATTAGACAGCGCAGCAACCCTGATGACTGGCATCATGTGCCTGGCTCTTTGAACCCCGCAGATGTTCCTTCGAGGGGTTGCAATGCAAAGGTCCTACGAGAAGGTCAGTGGTGGGAGGGGCCACAGTGGTTGCGGCTCGAGACAAGTAATTGGCCCGTCTCCGAAGCTCCTCCTCCTGAGGAAGAGGTAAATGCTGAAAAAAGAAAAACAGTCGTCTCATATACAGCTTGTGACACATTGAATTTCACAAGGTTGCTCACTCATTTTTCAAAATACTCCAAAATTGTGAGAATGATTGGGTGGATAGTGAGATTTTTGCAGAACTGTCACAAGAAAGAGGCAAGTGGAGAACTGTCTTGTGAAGAAACAAAGAATGCAGAGAAGAAGCTACTAAAATGTGTTCAACTAGAAAGTTTTGGACAAAAGGAAATGAAGGTAATGAAGGAAATGCAGACCTTCCGGGATGAAGAAGGACTGGTAAGAGTTAGGACAAGACTGATTTTAGGAGATGAACACGATGATTTCAAATGCCCAGTTCTATTGCCTGGTAGCCATGTGATAACGTATAGATTGGTTTGGCAAAAGCATTGTCATTTGCAGCATGCTGGACTGCAAACACTGTTGTCGAATCTGCGAGAGAAATATTGGATAACAGGCATAAGACGGCTAGCCAGAAAAGTAATCTCACAGTGTGTCGTCTGCCGAAGGTTCAAGGGAAAACCAGTTGAACCCCCTTTCGCACCATTGCCCAGAGACCGAATCAAGTACGCTGCAGCCTTTCAGGTTACAGGTATAGACTTAGCTGGTCCGCTTTACCTGACTTCTGGGGATAAGGCATGGGTGGTGCTCTTTACCTGTGCTGTATACAGGGCCGTTCATCTGGAGCTCACGAGATCCCTAAGCACTGACTCCTTTATCATGACTCTAAGGAGATTCATCGCCCGCAGAGGAAGAATTGAAACCATCTATACTGACAATGGGACCAATTTTACTGGCACAAGTAACGCTTTAAAAGAGATAGATTGGAAACAGATAATGTCGTTCTCCTCTGTACAAGAAATTAAGTGGAACTTCAATCCGCCTACCGCTGCATGGTGGGGAGGTTGGTGGGAGCGGCTTGTGAGAACACTGAAAGAGCTTCTGAGAAGGAACTTGGGACGTGCAACACTCGCCTATGAAGAATTGGAAACTGTGTTGTGCGACTGCGAAGCCACAATCAACTCCAGACCTCTCACTTACACGGAAGATGAGTCAGAGAACTTAAAGCCTCTGACACCAGCTTGTTTCCTGCAAGGTATTCCGCATAACGAGACCCCAGACTTAGACGTTGTCGATGGTAGAAGCCTAAACAAAAGACAAAGATACCTACAATCTTTGAGAGTTAACCTGCGACAAAGGTTTCGCAATGAATATTTGGCTCTTCTGGTACACAGAGGACACAGGAAACAAGGCCTTTTAAAGGTTGGAGATGTGGTGCTGGTGGAGGCAAATACTCCAAAAAGAATCGACTGGCCGCTCGGTGTCGTCATAGAAGTCTATCCGGGAGTGGACGGTTACATCAGAGTAGCCAAGGTGAAGACTGCTGGAGGGGAGAAGGTAAGACCTGTACAACGTCTGTATCCTTTGGAGGTAACTCCCAACTCGGAAGAAACCCTACAGTTGCAGCCAGCGGTTAGACAGCAGTCCAAGAAGCCGCCAGCAGAGCCAGGGATCAGTAAAGCAAGTGAGAGTCCAAGGTCTACTACCACCACCAGGACGGGAAGAAACATAAAAGTGCCAAAAAGACTAGATTTGTGATGTAAATTGAAAAGAAAGTTGCAATTTTAGTCCCTGTAAATTGCAAGGTGGGAGTATGTTATAGATTTGATGGGAACTCAAGTGTTGTTATGTTGGCAACCTGACTTTTGAGTGATGTTTTTTGTAGCGGCCATGTTTTTTTGTGTAGTCTTGTTGTTGTTCCTGCAATAAATAGCTCGTCGTTCTTTCAATGGCATTCTGAGCGTCGCTGTAATTTTAGCTCTATTTGTATCCATAACAATAATGCCATTTTTTAATGTAACTGTATCACCAGCACAATGTGTAGCAACAAAATTTATCTAACAAGCATTTGACATGCACAGTGTAATAGAAGTGCGACAATGAACATAAAGTTTATATTACTACTTTCTGTTGGTTTCTTTTTGCTGGTAATAATACGGTTTGCAATGACAATGAGTGCAGGAGTAATTGGTGTTCCATAGCAGTCTTTTGGGTATGTGTTTTACAATGAGTGGATGTTCTGGTTACAGTAATAACATGGATAAATTTGAACCCACATTAAAACCCCCCCTCGTCAAAATGTTTGATTTGAACCCTGCTGCAAGTATTATTAAAGCTCTCAAACTTGAACGCATCACACATCATCAAGTAGGCATGTGAACACATTTCATAATATGGACCATTATGGTAAGAGTTTTGAAGCAAATGAACTGACTTCATGACTGATACTTCCACAAATAAAAATTATATGTTGAAACCTCAAATGACTGGAAATTCGATTTGTTTTATAAAAACCAGAACATTCTGGTGTACCGGCAGAACTTGATAGAGACAAGTGGACATGAATCCAAAAATAGGAACTGTCTTGGCCAAATTGGAACGTTTGGTAACTTTATTTTAATGGCCTGCATATTTTCTCTCCACCGTCAAGTTGTTTGAAGTCAATTTCTCTTTTGCTGTATCTTTGGAGTCAGATTTACTTATCCAATTTATAAATTCACTACTATGGGCTAGATATTAATTCCCAAAATATTTCCTAGCAGAGGGATTTGTTTTAAAACAAGGTTCCTTAAAAGCATGAATGTGTTAAATTCAGAAAAACCCGGATTCCACAACCCCGATTAAGTATTCTGTCGCACTGGGAACACTAAGCGACTTCCTCTACCTCGATCATTAAAAATACTATTTTCTCGTCTCTTATTCCATTTCCGGGGAACTCTCACGCGATTTGCCCTGCCCTAATTATTATTGTTATTATTGTTGTTGTTATTACTGTTATTATTATCATCATTATTATTATTGTTATTATTATTTTTGTACTATTTTCTCTCGTCACACAACTCACACAACATTCGACGAGACGAGAGAAATTAGCAAAAAATAATCGCGTGAGAGTTCCCAGAGATGGATTAAAAGACGAGCAGTTTAGATAGGCCTACTAATAATTTTTAAAAATATTTTAAGTTTGCTGTATGAAATGATATTTGCAGCACACCCTCGTTTTGAGCCACGAGCCGTTATTGGGTGATTTCCGTTATTAACATAAGCATGTGGCATTTTTTTCTCTTCACCTAATTTTCCGGCCACGAGCCGCCACTGATTAACTCTAGGTGCAGAATTATCGAAACTTTTCCAATGTTGTAAAGATGCATGATCTGTGAGCACTGTAAAATGTATGCCTATTAAATAATGTCTAAGTTTTACACAGCTCCATGTAAGGGCCATTAATTCGCGGTGAGTTGTTGGATACCTCGATTCGGCTTCTGTTAATTTACGGCTTATATATAAACTAAAGGGTGATTTAATCCATCGTCGCCCTTTTGTAGCAGCATACTCCTAGCGCCAGCTGCGACGTGTCTACTGCTAGTGTAGTGTCAGCATTTTCCCTAAAATGAGCTAGTAAAGGTGGATTTGTTAATTTTTCTTGGAGTATCTGGAGGGATTTTTGGTGTGTTTCTTTCCATTCGAATTTAACACCTTTCTTTTGTAGATTCATTAATGGCGCAGATATTTGTGCAAACTCTGGTATAAATTTCCTGAAATATGACGCTAAACCAATGATTCCTCTTAATTCTTTGATGTTTTGGGGTTTTTCCCAATTCTTTACTGCTTCATATTTTTCTGGTGATGGTAAAATACCTTTTGCATTTACCACATGGCCTAAAACAGATACTTCTTCATAACCAAAATGAGATTTATTAGAATTTAGTTTTAACTTAGCTTCTCTTAATCTGTTTAAAACTTTTCTTGTTGTTTCAATGCCTTCCTCTACTGATCTATAGGGTATATGAGATCATCAACATAAGAAAGCACTGTGTGCCATTTTAGGCCACTTAATACTAAATCTATCATTCGACAGTACACTGCAGGGCTTGATTTTAACCCGAATGGGGTGACCCTGTACTGGAACAATCCATTTTCCGTTATGAATGCTGTTTTATGTCTGTCCTCCTCTGCAATTGGAATAGCGTAATAACCACTATACATATCTAAACAATGAAAATACTTAGCATCTCTTAGAGCGTCTAAAATACTGTCTATGCGAGGAAGAGGGTATTTCTGGTCTACAATGAGATTGTTAAGTTTTCTGTAGTCAGTTACAAGTCTTTTTCCTCCTCCTTTTTTCGGTAGGCCTACTATAAGAATAGGTGCAGCATAGCTACTTATGGCAGGTTCTATGTTCTGTGCTTTCAATAATCTATCTATTTCTGTAATTATTACTTCCCTGTCCCTGGGGCTTACTCTGTATGGGGGTTGATGAACTGGGATGTCATCTTTTAAGTTTATGCGCATCTCACATACGTCTGTTACTTCAAGGTCATCTATACCAGACGCAAAGCGATCTTTATATTCATTTAACAGGTCAGAGATAGATTGCTTATGTGAATGCTCTAGTTGTGGATTCACATAAATTTTATCTATATTTGGGGAACCTGTTACTATTTGTGTTTTGTAAATATATTCTTCTGTGTTAGCTTTGTTCTGCTTCATATCCCTAATCTCAGCTACTGTCCCTAGTTTGGTATTCTTAAGTAGAGTGTGATTTCTATTCGATTCATTTATTAAGAAAATCCATTCAGTTGTATTTGAGACTAAGGCTTCAGGAATATTAATATTATATTTCTGTTCTAACGCTAAATCTTGCGTGAAAAATCCTTCGTTTGTTTCCAGATTACCCTTAATATTCACTTTAACTTTTTCATTGTATGGGCCAGCACTTTGACTTCTTGTGCAACCCTTATTGTTGGGTTTTCTACCTTCAGCTGCTCAACCTGCATCCAAGGAATGGGTAGTTTTCCTGGCTCTCTTGTTTTTCAAATTTTATTTTAACTTGTTCGTTGTGAACTTGGAATTTAACATTTCTATCCTCAAAATTAATTTGGACATTGAATCGGTGATTGAAATCATTACCCAACAGACATTCGTTTGCTAAATCCGATACAACCCACATTGGATGTCTTATACATGCTATCCCTAATTTCATATTTACCATGGCCTTTCCTGCTACATGGAGTTTTCCATCATTGGCTGTATGTAACACTACTTCTTGTTTTAGAATTTAGAATTTAGAATTGGTTTATTTTACCTGGTGGAATTAAGGCCATTAGGCCTTCTCTTCCATTCAACCAGGATTAATACAAATGAACTTTACAATATTACAATAGAACAAGTATGTTACCAGTGATGGGAAGTAATTGAGTAAAAGTAATCTGATTACAGTAACGATTCCTTTTTTGGTTCCATTTACTTGTAATCGTTACTTTTAAAAAAATGTAATTTTTACTCTTAATTTACTTCTGGAAATAAAATTGTAATCGTTACATTTTTGTAATCGAAAAGTATCGAATTGAGAATTTGGCAATGTTGCTTTCTGTTACTCGCTGGCAGTCGCTGCCATTGAGCTGGAACAGAACTGGAGTTAGCACTCCAGCACAGAAAGTGAGGCCGACTGTTTCGACTAGCTCCGCCTGGAAAATCTGGCAAGAAGCTATTTGTCTGCTCAGCAAGAAATGTGAAGTAGGCATATATGCCTGAAAATTTAATTCGTTAGAGTGAACATTACCTTACCTTTAACTCCAAATAATTTATTTTTATCAATACGAATGGTTTTACCTGTGACTTCTCTTTTCATTATGTAAGTCTAACCGACAAATTCGCACGAATTCAATACAACATTTATTACTAGGGCCCAGATTCTTATGTTTTAAACTATTTTATTCCTTGCTAGTTAAGTGTGATATTTGAATATAATTATTCGTTTCATTAGCAAGAGTTACGTTAAACTAATATTACGTTGAAATGTTTAGAAATTAAAATATATTTGATATTTGATAACACTTAGGCAGTACCAACTGCAATCGGTCACTTTAGCTACTTACATTAATACACATCTTTAAGAACCTAAGCTATGAATATTTACAATCTTACAAACTTAATAACAATAGTCAAAATTATTATTCTAGGTTATAGGCCTACTAATGCCATAACCCAAGTGACACTAAATGAACAACATATACTTACAGTTGAAACTTGAGATGGAGGTTTAACATACGTAACTTCACTTAATTCAAGCACTGACCTGAACATGTTTCGAGCAATCCTTCATGACTCATCATCAGCTATACTCCATCTGGTTCAGGTCAGTGCTTGAATTAAGTGAAGTTACGTATGTTAAACCTCCATCTCAAGTTTCAATTGATTATAACGTCACTATATAAACTTCCTACAAATTCTAGGATATACTTACAGATTACACATGTAATTACTTACGCTAAGTTGCTCTATTCTATTTGTAAATCTGATTCTAAGTATTCTTTAACATTATAAAAAAAAGGATTTTTTAAAGCTAGGTATATAGTTTTTTGTGAAAACAAATTTGGGGACATTTCTTGAAGTTTATATGGTAATTTGTTATATAATGTTTTCCCAAATTTATTTTGATTTCTGGTCTGATAAATAAGCACTTCGTGTTTGATAGCTTTTTATGTTATATTTTACTAATGACAAGACATAAAAAATATACAAATTTATTATTGTTAGTAAGCCTGTCTCAATAAATAGTGGTTTGCAATGCTCTAATTTTTTAGCATTTGTTATTATTCTAATTGTTTTTTTCTGGATACCTAATACATGATTAATTCCTACACCATTTTCCCATAGGCTACTACTAGATCACACCTTATTATGCTCTGAAAAAATGCATAATAGGCAGTCTACATAATCTGAAGATACTTACTTACTTACTTACTCAATGGAATAGACAATTCCTAAGCAAGCTAAATGAACATTATCTGTTTTATGGAACCCGAAGGTTCATTGTCGCGCTTACTTGAGTCCGCCATTCAACCCTATACTGCGCTATCTCCATCCAACCATCACTTGCAAATCCTACTTCCCTTGAATCTATCCTAATATTGTCCTCCCACCTGTGTCTAGGTCTTCCAAGTGCTCTATTCCTTTCGGGTCTCCCCGTCAATATTTTTTAAATATGTCTTTCTTCCCCCATGCGTGCAACATGTCCAGCCCATTTCATCCTCCATGATTTAATTAGCTTTACTATATCCGGTGACGAGTACAGGTTATGAAGCTCGTCATCAAGCCGTTTTCCCCAGTCCCCATTTTCATCTCTCTCAGGCCCAAATATTTTCCTAAGCACCCTGTTTTCGAACACTTTCAGATTTTGTTCTTCGCGAAGAGTAAGCTACCATGTCTCATATAATGTCTCATATAATACAACCGGCAGGATAATCGTATTATAAATTTTTATTTTTGGATTTGTGGACATTTGACGAGAAGATAAGAATTTCTTACTTGCATAAAAACTAGCATTTCCTGATTTGTGTCTACACTTAAATTCGGCCTTAATATTACTTGTGTCTGTAATTATTGCTCCCAGATAAACAATTCTTTAATCTGCTTATTAAATAGATTACACATGAGAGCCTTATACAAATACTTCTAATCCAAGTTATTCAGTTTCAATCATTACCTACCTCAGCTCATTTTTTTATGCAAAACTAAGTCTGCCCATTGTGTTTTTTTTTTATTAGTTCTTCAATTTTCCATGCATTGCCATCCTACCTGAATTATGATATAGGCCTATCCAAAAACTTGCTAAAATCTGGGTTAAGGATTAAGTACTAAATATGATATTAAATGTTATTATCACAATAAAATACACTTAAAATGAATGATGACGGTTTTGAAGTAGAACAATATATTTCAATTTCTAAAGATTTCAACGTAATACTAATTTAATGTAATAAGTGTAGTATTGAATATATGCTATTTTGTCGGTTAGACCTACATGTATGGAAACGACAGAAGTCACAGGTAAAAACATATATATTGATATTAATCTTAATTATAATGACATACTTTAAATATATTAATATTAATTACTCTTATAATGCATGCAAGAAGAACTATCTTACAATCATTCGTCAACAACATCTTCAATTTCCAAACCAAACATGTGATAATTCCATACAAGAAAGGCGATTTGACGTTTCATATTGAGCAGACAAATAGTTTCTTGCCATAGTTTTCGGGCGAGACTAGTCGAAAAAGTGGCCTCACTTGTTAGTACAGGGGATTGTATTTAGTGCTAAGTCCAGGTATATATGGAGGTCAATGGTCGCTGCAGCGGCGGTGAACTTTGCGTACTTTTTAAAAAGCTAACGTAAAGCGCTGTACATCTGAGTTGTAGCACAGCTGTATGGTCACTGCAGAGGTAATGAAGCGAAATCAGATCCGGCTTTGCGGGTTTTGCTGCATGGACTATCAGCCGTTCTTTTTTACACTTTAGTTTTCTGCAGCGAAACTGTGGCGATTTAAGCAGCGACGCGACATTCGACATGTCAAGTCAGCATTTCTGCGGAAAAACTTGGCAACGCGACATCAGCTGAAATGAACGAAGTGGAATGTATTTTGTTTTTTTTTCAATTGCGACCACAGCCAGAGCAATTTACGGGGAGCGATACTACATTTAATTATATTTCTGTGTGGTTTCCATTTATTTCAAGACGTATTCAAGAAATTAAAATTGCTGTTCTCAGCCTATAAAATTTATTTATATCCCTTTCTTTGAAAAGAAGGTTAGGCCTATGTGTTCCATGGTATAAAGCTAAGCTCAAATTAACGTCGACTTCAAAGTTAATTACCGAGCATTAGGGGCTCTGCTGAAAATACTGCTATATTCTCAATTGCTATAGGCTAACGTCGTCATTACTGTTTTCACAACTAATATCCAGGTTAGAGGTAATATTAACAAAAGTTACTCAATGTGTATGGAAATATAGGTATTGATGTGTTTTGATTATTTGTTTGTTCATTAATAATTTTAGACTTTGTAACATCCCAAGCAGCTTTATTAGCTGAATCGCCCAATAGTTTCTGCCCTTGTACCCCCCAAAAGTAGGAATTTTTAGATACTGCCATTTTGCAAAGTAATTGTAATTGTAATTGTAATTTTACAAATTACTTTTTCAAAAAGTAATTTGTAATTGTAATTAAGTAAAATGTTTCTCAAGTCATTGTAATTCAGCCCAATTACTATTTTTTTCTAATTGTCTCATAACTGCAAATCAGCTATCGGTAACAGGAACAAAATATATTCCAACTATTACACATAAGATTTGTCCAACTTAAAGAAATAGCTTTGAGTTTATGGCATGATCTTTAGAATAGTGATGTACTGTTTGATATTTTTCTACTAATTATATAATTTCCTCTGAATATAACTTCTTTCTTCGGTATGACTTTTTATTTAAAATTATTATTACTTTTATTAAGTATTCAGAAGTTCACAAACAACATATATATCAACTAATGGGCCACCTTTGCTTACAAAGTATTGCTCCAGTGTCCCACTACAATTAACATTAACATTAATAGTCCTATCCTTATCTTTCATAACTTGTAGTTTCTTCTTACTCTTTCCTCGTGGAGTTGATCATCTAATATTTTATCCTTATCCATCCCTCTTTCTTTACCAAACCAGACGTATAATTCAAATAGGCTATCCCGTGTTGGCAGCCCTTCATTCTTTCGCCAAAGTTCACAAAACGCCTTTGACATCCCATCAATGTGTATAAAATTTCCAACATAAAACACGGCTAAATATTTAGTAATAAATTCAAGTATCTTATTATCGGTTAATCTAGAAAACGCGTATCTTTCACATTGAAATATTTTAGTTAATTCAACAATTCTAGATTCTTTTAGTATTTCTTTTCTCTCTTTCCGAATTTTCGCTATCCTTCTGGAATCCTATTTTCAGTAAATCTGTTGCTGACATCGGTGTTCTGTGAGCTTTGGTCATTTGATTCCTCCGATTCACTGCTTGAACTCTGTCGCGTGCTCTCGTCTCGTTTCTCCTCCTCTGCTGACTCCGTGCATTCTTGAGGGTCGTGCTGAGTGTGCAGGCTGTAATCTGTTCAAAGTTTATGTTTATATCTGAAATCGCTGTGTAATACCTTACTTTTTCCTATCATATATACTTGTTCTTATGTATTTTCTTTTCTTATGTATTCCACTCTTTTTTAATCAGTAGTTAAAATTATAATAATTTGCCACAACATATCAGACTCCACATTATGTAACTACTGCATTACCAAACCGTGAGTAAATCTTAAACATTAGCATCCTCAGAGAATGCATTTCAAATGTAAATCTGCAGACAGATACCAAATTATTTTGATTGTCACTCATCTTTTTGTCATATATATTTTTTACTTCATATATGGTACAAAACAAATTCATATTTAATCTACCCTGGCTTATTGTTGCTGCCATAAATTAATTTATTTCTTGAATGGATTGCTCTTAATGAAAGATAAAAATAGACTGCATCCATCCCCTCCCCCCGAACCCTGTCTTTCATACTAATGCCTGTGGGATAGGAAGGGAGCACTCTGAACCACTTATTTTTAGATAGAGTCAAATGGACGTTCTTCCCTTAAGGTTCTGTGTAGAGGCTACCTTCAGGATGAGACACAGATAACAGACTATATAGAGAGGATGGGTTAGAAAATGGATAGCCATGCCCTTAATTAGAAGGACAATAGCTGAAAGAAACTGAGGAAACCACGGAAATCCGTCAGCCTCTGGGAATGAACCTCCAACCTCCAGAATGTGAGCTCCACACTCTAGTAGGCCATACCAGTCAGCTAAATTCAATCAAATTGGACTAAAATGCTTTTGAAGTATACTGAATGATCCAATATTTCACATTAAGATAAAAGATCCTATGTCAGATTTATACAATATCATGCTCCACTTACATTGTTGTGGTTTGGCTCAAAATCATTATGATGTAATGTTTGTCAGTAATCTCCAAGACTGTTACATAAAGATGAGCTTGCTCATACCAAAAGACAGATGAAAGGGTAGAGAGGACTCTGGTTCAAAAAATGGTCATCCCGAAATGAGAATGTATTGATTCATTTTCTGTTTGTGGTATTTTCTATTACATAAATATGAAAATGGCTAATATATATTATTATTCTGTATTTTCAGGTTATGCATATTCCTACCCCTATGTGTTCGTCTGAAGACAAGAACTTGTGACTGTCTCACACCAACAACCAACAAAGCATCTCACAAATACACATTTCCCATATCATGTATTACATCTACTTAAATGTAAATTATTTTTAACAAAATAAAGTGATTTTCATACCCTGTGTTCCTTATTTATAATACTGCAGCAACAAGTTATTATAGATCTCAACAAATTGCTCTCACCTTATTGCTGAGTGTGAATCCAAAATTATCCATTACATACTAAGACTCTGGAGGATACCAAATTTAGTTAAACCATACCTTCCTATATACAAATGATATGGGGGTCTTGTGGACTTGTCATACTACTTCCAAGCTAATCCCTGGGTAACTCTGGTGAGGACTTGCTGAAGCATACAAAATGCCTACAACGATTCAGAACCTACCTTAAGTCCTTCTGCTGAGAGGCCTACCAAGGTTTAGAGCCCATGTTGAGCTGCTAATTCCCCTCTCCTACCCCATTTTCACATCATAATAAAATTTGGAATATTGGAATCCACCAAACTCATCAATTAAACTCCTGAAAGACATTTTTCTGCTAGTTTAATATCATGTTTTCCACGGCTCAGTGACATGTTGCATATACAATGTGAGAGGGCTACATGTCAAAACAAAACCTGAGACATTCTATTAAAGGTTCTAGGAAGTCAGATCTCTCACCAAAAAAAGTTACTATATTTATTATTATTCCCTATCATTTTCTGTTATGGGCATAACGGTACAAGTGTTGGAAATATCAGCCAACCGAAGAAAAATATTCTTTCCCTTGTGAAATCAATTTGTGATCAGAATTTCGTGGAAATTTGCATCTGTTAGCGGTATTACCATATATGAGGAAACAACCTGGCCTGTACAATATACTGTAGTAGCCACCCTGCAAGTGTTGTTACATTAATGCTAAATTGCACTAAAAGTTTGTACACGAAAACATGTCAAATGATCTCTGGGCGCCATCCAGAGCACTCAATTTGGAATGCACTCTAAGGGTTATGAACTAATCTACATGCATGAATATTACATTACCCATAGTTAATTATGAGGCACGTCCATAAAATAAGTTTCCCTGGGGCCATTTACAGAGACAACACACAATAGCGTGGACAGAAGTAGTAATGCCCCAGGCATACCAGGTCCAGGCCTTGCTTTGTGCTGCTCCCAACCCTATATTATTCTGACCCATTTAGTAGGCCCGCTGGAATACCTTGGCTATCATATGACACCACCCCCACCCTTCTCTGATACCCATATCCAAAGTTATGCCCGAAATAAGAATAGGTAGGTAAAACAGAAACCTGCAATACCAACATTAAAATAAACCATCTAAATCCAATAAATATTAGTAACAAAAAATAAGGAAATGTGTTTTACAAAGAGTTTGGCCCTTATGAATTAAGTTTTTAAGAAGTAATAAATGGTGCAAAAATACGTTGCACAAACTTTCTCGCATATACGTGTTAAAGGCTAGCACAGAAAAAATTAAATTAAAGAGACAATTAAATTTTACTTATTTATTTTACAATTTATTAGAACGGAAAGCATCAGGGTCGATCTTTATGTTCAATGCTTTTACTGTGAAATAATAATAACAATAATAACAATAATAATAATCAATGACAGTAAAACTGCATATTATTAGTACTACTACTACTACTACGGGAAAATTCAAATATAAGTCGCACCTTGGGATAAATCGGTCCCACCCAACCTATCTTCACCGATGCAGTTTCTTTTATACCACGATCTAGCGAATTCTTCTGTCCTAGTATTATGAAGAAACTCGTGATTGGACGTTGGAAGTGTGACGTCTTACCGCTAGACGAGAGGTGGCAGGCTGACAAACCTTGCGGGAGATATAATATGCCACATTTTCGAAACCAACAAACAGTGTATCGTACATTATTCGAAAAAGCAAGGGCGCTTCGCTACGGCTACCGCCTCCGCTTCGCGCACTTAACTATGTGGTTAGTGTTATGTATTATTTAGCTATATGCAACAGTATACAAGGGCAGTTGGTCACTCTGCTTCGCTGAGAAACAAAATACATCACACAGTCCGTGCAAATGTGAATATCGGATGGGGGAACTTAAGGGGCGACTTATATTTGAATTTCGCCACCACTACTACTACTACTTAGGTTATATTGCACGCTTTAACTGCATGTAGGTCATACCACGTGTTTAGTATGTTTGCGTGAAACATTAGTCTATATCAGCGTTTCTTAACCTTTTTGAACCCGAGGACCTCTAAAATGAGTAAAAAACTTTACGGACCCCTAATTTTACATCCCATTTTTAAAAGTAGGCTATATGTAGGCCTATATTCTTAATATTTGGGGTACTCAATTATAGGTCGTTATAACGAAATACATGTTTTTAATCAGACGGAAACACAGTTATTGAATTGGAATGAAACTATTGACAGTAAAATTATTTTTTGAACAGACTTTAACATGTATTACCAATTTCATAATATAATTAGGAATTATGTTATTACTCACTTTTAATGAGACGGTTGCAGAGTTCCTGGTCAAATTTAGTCGATATGACCTGTATTTTCGAAGATTTTAAAAACTTTGACATCTAGTGTCCATTTTATGTGAAAAATTTCTACTTCTTTACTTCCCACTTGCTTTATGATATTTTTAAATTAATTATGTCTGCGGACCATACGTTGAGAAACGCTGGTCTATATTAACAACTCATTCGCGTCATGTTTCTATTGTTTAGTGATGTCTTCTTATGTGATATTCAGTTTAAACGATTATAATATCCAGTGACATAGCGGCGATGAGTTATGGAAAATAAGCAAGTCCTACAAACCCGGCGTTTGCCTTTGCGAACGACGGAACCATGAAAAACCCAAGTCAATTTGGGCGGCCACGAGGTTTGATTTGAACTCAGGACCTCTTCCCGGTTAGCCCATAGGCCTACCACCTCGCTGTAATTGGTTTTAGTGTGTTCATTGCGACTGAGCTAAACTGATTGCATTTCACAACAATAAGTACATTAGGCCTATAGTTTTCTTGTTACTGGGGGCAACAAAATGTCATTCATATTTTAATTGACATTTATGTTCTGAAATTCGCATTTAAGCTATCCTTATTTCGTTTTTATCTTGATATCTATTAAATGTACAAAGAAATGTGTTAAACAAACAATGTTCATTTTAAATTTTCCTACAACTTTACTGTGATAGGTTTTTATGTATCGCCTACTGTAATGGATATAATCTAGAAAAATTGAAAATGGATACGAGTAAAGTACCCCTTAAGTCATTTGTGCAGAAATACGGATATAGCCATTTTATTAGTCACAGATAAGAGTTTACAATTTTCAATTTTTATTAAAATCGTTAGAGCCATTTTTTCAAAAAACAAATTTAAAAAAAAAGTTTTCATGAAAAGTCCCCTTAATATTTCAGTTGTAAAACTAAATTTCTGGGCGGTTCGACAATATTTCGAAAAAGTCCTTAATTCAAAAAATGAAGTAAATACAATGAACCGTTTATCCGCTGTGCTCGTCCACGGACAGACGTCATTCCAAAAATATTTTTTTCGGTTTCTAGGCTTCATGAAACGTGCTCTCCCGGTGTTATCTCGACTTCGATTTTTTGTCACGATCACAATACTTTCTCTATACTACGTATATGCGAGAAAGTAAAAATAAAGATAATTTCTAAAATCTAGTATTATAATGGATAGGTGACAGTATTAAAACCTTATGACCACCCGTAAATAGAGGGTGAATTTCACGCCCCCTAGGCAACCCTAAGGCCAAAATGTTAGGTTATCAAAATAAGAGGCCTGCATGACCAAATAGCCTAAATGTCATCAACAAAAATAAGGATGTTATACAAATTAATTTTCACCCCACTAAACAAAAATAATTTTAAAAACCTAGTAGTGTAATGGACAGGTGATAGGATTAAAAGCTTATGAACATCCGTAATAAGAGGGTGGTTTTTAACCCCAAAGCCAATCTAACCCATTAAAATTATTTTTTCGACATTTAAAAATCCTATTGAGTGATATCAAGTATCTGACGTGATTTACACCCAAAAGGGGTTGATTTTATGTAGGGGTGGTTTTTCAAGGTCACACAAGTTTTTACAGAAATGGACAAGTTAAGCCATTATAAATCATCTAGAGGGTGGTTTTCACCCAACCAATCTAACCATTAAAAATTAGGGAAAAAGTAATACATGCCGTGCACGAGTCCCCCACAACCAATCTAACCTGGAAAGTAGGGGTTCTAGCGGCGGCATTTGAAGTATTAGCGACGGTAGTATGGTGCAAGGATCTTTTTTATTATGAAATATTATTTTGTTTTTTATAATTGTGAAATGTTCTGTTATCATATACACGACATTTTTTTATAATTAAATCATATTTATATCTGACATTATAGATAGTTCGATTCCCGTATATTTTAGCATTGCTGCATATGCAAACCCCGGTATTGTGTAATAATGAACGCTAAACAGTCCATATACATCTAAACACATCTCTCGGAAATTTTCAAAGACGTCCGTTAGAATTAGCACATCAGTTTTTAGATAGAAATCTGAATATTGACCCAAGTTTTGCAAATTAAACTTCTCCCAAACTTTCTTTGCATGTGAATAGTCATCGCCCGTGATATGATCCCCCGTCAGCTTGTTGTAAAAGAACTCTTTAGGGGGCAGGCTCTCTTCAGAAAATACGTGATCTGATGTTATATAGTCATATGGAAATACTCCTTTTCGTACCACTAAATCAGTGTTTTCTTTAAAATACTTTTGTGTCTCAATAAACTTGTTTTGGGTAGGTTGTTAGCAAGAGATGATAAACTACTGTTAAAAACCTAAAGGAATCTATAAATCTCAATTTGAGATATGTATTATTCACTTCGCGGGGTACATATTTTGTAAACGAAATATATTTTTCCTGGTTAGTAGGAATGACATCTATTCTGCTTTCATCGAAACCTAATGATTTTACTATGAAATGTTCATCATAGTTTGAAAGATTATGTAAAATTACAGGAATAACTGTTTGTGTTCTGTATCTTAAATTGCATTCATTATGTGCAGGGCTTCTATACTTCCCCGTGATATGACTATGATCCTTTACTTTACGGTTAATTTCTGTAAAGTTTTATTTTTGACAAATGTGGTATTTGGACGCATTATCAAATTGTATGCGTTCTTCTTCTGTCAGTGGAAGCATCGTAATAGCCTGCTGTAATACCTCTTTTTCGATTACTTCAATATCTTGTATAAGATTACTAATGAAGTGTTTTTCTACATCTTTATCTCTGTATAACTTTAGTGTGGAATATGTACCTTCGCTGTATTTTATCATATAACAGTAGCTATATGGTACATGTTTCTGATACTGCATCGTCCAACTGCTTTGAGGATCTCCTGTGCAGCCCGCAACAGGGAGTAAACTACATTCGAAATCCGCGTAAACTACGAATCTTACTTTTTACTGTGTTCGTGGTTTTCAAATCGAACTATGCGCTTTTCGGGTACTGGTATTTCATATTTAATAGGCTTAAAATACATGCAAAGTCTTTTGTGTTCTGCCAGTTTGACAATCGAAGATTTCGTCCCACTATCTCTAAAATGTGAGAAGCACCGCCTGCATATTCTAAATTTTTTTATAGTTAGTTGAAAGTGTGATTTGCGATCGAACTAATGATTCCAAGTTGGTTATGGCACAGAAATGAGCACGTTCTTCATCGGTATTGTAAAGTATATCATGATGATCGTCGGCTTCAGTATCGCAAACACTATAGGGATAAATTTCTTGATCCATGTATGGATATGTATTAGTGATTACATCTTCAATTGCGTATATATTTATAGAAATGTTTTTTTTTTTGCAAATTATATATATATTTTTAGTTGTATAGGAAATGTAACATCGGTCCAATCATATTTACTTTCCAGGTCAGGGCGGTGTGTATATGAGCTTGTAAGACCTTTGTTCTGATTGACATATTTAGATAGGAATCAGTATTTAAAACACATATCGTCACAATTCTTCACATTGATAACTGACTGTGAATGTTTATATTTCATAGGCAAGTCTATATACGAACTAGCTTTGGCAAGGGGGATATGCTTATTTATCCGCAGTTCTATTTTATGTGCTTTTTAAAATACCAACCCGAGCCCTTCATAGGACAATCTTCTAGTTCGGCACATATTTTAGCAAAATTATTTCTTATGATGTTCCACATCACTACTTGTAACATATGCAGTATTTTTTGTTTTGAAATTTTTCATACACGTTTCGCTTTGAATATTTTCGAATTCGCATTCAACGAATAAGTTAAACTTGAAATTTTTAAAGAATTTTATGTCCTCTTTTAGTTTCTTTATCATGTCATTGAAATAGTATTCCAAGTTAGTTTGAATGTCCCCAACTGGGATGTTAAAGGCAACATATGTTTTTAATCTGGATTTAAATGCAGTTTGTAACAATACCATTTTACCTCCATTATCACTCCATCTGACCTGTGCATGATCCTCATGACTCGGTCCAGGCTGTGGGCTTGATATGGATCCATGGTGAATAATTTGCAGGTGGCTAAGGCTTGATCCGGGCTGTGGGATTGGGGTATGTCCATGTTGATGGCTCGGTCCAGGCTGAGGGCTTGAAGGTCTGCATTGTCAGGGTACAATACCATGATCCTGATGATTAGTATCAGGACGAGGAGAATCACGCTGACAAGACTCTGGCTGAGCGTTGACCTCTCCTCCCACCGCGTTCTGGAAATCGAAAATAAAAAATAATAAGTTTCAATAATCTTTAATTTTCCCTAACATAAATTACATCTGTAGTAAGTTTAGCTTCTTACCTGATTATTCCCACAGTGCTCTCTCCGAACATGTTCCAACAGTCCCCATCTTTATAAATATGTCGTATTACACAGGAAACAGTGATAGTTCTGACGTTCATGGGCTTCGACACTATGTCGTCGTAAACTCCTATGTGTCGTGTAAGTACGATTACATATACTACATATGAATGATATGTCATCATGCTTTTCTCTCACATGTCTTCTTATAGACGTGTTATATTTATATGATGCAGTACAATGCTCGCAGCTAAATCTTTCCATGATGATAGTGCTGTATCGACTGACTTGTGTGTAGACTTAGCACACGCTTATAATATGCAGTATGTATTTAAAACATTTATAGCTACGTATTTAATCTTAACCATTGTGTATTGTGTATGTGCGTATGTGTGTGTATATGTGCTCATAATGTGAGAATGTAAAAAGCCTCAGAATGATCCTATTAAATATACGCCTCACACACCTGCTAGCAGTTAAAAACTTGAAAACTGCATTCCTAAGCATCCCAACCACACCCCTTATTTATCGCACGACGCTAGAAGACATGACCGCCTGTCAACTCAATGGAATAGCGCGGCTCATAAATCCGCGTTCCCGTCCTCCTAAAATGGATATACGAACAACGCCCATCATTATTATACGACTTTCTTAAATCATGATCATCTGCCGTTCCTAAAAGCAGACCTGCACATATAATTACCATAAACGACATTCCAACACGCCTACCTCCACCAAGGACCGCAAATATATACAAAGCCTCCTAAAATGGACATACGAACAACGCCCATCATTATTAATACGACTTTTTAAATCATGACCATCTGCCATTCCCAAGAAACGAAACATTCCAATCTCCACGCTACATCACACAAAACAATGCAAAAACCTTGAAAAAACCCACTCAGGTCAATGCCGCTTACGTCCCGCGGCGCGACGCACGTGGCCCGATGCATGATGTAATATGTTCACTTGGTGATTCTCTTCCCAATATATTACTACTGCTGTTACTCTGACTTTCTGACTGACTGTCCGCGTCGCCTTGCTCGCGCCCTTATATAGTCTTGACGAATGTTCTAGAGTCGATGTCTCGAAAGTTCTCCGCCCTCGCATGGTCTAGAATGCTTGCGCGGTCACAGCCCTTAGCGCTTGGCTCCTCCCTACAGGCCTTCCCCCACGGAGCTTGGCCCAATCGCTGCGCCGGGTCACGCCCACTAGCTCTCGTCTGCCTTCTGAACAATAGGAGGCCGCGATGTTTCTAGACTCAGTCGTTTCTCGCAGTTTCCGGGCATTGTGACAATATGTACATTGTAAAGCAATCTTTAAAACACCAGTTCACAGTATGACAGTTTCTAGTGTCGTACACAAGTGCTGTCTTAATATTGATTCTAAGTTCTAATTAGTTAAGTCACATATGTGCTATATCATTATCACCTGAATTTAATAGTTGGTGAATCCTTATAGCCTATATACCGGTGTAACTTATAATATATATTATTATTATTTTTTATAATTAATGACCTCAAGTTTCGTTATTAGGGTAAGTACATCACATTATTTATCTCGTCTCAATTTCAGTGTACAATACTAGTGTAATATCGCCTCAAGAATAATTTACTATGTACCAGTCATAACAATTTGTTAATTATCATGGACTGAAGGGGATTAAAAGGGAAAAATTAGTTAAAGAAATTTGGTAAAAGAAGTTATGAAGATAAGCCTCTGCTTCACCTGGTTACAATGGCAAATAAAATATTTTGAGGGCCTTTCAATGCTTTTGGTTACACACAATATACTTAAATTTTTGTACCATTACATTGAGGCACTTTAGCAACAACAAAAAAGATAGTGATCGTGTGTTTTACTGTGAAATATTACTACGAGTATTCTCTTATTCCATACAACACCAGTATTAGCGTAAAAATCCTTGAACATTTTATTTAGGACTCCCCTAATAAAACATCTTTCAGAAACTGAAAACTACAAGTACCCATAAACCTGACTGGCTCTCGCCCACTGGGGGGGGGGGGAGAATATTCAACAAAGGACCTGTTGTTAACTGCAAAAGAATGAAAAACGAGAAGCCATATTTCTACCGAAAGAATGCAATTCTAGGTAAGTTTATGATTATTTTTTTTTTTTGCATTATTTTATTATGAACGTGTCTTAAAATCCATTTTTACATGAAAATCATGACTAAATTACTCAGTATTGAGTCTTGAACTTTTCAACCTTTAAATGCTGTCGGTCGGTTGCCCCAGGATTATTTAAATATACATTTAAAGATTACACCTGTGAACATCTACGACGTGATCTCTTTGAAACGTTTGTATATGTTTATTTCTAAATGTTCTATAAACAGAATACAGACTGGTTTATAATACAATAAGTGTTATCCCGTGCGCATATTTTATTTGGTTACATTTGTAGGGGTTCTGTCGTGGTACACCTGAGTAGAATATGTTGGGTGCCACATTGAAGGGGTTCTGTATGTTGTATACCACATTATAGGGGATTCGTGGTGTTATTCTCGTTGGAATAAAAGTTATGCTTTGTTTGACCTCGGCTAACTACCCTATCTATAAATATCTTACCGTTAGGCTCGTGAATGTAGATTGCCGGTATGTGGCGAAGCTGCGTCTTCCTCCTTTCTATGATGAAGTAGACTGAAATATTTACTTATAGGCCTAGTTGGGATAAGATATATCTGGTAGAGCTTATTAAAGAAACTTGTCTTCAAGGGAATTTCAGATTAACTTTCAAGGGTTTTATTTACCTTCACAAATATTAATAACAGTGCACTTAGCATTGGTGCTACAGAAATCTTTATAAATGTCTTTTACTGTTATGCGTGGATGGATGGATAGATGGAGAGAAGCGGTTCAATATATATATAAGACTGACTTTTAGTAGGGGCCATAATTACCCTACGTCTCGTTGCTTAAGCAGTTCACTTCTTCTATCTTTAGGGGAAAGAACCAACCTTAGTATATTATGATTACTGTTGCCTTCGTTGTTCCCATGATGCACGGCTGCTGCGTCGCCCTCCTCGGTGATCCAGGTCCTGGCCTGTGGTATAACACCACCCTCGTACGTTGAACAGCTCCTTGATGCTCCAGCCCGACCGACAGACAGATAGATAGATCGATAGATAGCTATTTTCGCTTGAGTTTCGCCTTATATAAACTTCGTCGCTCCCCTCCATCTTACCCTTATTGTCTTACTGTACACAAGTCTCGCAACACCCCTCTCCTCACCATGTCGTCCTTTCTTGCTTCTCATTGGCTACTCGTGACGGACTAGTGACGTCACATGGCTTTAGTACAGTGTATCACATTGCCTCTGCATCGGCGTGAGCTGGGTTTTACCCGTCGAAAGTCACGCGCTGTTTGGAAATTCCCATTGTCAATTTGTTGACTAAAATATCCTGGCCATCTTGGCGCTCAAATGCCTCGAACAAAGGAATTATGGAATTAAATTGATATTATTTAATTCCTTAATTTGATTGAAATTTAATTATATTCTTGTTACTTGAATTTTTCTGCACATTATGATATATTGTTTCATATCTGAACTCTGATATTTAATCTTATCCTCCTTTTTATTTTGTATTAATTCATTATTTTCTTATATTATATTCTAGTGAATATAATATTCTGAGGATGTAATCTTCTGCTACAATGTTCTCCGGAATCGAATATAAATTTTCTGTACAAATATAAAATTTATATTGGATTTCGATTCCCTCTAACAAAATAACATTACTGTGAGTGGGTGTGCTGACATTTCTAAAATACACTTCTTAAATACTACAATTGTAACTGTGTCAGTTCGTTTTGACTGCACTTGTGTCATAGACACTATTAATACTTCTATTATGACATTTGTCACATGTAAAATAAACAATAAAAAAATACAATGATTCATACTGTAAGCTCGTAGAGCTTAGAGCCCATTTATTATACTTTTATAGCAAATACTAGTAATAAAGTATTAATACAAGTCACTAGATGGCACTGATGCCAGTTACCAGCAAACAGAATTCTTGGCACGCTTGTATCTATTTATTTACATTTAGATAAGGAAAATATCCATTATAATCTGTATTGTAATAAACTAAGGAATAGCTTTACATATTTATTCCTGTTACTATTAGCTATTATCATTAGATTAAATAATTAATGTTAATTAGCAACAGAAAGCTGCATTGCCGACATCGAACTGATATCGATAAGTCGAGTGACAGCTCATTAGCATTTACTTGGCGCTACAGCCAGAATACATTAGCTCACTTAGAAACGTCATATCGATTATTGCACTTGGTTGTAGAAGCAGCTTTATGAATAGATCGATTATTCACCACATTAAAATTAATAATTTCTCTGTAATTATACATTACAATTATAATGCAAATGCTCACATGCAGATTTTTTATGTTACAGAATAATTACAGCATGTTATTATCTTTAAATGTACTCTTATTCTGGATGGAAGCTACTGGAAACTTCAAGAAGAGCCTTCCATAGGATTCTAGAACCTGACTCTTTGTAAGATGATTATGTGAACGCATTTTGGCCGTTAGACTTTATTCACTCTCTCACTGATCGTCGCTTCGTAAGGGCACAGCCCCAATTTAGCAACAGACCACAAGTCTGAATATATTACTGTACAGTTTCTACGCACAACTACATGGAACCAGCATTAGCAGCCACTACTTAATCTACCAGGAGGTGGATTCTAGGACATCACTAGAACTTCGTGGAGCGTAGCTTGTAGCCATGGAAGGACACGCTACTGGCCACCGTTCAGGATGGACTACAGCACCATAGAACTTCAGCTTCAATAACTGTACATCCCTTAACTTCTGTCCGGCTAAATGCAGTCACATTCTCATCAGATGTAGTCGCAAACAAAGTTAAGTAACTCAAATTCTAGCAATGTACTAATACACAAAAGCCAAATAAGGCTTAACAAGTTTTTGCAGCTAAAGTAATTTCTGCTTATATAATTGTAAGGAGTTTTGGCATCCTTGCAGCTCCTCTTTTTCTCTACGTGCAAGCTAAAGATGCTGCCGTAGTAGCTTTGAACGAATATAGCATAACTCACAAAGACCAAGGAATGGTCTAGCAAATTAGTGTCTTTTTAAAAGTATTTCAGCTTTTATAAAGTTAAGAAGTTTTGGCAAGCAATTGCAGCTTCTCTTTTCCCTACTGACAGATAGAGTATACTGCAGTAGTATTTTGAGCCAGTACAGCTCAATTATTCTAAAGACTTTGTAACCATTTGGGATCAAAATAAAGAACTTTACATTTAGTATTTCAAAGCACAAAACATAGTGTATTTTCTAGGGAATTCCAGTTATTCCTGAAATCTACTTAGTGCAAATAGCAAAGTGCTATTCAATACTGACCTATAACAAATATAATTCCAAGTAAGAAAAATAAAGCAACAATTCTCTCTCTCCATTATTCCTGCTTCCTTCAATATTCCTACACTTCTAAACATATATATTTTTCTGGGCACGCTCAACCTTGCCCAGTGGTCCTCCGAAACCTATAGCAAATTCTGTCAGGCACACTAGCCTACACATACAATACATGTTACATAAAATATACTCTTGATGTCGAGGTGTTATGCTTCATAATAATACTGGTTGCTTTCACCATTGATGTATTATGATATCTTGACATTTAACACAAAAAAAAATTATAACATTTCACTTTGATCATTGCACACGAATAAATCTTGGTCACAATCGCTCAAGTAATATGACGTCAGGTTCATATCACATGGGTAACTTTGAATGAATGGTAATGATTCTGCTTCTCCGAATTTAACGGATATCAACGACGTCTGGTTCGTATAATTATAGCAGATATCATGATGCACATTATTCACTTCACGACATACATATATATATGCACTAGGGAAACTTATTCTACAATACAATGCATACAAACGTACAAACATACACTAGGGAAAATCAATTCTACCGTACAGTGTTGATGTCGCGGACAATAGTTTTAAGTTCAAGAAATCCGACTCGAATTTATTGAAGCTTATTTAATTCTTTGAAAGGTCTAAGATTCTGGCGGTGGTATCTACCAATCATTTTATCGCGTGTCAATTCAACAAGTACATATGTATGCTCAGCGACTACTTTACTGATTCGATAGGGGCCGCGGTATAATTTTTCAATCTTATAACTCCGCTTATGAATTTTCGAAGAAATCTTTCTGTCTCTTACCAGAACTTTGTCATTGACAACTGGTTTCCATTTATGTTTGTACCGTTTTGCAGTAGCGATCCTTTTCTCAGCTTTCTTGCGAATTCTGTCTAACGCACGCTTGCATCTTTGCTCTAGCGTTAATGTTTTTGCATTATTAGGAATTGCTTTAGGTAATTTTTCAATTACTGGCTGAGGTTCTATGTTCAACATCAGTCGAATTGGTGCTTCACCTGTGGTTGCATTGATGCTGTTGTTTAGCACTTTCTCAATTGCTGGACACGCATCGACCCATTTCGTATGCTTGTCGTGACAAAGTATTCTTACTGATAGGCCTATATCGCGAATAATTCTTTCGCTGGAGTTTGCTTGAGGCATATGAATACTGGAATGGTATTGCTTTATCCCATTCTGCTTGAGTGTTTCTACCCATAGCTTACTACAGAACATACTCGCATTATCACATAGGATCGAAAAAATCTTTCCGTAATTTACTAGTAATGTTTGACAATTTTATACAGACAACTTCTACTGTTTACTCGTCGCATAGGGTATATTTTGACGAATTTAGTGTAAATATCATATAATACCAGCATACATTTACATCCGAACTTTCCTGGTGGTAGTTCGTGTACATCTAGTGCTACCATTTCATTAGGCCTACTCGCTATGATTGCTTGCGGTACTACATCATATTTAATGTTGAGTGGTTTGCAGTGTTGACACAACAAACAACAGGCTACTATTTTCCTCACTTTCTTTGAAATGTGCTTGATGTAAAAGTGCTCCGAAATATTCATTATAAGTCGCTCAGTCCCAGCATGGTTCATGCTTTTGTGATAAGCGTTGATAAGGTCGACTTCTAGTGACTTTGGAACGTAAGTTTTCCACATTGGATATTCTTTACCGTGCAACTTATAAAGTATGTTGTCTTTAATTCCTATCGTCTTAAGTTTATCATCTGGGTCTTCCCCTTCATCTACTGATATGTCTATTTCCCTGACAGTTCTGCTTAAATCTGGTGTTTCTACTATAGGCCTAGCCTTTCCTTTCAAAACTTTTAGTTCTGCGTCCTCATCTTGGATTTTTGCAGTTTCATGAAATCTTTTCACGATCTGTTTTTCATGTTGGATATCAATTTTCATGATTTTAACATCATAAGGTGGCTTATCCAGATTTTCAGGTATTTCTGGATTGTTGTTTAATCGTGATAACAGATCTCCGAAGGTGTTATCTCGTCCGTGGACATGTTCTATTGTGACGTCATATGCTAATATTTCCATTACATATCGACTCAGTTTGTTATTTGCTAGTTTGCATCTGGCAATAAATGATAATGAAATATGGTCGCTGTACTTGATTTTCTTACCATATATATGTCCTGAATTTCAGAAGACTATAATACACTGCAGCAATTTCTATTTCTGTTACAGTTGCATTTCTTTCTGCTTGTGACAGTGCCCTGGATGCGGTACTAATTACTCTGTGGTTTCCTTCATCATCCCGTTGCATCAGTACGCCGCCTAGGCCTACTCTGCTTGCGTCTGTGAATATCTCAAATTCCTTGTCCATGTCCGGTCTTTCTAACAATATACTCTAACAATATACTCTGTGCAAACAGTTTCTTAACTCTTTCAAACGTTGATCTTTCTGCTTCGGTCCAACTCCACTTAATATTCTTCTGTAGCAATTTATTAAGGGGTGCGACTTCTTGCGCATAGCCTACAACAAATCGTTTCTGATATTGCATGATTCCTAACACCTTGCGTAACTGTTTAGCATTCTTTGGGTGTGGAAGCTGTAAAATACTCTGGATTCTTTCCTCATTAGGTTTAATGCCTTGCTGCGTTATGACATATCCTAGAAAATCAACTTCAGGTTTAAAAAAACTGTGATTTCTGTGGGTGAATCGTCATTCCATTTTCTCGTAACTTGCTCAGCACATAATCTATGTGGCATATGTGTGATTTCACATCTTGCGAGTGTAAGAAAAATTCATCAACGTACTGCGTCGCAAAGTCCTTTGTGGAATCTTTAAATATGCCATCTAGTGCACGTAATAATGCTCCTGAACTAGTCTCTAGTCCAAATGCCACGCGTTTGAAACATAGTTGTTTTCCTTTGTGTAGAAACGATGTATACTTTCTTAAGTGTTCTGCTAGTGGTATCTGTAAAAATGACGATGTTAAGCCAATCGACGAAAAATATTTGTCATCTTTTAGTCTCGCTAATAGCTGTTCTACCGGTTCGCTTCGGAATCCGTCTGGTAGAGTGTAAGAGTTCAGCTTACGTGTATCTAAAGTTAAACGCACTGATCCATTTTTCTTAATCACCCAGTAGAGGGGGTTAATGTATGGTGACATTGCTGGTTCAATAATATCATTTGCTAGTAAATCTTCAACTAGGGCGTCTGCTTTCTCGCTAATTGTCAGTGGTATGCTCCTAGCACTATATTTGAATGGTTCAATATCTTCTGTTACTTCAAATTCGTGGATATAGGATTTGCACATGCCGGGTTGGAATGAAAATGCGTCCCTATTCTCCAATAATACATGATGAAGCATTCTTCGTTCCTCATTCGTTATTCCCTTAGCTTCCTTGACTTTATCATATAACATCTCCGTTATCTTTGAATCATCAGTTGATACTTTATTGCATGTAATTTCTTCATCTACAAAGCTACTATGGCCTATGCTATCCTCATTATGCAGTCTACGTAAAGCTATGACTTCGTCACTACATAACCTACATTTGTTAGTTTTGCAATCGCGCAATTCATCATAATACTTATTTTCGTCTTCTACTGGGAATTTCAGCTCTGCGATGCATTGGTTCACATTTACTTGCAGGTGTTCTATAAAAAATGACTCATCTTGAATATCTTTTTCACTATCCATTAAAATATTCCTCTCCTGCGATTCAATGTTGCTGAATGGGATTGATAATTTCATTTGTCCTCTATTCAAACTTAATTCCTTCTCACCGAAGTTGTGACTTCCATGCTTGAAATAAGTCACAACCAATAATGATGGGATTTGTCAACAGTGGTACAACTAACGTCATTACTTCCACAGATCTTCTATTATTATTGTTGCCTTTAGTTCCATGTCTAACATACAATGATAAAGTACTTTCTTACGGTTTCTTCCTATTGCAACACGGCAATATATATTACAAGTTCTGACGCTTATTAACTTTTTGCCTTGCCTAATTAATTCTTCATATAATTGCTGGCTTATTACTGTGTTCGATGAGCCCGAATCCACAATGGTGTCGTATTCTTTCTCATCAATAATTACTTTAATACATGGTGGTTGACATACTACATTTTCTTCATTATCTGTTAGCTTTAATTGTTTCATGTTTCGTTGTAACTGATTGTTGACATCTACATTATCGTCGGTTCTGATCCCTACAGCTGAAATCATGTTTACGTGTTCACTGCTTTTTTTCTCATTCACATCTCTTCCATTACCACGGCTTGGGAACACTGTCAAATCGTGGTTCTCTAGTTTACCGAATTGCTCTGGTTCGTCTGACCTTCATTATTAAATGGTTCTGCTTGGGGATTCAGTTGAGTGTTAGGCCTATCGCCATCGCTGTGGTTTGATTCCTGATCACTGTCACTCCTATCCCTGTTTGAGTTGTACCTCCGATTATTCCCTCGTCTGTAGTTCCCGTTATTTCTGTTCCAATTTTTAGCATTGTTGTTTCTGCTCCAGTTCCCTTGGAATGTAGGCCTATGATATGCCGTGTTATACCTGTTAGGTCGCATCCATGGTGGGAGGTTACGTCTGAATTGACTTGCTGGAGGCCTTCTATCAAACTTCATGAAGTTAATTTGCCTATTTTGATTCCCATTGTTATTTTTCCATTGTTGATGGTTTGAATTCCTATTCTGATAGCCGTTTCCATTGTTATTTCCGTTCCAAGGCCTATTCTGATTGCCCTGATTGCTAAAATTCCTGTTATTCCTACTATCAAACTTGTTTTGAGGATTTCCATTGTTGTTATTGTTACCATTGTTGTAACTGTTGAATTTCCTTTTGTTATTATTATTACCATTGTTCGTTGGAGAATTGGCTTCTGCTCCCTTCCCTCTAACAAAATGGTTTTCTCTCCGGTATTCGTGAGATGTACTAGGTTGCTCATTGTTGTAGCTGTTCCCATTGTTATTGTTATTCCGTCTCCCTTTAAATACTGGGGTCTCGTTTAAATCAAACTGGGACAGAATTTCTATCAGCTCCGCTAGCTCTTTAGGCCTAGCTACAATAATTGGAAATTTAACATGGTCTGGATAATGCCTAAGAATTAAATCAATAAATTGGGTGTCTTCCATTGGAAGCTCCAACTTCTTTGCTTTTGTTGCCATAGAAATTAGGTAATCTATCATAGTACCATCCCTATCAGCATTGTACCGTCCACTGGTCAGTTCTGCTTTTATCTTTTTTGGAATGTACTGTTCCAGAAACGTGTCAAGAAAGATCTATTAAAAAATTCATAGCTTTGATTCTCCGCATGAGTAATCATATACCATTGTGAAATACTACCGTGTAAACATTTCTTTACGATCGTAAGTTTCAAATGCTCGGGAATTTGTTTTACTGCAAAATAAAATTCTAGTTCATCAATAAATTCGCGTGGATTCCTATCCTTATTGTCTCCATATATAGGGAGATTAAATTCACTCAAAATATGATTAGGTAGGACATCTGAACTTGAAACTACTGTTTTGTTTATAGAACTAGCGTTACTATTAGGCCTACCACTTTCAGCATTTTCTGAGGTTATTGAACAACTAGGTGTTCTTTCACGTATATTTACATTACCCTGCAAAACATTATTGTCACTCACTGTACTTACTGTGTTTTTGTTCGAGTTCATTATGGCATCAACATCTTTGCGTAATAATACAATGGATTCTTTCTGTAATTCAGATTCGTGTACCAGCTCGTTACGAATTTCGGCAATGACATTATCTTGTGCTCTCAGTTCATTATTAAAATCGGATTTTAACCGTACTATTTCTACTAGACTTGAATCTATTTTCTTACTGTTGTCATTAATTTTCTGTTCAAGCTGCGTACATTTCCTCTGAATTTCAGAACACAACTTTTCCTGTAACCCTTTCACTTCCACAATACTAGCATTCATGCCCTCGACTCGAGATTCCAGATTTTTTTGATTCTAGGTTTGTATTTTAACATTTTCTTGCACTTGTGTTAACTGTGATTCTACTTTTTCATGTACTTGTGTTAACTGTGATGCTACATTTTCTTGTACTTGTGTTAGCTGTGATGCTACATTCTCTTGTACTTGTGTTAGCTGTGATGCTACATTTTCTTGTACTTGTGTTAGCTGTGATGCTACATTTGTTATACTTGCAATCTGTGTTTGCATAGATAAAAATAAATTCTGTAACATTGTTTTGATGTCATCCTCATTATTAACATTTTGTGTAGTTTGTACAGGCGGTCCTGCATCTATATTTGATTGTTCATTTAGGCCTACTGCATTTTCAGTATGCACTACACTAACTTCATTTTGTGTTGACATGTTATTTTCAACTGTTTCTACTTCCATTGTAACTTCTTGTTCAGGCCTACAATCGTCACAACTATCTTCAAATTGCCTATTATTTTCTGCCATTGTGCTATTTATTTCCTCTGATTCAAGAGTTTTATTACCTACTAACTTTGAATTACGTAGTTTCATTTCATTCATAATCTCTTGTATAATTCTATCTCTTTTACAATAATTTATTTTGTACATTTACAATAGCTTAAGCACTTCAAACTTTATAATTCTGTACTTACAATAATCACTTCTGACTTTAATAGATTCTACTGGACGCTGACAATGATTTTGTCTAACAACACTGGTAATTTCTGTGATTCTACTGGACTGGCAGATATTTATTTATCATTATTAAGCAAGAAAATCTGGAATCTTTACACATATAAAAATATTTCACACTTACTACTTAGATGCTTGTAGCCGTGGAGATTCCGCTGCCTTCCTTCGGGTTGTACTGCTCCGAATTCCTGTCCAGTTGTCCAGTGTTTTGTACAAGTATTGTACAGATGTCCAGTTGTACAGCTGAGACGTTCTAATGCTGTAATGTTGCCTTCCAGACTAGTGATGTTTCCAGTGTTTCAGTTGTTTTTCCGCCGCTCGTCCCGTGCTTAATACTAGGTGGTTTCCCTAAAGTGAAACTGCATGCTTCTCTCCGCTAATCTGAATATTCTATGGGATGTCCCTGGACGTATTCGTGCCTTAAAAACGTTGGGCTAGCCACATTGTAGGGGTTCTGTCGTGGTACACCTGAGTAGAATATGTTGGGTGCCACATTGAAGGGGTTCTGTATGTTGTATACCACATTATAGGGGATTCGTGGTGTTATTCTCGTTGGAATAAAAGTTATGCTTTGTTTGACCTCGGCTAACTACCCTATCTATAAATATCTTACCGTTAGGCTCGTGACTGTAGATTGCCGGTATGTGGTGAAGCTGCGTCTTCCTCCATTCTATGATGAAGTAGACTGAAATATTTACTTATAGGCCTAGTTGGGATAAGATATATCTGGTAGAGCTTATTAAAGAAACTTGTCTTCAAGGGAATTTCAGATTAACTTTCAAGGGTTTTATTTACCTTCACAAATATTAATAACAGTGCACTTAGCATTGATGCTACAGAAAACTTTATAAATGTCTTTTACTGTTATGCGTGGATGGATGGATAGATGGAGAGAAGCGGTTCAATATATATATAAGACTGACGTTTAGTAGGGGCCATAATTACCCTATGTCTCGTTGCTTAAGCAGTTCACTTCTTCTATCTTTAGGGGAAAGAACCAACCTTAGTATATTATGATTACTGTTGCCTTCGTTGTTCCCATGATGCACGGCTGCTGCGTCGCCCTCCTCGGTGATCCAGGTCCTGGCCTGTGGTATAACACCACCCTCGTACGTTGAACAGCTCCTTGATGCTCCAGCCCAACCGACAGACTGATAGATAGATCGATAGATAGCTATTTTCGCTTGAGTTTCACCTTATATAAACTTAGTCGCTCCCCTCCATCTTACCCTTATTGTCTTACTGTACACAAGTCTCGCAACACCCCTCTCCTCACCATGTCGTCCTTTCTTGCTTCTCATTGGCTACTCGTGACGGACTAGTGACGTCACATGGCTTTAGTACAGTGTATCACATTGCCTCTGCATCGGCGTGAGCTGGGTTTTACCCGTCGAAAGTCACGCGCTGTTTGGAAATTCCCATTGTCAATTTGTTGAATAAAATATCCTGGCCATCTTGGCACTCAAATGCCTCGAACAAAGGAATTATGGAATTAAATTGATATTATTTAATTCCTTAATTTGATTGAAATTTAATTATATTCTTGTTACTTGAATTTTTCTGCACATTATGATATGTTGTTTCATATCTGAACTCTGATATTTAATCTTACCCTCCTTTTTATTTTGTATTAATTCATTATTTTCTTATATTATATTCTAGTGAATATAATATTCTGAGGATTGAGCCGGCATTATCACCGTCTCAATTGTTTTTACTTACAGTCGGCCATTTTGGTTGTTTACGTCGCGTGGCGCCGACTCGCGGCAATAGGTGGCAGTTTCCTTAGCTTCATCTGTTTTGTTTTCCATACTTTGCCGCTATCTGGCGGTAGGTTGGGAAATGACTGTTCCTGGGTATGTAGCTGCGTCATTTCCGGCATCTCGCTCTCTCACACAATGGCCGGCATGACTGTAAGTTGTACTTGTTTCTGGCTGGCAAAGCCAGAAGCGTAAAGTGCATTCCCTTTGCTTTTCAGACGTGAATATGAGCTGATTTTATTTGACAAGAAGCCTAGTTGATGCAGAAATGTTTGTAGTGCTTTCTATTGAGGCATGACTGTAGAATTCCAAATACAAAATCGGCGTGGGTCCCGCTTGGCCACGCCGCCATTCTAGGCTATTCGCGCCTTGCTTGTGTACTTTAAAGTTCTGTTCCTTTCTCTTACTTGTTTCTTTACTATTATGCTTCTTCTTCCTATTGCTTAGATACACCTGTAGGGCTTAAGTTGGATTCCTGTTTTTTGTAGATGTAATGAGAAGTAATGGTTGAGTGGCGTTTTCCCGCCATGGCCGCTATTAGGCGTCTCCTTTGATTTTCGGCCATCCCTTGTATTTCTGCTTTCACAAACGTTTCTGCGTTAACTTCTTTTATTTAATATATATATCTTACCATTTTTACCGCCTTTCTTTAATTGTTATTTGAGCCTTTTAATTTAATATATTTCTCTACTCTTCCCCCCCCCCCCGACCAATGTGTTTGAGGGCTACGTGTTGGACCGAGGAGGCAGCCCAACCGTAGTATTTTTCAAGTCTTGTCTCCGTTCTAATTTCTTTTCCTTTCAGAATTGTAATGAAATTATAATGTAACTGGAAATATGTAAATTAATACCTGTAAACATGTACAGCTTAGTTTAATTATTTTACTTTCAGGACTTATATCTATTTTGTTATAATAAAATCAAATTTAAGAAATTGCTTACTTAAATAAATTTATTTATATTTGAGGCCCTTCTGGCTCATGTTTTAATATTTCAAGCTTATTAAATAAATTGTATCAATTATTTTAAAAAGAGAGAATTAATGAATTTTAATTAGTGTAAATAAAAATTGTACCTGAATTCTATCTGTAAATTGTATTATAAAATTTCATGTATTTTATTTTTTTATTTAAATGGAAAATTAGAAAAGATAAAAAAGAAGAGCATTTCCAAATTATATCAAAGAGAAACTAAAACTGGATGTTTGACTCAGTTTTTTTAACTTGTTCTCCCCGGGAAACCCAATTATCCTCTGGGCGGGCCCACAATTCAATTTAGGTTAGCTTTCCTTGGGCGGGAACCTTGCACTTCCTTCCACAATTCCCGTAGGGGGGTTCAATGTGTGGTAGCCTCCGCTGTGGTTATTGATCCACAATTTTCTTTCATTTACATTGAGCCCTTAGCTTAGGTCTTTGTTTATTTATAACACTCCTGTCCTTAGTTTCTGAGCAGCATCAGTTTTTGTTTCTCTCTGTTTAAAAAAAATGTAATTAAAAATTTTTCTTACAGCAAATTTAATTTAAATTTTTCTTTTTCGGGATATTGTGTCTTTATTAAAAAAAATAATTGTGACTAAATCAAATTTTATTCCAGCAATTTATTTTAAAATATTTTAGGGTTTGGTTATTTTGTAAAAGTAAAATTGTATTGTAATGAATTTATTCAGGATTTAGATTTTAAACATTGTGGACCCTTGTTTCATGTCAAATATGGACCGTATTCCTGTTGTTCCGGAGTACCTCAACCGTGAGGAAATCTATTATGAGTTGATGGCAAGAAAGGTGCCGGTCGCTGCCACTGACCGTATTTCTGACTTGCGGAAGAAGCTGGAGGAAACTGCTCACTTGCCGGTGGATCTTGCTGTCCTGGGTAACGGTGAGTTAGAAACTCAACATGAGCTTATTGTACAGTGCCTTTTTTTTGACTCGTGGCCGGGCGGTTGGCTGGAGGTAGCTGCGAGCGCACAGTGCTTCTCACCGTTCCTGGCTCCCGCCTTTCTCCCAGTCAGTGCATGTGCGATCGTTGCTAGCGGAGGTTCTTGTTTTCTTCTTTGTGGTTAAATTGTGATAGTTCTGTTATAATGCCAAGAAGTGTGTATACTTTAGCACACCCCATATTCATGTATGATTCCTATGTGCAAACAGAGTTCTATAGAGAAGTGACACGGCTATTTGTAGACAGATTCCCTGGTATCCCTGTGCCTCACAGAGAGACAGTTCGTAAACTTGTAAACAGATTCAGAGAAACGGGTTCTGTTCTTGATAAGAAATAAAAAAAAATCGCCGTGTACTTACAGAGAAAAAAACTCGATGAGATAGGACAAAAGTTACAACGTAGCCCAAGAAAATCTCTGAGTAGGTTATCACAGGAAACGTGGGTTTCACAATTCTCGGCTTGGAACTTATGAAATTAAAACCATATAAGATAACCATAGTTCAGGAACTGCAACCACGTGATACTGTGAGTAGAGTAAATTTCTGCAATTGGGTGTTGGGTAAAGTTAATGATGGTTCTATGGACCCAAAGTTAATTTTTTTCACAGACGAAGCATGGCTTCATTTACATGGTCATGTATCAACACAAAACAACAGGTACTGGAGAGCAGAAAAACTCGATATTGTACACGAAATGCCATTGCATGACCAGAAAATTGGTGTTTGGTGTGCTGTGTGTGTGCACTGACGGCCGTGACGGGGAGAAAGGCGGGAGCCAGGAACGGTGAGAAGCACTGTGCGCTCGCAGCTACCTTCAGCCGACCGCCCGGCCACGAGTAAAAAAAAAGGCACTGTAGAACAAATCAGAACTATAACCATGTTGAAAATTTAACAAAATTATCTGCTTCTCAAGAAAGAAAATTTGCAGAAAAACTTAAGTTTTTGTTCAACAAAGTCTCTGATCAGCTTAGTAAAATTCAGAAGCCCGAGACTTATTGTAAATGGCTGCTGATTTTGGAGGAAATTACTGGTCTTTTGGACCAGTTGGACCATGTCAGTAATTTGCCGCCTGTCCCTAATGTAGTCAATGATCCTGAGCAAGTGCCAGTCCAACCTAAAACAATGTCACCTAATCAGACTCCTATAGTTCTTCACAACTCTCCTAAAGTTCTTCAACACTCTCCTAAAGTTACTAGCAGTCCTCTTTCACATCAGAGTCAACCCGTGTGTCCTGAATCTGTTCACCTTCCTGTTCCGCAACCTGTTCATGCTATTTCGTCTTTCAATTTTGGAACCTTGCCCCATCCTTTATCACAATCCACTGAGACAGTATATAAGTTCACTGATGGTTCGCTGGAAAGAATTTTGGATTTTGTGAAATTTATTTGTGAACTTCGCAGGCAAGCGCTTGTTTTCAATTTTAACCAGTTCTCATTATTAGCAATAGTAGCTGCTAAACTTAACGGTGGGCTCAGGGAAGTAGCTAATGAGGCTGTGCTTGCTGGCTTGGATCTTGACGCTTTCCATGTAAAGCTATTACAAATATATTTTCCGGTTAGGGCTCTAAGTTCTCTAATAAATAGATATTTTTATCGTGTTCAAGAGGAAAATGAATCCTTTTCTAGATATGTCCACTTAATTAGACAGTACGCGGCTGTTTTCAGACTGGGCCTTAGTGAATCTGAAGTTGTGAATAACATTCTTGATGGTATGGCTCCTGCGACTAGATCGCAAGTAATCTTTGAGAGGAGGCCATCGTCATTTCAAGATTTGGAAGCGTTGTGTGCGCGAGTGAATTCAATAAGTTATTCTGATTCGCTTCGTCAAGTCTCTCGGCCTAGTCATGTAAATAATCAATCTGGATATGGTCGTGGTCAGGGGCGGACTGGCCCTAGAAATAACTCTGATTCCGCTAGAACCAAGTGCTTTCAGTGTGGACGATTTGGTCATATGAAGCGTGAATGCCCAGATCTCAGAAGACCGTCTGGTGGGGGAAATGATGATCGTATTGCTGAAAGACAGTGATATGATGCGCACCCCGGACGTCAGGGCGTGCATCACATCAAGTCAAGCCACGATCCGCATTTCCAACGATCCATGACTAGTCGAACTGAGGGTGTGAATGTGTCTGTAGATAGAAGTATGACTGGGTTGAGTGATTGTGTTGCTTCTGTAAATAATAGTTCAAAAGGTGGAATTTCGGTTGGGATTTCTAGGGACAGTTCTTTTGTAAATAGTAACCCCCGTGACTTTGTATATAAACCTAAAGTGACTTGTAAAGGTAATAAGAGGCTCAAACTTGCAAATTGTGTGTCGCGCAATAGGCGGGAGTGTGTGTCTGCAGGGGTGAGGGGCCTGGTTGACTCGGCTTTGCCTCTAATTGAGGTGGAGACCTGCAATCATGTCTTTTCTGCTCTGCTAGACAGTGGCGCTTCCGTCTGTTTGCTTTCCGTGAGTGCCTACAATAGGGTGTCCTGTATGGAGAAGGTGCCTAAGTTGACCAATGACGTAGAGCCTTGTAGGACAGCTGACTCAAGGTCTCTCGTCATTGCAGGCAGAACCAAGTTGAAAATCCGTGTCCTTGACTTTACCTGGATGGTGGAGTTCGTGGTAGGGGACAACTTGGTTGTGCCCATGATACTTGGTGCCGACTTCATGCAGCGTTCAGGCCTGTTGTTGGACATACAGGAGCGGCTCGCTTTTTTCAAGTTTAGCCCTGCGGCAAAAATACCTTTCGTGGATAATTAACATTGTCGGCCGACTAAGTTAAAATTAGATGAACAACCAAAATCTTCTTTGGGCGTAGAGCCAGATCATTTAATAAACGCAGTGGGCATAGACTTAAGCCATTTGCCTCAAAATCTAAGTGATAAAGTTAATTCTTTACTTCAAGATTTTCCGGCCGTATTGACTCCGGAGTTAGGGTTAACAAATGTTCTTGAATATGAAATTGAATTAATCGATCACCAACCAGTTAGGCGTCCGCCATATCGTTTGAACCCAGTTAAGATGCGAATACTAAAAGAACATATACAGAAAATGCTAGAACAAGGCGTTATTCGAAAATCTAAGAGTAACTATAGCAGTCCTATTTTCCTTGTTGAAAAATCAGGTGGTAAGTTCCGCCCGGTGGTGGACTACCGTTATCTTAATTCCAAAATCAAGATTGACTCAGTGCCCATTCCCGATATTCATTCTTCTTTTTCCTTCTTCACCAAGGCCAAATTCTTTACCTCGCTAGACTTAAATCAGGCATATTACCAGATACCTTTAACTGAACGTTCTAAGCGTCTGACAGCCTTTGCAACAGACTGGGAATTGTATGAGTATTCGCGCGTGCCTTTCGGGCTAGCCACTGGTGCGCAGGTCCTGACCAGGCTCCTGGATGACATTTTCTCAGATATAAAGTTTGTCTATGTCTTCCACTACCTAGATGACTTGGTCATATATTCGGAATCCTTTGAGGAACATCTAGGTCACGTGCGAGTGGTGCTCGAGCGCTTGAGAGCTGCTGGACTCACAGTTAACCCTGAGAAAGTCACTATGGCTGCCAGGAAGCTGTCGTTCTTGGGTCATATAGTTTCTGCTGAAGGAGTCACTATAGATCCGAAACGCACTCGTGCGATCCGAGAATTTCAACCACCCAAAGATGTAAAGGGTGTAGCTCGTTTTCTCGGCATGATTAATTTCTTTAATAAATTCATTCCAAAATTTGCTGACATTGCTGCCCCTTTAAATGCCTTACGCAGAAAGGGCGTTAAATTTAGTTGGTCTGAGGCTTGTCAGAAGGCGTTTGATGAACTTAAATTGCGAATAGTTAATCCTCCTGTTCTCTTGATGCCTGACTTCAATAAGAAATTCATCATTCAAACCGATGCCTCACATGTTGAAGTAGGTTGTGTACTCCTACAAGATTCCCCTGATGGTCGTAGGCCTATCGCCTACGCATCTAGAACTCTGACCGCACAAGAACGCGTGTACAGTACTTATGAGCTTGAAGCATTGGCGGTTCTGTTTGCAGTGGAGAAATTCCGCATGCACATTGAACATGTCGAGTTTCAGCTGGAAACAGACTGTCAAGCTCTCAGCTGGGTTTTAGCCAAGCCTAGAACCACAGGCAGAATAGCTAGGTGGGCAATTAGATTATCAGCTTTCAAATTCACCGCAAGACATATTAGTGGCACCGATAACAAAGTAGCAGATGCATTATCACGTATGTTCAGTCTAGAAGAAACTCAAGAAACCGTCCCAGATAAAGTCATTTGCCCAGATGTTCGGCCTCAGCTAGTTGCCGGCATTCTGTCTGATTTTCCCCTCGCCTTTAAGTCTATTCAGGAATTTCAAGCCAAGGATGAAGAAATCTCACCAATTATAGAGCGTATTAAAGCTGGTGACAAGAGCACCCAGTATGTGGTTAAGTCTGGCATTTTGTATAGTGCGCCTACTAGAAGAATGCCGTCTCGCATCATGTTGCCTTCCGCTTTAATTGACATTGTGTTCAGCTATTTCCACGAGTCAGCGATAGGTGGACATCTCGGAATTGACAAAACTAAATGCAAAATTAAGGAATACTTCGTTTGGAAAGGCATGGATGCCGATGTCAAAGCTCGTGTAAAGGCTTGCCAGATTTGTAATTGTTCTAAGCCTGCACAAATGACAAAGGTAGGGTTCCTTGCCTCCGAAGTTCCTAAAGCACCTATGGACCGACTCTTTATAGATTACGTTGGGAAGTTTCCCAGGTCAAAGTCTGGTAATGCTCACATTTTGGTTATAGTAGATTCTTTTACAAAATTTTGTTGGATGTTTCCGGTAAGGGAAGCTAATACTAATGTTACTATCGAATGTTTGAAAAAGGTTTTTGCTGTTGTTGGATTTCCTCGTTCTTTAGTGTCGGACAACGCCGCATACTTTGTTTCGAGGCAATTCAACAAGTTTTGTTTTGATTTGGGTATTAGACACATCACTACTTCTCCGTATCACCCGCAACCGAGCCATGCGGAACGTTTTAATCGCAATCTGAAGGCTGTTCTGATTGCTTATCACTTGGAGGATCATTCCTCCTGGGATAAGAATCTTTACTGGCTTCAGTTTGCGTTTAACTCTGCGAAGCATGAATCCCATATGTACCCTCCTGTTACTCTGATGTTGGGTTTTAGACCAAATAATCCTTTGTGTAATCTCTGGTCCATAAATGACTTGCTTCCTGACCCTCGTGACAACAAGAAAGTGAAAGAAATGTGGAAGAAGGCCGCAAATAATTTAAAATTGTCTCACAACAAGGTGATGAACAAATATAATAAGGGCCGACGTCAAGTTAATTTTAAAGTAGGTGATCAAGTGTTTGTAAGAAACTTTCCCCGTAGTGATGCAGCTGCGAAGTTCAGCTCTAAATTGGCTCCTCGTTTCAATGGTCCTTATGTGATTGTTGAGTTTCTATCTCCTGTCACTGTGCTGGTGCGAGATCCATCAACTGGTAAGATGTCTAGATGGCATGTTAGCCATGTCAAAAAGAAATAAGTTCTTTTTATTGTAAAAATTTAACTTCTAGGCTTGTTTATTTAATGTAAAGTCCATTAGGTATATTAAACCTTTATCAGTGAATGTAATTTTGTAATTAGAGATTTAATTTCAAAATGTTCCCTCCCCCAGTATAGTAAAATTGTTGGAATTTGGTGTTGCCGCTTTCGAATTTATGTTTCAGTTATATATATCTGTAATTCTGGTTGGAATCCACGCTGGCATGCTCTTCAAGACGTCGGAATGGTGAGCGACAGCAGAGAAAAGTCTACCCTATAATGTGCACTCTACGGTGAACATGGTTGAGCGCAGGCTACTCACGTGAAACCAACATCCAGAGGTGTCTCGCCTAGCTGCCGCCAAAATTTCACCATATCAGCACTGTGTTCTCGCTCAAAGTGTGGCTACATGGGACGGTCTAGTGTAAGTGTATCCAGCTGACCCCGGTGGGACCAGACGCGAGACCGGGCAGTACAAGGTATGGCACTTTCCTTTAGACCCCCGCATGAAGTGGCCCGAGTGTTGAGCCAATGTGCTAGTTCTCCAGTTGTGTTGGATATGCCTCCGTTTTCCATTCAGGACCAGACGCCAATTGTGTTGACGAGGCATCCAACAAGGCGCACCTTCTGGTTGAATATTTCCCTAAAGTGACTTCCCGGACAGGATTAGTGCAAATTTTTGATGGTAATGATAAAACAGGGTAGCCTTGCAAAGTGTTAGTGACAACGCTAATAATCTTCAGTAACTATAAAGAAGATTCTCAGTCTACAGTCAAGTTCACCTTTTATATAGCATGACCAGATCAGAAGTTCTCCCACCAGAAAGTAAATAAACCTTAATTTTGTAAATTCTCTGAAAGCAGGCAACGAAAAGGTAGTTCTCTATGCTTAAAACTGGAAGTTTTAAGAAAAGAGGGGGGTGATTTGAGCCGGCATTATCACCGTCTCAATTGTTTTTACTTACAGTCGGCCATTTTGGTTGTTTACGTCGCGTGGCGCCGACTCGCGGCAATAGGTGGCAGTTTCCTTAGCTTCATCTGTTTTGTTTTCCATACTTTGCCGCTATCTGGCGGTAGGTTGGGAAATGACTGTTCCTGGGTATGTAGCTGCGTCATTTCCGGCATCTCGCTCTCTCACACAATGGCCGGCATGACTGTAAGTTGTACTTGTTTCTGGCTGGCAAAGCCAGAAGCGTAAAGTGCATTCCCTTTGCTTTTCAGACGTGAATATGAGCTGATTTTATTTGACAAGAAGCCTAGTTGATGCAGAAATGTTTGTAGTGCTTTCTATTGAGGCATGACTGTAGAATTCCAAATACAAAATCGGCGTGGGTCCCGCTTGGCCACGCCGCCATTCTAGGCTATTCGCGCCTTGCTTGTGTACTTTAAAGTTCTGTTCCTTTCTCTTACTTGTTTCTTTACTATTATGCTTCTTCTTCCTATTGCTTAGATACACCTGTAGGGCTTAAGTTGGATTCCTGTTTTTTGTAGATGTAATGAGAAGTAATGGTTGAGTGGCGTTTTCCCGCCATGGCCGCTATTAGGCGTCTCCTTTGATTTTCGGCCATCCCTTGTATTTCTGCTTTTACAAACGTTTCTGCGTTAACTTCTTTTATTTAATATATATATCTTACCATTTTTACCGCCTTTCTTTAATTGTTATTTGAGCCTTTTAATTTAATATATTTCTCTACTCTTCCCCCCCCCGACCAATGTGTTTGAGGGCTACGTGTTGGACCGAGGAGGCAGCCCAACCGTAGTATTTTTCAAGTCTTGTCTCCGTTCTAATTTCTTTTCCTTTCAGAATTTTAATGAAATTATAATGTAACTGGAAATATGTAAATTAATACCTGTAAACATGTACAGCTTAGTTTAATTATTTTACTTTCAGGACTTATATCTATTTTGTTATAATAAAATCAAATTTAAGAAATTGCTTACTTAAATAAATTTATTTATATTTGAGGCCCTTCTGGCTCATGTTTTAATATTTCAAGCTTATTAAATAAATTGTATCAATTATTTTAAAAAGAGAGAATTAATGAATTTTAATTAGTGTAAATAAAAATTGTACCTGAATTCTATCTGTAAATTGTATTATAAAATTTCATGTATTTTATTTTTTTATTTAAATGGAAAATTAGAAAAGATAAAAAAGAAGAGCATTTCCAAATTATATCAAAGAGAAACTAAAACTGGATGTTTGACTCAGTTTTTTTAACTTGTTCTCCCCGGGAAACCCAATTATCCTCTGGGCGGGCCCACAATTCAATTTAGGTTAGCTTTCCTTGGGCGGGAACCTTGCACTTCCTTCCACAATTCCCGTAGGGGGGTTCAGGATGTAATCTTCTGCTACACATTTTCCAGTCTTCTGCCTCTGAAAAGCATTATTCCATGTTGTTAACTTTTAAAACTTCTATTTACTATTCCTCTTTGGTTATAATAATTGTTTCGTATATATGATCACATGCTCTCTAATTAAATGTGACAAATACATTACAATCAGAAGTGTCTTGGTTCATCTTCTAGATTTTTAATTTCACATAGAATATATATATATATAGAAAATACACAAATGCACATTGATCTAATTGAGAAATTTATTTTTCTAAGTCAAGACTAGACTAAAGTTTATTCTTTTCAAGCCGCCTTCCATAATTTAGATTAATTCACCTGAAATAAGTAAACATACATAAAAATGTAAATTCAAAAACCATTCAAACATAATCTAAGCTATATCTACTAGACTACTTTACTCTGAGTTAGACAAAGTTTTCCTAACTTCGTAAAGCTGCACTATTCTTATTTGTACCTGTGTTAAATATTTATTTTATTTATATGTAGGATCGTATGCATTCTATCTTGAACTCGGAAACATGTGTTATTGTTATTAAAATGATGGTGTTTTTGTGTTATTTCTTCCCATCACTACTACAGTATGTAGCTGCTTAATCCGTGCGCAGGGCTAGGGGTGATGTCACACAGCAGTGTAGGACTCTCCCCACAGCTTTTATGGGAACGAGGCAACCTTACATATACTAGCCTTGGGCTCCACCTACCCTGCCTACCCCGAGGAACCGCCACTGCTACTGTGTTAAGTTCTTCACATTCAATTTGGCATTTAACTCAATTCCTCAACTTTTTTACTTAGGCCAGAGAATAATGGGTAATAAAGGCAATGTTTCCCACTTTAAGAATGATGTATAATCTGTATGTAATTTCAGATTCTTGTAAATAGGACTGAAACAGTTTTGAGTTTGGTACACTGCAAATTACATAATAAGATGATACACTCTATAGCTGAGGGGAGGCTGAAAGTAAAGTATATATTCCACAATTTCGATTAGTGTAATAGAAGTGTTTTACAAAGTGATGACTAGACAATTATATAGCTGTAGATTTTTTGTAAAATCAACTATAACTTACACTTGGATGATGATTAATACAGAGAGATTATTTTTGCGATGTGTCAAGAATGCAAGGTCCGATTAGTGGTCTGGAAGCAAGACATTGGCCGGTAAAGGCTCATGTAGCCTACATAATCCCTCAATTCCAGTGGCGCCAACTTATGAAAAACATTGGGTGGGCTCAACAGATTTTTAAATTTCCATACTCCCGCCCCTTATTTGGTTCATGAAATGGACAGGCCTAATAGTATTGATATGACTACGGATAAAAATAAAACTTCACGAGAAACGATTTCTTTGTTTGTAATAACTAATAATAATAGTAATAATAATCACATTTTATAATTCAACTGCCAGGAAAGTGTTGTGTGGACTAGTTAACGTAAATTCTTTATGTTTTAAGAGAATGCAATTTTTCCTTAAAATGAAGAAAATTGAAGATCACTATTACCCGTGAATTCGTCATGGTGTTCGATTCATTAACTAATAAAAGCAACAGCTATTGTATCGAGCCTTTATCGATCGATTTACATAATCTTGTTTCAATTAATATGGCGGCAATATGTGTTCTAGCGTGTGAAGCTGTGTTCTATTTATGTTTTATGTGACATATTCAGTAGTGACAGTGGTAAAACTAACGGTTTGTGGTTATTATGTCTTCATATTTCTCTCGATGTGATTGGTTTGACTGGACTACCTTCTCTCGTGGTTATTAAGCCTTGACAAGCCGGCCTGGTTCGTTATCGTAAGTAGCCTAATGCATTCTCATCTAGTTTTGTGATAGTGCAAATATGTTTATTGGTGGGTTATTGTCTTTATGTTGACAAGTTCGCTTGTAATAAATAAGAATACGGGGAGCCGCGGCGAAGGAGTCTGTGGGTTCGAGTCCCACCTCGGGCATGAGTGTCTGAAAGTGATACGGAAAGCAAGCTAAAGAAATGGTAAAACAAGGTAAACAAACGAAAGAATTTAAAAAATCGAGGAAGATTGGCCTATGGCAGGCTAAATTTTTAAAAAAGTTAGCCGCAAACACATGATTACAGTAAAGTATAGCCATGGCCCTCTTTATTTATTAACATCCCTATAATATAAAGCCACATGGCTGACTCACTCACTCACTCATTGACATTAATGTCTGCCCACTTCCAGATGAGCTAGAAACTTGAAATTTGGTACACATAGCTTTTAGACTGTAAACCACAGGAACATCTTTTCTCTTTTTTTAAATTTTTTAGCCCTAAAAACCCCCGAAAAAGATTCCATGGCAACGGTATTATCAAACAGTGTTCACATAGGGCTCTGAAAGTGACAAAAAGGTAATAGCCAACACAGCAGACTAAATACACGCACTCTATCTCCCATAGATCTTTTAAAAACTTTTTCCGAGAACCTCAGTGTAGCCCCTAATGAGCGAAGGGAGTCTTTATTATATTATCCGATGTTCGGTGAGCCGAAACATTTTTATTGGCTCTCGAGGACATAGGTTAACCTTCAGTATTACAGAAGGCCTATTGTTATTGTTATGATCTCCATTTGAGGGCACATGTTTATAATGATTGAGCAAAATCTATAAAAGTTCAAATAGAAGTTTATGGCAACATTAAGTGGCATTATGTTATTAAAGAGAAATCATATCGTCGGCCTAAAAATATGACGATCCTTTTGAATGCAAATACTGTGCTAAATATTTTTGACTTGTTGGGAGGACTATTGCATTATTTGAGGCTATCGCTATAGAACTATTTTGTGTTGTTTATTTTTTCAAGCTGCCACAGAACCTGTACTCCATGGAACTAGGCAGAGATAAATTTTCCCTAATTCCGATAATTGTTAATAACTGTTTTTTATAAGCTTTTGTGAAAATCTATACTTATTAATTGCATACTCAAGTAATTTTTCTGTAGTGATAGGCCTACTTGATTAAAGTAGAAAATATAAGATTTATATAAGCCCTAATTTCCCATTTCGATGTACCAAAGCCTTTTAAAAATTCTTTAGTCTTTTCAAAGCGTAACAAAATATTTCGGCGGTGGCAGTGAAAACTGCGCTGAAAGTTGTAAAAGTTTAATGAACTGAGGAACTATTTCAAACGAACGTCAGTGAATTGGAACAATGCGAGTACTATGTACATCAACAATAGCCTGATTTTCGTTGTACAGCGATTCAACAAAGGAACGTGATTTTTTAGCACTAGCAATAAATAATTATGATAATGGAAAATTATTGGGTGGGCTTGAGCCCCACGGGCCCATATAAGTTGGCGCCACTGCTCAATTCAACCGCACGGTTTCTAAATTAGGCCTATAGTCCAGGCAACAAACGAAAAATAGAACAAAAAAATCGTGAAGTTTTGAAATTTCGCGGAGTTGTCGGAGGGAGTGTCCTGAACTACATACTAAAAGTCTCCGAAGGTGGGGGGTGAGCGGGGGGCAGAGGGGGCACCAGAAGGTCCCTTTCTTAGGTTTTTCGCTTATATCTAAACAATGGTGCATCATAGAGGAAAAGTTGCTATATACAAAATTCAAGCTGATAAAATTTACTACAAGTTTGATCTTACACATGTCTTTCTATTTCCAATAGTTTTCGAGATATCCGCCAGCGAAATAACAAATTTTCGAAGAAAGCTCTTTCGCCTCGCGCTTTTCGACACACTTTGCATTCTAGCGCTTCAGCCCTTAGGTATACATCAATGTTCTCAGGAATAAAGTTGTAGGAAAATAAATTTACTTTAAAATGAGTAGTCATTTGTTATTTTGTCTTCAAATGTTCAAAAGTTATAACAATTTTAAGTTTGGGTTAAATTTCGAGATTTCGAAAGATAACCGTACATCGCACTTTCTCTATATTTAGGGGTTATATCTTTGTATATAAGCTGTATATTGTTTATTTACATCATGAAACAAGTGGAGAAATATCACACAACCATTAAAGTTGAATTTATTGAAAATCAGATCACTGTACAAGCACAGTACATGTAATGGAAAATACATTATATTCCAGGCAAGAAAGGAAAAATAGGGACGAAAAAATCATGTAGTCTTGAAATTTGGCAGAGATGTGGGAGAAAGTGTCCTAAACATCATAGTAAAAGTCCCCATGGATAGGGGGTGAGCGGGGGGTATGGGGCACTTTTAAATGTCATTTCTCTCAGTTTACCCTAAATACTCAAAAAACTATGGGATCTAGCAAAAAACAGTTTATACACAAAATTAAACTACATTGAAGTTCTTAAGATTGTTGATCTGAATGATATTTTTGTGGAATTAATAGTTTAGGAAATAGAAGGATATGAAATATGACATTGTTATGGAAAATCTGTTTTACAGACACCTATATATTATATTTTTAACAAAAAAGAAAGCAGATGATAATTAAATTAGCATGATGCCAAGCAAGCAATCTAGTTCTTAGAAAAATTTACTTACTAATGGTTAACGTTACACATCAAATTCATTATTATTCATTATTATTATTAATAATAAAAATATTATTCTTGTTGTAAAGCTTAGCCGTTTTGAGTTTCGTTAAAAAAATTATGGGTATTTTGAAAAATGGTAAGTAATTAGATATATTTAGAAATTGTAAGAATAGTAAACCTACCAAATACCTTAAATAAATGTTTACTTATCTATATGACTCCTGAGAATATTTGCACATCATATTTTACAACTCACCCCCCAACAAACACTAAAAACAGGACCAAATTGACGGAAAAAACGCTGAGCCTACTCAAACAAAGAGAAGAAAGGCATGCGATGAGGGACGAATCTGAGCAAAACAGATTAGAATACGCAGAACTAAACAGAGTAACAAAAAGAGAGATAAGGAAAGATTTAAGGTCATACAATAGGAATAAAGTAGCAGAAATTATCGAAAGTACATCATCAATCCGGAAAGCAAAGAAAGAGATGAGGAAAGGGAAGCAATGGATGCTGGGTATAAAGGATACAACAGGAAGAAGGACTGCAGTAAGGACAGAAATAATGAAAGCAGCGACAGACTTTTACAGGAACCTTTACTCCAAGGACAGAGCATTAACCACTGATGAATGGAACAAAGACAGCAACAACCTCAGGGACGAAGAAGTACCACCTATGATGACGAGCGAGATACAAAAGACCATACGTGAACTAAAGAATGATAAAATGCCAGGAGATGACGGTTTGACAAATGAGTGTCTAAAACTAGCTGAGGAAGAATTAACTAAACCCATCACCGAACTATTCAACAAGATCTTAAGAACGGAAGTAATACCTCAGGAATGGAAGACTAGCACAATTATACTGCTCCACAAGAAAGGCCCTAAGGACAATATTAACAACTATAGGCCCATAAGTTTGTCACCCACACTATATAAAATATTCAGTAAGATAATGACCAGAAGAGTGACAAAAATACTTGAAGAGAGTCAACCCCCAGAGCAGGCAGGGTTCCACTCAGGATTCAGTACAGCAGACCACTTACAGACATTGAACCACATACTCGAAAAAGCACAAGAGTTCAACACAAGCCTGTACATAACCTTTGTAGACTACACAAAGGCATTTGACTCAGTGGACCAAGGTCAAGTACTATTAGGACTACATAAACAAGGAGTGCCGCTCAAATACATCCGAATCCTGGACAAGCTATACGCAAATGCCACAGCAAATATCAGAATGGATAAAGAAGGAGAGGAATTTCCACTCCAGAAAGGCGTCAAACAGGGCGACCCAATTTCACCCAAGCTCTTTACCAGCCTGTTAGAAGAAGTGTTTAAGGAACTGGAATGGGATGAGCTAGGGATAAACATAAATGGACGTAACCTCATGCACTTAAGATTCGCAGATGATATTGTAATATTCTCAAAATCAGCAGAAGAACTCAGAAAACAACTGGTGGAACTAAACGAGGCAAGCAAGAGAGTAGGTCTCAACATGAACCCCAGCAAGACTAAAGTAATGACTAACGTCCAGGAAGCAGCAGTTATCGTGGATGCCCACCCCTTGGAATATGTACAGGAATACATCTACCTTGGACAAACGGTATCCTTCCACAATACCAGCACGAAAGAAATCAAGAGTAGAATAGCACAAGCATGGAGGAAATTCTGGGCCCTAAAATTTATACTGGGTGACAAACAACAAACACTAGCAACAAAAGACTCGTCTTAGAACGCTGCATCAACCCTGTACTGTTATATGGGTGTCAGACTTGGTCCATGACTGAAAACGACAAAACGATGTTGAGGAGGTGCCAGAGAAAAATGGAACGTACAATAACAAACATCTCCCTGCATGACAGAATTAGAAGCGAAGAGGTTAGACGTAAGACAGGAATGACAGACATCATAGAGACTGCACTTCGACTGAAATGGAAATGGGGCGGCCACCTCTGCCGAATGGACCAAGCAAAATGGACACAGGCAGTCACAATGTGGGACCCAAGGATTGGCAGGAGATCCGTCGGAAGGCTGCGGGTACGATGGGCTGATTTATTCAAGAAGATAGAGGGTGGCCAGTGGTCCAGAGTAGCAAAATGCCGACGCACATGGAAAGAGTTAGAGAAACGACTACTCCACGCCGGACATGAATAACGGACACTATACTTCAACAAACAGATGTGACAAGTGAAAGTGAAATCAAGCATGGAAATAAATACACAATGTGAAAGTCCAATCTGTCAGGAGTAGCTCCCCTGGCAGGTTCAAAAGTGAGCTCACCCTGCATCACAGCAGGAGGCCCTTGCCCATAAAGGGATGACACGGGCTTATTCTTATTCTTATACTCTTTTTTCTTAAAAAATATAATATATAGGTGTTTGTAAAACAGATTTTCCAGAACTATGTCATGCTGCATATCCTATTTCCTAAACTATTAATTCTACAGAAATATCATTCACATCAATTTTATAAGAACTTTTATGTAGTTTAATTTTGTGCATAAACTGTTTTTTGCTAGAACCCATACCTTTTTGTGTATTTAGGGTAAACTGAGGGAAATGACATTTAAAAGTGACCCCACCCCCCGCTAACCCCCTATCCATGGGGACTTTTATTATGTTGTTTAGGACACTTTCCCCCATATCTCTGCCAAATTTCAAAACTACATGATTATTTTTGTCCCTATTTTTCCTTTCTTGCCTGGAATATAATGTGTTTTCCATTACGTGTACTGTGCTTGTATCGTGATCGGATTTTTAATAAATTCAACTTTAATGGTTGTGAGATATTTCTCCACTTGTTTCATGATGTAAATAAACAATATACAGCTTATATACAAAGATATAACCCCTAAATATAGAGAAAGTGCGCTGTACGGTTATCTTTCGAAATCTCGAAATTTCACCCAAACTTAAAATTGTTATAACTTTTGAACATTTGAAAAACAAAATAACAAATGGCTACTCATTTTAAAGTAAATTTATTATCCTACAACTTCTTTCATGAGAACATTGCTGTATACCTAAGGGCTGAAGCGCTAGAATGCAAAGTGTGTCGAAAAGCCGAGGCGAAAGAGCTATTTTCGAAAATTTGTTATTTTCGCTGGCAGATATCTCGAAAACCATTGGGAATAGAAAGAAATGTGTAAGATTAAACTTGTAGTAAATTTTATCAGCTTAAATTCTGTGTATAGCAACTTTTCCTCTACAATGCACCATTGTTTAGATATAAGCGAAAAACCTAAAAAAAGGGACCTTCTGTGGGCCCCCCTTTTAGTGTGTAGTTCAGGACACTCCCTCCGATAACTCTGCAAAATTTCAAAACTACACTTTTTTTTTTATTTCGTGTTTTTCGACGTTTATTGACTGGACAGTTAGAATAATCACCTACCTTTGTCATAGAAGATGTTGAAAATTATCTCCATCTATTGCCACACATTTCTGACTTATTTTAGGAAAGTTTGCCTTCACACGCATTAATCCTTCCTGTGAAATTGCTGCAATTTCTCTTCTTATGTTCTTATGTTATAAATTTACTTACAAGATTGCACACAGTATTTCTGTGAGGTGCAGGAACACCGGGAAATTTCCTTAAAAAAAGCAGCCTCACTATTCTGCAAGATTGTTTTCACATATGAACCATAAATAAAAATTCTTTGTTCTGAAGTGTACCTGTGTTGTGGCATTACAACAGTCTTGTAACACTGTGTTTCACAAATTGTAAGGTTTGTAAGCACAGCTGGCTCTCACAACAGAACTTTAACCAGGAAACTGAAAGTCAGGTTACAGCTTATCGGCATGTGTTCATGCCACGACAGCTAGTGTGCTCCAGCAGCACATCGCAAAAATATTCTCTCTGTGATTACAAAAGGTAACAAAGAGTAATGATCATAACAGCATCTTTCTTAATTATAATAATAAATAGTTATGTACTCACATAATATCTGCTCATTATTTTCATTCCCTCTTTGATCATTCACAAAGTATCTTTAGGCTGAGTATTTAAATCATCCACCTTCCAAGCGGAATAATCATAATCTTGTATGTTATTTTATTTTTGTAGATAATTATTTACTGAACTATGAATACATGATCATTTGTATTATTTATTATTTTCAGCTACTTACTCGGGTGTTTTTTAAAAAAGCAGGCCTATTGTATCTATTAGCATATTTTTACCTGAGATTATTTTAAAAATTTGGTGAAGAAATCAGTTTGTGATGCCATAGGATCTTGAGGTAAAATTAAGTTGTACATAGAGAGATTCACAACCTTAACTTTCAATTAAATCAGGCAGGTGGATTGGCACAATACTGGCATCGCATTCAAGTGATCTAATGCTTTTGGAAATTTTGAATCCTAAATGAATGCATTTAAAGTTACTAACATTCAGGATCTGAAGTATCGCATTACAACGATGTTGCAATGATTATTTCATACTTTTGCTGCTTATTCGATATTGACCAATAATCTTTAGCAATGCCTTGGATATTGACCAATCACGGTCGTTTATCTTGCAATATGCTTGCAAGAATCGTGAGGAAGCACTTTTTAATGATAAAACATCAACTTGTTACTGAACCATCACAGTATTCTATGCAGTGATAACTAGACTACATCATCCATTGTCGGTGCTAAATTGAAAACAAAAATGGCAAGCTTAATGCTTGGTAATGACGAAATTTATATTATCATAAAGGAAGCTAAACCACAATGGTTTCCCAGAAAACATAAGAGAAAGTAAGTACTTTTGAAACAACAATCAAAAGCTTTTATCAGCTCATCCTATGTAGTCTTGAAGAATATAATATTGAATGGTTTCAAGTATAGTTGTAAGTAGTATTTCATTTTTTGACATTGCTATACATTGAATGTGTTTCCAGCAATAAATCTCTATCTATTGAGCCATGAATTTGGTTCATGCTGTATGAATACGAAAGTCCCAGAAAAGTTATTAAAATTACAATTTGTTTGCTAGGTTTAAAGTACCGCCTGCATTACGCTCCGTGTTATATGTCTGTAATAGAATGCAATAGGCCTATTGCAGAGCTCTCTTTTCCGAACCAGGGGAACTGAAGTACTCTAGTGGGGTATGTGAGTTTTGAGCATTTCATCGTTAGATGCAAGTCACATCAAAGTGCAGTAGTGTTTTAAGTGGGCATATCCAGCCTGGAGGTCATGACGGATCCTGTGTTGATTTTGTGAGTTCTTTCCATATTTGGGGTTTCATTATAAAACATTTTTTGACCTAATTGCTCATCGTGTTTTGGTTCTAAATTGCATGTAGATTCATATTAAAAAATCGTAGGTTATTCTGAGCCGGCTTTTCACATGATTTTTTTCTTTGGATTTTAAATTTTGTTCACTTTATGTAACATATAATTCATGGTTTTTTTTTGGGGGGGGGGGAGGGGTATTATTCAGAAATTGTTGGTAGAAATTGTGGCACTACCCACATGGTCTCCAGATAAATTTTTGGGCTTCATTATAATACATCCGACTGCCGGCGTGGTCTTGTGGTTAGCGTCTCTGACTACCGATCTGTCGGTCAGGGTTTGATCCCTGGTACCTACTAGAGGTGTACAAATCTCGATTTTAGCTTGCCCATACCCGCTTGAACGCCAGGCAAGCAAGTTGCCAGCGTCATAGCTAGCAAGCAGGCAGGTTTCTTTAAGCTTGCATGGGTCAGGTAAAATCCAACTTACGCAAGCCAGAATAAGCTTGCGACAATCCTATCAGCTAAACAACTGTAGTTGCTAAGTGTAGGTAATACTTTCTTGCTTTTCTACATGCTGGTAGAAGAAATTCATCATGCAGATAAATAAAAGGTGGATAAAGTACTAAAAATCGTTTTAGCATCTTAACACAATAAATTATTGTTTTTATAATTAGGTAGATTTCAAAGAAAAATCTACCTAATGACTTTCAAAAAATTCATTCATATCTTTACGTTTCATGCCTCCCTAAGTACGAAACCACCGCCTGTTGAAAAAATTTGTGATATTTATATATATATATATATATATATATATCTTTACACGCTAGCGGCCGTAATTTTGAAGATATTTGAATCAAATTTTATTATGTTATTTCTAGGTTCAATAGTTCAGACAAGTTCGTTAATGAGCAAAATTGGCGCAAGAGGGTGGTCGGGGGAGGGGGTTGAAATTTTAAAACATTTATATCTCGGCCCCTATGAAGTATAGAGGGAAACTTTGATTGAATAAATTAGAGTACTCCTTATGGAGTTCACAGTGACACTAACGATTCGGGGGTTTTGGGGGTACGAGTGGGAGTGGGGGTATGGGGATGGAAATTCGAAATTTTCAAAACTACGTCTTGTGGGGTATCGTTGAAAAGCTCTTGATGAGTACTCTACAAATCAATAACTAGTTTCTTGATAGTTCTCATGTAAGGCGAGATTTGAATGTTTGAAAAAGTTCTCTTTCCTCTTTTTTGCAGTTATTATTGCGGGTTTGTCATGCCAAGGCTAAAGAAGAAGAGTGCTACGCAGCGACAGTAAATTAAACCAAAAGCACTTCGAAATCTACCTCAGCCTGTAGGCTTGCCTAAAGGGATTTTTGTTATTGTTATTAATGATTTTATGAAGTTTTCTCGAAAATGTTTGAAAATTTTTCCTATGCCGGACTAGTACCTTTGTTCATTGATAATTCAAACTCTCCACATTTTAGTTTCTCTTCGGCTTCCTTCAGGGTAAAATTTTCTAAACACATCTGAAGTTCCTCAACTACGTAACTGCACGACTTACCAGTGCACTGCTATGCCCAGTTTCATATTCTTTCCGCCAGGCCTTGCAGTTTCCTTAGGGCCTGTGAAACCCACCAGGTTACGAAGAGCTTGTGACTCATAGCGACAGTATTTATCATCGTTGTAATCTGACTTGCTTTCTTGTCAAGCAAGTTAAAAGCTGTGGCTGGTTGCAGAATTTCAAAGGGGCAAGCAAGCTAAAATCAGAATATGTACACCTCTAGTACCTATTCGGATTTTTCTGAGATAGGGCGGTCTGGAATGGGGTGCATTCAGCCTCATGATTCAAACTGAGGAGCTACATGAAAGAGAAGTAGCGGCTCCGGTCATGGAAACCACCATTAACGGTCGTGGACGTCAGCATGCTGGCCATATGCCTGCCCAATCCTGCCACCTGCCTATGGTAGATGGCACAGCAGTTGGGTGATAGGCCTTGTCCCTTCAGGGAAGTAGAGCCACGGAGTTATTATAGTGCATCCAAAAATTTATTTTTATAAATCATGGGATACTTTAAGAACCTTAAGTTAAAGTTAATCTGTGGTAAGCTGTTCTAATTTCATGATTAACTGCAAGATTGATTAGCATGTCCCTATCAATTGATTTTCTGCTTAACTGTTTTTGAAAGACTGATTAGTTGTGTTAAAGCACAACCAATTGTAATTCTGAAGGGTGGGTTTGAATTCTTTGTAATTTGATCCTTCTTAATGGTGAACTACCAGAAGGATCAGGCCAGGGCATGACTTGAAACTTAATATTAAATTAACCCAATGTGAACTTAATTTTAATGAATGGATTACTTAATCATAAAGACAGATGGAACCAAAACTAACAGTAATGTTCATGGCTGGTTAATTCAGGTTAAGTAATATGAATGAGTAATCAATGACTTACATGAAATTAATAATTAGAAATACTGAATTAACTGCTTTTCACTAATTTGATATAATAGCTGAACTGGGCAAAATTGATAGTAATGTCTATGTCTGAGTAATCAATATGAATGATTAATCTCAGGCCTATATGAATTTAATAATGATACATTTTGTATAACGGCAGTTGCAAGGGATTAACATGATTCTTTAAACTGAATGAAATAAAATTAAGGGTTATGTCCATGGCTGAAATTCTGATTAATTAAGGTGAACGATTAATTGTAGGCCTATGCATTGATAATGATAATTGTTGTACAATGGCAGTGCAGGGTATTAACTTGGTGAACCAAAATTAGGGGTTATGTCCAGGCCTGATTTATTCTGATTATTTACTGTGATGGTTAATATCAGAGCTATATGAGTTAATAGTGAATCATTGTATAACAGGTGCTCAAGAGATTGCTTTGATATCATAAGTGAAGGAAGCAAAATTAATGGTTATGCCCATGGGTGATTAATTTTGATTAATGAATATGAAAGATTAATCATTGGGCTACATGAATTATTATTATTATTATTATTATTATTATTATTATTATTATTGAATTTCCAATTCCACAGCCCCCTATTTTACCAGCTGGCATATTAGGGTTATAGATTAAACATATACAGTGAAACTTCCCTTAATGGACACTTCCCAATAGCAGATTTCTCTTAATAGCGGCAATTTTAAATTCCCCTGCAAAATAACATTGGCCCTTTTAATAAAATTCTTCTAAATAGCGGGCATTCTCAAAATCAGATGCGGACACTGAAATGTATCCCCCATCAACAATTAAAACTTCCACATAACGGACAGCATGAAAGAAAAAGACTGTTGTAAATTAAATTGAATTCTAAACTGAATTCTAACGGAATTCTTTGCAACAATCATTATTGTGCATTTTTACTGCTACATTCAGTTCAGTCACAATCTCTTAGCAGCACAGTTGTTAGCTGTGATACATGAGCAGTTCGTACATTCTTAGTTTGTGAAGTTGAATGTTCGGAAGTGCAATCATATTAAAAATGTCACAAAAACGTAAACGTTTGGCACTAAAAGAGAAAGTGGATATTGTAAAGCATAGTGAGAGGGAGAAACTAAGTGTTCATGAGCTGGCCACAAAGTTTAAAGTGGGAAAAACTCAGATTAGTTTAATTTTGAAAAACAAGGATGTTATTTTAAAATCATACATTGAGAATAGAAATGAGAACACAAAAAGAGCTTTTCCTAAAACTGAGGGACTTGCCATTGACAATTTAACATATGAATGGTTCTGCTGTGCTAGAGCAAATAAGATGCCTTTGTCTGGGACCTTGATTAGAGAGAAAGCCTTAGAAATTGCAATTCCGGAATAAATTGAATTTGCCTTAAAATGCATGTACTGTATTGTTGTACAAACTTTTTCTACAACTTAACTTCAGTTTTGATACTACTGTATCATCCAATGGCGCTACAGCCCAAATTGAGCCTTGGCCTTCTTAATTCTTGACCTCCAGCCTTCTCTGTCCATAGCATCCTTTTCCCAATTCCTGCATTTAAGTATTCCCCTACTGTCTTCATTTACTGCATCCAGCCATCTCTTCCTGGGTTTTCCTACAGGTCGTTTCCCAAACATCTTACCCTTCATGGACTTTTTTGTTATATTCCCATCTTCCATCCTTTGAACATGGCCCGCCCATTGCAGTCTTTTAAGTTTAACAACATTTCCTATTTGTGGTTCCTTCATCAGGCTGTACAGTTCCTTATTATATCTCAATCTCCACTGACCATTTTCCATTACCGGTTGATAGATGGGGAAACTCAATAGGATCCGGTCCGTGAGGAACATGTTAGTTGATGTAACTAGGAATAAAGGTACAATGAAGGTATTTTCGGAGGACCAGGCAATTATGCCAATTAATAACTAATCGAAGGGAGACAATGGACTGTAGGTAGCTGGGACAGAGATTTCAACCTGGGTAATTTGCAACGGTATATTATCAAGAAACCTGAATTCTGAATTATTTGATACAACACTTTTACACAATAAAATATAAGAATAATACAGTTACTGTTCTCGTAGAAAACTATTCTCCCGCCCGTTGGAGATTGTAACGCTAGACAAAGCCTTTTCACTTCACGTGGCTTCTAGGTTAAGAGACAATGGAAATACTTGTAAATGACACTAAAGTACAATATTATTTCCTGAATTTCACACGTAAAGCTGCCTTCACTACAGGAGCATGATATACGCGGAGTTGAAGATGAGTATCAGTAATATAGAGTGAAAACTGGCCTAAATCAGACGCAGCTGCAACACATGCCTATACACTGTCACGTCTAGATCTCAACTGACTGCGCTGGCGTAGCGTGCCTAAGCAGGTGCACTCAACAGCCAGGAAATGAGTAATTTCAGCGCGGCAATTAATGGCGCTCGCGCCAACTAACACAGAGGCTAATTTAAAATACTAAAACTATAGACTCTTGATCTAACATAACTCCCGCCTAAAATCGACAGATTTTACATAACACTTTGCAGATAGATCAAGATTTACTTTACTAATAGATTTACACTTATTGAATAGGCAAGGGACACACTTTTACAATTGGTCGCTTGTATTCACCATTAGACGTACGCACTGTCACAACACGCACTAAACCGTCGTCACCAGGATGCACTGATGAGATGATTCCCAGCTTCCACTGGAGCGGTGGAGAATTATCTTCTTTCAGGAGCACAAGGGTACCAATCTGAATGTTTTCGCTGGACGCAGACCACTTCTGCCTCTGCTGCAGTGAATGTAGGTAGTCAGCTGACCAACGCTGCCATATGTGATGTATGTAGGTTTGTAGCTGATGCCATTTAGCAACATGAGAGACATTCTCTGTCATAGGAGGAGAAGGTAGGGCTGTGAGTTTTTCTCCAATGAGAAAGTGTCCAGGAGATAGATAGGATGAGTCGCTAGGATCATCACTTAGGCGTAGGAGAGGTCGAGATTTTAGACAGGCCTCAATCTGGGTGAGAACTGTGGAAAGCTGCTCATATGTAAACACTTGGCTACCCATCACTCGTCGTAAATGAAATTTCATGGATTTAACAGCAGCCTCGTGCAGTCCTCCAAAATGTGGGGAGGAAGCAGGGATAAAATGCCATGTGAATTCATTAGAGGAGGCGTAGTCTTGGAGAACTTGTTGATGGGTGCTGGACTGAAGCAAGAGACGCAGCTCGCGAAGCTTGTTGTTAGCACCAACAAAGTTCGTCCCATTATCACTAAATATTTCCTTGCAAAGTCCTCTACGAGATGTGAATCTGCGCAGGGCGGCGATGAAGGCATCAGAAGTAAGGTCGGAAACCAGCTCGATGTGAACTGCTTTCGTAGCCAAGCATACGAATATAGCAATGTATGCTTTGACATGAGTTTTGCTGCGGGGGGATCCGTATCTTATGAAGAATGGTCCAGCGTAGTCAACCGCAGAACGTAGAAATGCTCTAGCAGGGGTCACCCTGTAGCTAGGTAGGCTGCCCATCAGCTGGTGAGCACCTTTGGCTTTCAACTTGAAACACGTTAAACATTTGTGTAGCGTAGACTTTACAATTCTACGTACACTAGGAATCCAATATCGTTCTCGCAGAGAAGATATGAGCAGTTGATGTGATGCATGAAGCAGTCGCAGATGCTCGGATTCAATTATCAATCTAGTGAGGTGGTGACCTGGAGGGAGGATAAGCTGATGTCGTGCATCATGTGGTAATTCAGCTTTCTCCAGACGTCCACCCACTCGGAGTAGGCCATCCTTGTCCACAAAAGGCACCAAGGAGTGGAGCGAACTCTTGTTATTCACTTGCATCTTACTCTGAAGATCGGACAGTTCATGTGAATAGGCTGCTTGCTGAGCTATTCTTATACAAAGCAACAAAGCTTGTTGTAACTCTTCAACTGTGAGAGAGCCATGACGTTTAACTTGGCTTCTACAGTTGTTTATAAAGCGTAGCATATATGAAGTAACTCTCTGAAGACGTGTTAGCTTGGAAAAGCGTAGCATAAAATCTTCTTCAGCATGTGTGACTAGGCAAACTGTGTCACGCTGTTCACTACTGTCCTGCAGCTCAAGTTGCTGAGGTTGTTTGGGCCATGATTCAATAGGCTGTGAAATCCACACAGGCCCGTTCCACCATAAATCAATGTCTAAGATTTGTTCTGTAACCAAACCTCTCGAAATCATGTCAGCCGGGTTGTGTTGGGTGGCCACATGCCGCCAAGCTGCCGTCTCTGACATCTCCTGGATTTGAGATACGCGATTAGACACAAATGTTTTCCATTTATGGGGATTAGATTTGATCCATGAGAGCACAATCATGGAGTCAGACCACAGATAATTTTGTGATGTAGGCAATTTCAAGTCATTGACAACTTTATGGTACAGTTTCGCGAGTAACAAGGCACCACACAACTCGAGTCTTGGAATTGTTTGCTTCTTCAATGGTGAAACCTTGGACTTGGAGCAAAGTAGTTTAGTTGTAACAAGACCACTGCTCTCAGTAGACCGTACATACACACAGGCACCATAGGCTTTCTCCGAGGCATCACAGAATCCATGTATCTGTATGTCGGTAACCGTAGCTGCTGTTAACACATGGCGTGGGATGCGAACATTATGAATTGTAGAAAGAATGTCACAGATGTTCATCCACTTTTCCCTTAGGTGAGATGGCAACTCCTCATCCCAACTAAGCTTAGCTAGCCACAGAGATTGCAAGAATATCTTGGCATGGATTACGATAGGACTTATGAGGCCTAGAGGATCAAAAATAGAGGATGTAACAGCAAGGATATTTCTCTTGGTAAACTTGTAGGAAGGAGGTTCTTGGAGAGAGGAATGTGATTGTATCTGTAACAAATCAGTACTGGGATGCCACAGAAGTCCAAGCGCATGAGCATTTTCACTGTTGTCGAGGGACAAAGGAAGTTGCGTTTCTCTGTGCTCCACGGGTACTGCTTCCAAGATAGCCTCGGTATTTGAACACCATTTGCGTAGTGGAAATCCTCCACTGTTTAACATGAGTATAAGTTCACTTTGCAATTGTAGAGCTTCCTGTAGATCATCATGACCTGACAGGCAATCGTCCACATAGAAAGAGGTTCTTACTGCGTCTGCAGCACGAGGATATTTAGACTCTTCTTCTTGAGCGAGTTGACTCAAAGACCGTATGGCTAAGAAAGACGCGACTTAGTGCCATAGGTTACAGTAGTCAAGGCATAATCTTGTAGTGGCTCACTTTTGTCTGGACGCCATACAATACGTTGGAGATTCTGGTCTTCAGGATGCATATGTACCCTCCTATACATTTTAGATATATCAGCTGAAAATGCATAGCGGTATGTTCTGAAGCGAAGAATAATTGATGACAAATCATCTTGAATTGTAGGACCACATTCTAGGATGTCATTCAAAGAGCACCCTGTGTCCGTCTTTGCAGAAGCATCAAACACTACTCGTGTACGAGTCGTAGATGAAGAAGGTTTTATTACTGCGTGATGTGGCAGGTAATAACATATTTCATTCTCTTGAGGAGGTGGAACTCTTTTCATGTGACCCATCTGCTTGTACTCTACAAGAAATTTAGTGTAGTCTTCCTTTAGAGCAGAGTCGTTCTGAAGTTTTCGCTCCAGGTAACTAAAGCGCTTAACTGCTTGTTGCATCCTGTTTCATGGGCAGACGTACCATAAAACTACCATCATCATTGCGAGTGGTATTTTCTGCATAATGCTGTTCGCACCTTTTCTCTTCTTGTGTTAATATCTGTTGTGGAAAGTCTTCGAGGTCCCAAAACCGTCGCAGCTGCTTGTCCACATTGTCCGTAGAGATGAAGAAATTGTGCTGGGAACCAGTATCTAGATTGCCTTTCACAGAGGACTTAGGAATGGTTCCAGACAATATCCATCCGAGTTCTGTACTAATCAGTGTAGGAAACCCAGGATTGGTCAAGATTTTACCATGGAAAAGCTCGAAGAATAATGCTCCTCCAATCAGTAAATCAATTTCAGAAGGAATATTAAATTTAGGATCGGCTAATGGAATTTCAGAGGGAATGTTCCAAGAGGATGGATCAATTCGGACTGCGGGTAACTTCCCTGTTATGCGAGGAAGGATTAGGCAATCTAGATTCCTTCGATAGTTGTAAACCATAGATCTCACATTTATGTTTACACTATGACTAGCATTAGATGAAGTACCGTTTATTCCCTTGACAGGCGTATCAGCTGTCCTTGTAGGAAGTTGCAGACGCCTCGCTAGATCTGCAGACACGAAACTGGCCTGGCTGGCAGAGTCTAGAAGGGCCTTACACTGTATGTAGTTACCATGCTTGTCTTGCACTTCGACTCTTGCAGTCGCAAGTAAGACGTGAAGCACTGGCTTTATTTTCACTGAACAATAACTTGCAGGAGCCTCAGTCCTGTTGCTATTTACTGTCTCACTGCTTTCACTCGAGTGCGAAACCGTTCTCCTGTGATCACTGTTGTGTAACATCTTGCTATGCAGTTTACCACAGTTACAGAAGGAAGATGCGTTGCACTGATTCACTCGATGCGTATTAGAAAAACAGTTGAAACACAGATTTTTACTCTTCACAACTTTCCATCGCTGTTCAACACTCAGCTGACGGAATTGTTTACACTTAAAAAGGTTATGGCCGCCTTGACACTGAGGGCATAACTGTTCAGTTGTCGACACATATGACTGACGACTGTTACTATGTTGATTTCTAGGCTCACGACGTTCATTTCTAGGTTTTGATGGGCTGGCCCTGTTGCAGGAATTATTCGACAGCACCTCTAGAGAATGAGATTTCGCTTCTAGAAATAACACAAGTTCACCTAATGAAGTAAATGTTTGAGAGTCGATTCTAGATTCCCATTCACGCTGCACACTGTCTGGTAAATGTTCTAATAACAATTGCATTAGAATGACTTCATGAAGTGGCACTTCTAATTCTAACGCTTCAATGGCATGCAAATTGTTCTGGAATTGATTCAACAAATTTCTCAAGTCTGCAACTGTCTCTTGTCTCGCTACAGGTAGGGACAACAGATGCTTAATGTGGGATATGGCAATTAACCGCTTATTGTTATATCTTGCACACAATAGGTCCCATGCAACTTGGAAGTTATCACTCGTCACTGGCAAATTTTCCAATAATGTTTTAGCTTCGCCCTTTAGCGAACCAATCAAGTAATGGAATTTTTGAATGGGTGATAAACTGCTGTTATTTACAATCAAACTTGAAAAAGTGTCAAAATAATGTTTGAATTTAGTTACATCGCCTGTAAACACTGGAATCTGAATCGTAGGTAACTTTATCATATTACTTGACTGTGAAGCACCAGAGTTCACTGATTGTCGTGTGTCACTGTTGTGTGAATTGACACTGACTGAGGTAGGTTCATGCGCATGTATTAATTCACTTAATCTTGCCTTTAGCTCTTCATAACAACTTCTTGTTGTTTCCTTATGCTCTGCGTGTTCATCTAAATCTTCTTCGGCTTCTATAAGCGATTCGATTTGAGATTGAACTGCCTCGTACCTTTCCCAAATAATGTTTACACTGTCAAGTTTAACTTTTAATCGAAACACATTTGTTTCTTCATTTATAGTGGCAAGAGTCTTTTGCATGTGAGTTAGTTCACGCTTAATTATACCTCTTCTTTTAATCAAAGCCCGTAGTTCACTTTCCATGTTGAAGTGAAATAATTAACACTGACGGAGGAGAAATGATTAGACAGTCAACTGCAACACTGGAGGCGGTCGGAGAGGCGGTATTCTTCCTCTCGCGTGATTGAAGGCGGGTACCATATAACACGTGGAGCGGCAGCCAGCTGGTGCGCGCGAAGAGAAGCAAGTATAGATGTCCGAGCTCGCTGGAGCCGAGGAAGGTCAACGTAGCCGAACCGAACCGAATCTGACACGAAGTCCGCACAAACGCGTCACACATGAAAATCAAGTACGAGTCGCACTTTGCTCAAACATTCAGAAACCATTGCAAATATATCACAGATCGTGCCCGCGAGGACCATGATAGATGGGGAAACTCAATAGGATCCGGTCCGTGAGGAACATGTTAGTTCTGTAACTAGGAATAAAGGTACAATGAAGGTATTTTCGGAGGACCAGGCAATTATGCCAATTAATAACTAATCGAAGGGAGACAATGGACTGTAGGTAGCTGGGACAGAGATTTCAACCTGGGTAATTTGCAACGGTATATTATCAAGAAACCTGAATTCTGAATTATTTGATACAACACTTTTACACAATAAAATATAAGAATAATACAGTTACTGTTCTCGTAGAAAACTATTCTCCCGCCCGTTGGAGATTGTAACGCTAGACAAAGCCTTTTCACTTCACGTGGCTTCTAGGTTAAGAGACAATGGAAATACTTGTAAATGACACTAAAGTACAATATTATTTCCTGAATTTCACACGTAAAGCTGCCTTCACTACAGGAGCATGATATACGCGGAGTTGAAGATGAGTATCAGTAATATAGAGTGAAAACTGGCCTAAATCAGACGCAGCTGCAACACATGCCTATACACTGTCACGTCTAGATCTCAACTGACTGCGCTGGCGTAGCGTGCCTAAGCAGGTGCACTCAACAGCCAGGAAATGAGTAATTTCAGCGCGGCAATTAATGGCGCTCGCGCCAACTAACACAGAGGCTAATTTAAAATACTAAAACTATAGACTCTTGATCTAACACCGGTCCAAAAATCCTTCTCAAAATTTTTCTTTCAAATGTATTAATCATGTTTTCTGTTGATTTTGTCATTGTCCAAGTTTCACAGCCGTATATTAGTATTGGCTTTATCATAGTTTTGTACAATCTTAACTTTGTGTATTTGTGCACCTCTCTAGATTTTATTATTGGCAATAGTGCATAGTAAGCATTATTAGCTTTACGAATCCTGTTTTGTATTTCTTCTGTTTCACTGTATTTATCATTAATAACTGCACCCAAATATATATACTGTTCTACTGTCTCAATATAATGAGTGTTTATTCTTATGTTATTCCCATCAGTCTTATTAGAACGTGTCTGTATTAACGTTTTTGTTTTATTTGTGTTTATTTCCAAACCAACTTCCTTGGCATTTTGTTCTAGGTCTATGAAGGTTCTTTCAAGATCTCTCAGATTTCTTGTTAAGATGTTGACGTCATCTGCATAAGCAGTTATTTGTTTTGAGCTGTAAAATAGTGTATTGTCTGTATTAACATCCAGGTTTCTTATTACGTATTCCAACACTATATTAAACATAGTAAGCATTATTAGCTTTACGAATCCTGTTTTGTATTTCTTCTGTTTCACTGTATTTATCACTGTATTTATCACTGTATTTATCACTGTATTTATCATTAATAATAGTGGGGCCAGCCCATCTCCTTGTTTTAATCCCCTTGTTGTTACCACTGGTTCTGTCAATTCTGCCTGGATTCTTATATGGAAAACGGAGTCTTGCATGGTTAATTTAGTTAATCTAATTAGTTTATTTGGGATTTTAAAGAGTGCCACTATTTCATACAGTTTAGCTCTATTTACTGTATCGTATGTTTGCTTAAAATCTACAAACATTTGATACACGTCAATATCGTATTCCCAAAATCTTTCCAAAATAATTTTGACTACGTATAGTTCCTTGCCTGAATCCTGCCTGATATTTCCCAAGTATTGGCTCCACGTATTTTTCTATCCTCATTTTCAAAATGCTTGTGAAAATCTTGTAAGCTGAGCATAAAAGGGATATTCCTCTGTAGTTTTGGCAGGATAGTTTATCTCCTTTGTTCTTATATATTGGGCATAGTATTGTACGCTTCCAGTCTTCAGGGATACTTTCTTCTTTCCATATTTTTTCCATTAATTTATGTATTTCTTTTATACATGCTCTATTTTTATATAGTTCTGCTGGCAGACCATCAATGCCAGGAGCTCTGTTGTTCCTTTGTCTTTCAATAGCCATAGTTACATCAATCTCATCTTGGCTTATTGTTTCCTCTTCCATATCCGGATTATTCTCAATTATAACATTGTTTCCTTCTTCAGTGTTACCATTTAAAACTTTACTGAAATATTCCACCCATATTTTCTTGACTTCCTCTGGTGTACTTAGTAATACATTATTAGAATCTTTACAAAAGATCGTACTAGCTTTAAAACCTTTTTTAAAATATTTAACTTGTTTAAAAGCATTGTGTGTGTTATTTTCTTTAAAATCTGAGTCAATTTGTAAAACATATTTGTTCAAAGCTGCTCTCTTTTTCTTGCGACATATTTTGTCAGCTGTTCTTCTTAAGTCTTTATAAATTTCCTGTTTCCTATGGGTAGGTCTGGCAATATAATCCCTATATGCTTTGTTCCTTGTGGCTATAGCTGTTCTGCATTCATCGTCAAACCATCCATTCCTGATCTTTCTTTCTTCCGTTCCTAATATCTCACTGGCTGTTTCCGTTAGCTGGGTCTTTATGAAATTCCATTGCTCTTCTATATCTATTTCTTTCCCTTTATTATTCATTAGCCTTTTAGTTATCTCTTCCTGATATTGGGTACTCGTTTCATTATTTTTTAGATTTTGTATTTTAAGTTTAGTTTGCTTTTTCTTTTCAACCATTTTTTGAACATTTATTCCAGCTCTGAATTTTACCTTAACTAGGTAATGATCCGTATTGCAGCATGCTCCTCGACTTGATGCAAACCTTCTGTCTATTAGGACATGGTCTATTTGGTTTGCTGTTTGACCATCAGGTGATATCCATGTTTGTTTATGAATATCTGGATGTATGAAGCATGTTGATGCTATTATCATGTTTTTACTTCCGGCTAAATCAATTAGTCTTTTACCATTTTCATTTGACGTTTCATGTAGGCTATGCTTACCTATTATTCCTTGATATATTTTTTCTCTTCCAATTTTTGCGTTAAAGTCTCCCATTATAATTTTTATATCATTTTGCTGGAGACGATTTTTGTATTTTCTAAGGTTAGATAAAATTCATCCTTCATTTCCTCTGATTTCTCTTCCGTGGGTGCATGGGCATTTACGATCCACATATTATTTAGTTTAGTTTTTAACCTTATTGCACATATCCTTTCATTAATTGGTCTGAAATCTATTATATTATTCCTAATTTTGTTGCTGACAATGAATGCAGTTCCAAATTCATGTGTTCCCCCTGTTTTACCACTTTGAAATATTGTATACCCTTTATAACACAGATCTGCAAAATTAAGGTCATTAAAAATTGTTTGCAATCTAATGACTGGTTTTTATGTTATTTTGTGTGCTGAATTCAAATATGACCACCATTTTCTTCATTCACGTAAGGTGTTTTCACAAAATAAGCATGGACTTGACACAAAAATGGGTAAAGCATTATATTTATAAAGAAATAATACAGTTATGTCTTGAATTTTGCTAAAGTTAAACAATCTATGAATAAATATATACCTTTACAACAGCTTATAGTTCCGTTTTCGTTTTCCTTCAACACTTCTTTTGCCACTAAACCTATTGTGGTCAGCTTGCGGCTCGTCTCTATAGATGCTCCAACAGTAGTCTGCAAGCATGTTCACGTTACAACTTCCCTGGTATCTACAATCCATCTCCTTTATGTCTTGGTGAAATCTTTCTCCTTGCTCCTCGCTGACGGCGCCAAGATTTTCGGGAAAGTAGTCGATATGAGAATGTAGAAAGTGTATCTTCAAGCTCATTGAACAACCCAAGTCTTTGAATTTTGATATCATGTTGTTTACTATACACTTATAGTTAGGGTCTTATTGTTCCCAAGAAATTTTGTTACAACTTCTTTAAAAGCTTCCCACGCCTCTTTTTCTACTTGGTCCATTTTGGTTTCAAAGTTTTCATCTTTTAAAAGTTTTCTAATATCTGGTCCTATGAAAACGCCTTCTTTTAGTTTTGCTTCTGACAGTTGGGAAAACCTGTGGCATATGTATTTGAAACACTCCCCTTCTTTTGACAGAGCTTTAACAAATTGTTTCATTAATCCAAGTTTGATATGAAGTGGAGGTAGGAGGACTTTTCGTGGATCAACCAAACTTTGCCGAATCACATTTTTGCTTCCAGGTTCTAATAAACCCCTAGGTGGCCACTCCTTCCTGATCCAATGCTCTTTTTTATCCCGGCTGTCCCATTCACACAAGAAGCAGGGATATTTTGTATATCCTCCCTGCTGTCCAAGGAGCATTGAAATTACTTTTAGATCGCCACATATTGTCCATTCATGATCACAGTATTTCAGCTTAGTTAGAATTAGTTCTAAATTTTCATAACATTCTTTCAAATATACAGAATGTCCTACTGGAACTGATGCATATTTGTTGCCATTGTGAAGAAGAACTGCTTTGAGACTTCTTTTAGATGAATCAATAAAGAGTCTCCACTCATTCACATTATATGTTATTTTCAACTGCTCCATCAGACCAGGAACATTGTTACAATAAACTAGGCCTTCTTCTTGAGAAAAGTATGGAGTAAAATGTTTTTCTCTGTTCCTGAACCATGAGAAGGAGGTACCTGGGGCCAGTAAGTTTTTTCTTTTAATCTAGAGCCTAATAATTCTGCTGAATGTTTAGGAAGAGCCAAATCTCTGACCAAGTCATTCAGTTCATGCTGTGAAAAAAGTTGCTGTTCAGAACTGCCTAAGATATAGACTTCATCATCTTCATCACCATCATCATTAGACATTGTTTCACAGTCATTCAAAACATCTTCTAGTTTTTCTGGAACTGAAGGTACAGGTATACCAGGACCATGAGGTACAGGCCGTATTGCTGAAGGGAAATTTGGATACACGATTTCGTTCTTATTTTTTAGATTGAACCCTTGTATATTACAATAACAGAAATAGCAGTCATCAATGTGATTCTGCTGTTCCCTCCAGATCATTGGAATTCCAAAACGAAAAGATGTTTTTTTTACCTTTAGACCATTGTCGGAGCTCTGCCACACAAATTGAACAAACTCGATGAGGAGCCCATGTTTTATCTTGGTCGCCTAATTTTATCACAAAATATGCATAATACACTTTCTTAACGAAGTCTGTAATATTTCTTTGCTGTTTTTTCACTACGAACTCTCCACAGATATAACAGAAGTTATTTGGTGAATTGACACAACCCCTTGAAGCCATCATTACACAGAATACCACAAGAAAAGTCACAACTGGTACAACACCATAAAAAAAAAATATCGTCTAAATTCAGGCTATAGAAATAACTATTTCACAACAGAACCTATTCACACAATGTTATAATTGCTACTGATTCTTGCAACTGTATTGTACAGAACAGAGAAGAGTATATGGGAGTTGGAGGAAATGAGTCATGCATTGCAAGAGAAGATGACTCATAAATTCCTGTTATTAATTAGTACACATAATTCCACATTATTAGTCATCTTAGATAGAATACTGTATCTATAGTATACACTGTATATGGCTGGAAACAGAGCTTATTTTGCTAATGTCAAACTTTTGAAATCAACCCTCTTATCCAGGCAGTTGAAAGTAAATCTATATAAGACTCTCATTAGACCAGTTGTGACTTATGGATCAGAGACGTGGACTATGACAACAGCAGATGAGAATGCTTTACGTATTTTTGAACGAAAAGTCTTAAGAAGAATTTATGGTCCTGTGAGAGAGGATGAAGGATGGAGAATAAGAACAAATGAGGAAATAGAAAGGATTCTCAACTGTGAAGACATAGTGAGATTTGTGAAGTCCCGTCGTTTGGCTTGGCTAGGACATGTAGAACGGATGGAGGGGGAAAGAACACCAAAGAAGTTGTTACATGGAAACGGATGGTAAGAGGCGACGTGGAAGACCAAGGAAGAGATGGATACAGGACCTAGAGGAAGACTTGAGGATTATGCGGGTGAGAAGATGGTGTAAAAAAATTCAGAATAGAGAAAGATGGAGGCAAGTCATGAGGGAGGCCAAAGCCCATCCAGGCCCCAGGGCTGTAGCGCCGAGGAAGAAGAAGAAGAAGAAGAGTATACACTGTATAAAATAAATAATGGTGTAATAAATGATAACAATAGTGTAAAACGGACTTTATTTATTTATTCAATTACTACACCAGTATAGTGCAATGATTTCCGGAATATTGAAACTTAAATTACAGATTGTGAGAAAATGGTACGTGATGGAATTGTTTTACTATTTTTCCTGAAATCAGCACCCGAAAATCTATAAGAATCAGTTATTAGTGTTCAAACAATTTTTCCATTGTTGACCTGTGTAATCATTCACATCTTGTCCTAGCCATTTAGTTTCTTGTATTGCTTCAATTTCTAATTTGTATTTCTTAATATCAGCTAGTAGAGCCTGTAAGGCTCCTGTCTTATATAAAGAGCGTACATTCCATGTTCCAAAATCATTGTCCATTTTCCTTAGCCTGTTTTGTTTCCTTAGTTCCTGTCCTATCCGAGGCTTAGAATTAGATTTCGTGGTGAGGATGTTTTAACAGAGGGGGACACCAGCCACCCGTCCAACCCCCAACCTGGAGGGCCAGGGACTCTTCTGTTGGAGTTCCATGCCTTAGCCGAGTGATCTCGTTTTTTAGGCGCCAGATATCGCCTACCCTTCCATTGAGGGATAGTTGGTTTCTTGGCAGTTGGTCGGCCATTAATTTAGCTCGGTATTTAATTGGTAACATCTACTCGGCATCAATGTACCTCCAATGTACCAACTTAATGGGTAAGGGTAAGGATTGAAGTGGTTGGATGTCTTAGGACCGGTATTTCAGTTCACTAAGCTACTCAATCCACCCAATGAACCCAGTGGGTACAGGGTAGGACAGTGGTCAGCTGCTCCTATTAGTCGCCTTTTATGACAGGGGGAGATCCCATGGTGCTATTCTACTAAGTATCCCGGACACCACTCGGGGGGATACTACTGTATACATAGACCTTTTTGTACAAATTTTCTTGACCGCAAACAATCGCACAATCTCACTGTCTACTGTACTGTACTGAAAACTATAGTGTTGAATAAGATTTTTTTTGTGCCAACGATTTTCTAAATAGCGGACACTTCTTAATAATGGACTGTTGGAGCATACTACGGATTACAAATCTATTAAGTAATATGGTTGCTGCAATTGACAACACAATGAAGAATCAACAGCCTAATTACATAAAGCAAGATAAGCAGTTCATCAATATAAAAGCGGGGCATTATGATATGCAAGAGTTGAGTCTGGTCAGTGTGATGCTGCCTGATCCGAGTCACCTGGACCTGTGTTTCTGTTGTGGTGTGCACCCCTGCAGGAGTCTACATGAACCAAAGGTAAATAAATTCATGTTACATTGCATGACTGTGTATTCATTTAATAGGACCCTAACATATTTGGTGGAGGCGAAAGGACGATACCCTACATAGGTACCTCAAGCTTGAACTTTTAATTTTATAATTAAAACCCCAATAGCATTAGCAGTAATACTAAATAAAATTAGAAGAGAATTTATCACATAAATTAAGTCACTAAAATGTTGGTGAAATATAATGGCAGTAGCAAACCCTAGTGGGGAAGATAAAAGCCCTTTGATAACTAGCCCTAAGAAAATATTCAAATATTTAACTGCAAGTGTGGGAAAAGTTAAAACAGATCATTCTGAGGAAGGAGACAATACGAAAATAAATAATTTATCAGAAGCAAAGAGAACTGTAAAATCCTTGGTCGATGAAATAGCCAGATTAGTAGAAAAATTTCTCGAATTAAATACATATATTAAGGTTACAGGAAAGCGTACACTTTCACAATCCTATGATAATATAGATGCTACCACTCTATATGAGGATATAGATAGTTTTTCGGATGACAGTGAGCACAAGTACGAGAATATCGGAGAGGAAAGTCTACAATTTTATCAGCCATTTTTATCAGATCTTACTCGTACACTAGGCGAGGTTGATGATACAGTGAAAATATTAGTAGACTCAGATATTCCTAGCGATATAAAAGCAGAGATTGTACCAAGAATTAGAGAACACAAACGTAATTTACACTTTTCTATCAGACAACTCATTGACCACAAGAATAATTTAGAATTATCTAAGTTAGAAGTAATACAGGGCAGCGGTAAAGCTGACACTGTAGAAGTGAAAACAGCTGATACTGACTCAGCTCCTGAGTATGACATTCCACTCTCAGTCAACATTGAAGAAGATAACCTTGTAGCATGAACAGGCAAGGAAGTGATTTGTCACCTGCTAGGTTCGGGGGTACTCATTCAGAGGACATATTAAATTACCTCGAGTCATTTGATAGAATTGCCAGGGCAAATCAATGGGCCGAACAAACGCAGGCATTCAAGTTACCAGCATACTTAGATGGGGCAGCGTTAGCTTGTATAGAGGAACTAGAGGCAGAGTTAAGCCAGGCCAGCCAACTATCCAAGTTATTAAAGCAGTATTGAAAGCTTCATTTGGGTATTTAGATGAGGAAGGGAAGGTTTTAAATTTAATTGAAAAGAGGAAGCAGGGGATTAATGAGACAGCCAATGCCTACATATTAGATATACTAAAACTATGTAGGAGGTTAAGCAGTGCCATGCCGGAAAAAGAGAAGTTAAAATACATTATACAGGGTTTAAGAGGTAGTCTACAAGACGGGCTTGTGCCTCTGGATAATTCATCGTTAGAAAAGTTTAGGGGAAACCTACAAAGGATAGAATCAAATAGTCTGTGGGTAGAGGAAACTATTGAAGAGACCGTAAATCCAAATGCGAGAATAGTGGAAAAAGAGGACAGAGATAGCATTCAAACACTCAAGATAAAGTAGCAGAACTAGCAATTAATAGAGTAATAGAAAGTACCAAGCCAAAAATGCTGGATTGCTGCCAATGTATGCAGAACGGGCAGAATAACCGAGGCAGACTAAATGTAGGATACAATAGAATACAAAGAAATCCTCAAAATACAAGAAGAGGTAATCAAAGTAATCAAAATCCGCTAATGACAGACAAATGGACCGAAGCTATTCAGGGAGACCAATCTGTGATTGTTGTGGGAAAATTGGGCATTATAGAACAGGAGGAGTCAAGACAACCCCCATCGAAGCACTACAGATCTATACCAACAATCCCCCTATACCAGAAGAAATACGAAAACAAGCAGCCTGCACCTATTTCCAAGTAGAATCACTGGAAGACCAAACATGGACCAAAAATAGCTCCACGATACAACCACTAAAACACAACAAGGCCCTATAAAAGAAGTAACCAAATACCTAAAAGCTCTCAATGTTGCATTAGAAATAGAAGCAGCAATGCCTCCAACAAACCCGCTATGTTACCAAGAATATAATGTAAAATTAAGTCTGGAAGAAAATGTTAGCAAAAAAGAAGACCCAAAAGAAAAACTGATGCAAATCACCCTGGAAACAATAAAGCCATCAGAACAATGGCTGAGAATATACACAGATGGATCACTAACGCAAGAAGCAACAGGGGCAGGTGCAGGGGTATACTCAGACCTTTTTAGTCACTATATATCAGTGGTCCAAAACCAGACCGCATACGAAGGTGAACTCCAAGCAATTTTAACTGCTCTAACTCAGCTCATTTACCGGCCAAAGGCATTCACAAAAGCAGTTCTTTTGGTAGACTCAAAAGCAGCAATAGAAGCAATCACATCCAACTCAAAACCTCAGTCAAAAACCACAAATGAAATAAGAAAAACACTAAATGTACTGAACAACTTACATAAAACTATCAGCTTCCAATAGATACCTTCACATGTGGGAATCCAAGGGAACGAAATTGCTGACCTCCTGGCAAAAAAGGGAACCAGTCTTCATCAAAAAACCAAAACCACTACAAAAAATGAAGCAAAAAGAATCCTCCAACGAAAATGGAGACAGAAATATGAAAGTTCCTGTACTGAGGCTATGAGAAGAAAAACATGGGATAACATATAAAAAACTGGACAGTCAACAGTAAAAAACCAAGAAAGGAGGCAGTAGCTCTGTTTCGGCTAGACACCGGACATGATTGCTTGGCCCAACATCTCCACAGAATAGGAATCCTCAACTCAGACAGCTGCACACTCTGCAATAGCATGGACCCCATGAATAGGCACCACCTCCTACTCTGCAACAAATTGGACAAGTCCAAACAAGAGAGACAACTAATCTCACATCTCTACTGGGACGCCAGATTCCAAATGGGCTAGATGACCCAATGGAAGACCATTGGATGAAGAAGAAGAAGAAGAAGAAGAACTGCGTGCTGGTTTTTAAACGGGAGACGGGCCACCAAAACACACAATTTTAAAGCGTGCCCCCGGAGAAAAATGTCAAAAGTACAAAGAAAGTCAAGTAAACTCAGCAGAACAAATACCAATAATCGAAACAGAAAAGGGTGAGAAATTTCGAAAAGTTCATATTGAGAAAGATGGAAATTGTCTATTTCGAAGTGTTGCTTTGAAAATTTACGGTAATCAGGACAGTCATGATAAAGTACGACAAAAAACTGTTACTTATGTTGTAAATCGATGGCATGAATTTAGAGACATGGCAAGTGATGGAGCACGAATACTCTGATTACATGAGACGATGTAATGTATATAGAACAACAGTAGAAATAAAGGCAATTAGTGAAGCATTCAACGTTATAACTCATATATATGACGGGAAGCTTGTAAAACCAATTCTGAACCCAGGAGATGGAGTGTCAAGTGTCAAAGTTGACCTTCTATTTACAGGTCCTGCCAATAGTGGACATTACAACTTATTAATTCCAGTAACATACCCACAAATCACACGAGGGAATACAATGAAGCATCCTCTCGAAAGTGAAATTTGCTTATGGTGCTTATATTCAGGTCATAGGTTAAATGGTGTCCAATGATAAGAAAGGTATGGGTGCCAAAACTAATAAGGAGGCTGGCACAATTGAAAAGGAGGAAAATACTAAAATTTAGTAATCCCCATTATATTTCACATCACAGGCGGCAGAAAGGACGAAACCTTAATAAAACAATACATCAAAATAAGAATAAACAAGTTAATAGCAATAATGGAATACTAGAGATAAAAATGCAGACATCTAGTCCTTTAAATATTGCTATGGAAATATTCGGCAAGCCAATTAAGGGTATTCTAGACACTGGTGCATCACACTCATTAAAGCAGAAATAGTACCAAAAAAGTTCATTAGGAAGTCAAAAGTCACTGGAACTAACATGGCCGCTAGTAGCTAAAGCGTGTGCTAACGCTCCGCATTCACAATCGCTGTTTGGAGGTGAAAAGAGAAGATTTGTAAATATAATTGAGTGAGTATATTTGTGACACTACTTCTGAACATATAAGAGTAAGTGTACAAGCAATAATGTCACAAATACGACAATCACGAAATAATGAATCGGTAGAGGACGCCATCCGACGTGTTGTCAAAGAAATGTGGCAAGATGAAGCCATGCTCCGCAATGTTGCCAACCTCATCAAAGACTCCCTAGTCAGTGAGCTGCAGAAAACCATCCAAAAGAATACAGAGGTAATTCAAAGTCTTCAACAGACTCTTGTTGCCAGAGATAAGAAAATTATGGAATTGGAATGCCAAATCACTAAAAAAACAGATGATCTTGAACAATACCAACGACGCCAGTGCCTAAGAATTTTTGGTATAAAGGAATCGGAAGGTGAAAACACCGACGAAATCGTGAAGTCTGTGGCAGCGAAACTTGGTGTAGATTTACAAACAAGTGACATTGACAGAAGTCATCGAGTGGGTAAATTTACCAGTGAGAAGCCAAGGCCGATAATCGCGAAGTTTGTAAGCTACCGGAAGAAGAATGAAGTCTTTCGCAATAAACGGCAACTTAAAGGGAGTTCGGTGACAGTTCGAGAAGACCTCACCAGGTGGCGCCACAAGCTGCTCCAACAATGCATCGGTAAATACGGCCTGCCAAATGTATGGACCATGGATGGAGTCATAATGGTAAAGAGAGGTGATCGGAAAATAAGAATATCAAGTGAAGAAGACATGATGTGAATCGCGTGTGCGTGCACCTGAACTAAGTACAGCACTAGCAGTAATAAATAATAGTAATAATATTAGAATTAATAAGTTAAGTTTTAACATATTTTTAGTTAGTTTAGACTTCTGTGAAAGACTCAGTTGGCACCATTGATTTGAACCACGTGTCTGCAAGTTTGACAGTTCCAGAGTTCGCTGACCTCGACTTAAGCGATCTCAGAGAATTCCCGCCGTCATCCCTCATTGGAACCTCAGATTCAACAACAGATCTTCTATCTAAAGCTCTCTCTCCCCACCCCTCTGCTCTCCGTGTCATACACATCAATGCACAAAGCTTATTGTCTCACTTCCAAGAATTATATTCAATTATCTCCCCTTTGCATTTCCACGCCATACTAATTTCTGAATCTTGGCTAAAACCAACTCTTTCCTCTTCTCTTGTAAATATTCCCGGGTACATTTTATGCCGAAACGATAGGACAGGCAAAAGAGGGGGAGGAGTAGCAGCTTATATCAGAACGGACTTGAAACCTAAAATAATTCATCATTCCCCTAGCGAATATTCAGCCAGTATCGAATTTATGATAATAGAAATTATTACATCCTATCAGAAATGTCTTTTATGTGTAGTCTATAAAGCCCCTAATGCTCAACTTTCAAATGATTTAGAAACAGCACTACAAAATACAATGCTAGATTATGAACACTGTTTGATACTACGAGACCTCAATACTAACTTATTGCAGACGAATTGTACTAAAGTAACACAACTACGCGCTGTAATTAATTCCCTAGACATGTCCATTCTACCACTTGACCCTACCCATCACACTGAGAAAAGTGAAACCCTTCTAGACCTCATTATTGTTGACAATGCAAATAAAGTATTATCACACAGTCAATTGCCTGTACCAGGAATCTCTGCGCATGACCTAATACATGTTTCGTATTCTGTTCAGTGCTCGAAGATGGCGCCAAAAATCATTAAACGTATTGACGAGACAGTTTTAATTGAAGATGCTATTGCATTACCTTGGTACACAATATTCAATATTCGCACCGTTGATGAAAAAGTAGATACATTTAACAAATTGATTTTGGAACTATATGACAAACATGCCCCCTCAAGAAGAAAACGGACAAACCGGCCTCCAGCCCCCTGGATGACAGAAACTACTCGAAAACAAATGACGGAGAGAGACGCGGCTTACAGAATTTATCTACGTAACAAAAGTGAAACTAACCTACAAAACTATAGAACACTAAGAAACAGGACAAACCAAATTATTAGAAATGCAAAACTTAGACATATGCACACACTCATTTCGCCAGGGACAACCTGTGAAAGCATGTGGCGTAACTTACACTCACTAGGACTAGGTAAAACAAAAGATCAGACTCAAACTATAAATATTCCTGTAGATAGACTTAATGAACACTTTACTAGAAGACTTAACGTGCATGCAGATCCAGAAACATATGCAAACACTATCAAAGAAATCCATGCCCTTCCCCCTCCTAATCGTGACAAATTCTACTTTACACAAGTCACCCCAATTGATGTAAAATCGGCAATAAAACGCATAAAATCCAAGGCCACAGGCGCAGACAACATTAGCATAACTCTCATTCATAAAATCATAGACATCATTCTTCCAATATTGACACATATTTTTAACGCATCACTATTGACTGCTACGTATCCTTCCCACTGGAAGAAGGCATTCATCTCTCCCATAGCCAAAATTAAATCACCGTCAACCCCTAATGACTATAGACCAATCTCCATACTTCCAGCACTGTCCAAAGCCCTTGAAAGAATTGTACACAAGCAACTGACAGACTACCTGAACAAATACAAACTGCTTGACCCATACCAATCTGGATTTAGAACTGGTCACAGTACAGCAACGGCATTGCTTAACATAACTAAAGACATACGACTAGCCCTAGATGACGGTCTTACAACCGTGTTAGTACTACTGGACTTAAGCAAAGCATTCGACTCAGTTAACATTGAACTACTAATGCATAAACTCACTGCACTGCATCTATCAGACAACGTAGTAACCTGGTTCGCCTCCTACCTCACTGATCGCCAACAATGCATATCAACTCCAAATGGCGGCCAGTACAGAGAGGAGTACCCCAGAGTTCTGTATTAGCACCACTATTGTTCTCTATCTACATAAATGACATTTCTAAATCCCTAAAACACTGTAAATATCACCTGTATGCTGACGACTTCCAACTATACATACATTCAAGACCTGAGACAATACACCATGCAATTGAAAAACTCAATAAAGACATAGACACTACATCCACATGGACAGGAAAGTTTGACCTAACTATCGATGCAGAAAAGTCACAAGCAATCATCATTGGACGACAGCGAATGTTTTGTCATTTGGATATGAACAACAATACCCCTATAACGGTAAACGCATCAATTGTCCCTTTTGTACATCAAGTAAAAAACCTTGGCATCACTACGGACAAAAATCTTAGTTGGAAGATACAAACTACTGAGATATGCCGAAAAGTCTTCTCTACATTACACTCGTTAAAGCGACTCAAGAATTTCCTCCCCTTCAAACTAAAAAAAAATCCTGGTGCAAACATTAATCATGCCCCATTTTGATTACTGCGACATACTATATTACAGACTTAACCACCGACTTGGGACGACTGCAACAGGCTCATAATCTATGCGTTCGTTACATTTGCAACATCCATAAATATGAGCATATAACCCCTCTTTTGAAATACTGTCCTGGGCTAGACTAAACGAACGACGACTGACACATTCCATCACTCTACTATTCAACGTCCTCAAGACCTCTACACCAACTTATTTGTATGAACGCTTCATTACCGCTCTATTCTAAGTATCCCTCGTCATAAAACAACCCATTACTCTTGCTCCTTTGTCGTCTCCATATCTCGATCTTGGAATGCTTTACCTGAGAACTGTAGGAACTGTCAAACACAAATACAATTCTTACGTAAGCTGACCAATGATGCCATAGTTAGGGACTTGGTTTCACATTAATAACAATAAATCATCACATATCTAAATACTGTAAGTGTTTCCAATTAACCACAACTTTTCATTTTTAACTTTTAATTTCGCTTTCACATTATATTTCTTAGTAATAGTTAATATTTTAGTAATAGTTTAAATCTTAGTAAGTAGCAAACTATTTAACATATTTTTGTTTTGTTTATTGTATTATCTCTAGAGACCTAGTTCTTAAGCCTTAAATAATAATAGTGTAATCATGTTTTTGTGTATCTGTAACTTTGTATTGTACTTGTAACATACAGTTATGAGAAAATTACAAAAAAATAGTAATTGGGCTGAATTACAATGACTTGAGAAACATTTTACTTAATTACAATTACTTTACAAAATGGCAGTATCTAAAAATTCCTACTTTTGGGGGGTACAAGGGCAGAAACTATTGGGGGATTCAGCTAATAAAGCTGCTTGGGATGTTACAAAGTCTAAAATTATTAATGAAAAAACAAATAATCAAAACACATCAATACCTATATTTCCATACACATTGAGTAACTTTTGTTAATATTACCTCTAACCTGGATATTAGTTGTGAAAACAGTAATGACGACGTTAGCCTATAGCAATTGAGAATATAGCAGTATTTTTAGCAGAGCCCCTAATGCTCGGTAATTAACTTTGAAGTCGACGTTAGTTTGAGCTTAGCTTTATACCGCGGAACACATAGGCCTAACCTTCTTTTCAAAGAAAGGGATATAAATAAATTTTATAGGCTGAGAACAGCAATTTTAATTTCTTGAATACGTCTTGAAATAAATGGAAACCATACAGAAATATAATTAAATGTAGTATCACTCCCCGTAAATTGCTCTGGCTGTGGTCGCAATTGAAAAAAAAAAACATAAAATACATTCGACTTCGTTCATTTCAGCTGATGTCGCGTTGCCAAGTTTTTCAGCAGAAATGCTGACTTGACATGTCGAATGTCGCGTCGCTGCTTAAATCACCACAGTTTCGCTGCAGAAAACTAAAGTGTAAAAAAGAACGGCTGATAGTCCATGCAGCAAAACCCGCAAAGCTGTACAACTCAGCTGTACAGCGCTTTACGTTAGCATAAAAAGTATGCAAAGTTCACCGCCGCTGCAGCGACCATTGACCTCCATATTTATTTATTTATTTATTTAGATTTGTTCATCATAACATAGTACAAAATACATGTTTATGAACATCTGCACTTGCACCCTTGCATTCATAACAAGCACTCTATAAAAAACTCAACATTCACAATACAAAGATATGCATAATAAATGTTACATAATATACAACATATATACAGACGTGTACATTATGTACATTAAGATAAATCATCCTCCAAGAATTCCTCGACATCATAGTATGCTTTACTTATGAGGAAGCTTACAAGTAATTGTTTGAATTTTTTCTTTGGTTCAGTATTTCTCATGTATGGCGGGAGTTTATTGAAAAATTTGGTGCCGATGTAGCTTGGTTTTTTTTCAAAAAGCTTAAGTCTATGCATGGTGATAGCCAGGTTATTTAGTCCATGTGCCAGACCCATCGGTCATTATAATTTGGGGGGACTGAATGAAACTTATACCACACGTTCCTGGGGTCATGTGGAGCAAAAAAGTCGGGGGGGCCATCATGAGGAGGTAGCTTTCAAACATGGCGGCCATTCAAATTGGCGGACGACTGTGAATTTTTAAATTCAAATATCTCGGGACTGGGTTCATCAATCTTGAATTTTGTTTTTTCAAAATGTAGGTTATTCTTCTGGCTACATGTTTGTTCAACATGTATGTGGCCAAAAAACCAATATTTATTGGTCAAAATTCTAAAAATCGGAAAAATAGATTTTTTGACATTTACGTTTTGCGGTTTATTACTCTAACCGTTGAGTATATCGAAAAAGTGTCTGAAACAAAAGTTGTAGAGACACATCTCACCTTTAAAACGCAAAAATGAAATCGAAGATCGGATCAACAGAATCCGAGATATCCAGATTCAAAGCGGGCGGAGCGGGGTTGAGCATGTTGACCGAGCGCTCGGTGCAGCCTAGTGAGAGGCGAGACTTGGCGTAAAATCCTGCGCTTTCTTTATTTTCAGCCTCAGTAATTGCTTTATTACTAGATAAATTTACATTATCTACTAATGTGCACTATTTTTAACACGATTATTAAACACTTTCTCATAAATACAATTAACAACTATATTGTTTATCTGGGAAATGGACGATAATAATTACCAACTCATATAATATACTGTCAAGGCTTTTATATCCGATTTTTAAGATGAAATCGTTAAAGGAACTTCAAATAGTCGAAATAATTAAAAGAGGAAAAAGTATTACAGTTTAGGTATGTATCGGAGACTTTTAACAATACTTTCAGAAATGAACACATATGTAAGCAACTAAGAAATAAAAATTCCCATAAAATGCCTTATACAATATTATTAACAATGTTGAATTAAGTCTTCTTCACTAGAATCACTGAAGTCAGGTATTATAATTATTGCTCTCGTCCTCAACTGCCGTTGCTTCGGCAAACCCCTTGCACCCACAGTTCTCGATGATTCAGATTTGAGTTGCTGAGCACGAGTAACTTTCTGGTGCACTGTTGATCAAAATTCCGGCCTGGTAGTTGGCACGTTTATTGTGTTTTCTCAAGGTGTCTTTACAAAGATACATTTGGAAGCTCTCAATCTGGCCCTCTGAACATCTGGTAACGCAGCTCATTTCACCTTGCGTTTGGGGGCATACGGCTGGAAGACAAATTCTTCTTTGCTGTCATCAACATCATTATACATCATCCAATCTTTGCCTAACTTCCTGAATGCTTCAATAAATCTTTGTTCCTTTTTGCACAAAAGCTTTTAACATTCCCCTGGCCAGCTAAAGCACTGATTGTGTCACAGCCAGACCAGCAGTAATACCCAATAAGAGCTGTAAAAAGCTGTTCGCCTAAGGTAGATACTATCTGGGATACTTGCATATCTGTTAAAACTGTTTTGTTTGTTTCCCGATTCAGAAGTTTTTGCTTTTTATGGTTTTTCAAAAACCTACAGCCAAAACTAATACATCTGTATTGATTGAAGAGCAAAGAACTGATTCAGATGATGTAGCGGCGTTTCTTGCATGCAGCATCATTCTGGAATCAGCTTATTCTTGAGTGCAGAACAGTTCAGGAACATTTTTGCTCCTAATATAAATGATCATGAAGCAGATCTCACCAACTGCTACGAAGATTTCTAGGTTTCCAATTATGTTTTCAAATTTCTCCTCTTACAAACTGCAAAAAAAGAATTTTATCATTATATTTTTCCCGCTCCAAAGATTTGATCGAAACCTCTGAATAATGTATGTCAACCCTCCGACCTATATTAAAAACCTGCTTGAGAAAATTCGTTAAGAATTCGTAAAACTTTTTTGTTATCCTTTGATGGACTGAAGCACGGCCATTGAATCAATGATGCAGGCCGAATCTTTTTCCGGCAGACTGGCAGGGGTGGTGTATACTTCCAAAAAATTAGATAACACTGATTTGTAGGTTTTCTTCAAAGGCCCATTAACATTCACCGGCGCCAGAGGATATCTGAATCCTTCCATCATGTCAAGTTGTTGGTTTTCTGCAATAAAGGTCATTTTGCTGAATAAATTTCGATTGCACTGGAGGATTACTTCTTTGTTTCCAACCTTGGTTTTTTTGCTCTTCTTTAGTCTACTAATCTTAAGACCAACTTTCTTAATACGTTTATGAAACCCTTCTCCTTTAGCTAGCCGAAACGTGAACTCTTAATAAGCTATTTTCCCCTTGTTTTCCGAATCAATGTGATCAGAAGAACATATATTCCAGTAGGCAAATATACAATATCTTAAGGGTTGGGATCGAAGGGGTTCGTCCACTCGGCTAGAAGTTCAGTGAGAGTTGTCACGTCTTTCTCATCTCTAAGTGTCCTTGGGCTTTGGAGGTCAGGGTGTCACTGATCTGTTTCGCTGGATGATAGAATGCTGACGAGGTTCTTTAGCTCTGTACTCAGCATTAACATATTACCGTACTACAGCCTACTTTTTCAGACTGAAATCCTTAGTACCTTCAGGAGTTTGGGTGTCGTTGTTTACAGTCTCTTTGATGGCTTGGTCCACTGGAATTCTAGAAAATGGGTTGTTGCTTCTTATTTGTACTGAAAACCTCCTTCTACATAATATTGGTGAACATATGGGCTCTCCTTCTAGTTTAGATAATTCAAGAAAGTGTTATGATAGATAATGTGAGTAGTTCACTCTATCCAGCGCAAAAATTCAAGGCACAATTTGTTCAACAGCAGCTAAAAACAGAAAAAAAAATTCCTTCTCGATTAGTCCGAAGAAAAACGGAAAGTAGCTCCACTAGGGCGATATATTTCATCCGAAAGGACAACATTTCTTCATTACTTGTAAGAAGATGTATCAAGTAGAGTGGCTTGAACATGTTCATCTTGAAGTACAGAGTTAAGGGATGTATAGTTCATAATTAGTGATGTTCATTTCCCAGGTAAATTGTATAATTGTTAATTGTATTTATTACTCAAATCCGATGCACCGAGAGCTGTGGGTGCAAGGGGTGTTCCAAAGCAACAGCAGATGAGGAAGAGTGAAATTATAATAACTGATTACAGTGATTCTTGTGAAGAAGACTTATTTCAAGATTGTACATAAAATTATATCCAAAATCTGGGTGCCTCAACCTCCTGGAACCCTCTGGGCCTCCATGGCCTGTATAGGGATCACTTTACCTTTACCTTTACATAATATTATAGGCTATAAGGCATTTTATAGGAATTTTTATTTCTTAGTTGCTTACGTCCTGTGTTCATTTCTGAAAGTATTGTTAAAAGTCTCCGATACATACCGGTACCTAAATTGTAATACTTTTTTCCTTTTTTTAATTATTTCGACTATTTGAAGTTCCTTTAACGATTTCATCTTAAAAATCGAAGATAAAAGCCTTGACAGTATATTATATGAGTTGGTAACTGTTGATGTCCATTTCCCAGATAAATGATATAATTGTTAATTGTATTTATGAGTAAGTGTTTAATAATCATGTTAAAAATAGTGCACATTAGTAGGTAATGTAAATTTATCTAGTAATAAAGCAATTACTGAGGTTAAAAATAAATAAAGTGCAGGATTTTACGCCAAGTCTCGCCTCTCGCTAGGCTGCACCGAGCGCTCGGTCAACATGATCAACCCGCTCCGCCCGCTTTGAATCTGGATATCTCGGATTCTATTGATCCGATCTTCGATTTCATTTTTGCGTTTTAAAGGTGAGATGTGTCTCTACAACGTTTGTTTCAGACACTTTTTTGATATACCCAATGGTTAGAGTAATAAACCGCAAAACGTAAATGTCAAAAATCTATTTTTCCGATTTTTAGAGTTTTGACCAATAAATACTAGTTTTTTGGCCACATACATGTGGAACAAACATGTAGCCAGAAGAATAACCTACATTTTGAAAAAACAAAATTCAAGATTGATGAACCCAGTCCCGAGATATCTCAATATGAAACGTCAAATCGCCTTTCTTGTATGGAATTATCACATGTTTGGTTTGGAAATTGAAGATGTTGTTGACGAATGATTGTAAGATAGTTCTTCTTGCATGCATTATAAGAGTAATTAATATTAATATATTTAAGGTATGTCATTATAATTAAGATTAATATCAATATATATGTTTTTACCTGTGACTTCTGTCGTTTCCATACATGTAGGCCTAACCGACAAAATAGCATATATTCAATACTACACTTATTACATTAAATTAGTATTACGTTGAAATCTTTAGAAATTGAAATATATTGTTCTACTTCAAAACCGTCATCATTCATTTTAAGTGTATTTTATTGTGATAATAACATTTAATATCATATTTAGTACTTAATCCTTAACCCAGATTTTAGCAAGTTTTTGGATAGGCCTATATCATAATTCAGGTAGTATGGCAATGCATGGAAAATTGAAGAACTAATAAAAAAAAAACACAATGGGCAGACTTAGTTTTGCATAAAAGAATGAGCTGAGGTAGGTAATGATTGAAACTGAATAACTTGGATTAGAAGTATTTGTATAAGGCTCTCATGTGTAATCTATTTAATAAGCAGATTAAAGAATTGTTTATCTGGGAGCAATAATTACAGACACAAGTAATATTAAGGCCGAATTTAAGTGTAGACACAAATCAGGAAATGCTAGTTTTTATGCAAGTAAGAAATTCTTATCTTCTCGTCAAATGTCCACAAATCCAAAAATAAAAATTTATAATACAATTATCCTGCCGGTTGTATTATATGAGACATTATGTGAGACATGGTAGCTTACTCTTCGCGAAGAACAAAATCTGAAAGTGTTCGAAAACAGGGTGCTTAGGAAAATATTTGGGCCTGAGAGAGATGAAAATGGGGACTGGGGAAAACGGCTTGATGACGAGCTTCATAACCTGTACTCGTCACCGGATATAGTAAAGCTAATTAAATCATGGAGGATGAAATGGGCTGGACATGTTGCACGCATGGGGGAAGAAAGACATATTTAAAAAATATTGACGGGGAGACCCGAAAGGAATAGAGCACTTGGAAGACCTAGACGCAGGTGGGAGGACAATATTAGGATAGATTCAAGGGAAGTAGGATTTGCAAGTGATGGTTGGATGGAGATAGCGCAGTATAGGGTTGAATGGCGGACTCAAGTAAGCGCGACAATGAACCTTCGGGTTCCATAAAACAGATAATGTTCATTTAGCTTGCTTAGGAATTGTCTATTCCATTGAGTAAGTAAGTAAGTAAGTATCTTCAGATTATGTAGACTGCCTATTATGCATTTTTTCAGAGCATAATAAAGTGTGATCTAGTAGTAGCCTATGGGAAAATGGTGTAGGAATTAATCATGTATTAGGTATCCAGAAAAAAGCAATTAGAATAATAACAAATGCTAAAAAATTAGAGCATTGCAAACCACTATTTATTGAGACAGGCTTACTAACAATAATAAATTTGTATATTTTTTATGTCTTGTCATTAGTAAAATATAACATAAAAAGCTATCAAACACGAAGTGCTTATTTATCAGACCAGAAATCAAAATAAATTTGGGAAAACATTATATAACAAATTACCATATAAACTTCAAGAAATGTCCCCAAATTTGTTTTCACAAAAAACTATATACCTAGCTTTAAAAAATCCTTTTTTTTTTTATAATGTTAAAGAATACTTAGAATCAGATTTACAAATAGAATAGAGCAACTTACCGTAAGTAATTACATGTGTAATCTGTAAGTATATCCTAGAATTTGTAGGAAGTTTATATAGTGAAGTTATAATCAATTGAAACTTGAGATGGAGGTTTAACATACGTAACTTCACTTAATTCAAGCACTGACCTGAACCAGATGGAGTATAGCTGATGATGAGTCATGAAGGATTGCTCGAAACATGTTCAGGTCAGTGCTTGAATTAAGTGAAGTTACGTATGTTAAACCTCCATCTCAAGTTTCAACTGTAAGTATATGTTGTTCATTTAGTGTCACTTGGGTTATGGCATTAGTAGGCCTATAACCTAGCTAGAATAATAATTTTGACTATTGTTATTAAGTTTGTAAGATTGTAAATATTCATAGCTTAGGTTCTTAAAGATGTGTATTAATGTAAATAGCTAATGTGACCGATTGCAGTTGGTACTGCCTAAGTGTTATCAAATATCAAATATATTTTAATTTCTAAACATTTCAACGTAATATTAGTTTAACGTAACTCTTGCTAATGAAACGAATAATTATATTCAAATATCACACTTAACTAGCAAGGAATAAAATAGTTTAAAACATAAGAATCTGGGCCCTAGTAATAAATGTTGTATTGAATTCGTGCGAATTTGTCGGTTAGACTTACATAATGAAAAGAGAAGTCACTGGTAAAACCATTCGTATTGATAAAAATAAATTATTTGGAGTTAAAGGAAAGGTAATGTTCACTCTAACGAATTAAATTTTCAGGCATATATGCCTACTTCACATTTCTTGCTGAGCAGACAAATAGCTTCTTGCCAGATTTTCCAGGCGGAGCTAGTCGAAACAGTCGGCCTCACTTTCTGTGCTGGAGTGCTAACTCCAGTTCTGTTCCAGCTCAATGGCAGCGACTGCCAGCGAGTAAAAGAAAGCAACATTGCCAAATTCTCAATTCGATACTTTTCGATTACAAAAATGTAAAGATTACACTTTTATTTCCAGAAGTAAATTACGAGTAAAAATTTCATTTTTTTAAAAGTAACGATTACAAGTAAATGGGACCAAAAAAGGGATCGTTATTGTAATCAGATTACTTTTACTCAATTACTTCCCATCACTGGTAACATACTTGTTCTATTGTAATATTGTAAAGTTCATTTGTATTAATCCTGGTTGAATGGAAGAGAAGGCCTAATGGCCTGAATTCCACCAGGTAAAATAAACCAATTCTAAATTCTAAATTCTAAAACAAGAAGTAGTGTTACATACAGCCAATGATGGAAAACTCCATGTAGCAGGAAAGGCCATGGTAAATATGAAATTAGGGAAAGCATGTATAAGACATCCAATGTGGGTGGTATAGGATTTAGCAAACGAATGTCTGTTGGGTAATGATTTCAATCATCGATTCAATGCCCAAATTAATTTTGAGGATAGAAATGTTAAATTCCAAGTTCACAACGAACAAGTTAAAATAAAATTTGAAAAACAAGAGAGTCAGGAAAACTACCCATTCCTTGGATGCAGGTTGAGCAGCTGAAGGTAGAAAACCCAACAATAAGGGTTGCACAAGAAGTCAAAGTGCTGGCCCATACAATGAAAAAAGTTAAAGTGAATATTAAGGGTAATCTGGAAACAAACGAAGGACTTTTCACGCAAGATTTAGCGTTAGAACAGAAATATAATATTATTATTCCTGAAGCCTTAGTCTCAAATACAACTGAATGGATTTTCTTAATAAATGAATCGAATAGAAATCACACTCTATTTAAGAATACCAAACTAGGGACAGTAGCTGAGATTAGGGATATAAAGCAGAACAAAGCTAAAACAGAAGAATATATTTACAAAACACAAATAGTAACAGATTCCCCAAATATAGATAAAATTTATGTGAATCCACAACTAGAGCATTCACATAAGCAAGCTATCTCCGACCTGTTAAATGAATATAAAGATCGCTTTGCGTCTGGTATAGATGACCTTGAAGTAACAGACGTATGTGAGATGCGCATAAACTTAAAAGATGACATCCCAGTTCATCAACCTCCATACAGAGTAAGCCCCAGGGACAGGGAAGTAATAATTACAGAAATAGATAGAAAGCACAGATCATAGAACCTGCCATAAGTAGCTATGCTGCACCTATTCTTATAGTACCGAAAAAAGGAGGAGGAAAAAGACTTGTAACTGACTACAGAAAACTTAACAATCTCATTGTAGACTCGAAATACCCTCTTCCTCGCATAGACAGTATTTTAGACGGTCTAAGAGATGCTAAGTATTTTCATTGTTTAGATATGTATAGTGGTTATTACGCTATTCCAATTGCAGAGGAGGACAGACATAAAACAGCATTCGTAACGGAAAATGGATTGTTCCAGTACAGGGTCACCCCATTCGGGTTAAAATCAAGCCCTGCAGTGTACTGTCGAATGATAGATTTAGTATTAAGTGGCCTAAAATGGCACACAGTGCTTTCTTATGTTGATGATCTCATATACCCTATAGATCAGTAGAGGAAGGCATTGAAAAAACAAGAAAAGTTTTAAACAGATTAAGAGAAGCTAAGTTAAAACTAAATTCTAATAAATGTCATTTTGGTTATGAAGAAGTATCTGTTTTAGGCCATGTGGTAAATGGAAAAGGTATTTTACCGTCACCAGAAAAATATGAAGCAGTAAAGAATTGGGAAAAACCCCAAAACATCAAAGAATTAAGAGGAATCATTGGTTTAGTATCATATTTCAGGAAATTTATACCAGTTTGCACAAATATCTGCGCCATTAATGAATCTACAAAAGAAAGGTGTTAAATTCGAATGGAAAGAAACACACCAAAAATCCCTCCAGATACTCCAAGAAAAATTAACAAATCCACCTTTACTAGCTCATTTTAGGGAAAATGCTGACACTACACTAGCAGTAGACACGTCGCAGCTGGCGCTAGGAGTATGCTGCTACAAAAGGGCGACGATGGATTAAATCACCCTTTAGTTTATATATAAGCCGTAAATTAACAGAAGCCGAATCGAGGTATCCAACAACTCACCGCGAATTAATGGCCCTTACATGGAGCTGTGTAAAACTTAGACATTATTTAATAGGCATACATTTTACAGTGTTCACAGATCATGCATCTTTACAACATTGGGAAAGTTTCGATAATTCTGCACCTAGAGTTAATCAGTGGCGGCTCGTGGCCGGAAAATTAGGTGAAGAGAAAGAAATGCCACATGCTTATGTTAATAACGGAATTCACCCAATAACGGCTCGTGGCTCAAAACGAGGGTGTGCTGCAAATATCATTTCATACAGCAAACTTAAAATATTTTAAAAAATTATTAGTAGGCCTATCTAAACTGCTCGTCTCTTAATCCATCTCTGGGAACTCTCACGCGATTATTTTTTGTTAATTTCTCTCGTCTCGTCGAACGTTGTGTGAGTTGTGTGACGAGAGAAAATAGTACAAAAATAATAACAATAATAATAATGATGATAATAATAACAGTAATAACAACAACAATAATAACAATAATAATTAGGGCAGGGCAAATCGCGTGAGAGTTCCCCGGAAATGGAATAAGAGACGAGAAAATAGTATTTTTAATGATCGAGGTAGAGGAAGTCGCTTAGTGTTCCCAGTGCGACAGAATACTTAATCGGGGTTGGGGAATCCGGGTTTTTCTGAATTTAACACATTCGAATTTGGCGGCGTTAGACCGTCAGACGGTGGAAGATCTAACGTGCCCACCTCTTTCTCCTCTTGCCAGATAATTACATTGATATTAGAAATTGGCAAATTCCAGCCAATCTCCCCCTAGCTAACCCAAATTTCAACACACCACAGTGTGTTGACTTACTCTTAGGAGTAGAAGTTTATTCACAAATAATGCAGGATGGCATAATCAGTGCTCCTGATCATCCCACAATTCAGAATTCTCAGTTAGGATGGACTTTTTCTGGAAGGTTACCATCACTTAACACTTCTAGGCAAATGCATTTAACCTCAAGTCATCAAGATGACAATTTCCATCAATCTAGCAATGACAATGTCAGACGACTTGTCAATTCTTCTTCTCCAAGGCGATTCAAAGGAAATCGCACAAATCAAACTGTTAATGCCAATGCAAATAATGATAAACAATATTCTGCATTCTTAAATGTTGATCAATCAATAAACAATCAACTGTCTAAGTTTTGGGAACTCGAAAGTGTAGCAAATAGTGCACCTTTCCCTCAAGACACACACTGTGAAACATACTTCACAGAAACTACCACAAGAGATCTTGACGGAAGATATGTCGTCAAGCTTCCCTTCAATGCCCCACCAGAATCAATAGGTAGCACCAAGCAGCAAGCCTATCAACGATTCAACTCACTCGAAAAACGTTTGGCAAATGATGCTGAACTTTGCCAGCAATATGGTGATTTCATGACTGAGTATCAGACCCTAGGCCACATGGAGCCTGCGGAATCTGAACAGCCTGAAACCTTTGATTACATAATCCCTCATCACCCGGTGATGAAACCATCCAGCAGTACTACTAAACTAAGAGTAGTATTTGATGCTTCTGCTAAATCAACAAACAAAAAGTCATTAAATGACATACTTTATGTAGGCCCCACAGTCCAACCAGATCTATTTTCAATACTATTGCGATTCAGACTGAATCCTATTGCTTTTACTTCTGACATCGCTAAGATGTACAGACAAGTACTCATATCTCCTGAACAACAGCATTTCCAACAAATACTTTGGAGGGAACAACCTTCAGAGCCCATCAAGATTTTCAATCTTAAGACTGTGACTTATGGCACAGCACCAGCCGCATTTCTAGCAACTCGAGCCCTTAAACAACTTACAATTGACGAGGGTAAAGATTTTCCACTAGCTTCACACATAATAAATAATTCTACGTATGTCGACGACATAGTGGCAACCGCCTCTAATATTGAAGAAGCACAGCAAATGATTTCTGAATTAAACACTTTGCTTCCCATGGGTGGATTCCAACCTAGAAAGTGGAGTTCAAATCTGCCACAACTTCTAGAAAACATACCAGTCGAGTCAAGAGAAACTCTTGATAATCGCACATTTGGTGACTCAGATGCCAGCTCTATTAAAGCATTAGGCTTAATATGGCAACCATCTAATGATTTATTGCGAGTAGAAACATCCATAGATTCTTCTAAACCTTTTGTTAAGTGTACAAGAAGAACACTACTTTCTTGTATTGCGTCAATATTTGACCCCTTAGGCCTCATCTCTCCCATAGTTGCACATTGCAAAATCATATTTCAATCCTTATGGAAGGAAACTACCTCCTGGGATCAACTTATACCTGAATCGATCGCCAAAAAATGGCTGACGGTTCACAACCAACTACATTCAATTTCTCAAATTGCTATTCCTCGGTTTGCATTAATTCCAAACGCAATTTCAATAGATTTGCATGGATTTTGCGACGCTAGCGAGCAAGCTTATGGCGCTTGCATCTATTTATGCTCTACCAATCAAGAGGGTGAAACTCAAGTATCTTTACTATGTGCAAAGTCTAAAATTGCACCTATCAAAGCGGTTACAATTCCCAGATTAGAATTGCTAGCTGCCCATTTATTATCTAAACTCACCCACAATGTTTTGCCTACACTACAGCTCGACATTAATTCAGTAAATTTGTGGAGTGATTCAAATATAGTTTTGAGTTGGTTGAGTCGCTCTCCAACCACACTCAAGACATTCGTTGCAAATAGAGTTGCGGATATACAAGAGTATACTGCAGACTTTATTTGGAGACATGTATCATCAAGTGATAATCCCGCAGATTTGATATCTCGAGGTTCGACACCCGAGGATTTAATTCATAACGATTTGTGGTGGATTGGCCCAGAATGGCTGTCCAAGGACACCTCATACTGGCCAACCAATAACACACAAGCTATCTCAGAACCACTGCCAGAAGTCAGGGTAGTAGCTCATATCACTACTGTTGATAGTACCTTTCAATCTTGGTTTTCCAAGTTTTCTTACTTAAAATCTCTCCGCATTATGGGTTATGTATTAAGATTCATACATAATGCAAAACCTAATAACCAACGTCTTAGTGGATCTTTATCTCCTGATGAGATAACAAGTTCAATGCACTGTTGTGTAAAAAATGTCCAGCGTCAGGCATACGCTGAAGAAATAGGACTATTGTCAGCAGGAAAGGAAATTCCAACCTCCAGTAAAATTCTTAATTTATGCCCATTCTTAGATTCTGACAACATCCTACGTGTTGGCGGACGATTAGAAAGATCTAATCTTCCATTTGAATCAAAACATCAAATGCTATTGCCATGTGATCATGATTTCACAAAGCATTTAATTCACTATACACATTTTCAACTGCATCATGCAGGACCACAACTTATTATTACTCATCTCAGAGAAAGATTCTGGATTCCTTCAATCAGAAGAATAATAAGATCTGTAATAGGAAAATGTAACACATGTTTCCGCTTTAAAGCACAGCCCTTTCAACAAAAAATGGCTGACTTGCCTGCCGCCAGAATAACTCCAATACCACCATTTACAAATGTTAGTTTAGATTATGCCGGCCCATTTACAATAAAGTATGGTGGTCCAAGATCTAAAATTACTACCAAGTCATATATTGCTCTCTTTGTGTGCATGTCCACAAAAGCAATACACTTAGAGTTAGTAACCACACTTACTTCTAAAGCATTTCTAGCTGCTCTGTCTAGATTTACTAGCCGCAGAAGCATTCCCCATTCGATTACATCCGACAACGGAACAACTTTCGTTGGAGCTTGTAATGATTTGAAACAATTGAGTGACTTATTGTCCTCGTCTGAATTTCAAAATACTGTTAAAGATGCTACCTCACATCTTAGCCTTAACTGGCATTTTTTACCGCCTTACTCTCCTCATATGGGTGGACTGCATGAAGCTGCAGTACGCTCAGTCAAACATCACCTGAAGCGAGTGGCTTCAGATCTCACTCTCACCTACGAAGAGCTATCGACTTTGTTGATCCAAATCGAAGCTATCCTTAATTCACGACCATTGCTCTCACTTCATGAAGAGATCGATGATTTCCAATATTTGTCTCCAGGACATTTTCTTGTGGGCAAACCACTCATTTCATTGCCATCTCCAGACTTGTCTGGAAGCTACACATTACGCTCTCAGTGGAAAACACTGCATAATTTTACTGTTGATTTGTGGAAGAAATGGTCTTCTGACTATCTTCACACACTCCAAAGGCGTTCCAAATGGAGCTCTAAATCTCACAATGTATCCATTGGTACACCAGTACTTCTCATTGAAGATAATGTGCCACCCTTTAAATGGATTTTAGGCATAGTTGATCAAATTCACCCTGGATCTGACGGTCTCGTAAGAGTAGCTACTGTCAGAACTTCTTCAGGTCAATATAAAGGACCAATAGTGAAACTCGCCCCTCTTCCCATAAATGGAGAAGATTAATTATACTTAATAAATTGTATAACCTAAAATTGTTTTTTGTAGAACCTTTAAATAATTATAGTTTTGTTCCATTATACATTCTCTTTGTTTGAATAATTATTTGCATAATTATTGCGGGCAATATGTATAATTACACAAAACTTTGAAGTAAAACTATGATTTTTCGTAACCAAACATAGGCCTAAATTACGACATCATATTAAAGTCATTTTATTGTAGATATTTCCACATTTATGTTCAGATTTAATATTTGACACGTAGATGTAGATTCTGAACTTAGTTTTGTATAATCTATCATAATTTAATATTACTCAATCTAAATAAGATAGTTTGTAAGAAACATAACCCCACTTTTAAACGTGCATATTCATGTTTGATATTTACGTTCCACGGACTTTAGAATAATGTTAAAGTGTCTGGCATCATACTCACAGCTACACATATTTAATATTATTCCGTTAAAACCATTATTTGTTTATTAAAAGAAATAAATAGTTATTACATGTTTGTTTCGCATGGCGATCCTCATCTATTATGGTGAAATCTTTGCGAGAGTACCTCGATCTGACAATATATCGATACTGACTCGTTTCGATTTTCAATGCTGCCAATTTCCAACAAAAAACTCATATAGTTTTTTCATACAAATATGCAAGTTTTTATTATTATATAGATTTTTTATATAATGTTTATATTTGATTTATACTTTAAATCCATGGTGTTATTGTCCATTGCATTTGTTAGTATTTTTTCACGTCAAATTTACTTGTGACGCATTTTCTTACAAATATAATTTTGCTAAGTTTATTGGGGATTTCCCTTTGAAAGTCAGTACAATGTTCAAAGCATTCAGTTAGTTTAGTTCACACGTCGTGTCTCAAGAAAGCAGACGTTGGTTCTCATTCACTCCTGTTTTGGGAAAGTATTTCTCAATAACATCAATCATCATCAGCTTTCAGTATCCAAGGAACTGGAAGCTTGAACTACTACTACAATCTTCAATCCAGCAAGGATTTTCAACTTTAAATCATCAATTTTCAGATAAGAAATTTGATTACTAACATCACTCAAACAATAGCGTTGCGTGGGCACGCTTAGTATATCTTGTTAAGTTACTTCTTATATCTACTAATTGAAGAAAATCTTCAATTTCACATCTACTTTTAATTGAAACTAATTTCAATTAATTAAAAAACTAATTTCTACAGTGAAGAAGGAACTTCACAAACTTTCTTTGTTTCGCTTGGTGACGCTCAGCATAGGCACGCCAAGGTGACGTCATATAGACGCCTGCAATTTCAACATATCCGTTTTCCTTTGTGAACATTTCCAACACATTTCAAAGTGTTTAACTTATATATCTAACTTCAGGATTTATAGACAATCAATACATTACACATTACACATTATTAAGTGTAATTTATTACTTTAAGAAATACTTCATCATAATTAATTTATAAACATTATTTGGAACTTTAACTTCAACTTCAGTACAAACTGCTACAGTTTTAATTATCATCATCAGCATCAAGAAATTTCATCTCTTCAAGATCTTCCATTCTTCAAGCATCAACTTCAACAATCTTTCAGTGTATATTATAATCTCAGTTTTTAGTGTTAAAATAAATATCATTTATTCACCAGAAGGTTACAAATTCTTGTTCTTTCATGTATAGGCAAGGCGAAGGTTTCAGAACTTTACAGTCCACTCTTACCTAATTCCATTTCCAATCTATCATTTCATCTACTAGCCTCCTATACAGATTGCAAAGCCAGTACCAGATGCCACTGCACAAGAAGCCGCAATTTTTTTAAGGTCAGTTATTTGCAGGCTGGGATGTTTTCGGGAATTACTTTCAGATAGAGGATTGCATTTCAAAAGAGTTGGCGTTAAGAATGGGAACTAAGCCAATATATACCACTAGTTATTCCCCAAGCACTAATGGGCTAACGGAATCATTAAAAAAAGTTATTGCTAATTTTTTAGCCATGTTCACAAATAAAGATCAAACAGACTGGGATTTATATGTAGAGTTAGCTGCTTTCAGTCATAATGTAAGTAAGTCAAAGTTACGGAGTATCTACTACATGGGTATAGTGCTAATTTACCACTGGATGTTTCAATCTTAAAAACCGAGAAAAATCAGGAACCATAGCTCCAACGGATTAAAAACTTCAATAAAGATAGAGAGAAAACAAGGGACAGCATTAGAAAAGCACAAAAGGAACAGAAGAAAAATTATGATAGACTCCATAGACCAGTATCATTTCATGAAGGTCAACTTGTGCTAATATGGGTTCCCAAAAATGAAAAAGCAAAAAATTATCAAATAACTGGTGGGGTCCGTTTAAAGTAATTAAGAAAGTAAGCAATCTTAATTACATAGTCCGAATAAAATCATGGGGGAAGTGGAATGAAGACGCCATTCACGTGAGAAGAATGAAACCATTTTATGGTAGGAGACCCAACGGTCGCTAGTGCTAGCAATAAAAGTAAATTGAAGTTTCTTCTCTCCCCAGCATGAATTATTAGGTACAATATGAAACTTTTAACACTATATAATGTATATAAATATAATAAGTAGGCCAATAATGTATTTTTTAAAATAAACTTGCCATCAAGCAATCGGGTCTTTTATGCTGGCATTGAGAAACAGTTAGTTACAATGGGTGCATTCCTGGATGAAATCAGGTTGAAATCAAGTGTGTCAAAACGCAACGTCTGGTAAAATCAGCTGACAAATAATTTGCTGATTATAACATTACATAAGAAGACTTAGGTTTATTGTTTATTGTTTACTGTTTATTTGTGTTAGTGTTACATACATTCGTGGTCTTGTGGTTAGCGTGGCTGACTACAGATCCATCGGCCCGGGTTCGATTCCCGGTACCTCGGATTTTTCTGAGGTAGGGAGGTCTGGTAGGGGTGCACTCAGCCTCGTGATTCAAAATTGAGGAGCTACTTGATAGAGAAGTAGTGGCTCCGGTCAAGAAAACCACCATTAACAGCCATGGGTGTCGGCATGCTGACCACATGCCCCCCAATCCTTCCATCTGCCTACGGGAGATGATGCAGCGGTAGGGTGGTAGGCCTTGTCCCTCCGGGGATGTAGCGCCACGGAGTTTAGTTTAGTTACATACATTATCACATATTATTTAGATCAGGGGTGCACAACCTTAATTAAACCAAGGGCCATTCTATTATAAAAAAGTCACAGAGGGCTGCAGTGTACCATCATCCAATCCTCCACTGTAGGCCTGATTATACCTTACTTTTGAATGAGGACTTATCATTATTTAATGTACTGGCATGCCTACTAATTAATTACTAGTCATAACACAAATGTTACTCACCTTTTAATGAGAAACTTGACACTGCTTCAGTTTTGTCAACTTTTCAATATTAGGTCCAATGTTTGATATTGCAATACGCATACTCGCTTCCAAATAATGTTCATCTGTAAGTCTGGATCGTGTTTTAGATTTCAATTGTTTCATAACCGAAAATGACTGTTCACAGACATACGTGCTACCAAATAAAGTTTCCATTTTCAATGCTTGGCCATACAGATTGTGCATTTCTTAGGTAAGTGCAGCTTGTAGAAATCAAGGTGTGATACACCATCAAATTTTGCTTTCAATTCTGAGTTACTCTGGATATCAAAATTCCATCTGAAAAATTTCAGGCACTGTCTCAATATCAAAGGGTAGGGAAAGTAATTCAAATGATTTTCAAACTTCCGAACATCCTGAAAACGGGTGTTGAACTCTTCTGTAAGATTTTTCAAGAGGTCAACGTATTTCCCAAAATTAGATCTGTTCGTAGATTCCATCATTTTTCTCATTGTCGGAAAATTGACAAATACTCCACTTCTTAATTGTGTCTGCCAAACTTCAAGTTTTCTTTCAAAAGATTTGATTAAATTAAACAGATGATGGATCATGTGGTTTTTGCCTTGCATTTTGGTATTCAGTTCATTAAGGTGCTGAACCATATCAACCAGAAATGCCAAATCAGAAATCCAATCACTGCTGTCCAGTTCTTCCACCTTAAAGTTTTGATTTGTCAAAAACAAACGAATTTCTCCCCGAAGTTCATACACTCGTTTCAACATGTTACCTGCACTTAGCCATCGAACTTGTGTGAAATATAAGACATCGTCATAATCTGCTTCCGAATCAGCTAAAAATTCTTTGAATCAATGGCTCTGATATTGACGTGTTTAGTGTGTTAAAGAACTAGTCCATTAATGGAATTTTGAAACCAAATCATATTCATGCGGCTCGGGGGCCGCGGGTTGTGCACAACTGATTTAGATTATTTCACCATTAGTACAAGTAAAAACAAATACCAACAGAAAATACTAGTTTTAATTTAGCATTTAAAATGCAAGGTAAGCCCCTAGTACGCTTGAATTAGTTTATAAGTTTTTTCTTTGACGTGTCCAATATCATGTATATGATCTTACGGATGAATAAATTATTATTATTATTATTAATTATTTCATAGTCTGCATTCTTTATGATTGCTGGATTAATTTTCCTCATTCAATATAGGAATGTCATGTCATTTTATGTAATTATTATTGCAATTAGTCAATAATAAATATATATAATATATGTACAACAAGACTTACGAAAAACATATTATAGTCCATAATTATGAAAGAATGTCTTAATAATATAACTTTTCTCCGTTTCAGGTGAAAAAGAAAAATACTATATACATTATATACATCATACCATTACATTTTTGTTTGTAATGAGAAGCAACTCAAGAAGAAAAGCGCTTAAGTAACACATTCTACGAAGCATGCATGCAAAATGAATTACTATATAAAATGATAATGTAGGCCTACATAAATAATTATACTTATAAAACAAAATCTCACGTATACACAAGGGGCCCCGAAAGAAAAAAAAAAGTGTTAACTGTCAATGTTATATTTTGTAAAATGTAAAATTTTAACTAAGATATATGTACCAAATATGTATATATGTATATATTTCAGATGTGGCGACTACTTGTGGTGTTTCTTCCTATAATAATTGCAGCTGAAAGGGAAGACAGAGTTCACTTCCTAATCTCGGGGCCTATACACTTTCATAAGAACACTAGAAAGGAAGTATACGAGTCATCCTTTCCATTGCGATATAGAGTACCGATGATAATAGAAACTCTACATCCCATACCAGATATTTCAGGGGCATTCTGTGCACACCAGGAGGATGATGCCAGAAAACACAACAATTATTAAATGAGATTAAAAAAATTAATAATGAAAATGAGAAATATTTAATTGAAAACAGAGGAGGTCAACGCAATCGTCGTGCCCTTGATTTCATAGGTAGATTTATGAAATTCTGTTGTGGGGCAGCAACAGATGTGGACCTTCAAATTGTAGCAATAAATAACAAAAACATAGCGGAACATTATAATACGATGGTGAGAGTTGTCAAAGAATATGGATTATCATTAGACACACTCTCATCAGAGTATAAAAACCAATCCATGGAGATGCACCAGGCTTTAAGAAATTTCACTAGCCAAGTAAATATTATAAATAATCAAATAAAAAATGCAACCTCTTCAGAATTTGGCGTGGTGCGTCACCAAATTTTAGGATTAATAGGAATCATAGCTCAAGTTTCTAATACGGTTTTTACAATTTCGGAAAACATGAGGATGGTTCAATCAACCATGCTCTGTGGAGAAAATAAATTCCCTTTTACACTAGTTGGGAAACAGACATTGAGGAAAGATTTGGAAGCCATCCAAAAGACATTGAATGATCAAAATTATGAACTCGTTTTTGGTCCATTGCACATAGAATTTTATTTCACTGCACCTATTACAAGCTGCATTCAAACGGTAGTAGAAACTTTAGTTATCATAAAAATTCCCATCAGGAAACAAATAAGATATGACATTTACGAGGTACAACGCATACATTTTAAATGGAATAATCAAATTTGTTTTTTAGATATTCCGAAAGTTAATGTAGTATTTGAAAATGGGTCTATCTCAAGAATTGTAGCTAACAATAATTATAACAAAAAGGAAGAATATTTATGTAAAATCCCAAATCACCTAACAGAAACATATTCATTTTTAGAGTGTTTTAAATATTTGTTGTGGAATGCAATGCAATCTCACAACAACAATAAATGTGAATTTAAATGTAAGAAAGAAGATAAATTTTTACAAATTATTGACTTAGGTTTTGGAGATTACATTGTAACAGCCCAAAATAGGGTAGAATTTAAATGTGGAAACAGTAATGTAAATATAACGAATACTGAATCAGAAATGGGTGCTCTCAAAATTCACCTACCGTGCGAGTGTAGTCTTCATCTGCAAGGAATAACAATAATTTCTGAAACTTATCCTTGTGATAAAGACCACGGATCCAAAATCTAAATAGTTCACAATGTTCCTAGCATACTAACCAATTTACATGGTATTAATATACAACATTTCAATCAGTGTTGGGCACTAATCAATTAATTTTTCAATCAACTCGTTAATTGACTAAAAATTTAATTGCAATTAAACGTTTAATTGCATATGGCAATTAAATTAATTGCAATTAAACGTTTAATTGCATATTGCAATTAAATTATTTGGATTAATGTATGTTAATCGTAACTCGCAATTAAAATGATTGCAATTAACTTGTTTAATTGTTCTATGAAACAATTAAAACTAACAATTAACTTACTTACCTTTACTGAAATCAGTTAAAAGTATTACAAGATTTTTAAAATTTTACCTACATTAATAAAAATCAATACTACTTATTGATTAAAAAAACGAATATCATCCTTCATTATACCCATTATTTATATTTTAATGTATATTTTTAATTTGTGCAATGTTTTGACATCGTACGAGTACATAACAAAAAAGTCCACCCTGTGGCTCAGGGGATCCGTTCAATCCTCTCCCGCAGCGGGCCCGGGTTCGATTCCAAGTTACCTGGGTGAGGTTTTTCCCGGGGTTTTCCCTCACCTGTGAGAGAAAAGTCAGGTAACTTTAGGCCCTTGTGGTCCCAAGATATCCACTGACCATCATTATCATCTTCATACCATCCTCGCCTTGTTTGAAGGGAGTGTGTGTGTGGGTGTGAATTGTGTGTATCGTCCTATGTGTTCGTGTCGTCTCGGAGGTGACCCCGGCATTGGGATGATCACTCATCTGGGGAGGCCCTCCATGTCCTTGTCTGGTCAAAAAAGTGATCCTGAGAATATTCATTTACTTCCTGCTCATTTTCGATGCTGTGCACATACGTTAAGCCTATGCGCAACTACGGACGCAAACAAAATTTTGAGCGAGCAAAACACCCCATTGTTCGAAATGCATGCTACAGTCATGAAATTTTGTGGAAGGCTGCAGGGCGACCAAAGAATGCTGAAATAATACACACGTTAAGCCGACCTGGTGAGACAAGATGGAATAGCTTGTTTGATGCGCTCCAGCAAATTTACAACATTAAAGAAAAAACCTTGCTTTTACATAGATCATTAAACTTAAAAAATGCTATCAAAGAGAACGAATTTGATTACATACCCGAGTATTTAATAATTAAGGAATCTCGCACAATGTGCGGGCCGCCGGAGTGGAAGGCAGGCACGCTACCGACTCACCCACGGCGACGGACATGACCTGTACTGCGCCAGTGGCAGAAGCCCTCGACATAATGCAGAGTGAGACCAACGCATATTATGGGATAGCCCTGCCGTGCTTTCAGGCATTAAGAAAAAAACTACACAAAGTTGAAAGGAAAAACAACTTTTCTTTTTGCAACCCTTTGATCAAGGCATTACAGGGAGAGTGTCGAAAAAAGATTTGAAAAAATGTATGACATCAGCACTCCTGAAGCGGAAAATGCGGCTATTACGGCATTGTACCCAAGATTTAAAAATAAATGGTTAACCTGTTTAGAGCCCGCGGATCGTACAAAACTTCTAAACATTTTCAAGGCCTGTATTTCCAAACAAATGAATGACAACGTAGAAACATCAGTAGCAACAAAAAAAAAAGTACCGAAGAAAACAGTTTTTTCAACTTGAACTCTGACTCGGACTCCCGATATTTCATCGACAGAAACAAACCAAATCTCCTTCGATGCACCACTGACTAAAGCCGAACTTTTAATGCTGCACTTTTTTGCAGAAGAAAGCCAGGATTTGCAACTCCTCAACAGATATCCTGAGATAAAAAACGTTTTCATTAAATATAACACACCTTTACCATCGTCAGCTGCAGTTGAACGACTTTTTTCTTTTGCAACAATGACAAATCTGCCGAAGAGTCACAAATTGACCGACAGTATGTTCGAAAAGAGAGTCGTGTTAAAATGCAATCTAAACTATTATAAGAAATTATAGTCTGTCTTTATCTGTGTAATCAGGTTTAATTAAAATCATTCATGTGTATTAATATCAGTGTTTTATTTGTAACTAAGTTAACATGTGTATTTCAGTATCTTACTTATGCATTTTGTTATGATACCAGGCCAGTACAGTAGTCCTTTTTAATTGTTAGTTTTTATTTAAATTCATAAAACAATTAAAAATAATTAATTGTTAATTGTAGCAAATTATGATTAACAATTGATTAATTGTTAATTGCTACCACTACAATTAACAATTAATCAATTGTTAATTGTAATTTTCCACAATTACAATTGATCAATTGTTAATTGCAACCACTACAATTAACAATTAATCAATTGTTAATTTCATTTTCCACAATTACAATTGATCAATTGTTAATTGCTACCACTACAATTAACAATTAATCAATTGTTAATCTTTAATTGTCTTTACAATTAAAATTTGCCCAACACTGATTTCAATCAGATCAACAATTACAGATTTTTTAATATAAATAAGGTGGTGAATTTTTAATAGCAAACTACATCTCATCAGGAAGAAAGACATTATAAGGTGACACTTGACACTATAGATGTGCAAGAAATGACAGCTCACGACGAACATGTAAACAATATTTTTAAATATGGGATAATCGCCCTAGTGTCATTATTAGTGGTAATAAACTTTTGGTTCTACATAAAAATGTTAAAAATAGCAGCAGAAATTAGAGGATTAAAGAAGACTTAATTAAGGAAGAAGAAACAAAAGTATATGATGGAAAATTATACAATTGTGTTCTGGTGAACTGTAGCTTGTAACAACAGTTGTATGTACTGTATTTAATTTGCAGAATGGTGCACACTCAGCAGAAACCATCCTACTCCTCTCAATCACAAACCGTTAAACTTGCAGACTATTGCACTGGCCGACATCGCTCTGTTATCAATCCCACCGCAGAAAACGCTGACAGTAGTCCACAGCTGATCTCTCGACAAAACTTATCATCGTAAAACATGGAACAACATGGGCCAACATGAATCAAGGTACCTAAAAGCGAACGGGTTTGCTTTTCCATGAAGGAAGGAAGGATGTTGGAGCATGCTATGGATTACAAATCTATTAAGTAATATGGTTGCCGCAATTGACAACACAATGAAGAATCAACAGCCTAATTACATAAAGCAAGATAAGCAGTTCATCAATATAAAAGCGGGGGAATATGATATGCAAGAGTTGAGTCTGGTCAGCGTGGTGCTGCCTGATCCAAGTCACCTGGACCTGTGTTTCTGTTGTGGTGTGCACCCCTGCAGGAGTCTACATGAACCAAAGGTAAATAAATTCATGTTACATTGCATGACTGTGTATTCATTTAATAGGATCACCCTAACAGGACATTTATTTTTTCCACAGCGGTGTCCGCTATTGGGAAGTTTCACTGTATACAGAATATATTATACACTACATATACATATTACAATTTATAACTTTGCTTACTTAAGAAAAGACGATAGATCACTGTAGTAAAGTAAAAATTTAAATATAATATTCACTGAATTACATGAATTAATAATGATTATTACCCACTATTTGTATTTAATGCAAGAAAAATTACTTCCTTAACGGTCTGAAGGCAATTTACCGTATTGGCCCGAATATAAGACAATGTTTTTTCCCTGAAAATGTGCTTTTAAAACTATACTCGTCTTATATGCACAACCTAAGACTCAACAACTCTCCATTCATGAATGCAGCTGTGCATGTGTGTAGCAGGTATCCCCATGCAAATGGCGTGCGTCCGACCCAAGGTCAAAGTCGTGCGGAAATTACCAAATTTTACCAAACTTTATTGTTCCCGAATTCGTGCTTCCCCTTGTACTGCATTGCTTGGCATCTCTATTCTCTACGCATAATGCTTTGTTTGACCACCATCATGGCAGATCATGTGGAAAAGAAAGCATTTTCATTGTCCCAATGCATAAATAAAGGCGAGAGAAGAAGTTACGACACGAACTTCAAACTTCTGTTTTATGTGAAGCAAATTGTACTAATAAGCTATTTTATTTATTTTTTCGTAACTACCCTTCAAAAATTCAGGGTCGTCTTATATTCGAGGTCGTCTTATTTTCGGGCCAATACGGTAATCAATGAATCGGTGAAAGCCACCCCTGAGGTGTTTTAAATACAAGTAGATACATTTTGGCTGCACACTCTTATGAGAAAGTGTTTATTATTGGGCTTTACGAAATTTTGTCATTGTTAGTAGACAGAGCTTTCGTAAGCCTTCAAATTAACGTATGGGCTTGTCATGGATTGTGATTTTATACAAAGCCCCTGTGTTGAAAACAATAGAAGTTGTTGAAAGTGAAACATATTTCTTCATGTTTGATAGAATAGTCATATGAAATTCTCACCCACCCTACTCTAAATTAAACTATTTAAAAGAGGAGGAATATAAGGGTTAGAAGGGTTCCAGATTTGAGTTCAAACAGATGTCGCTTTATTGATTTGGTCAAAGAATGCCCAAGCCTACATCCACATTCATATAACATGTCCAACTTCCAGGTGTTTTAAAACCCCAAGCATGTAAGCCAGTTCACTATCTATCTACTGACAGAAATAGAAAATCCATAGGGATTCAGTTCCAGAAGTTCTGTGAAGATTGTAAGCAAGAAATGACTAAGGATACTCAAATGCAGCAGATTGGGCTATCAGTACAAGAGAATCCAACGGAGAAGAAAATTATGTTTTTAACAAATGCACATTCCTATAGACATTGGCAATTTACAAATAAATTACTTTCTTGTTAACAAAGAAGAGTGTTTTTATTTTGTTCATTTTGTTGTGAATCTATCAATAAACTCAAAATCTCTCGTGGGATTACCTATGATAATTTAGCTATGGTGCAGAATGTATTTTTTGCAACAAATGAACTTTGGCAGCAGTATTTTGATATGCGAGGTGGTCACATCAAGTAAACTGAATTACACTGTATTAACATATTGTTCTAATATTTTATGTATTTGTACAAATGGGTAGGGACATTGTGTATTTAAACATATACACTCGAGTGAACAGAAACTTTCTGTTGCTTCTGGTTTCCTTTAATGTTTTTTTTAAATTTAAAGTTGGCACTGAATCTTCTTATCATTTGTTTTCCACACCAGTCTTGGGTGTGTCAAGCTTATTGGTTTGACTTCGTCTGACCACATGCATTAAAGTCTATGAACAACACCCAGCCCAGGGGAGTGGTGAAAGGGGCAAGCTTACAATGAATGTCAAACAGCCCCTGGATGAGCCCAACTTCTTTATTGGTTTTAAGTTAGGCACTCAAATGGTAACCTATGAACACAGATTAGTGTCAGGTTCAGAAGCGAAAGATTGGAGGGGGGATAAGACACACATTATGTGGAGAGTTGGATGACATTGCCTCGTAAATAGTGTCTTCTATATATTATACATTCAACTATTTGAAGTGAATTAATGGCATGGAGAACAAACAGAAATTTATTTCCCTTATCGAGCAAAGTTAAGATTAATTCTGAAATCATTATGTTTTCTCAACAAATCCAGAGGCTCATAAAAAAGGGGAGTAGCAGGGATGGGGAGTGAGCATGGCAGAGCCTGTTTAGAATTCCCTAAAGCTGCGTCACCATTGATATACATTTAACACCAACATGTCAATATTAACAAGTTGATATTGACATGTATTTTGCAATTTCGCGTTCCAATTGACTTGACATGCAAACCTAGCGTCTTGCACTTAACATTTTCAGATGTTAATTTGTTTTCCGAAGAAAATGGACAACATGTCAAGTCAATTGACTATTCGGTCGATATCGGCTTTGTTTCGGGAATTTCAGGGAAATGAAAAGCGATCGCCAGCTTAATCGGCTTTGGTTTGGGAATTTCCAGGTAAACAAATGCAGTCGACAGCTTCCTCAATATTCCCGGCATCCATTTTGTATTATGTGAGTATTTGGTATATCAGTGTTCTCAATAGTATTGCATCTACTTTTAAAATTATTTTTTATGGCATACTCCATTGTTGAAAAATATGATAGTTATTTTGAAAAGATCAAGACATCTGTACAAAATTATAATGTGCTTACTTAAATTTTCTCGACTTACGAATTCGCTTCGTCGCTCCCCGAGTGTTCACCGGTGTTTACAGGAAACCCAACAAATGTGAACAATATATCCATAATAAATCAGCACATTTTCATGGAACTAAATCAAATGTGTGGAAAAACTTTGTCACTAGAGCCCTAAAAATCTGTAATAATCCTGCAGATCTGTTTGAAGAAAAGAAAAACATACTTAGGCTAGCAAAAATTAATGGGTACACTGGGAAGTTTATAGAAAGGATTTGGAGAAAAGCGAGTGTGGAGCATACAATTAAAAAAGAAAAAGAAAAACCCACAGATAAATATGTAAGTGTTGCCTACAAACCAGGTGTCAGCCAGAATTTTGGCAAAGTGCTGTGTAAATTTGGTTTAAAACCTGCCTTTAAAGTGGGGAGAACTTTGGAGAGTATTTTCTCACAGCATAAAAAAGCAGGTTGTAAAAAGAATCTTCTTGATGCCTCTGGGGGTATATTTTGGGGAAACAGGGAGAACTTTTAAAATCAGGCTCCAGGAGCATGCTAGGGACATTCAAAATATGAAGACTAACACAGGATTAAGTCAACATATGGTCTCCTTAAAGCACAGCATTAAAGACATGGAAGTGGTGAAAGTTGAGAGGGACTTGATTACCGGTAAGAGAAAGATATGTGAAGCTGTACATATTGCCAGTAATCAGGATAAATGTGTTAATAACTACGAGGGTGACCTGGGAGATGAATGGATTAATGTCATCCGTAGAATGGTTCAAGACAGTGTTACTCCTAAAATTAGTTGGCAGATTAGTAAATGCCCTGAATCTGATTTTGCAATCCCTACGGAATGGATTAATAGATTTCAACGTAACACCATGTTTCTTCACGGTATAAAACCTCCCGCACCTGAGCGTCTACTTTGTGAATCTACCCACCCACCCCTCACCGATGATGATGGTGACGTAGAGGGGGTTACACCATTCAACCCAGCTGATCTACCAACCAGTACCTGATGAAAACTGAGAGGAACCAGTTGAAACGTTGCGCTATAATTTATTTATCGAGTTATCCACTGTTTGAAAATTTTAGTTTGTCTATTATATTTTTTAATAATCTGACACAGTTGGAAAGTTTGTGGACTGAATTGTTAAATTCTTAATAATGTTGTTACTCTCAATGGTGAAATGACCTCTTAAACACAGCCTCTTACAAAATCGAATAGTAGGCCTACTTCAAAAAAGGGACAATATGCTGGTGAAGGACTAAACTGTAATATTTACTTAACTTAATTTAAATTTAAAACTAAGATGAAAATGCAGTCTTCCTTAATATGGCAGGTACATGCTGAGAGCAATCTCACATGCCATCAGCTTTATTACTTCTACTGAACCTTGTGTTCCTTCACAGAACCATCAGCAGTCCCATAATACACTTTGGTTACCATGTTCACAAATAGTCCTGTTTCCACAACACCTGCAACATAAGTCCAACAAATTAATCAGAGTTCAATTTTATAATTGGCAATTATAAAAGGGTTATTGGCAATTTATAATCAATTTTATAATTGGCAATTATAAAAGGTTTATTGGCAATTTATAATCAGAGTTCAATTTATAATTGGCAATACCCACATACAGTGTAAGCTAGTGTTGTAAGAGTCCCTATCTTACTGTAATATTGATTACACTATTTCATTAGTAATTTAGTAATAAAGTAAGTGAAATCATGTTCCAATAATACAAAAGAACAGCAAAAATATTTCTCCAAAAATACTTAAAAAATAGAGGAAGATTAGCTGAAGATCCATTCAATATTACTGAGCACAGAAGAATATGAAGGGGGAAATATATATAGTTATAGTCAAACATTTTAACATTTTATGACTGCAGTTACTGAACTATCTGAGACGTATACTAGGTGATGTTAAACAGCTAACCATCTGATTAGTGTCCTTCTCAGTCAATGTCCGGACCTATAAGCCATCCTTAGAAAATCTCAAAGAGAAATTTTATTCTCAGTAGAGAGTGCATACTTTGGGATTGTTCCATATTTCTTCTTTCTTTCCTCTCTTTTTTGCTCTCTTTCCCCCCCCCCCCCCTAAATGTGACTGGACTTTAAAGTGAATTTTTCAGTGGGTGGATGAAAAATAGCTATGGCCTCCGAAAAATAGCTATGGCTCAACGAAAATCAGTCTCAAAATCAGTTGAAAATCAGTCTCGAAACAAAATTAGCAGCATTTAAAGATTTGAAATGATGGTTTGAAGCAGACAGAAGTTGCAAAAAAGTACGAACTTTCACAATCTACGTTGGCTACATTTCTTAAAAAGAGAAGAGAAATTCAGGAAAGTGTTGTGTTTGTTAGAGTATATGTTAAATTAATTCTTCCAGTAGGCTGTGTAAGTACATAATAAGGTTTTTTGTTTTAAATGCAGTTTTCGTAAGATGTCCCTCAATATAACAATAACCCTCATATAACAATATGATTTGCTAGGACCCACAAATATCGTTATAAGGAGGTTTTACTATATTTTGAATCAGTGCTTACATTAAAACACAGGAGGTATAGTAAGTTATTATTTCATATTAAGTACAAATTTAATTTCTAATACTGGAAAGAGAGCGAAAAGAGAGAAGGAAGAAAGAAGAAAGATGGAACAATCACATTGGTCAGTGACCTTGCACTCCACCCTCTACTGAGAATAAAATTTCTCTTCTAGAATTTCTAAAGGTGGCTTCAAGGTTCGCACCAGATGGGAAGGACAATGATCTACTACCAGCTACCGCTTGCAGGGCTGAGTTGCTGGTCGAGAATGACAAATTCACTTCAAAATATGTATCGCTACAAAAGGGTGTTCACGAAATATGTTAATCGCTATAAAGAGGGACAAGTAATGTTATTAAGATAGGAAATTTGCCAGGACCATAGAAAAATACTGCTTAATGCGGAATTGTAGTTATATCAGTCTGTGTTATATGGAGGTTAGACTGAGAGTATGTAATGAACATTATACATATAGGCCTGCATATATACAAGGGTCATTTCAGAAGTCATGGCAACTATTATTTATCAGTCAATAAAGATGCAGGAAACAAAAAAATCAGGATATACGATTGAAAGTCGTTGGAATGTTCTTCACAATGCTGGTACTAATTGGGATCCGGATACAAGGCGCTATGGCTAATATGGCTAATAGATGCGTAAATAGAAATCATTGTTTTATTTGTACTGTATTACATATGCCCAAAACAGTACGCGTAATACTTGTACTCTACAAGCTAACAACCTTTAAAATAATCCCCCAAGGCGTCCACACATCTTTGCCAACGATGAGGAAGGCGCTGAATACCATCAGCTGTGTGCCTCCACCCAACGTGCAACAGTTCGATAGGGCAACGCCCTATCACCCAATGCTTTTCTCGTAGCTCGGCATGACACTCACGAGCATTTCTGCCATGCAGAAATGCAATTTTTACATATGCTCGCTGTTCAACTTTAGAGATATCCATTTCGGAACATAGTATCTAGGATATTAACGTTTGCATGTGTTGTCTACTGGACACCAATGCACTCAGACATCATCTGGTCCCATACTGTGTAGAGGTGATGCCGAATAAGTTTGCCGCGATATGCGCGGGACGACTAGGAGGAGGAGCTATGCAGCAAAAGCTTACGGAGTTTGTCAATGATTTCAGTCTACTTGAGACATCCTACGGGAGAGGTTCCTTGTCAGCTGACAACAACAACAATAATTTATAATACTTTATAGAAACTTTCATTACGTACGTTAGTTCACATCATTGTGAATCTGATAGAAGTTCCTCAACCTCAGACATATCCTCACCAAATTCGCTGGAATCAGATTCAGAGCCGTCATTAATGATTAATGGTCGAACGGCAATGCCATCTTCATAGTCGTCTATTAATCCTTCCCGCTCTAAATATTCCTTTTCGGTCTGCTGCACCCGACGACATCTTGAAGCCCATTCTTCTGCCATTATTTGGCCAAATTTTTCTTCTGTTAATTTTATAACGTCGTCCAATTTAAATGTCACATTACGGGAAGCAGTCCAATTTAAATGTCACATTACGGGAAGCAGCCCAATTTTTCGCTAGTGCCCAAATCCCCTCAATCGCATTTAATTCTGGGTGATAAGGAGGGAGTCTCAGAACGGAATGTCCATGTTCACGCATTACTTCATCAACACGGTAATAAATGAAGTTAGGTTTATGTTTCAGTACAAGGTCGTACAGTTCAGGTTTGGTAAAGTTTGGTGGAAAATGAATATTTTTTTCTTGAAGCCACTTTTGCATATCTGCCTTTAGTGAATTTGAGGTAGGGGAGGGATTTGTTTGAACATTGTGATATGAAGCATTGTCTAATATCAGAACAGAAGATGGTGGTAAATTTGGAATTAATTGTTCTGTAAGCCATTTCATGAAATTCTGATGGTTCATGTCATCATGATAGTCGCCTGACTTTGTCTGGGATTTGAATATTAACAAAGCATTTGGGACAAATCCAGTCTCTCCTCCCGCATGAACAATCACTAAACGTCGCCCTTTGGAAATAGGGACATGAAACCCCCTACCCGAATCATCTGACCAGGAAAGTGGCGCCGTATGAGTACTATGAATATATATCTCGTCTGTATATATTATAGGTCTGTTTTCTTGTCTGTATTGTAATATCTGTCTTAAAAATGTTGTTCTCTTGAATCGAATGTCTTGTTTTTCAGTAAGTAAAGTCCTATTATTTGGCGTTCTTCTCCACTTAAAACCTAATTTTTTCAAAAGCCGACGCAATGAGGTTTTAAAAAACTAAAAAACTAAAACTAAACTCCGTGGCGCTACATCCCTGGAGGGACTTGGCCTACCAGGAAAGTGGTTTTACTGCCGGTATATTCTATATCTTCTATTAATCGCACATGGAGTTTTTTAATAGTAGGCATTTCACTTTCCCACAGAGCATATTCGTATATACGTCTACGAATGACGTCCTCATTAAATTGGTCCACTGTTGACTTAGGCGCGGGTTTTTGTCTTTTCTTACCAGGGGTAGAAAATGATGTAGAAGGACCTTCTGCAGATTCAATGTATTTTCTTTCTTTTACAATTTGCCTAATCGTACGTTCATTAACGCCTGTAGCTGCAGATGCTCTTTTACCGAAATTCTCAATTTTTATGCGAATGCCTATTTCAGCTTCTTCTTTCATAAAGGCATGCACATTTGACACTATTTCCCTAGCTTGACTATGAAGAGTTTTAAACTGTAATTTACTTAGCACAGGGGGCATTTTGAACAATGTGAGGCGCACTTAAAACTGCTAACAATATAAGTTGTAACACAGCACAAACACTCATTCACCGATACCAACAAAAGAAACACCTACACTCAAGACTGCCCTTGCAGAACGAGTGAGATATTCTTAGACGGTGATTCCCCGATGGAACACGTGGTAATATTCAATAAAATGCGGGGAGGGGAATGATGACGTGTTGGGAAGAAGGCGTGACTTCACGGTCTTCTCGTAAATTGGTTACTGCGCTTCAGCAGATTTATACGGCGCGTGCTCTACACCATGTTTTCAAATGTATACAATGCAACAACCACATATGTGGTTATTCGGAATATATAAAATAGTTGCCATGGCTTCTGAAATGACCCTCGTATATATATAAACTCCGTGGTGCTACATCCCTGAAGGGACAAGGCCTACCACCCGACTGCTGCGTCATTTACCATAGGCAGGTGGCAGGATTGGGGGGGGGGCATGTGGTCAGCATGCCGGCACCCATGGTCGTTAATGGTGGTTTCCATGACTGGAGCTGCTACTTCTCTATCAAGTAGCTCCTCAATTTGAATCACGAGGCTGTGTGCACCCCTACTAGACCTCGCTACCTCAGAAAAATTCGAGGATGTACCGGGGATCGAACCCTAGCTGACGGATCTGTAGTCAGCGATGCTAACCACAAGACCACGCCAGCGGTCCGTATATATATATATATATATATATATATATATATATATATATATATATATATATCTCAAGGGTGAATTATTTGGTTATTTATAATTTGGGCAAGTGGTTTAAAGCTTTCAAATTTACCAAAGCTTTTCTTAGTATTCTGTTTACTTCTTTTCCAAAGTCTAGGATTAATAATAATAATAATAATAATAATAATAATAATAAACTGTCCACTGAATTCCTGCTCTTTTATATATTATATGACTGTGCCAGATAAACATGACCATAAGGTAGCAGACAAGCTTTGCATAACAATAGAAAACAACACTGTCAGGGAGTAAGATGTCGATTTTTAGATTTTGATGTCATCTGTTGGTTTCATTCTTGAACAACGTCCTCTGTTCACAACAAACATAAAGACAGCTTTTCTAACTACAGTATTTTTAGTATGAAAAGAGGTCTACACTTTTTGAAACCCATCATAATTCGCACTGGAAATTTAACATACTCCTTAAAGATTTCTTTGTTGACGATTGAAACAGTAAATACAGGCAACAGAATACTTTCTATGTTGTAGGTGGGCATTCTACTAGGGTGAAAAAAAAATCTTTGAGCATGGTATCACTAGAGATGTGTAACTGAATTTTAGAGCAAGGAATTTTATTTTTTCAACAAATGGCATCAGGTCATTCTAACACGATTGACCATGGGGGTCCTGAATGCCTTAGGAGTAACAATATAAACAATATAAACTGTAGGGGAAAATCCAACTAATTGTTTAATATAATCAATTTACATATTTGAAGTGCATGCCACAACATAGGTCCTGTGCTGAATGGTGAAAAAGCATTTTCCTTGGCAGCCATCATTGCAGCATGTGGGATTCCTGTGTAGTTGCTGCAGCATCTTCTCATCAGTGTAAGCTTGGCTCAGTAGTGTGTGTATCCCCTCTAGCTAATTTTCGTTTTCCACCGAAATGCCTGTGTGATTTACCAGCATCATTTTGAGCTAATTTTGAAAAGTGTAACTCAAGAACTAGCCAAATTAAGCCTTGCTATTAAAGTTTTTGTTTCATAGCATGCTTCTGCCAAGCTATGCTTGCTTACATGGCATCATACTCATTCCTACAAATTAAGCGATGAATACTGTAACAATCTATTCAGTGATACAAAAGATTAATATTTATGAAGTAATTTCGTTTATTGAGTGATTGTAAGCATTATACAGCATTTACAGAAACATGTACCCTGTTGCACAATCTTCCATCATATTGGTGGGAAAGTTATGTAACCCTCAATGATCATAATTTTATAGTTTATCATCATCATCATCATCGTCGTGGTCTTCGTCATCGTCATCGTCATAATCATCATAATTTAATAGTTTGTGTTCTAAATAAAGTTTCTTCAGGTTTCTGAAGGATTTTGATGTTAAAAATGGATATACTTTGTAGGATCTCTGATGCCAGTCCAGTTACAGTTCATTTCCATTCATCGTGGTATCCCACGTGGTCCTCCATTCCTTACTTCTCCTATTTTGCTAACATTTCCGGGCCTATACTCATCAATAAACAATATAAGTATACAATCAGGGTGTCCACCAAGTAATGCTGAAGAAATTCCCGACTTATTCCCTGATTTTCATTGATCATTTCAGAAATTCTCGACCAAAATATGATTATGAAGCACTTTCTAATAACTGTGCAAGAAAAATTATAGGATTATACATACTGTGGTGCCTTGGCTCTAAACCAGGACCCCAGGAAAAGCATTACTATATTATCTTATGTCATAAGCACTTACAAACAAACATATAGACTGTTTGTTTGTGTGTGTTTAGCTAAGCAGCAATTCTCAAGGTAGAATTGCATGATTATCAAGCAACTGGTATGAGTATTTGTGATTAATTACATAACGGGTAAAAACAATATTACACTCTTTAAGTTATGATTTATCCTCCCTTGAAGGCTAAATCATACTATATATTCTAAACCAATTGTCGGTTAAGGCAGAACTACTTGAAGACACTTAAAGCGTACATCGTATCCTCGAGGTCTGGTTACAGTCAAGTGTGATTCTCAAAACCTCAGTCAACAAGGACACCATGGGCTTTCGTCTAATGAATTGTAAGTAGCTTAACAACATAAATGCTCCCACCTACCGTTTAGCAAAATGGTTGAATAATAGATTCAATTCTTTTCCTAAATTCAAGAGTAACAGTGTGAAAAACTCAATAGAGTTAGTGGAAAAAATCAAAGATACTGAACTGTCCCCAGATGATAGGTTAGTTTCCTTCGATGTAGTGGCGTTGCTCCCGAGTATCCCTAAGGATAAATTATTAATATACATGAAAAAATGGTTACAATCCATTGGCTTCGGTAACAACAAGATAGAAGAATATTGCACTCTAACAGCCCTATGTATAGAACAGACCTACTTCATATTCAATGGAAAGTATTACCAACAAAGTTCAGGTCTGGCAATGGGAAATCCATTATCGCCTTTCCTAGCTGATCTTTATATGAGTTTTTTGGAAACTCAGGTGACATCTGCCTTTCCATATATGTTCAAAATATGGCATAGGTATGTCGATGACATAGTGGCCGTAGTAAACCAAAAACACATCAAAGACTCGCTAAAACTCCTAAATATTCAAGACAAATCCATAAACTTCACAATAGAAGAACAAACGAACAACTTTCTACCATTCCTGGATCTAAAATTATTAAACATGGGCACAAAAATAGAATTTGGCATTTACAGGAAACCGACACATTCAGATTGCTATATTAAGGCAAACAGCTTCAACCCAATTGGGCACCAACAAGCAATACTAAATAGTCTAATACACCGACTGATTAACATCCCACTCAATAAAATAGAATATGAAACAGAATACAAGAATATAATGGGTATAGCTGAAAGCAATGGATTTGACAAAAACATAGTCATAAAGAAGGTAAGGAAATATAAAAAACAGAAATTAATCAATGAAACAACCACCCTAAAAACAGAGAAAGAAAATTTAACCTACAGAAAAATAACATATCATCCAATTGCAGACAGGAAACTAAAGAAAATATTTGGGGAATACAACATCACCTTGGCACCAGTAAATAGGTTCAGTATTAAGAATTTTATACAATCCACGCACCTGGACAAAATCCCACAGGAACAAAAATGTGGAATTTACCAGTTCAATTGCAACAACTGCAACTTGAAATACATAGGCAAAACAAAAAGAAATTTGGGAACTAGAACAAAGGAACATCTTAGACACATTAAATATGCTCAAGGGGATAAATCGGCAGTAGCAGCACATGTTTTGGAAACTGGTCACCAAATAGGATTGGAACCAGAATTGAAAAAATGTATTCAGGGACATAGACAGCTTACAGTTTGGGAAAAAATCTACATCCACAAAAATAAAAACAATCTAATGAATTTTGAGATTCCCTCGGAAAATGACCTCGTCAAGAAGTTCATCAAAAGCCCACGAGAGGATGCTGATGAAGACCAACAGTCAGATGGAGTATAACTGGTGAACATGGTGGGAAGGCTCACCGAAACCTGGGTTCAGGTTAGTAATTAAAATAAGGGAAGCAGTGTATGGATCTATCTCAATATTATTTTTTTGTAGCTTACAGCTATTTGTTACTCCGGTATCACAGCCAAGGTTTTTAGACAGTTATTCATGAATGCTCATACTCGTAATTAATTCAATTATTTAAATATCAAATACTTTATTATTCAGTTCCTATTTTTATGTTTTTTATAATAAAACCTTACACTATTGTGTCAAACATTCGTCTGCTTAATTTAGGATTACTGATAACCGCTCCTCACCCCGCTACCCAGTAATATCCTCAAATTAGGCACGACAGAATTGGTGGCAGCGGTTTACACTAGCTTAATTAATTAATAACTAATGGGATTTTTCCCTAGGCCAGATTCGGTAATAACGGGATTACATTAGTTTAATTGATTATTGTCTAATAGGATTCACGCCCTATAATTCTTTTCCGTTCGTCTGTTGTACAGAACAACATTGTATATCGTAGGAAAAGTGAGAGCAAAGCATTTGTAACAATTTACACACTCAGCATTCCTTCCAAGTAGTGTAGGTCAGGTACGAATATGTTTAACTTGCAGTTTTGAGTTCATTATCAACAAATGCGAATATGACAAGTACAGGTGACGCAGTAACAGCTAAAATAGCTACTAAGGATTTAACAGTAATAAATTCAGTTCCAGTATGGAGGGACAAAGGTTGCGGTCCAATTCAAAGCTTCCTTCGGTTAGTAGAAACAGTAGCAAGCCTAGGTGGACTAACAGACAGCGATAAAGTACACATAGTCACAATAAAACTACAAGGTGCTGCACAAACATTTTTAGAAACACACCCGGACCTACAGGATGGGAATGTCACATTTGAAAAATTAAAAGAGACACTAGTGCAAAGGTTTAAAGATAAGGAAAGTGATTTTTATTATTATGTTCAATTGCAAAATGCTAAACAAGAAAAGAACGAAACTCCAGAAGGATTTGCAGATAGGTTAAGAGCGTTAAATAGGAAAACAATGGAATTTTCAGTAGTAAAAGCTGAGCAAGTAATTTATAATAGACAAGCAGAGAAGAGATTATTGTCTGCGTTTATTAATGGCTTGAGAGGTAACCCAGGATTAATGGTTAAAGTAAATATGCCTGACACATTAGAAAAAGCACTGAAAGTTGCGATGGCAACATTTAAAGCAGAAAAGGAGGCCAGTGCTAACCGTGAGCTGACTCACTCACAGGTATTCGTCGTAGGAAGTGCTAGGGACAGACCGTCGCAACAGGCATATAAGAATAAGAACCAAAATAGTAATAACCGGGGGTATTACGAAAGAGACACCGGGAGGGAATTTCACCGGGGGTCAGACAGAGGTGTAAGGTCAGGCCTTGGAAGAAGGGAGAGCAACTTACAACTTATAAGGGGTAGCGACGGCTACCAGGGCGCAGGCAGGCGAGATATCCAATGCAATAATTGCCGGAAATTGGGTCACATAGCAAGATATTGTAATGAAGGACGTGAGGGCCGTCCAGATTTAAACGGAATAGGGAAAACCAGAGCATCCCCGAAGGTTTTCCCGAAAGCGAGCCGAAATTAATCGTACCAGCAGTAGAAGGGTCCGCGACGGGGCCGCTGCTCCACTCGGTTATAGGGGAAATTGTGGTTAATTTGTTGGTGGACTCCGGATCCACTATTTCGTTGTTGAAACCGGCAGTGAGTGGAGTACGATTAAAAGAAAGTGAAATAGCGGCTAGGGGAATTACAGGAACTAAGTTAGGTATCCTAGGAGAACAGGTTATAGAATTCACAATAGGTAAAGAAACATTTTCACACAATTTTCAGATATGTGAATTAAATGTCCCTGGACATGGAATATTGGGTATCGATTTTCTCCAGAAAGTGGAAGCAATTTTGGACCTAAGAGCCGGTACTTTAACAATAGGAAAGAATGTTGTTCCCTTAAACTGCTCAAGTGAGGTTAACTCACACACAACTGACTTCAACGGGATGGCCACTCATGAAGCAGTTCTGGAGCCGGGACCAATTGATCCAAATGTTAGTACCAGCTGGCATGCTCGGGTATCCCAACCGGAAACCATAATGCTACCACCTCTGGCAGCAAGAATAGTCCGTGGTAAGATTATTGGACGCACTAATCTTACTGTCCCTCAAGTAGTTGTTTTTGAACCAGTAGATGCTATGTTCTTACCGGGTGTTTTTGCGCCTAGAGTCGCTAGCGCTGTTGTATGTAAAGGATCCTTATCTGATATCTCGCGTGGTGAAACCACTTTGCCGAAAGTCCCCGGAGGTAACGTTTACCTTCCAAGTACTGTGTGTCCTGCAGTTTCCCCTAAGTCCCTAGTCAGTCAGTTGACAGATGAAAGGTATCAAAATATTCCATGTTTCCAGCGAGTGAATGGACAAACAGATCCTGAAGCTCAAAGATGCAAAGAAGTAGAATCACAGTTGTCCGTTTCTGTCGATAGCATAACATACGAGAACAATAATGCAACACAGGGAAGTAATGAAATAGGAGTTAAGCATCTTGGACACAGCGAGAACGAACTAAGAGTAGTAAATACCATCACTACTAGTAATGAAATATATAGGAGACGTAGCAGTGACGAGTCTACGATAGGCTATATATCAGTAATTTTGTTAAATATTTCCCAGGAAGAAATATTGATACACAAAGGAACTAACTTAGGCACAGCTAGTCTTGTAGAAGATATCTGTGAATTTGAAACATCAAATGTGAACAGTGTAACTCAGGTACCTGCCAAAAGTATCGAAGGCGTAGACAGTCCCTTTGAAAAATACTTAGAGGAAAAATTAAACCATTTGTCTAAGGAAGACGCGGACAGACTAGGAGTTGTTTTAAGAAAATATAGACATTTATTTTATGTAGAGGGAAGTACAGATATAGGATGTACCAACATAATACAGCATGAGATAGATACAGGAGATGCTTCGCCAGTAAAGAAAAAGCCTTATAGGATACCCCATGCGCTAAAACCAGAAGTAGAAAGACAAATTAACGATATACTGAAGAAAGGGATAATAGAAGAAAGTTTTTCACCCTGGAACAGCCCTATAATTATGGTGAAAAAGAAATCTACTGACGGTAAACCTAAGTTCAGGTTGGTGGTAGACTTACGTCAACTCAACAGCCTTACAAAACCTGAAGTATACCCGATACCAAATATCATAGACACGCTAGACGCTCTGGGTCACAGTAAGGTATTTTCTGTTTTAGACATGGCAAGCGGGTACTATCAAATAGAGATCTCTGAGAAAGATAGGGAGAAAACTGCATTCAGCACCCCCCAATGTCATTTTCATTATAATAAAATGTGTTTTGGATTACGTAACGCCCCATCTACTTATCAGAGGGGTATGGAATTGATATTAGCAGGATTACGAGACAGGGATGTCATCCCCTATATCGACGATTTCATTGTATTTTCCCGGGATGTGCCAGAACATGTGGACAAACTGGAGAGAATATTCCAAAGACTGGAAGTAGCAAATTTCAAAATGCAACCAGAAAAATGCCAATTTGCGGCCGACGAAGTCGAATACTTGGGACATATTGTATCTAAGAACGGAGTAAAACCCGATCCAAAGAAAATACAAGCAGTTCAGAATTATCCTGTAGCCAAAACCTTAAAAGAAGTTAGATCTTTTATCGGATTAACATCTTATTACAGGAGGCATATTAACAATTTCGCAGAAATTGCAACCCCTTTGACTCGTTTAACTAAGAAAGAAAATACATTCCGCTGGGAATCGGAACAAAATGCGGCATTTGAAAAGTTGAAAGAAATCTTAAGTACATCCCCCTTGTTAATATATCCTGATTTTTCAGAAATATTTTACGTAACGTGCGACGCGAGCCAGACAGCAATCGGATCTATTCTGTCTCAAGTAAGGAATGGTCTTGAACAGCCTGTAGCCTACTGTAGTCGCCAGCTTTCCGGCGCCGAAAGTAGATACACCTGTTCTGAACGAGAATTGTTAGCGGTAATTTTTGCCACGAAGCAATTCCGTTGCTATTTGTACGGACGTAAATTTATTTTATTTACGGACCATGCAGCCCTAAAATGGCTACTAAATATAAAGGATCCAAGTTCGAGACTCACTCGGTGGGGTCCTGATTTTCCCGACCATACGAAATTCCAGGCCTTTTCCCGGATTCCCAGATTTTCCCGACCAGTGGACACCCTGACAATTTAGACACTGCTTTCAGCTGCTTACTTCTCCTGGACGAATAAACTCTATTAAGTAGAATACAGATATCAGTGGAGAATACAAAGCGAGTCCTTTATTATCCTCAAAAGGATGGTATGGACAAGTTCTATGAATATTCCTATGACCGAAGATATTTAAATGTGAATTTGGGTACGGTGCCTCTGGAACCAAACAAAAGTCCAGTCACTGACCAATGAGGATTTTCTCTTCTCTTAGCCTTAGGAACATCCGCAAATTATCTGACATCTTTACCTCAAGCACCATGTATCGAATGCTTGATTGTGAAGCTCTTTCCTTACACATCAACTGGACCAATCTTTTTGCTTCTGATATATTAATTTTTAATTTCGCAAGTGCTGATGATCTTTCAGTTTTCAGATCTCTTAAAGCGTGAAGATCTTCATCATCTATATTAGGTAGAATCCTGCATATATGATAATGCTGGATACATTCCCATAAAATAAACTTTTGAGTACATGAAAGAGATGGTTTTTATAATACTATGGGTTTGGAATAATAGTATATTACATAAATATCAAGAACTACTGCATGAAAGAACAGAAAAATAAGATATGAGGGAACAGAAATCGTATTGAATGTTTGAAGTTAAAAACAACCGAATGGCTTCTCCTTGTTAGTTGCTAGAACGAGGTCTTGTAGTTCTTTTGTTAATCTGCAGTACTGACAACATAAGATGTAAACTGTTAATGCAATGTTTGAATGGCATGCCTATAGTTACTTACAATATTATAAAATAAGTACACTCAGGATTTTAATGTAGACTTTCATAATTGCCCCCTATGCCTCCTATGCCCCCTAGTTCTCAGCCAAGCTGTCAATATTAGAAACTTGGCTTTATGCCGAATGAACTCAGCAAATGGTTGAGTAGTCCATGGATTATAAACAACATGACAAGCTGTACCAGTGTGCACCAAAGGTAAATACAAGATGATGAATAAAATCAGTATTAGTAGAAGATACCATAAGAAATTATTACAAAGGCATTGGACTTCTTAGTGAAATGATGTTTTATGAAAGGTGAGGAATTGTAAAAAAACTTCTGCAGGTACTGGCAAGTAGTGACAGCTAAATTCTAGGTCAGTGACACGTACTGCCAGGGATAGAATACGTTAGGTTATGAATAGTTATATTAGTTTAGCAGCAGTATACTGAATAGCGCAGGGTTTGTTATATGCCACATTGGATCTCTTCCTGCAATGGGAAAATTTACCACTGTGACAATTGTTCCTCTTTTGTTTTCTGCAGCTCAAAGAGCCATAGACAGTAGAGGCGCAGAATATCTCACTGTTAGCTGGCCATCGTATTATGAAGGAGTTCCAACTATTCAAATTATTATTATCAATAACCTATATTTAAAATGAACTTTAACCTGTGAAATAACAATTATGTATATATTTTAATAACTCATGTATATCTTGAAAGAGAAAACTAGCAATGCCATCCTTGGCATGTGTGCTTCATAATTTCCGAGAGACATGATGTCACATATGTGTCAGCACCTGTACTATTAACAAAGCATCCTGTGAATAAGAAGTAAGTTGATTCTACAGTTCGTGAATAATATTATTTTGATTCTCTGCTTCCTTTTTCACTTTTAAATGTCATAACAACTCAATAATAATAAAAATAATAATAATAATAATAATAAATGTTACTAATAATAATAAGAAAATATAAATAATAATAATATCACCAATATTAGCAACAAAATAATAATATAATACTAATAATATACTAACAGAAATTAAATGTAAAAAGACGTGTTTTTGAAAGGCCATTTATTATTATTATTATAATGTTTATGAAACAGAAAATATAACAGTATTTTCTTTTACAAATGTTAAAATGGTTACATAGAAACTGATTGTAAGTTTAACCCATGCATTTGAGTTGCATTTAATAGCTGTAAAAGGAAAAAATGCATGTTAGGTCAAATTTAATGTGCAAGCGATGGCATGACAACCACAAGGGCGAGGGAACTAACCAGAAAAATTGGAAATTTTTGAACCAATTTTCGTAAAATAAATGTTGCTATGGGTTAAACCTCTACATCTAGACCTCTAGATCCACAATCAGTAAAGCTAAATAACCAGTGAATAATTGCCTTGTTGATTAGATATTTACAAGGCAATCTTTCACTTTATGCTAATCGCTTCCAGAAGAATATATCTTATTACAACACTGGCAGCTGTATATTACTGACAGTGATTTTGTCACTGCAGACCTCATTGCTGCATCTACTATGCTAAGGAAGGAAAGTAGGCATTTTTATACCAGAAGTACATAATCTACTTTATTAAATAATCATAAAATTCCAAAATAAACTAATGTTTATACCTGGTATCATTTTAATTGTTGTATTCACAGAAGCCCAGTCAAAAGCTATACCTGGAAATTTCCAATCCAGAATGAAGTTAGAGTTATCTGTGACTAGAGGACCCTAAAAAAAAGTGAACATAAATAATAATACACATACATTTTACCGAATACAAATTAGCTGCATGATTTCCACAAGTTGCCATAAACTTAGTATACCAATGAATCAATTTTGACAATAGTTTGTATGAAAGAAAAAATTAAGGAAATAGATGAACAAGATTGCTTATACCTATAGATAGACCAAAAATTTATTGAATTGAATATTTGTGCTATATACCATATTCTTATATACAGGTGCATCATAATTAATAGTGCAAACCAAAACAGTTGAAAGTAGGCCTATACGATAACAGAAGCAAAAAAGTTCTGCATGGGTCTGCAAACAAGCCGTTTGTAAGATTTATTGTTGCAAATGTGTGGATATGAGCCACCCCACTTACTTCATTAAGAAATATTGTCCTAATTAGCACAAATGAATTGAAAAGTAGACTTTTTGTGTAATTGTCATTCTAAGGTGCCTGACAATTCTCTCATAGCTTAAACTTAACATGGAATACAATTATACTTTAGTATGTTAAATTTTATTAATACTGTACACTCTTCCTGTTAAAGGTGGTGTTCAAAGAGTCAAGGCTGACTCTTTGAACACCACCATTTGCATTTGGATGCAACACTGCACTCATCTCTGCAGCGAGTTTTAAATTCTTTCAAACACTCCCGGATCATCTCAGAATTCTTGACAAGCACTTACAATTCTTTGCTGTTGCTTTATGGTTCCATTTTGACTATATAGAGTTCAGCACACCTGACACTGTTCAGACAAGTGACCTGACTGCTTCGACTGTGTACTGTACTGTATGGTTTGTCATCTCTGTCATGTCTGTCATGTATGGTTTGATTACAACTCCACCTTGTGGCAATGTTCAGTTTTGTAAAAAAAAGCACATCACGAACTGCTTCTAAGTGTGCAACGAGTAAAGCACAACTAAGGACATCAGTGGCAGCTCATAACCACACATTCGCAATAATAAATCTCGCAAATGGCTTGTTTGTAAACCCATGTTTGCTGGAACTTTTTTGCTTCTGTTATATACTTTCAATCATTTTGGTTTGCGCTATTAATTATGATACAATGGTGCAATATGCCTGCCGAGTTGGCAATAAGTCCATGAACAATGAAATGCTGATTACAAACTTCTTATTATTATTTTTCCTTGAAGTAAGGGATTCAGCTCTCAGACATGTTTTCCTTTTCATGGCCTACCCCTGTTCGCACTGCCTTTAGTGCTAGTTTCAAACCATATTGTGGAGTTAAGGATGTAGCTTCAGGTGATCCTATCATAAAATATCAGCAAAGCAATTGGATCCTTTCCCATCAAAACACTTCCTCAAAACATTTATATTCATGTTTAGTTAGCAAGACGGTTAGTGCCTCCTTCAACCTGTGGTGGCTCTGGGCAATTAGGAGAGAACTGAATAGACAAGATCCAAGCACATGATTCAATGTTTCAGTCTCCTTTGTACAACTCTGACAAAGCGATATCCCATTCCTTTTATTGTAATTGACAGAAACTCCTCTCAAATTGGCATAACTGATGTTTAATATCAAGAGGACCGACCGTTTTGAAGAAGTGAGGTTAACTTTCTCTGCCATAAAGTTGTTAGTGGCTGTATATTCCTCAAAATGTGATATGCCAATAGCCTGCCAAGGCACTAATCTCCATTCCTCGAACAATTTCAACTGCAAAGCTTTTCAAAGCTGATGAGAACTCATTTGTGTATTCCGATCTCAATTTTGCTACAGATATCAACACACTAAACTTCACTAAAAGGTATATTTACCCAGGATGATCATTTCAACGGGTCTTCCCGCCATCATCACCTGATTCCGACTGGTCCTCTAACGGTGGGTGAATGAACTTGTCAATCAAAGTTCCTTGTATGCCAACTGAAGTGTTGAAGTTTAAGAGACTTTTTCGGTTCTTTTTAATGAATATATTTTATTGCAGTTCATGTACCTCAGCAAAGAAATAAATAAGATAATTAAATTAAATACACTAAATAAATAATTAATTGCTCAATTAGTATCAAATTTGATATCAAAATGACCGAGAGAAGATGAAACATTCATTATAAATATAAAATATTAAAAATAAAGCAAGGTGTAAAAGTTAAACAATTTCATTTAAATGTTTAGTAAAATGAAATTGTATTTATGAGTAATGGAGGGACTAGGGGAACTAGGAAATCCCAGTAGAAGGTCTAACAGGACGAGGCACAGAGCCGAACATTAGCCAGGTAAGCTGTGACCGTGATTTCCCAGATTGATATAAAAGGGTATTGATACACTAAGGGCCGATTGTATAAACAGTTTGATCTTGGATCAGAGACTATATTGATCTCAGTTCACGCTGAACTCGGAAATTTTTGTTGTATAAACGCTAATCTGAGATCAATTCACACTGAACTAGGATCAATTTTGACTGGAGAAATTTCTCCGATCAAACTAGTTGATCTCAGTTCAAGGGGCTGTTTTCGTATTTGAGACATAAGATTAGCTCATTATAAACATAATATTAGGCCTACCTGTGTGGTTATGATAAATATAAAGAAAATACACAAAAGACAACTTCATACATTTCTAGCTATAACGTAGTTGTGCGTACATTTCTAGCTATAAAGTAGTTGTGCGTATATAGGCTCCTTATAATGCAGTGTAACATAACTCTACAGCATAACCTGTACGTTATTATTATGTTGCACTATTTACTATAATACGAAAATAACCCTTGCACCACAATTGCAACTAATACGAAATTATCAATCTTCGCCATTTCATGCAGCTCCCTATCACTTATCACTCGCTTATCACCTCAATGTTCACTTGATGGCGAAGTGGTAAAACGAGTGGCTGTCATGCTAGCGGTCCCGTGCTCGAATCTCCTTGGGTTCAATTTTTTTTATTGTAGGAATAGGTAGGTAGGGTAAAGGAGAAAAGAGATTGAATAGTAGAAAGGGGGAAAATTAAAAAATTCCAAATTTTCAACGCTGCTAAACGAGAGACAGTTAGGAGATTATGGTGGAACTACTAGGAAATCTCGAGTGAGAGGATCCTGTTTTTGGATTTACCCCAAATGCTTTCTTCGTTATCTTTCTTTATGTGACCTATTAACTCTTTCAGAACTGATATTTTACATTGTAATAAGGCAGTCATGAGGTAAAAACTTCAGTGGGCTATTAAGTTTAAAATCGATAGAGAAAAGTTCAGTGGAATAGGCTACCTGGTTTCCACGAATGACAAACATAACAGATGAACAAAAATTCCTTAAGTTTTACGTCTCTGCTCTTACACAATTCATGAGACGAAGCATTTATACGTCCTTAGCCGTGCAAATGTTAAACCGATTTATAACGCCAGGAATGAAATTACAAGAACATTTTTCATACCATTTTGCTCTTGCACGGATATTCGCATACGTCTTTTTGGATTCTACAATATCTTTATATTTTCCCAAGACAATTTCAATTAGGAACGATCCTTTTTCTACTTAATTTTGATAACACATTTCGCATAACACAGTCTAAATACGGAGGAAAACAGAATAACAATGCTCTCGTCTCGCGGTACTCATCTGTTTCTGCGATGTTGCCAAGCGCTCATGTATGAACTAGGATCAAAATTGAACTTCGATTAGTTGATCTTAGATCAGTGTTATACAATACGACTCGAGCCTGAACTCAGATCATTTTCTGAACTTAGATCATAATTGATCTCCAGTCAGTGATGTTTATACAATCGGCCCTTAGCTATTTTAAGAAGTCGCCTATTGTGTTAAGGGTGAAACTTCTGATTCGGAGTGATGAAACAAGAGCTAGGTGGTTTCTCCATTAAATCATTCTTAGAAGTCGCGAATATTAAGATGTAGATAATGAAACACAGGGAAATCCAGAGTAGCTCTGTGTGCGGGTGAAATTATATTATTGGTGAAAATAATCACCAATGAAAATATGTCTATAGTACCACGTGCCTCGATGCACCAGTAATAATTAATAAGAGTGGTGGTAATAATTGAACATCAGAGGTTTCCTAATGCCTCGAGAGAGTGACTATAAATACCTTCAGACTGAAGGTATTTATACATGGGAGCACAGAGTGGTACGGTAGTTTAGTTTTTTAATTTACCTGAGGAAGACCCACAGGTGGGGTCGAAAAGTTGTATGTCAATTTTTAAAGGATCCATTGTATATGTATAATTTTTTAAGTGATTCAATTTATCTATAGACAATGGAAAAAGGACCATATGCAAATATGTGTAAAGACTGACTATAATCACTCTTACTTTTACTTTACTTGCTTACTAACACTCTTACGTGTGGGGCTTCGCTCCGAATATTCCTCACATTTGGAGCTTTGCTCCGAATATTAATTATTCACTTAATCGTCGAGAGCTCCGCTCCCAGTTACAACGTCTGCAATTAATTGGACTTAGAAAAATTTTACATAGAATAATATTTCAACTTAGAATATTTTTGTCCATAATCGTGAGCAATTAAGATATTATACCGCGAAGCGATTGTATCATCACCATCGATCTACCTGAGAAGTTATTAACAATAACATTTGTTGTAACAGTGCTGTAATAATTATTAACGCAAGATATTACCTATACAAGTGCTAAATAAATAGCTGATTTCTATGGTGTTCAGAAAAACTGTATTATTATTTCAATAATAGAAGTAAGTTGTTCTTCGCTTCCTACCTCGAGGCTAGAGTGGAGTGTTCAGTGACCTACTGGCTGCCGGAGGCGTGTTCGAAAAAGACAGAAATATTAGTATATGCAATATACTTGGCGCCCAACATAAATCATACGGACAACAACCCGAACCGCCGTAATTTTCCCAAACTATAAGATCTATTGGTTTTCAACTTGTTTTAGTAGTACAATTTCATTTTCAATTTCATGGCCTACTTCCCAGAAATGCATGGCCAAAGCGGATTTTTCAATTTGTTTGTTCATGATGTTCCTAAAATGTTCTTTTCTCCTTGTATCTAAATTCCTTTTTGTTTGGCCTACATAAAATTTTCCACAATCTTTGCAATTAATTTTGTAAATTTCAGCAAGATTGAGATCGGAAATATACACTCTAAACTTCACCAAAAGGTATATTTATCCAGGATGATCATTTCAACAGGTCTTCCTGCCATCATCAGCTGATTCCGACTGGTCCTCTAGCAGCGGGTGAATGAACTTGTCAATGAAAGTTCCTTGTATGCCAACAGTTATTCCTATTAATTCAATGATAAACACGGGAAGTGATATAAAGAGTGAAACTACTGAATCTTTAGAGCTGATGGTCAATTTGTGAACACTTTTAGCTCCACTTCACATTTTTTCATGGATTAGTTTCGGGGAAACAACTCATCCCCATCATCGGTTGTTGGTCGACTGGTATCCGCAAGGAAGAGGCTAGAAGTTCCCGTCTGTGTTGTGGCGCCATCTTTCTTTCTGTTCTTCATTTTGATGATGTCATCAACGGGGGAGTTTCGAAATTCATCACAGAGTCTTTATTCTTCAGTATAAAGATTTTCTCCCAGGTTTGAGTTCTTGTGGTCTCGTCACATGTTTTAATAATTTAACGTCTTTCTTGATGTGGTGGTCACAGGTCCAAGAGTGGTGAGCTATTGCTGATTTGTTTGACTGTATTAATTTTACATTTCTTAAGTGTTCTTTCATCCTGGTTTTCAAATTTCGTTTAGTCTGTCCAATATAAATTTTGCTGCAGTCTTCACATTCCATTTTGTAAATCTCTGATAATTTTTAACTGGAGTACTGTTTTTGAGCTGCTGATTAAGCAAATTTGTTTTGTGGTGCTAATTGTGTGTTATAGTCCAAGAATACCTTTTCAAACTTCTGGAACAATTTCAGATGAAAGGTGAATTTACAGTAGGTTGGTTTAGGTTTATCTGCTTTAGCCAATGTAGTTGTGTCTTTTATCTTTTTTGTTTTTCATGTTTTGTCACATGATGCTAATTTTCTGCAAACTCTCTGTGAGTTCTCCCCTTTGTTTTGAACAGGATCAAACTAGCCTGAGACAGATAATATTATATAATTCACAGGGAACTTTATCTGGAACACTCCCCGAAGAGAAAGGCAGTTGGCCAATACCAGTAAATAACTAACACGACAACCATGTCGTCGACGACGACGATGATAAAGATGATGATCATAATAATAATAATATATCTTTATCATAAAGTTGTCTCATCAAACTGTTCACGAAGGAGATTCAGGCACGCAAAAGGCAGATTACAGTTTCTTTTCCAATGAGCAACTTATATAAACAGAAGACAGTCATGTGCTTACTAAAGTACAGAGTAAAGTAATCCTGTACAGGCCATGGAAGTCTTTATAGAGTTCTGGGAGGTTTAGGCTAGAAGATTTTGAGACATTCGGAAAGTGTAGGTGGTAAGGATATCAACCTTGATCAACAGAAGTAATTTCTGTTAGAGGCTGAGCTGGTCACCCCAGGGCCATAGTGCCACTGGAGGATCAGGCTAATGGGAAAAATGCCAACAACCTAATTGGCGATCCGGTTTGTAGCGTTGTGCCTTAAACAACTGTGCTACAGAGTACCCCCATATGTGTTTACTTAGGCTCCACTAATTACATTATTACTTGTACAGTAGTGGCATTCATCGGCTTTCCACTTACTTTCAAAGGGACCCTTTTACTCTCCTGAGGCGAGAGTGTGGTGACAGGTTTGCAACAGAATTATCTGCTTCTTATTATGTCTCTTATTGTGTTTGTAAACTAAACCATTACGCATAAGTTTGTTTTGACATGTTATACAATGCTACTTTATGTTTCGCTGTCATGCCAACATCTTAGAAGGGTCATAAATATATATTGTCAAAATGGCTGTCAGACCAGCACCTTATGAATCAAAGACAATAAATAAAATGGTTGCACTAATGCTGCACTCACTATAAAAATACATTTGCAAAATTAATATTTTCCTGTTGTATGGAATATTTTGATTTGATCAGTTTATTTTCTGAGAAAACAAATGACCTAAAACCAAAAAACAAATTTACTGCATTACAATCCTTTAGTTTTATTCACATGAACTCTGAATAATTGTACAAATGAGAACAAGTCTGCAGTTTATGGATTAGAACTAGAGTTCTGTAGCTAAGTGGGTCATCCGGAAAGTAAGTTTCGAGCATATCTAGAGATGGCATGACTCATCTGTCGACTTGCACATGCTTAGCAGTAGAGTGGGGGATGTGGGAAAGCTACAGTGCAGTTTCAGTCTTGTGACGCCAGCAGCTTTGAACAGCACTAGGAGAAAATGGTTGCACTTATATTGTCTCCCACCTACTGCATTACGCTTTTGCACAACAGTGCAGTCCCATACAGCCAACACCACACGGAATCAGTTGCTTCAGTTTGGATGAGAAATCTTTGACCATACACCCTATAGCCCTGACCTTGTGCCAAGTAACTTCCATCTCTTCCATCACAAGAAGCGATTTCTGGCAGGAAAAAGTTTCCATAACAATGCTGGGTCATTACAGACGGCAGACGGCAGTGATTTCATGGCTCCAGACGTTGCCGGCAGAGTCCTATGACATGGGAATATAATTGAAGGGCCTAGTTCCATAAGAGCGTAAGGCACAAGGACATAGTTTCAAGATATCTTGATGATTTTAATACAATGTTACCACTCACAAGTAAGTGGTTTAAAGTTTAATTTTATAACATATATTTTTGAAGGACAGGCTAAATTAGTGTTTTGCACATTCACAAGGTAAACTTAGAGTGTATTGAGATTTTTTACAACTAGAGGTACCTAAATATGTTAAACAAAAACTGAAGAACTTTTACAGTAGCAAAATCTTTTTACTTTGTATCATATTATTTGTTTCTACTTTATTTTAGTAAAAACCTGTATTAAACAGTGATAATTGCATGTTTGCCAATGAATACCAGCATAGTCATTAATACAATAGATGATAAGCAAAACAGTCTATTTTGAATGAAGTTACACTTCAGAAATGCAAGTTCAGTTTTTATAAACATTTGCTTGGATGGTAGCACTGCGGAAAATAAAAACATTTGGTAAACACACCTCATTAACAGATAGGAAGCGTGCCTTACGCCTATATGGAACTGTCATGAAGTAGAATGAATATGCAGTCTCACAGGTCTTTTCTTGTAACTGAGCAGAGGTTTAAGGCACAAGTACAAATAATTCACTGAGTATTTAAGAGATATGAGGAGAAGGCATAAATGTTAAAAACTCAAAGTTAAAGATTTGTGCCTTACACCTTTATGAAACTTCGATTGTTGGTATACTGCTGAGACAAATGTCTCAATAACGGTGACAAACTGTGTGGGAAAGTAGCCAGTGAATCTCTGTAAATATTGCAATAGATATTTCTTACTTATTGATGTTTTTGTATTCTTTATTGGCGATCGGAACTTACTTTTTGGATGACCCTCATATATTGTGAATGATGTTTCTCTTGCTTGGATGCAACACCACCCAGATCTATAAGGTCTGCTCACTGATTTTCTTATAGCCAATATCACAAGTTAGAAAGGCATTAGATAGCTATAAGTTATTGCTGTAATGAACTTCTGCTGTTGTGAAAAATCACAAATAATAGGTTCTGTTTTCCCAAATGACAGGTATTAGCATATAACTGCTTAAAATAACACTATTAAGCTAATTAAATCCATGATATATTGTAAAATTTGTTGGATTGTGGGAATTCTAACTAAGCTCCTAATATATCCCCTAGATTGTACAAATTTAGAAGTGTGACTACAACAGTTTTGATTTAAAATCACGATTATCAATGTTATTAATTTCTCTTTAATTCTCTCAGTATCTTGTTCTTCTCTCCTATCTCTATTACTATTGAGAAGACTTCTCGGTTATCAATATTAGTACAGCAAAGATTGAAGAATGTATGCTATTTAACAGACACTGTATTTTACGGAAAGTTTTCTGTTTGTTTGCAAATGGCTATCTGAAATTGTTTTGTTATAATAATGGTTGTATTTCTCAGCTAAATTTTGAATACTAATTGAATCAAGATTAAAAAAAAATTTTAATGTGAAATGTACTACTGGTATAAAATAAATAATTATTTTGCGAAATATCATCCATTTTATGTCACAAAAATCAGGCTTTTGATAAGAACTTACATAATTTTAAAAATACTTACTGCTTTCATCTTTCCCATTCGCAGTTCTGCTGTGCCCCCATAGAGTTCCTCAATCTTCAACTTAACAGGATAATACGCTAATGGAATCACTTCAATTGGAATTCCTTTTTTGTACTTTTCACCCAATTTGTGGGACTCTTTCCTTTAAACAAAAATACCTAGATGTTTACAGAATAAACACAGAAGCCACTTGTAAAGGCACGGTAATAATTACATCTTGGAAGTAATATATACTGGTAATTTTACTCATCTTCTCTAATATAACTTTTTCTACAGTTCCCAAAATAATTTCTTCACTGTTTTCAGTCATTCCAGAGATATAACATGAAATGTACAAATGTGATGTCATGCAGCATTTACATACCCCTCATCATTCTTTCTTCAGTATTTTACTTGTACGAAACTATGTCTGGAAACAATCTGTTTCACAGAAAACCCAATGAAACTTGAAACACTTTTTTAGCTACAGTCAATACAGTCATCTCTCGATTATCTGTGGGTGCATTATCTGGTTTGCGGATTTTTTATTTACATATTCTTTTATGGTTGTGAACTGAGCTCAGTTTGTAATGCTAGCTTGAGGTTCATTGTTTTATTGCATTTCAAGGGTTTTCTTTACCAACAAATTCATTGCTTAAGGTCATGGAGAGCTACCTGTTGTTGAAGGGGTTGGGGGTTGAGATAGGGAAGAATTAGTCTTTGCTGACAGTGTGGGTAATGGGGAGGCATTGAATGCTGTGGAATATGTCCTCTTGTACTTAGAACAGCAAAGTGATTCTTTGTTGCAAGGTAAACTAATACTCAATATTATGTAGGAAACTACATAATGATATTGGAAAGAAAAGCAATGCATCCAGAAAACAAAAAGATGACAGATCGAACTACAAGTTCACTAGATATAACAGTTTCTGAATGCTGTAAGTGTATTATGCATCTTACTGTAAATCCTTTTTTTGTTTGTTTGTTTATAGTTGTCATAAACTTTTAAATTACATATTCATATAGCAATAAATACAGTTGCTCCGCTTGTGTTTTGAAATCTGGATTATTGTATTTTGCATTATCCGTGATTTTGAATTACTTGTGTTTGTGTTTCCAAGAGTCAATTGTATCTTAACATCATACAGCAGATTATGTGCACTTCAACATTTCGGCGCATTTGTTCTATTGCTCCATTTCCCGTTCTTATATATCCTAAATCAATGGGGAAATGTGTGTTGAGCTAACTATTTGCTTGAGTTTGGTCATCTGTCTCCATCTTGACCGGGATCAGATTATGTGCACCATATACCAGGTGCAAAATAAGAATTTTTATTTGTAGAAAAAGAACAACAAAAAACAAACAAACAAACAAACAAACAAACAAACAAACTTATTAACAACCACTGTTTCATATTTAGCTACAGACCATAAGCCTAGATCTGGGCCTAGACTGGCAAATTTTGGGGGCGGCACAAATTTTGATAGAATTTAATTTTAAGCCATAAAACATATATTAGACTGAAAATCAATATACATTTTTATTTCTTCATTATAATATAAGTTTAAACTTATGATGCCAGAACTTGACCTACAGAAATAACAAATACGAGGGTAAGTTGATAAGTATCCACATTTTTTGTTTAACCATTTGTAGGTTGGCTGTACCGCTTTGTGCTTGCACACATCAACATGTTTATTTATCTCCGCTTGTGGAATGTTTTACCATTATGATTCCATTTGGGGTTGCCCTGTTGTACATTAAACATGGCTCCACTGCTCAACGTTTGCACCATAGAAGAACAGCGTGCAGTGATCCTTTTTTTGTCATCTGAAGATGTACCAGGAGCCGAAATCCATAGAAGACTTTCCGCACAATATGGGGCAATGTTTTACTATGGCCAAGCATGTATGAATGGATTGAAAAGTTTAAAAATGGTCAGACAAGGAAAGAACAGGATGCCCATCAACCATCCACTAGTGAGCAAGTGTGTATCATGATTCAGACAAACCGATGAGTGACTGTCAATGAAATGGCAAATCATATGCAAATTAGTCATGGTTTCGCATATGACATTATTCACAACAGGCTTGGCTTTCATAAAGTCTGTGCATAAAGTCAGTCTACCCCAAAACAGCTCACTGAAGAGCAAAAGTACAATCATGGGTCCATTTGCCAATGCTTACTTGAGTGACATGTAATGAAGGTGAAGCTTTTTTGAAATGAACAGTCACTGGAGATGAAACATGGATCCATCATTTTGAGCCTGAAAGCAAACACCAAAGCATGGAATGGAAACACCCTGCATCTCCAGTAAAAAAACAAAATCAGGTAAAATGATGTAACAATGCTTTTGTTTAATCAGTTATAACTGCAGTTATGATATGGAGGAAATAAGTTTTTTTTAAATTGATTTCAGAATTAAGCTCCAGAATGATTCATTAAGCAAGGCTTACAGAAGAACAAAGGTCTAGTTTTTTTTTTTTTAAATTATTTATTTTTTAATCAGATTAAAACCCTCCAGCATCAGCAGAACTATGCAGCACACTCACATAAAAACACAAAAAAAAAGAATGTCAAATTGGCCGGCTACGTGATTTGAACCAGCAACCTCCAGAATGTGAGTCCAAGATGTTGACATCTCGGCCACCTCACTCAGTTTAACGGTTTAGAAATGAACCAGGCCAAGTTGCTCGACATTTTTTATTTTTTAAATTTTTTTTTCCAGTTATTTCCCAATAAAATGTGAGCTCAAAACTATGGTAAAAAAAATTTTGGGCTCATACTTTTTTTGGCGGCCATTTTAAGTTTGCTTTATAACAATATTTCAGTCAAAAACATGTTTTGCACAAATGTTAATTTTACAGATAACAAAACAAAATGAAGGCCAAAATTATCAGAATGAAATGCTCTAGATTTTTGTTCTAACACAATATTACTTAACTAGTGAGGAAAGTGAAGAAAAAAATTCACAACTACAAATTGAAAATTGACTTAAAACGGGAGCTTTAGTGCCGAAAAATTATTAAAAGGAAGAAAGACTCGCCCTTAATTTTTTTTCTTATATAGATCAACTATAGGACTATTTGCTGTAGAAGTTTCAAGTTTGAGAACTTTGCTGTTTGTTTTATACAATTATTAAAAAATGTCCAAAAGCGTATTTTGGCATTATTTGAAGTAGAATTTCTCAAAAGGGCCTGAGTGAAAAATTATTAAATTTATACAGAAAACACCTCTTTATGATATAAAGATGTGATAAAAATTTGGTGACTGAGACTCAACTGGTTCCAGAGTTATAGTGCATCGAAGTTGGCCATAACTGCAAACTATGCACCGAAATTTCAACACTATTCAAAGCTGTGAGGAAATTAAAAATTTGTTATGCTAACTGATGAAATGTAGCCTACGTATACAACTCTTTTGTGTAACATACTTAGGTTCACAAAAATTATATATTTAAAATTACAAAGTGAATTTTTACTATTAAATTATCGTTAAATTTCGTGTGCGTATAACGCAATTTTTGGCTAAATTCAAACACTGTTTCTCTGGAACCAGTTGAGTCTCAGTCACCAAATTTTTATCACACCTTTATGTTATAAAGAGGTGTTATCTGTATAAATTTCATAATTTTCCACTCAAGCCCTTTTGAGATATTATACTTAAATATTGCCAAAATAAGCTTTTGGGCATTTTTTAAAAACTGTATTAAAAAAGAGCAAAGTTCTCATCCTTGAAACTTCTACAGGAAGTAGTCCTTAAGTAGATCTACAGGGTCCGCCAGAAAAATGTATACACACTTTAAGGAACGAAACTATTTATTACGTTTGTTTTTTTTTATTTAAATACTAATCAAACATCTACCGGCAGTACTTTCTTAGTTCAGTGGTTACATTAGATGTTCAAAATGTTGGCCGTTGGCGGCCAGACTCATTACTGAACGATGAGCGGTCGCTGCAGCTACGTCGGTCAGTGTTTCAATGGAGATCACAGCACATGCCGCTGTAATCTCCTGGCGAAGTTCCTCCAACGTGCTTGGCTTACGTCGATAGACTTAATCTTTCACAGTTCCCCATAAGTAAAAGTCCATAGGGGTTAATTCTGGCGACCGTGGAGGGAACTCAATGGGCCCTCTTCGTCCAATCAGGATCGTCATCATTAATCACATGCAGTAATTGTGGAATGTAAGGTTTCCACTTAGCACCTTTCAGAATTCGTCGTACACTTGTACTGCTAATCTCCACTTCACGTGCACATTGCGTAGCAGACTTTTGTGGAGAAGTAACAAACTTTTCCAACGCGAGATCCGACGAAGCAGGACTTGTAGCTGTACGCGGTCTTCCTGATCTTCCTTTCTGAATATCACAAATCGTTCCATGTGCCTTAAACTTGCCAATAATGCGTTTAATTGATAGGCAGGTTGGGGGTTCTGTTTCAAACTCCCGCCTAAACTGACGCTGCACTTCAACGGCATTATCAAACCTGATAAACCACTTCAGAATGCATTTTCGCTGCTCGAACGTTAAGCGTTCTCCAGCCATTTTGTTTTGTTACTATCGTGTTGAAAGTAACGACATGTGTTGAGCGTAACACCATACTACAACATACTGGTAATATACTTGTAATATCCCGTTACAATATCCCGATGCAGTCTGACAAAGAGGGTATACATTTTTCTGGCGGACTCTGTACATAAGAAAAAAAAATTAAAGGCGAGTCTTTCTTCCTTGTAATAATTTTGCAGCACAAAAACTCCCATTTTATGTTAATTTAAAATTTGTATTGTGAGCTTTTCTTCACTTTCCTCACTACTTAGGTTATCGTTATGTTAGAACAAAAATCTAGAGCATTTCATTCTGATAATTTTGGTCTTTATTTTGTCTTGTAATCTATAAAAATAAAACAGAGTTACATACATTTGTGCAAAACAAGTTTCCGGCCGAAAAACTGTTGCTAAGCAAACTTAAAATGGCCATCAAGAAAAACGTATGAGCCTAAAAAAATTTTTACCATAGTTTTGAACTCACCTAATATTGGGGAGTAACTGGTAAAAAAATTAGGAAAATAAAAAATGTTGAGCAAAAATTTTTATTCAATTTGGTTCATTTCTAATGGATTGACCCTATTTTGGCATTATTTGAAGTACAATATCTCAGAAGGGCCTGAGTGAAAATTATGAAATTTATACACATAACACCTCCTTACGATATAAAGATGTGATAAAAATTTGGTGACTGAGACTCAACTGGTTCCAGAGTTACAGTGCATCGAAGTTGGCCAAAAATTGCAAACTATGCACCGAAATTTCAACGCTCTTCAACGCTTTGAGAAAATTATAAATTTGTCATGCTAACTGATGAAATGTAGCCTACATGTACTACTCCTTTGTGTAACATACTTAGGTTCACTAAAATGTTGTATTTAAAGTTACAATGTGGATTTTTACTATTAAATTACCGTTAAAATTCGTGTGCGTATAATGCAATTTTTGGCCAAATTCGATGCACTGTAACTCGGGAACCAGTTGAGTCTCAGTCACCAAATTTTTATCACATCTTTATATCATAAGGAGGTGTTATTTGTATAAATTTCATAATTTTTCACTTAGGCCCTTTTGAGATATTCTACTTCAAATATTGCCAATATATGCATTTGGGCATTTTTGAAAAATTAAAAAAAAAAGAGCAAAGTTCTCAAGTCTGAAACTTCTACAGCAAGTAGTCCTTTAGTAGATCTACACAAGAAAAAAAAATTAAGGGTGAGTCTTTCTTCCTTTTAACAATTTTGCAGCACTAAAACTACCGTTTTAAGTTAATTTTCAATTTGCAATTGTGAACTTTTTCATCACTTTCCTCACTACTTAGGTAATATTATGTTAGAACAAAGATCTAGAACATTTCACTCTGATAATTTTGGTCTTTATTTTGTCTTGTTATCTATAAAATTAACAGAGTTACATACATTTGTGCAAAACATGTTTCTGGCCGAAAAACTGTAACAAAGCAAACTTAAAATGGCCGCCAAAACAAAAGTATGAGCCTAAAAAAATTTTTACCATAGTTTTGAACTCACCTGATATTGGGGAGTAACTGTAAAACAATTAGGAAAATCAAAAACGTTGAGCAACAAATTTTATTCAATTTGGTTAATTTCTAATGGATTGACCCTTTAGTTAGATAAGCATTAAGGAATAGTGTTATTTATCTTAGCTAATTGTATTGCAATTTCCAAAGCAGTATCAGTGGCGGCTCGTGACCGGAAAATTAGGTGAAGAGAAAAAAAAGTGTGCGTGGAACGCCACGCGACAGAAGTGAAACTTGTTTTAATTTTTGGATTGTTGGACTTTTTAATTTTGAATTTTTTATTATTAAATTTTGAATTTTGAATTTTTATGTTTTGTTATTTTTTATATATATATTTTTTTTAAGTTTTGGATTTTTTATTTTTTAAATTTTGGATTTTTGGACTTTTGAATTTTGGATCTTTGACTTTTTAATTTTGGAATTTTGGATGTTTTAATTTTGGATTGTTTTAAAATTCCGGATCTTTGAATATTTATTTTTTTAATTTGGTTTTTCGATTTTTTATTTTGGATTTTTAAATTTTGGATTTTCGATTTTTTAATTTTTAATTTTTGGATTTTAAAAATTTTGGATAAGCCTAATCATTGAGTTGATTGTTTTCTGTGCAGTCCGTTCCGTCACACCTCACTAATTTCGTGACAATTTTGAGCGTTACATTAATTTCGTGACGATCTTGGAATATTGGTTCTGTATTTCTACAGGACTCGTTGATACCAGCACCTTCAACAAGAGGGGGTTTAACATAAATTGACACTCCACCATGCAGGTGATTTTCCCTACTGGAAGTATTAATTAAAGTGAAGTCTTCCTATATCTTGTAACTAAGTTCTTCCTTTTTGCACCAATGCTCATCTAAACAAAGAACGTAAATTCATTGCAAATTCATTGGTAATTAAATGTTTTCCTCCAGTACCTTGAATATTGAGATAGCCTACTCTAAACTCATCTTTTGAAAGTTCCCTAGATTCATAACTTATTTTACTGGTTGAATTACATTGTACCTATAAAGTGTCAAGTTGCTCAAAGTTACTATTAATTTTTCTTTATTTATTAATATTATTTTTAAAAAGTGATCTCATGCCTCCTAAATATTGGAAAAGAAGAAAGTGTTCATGTTATGAACTTAACAACAGAACAAATGTCGACTGCTGGATTTATCGCGCATGCGTGGACAACAACAGAACAAACGTCGATAGCTGGAAGGTCGCGCATGCGTGGAAGGCACCCTGGATGCTTGACTATTCCTGTATGCAGAAAGAAGTAAATATCACGTGACTTCTTTACAGAGAAATCTGGTGGAGACTGAGAGAACTGTTGGACACCTTCACGGGTAGTCTGATCCCCTCAGCAAGAGGATAGTGGGACAAGCGAGAAAACTGCTGGTTTCCATGAGCCCACACCCTCAGTTTCAGTGGAACAGACTACCCATGCATCTGGGGAGGTGAATACTTGTTCAGCTTCAATGCTAGCAGGACTTGGGAGCTCACTGCCTCCTAGCGTTGACACCAGTCGTGACGGGAAATTAAAAAATGTAGAAATACATTATAGTGAAAACCAACATTCGTGATATAGGAAATAAAGTTTAAAAATGCGTATTGTAAAGGAAAAATACTGGTGAAGTGCTACTTCACCTACTTCCCCTGAATAGCCGCCACTGAGCAGTATATGAACACTGTAAAATAATATGTTCTCAAGATAACTGATTTGCATTTGTTAAATTCTTTCTAATATATTACCATAAAATAAGCACTAAATTGGGCTTTACTCTGGTACCGGTCAACCGATTTGGTTCATTATCAATAGGCTTCTTCCCATGAACGTTATAAGTGCGTATACCAAGTTTTATGAAAATTCAATAAAGCGTATTTGAGTTATCACGTGTACAGACAGACGGATGGATGGACAGACATTTTCCTGTCCCACACACAATCTTATAAAGTACCATAATGGCACTTAGTAAATTCAAGAGTCAACCCTCTACAGGAAAAGTGATGCTCACACTTTTCTGGGACTCACAAGGGCCAATACTGTAACATTACTTGGAGCAGGGCTCAACAATAATCAGTGTACAGACAAACGTCGAGACCTATTGTCGAAAGGAGTTGTTTTGTTGCATGACAATGAGCACCAATAAACTAATGCCCACACTGCTCAAATTATTGTAAAACTGGGTTTTGAGGTGTTAGAGCATCCTGCATATAGTCCCAATCTCGCCCATCAGATTTTCATCTTGTTGGCCAACTTGTCAATTCACCATAGACCAAGAACTGAAGTAAATAATGCATACATGGCTTGCTACTTAGCCGAAAAACTTTTTTTTGTTGAGGGCATCAGGAAGCTTGTGCAACGATGGATCAAGTGCATTGAGAAGCAAGGGGACTGTATTGAAAATGAGGTAACTGAACATTTGCATTGTTGTTGCAATAATAAATGTAAAAAAGAGCATAAATATCATGGCTGGTAGAGATTCATTCTCATAATTTTGTCTGTATTATCCCAACATAATATAGTTGATAAAAACACAAATGGGTGCAGTTGATATTTCATGCTAGTAACACTATTCATAACTTTCTTTACTTTATTAATTCAGATTCAATTGGGATTGCTCATTCACGATATCATTCTTATTGGATATAAAATACTAGTTCAGTTCGGTTTCTGGATATCTTTATGATAGTGAAGTTGAGGCAAATAGGCCGACAGCAGTATTTAGCTCATTTTATTTAAAGGGGAAGTAATTTTAACCAATTATTATATTTAATTTGAATAATTAACATAACTTATATAAATTAATAACTTATATAGCGTTACAATTTGTAAAATTTCAGGAGAAATGTTAACCTTTTCACATTGTGCAGTTTCTTTTCTATACATTTGTTTATGAACATACTTCTTAAACATTAGTAACCAAACATTCAATGAGTCGATCGATGTCTCTATCGATATCTCGAAAGCTTAGCAATGTTTTGAAATGTTTACAGACACTCATAAACATTAATTATAAAACAATTTGCTAAATAGTTTTTCTTAGTTTTACAGATCTTTTGAAATATGAAGACATTGTACATTCGCTGTATTTCAAGATAGAAGTCTCGAGAAGTTTCTATGCCACTTCGATCAAGAAACTGAAAGCGCTCAAATGTAATTTTAGAGGGGGTACGTAGGCTAACCTGTTTGACTCGTATTCATTCTTCATCGAACTTCACTAAGGCAAGCACCTTAGCTTTATCCCAGTACCGACACTTGGGTACCGAAACTTCATGGTACTACTCTACACAACGCAGATGACGTAGCCTTCCAGAACTTCCAGACCTGGACTTCTAAGGCAAAGAAGCCTTTAACCACGGCCTCCAGCAGCAACTTCAGCACGGCAGACTTCTCTACATAACCTCACCGATGGAATCTTAGGCATTTATTAATACTTTCAAACGAGTCCAGGACAACCTACATACTCTCTACAAATTTAAAAGTTAAGTACAATGTAAATCAGTAATTACTCAGCCATTAGCTTGGCAGTATGTATAATTACCGAATCTTTTTGGCACTTGGTGCAGGATTCGCATTTCCTATTGTAATAGCTCGAATGTGAAGAGCTCTCATTTTGAAGGAATAATTGTAATTTCTGCATTTATAATTTTCCGGAGTCTTTAGGCAATCAGCCACCTCCGCTTTTCATGTACTAAACTGAGATCAGCTAAAGAATAGCCTGAACATTTAAGCAAAGGCTGAAATTAGCCAATCTCAACACAATCTATAAATCTACAGTTCATTGCATCTTTCTTGGTTATCCAAACCTCGACCATTTAAGATTATATTTGCATATTTCATGGTCCTATATTTGTATTACTTTAGCTTTACAGCAATAAATTGTTATTTTTGTTGTTTGAATTATTTGATATTATTTCATATCATCCACTGCTCAATTGACTACCAGAAGGAATATAATAGTAGGAGAAATCCATTAATTATATGTTAGGGATCCTAGACTCCTACCTAGCCCAACTCCCTACATATTTCATGGTCCTCCGGGCCAGATTATATTTAATGTGCCGGAAAATACTTCAGCTTTCCAAGACATTCCTATGATTATATTCCATTGGATTCCATATTTCTTGGACCTAACCGAACCTGGATCTAATATTTCCTGGTCCACCTACACTTCTAACCTCAACATCTTGTTATTGTATTATACTAATTCAATTGTATGGTTTTCAGCAAACAATCCGAAGCAAGGACATTGTATGCACTATCACTAGTGGAGCAACTGAACAGAGGCGGAATATACTACAAAGCTTCTGGATAGTCAGCCACAACACAGCAATTTGAAAGGTACGTGACAGTTCCTATAATACACTGCCCTCCCAGAGAACACCATGCCTGATAACGAATTAACTTCTCAAGCTATGGCTTCTCAAGCAAGTCAAGTGAAACACTACACGCAAAAACGTGCCATCATAAAAGGTAGACTCACCAGGTTTAAACAATACATTGAAGACATTACAGTGACTGATGACAATATAGACGAGGTTAAGTGTCGTTTAACCCGTGAGGAATCTCTCTACAGTGAATTTGATGAATACCAAACTAAATTGGAACTTCTTTAAGCTATAGGCCTAGCACTCAAACTCATCAAACAGTATGAAGCCATTTTCATACAACCTAACTTCAATCAGACTGAAAATCAAGTTTCACCTCAAGCTACTGCCAACATGCCCAAAGTCAACTTACCAAAGATAGATTTGCCCAACTTTGATGGTCATTACCAAGGCTGGTTGCCATTCAGAGAAATGTTTATCTCATTAGTACATGACAATAATTCACTGCCTATCAGTGCAAAAATTTCACTATTTGAGGCTTGCAGTCAAAGGTTCAGCAGCTAAGCTCATTGACACGCTGCCCCTCACTGCAGACAACTATCAAACGGCATGGAAGCTACTTAACGAAAGGTATCATAACAACAAAGTTATAATACAACATTTGCTTTGCTCTTTGCTGGATCACAACAAGCTCACTCGTGAATCCTCCAAAGCTCTCATGGACTTGCTTGACCACTTCAAACGTCAGGTTAGATCCATAGAATGCATAACCCAACCTGAGATGAGATGGGAATACATATTGGTCCACATCTTAGCCTGCTACATCAAAAGCATGGAATCTTGAAAGCTCATCCAATGATTTGGACACATTTGATGACATTTGTACTTTTCTTCAAAGAAGAGGCCAGGCACTTCAAGCCACGCCTAAGGAACAAGCCATCAAAACTAAACAAGCCACTTATAGACCATCTGTCACGGGACATGGCTATCCTAGAACATTTCTAGCCAGTAATTTTACTACTTGTATTCTCTGCAAAGCAGAGCACCCACTGTTCAGATGTCAAAAGTTTGTCAACCTTCCTAACCAACAAAAATGGAATGTTGTAGCAAACAATAAGATTTGCAGCAATTGTCTCAAGACAGGCCATAGACACAATGACTGTACATCCAGATCTTGCTTTAAGTGCAATGCCAGACATCACAATTCATTGCATCAAGACAGGCAAACGAATAACAACAACAACAGCATAAGGCAACACATGCCACAGCATCAAAGCGGCAGAAGCCAAAATTCCAGAACAGAACAAACTGATAGACCCACACCAGGTACATCAGGAACTGCATTTGCCAATAATGCACAAGCAGATACCAGTGTTCATACATTTCTCGCTACAGCTTAAATCTTAATCAAGGCTAGAAATGGCAAGCTCCACAAAGCAAGAGCACTATTAGATTCAGGAGCAACACACACGTTCATAACAAAAGAACTGTGTCATAAGCTTCAGTTAAGCACCAATCAAACCTCAGTAGCAGTAACAGGAGTAAACCTTCATACTTCAAACAAGTAATACAAGTAAGAATCAGCTTGAAAAATTGTTATGTCATAACCGGGATTTGAACACGGATCTTCGGCTTAACGCGCCGATGCTCTACCATTGAGCTACCATGACAACATGCCAGTCTGACATCAAATTCCTCAACTGATTCAGAAGACAAGGCAAACCACAGGAGGTTTCTCTCCGTCGAGAACACACATCCAAATGGCGTCCTACCCTTGTAGGTACTTTGAAGCCTAGTTATTATTTATATACTATTAATTAAGTGGAAGGAAAGGAAATTGACATTATATCCATGTCTGGGATATTAATACAAGTAAGAATCAGCTTGAAAAATTTTTATGTCATAACCGGGATTTGAACACGGATCTTCGGCTTAACGCGCCGATGCTCTACCATTGAGCTACCATGACAACATGCCAGTCTGACATCAAATTCCTCAACTGATTCAGAAGACAAGGCAAACCACGGGAGGTTTCTCTCCGTCGAGAACACACATCCAAATGGCGTCCTACCCTTGTAGGTACTTTGAAGCCTAGTTATTATTTATATACTATTAATTAAGTGGAAGGAAAGGAAATTGACATTATATCCATGTCTGGGATATTAATACAAGTAAGAATCAGCTTGAAAAATTTTTATGTCATAACCGGGATTTGAACACGGATCTTCGGCTTAACGCGCCGATGCTCTACCATTGAGCTACCATGACACATGCCAGTCTGACATCAAATTCCTCAACTGATTCAGAAGACAAGGCAAACCACGGGAGGTTTCTCTCCGTCGAGAACACACATCCAAATGGCGTCCTACCCTTGTAGGCAGTGGTGATATTCAAACAGTTTAGCAACCGGTTCTCTTCAGGGTATTTGATGTTGATTCAAAATAGCTTAATATGCTATTTTGTCTTTTCATACTCATACTAAACTTACCCAGCTTCCTTAAAACATAACCTTACACAACAAAAGAAGACCACAGTCCGTTTTATAATCGAACATCGAAAGCAAAGGGAGCGAGTGCATGGGCGTCCGCAGAAATTTTGTCAAGGGGGGGCCAATGAACAAATTACTGCCATCACCATCACTTTGCTACTGCAACTACTTTATTATTATTATTATTATTATTATTATTATTAATCATATTATTATATTATTATTATTACTATTCACATTATTGCTATTATTATTATTATTATTATTATTATTATTATTATTATTATATAATCAACAATCTTAATTTACTGTAGCTGGACCTATGACTATGGATACAAAAAAAAATCTGATGTATATAGGCTACACTCACGTGACTTTTTCTACACCTTACATTTTCACAGGTACAATTCATATAAAATATAAAATGCGACATTTCTTGCCATATCTTCATTATAATAAAATGTTTGGGTATAAATCGTTTCAAGTTTAGGGGAAGTAATTATTCCTACAAGCTCATATCTAGTCAGCTGTTACAGCTCGTTTTCATCCAAACAACGCGAACATAGATACAACAGTATTTGGAGACTTAAACCTCACTTCACATTAGTTGCTTATAGTCATTTAACTTAGAGGTTTATGTGTAAACAAAATTTCCAGGGAGGGGCAGCGGCCCTACCCTGCCCCCTTTTCTGGACGGCCATGAGCGAGTGTCGAGACGATCGGCCGTGCGCAAGTAACCGCCGAATCTATAGTCCTCCCCCAAGTAAAGGTACATTCACATTTACGAACGGCGCCGTTAGGAGCCGAAAGGGAGTTCCGTAAACGACTATTCATATTCAGTCAGGCAACTGAAGGTATAGATCCTTTTAATCCTACCCTCGTCAACCACACTAAGTAGTAAGTGTCAAATCTCCTTCAACCCCTTCTGCCAGTTATTACACGCATTCAAGCTAGATTTTGCGAATCAGTATCTATTCACCAATCATTTTTGTCATATGATTATGTTTTTGCGGTTATTTAATTTTAATAACATAAAAACATACACTACAAAAAATGTCACTAAATGTCATTTTAAATGAAAGTGTATTTAAATATTACATTTGAAGCAAAAAATTAAAATATTGTAAAGATGGATGTTGGTCGCGTTGCTTATGTTTAATATACTCTCCAATTAAAAAAAGAGATTGTCGGCACAAAAAATATGAATATCAAGGAATAACCAATTATTGTAAACATTATTAAAATGTCACACTTGTTGCAGAAGTTTAAACAAACAATTCCGTTTCTTGTGGTGGAGATGACATGTTACAGACCTTCAAGTTCATATTCATATATTATAATATAAGCGTATATATATATATATCATGTACAGCCCCCCTCATATAACCGCCATAGATTTGACAAGTGGATTATTTTATCTAAAATCTTGCCGAAAGTATTTTTATAAATGTTTAGAAACTGTAAATAAATATGCCACGGATTTGTCTGTTCTATTTACAGTCTCCGATGATAAAGTATTCTAATTGTTAGAAATTCCATGGGAGATTCAATGCCAATATTGCTGAATATGTAAATGTAACATGTATAACTGTGTTAAGTATAATAATATAGTAATGCAAATGAAAGATTTGTCAAACAAAATAAATGGTAAAAATATGTTGCACAAACTTTTCCAAAATTTATCATGTTAATAATCGTATTATATAGAGGTTTTTAGGTTAACGAAAGAAACCGGCATGTACCATTCCAAAGTTAATATACATACTCCGGAGTTCAATACATTTAGGGATCTTAACGAATTATTGATAAAATGTCTCTTTACAGCCTAACACATAGGCTATTAACAGTATAAATAATCGGTCCGATTATTAATTATTGTAAGAAAACTTGGGCCTCGGGGTGCATATGCGACCGAGAAATCGTGAAACAAAATACTTTTGCATAAGGCAAATACACACCTCTAGTACTAATGAACTTATTCGTAGATATATATATATAATAATCATCATCATAATTCTTTTTATGATGGCTCACCAAAGAGAAATGTCTGATATTGTGTGGGAGGAGTTTTATACTATGTGTCATTAAGGTCTGTTAACAGAATTAAATAAATGTGGCCGACCACAGTCATAAGTTACAATGTTTTTAACACGTGTTCGTTGACCAGAATAAATTTATAAGAACTCTTCTTTTAAGCGTGGTTTATTACAGATTTTCTCTACTGAACTTTTAATGAGATTAATCACGAGTATAAAACTCTTAAGCTTAAAGCTTGTTTCACATTGGCGAACGGTGCCGTTAGGAGCCGAAATGGTAGTTCCGTAAGCAGCATTCATATTCGTCGTCAAGCGTCTGAAGGTTATAAATTTTAATCCTACTACTGAAAAATATTTGTAAGTGGTTAGAGAAAATAGTTTCTATCTTGTTGTATGACAAGGGCCTTTATGCGAAGAACGCCGCTCTACCTGCTGCTCTACCTGGCTCTACGGAGTTGTCTGAAAGAATGCTGCCTCGAGAACTTCCAAACAGCAGTTTTTGGTGTAGGTCAGGTAATAAAATTTTTGCCCGATCGCGTCTGAAGCAATATGAATATACTCTTTGTATGAATTGTTTTTATTCCTGACGTTAATCCCTTTCGGAAACTGTCTGACATGCTGTTCGTGTATGTGAATGCTGCTTAAGCATGCTTACCTAGCTAGGTGGCAGCGATCGAGAGAGGTCTGCTACCTGGCAAACCCCTAGCGGTCTCCCAGAACTGTCACCAACACGCTTTCCGTCTGCAAGCCACGTGGCACGAACTTCCCGCGTCAACTTTGACGATATGCTGGAGTTTGCAAACTATGTGAAAATCATAGACGAGCAAGCGAGAAGAATGTTGTCGTAGCAATATGTAAGCGACATGGAGGACCCTTTTCACAAATATAGGGATCGCAAATTTAAGTTGCAATTCAGATTTTAAAGGTAAACAAACAATGAAGACCAGTTCCTGCTGGCCCCTCCCCTGTGCTACTGCCGAAGGCGTGCGTAGCAGGTGGAGATGATAGGCGCGGCCAGCTTAACATATTGCCAACATCCACTTAGAATAATACAATGTTCTTATGCTTAAAACTATTACGATAATATTTTTATAATAGTAAAACTAGATGGTTTTATTCAGAAAATGTTTAGTATTCCTCATAAATGTTCTTAAAAAATACAACTGGTGAAAATGTATGCTGACTTTCTCCCTATCATATTGGTTACTATGAAGTAGCCATTTTAGCTCGACTGTGATGCATCTACACGGTTGCCATTTACTGCAGAATCCGAACTCCTGCTGGAACCTCCCCTGGCAGAGGTATTACGATACGGAACTCCAAGGGGCCTGCCAGCTGGGTGTGGGTAAGCCCCTATACCTGGCAGAGCTTTATAAATCTGACGGTTAAGAGTCTGCCAACTAAACAGCACGCCCGCTACCTATGGTGGTAGTCCACCGCCAGCGAACATAAATGGCGTGTTTTGTTTCTAGCAAATTCATATATGTATTATCACTGTTGTGGATTGGCGTGAATCTGATCTTGGAAAAAGGCAATCACTCATTGTGAAGCTACCGGTTCGGAGAACCTACAAGATATTTAACAACCGGTTCTCGCGAACCGGTGCGAACCGGCTGAATATCACCACTGCTTGTAGGTACTTTGAAGCCTAGTTATTATTTATATACTATTAATTAAGTGGAAGGAAAGGAAATTGACTGTAAATCCATGTCTAGGGTATTAATACAAGTAAGAATCAGCTTGAAAAATTTTTATGTCATAACCGGGATTTGAACACGGATCTTCGGCTTAACGCGCCGATGCTCTACCATTGAGCTACCATGACAACATGCCAGTCTGACATCAAATTCCTCAACTGATTCAGAAGACAAGGCAAACCACGGGAGGTTTCTCTCCATCGAGAACACACATCCAAATGGCGTCCTACCCTTGTAGGTACTTTGAAGCCTAGTTATTATTTATATACTATTAATTAAGTGGAAGGAAAGGAAATTGATATTAAATCCATGTCTGGGATATTAATACAAGTAAGAATCAGCTGATTCTTACATTGAAATTGACATTAAATCAATGTCTGGGATATTAATACAAGTAAGAATCAGCTGATTCTTACTTGTATTAATATCCCAGACACGGATTTAATGTCAATTTCCTTTCCTTCCACTTAATTAATAGTATATAAATAATAACTAGGCTTCAAAGTACCTACAAGGGTAGGACGCCATTTGGATGTGTGTTCTCGACGGAGAGAAACCTCCCGTGGTTTGCCTTGTCTTCTGAATCAGTTGAGGAATTTAATGTCAGACTGGCATGTTGTCATGGTAGCTCAATGGTAGAGCATCGGCGCGTTAAGCCGAAGATCCGTGTTCAAATCCCGGTTATGACATAAAAATTTTTCAAGCTGATTCTTACTTGTATTAATATCCCAGACATGGATTTAATGTCAATTTCCTTTCCTTCCACTTAATTCATACTTCAAACATTTATGAAACTGCCCATATGCAAATCAGGGACGCTCATGGGCAAGGCTACCACCGTAATTTGCAATGCCTAGTCATAGAACAAATTGCCAAAGATATACCTAGTGCACCCATTGATATCACTAACCTACACATACCAGATGACATCACACTAGCTGATAATGCATTTCATCTACCAGGAACCATAGATGTACTTCTTGGAGCAGACATATTTTGGAACCTAATCACTGGCAATAACCTCACAATTGGCAGAACTCAAAGATACAAGACGTTACTCAGAGAAACAAAACTGGGTTGGATTCTTTCTGGACAAATCAGCCAGGGAAGACAAAGAAAACAGACAGTAAGATGTCACCTAACCATCACTGAGCAAATCCTCAAACACATGCAAAAGTTTTGGGAGATAGAAGAAAATGAAGTGCCCATACGTTCACAAGAAGATGAAGAATGTGAACAGTTCTTCCAGCAAACCATTGCCAGAACTGACACAGGCAGGTACATGGTAACATTACCATTCAAGAAACCAACTAGCAACTTAGGTGCATCCCGAGCTGGAGCCCTCAAATGCTTCTATACTGTAGAAAACAGAATTATCAGACAGCCACCATCTGCCAACAATATGTTGACTTTATGAATCAGTATCAACAGTTGGGACACATGGAACCAGTCACACAGGACTACCATGTTGATGGCCCAAATGCATACTACATCCCTCACCAATATGTGACAAAGGAAGACTCAAGCACTACAAAGCTAAGAGTAGTCTTCAATGCATCCTACAAAACATCCACTGGTATATCACTGAACGACATACTGTTCAGCCAGACCTCTATACAACGCTGCTTAGATTCAGATGTCACCCATATGTCTTAAGTGCTGACATTGAAAAAATGTACAGAATGGTACTTGTACAACCGCAACACGGAAGTTTTGAAAGAATTTTTTGGCGCAGCAACAAGAGTGAACCAGTAAAATTGTACCAACTGACCACAGTAACTTATGGCCAGGCTAATTCAGCATATGCTGCAACAAGAGTTCTCAACCAATTAGCTCAAGATGAAAGTAACAAATTTCCTCAAGCAGCAAATATCCTAACTAACAATTTCTATGTTGATGACTTGCTGGCAACTTTTCAAACAGAAGATGAAGCCATACATGTAGCAGACCAACTAACTAACTAAGCTACTCTCCACAGGTCGTTTCAACTTGACTAAATTCTGCTCAAACTCAGAAACAGTACTGGAGACCATTCCTAATGACAAAAGATCTACAGAAAGTTTAACACAACTTGAAGATGAAAATTCCATCAAGACATTAGGACTGCACTGGAAACCCAAGCATGATGTACTACAGTACACAGTGAAACCATTGCCATAAGCCACTACAAAAAGACAGATATTATCAGCCATTTGTACGTTATATGATCCACAAGGCTTAATTTCATCTCTGATCACATCTGCCAAACTTATTATGCAGCAAATATGGCTATGTAATATTGCATGGGACGACCAAGCCCCCCCAACACATTCAGCAAGCTTGGTTTGACTTGTATTCTAACCTCAAACTAGTAGAAAATTATAGAATGCTTAGAAATGTACTAGAAAATCAGAGCCTGCACACTGAACTGCATCTGTTTTGTGATGCCAGTCCTAATGCATATGGGACAGCATGCTATGTTAATACAATTAACCATGAGGATCACACACACACTAGCAAATCTAAAGTTTCTCCACTTAAGCAAATAACATTGCCTAGACTTGAACTATGCGCAGCACTACTGGCAGCCCAATTTATGAAAAAGTAAGCCAATCATTGCAAGTTACAGTTCAACAAGTCTATTTCTTGACTGACAGCCAAATTGTATTGCACTGGCTTAACCAAGAGCCACACAAGTTGAATGCCTTTGTCGGACATCGTGTAGCTAAAATACAACAGCTTACACAGAACTGTTCATGGAAGCATGTGCCTTCACAGCAAAATCCTGCTGACATTATTACCAGACCCATCACACCTCAGAAGCTACATTATAATACACTTTGGTGGAATGGACCACAATTCTTGAAAAACAATTAACAACATAGGCCAGTTATCCATGATGTGCCAGTACCAGCAGAAATGTTGGAAGTCAGACATACAGCTAAAGCATTCACTGCATTACCAGTTCGAGATAACTTATTAACCAAATATTCTTCTTCCAAGAAACTATTAAGACTTACAGCTCTTTGCTTGAGATTTAAGCACAACTGTTTGAATCACAATGACAGGCACATTGGTCCCATTGTGTTGACAGAGCTCCAGACTGCACATGACTCAATAATCAAAAGGGTTCAACAAGAAAGCTTCAAACAAGAAATAGCAGACTTAAAGAAAAATAAGCATGTAGCTAGGCAAAGCCCATTGTTGCCACTGCATCCATATTTTGACAGCCAAGACATTTTGAGAGTAGGAGGTAGATTACAACAATCTGACCTTAGCTATGACAGCAAACATCAAATATTGCTGCCATCCAAGCACCCTGTTACAGCACTTATTATTCGTGATCTGCATTTGAAAAATCTTCATGAAGGATCACAAGGCCTATTGTATACACTTAGACAAAAATATTGGCCCATCAAAGGAATCCAAACTGTGAAATCAGTACTCAAAGGATGCTATGTATGTTTCAGACATCATCCTACCACTTCAAACCAGATTACGGGAAACCTTCCCGAACCTAGAGTAACAATAAGAAGAGCTTTTGAATGCACTGCAGTCGACTTTGTAGGCCCGCTTACTTTAAAAGCCACTTCAGACAGATCTAAGATAACTTACAAAGCTTATGTAGCAATGTACGTCTGCTTAGTTACGAAAGCAATACACATTGATTTAGTAAATTCAGCCAGTTCTGAAGCATTCATTGCATCACTCCAAAGATTTACTTCCAGGAGAGGACTTCCAGCACATCTATATCTGGACAATGGTAGAAATTTCGTTGGAGCTGACAATGAACTCAAACAGTTACACAGCATGTTTCAGTTGGAACAAGTGCAGCAAGAGATAGTGGAGTGTACCTCAGGCTTGGGTATAGACTTTCATTTTTTGCCGCCCAGAGCCTCAAATATGGCCGGTCTAGTAGAGAGAAGCAACCGTAGTATGAAAACCCTGTTATACAAGACTATGCGTAATACAGTGTTCACATACGAAGAGTGTTATACAGTGTTGTGCAAAGTGGAATCCATTATAAACAGTAGACCACTCACTCCAATGAGTAGTGATGTAGATGATTTCTCTGCGCTCACACCAGACATTTTCTCATAGGTGCTCCTCTCAATGCTATTCCTACCCCTTCTCTGCAAGCTATCCCTGACTCCCGACTGTCACGCTACCAGCTGTGTGAAAAGATTAGCCAAATCCTCTGGGATCGATGGACAAAAGAATATTTGAACACTCTGCAGGAATGGCAGAAGTGGCAAATTGAGAAACCAGACATAAAGATAAATGACCTAGTCATTCTTGTTGTAGATAATTCTTCCCCTTTATTGTGGCCTTTAGCCAGGGTTGTTGAACTTCATTCAGGACCTGATGGTCATGTCAGATAGTCCATGTGCCAGACCCATCGGTCATTATAATTTGGGGGGACTGAATGAAATTTATACCACACGTTCCTGGGGTCATGTGGAGCAAAAACGTCGGGGGGGCCATCATGAGGAGGTAGCTTTCAAACATGGCGGACAACTGTGAATTTTTAATTCAAATATCTTGGGACTGGGTTCATCAATCTTGAATTTTGTTTTTTAAAAATGTTGGTTATTCTTCTGGCTACATGTTTGTTCTACATGTATGTGGCCAAAAAACCAGTATTTATTGGTCAAAACTCTAAAAATCGGAAAAATAGCTTTTTTGACATTTACGTTTTGCGATTTATTACCCTAACCGTTGGGTATATCGAAAAAGTGCCTGAAACGAAAGTTGTAGAAACACATCTCACCTTTAAAACGCAAAAATGAAATCGAAGATCGGATCAATAGAATCCGAGATATCCAGATTCAAAGTGGGCGGAGCGGGGTTGAGCATGTTGACCGAGCGCTCGATGCAGCCTAGCGAGAGGCGAGACTTGGCGTAAAATCCTGCGCTTTATTTATTTTTAACCTCAGTAATTGCTTTATTACTAGATAAATTTACATTACCTACTAATGTCCACTATTTTTAACATGATTATTGAACACTTACTCATAAATACAATTAACAATTATATAATTTATCTGGAAAATGAACATCAATAATTACCAACTCATATAATATACTGTCAATCTTCGATTTTTAAGATGAAATCGTTAAAGGAACTTCAAATAGTCGAAATAATTAAAAAAGGAAAAAATATTACAATTTAGGTATGTATCGGAGACGTGTAACAATACTTTCAGAAATGAACACAGGACGTAAGCAACTAAGAAATAAAAATGCCCATAAAATGCCTTATACAATATTATTAACAATGTTGAATTAAGTCTTCTTCACTAGAATCACTGAAGTCAGTTATTATAATATTGCTCTCGACCTCAACTGCCGTTGCTTCCGCAAACCCCTTGCACCCACAGCTCTCGATGATACAGATTTGAGTTGCTAAGCACGAGTAACTTTCTGGTGCACAGTTGATCTTGCAGTGAAAAAGGAAAGTATGCACGCCAGTACTGGCAGACCTTCCATCCACTTGACTGATAATAAGTTACCTGATGTGTCCTTTTCTTACCCATGAGCAAAAGGGTCCAGAATTAGTGGTTTGGTTTCCAGGCTTCTGATCAAAATTCCGGCCTGGTGGTTGGCACGTTTATTGTGTTGTCTCAAGGTGTCTTTACAAAGAGACATTTGGAAGCTTTCAATGTGGCCCTCTGAACATCTGGTAGCGCAGCTCATTTCACCTTGCATTTGGGGCCATACGACTGGAAAACAAATTCTTCTTTGCTGTCATCAACATCATTATACATCATCCAATCTTTGCATAACTTGCTGAACGCTTCAATAAATCTTTGTTCCTTTTTGCACAAAAGCTTAAATCCTTCAACTTTTCCCTGGCCAGTTAAAGCACTGATTGTGTCGCAGCCAGACCAGCAATAATACCCAATAAGAGCTGTAAAAAGCTATTCGCATAAGGCAGATACTATCTGGGAAACTTGCATATCTGTTAAAACTGTTTTGTTTGTTTCCCGATTCAGAAGTTCTTGCTTTTTATGGTTTTGCAAAAACCTACAGCCAAAACTAATACATCTGTATTGATTAAAAAGCAAAGAACTGATTCAGATGATGTAGTGGCGTTCCTTGCATGCAGCATCATTCTGGAATCAGCTTATTCTTGAGTGCAGAACAGCTCAGGAATATAAATGATCATGAAGCAGATTTCACCACCTGCTACGAAGATTTCTAGGTTTCCAATTAAGTTTTCAAATTTCTCCTCTTACAAACTGTAAAAAAAAAGAATTTTATCATTATATTTTAACCATAACTGTTCCTTAGAAGCGTCCTCCAACAAACCACTCTGTGGCCACCCTTGATTTGACTAAATTTGATACCTTCAGCTGTTCCGCTTTTTTCCCGCTCCAAAGATTTGATCGAAAACTCTGGATAATATAACGGTATGTCAACCCTCCAACCTATTTTCAAAACCTGCTTGAGAAAATTCGTAGACAATTCGTAAAACGTGTTTTGTTCTCCTTTGATGGACTGAAGCACAGTCATTGAATCAATGATAGGCCGAATCTTTTTCCGGCAGACTGGCAGGGGTGGTGTATATTTCCAAAAAATGGCCACACACTGATTTGTAGGTTTTCTTCAAAGGCCCATTAACATTCGCCATAGTCCATGGAAACGGCGTCAGAGGATATCTGAACCCATCCATCATGTCAAGTTGTTGGTTTTCTGCAATATAGGTCATTTTGCTGAATAGATTTCGATTGAACTGGAGGATTACTTCTTTGTTTCCAACCTTGGTTTTTTTGCTCTTCTTTAGTCTACTAATCTTAAGACCCACTTTCTTAATACGTTTATGAAACCCATCTCCTTTAGCTAGCCGAAACGTGAACTCGTAATAAGCTATTTTTCCCTTGTTTTCCGAATCAATGTGATCAGAAGCTGTTGATTCATCAACATGTATTCCAGTAGGCAAATGTACAATATCTTAAGGGTTGGGATCGAAAGGGTTCGTCCACTCGGCTAGAAGGTCAGTGAGAGTTGTAACGTCTTTCTCATGTCTAAGTGTGCTTGGGCTTTGGAGGTCAGGGTGGCACTGATCTGTTTCGCTGGATGATAGAATGCTGAGGAGGTTCTTTAGCTCTGTACTCAGCATTAACATATTACCGTACTACAGCCTACTTTTTCAGACTGAAATCCTTAGTACCTTCAGGAGTTTGGGTGTCTTTGTTTACAGTCTCTTTGATGGCTTGGTCCACTGGAGTTCTAGAAAATGGGTTGTTGCTTCTTATTTGTACTGAAAACCTCCTTCTACATAATATCGGTGAACATATGGGCTCTCCTTTTCTAGTTTAGTTAATTCAAGAAACTGTTATGATAGATAATGTGAGTTCACTCTATATAGCGCAAAAATTCAAGGTACTAATTTTTTAAACAGCAGCTAAAAACAGAAACCAATTTCCTTCTCGATTAGTCCGAAGAAAAGCGGAAAGTAGCTCCACTAGGGCGATATATTTCATCCGAAAGGACATTGCTTCATTACTTGTAAGAAGATGTATCAAGTAGAGTGGCTTGAACATGTTCATCTTGAAGTACAGAGTTATGGGATGTAAAGTTCGTCCCAGGTAAATTGTATAATTGTTAATTGTATATATTACTCAAATCCGATGCACCGAGAGCTGTGGGTGCAAGGGGTGTACCAAAGCAACAGCAGATGAGGAAGAGTGCAATTATAATAACTGATTACAGTGATTCTAGTGAAGAAGACTTATTTCAAGATTGTTCATAATATTATAGGCTATAAGGCATTTTATAGGCATTTTTATTTCTTAGCTGCTTACGTCCTGTGTTCATTTCTGAAAGTATTGTTAAACGTCTCCGATACATACCTAAATTGCAATACTTTTTCCTTTTTTAATTATTTCGACTATTTGAAGTTCCTTTAACGATTTCATCTTAAAAATCGAAGATTGACAGTATATTATATGAGTTGGTAATTATTGATGTTCATTTTCCAGATAAATTATATAATTGTTAATTGTATTTATGAGTAAGTGTTTAATAATCATGTTAAAAATAGTGCACATTAGTAGGTAATGTAAATTTATCTAATAATAAAGCAATTACTGAGGCAAAAAATAAATAAAGCGCAGTATTTTACGCCAAGTCTCGCCTCTCGCTAGGCTGCACCGAGCGCTCGGTCAACATGCTCAACCCCGCTCCGCCCGCTTTGAATCTGGATATCTCGGATTCTATTGATCCGATCTTCGATTTCATTTTTGCGTTTTAAAGGTGAGATATTTCTCTACAACTTTCGTTTCAGGCACTTTTTCGATATACCCAACGGTTAGAGTAATAAATCGCAAAACGAAAATGTCAAAAAACCTATTAACCGATTTTTAGAGTTTTGACCAATAAATACTAGTTTTTTGGCCACATACATGTGGAACAAACATGTAGCCAGAAGAATAACCTTCATTTTGAAAAAACAAAATTCAAGATTGATGAACCCAGTCCAAAGATATTTGAATTTAAAGATTCACAGTCGTCCGCCATATTTGAAAGCTACCTCCTCAAGATGGCCCCCCCCCCCCCCCCGACTTGTTTGCTCCACATGACCCCAGGAACGTGTGGTATAAGTTTCATTCAGTCCCCCCAAATTATAATGACATGGTCAATTTTGGGGGTCTGGCACATGGACTAAGAGTACTTACTCTCAAAACCGCTACCTCTACACTTAAGAGACCTATATCAAAAGTTGGTCCATTGCCCCAGCAGGAAAGTTTTCAAACTCATGTTCCCCTGGGGGCTATGTAACATTTCAGGAGAAATGTTAACCTTTTCACATTGTGCAGTTTCTTTTCTATACATTTGTTTATGAACATACTTCTTAAACATTAGCAAATACTCTCAATAAGAATACCGCCCACTCTACTCTATTCCCTTTGTTCAAACTGTCCACTACCACAGAGGTGCCATCTGTTGAGTGGGAATGGGCAGCAGTCTCAGAAGCTACTTAATGAACCTATATAGCTGCAGAAATAAATTTGTTTTTCAAAGTCCTGATGACACAGTAACTTATTTTTGTGCTTGACAATGCAGGAATTAGGTCGGGAAATAACACAATTTACACTACCGCTAAACTAACTTAATTAAATGACGATAACGCTAATTTTTTAAGTAAAACTTCTTTAGCCGCGGTAGGGGTAAATCGAGAGCTTGTGTAACGCTCAAAATCGTCACGAAATTAGTGAGGTGTGACGGAACGGACTGCACAAAAAACAATAAACTCAATGATTAGGCTTATCCAAAACTGAAAAAGCCCAAAAATTAAAAATTAAAAAATCCAAAATTAAAATATACAAAAAATAAAAAATCGAAGATCCAACATTTAAATAATCTAAAATTTCAAAATCAAATATGTGTGTAAATATGTGCCCTCACGGAAATCTAGCAGAGATGATAGGCCCAGGCCAACTATTGAGCCTAGTGATGGGTTGGGTAGTAGTGAACAAAAAAACGACATCCAGGCCCTGTAGCTTGTACTAATCAGGTGCCTGTCAGTGGTGTACTTAAAGTGGACTTTTTAAATGTGAGATCTATTTTTAATAAAGTTGAACATTTGGAAGTATTACTGCATAAAGATCCACCGCACATTATAGGGTTTGCTGAGACTTGGCTCAATGAAAGTAACTGCAAAGCCTTCAAATTAGACGGTTATAGTACTGTGACTAAAACTTCCAGGGCTAACAGTACAGGCGGAGGTGTTGCCCTCTTATTAAGATCCAGCACGAAGCCTAAGTTAAAAATGAATCCTGTGCGATCTGATGATCTGGATAAGCTTCAGATCGAAGGTGTAATTGAATTTTGTATTGGCCTTATGACTTACAATACTTTTGGCCTACTTATCATTATTTTGTATAGGCCCCCTGCCTTAGAAAGATTTACGCAATTTATTGAGAACCTTGAGTGCCTCTTGTCTACTGTCCGAAGAATGTTTTGTACACCATTGTTAATCTGCTCAGATTTTAATGTAAACAACTTAGAAAACTCTCGAATGAGAAAATGTTTATTTGACTTGTTTGAATCTTATAACTTAGTCTCAGTACTTAATGATACTGTTACAAGAATGGTAGATGCAAATTGTTCTCAACTGGACTATATCATAGTAGACTCCATCATCCTTGATAAATTTGTGGAGGCCAAGTCTATGCCCGTTTATTTCAGTGATCATTATTTATTAACTGTAAATATTTTGACTGAGGGTATGCCTACAAATTACTGCTCCAGGATTGAGAAGAGGATATTCTCAAGTGCTAATCTAGAGCTATTTCGCAATTCGATCTACCTTCAAGATTGGAAATTAAAAGACTATCTTCGTGCGAATGTGGATGAACTTTTCAATGAGTACCATGCTACCTTTTTATATTTATTCGATATTTGTTTTCCACTTTCCTGTTCTGCAAAAATGAATAATGTGCATACTTCTTGGATTGACCAAGAGGTAATCAAATCGTATGATAGACTTTTGGAAAACTACTGGAGAGCCAGGGCTATAGGCTCTACGCCTGATGATCAGGAGGCATATAAGAGAGCTAAAGTGACGCATTCTCATCTGATCGATACCTCCAAGATGAAATATTATGGAGATCAGATTTTAAATTCTACAAATGTGAGCAAAGAATCATGGAGAGTAGCTCACAATCTTTGTGAGGAAGATTATAAAGCCCATAATAATCTAAGCTTACTTGTCGATAATGTAATTGTTTCAAATCCAGTAACAATTGCAGAGAAATTCGGTAATTATTTTGTGGATGAAGTGCAAAGACTAGCTGGAGCTAATGTGCCTGCACCCTTAAATATTGACTTTGGAACTCATAGTGATTTGATTCTTAGGCCAACAACCGCTGGTGAAGTAGGTGACATTGTATGTAGTTTGAGAACCAAGAAAAGTTCTGGCTTTGATGAAGTGCCCTGTTATATTTTGGGGTTATGTGGGGATGAGGTATTTGAGGCCTTGGCTGGAATTATTAACAAATCCTTCTCCACTGGATGTTTTCCCACTAAATTGAAAGTCTCAAAAGTTGTGCCTGTCTACAAGAAGGCTGATATACATTGTGTGAAAAACTACAGGCCCATAGCTGTGCAATCTTGTTTTGCAAAAATTTTTGAACTTGTTTTTCTGAATAGATTACTACCCTTTATTGAAGATCGATCCATTCTTAACGACAACCAGTTTGGATTTCGTAAACGCAAGTCCACTAAAGATGCCATTTTTACTTTCTTAAAGGATGTTTACACTAAGTTGGACTTTTCTGAGAACATACTTTGTCTTTTATATGACATGACTAAGGCCTTTGACCTTCTGAATCATCATGTGCTTATTACCAAACTTAGGAATATGGGTATTTGTGGTATGCCTCTGAAGTGGATCGCCTCTTATCTTGAGAATCGGCAGCAGATTGTTGCCCTAAGACATTTGGGAGACAACAATGTTCTGAAAACTTACAAGTCTCGAATATCTCCACCAGTTAATGTGGGTGTCCCTCAGGGCTCAAATCTTGGGCCTATATTGTTTCTTTTATATATCAACGACTTGCCTGAAAGTATCACCAATGGACATATTTGGCTCTTTGCTGATGACGTTTGCCATTTGATTAATGACACATGTAGAACTGAATTGATCCATAGAACTCAGAATGGTTTGAATGAAATGAGTAACTGGTGTGACCAAAACAAACTTATATTGAATCAAGAGAAAACTTCTTTGATTGATTTTCATACTGGAAAAAAGTCTGACTCTGTTCCTCTTTTAAGATTGAATGGAAAGACAGTCCATACATGTGAAACTGTAAAATATCTTGGGCTTAATATTAATTGTAACCTAAATTGGTCAGCTCATATTGACACCGTATCTGGAAGACTTGCTTCAGTGTGCTATTTGATTTATAGATTAGCTAGGTTGGTTAATTGTGAAGTGCTTCTAAAAGTGTACTATGGATGTTTCCATAGTATTTTGAACTATGGTATAATTTTTTGGGGTGGTTGTACTGAAGCAGATAGACTCTTCTTACTTCAGAAGCGAGTTGTAAGGACTATATGTGGCGTCCATTGGCTCACTCATTGCAAGCCCTTATTTAGATCACTTAATATTTTAACTTTGACTTCTCTTTTTGTTATGGAATCGGCCCTTTATGTAAGACACAACCCCGAAGTTTTTTTAAGAAACAATATGATACATACCTACAATACTAGAAATTCTGAGATGTTACATGTGCCGCAAATAAGAAAAGCTTTGACTAGCAAGAGCCCTTACTGCAATAGTGTTAAAGTATACAATGCACTTCCAGCATTTATTCTTAATGAACCTTGTATTAATAAGTTTAAGTATTTACTGAAGTGTTATTTATTGGATAAGGCATTTTATAGTTTACATGAGTTCTATGATTGTACAGCCACTGAATGTAAAAATTGACAACTGTGTCACCTTTGGTGATTCCAACAGGCCTAAATACAGAAAGAAAGAAAGAAAAAATTCAAAGTACCAAAATTAATAAGTCCAAAATTTGAAAAATTAAAAATTAAAAAATCTTAATATCCAAAATTTAAAACATAAATATCCAAAATTATAAAATTATAAAATACGGTATAAAAATAAAAAAAATCCAAAATAAAAAATAAAAAATTAAAAAATACAAAACTAAAAAAATTCAATGATCTAAAATGTAAATAAATGTAAAAATCCAAAATTAAAGAATAAAAAGGTCAGCAATTTTAAAAATCCAAAATCTAAAAAGTCCAAAAACCCAATATTAAAAAGTCCAACAATCCAAAATTTGAAAAATCCATTAATCCAAACTTGAAAAAATAAAAAAAATGTTTCACTTCTGCCGCATGGCGTTCCACACACACTTTGTTTTAATAAGTATTAAAACTAATTGTTTCACTTTAATACATTTTCGTGAAAATCAGCTTTAAATTTTAATTCATACGATTTGCAAGATACTTTCTACAATATATACTTTTTTTTAATTTGAAATTTTTACATGTAAAACAATTCGGATGGTAAGCCAATGAACATCTGAATGAATCAGTCTTGTACACACTCTAATTAACGATTTTACTTATTTCACTCTCAAAATAATTATTACAACCATAGACGGCACATATCATGCCACCTACATAACCGGACATTTTCTTTAGGCCTATGTTGTATTTATTATTTTACTCAGGGGTGCCCACCCCCAAAACTTCATTGCCCACCCCACAAACTTCATTGCTCACCCCCAACCCAATTGCCTGTCGACAAGGGCGCCCATATGATAATTTCTAGGGGGGGGGCAATTTTTTTAATTAATTTATTTTTTGTCGCTTTAACTTCTTGGGCCACATTGTATTTTATATTAATAATGTAATAAGTAGCCAGAAAATAATTGCGGGGAGGGTCGGAAGTGCCGGGGGGGTTTGGAATACCCCCCAAAAAAGGGATCGGGGGTCCATCCCAGAAAATTTTTAAATGTTGAATTAATGAAAATCACATTTTACGCTATTTTAGCACTCAAAAACTAGTTAAGAAATTTGTTTACCATACTCTAAGACATGCCAATGTAAACAAGAAAATGTTACCTAAGTCGGATGACCACCCCGGGAAATTTTTAAATATTGAACTAATGGAAATCACATTTTACGCTATTTTAGCACTGAAAACTAGTTATGAAATTTGTTTACCATACTCTAAGACATTTCAATGTACATAAGAAATCATTACCTAGGTGGGGGGTCCAGCCCCGGAAATTTTTAAAATATTGAATTAATGAAAATCACATTTTACGCTATTTTAGCACTAAAAAACTAGTTAGGAAATTTGTTTACCATACTCTAAGACATGCCAATGTAAACAAGAAAATGTTACCTAAGTCGGGTGTCCACCGCCGGGAAATTTTTAAATGTTGAACTAATGAAAATCATATTTTACGCTATTTTAGCACTGAAAAACTAGTTAGCAAATTTGTTTACTATACTCTAAGACATGGCAACTTAAACATGAAATTGTTACCTAAATTATAATACTTATTACTATTTATAAGAAAAGTTAAATAGCACATGGAACAGTGAACATAATAGGCCTACTCATTATGTTATGAAAAGAAAATAACTGCTATATCATATTTGACACACCAACAAATCTTGTTTAATTAAATAAATATATTTTTTAAATACAAATATAGAATTTTAGGTTTTGACTCTTGGGGGTCTGAACCCCCCTTTCCTAATCCACCGTGGATTCTGCTTCCATGTTGTCGATTTGGTAAAACTTCTGCAATTAAAATAATTGTCTTAAAAGAAAAACACCTGACGATAATAATTAATAATATACATTTTTTTCCTTGCGCCCCCCTCCCCCGGGTACGCCCATGGCTGTCGAAATTCTTCATCTTTATCTTTATAAAGAATTAAAAGAGACCTTTTGAAGGTATAGAACTTTATTTTTAACATATAAAACTCTAATTTTGCAACAATTTTCAACCCCCGGCCAGAAAATTCATAACACGATAATATTTCCCCCCCCCCAGAAATTTCAATGACGCAGTCTGCGTCTTAACCCCCCCCCCTTCCGTGGGCACCCTGTTTCACTAGAATTTATATTATATTTTCGTACACAAAACACAACAGACAAACGTTAACTATATCAGCTGACGAGTAACTGCCCATTCCTGCTCACTGGCGGCGCTAGTAGTAGCGTGTCCCGGAAAAAGACAGGGAGTGGACGGTATTACTTATTGAGAGTATTTGACATTAGTAACCAAACATTCAATGAGTCGATCGATGTCTCTATCGATATCTTGAAAGCTTAGCAATGTTTTGAAATGTTTACAGACACTCATAAACATTAATTATAAAACAATTTGCTAAATAGTTTTTCTTAGTTTTACAGATCTTTTGAAATATGAAGACATTGTACATTCGCTGTATTTCAAGATAGAAGTCTCGAGAAGTTTCTACGCCACTTCGATCGAGAAACTGAAAGCGCTCAAATGTAATTTTAGAGGGGGTACGTAGGCTAACCTGTTTGACTCGTATTCATTCTTCATCGAACTTCACTAAGGCAAGCACCTTGCTTTATCCCAGTACCGAGACTTCATGGTACTACTCTACACAACGCAAATGACGTAGCCTACCAGAACTTCCAGACCTGGACTTCTAAGGCAAAGAAGCCTTTAACCACAGCCTCCAGCAGCAACTTCAGCATGGCAGACTTCTCTACATAACCTCACCGATGGAATCTTAGGCATTTATTAATACTTTCAAACGAGTCCAGGACAACCTACATACTCTCTACAAATTTAAAAGTTAAGTACAATGTAAATCAGTAATTACTCAGCCATTAGCTTGGCAGTATGTATAATTACCGAATCTTTTTGGCACTTGGTGCAGGATTCGCATTTCCTATTGTAATAGCTCGAATGTGAAGAGCTCTCATTTTGAAGGAATAATTGTAATTTCTGCATTTATAATTTTCCGGAGTCTTTAGGCAATCAGCCACCTCCGCTTTTCATGTACTAAACTGAGTTCAGCTAAAGAATAGCCTGAACATTTAAGCAAAGGGTGAAATTAGCCAATCTCAACACAATCTATAAATCTACAGTTCATTGCATCTTTCTTGGTTATCCAAACCTGGACCATTTAAGATTATATTTGCATATTTCATGGTCCTATATTTGTATTACTTTAGCTTTACAGCAATAAATTGTTATTTTTGTTGTTTGAATTATTTGATATTATTTCATATCATCCACTGCTCAATTGACTACCAGAAGGAATATAATAGTAGGAGAAATCCATTAATTATATGTTAGGGATCCTAGACTCCTACACAATTTATTAACTTCAAGTAGAAGCATATGAGTATGCTGCAGAGAAAGTTCTGTTTTGGAAGACAATGAAGCAAAGTAATGGGTTTAAGAAATACATGACTTTTAACAAAGGCAAGTGTTTGCTCCGGTGGACGTCTTCTCAGTATAACTATTGCCTAAAAATTTGGTAGGAAACAAAGAATCTCAGATAAGAGACGATTTTATTGTGTGGCTCGGAAACTCTGAGACCCAAGTTGGTTTCGATAGACAATAAGAGCAGTCTAGTACCCAGAATTAAGATTCGGAGAATAACTTCAGTAGGTGAGAATTGTCAACCAATTGGTGACGACTGAGAGGCTGATAGCGCATTGATACGAATGAAGTGTCAGCCAATAGAAATTAAGCACTACATTTTGGTCTGATCGAAAACCAAGGTTTCTTGGATTCTAATGAGAGTAGCTACGAAGAGATCAATTTTGACTGCTTTGGGTGAAGCAAGTCAGCAGTAGGAGCCATGGGGCCATCTCCGGTAGTTGTGTAAGTACTTGAGAATTTACAGAGTCCTTGGTCGCGTAGTGTGAGGAACGAGTGATCAATTATAAGTGAATTAAAGTAAAGTATTAACTGTACATACGTAGTGAAACGGCATGTAACATAGATTAACACGAAACACGTGAGTAAACAAGATAATTAATTAGTAATTGCAGTAATTAATTACCTAAGTGAATAAATTGTGATCTTGCCAGTGAACTTTAATTATTATTTCACAAGTGCTAAATTCCCAAGAGCGTTGTTCCTGAAAAATACAAACTCACGAGCTAACTGTGGCAATTATATACAAGGGTGAGTATATTGGCGAGACATCAGCTAGCCGAGAAGCAGACGGCAATGAACCCGAGGTCCGGAGTCATCCCAGGACTTCAAACATCCACCACACCAGGTAAACACATCATCTACAAGGAGTTTCCTTACTCAAATGGCACCAGCAACGTTTTGAGGGTTATGACAATTAGTGGCACAGAACACTTATTAACAATACAAAGCGGGAACCAGCATGGCAAACACGTAACACACAAACCAGAGACCGGCGGCATCAGACACCGGCGAGGGAAGCTACAACATCCGTCAAGCAGGCCATCTACTCAACACTCCACAGAGTAATGTACAGATTGTTTTTATATAGTTGCATTCTTGTTGTGTAGATATTAGGCTAATATTTATATATGTGTTGTATGTTTAGGCAAGAGTATATTAGGGCAAGATTTTGTGTAGCCTAGCCTAGTTATATTTATGCCTACATATGAAACTTAGACACAAAACTATAGGAGATAGCATGGAATCGCAGGAAATGGATTCCCAGGATAGTGTATTGCCACTTGTTGAAAATAATAACTTGAATGAGACAGTAGATGGTCCTTCTGACCAAAATATCAGTAGGCAGGAGAAGTCAGTAGATATTCAGGCAGAAGAAGAAATGGAGATTGAAGAAATTGGGCCTAGGGCATTAAGTGTTCATATAAGTCAATCTAATGATGTAGTCATAATATCTATCAGGGATTTTATGTATGAATTAAATGAAGTGATCACATCATTTGTGAATATGAATGAAAAGTTCAAACCCTTTAAAGAGACGGATGATAGGCTCATATCTTCTGTGAATAGTAGGGAGGAAAAGTTAAAATCTGTACATAACAAAGTAAACTCAGTCGAGGAAATAAAAGAAAAGTTAAATTCAGTAGAGACATTGGAAGGGAAACTACAAGATGTAGGCAATAAATTGAAATCAGTTCAGAATTTAGAGGTAAAATAGATGTAAAATTAGAATCAGTCCAGGCTAATTTACAAAAGAATATGGATGAAAAATTCAATTCCTTCACTGAACGTGTCGGAAATAGATGGAACGAAAGGATAAAATCTTTTGAGAAAAATATGGAGAATTTTGTTGAGGAAAAAGTCAAATCTCTAGGGTCCAGTATGGAATCTTGTGCAAATAAAACAGATATATGATTTGAGGTTTTCCTGGCGAAGAATATGAAAGAAGGCTTCTCGGGATGACAGCCAGGTTTGAAGATTGATTTCCTCCATCCTCAGGGATACTGGTTAGATGAGTCGTGTGGAAGACTAGATGAGAATTGTCCAGTGGTCCCTTAGAGGGGCCATATATATACTACTTCCAAGTTGGCAGGAGTCGACCAATCAGGAAACAGTGCCACCTCCTTCGGTCTTTTTTAAGGCCAATGTCACTCTCCTGTCTTTCAGCTGTTTCAGACAGTGGTTCCAAGCTGGGCCTCCATCTCTGTTGAAATTGTGGGGCTCCAGCTTAATTTTGATGGCTTCTTTGATAAGTCTGTCCCAGAGGTTAGACGTCTTGGTCAAGATGGTTGTATTCCCAAACTTGATCTTGTGTCTGGGTCCCCCGTTGATAGTGTGCTCAGCAACGGCAGACTTCTCAGGGTATTCAAGTCAACACTGTGCATGTTCCGCACAACGCTGTTCAATGGTTCGCGAGGTCTGTCCATTATACGCCATGCTGCATTCACATGGGATGCGGTATACACCTGGTGCTCTGAGTTCCAGCTTATCCCTGATCGGTCTCAGGAGGCTTTTAATCTTTTTTGGTGGTTTCAAGACTGATCTAATTTGCCATCTCTTCAATACTCTAGCTATTCGCTGAGACAGGTTACCAAAGTATGGCAGTATAGCAGTACTGGTTATATCTGCAGAGTCACTCACTTGACGGGATTTCTGATTAACGGTCCTTTTTAGGGCCATTCGGATTTCTGCTTCGGTGTATCCATTTTCCTGAAAAGTCCTCCTGAGGTGTTTCAGTTCGTCTGATAGATTTTCCTTGTTGGAAATTGAGATGGCTCTGTTGATGAGGGTGTAAAGAACTCCACTACGCTGTGCTGGATGATGATGACTGTTTCCGTTGAGGTAAAGATCAGTGTGAGTGTTTTTTCTGTATACTTTACGGCCTAGAGTGTTGTTGGTCTTCCGCTGTATTAGTATGTCCAAGAATGGACATACCTCCATAGTGAAATTGATATTCCTGTGAATTCAAATGATGGAGGAATTCCTGGAGTTTCACATGCCCGTGAGGCCAGATAACAAATGTGTCATCCACATACCTAAAGAAACATGTTGGTTGGTAGGGTGCTGTTGCAAGGGCCTGTTCCTTGAAGTGCTCCATATATAGATTTGCTATGGCTGGTGATAGTGGCGAACCCATAGCCAATCCATCCATCTGTTCATAATACTTCCCCATAAAGAAAATATGTAGAAGTCAGGGTGTGCCGGAAAAGTTGTACAATATCTTGACTAAAGTGTGGTCTAACTAGTTAAAGTGAGTCCTCAACTGGCACCCTGATGAACGAGACTACGTTGAAACTGACCAGCAAATCCCCATCATTGATTTTAAGATCCTGGAGAGTCTTGATAAACTCGGTTGAGTTTCTCACGTGATGAGTACATTTGCCCACTAACACCTGCAAGATCATGGCAAGGTGTTTGGCCAATTGACACCATAGCATTGACAGCGGATAACGGGAACGCCACTGTACTATGACCTGAAAATACATCATCTTCTTCATGATTCGGCATACAAGCCCCTCAATCGGACCCAACATCTACCACTGTACGGAAGACGTCACCACTAATTAAGAACTTCACACTGCCCGATGACATCAAAAAGCAGGTGACACCACATGGCTCTGTACCTCCTAGGATCTATGGACTAACGAAAATACACAAAGAAGGAGTGCCGTTATGTCCGATAGTCAGCGCAGTTAGAACTCCAACCTACAAACTGGCCTACCTTGCCATGCTTTTGCAGCCATTAGTGGGCATGTGAGAAACATACGTAGTGAAATGGCACGTAACATATAGATTAACACGAAATGCGTGAGTAAACAAGATATTGATCACATTCAGGCATATTTACATATATAAATTGGCACGCTCCCACTACATCCAATATACCTCATGTTGAGATCAGACAATAGAAGTTCCATCAGTCATTGCAACGAGCATATATCTATATCTAATGTTAATTAGTGCCGCAGTAATTAATTACCTAAGTGAATAAATTGTGATCTTGCCAGTGAACTTTGATTATTATTTCACAAGTGCTAAATTCCCGAGAGCGTTGTCCCTGAAAAATACAGAGTCTCACAAGCTAACCGTGGCAATTATATACAAGGGTGAGTATATTGGCGAGACATCAGCTAGCCGAGAAGCAGACGGCAACGACCTGAGGTCCGGAGTCATCCCAGGACTTCAAACTTCCACCACACCAGGTAAACACATCATCTACAAGGCGTTTCCTTACTCAAAGTTGTGCTGAATTCGTAAATTATTTTTAATATTAAATACATCAGTGCTTTTGTTATATAGGCTTATCAGTCTTTCCCTTATTTTTTCCATGTTTAAGATTTGAATTTTAAATACAGTGTGTCCACGCTAGAGGGATCGAGAAATAAATGCTCACCAGTTAAAACGAGATAAGGATATTGCTGCATTCTGCATATGACAGGAAAGGGAAACTCTCCGAGATTGTGCAACACTGTTTTCAGACAGCTCCATGCACATGTCGGGAGCTTTTGTCTCGAAATGTGGACACCGCAACAGAAAATTCAGTGCGTGTTATGGCTAGCAGAAGAGAAATCTGTTACTCGGGTGCAACGCCGTGTTCGTCGTACGTGGAATGTGGATCCACCTGGTCATAAAGCGATTCTCCAATGGGACAGAACACTCCGAGAAACAGGTTCTTTACTACTCTCGATCCCTCTAGCGTGGACACCCTGTATTATAATGATGTATGCCTTGAATGATGATGGAAAAATACTTCTTTATCAGTAATTATAAGAAAAGAAGTTTCAGTTAAATCTTAAAAAACATCTCTGACATCAACAAACTGCCTATGCTTCTGTAGGTAAGAGCAAAATAAACTCAATGGAGCACTACAGATCCATAATGCATTAAGTTGGTAAGGAAGAGGTCCTCTTATACACTGTCGAAAGCTTTGTTCAAATCACAGGCTGTGACTCCTGCAAAGATCTTATCTTCAAAATCTGAAATCATCTTACTCACAATGTATTCTGTTGCATCAAAAGCAGAGAACCTAACTGAAAATCTGAATGTAAATTATTTCATTTCGAGTTAATTCTTGCAAGTACTGGAACCAAGAGAGATCTGCTGATAATTGTGTAGCCAGACCTATCACCTTTCTTATACAGAGAAATTCTCAGGGCATTTATATGCCTAAGCATGTGATTGCACGAAATGCCAAGGATGTTTCAAAATTCTTGCAAGTACTGGAACCAAGAGAGATCTGCTGATAATTGTGTAGCCAAGACCTATCACCTTTCTTATACAGAGAAATTCTCAGGGCATTTATATGCCTAAGCATGTGATTGCACGAAATGCCAAGGATGGAATTATTGTATTTATTACAAACTTAACCCTTCTTTAGTCGCACACTGACAGTCTTACTAATAATCCAGTTGTAACATTTATACCAGGAATATACACAGCTGAGGAGAAAAATGTATTAATAATCCTTGTATAAGGCTGAATGTGTGCAACACTTTACACATCCTGACTCCTTGTATAAACTTGACGTAAAGAATCAAGATGGTCGATATCCGTAACAGCCGGTCATTTCGTAGATGTCTGAGATTGAATTTTGAGGCTATGCATATTCTGAGCTGCTTTTGCGGAATTATAAACATTGTTCCTTTTTTGCGGGACATATTTCCATACTTGTACCCATGATTACAGCTTTCTGAAAACAATATAATGAAATACTGAAACTAGATTTTCTCTCAGCAGACGATGCATTGCTGTTTGTTCACTGCTCCGACAGATGGCGTCCAGCAGTCCTTCATAGCCAGGGGCTAGTAATGTCATGGCCAGCGTGACGTGTTTGATGATGTTTCACGTTAAAACCCGGAGTAACCCTTGGCAGTTATACTGCGTTTATTGGTAATACGGCTTATGTAGAACTTGTGCGGAGAACAACCAAACAACCGTAAGCAGCTTTTATTAGTAAGGTTGTGAAAGTATTCTCCAGCTTAACAATTGCTTCACCCCAGTTCTGCCATTGTCAAGAGAACGGAAACACTGCCCTTTGTACCATTTAGGCAATCCCATTCAAGCTGAGTCGTAGCATATGTGATATTGTGAGTTGTGATTAGAGCTTATAAATATTCATTTTTTAATGACGTGCACTAACCTGGAGGAAATTTCTACGACATGACATTTCTTGCTAATTAGACCTTTTTATTAGACAAAGATGCTTGTTATTCTTAGATCTGCTGAGATTAACAAAAATGAAAATATGTAAGACCAATACAAAATAAAAACTAACAAGTTACACACTATTATGTGTGTACATAACGCAAGTTCTACATAAGCCGTATTACCAATAAACGCAGTATAACTGCCAAGGGTTACACTGGGTTCGAACATGAAACGTTACTAGCCCCTGGCTATTTATGAAGTACTATGTTGTACTTATAGGAGGTGCAAACGATGTCTACAAGAATGAAACCGTAGAAGCTACAACTATATTGAAGAAGACTCTTAGCCATCTTATGCTCACTAATGTGTTAGTTTTTGGCATTCCCCATAGACATGACTTAAAAAACTGGTCAATAGTAAATAAGGAAATTGAAATAGCAAATAATAAGTATCGAAACATTTCTAAACATTTTAGAAATGTGACATATGTAGATTTAAGTATATGCAATAGAAGCTCATTTACTCCATTACTCCTTGATCTAAATGTATTAGGTAAAGTAGAGGTATGTAATATGATGAGCAAAATAGTTAAAGACAAGTTAGCATTGCAACAAGTCTTCCAACATCCTATTACCTTAGGTAATACAGAAATATTTTTAGGATAGATTCTAGGCTACAACCTGATCTATCCTTAAGGAACCAGGCAAACTTAATTAGTAGGCCTAGAACAAATGATTGACATTTCTAACCTCAATTTAATCAAACTAAATAATAATAATTACTTAAGAATACTTCATAAAAAAATTCAGTACTTAAGCAATCTTGTATTAAATGAGATAAACACTCATGTAGCTGTTATTACAGAACATGATCTATGTTGTGATGAAATAAGGAATGTAAATATCACTAATCTTGAATTAGACTCCTTTTACTGCAGGAAAAGCCATAAAGGTGGAGGAGTGTCTATTTATGTTCACAATAAACTACTTTCTAAAAATATCGAATGGCTCAGTAGTCATTGTGAAGAAATGTTATTTGAAGTCACAGGAACTATTATTAGACTAACTTAGGGTCCATTAATTGTGATAGGAATTTATAGATCCCAAGTTCTGATGAAAAATTATTTTTTCAAAAGTTGGATGAATTATTATCAAAATTTAATAAAAACAAATATCCAAAGTTATTATACTAGGTGATCTAAATGTAAATTATAGTCACAGCAAATTACAAGATTGTTTAGAAACAAACAATTTTTATGATGTTCTCTTAGGACCCACTAGAATTACAGAAACTTCTATTACCTTTATTGATCATATTATCACTAATATAAGCTCTAATAGTTTCTCTACTTTTAACAAGGACTTTCTATTGTCCGACCATAATGGTCAAATCATTGATATCAGTAATTTAGATTTGATAGTCAAACCAGTGAAATATTCTTACTCTAGAAACACTTCTGATAGAAATCTTTCCATTCTCTGTGAGAATTTAAGTAAGGAAAATTGGTACTCGACTCGAATAGCAAATGGGATTTATTCTTGGAGATATTTAATAAACATTATAATAAGGCATGTCCATTGATAAGAAGGTCTGTTAATAAACATAAAATTGTAAAAATAAATCTTCCAGCTGAAATAAGAAATAAAAAAAATAAGCTACTGGACATGTCAATTTTTATAAGGCAACAGGATTAAGTATTTATAAAGAACAATACTATAAACTAAAACTAAAATTATACTAAATCTTTGAAGACTATCAAAGCACAGCAGCTTAATGATAAAATTAATAATTCAAAAAATAAAGTAAAAACAATGTGGAACATTGCAAATAGGAATAATTGTAGAAATAAATCTCATAAAAATATTCGTAAACATATAATATTAATAATTCAAAAAATAAAGTAAAAACAATGTGGAACATTGCAAATAGGAATAATTGTAGAAATAAATCCCATAAAAATATTCAACTGCATCATGAAGGTAAAGAAATTAGTTCACTATTCAATAACTATTTTTTGACACGTGGTAATGTTAAACAAGATGATAATAATAATAATGATAATATTAATATACCTATAATCACTAATTCAATGTATCTACATGATACTAATGTAATAGAAGTAAACAAAGTAATTATGGAATTTAAGAATAGCTACTCTTCTGGGTACGATGAAGTATCGACAGTTATATTAAAAACATGCAGAATGGCCTTACTAAATGTATTAGTGCAATTGATTAATTCATCTATAAATCAGTTTACATTTCCAAATGCACTAAAAATAAGTATTGTTAGACCGCTATTTAAAACAGGTAGTACTTCAGATGTTAATAACTACAGACCTATTCCTTTGACATCCGTGTTTGGGAAATTGTATGAAAAAATTTTACTTATTAGAACAAACAGTTTCTTGGAACATAATAAAATATTAGTCAACTCTCAATATGGTTTCAAAAAAGGAATGTCTACTATTACTGCCATTATTGATTCTGTTCATAAAATTTTTACAAATTTGGAAAATAATGCGGCTTTATTTTTGGACCTATCTAAAGCCTTTGATGGTGTATCACATGATTTATTACTTTCTAAATTAGAATATTATGGTTTTAGGGGTGGAGTAAATAATTTGTTAAAAACTTATCTTACTGGCCGTAAACAATACAGTGAAATTTATTGGGATATGAATAATTGTATATATAAGGTTAAATCGGGAATAGGCATTGTTTCCTCTGGTGTCCCACAAGGGTCAGTCATTGGACCAATTCTTTTTCTTATTTATATGAATGATTTTCCAATTTCCAGTAATTATTCTGTAATATCACATGCGGATGATACGGCTATCATAAGCACTGGTAAAACCTATGAATCTCTCAAACAAAACTTAGATGAATCACTATCTACGACTATTTAAAATTTAATGCCCTGAATTTGAATATAAATAAATCTGTGCTTCTTAATTTTAGAAATCAAAATACAGCCAATGTACAAGAATTAACCATAACAATGCATAATAAACAAGTTGAGCAACAAGAATACTGCAAATTCTTAGGTATCTACATAGATCAAAACCTAAATTATAATAAATAGGTTGATAGTCTATGTCAAAAATGAAATTCTAATGTGTTTCTTCTCAGACATCTTTCAGGTTATTTTACAACAGAATATCTACTAAATATTTATTATGGTGTAATTCATTCTCATTTGCAATATGGTATAGAAATCTGGGAAAGCACATCCATAGAAAATATAAATTGTTGATGATAATACAAAAGAATAATGTATTAGATGTATTTTTAAACTTAAACCAAGAACATCATGCAAAAATTATTATAAAACATTTGGTATTTTAACTGTTGTAGCACTTTATGCTTACAAAATACTGACACTTCCTGTGAAGAACCAGTGTTTTACCCCTAACAATGAAATATATAGGTATAATACTAGAGGGAGTCGGAATTATCATAGAGTCTTTTTGGGCAAAACGGCTACCCTTAAAGATCCCTTTTACAATTCAATTCTTCTTTTTAATAAATTTCTGAGCTATATTAAAACAGCTAATAATAATAATAATAATAATAATAATAATAATAATAATAATAATAATAATAATAATTTATTTCACCATTGAGCAACACATTGGTTGCTATAGGCTACTTAACAATACTTAAAATGTGATATCCACCTCTACATTCAGAAATTCTTCAACAGAATAAAATGGATTTTGTTCTAGCCAGCTAAAGAGTACAGTTTTGTACCTACGAATAGGTGCAACTATGGCTGTTGTCGGCAATTTGTTGAAAAAATTTACACCATTGTAGTAGCATGAATTGTGTATACTGGTAAGTCTGCATCGAGGCAGGTTAATGTTATTCTTATTTAACGTTTTTGCATTAAACATTCATGTTAAAGAAACATTTAATTAGTATATGTCCTTATAGGATATGTCAACTGCTATAAATGGGTATACTTCATTTTAATTTTTTATTGTATTTAACCCATTCTAAAAAGCTGTTATAATGATGTTTTAGTTGTTACTCAATTAATTTTATTCAATGTATAAATATTGTTTTGGTTTTAATTAATTTAATTGTACTTTGGATTTATGTTGTTGTAGTTGTAATTGACTGTGCTCTAAACATAATTATACACTGCTGTAATGTATATGGGCAATAAAATATTATTATTATTATTGAAAATGGTTATTATTGATTACTGAATCCCCTGAAGATTTCCTCCATGATGCGACTAATAAAGGTAAACACATTTACACGACTATGGAAGGGATTATTCTTAGAGGGGGAATAAGAATTTTTATAATATAATAGCTACTATTTGGACTGGAGAAAAGATTATATATACAGTATATTATATACATAATATATACAAAAATAGGGACATGCATAATTCGCAATTGCGATAACGTGATTTTATTCGCGAATTTTAACGTTTTTTAATTAAAAACGTGAATTTTAACATTTTTCATGAACATGCGAATTTTTATGTTTTTTTAACTTAAAACAGCGATTTTTACATTTTGATGCATTCCTAAGTATACAGTCAATTCACGATTATCCGTGGGTGCCTTAGCCATGCGCGAAAATTTGAATTTCCACTCACTTATTTCGAGTTTCTGGCACTTCATTTCGAATTTCCTGGACTTCATTTCAAATTTCCCGCACTTTATTTCGCTAGATTTCTCCTTTCACGCACTTAATTTCGTCATATGCACAATTTGGCGACAAAGTGCGGGAAATTCAAAATCTCGCACCCAGTTAATTCCAAATTTGGATTGTCTCTTTTTCCATTATTCGTGCATGTCATTGTCTGAATTAACACTGATAATCGGGAGCTCACTGTAGTTATAAATAATCCTCCTAGTACTGGCACAAGAACATACTTAAAAGAAAGAAATTTTGCTAAAATGGCTACTTTTTCATTTTAAAGTTAAATAACCTAAGGCATTGGTTCCCAACATTTTTCAGCTGGCGACCCACCTTTCCTTATCGGAATGCCTCCACAGTCCATCGGTCCATGGTGGAGTAAAAAAACCTTATTTGTATTAAATTCATTGAGTCCTACTTTCCACTGTGATTGACACTATTATATAAAACTTAGATGATAAAACCTTGCTTACAGTGGATAATTTAATCTTCTCACAACGTTTCAACCACATCCGTCTGGTCTTCCTCAGGTGAATATGCCTCAGCATGAACTGCCAAGGGGTGACGAGGATGTAGAAAACCCATGCTGCTGTCTGACTGCATCATCACAAACAAAGTATTCCTACCATGTTCCCGGATCCACTCCTCTGGAATGTTGTTTGGCCAGACCAAACGCTGGGTGGGAATACATGGGTACGATGGGTCGCAACGGAATACCATCCTTATGGGTTTTCGGCAAACCGAAGCAAGTAGGCAACTCAGCCTTGCAGTTAACTAGTCCTTTTTTGGTGTTCTCACTAATGGTGATACTGCTATTAATCACTTTCGTTACCTCACGTTTAATATTAACAATGGGATTAGTCTCTAAAACCGAAAAATCCGGTGGTTTAAAACAGTTATTCATCTTTTCAACGTATATATCAGAATTAATAAACACTGGGCAGTTTTCTTTATCACTTTTTACTACTAAAATTTTGTTGTCCCTTAACCACCTCCTGGCATTGTCTATGTCCTTTTTCATTCCAAATCCCACCTTACTCTCCCCCACTTTTTCACTCATTTCCTCTACTGTCAAAGACACTTCCTGCACAAACTTTCTTTTCTCATCAGCATCAGAAAGCATTCTGGACCCACGTATAGCCGGTGCCAAGAAATCCTCTGCTTTAAAGCCACACACTTTAGGTGCAAATTTAAAACCATGTTTGAACACACTAGCCACTTCATTTGGGACCTCCATATTGGAAATGTTTACATAATTTCCTACCACGGCGTCCGGCTTCTCATTCACACGCCCCCTTTCAAGACCAAGTCCATATTTCATATACTTAACAGCAATACTTTTTTTCAGACCCTCCAAATGCACCGATACCAGGTGATGATGTCTCTGAATAACTTCATATAACCTTTCCTTTTGTATTACTTTGGTTACTTGGAAATGTGCCTCATATACCCCTAGGTTAGCCTTATCAAGATCGCAGTAAGCCTCATCGATACATTCTCTCAACATCCGAAGTTGGGCTTTTTGTTTAAAATATGCAGTTTTCATAGTTTAAGAGAAGATTAAATTATCCACTGTAAGCAAGGTTTTATCATCTAAGTATTATATAATACTTATTTGTATTGTATCCCTTCCTTATGTATATATAATTTACCATCAAATATTGTAAATATATATATATATAGGCCTAAGCTTATAGCCTATATAAGGGATGTAATGGTTCTGTTGTCTGCCCCAGATGCCAAAAATCAAGAACCAAGAAAACAATCAAAACACAATTTGATTTGTTTCGATTTTTATCTTTTCTGATGGTTTATTCGATCATTTCTCATAGTTTTAGGATCGAGTCACGACCCACCTGTAACCCTTCTGTGACCCACCGGTTGGGAACCTCTGACCTAAGGTATTAAAATAACACTTGCTTGAGTGCTTGATTTCTAGCATTTTACTTTTGATTTTGTGCATGTAGCCAAGTATATAGATATTGTGCCCAGGTTTGTACTTTTTTTATGTATTATACTGTGTATATGATTGATATAAACATGTGTTGATATGAGTAAGCATTAAAGTGCTGTATGGTAAATTGACTTCTTTGTATTTATATGTATGTATATTAATAATAATATATGCTAAAATAGGTTAATAAGTGGCTTATCTTCGAAATCATTCTTTAACTTAACAATTAATAAAATTGCATTAAAGATAACATCGATTTTGGAAAAAAACACTATGTTTGGGGAAAAAATAGCTCTACTTTTAGGAAAAAATAACATTGCTTTTGAGAAAAAACAACACCACTTTTGAGAAAAAAATAACACTGCTTTTGGGAAAAAATAATAGTTGGGTAACCAAATTTCTGTAAGAACAGGTAAATAATAGTAACAAGATTTTATTCAACATAATCGGAGTTAAAATCAGCAAGTAACTGAAATGTGTATATAGGCTATAACTGAAATGTGTATATAGGCTATAACTGAAATTGGCTGAAATAAAAACAAGTCAGAACTTTAAAAATGTACAGTTTTACAGGCAAAATAAGTTACAATTAAATATTCGCTAGGCAATTTTTCCGAAATGTATATATGTCTAAAAATCATTGCTTAAGATAAACGTAGATCAGAACCATGGTATGTATAGTTTTTAGACAAACAGGGTAATAGTGAAATAATTTCCTTGATAATATCGCACCCCCACTAGAAGAGTGTTACATCTCTGAAAATATCCATTTCGAGATAATACCATACCCAGCTGCATAAATATGTGTTCTAGAATCTCGATAAGGGTTGTAACTTTAGCTCTTCAAATAGCCGCTTGGTGGCATTTGTAACCCTTTTCGGTTGTGTAGTTGCGGACCTACGAATGGGCGACTAGGGTTACATTTCGGAACAACTCAGTTCGGTGCTAGATTCCATGGTGGTGAGACAGTTAATAGTGTTGCATCTTGAGATATAATGGTCTTCGGTTTTGAGTACGTTCATTTCCAATGTAACGTGATAATTAGTAGTGTTACATTGAATTACAAATCTAAGCTGTCCACGTTCGATTTTATCATTTATAATTTGAAATATAAAGAAACTGTCTGCAATGTTTGGCACGAGGGTGAAGTGTCAGGGGATCAACAGATATGTCAACTTGCGTATTCCAGTAGGCTACATGAAGGCTATTTCCAAAGAAAATATTCTATTCCAACTGATTTTATATTTCATTCAGACAGCTATGGGGGTCAGCAGAAGAATAAATTCCAAAGATTTGGCTGAAGAAGAAGGAAAAAATTTAGTGTCAACTGTAAATTGCACCATTCAATTTCAATTACATAAAAGTCTTTTGAACTCAAAAAGACAATCCCATGAAATTTTATTATAAGACTTCTTTTGAATCTAATAATACATTCGAGGAAGTGTTGATTTATCAACAGAAGCATAAGGATGAAATGATGCACACCACCCAGAAAAGGCTTCCAGCGGCTGTGAGTGTTTCCAATGACACTTTTGACTTGCAAAACCATTCCATGGGCTTATTACAATTCCTATGCCTCTTAATGTACATACAAAATAGTTTACAAGTCAGTGTTCGTTTTGTCCTTTTAATTTATTTATTTATCTGCTAGTCCATTGCTGTTGTCTAAGAACACTGCAGTTTGTGTATTGAGTTATGAAGGAAAGCATTTTAAGAGAAATAACTTCGGGACTGCGGCTGTGATATGTGGCTGTAAAGTATTTCTTAATTTTTCAATCTATTAGAACACTATTTTAGATAAATATATTAAAGGAAGGGTAAACTAAAAAAATACCATTTTCTTATTTTAATCTCATCGCACGGAGCTTTGAATTACGAAACGAATGGTGATCTCGTGAACTTCAGGTGCCCAATATTACGCCTTGTACGGGTGAAGTGAAAAGCTGCTGTGACGTCACACCTGACTAACTCGCTAGCAGGACAACAGCTGCTGTAATGCTCGAGCGTGTGTTTCTAATACACCACCAAGTCTCATTTGTGTTTGTTGTTGACAGAGATGCCTGCAATGTTACCTTCTAAGGACAAATCTCGGTATTCACAAATTAATATCACACGAAAAGAAAATGACAAGGAATTATTTAAAGAATTGCAAGGAAGAAAAGAAAATACGGAATGGTGTAAATGTGGGCTGTGTATACATATGAAAACGGGCCACGAAAGTGTGTGTTGTTGGGACTGTGAAGTAATTTGTGAACAGAAGGGGGTTTAGACTGTATAACACGACATTGCTCATTCGATAGCGTTATTATAAATAAAGATACACTAGTTGCCAGGAGTTATCAGTTAATACTTAGATCTAATACAGTTCAAAAACAAAATATTTTTTCAAGATACGAACAGAGTCACATTCAGATTCAGAATCATCTTTTGCGGTAGTAGAAATTTCTGAAATGCTAAAAGAGCTATCTAATCCAAATCACAATTTCTAGAAGAAACATTCAATGAATCTGTGCAAACATTGACATAAGTATCATTTCCTAGTTCACACTGAACGCCTACGCTGTTAGAAACTGAATTTTCGTCATAAATACTAGATTCCACAATCATGATTTGTCCATTCCCGGATACTGAAGGATTACTGTTCAAATCTTGCAATAACTCTCTCATTTCCTTCTTCCTCGAGTACGACGATTTTCTTTACTTCATTGGCGGTGTTTCAGATTTCCCACGCAAAAGAAGTGATGGCACAGCACTTCTTTTTTAAACAGATTGCGGGGTTTCTCCAGATAACTGTTTTCGTAACTGTACCGAAAGCTCGGTATCATTTTCTTCAAAATGTTGTAAACAAACCGTACTGTATTTAGTAGGAACAAATTTTTCTCTTTTTATTTTTATCAGCCATTGCTTATTTACGTTCGGATGACTTATCTCTGTTGGGAAATCGATGAAAAGATATTTTAAGTGTGTTATCACTCTTCGACGATGAGTTTGTACACCCCACAACACAACAATAAACCATTGTTTGAACAGATACTCACTAAAAAACTGTAACAGTAGACAGAATACTGTGAAATGTCTTTCACCGGGCGAGACTGAGCCAAGCCTTCGTCAAGCGTGACGTCACGCGCCCATCGCTTTACAATAAATATATTCGTTTTGTGATTAAATGTGAAGGTGTAAAACATTTCTAACAGTGAATATCATTTCTTAAAAACATATTCTTTCAATCCGTATGAAGAAAATGATACTGAATTTTTAGTTTACTTTTCCTTTAAGGTAGGAGTTTATATCGGGGTACGACGTAGCGTAGTGGTTGAGGCGCTGCGCTCCAAAACGGAAGGTCGCGGGTTCAATTCCCGATGAGGTCATTGGAGTTTTTCAATTGACCTAATACTTCTGGTGGCACTATGGCCCTGGGGTCGACTCAGCCTCTAACAGAAATGAGTACCAGGAGCAATCCTGGGGGTAAAGGCGTCCGGTGCGTAAGGCTGACAACCTTACCACCTTCACATGCCGATGTCTAAAATCTGGCAGCCTCAACCTCCTGGAACCCTCTGGGCCTCCATGGCCTTTATAGGGATGACTTTACTTTTACTATTTAGGAGTTTTTATCCCTGTGAAAACCTAATTACACCTTTATATTATAGAACTACAACTTTCTGCTGGTGTAGTGAACAAATATAATGAAAATTTCAAAACAACACTGGTTATCATGATGAAGACAAAATACCTATAATATTCTTAATTTTGAGAATAGAAGTAAATGTTCAATTTATATTATTGCTGATTTAATTAATGTGCATCAACCATAACAAAACAAACATTTTTTTTCAATATAAACGAAAAAAATGTATTAAAATTAACATTACAATTTTAATATTAACATTACATTTCATGGCAATGTGACTAGAGCCTTTCTCGAATATAGTTACATCTTGTGAAATTATAGTAAAATATCCACTTAAAAAGCACTTTCTTAAAAAATAAGTGATAAAGTGTTATGACTTAAACATATGCTATGAAAATATTACAACAAAATATTTCTTGTTCTCACCAGCATGCTTGGAAATTTGACGAAACTTCAATCTCCATTTCCCAAAAGTGAGATATTTGAAGATGTACCACTCTTCTAGTGGGTGTGCGATATATTCTGAATATTGTGAACAGTCTGCTGCCTAGATAGAACCGAACACAAAGTAGGGACTAATGTTAAAGATGAATGAGCAGCTTAAGTATGTGATAAATAGCTCATGGAATAAGTTCGTGAAACTGCTTGAATTACTAGAATCTCACCAGTGCTAAGTCAATGAACTAAACAAACATCCCACAAACCGGTTATCTTTACAACCATCCAAAATAAAGTGCACTACTAAGCCGATGACCTAAGTAAACTTCCTGTACATGAGTTATATTTTGTACACCTAGTCTAGAACACAGCTTATGAGGTCATTCAATATAGGGAATGTGCAGCTTCATCATAATTGAATTTAGCCAGAAACATTAAACTAATGGAATATGATGGAATCTAAGAACAGGGAAAGATTTATCGTGCAATAATTGGATCACAACACAAATTAAATGAAAGTTAATGCTGAGAGCAGGGACATGCAAATTGTGAGTGAGACCATAAGGAATACAGATACAGAGTGCATAAGGGTAAAATTGTTACAGATACTGTGTACAGACTATGTAAAATCACTGGGGATGGTTTCCATGATTACACACTATGTTAATTCACTGGAAAAAGTTCAAAATCGGTGATTATTAACTTGTTGTGTTCTTCATAAACCGTATAAATCATATAGTAATTTAGTTTTTCTGGAAAGTGTCCGAAATAATGGGAAAATGAAAATGAAGATCTCACTTTTCTAACCTATAATTGGCAGTCTCTGTTACCTATAAACAGCTGTTAGAAAGTGAGAATTACGACTGGCAGTGAGTTGCTCATGGGTCACACGATCCAGAAACAAGACTGGGTTTGTAAACTTGATGGTGATCAATCCTAATATCATGTTCCTAACCTAACAGCCACCAAACTATCTCTACATGTCACTAACACTAATATCAGTATTCCTAATCTAACTGCCACTTACCTAGATTCGGAAGTATGTATGAAGTGTGGGGCGAAAGTGTGTGGAGTGCATAATAATGAAGGAAACTAAGCCCAAACCACTTATGTTAATTTCTAATGAAGGGCTGAAGAGGACACTCGAATGCTTGTAAAGCTACTTTTAATCAAAAATGTTAATCCTAAAACCAGCCGAAACAAACTATACTTAATGCAATTACTAAGAAAACCTAAATGATAAACTAAACAACAGAATTGGAATAAAGTAACATCTCATTGCTAACTGAATTTTGACAGTAAGTTTATTCAAATAATGTCAAATGTGGGAACCATATTTCAAATCCAAGATATAAAATTATGAAATGACCAAGACCTACCATGAAATTTTAATGGTCAAACAAATATAATTTAGCTGCTAAAAGAGTGAGCCATTTGCCAGATCCATTTTGCATAATAATGAAATATCAAAGGCAAAAATAACATGATGCTCACCGGAAACACTCTATGTCCACACTAAAATCGGTAATACCGGAGTTGACGGGTCCCTGTACGCAGCAAGCCATGTTGCCTTCATTCTGGCAGCGTTCCGTAAGAAAAACTCCAACCGCCGCCGCCGACAAATTCGAATGTGTTATATTCAGAATCCACAACACCGATTTTCAGTGGTTAAAGATTTAATATTAAAAATAGCGCAAAAGCCCGTTCTTCTCACAGGTGCTCCCGGGTGATAGTTTAAATTGGCGTAGGGACTAGTATTTAAAGGTTTAATATTACGAGCAACGACCGCAAGAGCCCGTTCTATTCACACGTGACAGTTAAATAACCCCATTCTGCTCGCGGGTGATAGATTAAGTTGGCATAGGGACTAGTAGTTAAAGTTTAAAATTAAAACGAGCGAAACAGCCCGTTCTACTCACAGGTGACACTTAAATAACCCCGTTCCGATCGCGGGTGATAGTTTAAATTGGCATAGGCACTAGTACTTAAAGGTTTAATATTAAAACGACCACAAGAGCCCGTTCTATTCACAGGTGACAGTTAAATAACCCCATTCTGCTCGCGGGTGATAGATTAAGTTGGCATAGGGACTAGTACTTAAAGGTTTAATATTAAAACGACCGTAAGAGCCCGTTCTATTCACAGGTGACAGTTAAATAACCCCGTTCTGCTCACGGGTCACTCTGTATATATTTTTATAATTTCCTAGCCGGTGGTCCTGGTGTTATAAAATCTTCACACGGCTTTTTCTACTCGGTATATTTTTAACCATTTTTAACTAATATGTCTTTCTGCAGAGCAAAGAATGAATGAACGTATTATGTATTTTTTCTTTGAGAACATCTCGTTTGTTGCCATAACTTGTACAAAGCCTACAGCATATTTTACCGACTTCTTGCATGTACCTAATAAGCCTATTCAGATTTTTCGGATATTTTGTTTGTTTAAAATTATCATACGTAATAATAAAGGTTATTACCCTGACTTTACGACATGAAAATCACACCGATTAAAGAAAAATTCATTATATGGAGGAACTTTTTTAACCGACATGAGTTACATGTTTTATCCATAATTCGACCCTTCTCAACTCGAATATAACAATAATAATAACCAGTTCCTTGCGCACTTTGAGAAAATTCCGATTTTCCATTACCGTCACACAGTTTACACAAGAAAAGTAGGACCGTTTCAAAACAAAAATTCATTACATGGAGGGGAAATTTTTTTCCAACCTAAATTACATGTGTTATCTATAATTCGACAATTCTGACCACGAATATAACAATAATAATAACAACCAGTTCTATCCGCACTTCGAGAAAAAAACGATTTCCATTACCGTCACACAGTTTACACAAGAAAAGTAGGACCGTTTCAAAACAAAAATTCATTACATGGAGGGGAATTTTTTTTCCGACCTAAATTACATGTGTTATCTATAATTCGACCCTCCTGAACACGAATATAACAATAATAATAACCAGTTCCTTCCGCCCTTTGAGAGAAAACTGATTTTCCATTACCGTCACACAGTTTACACAAGAAAAGTAGGACCGTTTCAAAACAAAAATTCATTACATGGAGGGGAAATTTTTTTCCAACCTAAATTACATGTGTTATCTATAATTCGACCCTCCTGAACAAGAATATAACAATAATAATAACCAGTTCCTTCCGCCCTTCGAGAAAAAACTGATTTTCCATTACAGTCACACAGTTTACACAAGAAAATTAGGACCGTTTCAAAACAAAAATTCATTACATGGAGGGGAAATTTTTTTCCGACCTAAATTACATGTTTTATCCATAATTCGACCCTCCTGAACACGAATATAACAATAATAATAACCAGTTCCTTCCGACCTTCGAGAAAAAACTGATTTTCCATTACCGTCACACAGTTTACACAAGAAAAGTAGGACCGTTTCAAAACAAAAATTCATTACATTGAGGGGAAATTTTTTTCCAACCTAAATTACATGTGTTATCTATAATTCGACAATTCTGAACACGAATATAACAATAATAATAACCAGTTCTATCCGCACTTCGAGAAAAAACCGATTTTCCATTACCGTCACACAGTTTACACAAGAAAAGTAGGACCGTTTCAAAACAAAAATTCATTACATGGAGGGCAAATTTTTTTCCGACCTAAATTACATGTTTTATCTATAATTCGACCCTCCTGAACACGAATATAACAATAATAATAACCAGTTCCTTCCGCCCTTCGAGAAAGAAACTGATTTTCCATTACCGTCACACAGTTTACACAAGAAAAGTAGGACCGTTTCAAAACAAAAATTCATTACATGGAGGAGAAATTTTTTTCCGACCTAAATTACATGTGTTATCTATAATTCGACCCTTCTGAACAAGAATATAACAATAATAATAACCAGTTCCTTCCGCCCTTCGAGAAAAAACTGATTTTCCATTACCGTCACACAGTTTACACAAGAAAAGTAGGACCGTTTCAAAACAAAAATTCATTACATGGAGGGGAAATTTTTTTCCGACCTAAATTACATGTTTTATCAATAATTCGACCCTCCTGAACACGAATATAACAATAATAATAACCAGTTCCTTCCGCCCTTCGAGAAAAAACTGATTTTCCATTACCGTCACACAGTTTACACAAGAAAAGTAGGACCGTTTCAAAACAAAAATTCATTACATGGAGGGGAAATTTTTTTCCAACCTAAATTACATGTGTTATCTATAATTCGACAATTCTGAACACGAATATAACAATAATAATAACCAGTTCTATCCGCACTTCGAGAAAAAAAACCGATTTTCCATTACCGTCACACAGTTTACACAAGAAAAGTAGGACCGTTTCAAAACAAAAATTCATTACATGGAGGGGAAATTTTTTTCCGAACTAAATTACATGTTTTATCTATAATTCGACCCTCCTGAACACGAATATAACAATAATAATAACCAGTTCCATCCGCACTTCGAGAAAATACCGATTTTCCATTAGTGTCACACAGTTTACGAAGAAGTAGGACCATTTCATAACAAAAATTCATTACATTCAACTGCCTTGGCACTCCATATGGAATCTGCGCACTGTTGACGAAAAAGTACAAGCTCTCAATGACCTGATAATACAGCTATATGACAAACACGCACCGTTACAGACTAAACGAGTAACCCGTCCCCCTGCACCATGGATGACTGAAGAAATACGTGAATATATGACAAGGAGAGACGCGGCATATCGTAAATATAAACACAATAAATGTGATGAAAACTGGCAACACTATAAGCGTTTCAGAAATAAGACGACCCAAATGATACGTAATGCTAAAATACAACATGGACACAAACTTGTTGTGCCAACTATGACGACTTGTGACGTATGGAAAAACTTACGTACAATGGGACTATGTAAACAAAAAACTGACTGTTCTTTTGACAATTTATCTCTCAACGAACTGAACGAGCATTTTACGTCAGTGCCTATCAGAACCTTAGACAATGCAACTAAACGACAAGCTATTGCTGAACTGACAACCTTACCTACACCAGATCGTGAAAAATTCTATTTCTCTCACGTATCTCCCATGCAAGTAAAGAAAGCTCTTCAACGGGTAAAAACTAATTCACAGGGCATTGACAGAATAAGTATAAGAATGCTAAACAGAATCATAGATATCATCCTTCCGACCATAACTCACATATTTAACGCTTCACTTGTTACATCCACATTTCCTCAACAATGGAAACATGCACTCGTTCGACCTATTGCTAAAGTAAATCGGCCAAGCACTCCTACAGACTACAGACCTATTAGTATTTTACCTACTTTATCTAAAGCACTAGAACGTATTGTTCACAAACAACTTACTGACTATTTACATACTTACAACTTGCTCGATCCACTCCAGTCTGGCTTTAGGACTTATCACAGTACCTCTACTGCACTCCTTAAAATCGTTGAAGATACTCGTGAGGCCATGGACAGACGTGAGTTGACTGTATTATCCCTTCTTGACTTTTCCCGTGCATTTGACACAGTCGATACTGACATTCTTATTGCAAAGTTGAAATCTTTGTATCTGTCTGACGCTGCAATCACGTGGATGGAATCCTACCTTCGCGGCCGTCAGCAATGTGTTACTGATAACAAGCGCTCTTCATCGTGGCGATGTGTGAAGGCAGGCGTTCCCCAGGGGTCTGTATTAGGGCCTCTCTTATTCTCCGTATTCATAAATGATATATCTAGTCACATAAGACACTCCCAACACCACCTTTACGCAGATGACCTTCAGATCTATATTCACTCACCTCCCGATGCAATTAATGACTCAGTAACATTCCTTAACGAAGATCTACAATCAATCGGTAACTGGGCAAACAAATTTGGCTTACAACTTAACCCAAGCAAAACCCAAGTTATTGTATTAGGACAGCAAAGACTCGTGTCATCCATCAACAAGGCTACATTGCTACCAGTGACACTGAACAACACAATTATCCCTTACACAGAAACAGTAAAAAATCTAGGTATCTATCTCGACTCAAACATGAATTGGAATTCCCAAATCAAGCATATATGTAAAAAGGCATTCTCTATCATGCATGCTCTAAAACGACTGAAAAACTTCCTTCCTACTAGAATAAAGCAAACCCTCATACAGACCCTAGTGATGCCTTATTTCGACTACTGCGACATCTTGTATGGAGATCTGAGTGTTGAATTGTCACAGAAACTTCAGCGTGTTCATAATACTTGTGTTCGTTTTATCTTTAACATTCGTTTCCACGATCATGTCTCAAAATATTTCAAGCAACTGTCTTGGCTTCGTTTGCATAATAGACGTTTGGTCCACTCTCTGTGCTTATTATACCAAATTCTTAAGTTTTCCATACCTCTTTACTTGGCTCCCCGATTTACATTTCTATCCTCCTACCATAATCATGGTACACGCTCGCAGCACAACTCTCTGTTATCAATTCCTAGTCATCATACAACCTCATACTCTCATTCATTCACCATAGCCACAGCCCGTTCTTGGAATACCTTGTCACAAGATATTAGGGGTAGTCGGAGTGTACACTCTTTCAAATCTGCGCTTATTAAACAATTATTGCCCACTGAACAGAACTAGCTCTTTGTAGTCACTCCATCTTTCACTGTATATAACATTACTTAGTCTCCTTATAACGTATCTACAGCTAGACTTAAATTTCCATTATAACATAATTTTACATATTCCTTGTTTTACTTGTAACATTATTACTATTTTCTTTTATGACACTTACGCTCTCTATGAAGCCTGTGCTTTTTATGAAACCTATGCTTTTTACTTATTTAATTTATTATTATGATTAGCCTTAACTTTAGTCTTAGTATTAGTCATAAGTCTCTTATTCACTAATTTGCTATTTATGTAAACCTACATTGTATATATATTTTCTGAAACCTGGTTGAGTGGAAGAGAAGGCCTTATGGCCTTAACTCTGCCAGGCAAAATAAATCATTTACTACTACTACTACTACATGTAGGGGAAATTTTTTTCCGACCTAAATTACATGTGTTACCTATAATTCGACCCTTCTGATCTCGAATATATCAATAATAATAACCAGTTCCTTCCGCGCTTCGAGAAAATATAGATTTTCCATTAATGTTAGACATTTCTCGCAGAAGAAGGAGGAACAATTCAAAGAAAAAATTCATTATATAAAAAGGAATTTTTTCTCCGACTTGAGTTATATCTGTTCCTTATAACTCGACCCTTCTGAACACGAATATAACAGTAATATTAACCAGTTCCTTCAGTACTTCGAGAAAATTCCGATTTTCCATTAGTGTTACATTCAATTATTAATAATTACTTAAATCATCCACTATTTTATTAATTAATTAACTGATTAATCCATCCATACGTCCATTATTTCATTCATTCAATCATCCACTCATCCAAATATCTACCATTCCTTCCTTAAATTAATAAGTTCATTCGTCCATCCATCAATTAAATAATGAATTAATTTCTTAAACGAATGAATGATTGGATGGCTATACAGATGGACAGATATATGAATGAATGGATTGATGGATGGTGGGTGAGTGGTTGTTTGTATGGGTGGGTGATTTAATTACTGGATGAATGCAAGGATGGATAGTTTGTTGAATGGAGTAATTAATTAATTGAAGGATGGTTCTTCCCTATCTCGTCACTCAATCATCTCGACCAACCATCCATCCATTCATTCATCCATCATACATTCATTCACCCGTTCATTCATTCATTCATTGATCCATTAATCAATTCATCCGTCGTTCATTCATTCTGCCATCCACCCATTTATCCATCTCTGGGAAATCTCACGCGATTTTCTCTGCCCTAATTGCTTTTTTGCTATTTTCTCTTGTCGTAATCTGTCTTAAAACTCTCGTTAAATAGTCTATAACATTATTAAGTGCCAGTATGGTACTTTATGAGATTGTGTGTGGGAAGGGAAATGTCTGTCCGTCCGTCCGTCCGTCCGTGTCCCTGTACGCGCGTAACTCAAATACGTTTTAGCGGATTCTCATGAAAATTGTTATACTCATTTATATCGTCCATGAGAAGAAGCCTATTGATATTGCACCAAATCTGTAGACCGGTACCGGAGTAATGCCCAATTTAGGGGCTGTTTTATGGTAATGTAATAGAAAGAATCTTTTCTCATGACGTCATATTTTTTTACAGTTTTCATATACGGCTTTGATAGTTGTAATACAGGTAACTTTGACAACACTACCCACATATTCCTTCACATATGTTTATAAAAATAGACCTTTGTTCTTCCGTAAGCCTTGCTTCATGAATCGATCTGGAGCTAACTCGAGAATCGTTTAAAAAAATCACTTATTTCCTGCATATGATAATTGCAATTATCACTGATTAAACAAAAACATTCTGGCACTTTGTTACATCAGTTTACCTGATTTTATTTATAATAGTTTAGCAAATACAACAGAAGCCTGTTATAATGTAGAGTACGATTTGAAGATGGTACCCTCCATGGACAGATCAATAATGCAAAATGCATTAATGCAAAATGAAATTATATTTATTTAATAATCGATATAATTACATTATAAGATTTATTCAAGAATGATTGCAGTTAGATAAGAGTAATAATACTGCAGTTTCAAGTATGTGTAGTACCACATGTATGAAGCCTATGCGCAGTGACAGATTAGGCTAACTATTGTAAGTGTATAATAATAAAATAGAAAAGCACACAATGTACACTGGGGTGTAATTCATTGTCTTATATCCCACAATTACATCCACTTTCTCTCATACGACATACATCTTACAGTGCAATCATCATATAATCACACCCTTTTATTTAGCGGAAGAACTAATAGGCTATTGTAAGATATGTAAATACATATTGAAAACTTGTCATAAAGACAGGCTAAATACAAATGGTGAATTAAAATCATACCTGTATAGATACAATTTTAAGTAAAGTATGGACTACAGATTTCGTAAGTATGGCTTAAAATACTGTGAAAATAAACTGAAATAATAAATTTTAAGCAATAAGCTCTAGGCCTATAATTCTCTCTGTGGTAGGCCTACTTAAAAACTTTACAACGCAAATAATGAAAAACATACTTCAACATTTCCCAAAATTTAGTCCCTAAAGGATTAATAAACAATATGGGGTCATAGAGAGATTCATTGTTTACACTTAGAAATATTATTTATAAAGATTCTATTGAACTTCAAATTTGGTAAAGGTAAGTTACTCTAAAACATAATATCTCAACACGTATTTCTTATTGTTTAAATTAATCAACCCTAATGGAGATGAAAAAGATGATATAAATCATGCCTTCCACTAGTGACGGAGAAGGACACCCAGAGTTAGGAATATAAAAAGAATATCCTTTTTTTAAAATTTAAATCCTTGATTTATTCCTCGAGTCTGGTTAATATTACTGTTATATTCGTGTTCAGAAGGGTCGAGTTATAAGGAACAGATATAACTCAAGTCGGAGAAAAAATTTCCCTCCATATAATGAATTTTTTCTTTGAATTGTTCCTCCTTCTTCTGCGAGAAATGTCTAACATTAATGGAAAACCTCAATTTTCTCGAAGCGCGGAAGGAACTGGTTATTATTATTGATATATTCGAGATCAGAAGGGTCGAATTATAGATAACACATGTAATTAAGGCCGAAAAAAAATTTCCCCTCCATGTAATGAATTTTTGTTTTGAAACGGTCCTACTTTTCTTGTGTAAACTGTGTGACGGTAATGGAAATCGGTTTTTTCTCGAAGTGCGGATAGAACTGGTTGTTATTATTATTGCTTTATTCGTGGTCAGAATTGTCGAATTATAGATAACACATGTAATTTAGGTTGGAAAAAAATTTCCCCTCCATGTAATGAATTTTTGTTTTGAAACGGTCCTACTTTTCTTGTGTAAACTGTGTGACGGTAATGGAAAATCAGTTTTCTCTCAAAGGGCGGAAGGAACTGGTTATTATTATTGTTATATTCGTGTTCAGGAGGGTCGAATTATAGATAACACATGTAATTTAGGTCGGAAAAAAAATTCCCCTCCATGTAATGAATTTTTGTTTTGAAACGGTCCTACTTTTCTTGTGTAAACTGTGTGACGGTAATGGAAATCGTTTTTTTCTCGAAGTGCGGATAGAACTGGTTGTTATTATTATTGTTATATTCGTGGTCAGAATTGTCGAATTATAGATAACACATGTAATTTAGGTTGGAAAAAAATTTCCCCTCCATGTAATGAATTTTTGTTTTGAAACGGTCCTACTTTTCTTGTGTAAACTGTGTGACGGTAATGGAAAATCGGAATTTTCTCAAAGTGCGCAAGGAACTGGTTATTATTATTGTTATATTCGAGTTGAGAAGGGTCGAATTATGGATAAAACATGTAACTCATGTCGGTTAAAAAAGTTCCTCCATATAATGAATTTTTCTTTAATCGGTGTGATTTTCATGTCGTAAAGTCAGGGTAATAACCTTTATTATTACGTATGATAATTTTAAACAAACAAAATATCCGAAAAATCTGAATAGGCTTATTAGGTACATGCAAGAAGTCGGTAAAATATGCTGTAGGCTTTGTACAAGTTATGGCAACAAACGAGATGTTCTCAAAGAAAAAATACATAATACGTTCATTCATTCTTTGCTCTGCAGAAAGACATATTAGTTAAAAATGGTTAAAAATATACCGAGTAGAAAAAGCCGTGTGAAGATTTTATAACACCAGGACCACCGGCTAGGAAATTATAAAAATATATACAGAGTGACCCGTGAGCAGAACGGGGTTATTTAACTGTCACCTGTGAATAGAACGGGCTCTTACGGTCGTTTTAATATTAAACCTTTAAGTACTAGTCCCTATGCCAACTTAATCTATCACCCGCGAGCAGAATGGGGTTATTTAACTGTCACCTGTGAATAGAACGGGCTCTTGCGGTCGTTTTAATATTAAACCTAAGGGGGAAAGTTCATGCTCGTGCAACATTAAAGAAAAAAAATCACCATAAACACAGTTTTCGAGATAATTGCATGAAATTTTGTACACACATTGAAAAGGCTTCTGCCTATATTAATCTATTATTATATTTTACAATACTAAGAACCCTTTTGAATTATGCCCTTCGGAATTTAATTTTCAACTGCCTACATATTGGTACACATTTCTCCTAAACCCATTTAACCAGTAGGCTGAAAATTTAACAGTTTCATTTTGAATGTATCTTAAACTAATGGATGAACAATGATTAAATTTGGAGCCTTCAGTAGAGAAAAAATTATTTTTGAACATTTGTATTTAAAATATTCATGGTTTATAAGTCCATATCAGGCAATAAAATCAATATTTGAAGTAGTATCAACATTATTTTTCATTGATTTGTATATCAACTTATTAAATATAACCCCTGAAAATATCATGTCTGTAGTCCAGATAGGTTCTGAGAGAAGTGTACTTTTAGGTCAAAAAATGTATATTTGAGTAATCACATGCTAAAGTTTTGTATGGAATTTTTCTTACTCACAAATGATTTCAGCACCTAAAATCCACCATATGAATAATCTGGGTCATCCTCATCTTCTCTCTCTCTCCTGACTGACCTTCTCTGCTTCCTAGCCTCTTTTTCTAAATGTGACAGTGCCACCTCCTTCGCATCAATTTTCTTTTTATCGATGCTGTTAAAAATATGTTTAGTGAACAGTCCTCCCTCCATACCTGCTCTCTTCATGACCTCAAACCTTGTGCTCTCCCCTTCATTGAAACACAGAATTGCATCATACATGGCAATTTTGACTACACTTAGTCCACAGAATTTTGTTTTAGGACACCTATTCCACATTACACTGTTAAAACTTTCATTAGAGTTTTGAGTCTTACCATGCACACACTTTGACAATAAATCTGGATGTGCTAGTACTCTGTATACTGGTTTTATTTTATCCAATACATCCCTAGGCAAAGAGTTTTTATGTTCATAAGTACCAGGATCTTTTCTGTACTTGCACCAAGTGTTGTCTCCTTTAGGGCAGAGGTTGTGAATAGGGTGTGCGTCAGTAGAAGATTTATGGAAATATGATGCCCACACTGCCTTCTTCATATCATCTACACTGTTTAAATTTTCACGTATGGCCTTACCATAAAAAACTTGCAATGAGTCAATCACTTTGGCTGTTAATCGACCCCTACCACCAAGATTTTTATTATCTTTCACGAGCCTTCTTAGCCTTCCACCCATTCGCTTTTGGACATGGCCCACACACTCAAGCTTTTTTACTTGTAAGTTGTCATATGGGTCAGCCTGCAGCACAGAATTAAATGACTTACAATCACCATCACCTAAATAGTGGCTGTACCTAACTCCATATTGATCTTGAGATCTGTTGAACATACTCACAACAGTTGCTACTTCCATTCCTCCACTAGGTCCTTCATAGTTTTTGCTGCAGGATCCCATGTGTTTAGTTTGCCATTCCTTCTCCTGGTTTTCATCTGCTAACTTCTTTCTTGTTGCACACTCATGGCAGTATTTAGATTTCACATCCACATCTAAAACTTTACCAGTGTCAATACTAATTACAGATGACAGACCATAATTTGAAGTGTGGCCTCTCTTCATCCATGTTCCGTCGACAGATACAGCAATGTCAGCAGGACTTTCCTCTCCTTCATACAATCTCAAGTTTACTACTTCACCCACAGCACTTTTCATTCTCTCTTTAGCAAGAGGCTCAATTGCACTAAGAATAAATTTATTTACATTGTCGAACTTCAGAATTGGAGGTGGCAAGTTCATTACCCCACAAAAAACTGCTGCTGCTTTTCTTCCTTTGCCAATACACCTCATTCCATATGCCATTCTTACATTGGTCTCATAAAACTGCTTGTTTTCTGTTGTTTTAGAAGTACAAAACGAAATACTGTGGTCACAAAATGTACACTTCACTTGAAGAATGCTTGCCAAACCAGTCCTTTTCTCTTCACAAACTTCCATACAGTTTATATTTTTGCAGTTTGCACAAGCACAAGATTGTCTCACTGCAGCTGACAAAAGACTTATTTCTATAATTCTATAACCACTACACAAGAATTCTGCACTATTTGTACTAATATTTACACTACTATCAACTCTAAACTTTGTAATTGGTCTCTGCTGGCTGGTAGATTCTTCACTTTCATTGAGGTTAGGTTTGAGAGTTTTTCTGGTATGTATATTTCCAGTAAACTTTCTTTTCTTGAAGACAGATGGAGTTCTACCCATGGTTACTGACTAATGAAATAACTAAATTTATCTTAAATAAAATGCTGTTTCATCTACTAACACACGCAAAAAATACAAAACTTTTGCAAGCAAAACATTGAACATTCAATCATGTGTTTCTGTTTCAACAGACTTACACTATCTGGTGACAAATTTCAGAACTACTAGCTAGGCATAGAGGAAGCTAAAATGAGTAGGAAATCCAAAGAGCTAATAGTTGAACCACCATTACCTTGGAAGTACGTAAAGAAACGAAAGAAATCGTAGAAGGCAGAGAAATGTCAAAAAAAGGGGCGTGGTGTTTTTGACACGCCTTTAGTTTTACTGATTTTTTTATGGCTTCCACTTGAGATAGGATCATGAAAATTTTGTACAGCATAGATTAAAGTATGTAGACTGAAATTGGCATATTTCCAAAAAATCGATTTTTTTAACCCTGACCATCAACTTTCCCCCTTGTACTAGTCCCTACGCCAATTTAAACTATCACCCGCGATCGGAACGGGGTTATTTAAGTGTCACCTGTGAGTAGAACGGGCTGTTTCGCTCGTTTTAATATTAAACTTTAACTACTAGTCCCTATGCCAACTTAATCTATCACCCGCGAGCAGAACGGGGTTATTTAACTGTCACGTGTGAATAGAACGGGCTCTTGCGGTCGTTTTAATATTAAACCTTTAAGTACTAGTCCCTATGCCAACTTAATCTATCACCCGCGAGCAGAATGGGGTTATTTAACTGTCACGTGTGAATAGAACGGGCTCTTGCGGTCGTTGCTCGTAATATTAGACCTTTAAGTACTAGTCCCTACGCCAATTTAAACTATCACCCGCGATCGGAACGGGGTTATTTAAGTGTCACCTGTGAGTAGAACGGGCTGTTTCGCTCGTTTTAATATTAAACCTTTAAGTACTAGTCCCTATGCCAACTTAATCTATCACCCGCGAGCAGAATGGGGTTATTTAACTGTCACCTGTGAATAGAACGGGCTCTTGCGGTCGTTTTAATATTAAACCTTTAAGTACTAGTCCCTATGCCAACTTAATCTATCACCCGCGAGCAGAATGGGGTTATTTAACTGTCACGTGTGAATAGAACGGGCTCTTGCGGCCGTTGCTCGTAATATTAAACCTTTAAGTACTAGTCCCTACGCCAATTTAAACTATCACCCGGGAGCACCTGTGAGAAGAACGGGCTTTTGCGCTATTTTTAATATTAAATCTTTAACCACTGAAAATCGGCGTTGTGGATTCTGAATATAACACATTCGAATTTGGCGGCGGCGGCGGTTAGAGTTGTCCTTACGGAACGCTGCCAGAATGAAGGCAACATGGCTTGCTGCGTACAGGGACCCGTCAACTCCGGTATTACCAAAATAATAATAATAATAATAATAATAATAATAATAATAATAATAATAATAATAATAAAATTAATGATCATCATCATCATCATCAGAGGCGGCCGGTGTTAATGTGCATTTTGTTAAATAAAATATTTTTGATTATTTAAAGAAAAATTACAAATATTCTGTTAAAAATACTTTTAAAAAATTGATCTTAGATTTCCAACCGTTGTACAATATGTGGTATCCCTCACAGCGCGGAGCGGTCAGCTTGAGTTGCTAAGCATTATACTGCAGTGTGCTCAGTCCCCAACAGTGCTGCTCTGCTTGATGACCGAGCCCTGGAAAGTGCCCTGAGGTAGAGTGTTAGCAGAAAACCGCCTCGTTGGAGCTATCAGGCCCCTATAGGCAGGCTCCATGCCATACAAGAAACTGGATGGTTGGGGGTGGAGGGTTGACGACCTTTTGTTTGGTATGGTCGGGGTGGATATTTTGATGGTTGTTTTGCAAGTATGTAGGAACAGTCCTTGGTAACACATCTTATTGATGGTGGCTTTTCTTGAAGTTCAGTTTTAATGTAGTTCCAATCGATGTAAGCCAGGTTGTTCTCTATTTATAATTTGATTATTTTAGTACAAAGTTAATGGTAGGCCCTAAGTCAAAATACCATGGCTTGACATTAAATCTCATGAAAATATGAAATAGCTTAGCTTTAAGAGCTAAATCTATACTTAATAGCCTAATCTATACTAATAACCTCATAGATTTGTTTCTTTAATTCAATGTGTACATACAAATACATAATAATAACAATAATAATAATAATGTAAATATAAATGCGTACAAATCTAAAACCCGGGTTCCATTCCCACTCAGGGTAAATTTTCCTCCATAGATTACACAGTGGAGTTAAATTGCGAGAATTTTAACAATTAGGCCTACCTAAGGAAAGAAGAAACTGAATACTGAAAAACTACCTATAAATATTGTAATGGATTAATTTTTAGCAACGAGGGAAGTGAATTTAATGCGCACGCCAACTCAGCTTCTAACAGAGGGTAAGTTAGTACAAACTTACGTCTGGGGGATGGGACATACTGACCAGACACCCTGTCAATTATTCTCAAACTGCGTTCTACAGTATAATAGTTTCTGTGCGAAGTGTGAATTGTATACAGGACAGAACCGAACAGTGGAACAAGTATTAAGTATATTTCATGCTGCGTGTGTGTTCATGTTCAGTGTTAATGCTGTGGCTGTGCAGAATGAATTCAGTAGATAGTTTAATAACTTATCCATTCTCTAGAAGGAGTAGGCCTATGGAAGAAAAAATCGGGATAAAACAATTAGGAAGGCCCACACCCGATTAGTTTATGAATCAAAAAGTGAAAGGCAGAAAAAACTGCGTCGTTTACAACATAAAATTTCACAGGAGAGTATATAAAAATAGTTGGATATGTGGTTGTGAAATTAGGAATGCAAGTTAACAAACAGCTTAGGATAACTTTAAGCACATACATAAGGTATTAAATCTCTTGTTGTGTGAAATTTGGACCACAGTTAAGCCAGGAATTTGAACACAACCAACAAGTGGGGGGGGGGGGGAACAGGTAGGATTTGTACTTTCAAAAATTATTATTGTAGGCTTTAAGTTCTGTGGGGAGTGTGAATTTGCTTTGTGAGTCACAACGAAACTGAACATTCTTGAAATCCTGTTATCTTCTTAGGACTGATAGATTTCATGTGGAAACAATGGCATTGCATGGATTTCATTTTTCGACATAGCATGTTAAGTTTTATTTTTTGCATGTTCATACTGTAGCACACACAACATTTATGTCACCGGCCGCCACTGATAATAATAATAAATGAATACAGAAACACAGTACGTGCCAAACATGGCACAGGTCTAAACAACAGTATTTATACTTACGATTCATCCCCAACTATGATAAGTTGTTTCGCACAAGATGCCACAATTTTCTCCTGTGTAAGACAGCCACCACCTCCTTTTATAAGAGTCATGTTAGCATCAACTTCATCTGCACCATCAATGGCACAATCCAACTTGAAACATTAAGGAGAATTGAACTGAGTTATTTTAAATGTTGGTCAACATAAATTTTTTTTTCTAGTTTTCTACAAATATATTCATCAAGGTATTCATTATTTTTAAACTGAATTTGAGACAAAATTATTATAAATGCAAGCTAACTTAAGCCAAGCTCTTGGAACAGAAAATAGGGCAGTGGCGTAGCATAAGGGTAGACTTTGAGACTGAGTCTACCTAAATAATATAAGGAAATAGTGGATTCATAAACAAATAAATAAAGGCAGCAACAACCAAGCCATTAATCATTATAAACTCATTAGCAGTGTCATCAAAATATTTTTCGCCGTTGCATTCCCCAATCCCAACGCACAAAGCGTCAATTTGTGGTGCCGTGTGCTTAGGCAGCCTTGAAATCTCATGATGCGGCAGTAAAGATGAGCGAGCTGAGACTAGCGGTGACTGCGCATGACTAAGTTTCATCAAGTGCGAGTTATATGACTTCTCCCACTAAACGTTAACTTACTCTTAGCGAAGACAGGCCAATTTGTTTCGCAAGAGCGGCATAAAGTCACCAGCAAAGAAACTGAAGAGGATTTTGAGAACGCTAGTCTCTTGGAAAACGGCGAAGAGTTGCTTCCGCAGCTGTGACGTCACCTCCTGCATCATCCCGCCAAATTTGAATGTTAAATTCACGAAAACGGATTTCACAACCCGCAACATGTGTTCTGCCGCTCTTGAAATAATCACGCTACTTTCTCTACCTTAATAACATTCTTACTGTTTCCTCTCGTCTGATTCCAGCTCTTAGAAAACACAACACAATGTTCTCTAACTTAAACGTTAAAAATTACAGTTTTCTTGTTCCATCTCTGGGAATTCTCACGCGACTTTCTCTACCGTAATAAAATTGTTCCTATTTTCTCTAGTCTTATTCTACCTCTTGAAAAACTCACAGAACGTTTTGTGCCATAAGAATTAAAATAACTATTTTCTCGCGTCTTCTTCCATCACAGGGAGCTCTCACACGACTTACTCTTTCCTAATTATATTTTCTATTTTCTCTCGTCTTATTCCAGCTCTTATAAAGACTCACTCACTTTCTCTAACAGAAGCATTGAAATTACTATTTTCTCATATCTTATTCCATGTCAGGGAGCTCTCACACGACTTGCTTTACCCTAATACTTTATTTGTCATTTTCTTTCGTCTTATTCTTCCTCTTGGGAAATTCACAGAACGATCTGTATCTTAAGCAACAAAGTACCGTTAACTATTTTCTCGCGACTTATTTCACCTATTAGAATAGTCATGTAATTTTGTCTAACTTAAGCATAGAAATTACAATTTTCTCGCGACTTATTTCACCTCTTAGAACACTCGCACAACTTTCTCTAAGTTAAGCATAGAAATTACTATTTTCTCGCGACTTATTCCATACCTGACAACTCTCGCATGACTTTATAACCTTGTTAAATAATTGACTGTGTAGAGATAATATTATGTAAAGTTAAGTAATATTGAAAGAAGGAAAGAAATGATGCCATATTTAGTCTCTTCAGATGATACCTGCTTACTTGAAGAGCGCTCAAGTATGAATCCGGACAATAGATTGAATAAAGGGAAGGATACGGTAACATAAACATTACATTCATCACTCATCAGTGATTGGACTGAGTGCAGAGTTAGTTTATCTTAAAATTGTGATTATTTCCGTGTAGCACGTTTTAATATAATAGGTATGGATAACACCGTTTTCGACTCTATCGTATGAACCAAAGGGTAAAAACCAACTTCTAAGCTTGATTTAGGCGTTTTTCTAAAATTGAATATTATACTTTATTTTTTAAATCTATGTAACTTAGTTTAGTTTAAAATCCAAATCCACTAAAATTCGATAATAATTAATAAAGATTGTGGTACTAATACTAATACTAGCCAACTAGTAATACTAGTAATAGTAATAATAATATACTTATATAGGTACATACGAAATCGAATCCATATGCATTATATTAACATTATTTTATTATTTTAAACACTGGGAATTCGTGTATCATTTGAACAGGTATAAATTCATATTTTAAAATCCAGTCTACCCAGAACCCAATGTCAAGCTACGCCACTGAAATAGGGTGAGACTCATCATCACATTATTCTTTCAGTACCACTGGCATACTATTCTTTTCCCTTCAGGGATGTGAAGATAACTTGGGGTTACATACAGGATAAGTCAAGCGTCCACGGTGCCTTCTACGCATGCACAACCTTCCACGCATGCGCGACAAGTCCAGCAGTCGACAACATCCATGCAGGCATTTTCTTTAAAGGAACATTAATAGGTCTTCAAGTTTCCCAAGGAATAGATAGAAGTCTCCTATCAGAGATCTATAGACCACTATTATTATTAATTTAAGGCGGTCAAATACTAAACCCGTTGTTTCAAAATGCAATTCATCACAAAATACATTGAGATCCAATCTGCTAAAACTTTTGGCAAGAGGGCTTTTAACATAAATTGACACTCCACCATGACAGGTGATTTTCCCTACTGAAACTATTAAGTAAAGTGAAGTCTTCTAATATCTTGTATCTAAGTTCTTCCTTTTAGCACCAATGCTCATCTAAACAAAGAACGTTGAACATATAATTTGAAAATTCATTGGTAATTAAATTTTTTTCTCCAATACCTTGAATATTGAGATAGGTTATTCTAAACTCATCTTTTGAAAGTTCCCTAGATTCATAACTTATTTTATTGGTTGAATAAACATTGTGTAAAGTGTAAAGTTGCTCCAAGTTAATATTAATTTTTCTTTAGTTATTAATATTATTTTTAAAAACGTGATCCCATGCCTCCTAAATTGATTCTAAATATTGGGAAAGAAGTAACTCCAATCCATGTTATGAACTTAACAGCAACAGAACACATGTCGACTGCTGGATTTATTGTGCATGCGTGGAAGGCATCGTGGACGCTTGACTTTTCCCGTATGTATCTGCTACTGTGAAGATATAGCACATACTACAGTAACAGGCCTACTATCGATCATATTTCTCTTCAGTGAAGCAATTAGTCATTTATTGCTTTTATTTATCTTTTTATTTATCCAAAATGGCATCAGTTCATTTCATGACTGACCACAGGGGTCCTGAATACGGGTACTGTATGCCTCAGTATTACAATATTAACAATATACAATATAAATAGCATAAGAATGTAATTAGGATTTACTGATTTAAGCGTCTTAACTCAGCTGGAGGAGTATTAATAATCTTCTATTTAAGTGGAATACAAGTGCCTGTGTAGGATACAAAGCGAGTCCTTTATTATCCCCACAAGTATGGTACGCACAAGTTCCATGGATATTCCTAGGGAGAGAGGATAATTCCATGTGAATTTCGGTCAAGTGCCTCTGCTACCAAACAAAAGACCAGTCACTGACCAATGACTCAACTCGATGCCATAACGTTGAGCAAGGTCTGGAAGACATGGTTCGTAAATTGATTTCTTCTCTTTGTCAACTGCAGAAGCCTGGTTCACGTCAATTTCAAATCTTATGGTAGGATCTAATACCAAAGCTTTTCCATTTCGATGATTTATGGCTATAATGTCAGCTCTCCTAGTTGAACCATTTGTCGAGATACAATGAACCTCCTCATAGACAGTCCATTTCATCTGCTTCAGAAAAGTGGCTAGAGTAGTTCTCATGTTGTGATGCCTTGTAGTGATAAGAAGTTCGTTTTTGGGGCAGGATCCCAGTACATGTCCTAATGTTTCTATCTCGCTGCAATTAGGATAATGACAGCAGGTTGTACTAGACCTGCCAGGCACAACATGAACCGCAGTGATGTTGCACGACATTTTTAAGGCATTCGTCCATTTTGAGGATGACAGTCCATTTCTCTCGCTTACCCAGGAGTTAGCCTTAGGAACATCTGCATAGAGTCTGACCCCTTTGCCTCGAAGAGTAAGCGTGCACCATGTGTCAAATGCTTGATTGCAAAGCTCTTTCCTCACACGTCGACCTGACCAGTCTTTTGCTTCTGATACATTTATTTTTAATTTTGTAAGTGCTGATGATCTTTCAGTTTCCAGATCTCGTAAAGAGTGAAGATGTTCATCATTTATATTAAGTAGAATCCTGCATATATTATGGTGCTGGATGAATGCTTCCCATGTAGCTCTCATTAGGCTTAGTCCTCGAAACTTTTTCGGTGCATATAACATACTATCTGGGCAATCATGTGGTAGCCCTATAATGGCTTTTGCTGCACCCCTGATTATCTTGTCTGTATCATTTAAGAACCCATCTCGTAATTTATTAATGGGAGCACACTGCAGAGGATAGATAAGACTTGGCCAGATGTACTGATTAATGATAGAAATCTTTTGGTCTGGCTTGAGCAAAATAGAATCAACTAATCGTGATATATCTGAATGCAAGCTTTTAATACAGAGGCTTCATCAAAGACAATTTTGTTATTGAAGTCCACTCCAAGATACCTAATACGTTCATGAGGGTCTATAATAGAGCATATGTCCGAACCATTCATAGTAGTAATTCTACATGGTGATAGTATACCTTTCTCTATGGATATTAATCTGCTCTTGAGTGGATTCAATATTAGACCCATTGAAAGAAAAAGACTCTCAGCTAAAGTGAAGAGAGATTGAACACCATTATTATCAGCTGAAATCAGTACTATATCATCAGCAAAAGCAATACAAGAAAGCTTGGTCAAATTAAGATCTGCTGAAAATCCATATTCCTCTGATACCTTATAATCAGTCAGTTCCTTCAGTATGTGATCAATTGCCATATTAAAAATTATGGGTGAAAGAGGACTACCTTGAGGAACACCTTTCTTAATTCTGATAGGTTTTGTTTTATTAAAACCAACCTCAATCTGTATTTCGTTGTCTACTATTAGATTTATAATTAGCTGACGCAAATTATCTGGCATTTCACATTTTCCTAAAACCCTTTTAATGTGTTCATGTCCAACCGAGTCATAGGCTTTACTCACATCAAGGAAGGCAATAGAGCAGCTTGACTTTCTAGATCTTGACACTTGAAGACATAGGGTGACCAGACGTCCGGATTTCGCCGGACATGTCCTGCTTTTTTGGTATTTTGTGAGCATCCGGCCGGCTTTTTATGGGAAAGGCAAAATGTCCGGCTTTCTGTCTTACAGCAATATAATGTACACAATATTGAAATATGATATATAAGATTTAAAACATGAGGTCAAAAGTTTGTCGTTACATGAAAAATGCGTATTTGAAGGAAATGTTGATGTTCGTAAAAATACGTGTGGTGACCCTGCTTCCGGTTACCTGCCACAACACTCGCACTCGAATTTCGCGTTCAGATCGATTTGTTACAACCAACCGTTTTCACTTCCTGTTCCTGCTTTTGTTGTTCAGAATCATTGCCGGCTTGTATTTGGTCGTAAGTTTGTTTGATTCCCGATCAAAGTGATATGTCGAAGGTAGGCAGTGATGAAAGGAAACCCGACTTAAAAAAACGAAAGTGCAAATTCGGTGATTCCATGAAAAGTAAATACCCATGCTTCACTGCGGGTCGAGTGGAAACCGAAGCGAAATGCACTATCTGTGACTGTTACGTATCTGTGGCTTCAAGAGGTGCGTTGGATTTAGATCGTCACCTAGCTACAAGTAAACATGTTACTTGCTTTAAAGGTGCATCTTCTTCTCGTGTGGTAACCTCGTTCTTCTCACCAAAATTTTCGAAGATAGACGAAAGCGTTAGTGCAGCTGAGGGTGCATTATCATTTCACACTGTACGTCACCACCAGACTTACAGATCAATGGATTGTACTTCATCACTACTTCCTAAACTGGTTGAGGATTCGGAGATCGCTAAGAAGCTACAATGCGCTCGAACAAAAACAGAGGCCATTGTTAACAAAGTACTGGCTCCACATTCTCTTGAATGTGTACTAAAATCTGTTGAGAACTCTCCATTTCTGGGAATAGCAACTGATGCCAGTAATCATGGCAGTGTGAAATTATTTCCAGTCATGATACAGTACTTTGATTGGAAAATTGGTGTTGTCTCAAAAATTATTGATTTATGTAGTTGCGAGAATGAAACTGCCAAAACAATAGCAGATGTTCTGCTTAGTGTTTTGAAATCACATGGTCTTAGTGATAAATGTGTTTCATTTTGTGGTGATAATGCAAATGTAAACTTCGGAGGCATCAACAGACCTGCTTCAGGAAACAATGTTTTTGCCCTACTAAATAATGTTTTGACAAATGATCTTGCAGGAATAGGATGCCCTGCCCATATTCTCCACAATACTTTGCAGCATGGGACTGATTTATTGCCTGTAGATATAGAGTCTATAGTTCTGAAGATCTTCAATTTCTTTTCCATATACACTGTTCGCACTGAAAAGCTTAAGCAGTTCTGTGATTTTGTCAACATAAATTATCAACAGTTGCTTCGTCACTGTAAGACACGTTGGCTAAGTCTTTTTCCGGCCATTGAGAGAATTCTTAAGTTGTATCCTGCTTTGAGGTCTTATTTTCTATCAGAGTCTGGTGTCCCAAGAATCTTGAAAGATTTCTTCAAAGATGAGTTTTCTGAACTGTATCTTTCTCTAGTTCATTCACTCATGAATGTATTTCATACTACAATTAATGATCTGGAAAAGGAACACAACTGTTTATTGGATATAGTTCGGATTCAGAACTCTGTTTCAAAGTGTCTGGAAAACAGGTTGCAAAATAAGTTTATGCCAATGAATATTTCCCAAAAGCTTGACAGTCTAAGGGAAGATGGATTAGAAACAGAAGTAAACAATTTCATAAACTCTGCCCTGTGTCTGTACCAGTCGTGTAAGGACTATTTAGATAAATGGACTGTTCAGTGTGATGAATTTGAGTGCTTTTATTGGTTGAACATGAAATATTTGAAAGAGAAAGACTGTACTTTCAGTGATATTATTCCTTCTGTAAAGTACATTAATGAAAAACAGAAATGTATTGTTTTGGATGATGTGATATTGTTTGACGAATTTTGTGCTCTAAAAGAATTTGTTTTGAAGCAAGATGAAGCATTTTTCCTGGAATCAATAGATTTTCAATGGAGTAAGTTTTTTGAGCAGGCTGTGAATGTTAAGTGTTTTCAATCATTGGTGCATATATGTCAATTCTTTTTTTCAATAATTGCCCATAATGCCAATGTTGAAAGGGTATTTTCATTAATAAATGCCCAATGGTCAGAAGAAAGAAACAGACTATCAGTAGAATCAGTAAAGGGGATTGTAACAGTACAGTATAATTTGAAACATTTTACGTGCAAGGAATTTCATGCCTATTTGTTGAAATCCCCAGAACTGCTGAAAGACATTTCCTCTTCACAGAAATATTGTTAAATCCACTTGGTTATTGTATTTGTCGGATTTTAATTTGATTGAAAAGGAATTTAACGTGTTGTCAGGCTTTTTCTCAAAATGTCCTGCTTTTTTCCTTCAAATGTCCTGCTTTTGAAAATTTTCATCTGGTCACCCTATGAAGACACCCGTTTACAAGGGATGTGTTAATGTGTGTTCCTGGTGTGGATATGAAACCTCTCTGATGGCTTGAAAGAGAGAGATAATTACGAAATATTTTGTCCAAAACCCGCTCAATTATCCTTCTTATAACAGAAAATATTGTTATGGGTCTCCAGTTCTTTAGGTCTTTACAATCATCACCCTTATGGATAAGGACAGTTCTAGCCTGTCAAAATTTTGTAGGAACAAAGCCCAACAGAAGCATGGCTGAACCTAGCAATGCTATACATTTTTCTGCTTTTAGGTGTCTCAGAACTCTTACTGTGACTCTGTCAGGTCCAGGAGCTGTATCTAATTTAATTCTGAGCAATGCTATGTGAACATCTTTAGCAGTAATCTCTAGCAAATCAGGAAAATCAGATGTAGAATTATGCGAAGAAAGATCAAAAGGAGTCATATTATTATTTGAATAAAAAATATTTGTGAAGTATTCTTCAACTTGTCGTAAAGGCACAGTACAAGAAGACTGCATGTCAGATTTCATTACATGACGAACCACTCTCTTTCGGTGATTATAAAAATTGTACTGAGCCAAATCATACATATATTTTTCTCATCGCTGTTCCTTCTCTCTTTTAGACCGTTTCACTGGATTTGTTGTATCGGAATATGTATATCGTTTGTTAGCTTTACCCTCCTTACGTCGCTTGAAATACTTAACAGCAGGGTGTTCAGGTCCTGGTAGTTTTTGAGATGATGAAACCAGGAATTCTATAAAGTCATTGGTAGCATTGTCGAGAGCCTCACAATCCTGATCAATTATAATTTTTTTGAATTTCTCTTCCCATGATGACATCAATTTTCCAATATACGAGTCCCCACTGGTGGTAATAGAATCTGATGGCTCATGTGGTTTTTCTGAGATTTCAGGTTTAGATACAGCACAGTCTTGGATGTAGGTACCAACAATAGACCGACTGTGTTCAGTAGGATGGGATTTGCTTATATGAATATTGACTGATTTAAAATGCTTTCCACAGTACTTACATATTTGCATCGGAAGACAATGTTCATTATTCCCAGGATCAGAAAGATTTGTGCGATTGAGCTTGTCAGCTGGTGTGTCCAAAACTGAGACATCATCTTGGGAGGAACTGTGAGTCCTAGCAATATGTATATTTAATCCCCTTTTGGAAAATTCTTTCCCACATAGATTGCATGTCAGGAGTACAGAAGGCTCACCAAATGAAGTAGATGGTCCAACATTATCACAGCTCATAGTAGTCAAAAAGGAAACAAGAGTTCACAATAACATAAAAGAAACCACTGCCCAAACGAAGAGTTCACAATAAATTGGTAATGGCAGTGTTGTTAATAACAAATGTTAAAACTTATATGTTGTGAAGACTTTGAAAAGTTATAATATAATATTATGAAAATCTCTCGTAACTAAGTAGATAAACAACTTACAGATTAAGTGGAGGGAAAGGAAATGGACATTAAATCCATGTCTGGGATATTAATACAAGTAAGAATCAGTTTGAAAAATTTTATGTCATAACCGGGATTTGAACACGGATCTTCGGCTTAACGCGCCGATGCTCTACCATTGAGCTACCATGACAACATGCCAGTACGACATCAAATTCCTCAACTGATTCAGAAGACAAGGCAGACCACAGGAGGTTTCTCCGTTGAGAACACGCATCCAATGGCGTCCTACATTTGTAGGTACTTTGAAGCCAAGTTATTATTTATATACTATTAATTAAGTGGAGGGAAAGGAAATAGACATTAAATCCATGTCTGGGATATTAATACAAGTAAGAATCAGTTTGAAAAATTTTTTGTCATACAAATGTAGGACGCCATTGGATGCGTGTTCTCAACGGAGAAACCTCCCGTGGTCTGCCTTGTCTTCTGAATCAGTTGAGGAATTTGATGTCGTACTGGCATGTTGTCATGGTAGCTCAATGGTAGAGCATCGGCACGTTAAGCCGATTATCCGTGTTCAAATCCCGGTTATGACATAAAATTTTTCAAACTGATTCTTACTTGTATTAACTTACAGATTCTTATCAAGTTGGTTATTTCAGTATTAAAGTTCATAAACAACAAATATTCGCGAAGCTAACATTTCCACAAATATATTTGTATAATTCCTTTGTCTTGAAGAGCTTATTTCTCAAACAGTAAAATATTTATTTGATATTATGGATTTATTAAGTCAATGAATTCCTTTCCAGTTTAAGCTTGTCATGGCCTCCTATATTCCTCCAAATTAGCAAATCAATATAGAAAGTAATAATGATTTTTTGTTTGTTTGATTACAAATACACTGCATCCATAAATTTCTGGATAATTTTCTAAGGTTATATTTTCACTAATACATAACATAAATATAATATTTATTGCCATCTGAAAGAGGGAAGTTTGAAGTTTCATAGTGAACATCAGATTTTCATTTGTCATGTAGCGGGAAACATTGTTATTGTTTGGAGGAAATGGCTGCGTTATCAATGTTTACCTGGTCATGTTGGAAAACTGATTAATGCCACAACTCACGGATGAAGAGGAACAGCATACAATATCCAACAAGACATTGGCATTGTGATGTGTGATGTGTGAGGGTACCTGCCAGGTCGATAGATTACGGCCAAAGACACCTCTGCACATGGCCACCCGTTCAGCGGATCTCACAGTATGTAATTTCGTCCTGTGGGGTTCATCAAGGACAGTTTTACATCCCTGCTCTTCCAGAGATGTGGCCTTAATTGAGAAGGCACATTACTGCAGCCATTGGGAACATCCCACAAGACATGCTTGAGGAAGTTTGGCGTGAATGGGATCACCACTTGGACGTGTGCCGTATTACACATGGGGCTCACATCGAAAGCATTTGAAGTCTCTACAAAATGTAGTAGTAGTAGTAGTAGTATCTAATGCCCAGACACTTTACTGCATACGGGTAGTTGTTATCTAACAGGGAGGAGAGCCTTAATTCTTTCTTCTTGAAAACTTAAGGAACCAACCTGGACAACTACCTAGTATCCCATCACTAACCTTCATGTGGTGCAGCTGTTAGTAATCGTGTTCACACATGATGAACCAAAGGGAGGGGCTACTCGTCAAATAGCACTGGTCAGCTTGATGAGTTAATGACCGAACCTAGTGTTCTTCCTTTCTTTACTAGGTTCCCTCTTTATACTATCCTATCCAGTCTTACCTGACTGACCTCTTGTTTTCTTCGACCCCGAAGGTATTAGAGTATTCGAGGCCTAGGGGATTCTTTTCATTCCTTTCCTATCACTTCTTTCTTCTCGTGGGTAACGTTGTTCACGTCTGTGGAATCCCTTAATCCACACGTGCCCACAGGGTGGTGTTAAATGAACAACAATTTTATGCCCTAATGTAATGATATGCTTCTTCAAGAAATGAATTCTGGAGTTAAAATAGTCTCTACAAAATGTCAAACTTTCCTCTTTTAATTGGTAATAAGATATTTTATTTATATTAAATATTAGCGAAAATACAGCCTTATGAAAAAACATTTATGGACATGGTGTAGTTAACGTGCATCAGTGATGGGAAAAGTACAAAAATAAAGTAAATGGGCTGAATTACAATTACCTGAGAGACATTTTACTTAATTACAATTACAAATTACTTTTTCAAAAAGTAATCAGTAAAATTACAATTACATTTACAATTACTTTACTAAATGGCAGTAGGCCTACCTACAAATTCCTTGTTTTTGGTTTTGTTTTAGGCACAAGCCCAAATTATTAATGAACAAACAAACAAACGAAAAACACATCAATGATAATATTTTCGGAAACATTGAGTAACGTTTTGTTAATATTAACTCTAATTTGGATATCAGTTGCAAAAACAGTAGTGATGACGATATAGCAAGGAAGAATGATACTAATACCAACGACTACCAAATTGTAACAATAATTACAATTTTATTTCCAGAAGTAAATTACAAGCAGAAATGACATTTTTTTAAAAGTATTGATTATAAGTAAATGGGATCAAAGAAGGAATTGTTACTGTAATCCGACTACTTTTACTCAATTACTTCCCATCACTGACGTGCATGTGGTATGGCATATGCTCCTCACTACCATGGATGTTATAATGTCACAGTCAAAGAATTAATTTTCCCTACATTATAGAAGTGTACATTTTTATTATATTTTTATAGAGATATTACATTATTAATAGGTCTACATAAGTAAGAAATAAAATATTACTTCTAATGAAGAAGGAGAAAATGTATCCATTATGCTCACGGCCTAAGATATTCAGTAGCGGGAGGATCATTAGTGATGGACTGTAGATGTTTGCCCAATTCAGTAACTAAGGCTTTGGCTTCAGAGCACCAGGGAGCAAAGGTTTCGACCACAAGACAACAAAGTACGAGGGTTGATCAGAAAAAAGGTTACAAGCCGCAGCATTTGAAAACTACATATTATGGAGAACTTTTGTTTCCCCAGAGTGGAGACAGATGGCACTACTTGTCATACAGCTGGTGTGTGGGTGGGTAGTGAAAGTTCCCAGACGGTTCAGGATGATTGAAATGGCAAGATGCTTAGAAAATTGGTCTTGTTATTGTGCCACTATGACAAGGTTATGCGAAGCCATCCAATGCATCGGCCAGGCATGTTGAGTGAAGGTGTCATCCTCTTGCATGACAATGCCAGGCCCCATACTGCTCAAGTAACGCAGAAATTGTTGTGGCGGTTCGGGTGGGAAATCTGGAGTCACCCCAATACAGCCCAGATTTGGCACCCAGTGACTATTTCCTGTTTCCGAAGTTTAAGGAGCACTTATCTGGCAGTCGGTTCTCTTCAGACAGGGCTGTGAAAACGTCCGCCAAAACCTGGCTCAATGGACAGGGACCTGATTTCTACCAAGACGGGTTATACAAGTTGCTTGTACGTTCTGATAAATGACTAAATAGATTTGGTGATTATGTCGAAAAGTGATAGGCATGTGTGCCTCGTAATTCCCTTTTATATTTTCTGTCTATTGTTAATAAATATTTCTTTATTTGAATTGTAACCTTTTTTTCTGATCAACCCTCGTAATTGTCAATAATTGCTCAATATTTTGATTTCTTCAGCTGGATAGCAGATTCAACAGCAGAACTGCAAATTTACAGATGGAGGATAAATGAGATGGTGCTACAGTGTCAATGCATGTTGTGTCCCACATCAAAGATTTGCAGTGTCTCCATGGAATTAGTGTCAAACTGTCAGGGCATTTACCTTCAGAGCTGCTGACTTCTATGGGTTCTAAGATAGCAGGAACACCAGCCAAAGTCAAAGCTCTTTTAATTGTGTTGTTTAAGGGGATTACCTGGAGAATCTGCCAGTTCTTGGGACAGCTCAAAGCATGGTAACCGTAAGAATCAGCAGTAGCACCACAACATATGTGTGCTCCTGGCAGATTGTACCAAAATCCACAAGCGTGCAAATCTGAGTAGATGGTATGGCCGAGAGCCAAGGACTTGCTTCTTTAACTTGAAACGTGTATGGCATGGAAAAGTGCTTGATCCTGAGGGGAGACTGCTGTTAATGATTTTAGGACACAAGTGGAGTTAATGGTATTAGTTGATTTCTTCATAAATACACAAAACTGATATGTAGAGAAAATGAACTTATGCTAAGAACTAAAGATAATAAGCTAAAGAGGAGAAATTTTTGCAATACTATTCTAAGCTTAATCTTAATAATTTCAATTACTATAGTATTTCAATATGATACAAAGCCTGAGCATTTTCCACTATCTATACAAACAACAAACAATAAGCCTTTGTACTGGGTGGTGAAATTAGTATCGTGCCGGCATTCTGTGCCCAAGGTTGCGGGTTCAATCTCGGCCAGGTCGATGGCATTTATGTGTGCATAAATGTGACAGGCCCATATCAGTAGATTTACTGGCATGTAAAAGAACTCCTGCAGAACAAAATTCTGGCACACCAGTGATGGTCACAGGCCTAAGTTGCAGTACAACCCCGTCGTTAAATAACCCTACACCAACCAACAAACAATAAGCCTAGGGATAAGTTAAATTGTCCAGGTTTCAGCAATTATGCTGACACTTTTGTCATTCCAATGCATAACAACTGAACATGAAATGCAATTTTTAAAGGTGAAAAAGCATCAATGTTCTGAGCAGAACGTATAAAATAAGTCCAGATCCACCAGTAAGTGAAGAAATGCATTAGTGTCCAAGCTGCACTACTGTCAGGCTAGTTCAGTGTGAAAGCCCCCTTATACTGTGGAACAGCTTAAAAGTGGTTCCTAGAAGGCCTTCCCTCCCTCAAGATGAAGTTTACCAAATGATATGTTTTCTTACCTTTGGGTACATTTCCAAGTCTCCTAACTTGAGTTTGTGACTAACAATAAGCTGCCTGGCTTGGTATGAGGTTGGAACACACACAACAGCAAGATTTTCATCCTTTACTCTTTGGGCTGAAAAGAATACAGTAAATAAGTCTTACTCTTTGGGCTGAAAAGAATACAGTAAATAAGTTAGAAGTTAGTCAAACTCAGCCTTTTGGTGCAGACAGGAACATTTCATATATCCATATAACTTACACTGAGTTAAAACATCAGAAAAGTAAAATATCTTTGTGGGAACTATTCCAAATGTTGTAGCAAAAAAGTCAATGAGTTTTGTTTGAAAGGTATAAATAGCAACTGTAGGCCTAAGGTGTTCTAAGCAATCAGAAATCACAACATAACACAAATGAAGATGTTTCTTCTTTGCAATATACAACAAAAGGGTGAATTGTAGCTTGTCCACCAGCCCAGTGGACATTTTCCTTTGTGATTCATGAAAGACATCAGTTGTTTTGTAATAAAGCCATGTTGGACAAGAGTGGCAGCTTATTGCAAAGTAAATCTATAATGATTTCTACAGAGTTTATAAATTGCAACAGTCCACTGAAAGCTATTATCCAAATGTTATCTTTTCTGTTCGAATTTCTTATGATTCTTCAAGAATGGTACGTACTGCAACATCAACAGGACAAGATGTACATTTATCCCTATATATCAGTCTATTGATGGTGGATTGCAAGTAATTTTTGATATGCACTCTTTGTAAGTTTTTAATTCACCATTTGCATTACTCCTAATCTGACATTCTCAATGTGCCTAGCTTATATACTGGTAACGGAGAAAAATGAATGTGGTGAAATGAAATTAACACTCCTTCTTCCAGCTGGACCATCATCATCATGAAAGCCTGATGTATTATGGATACCTCTCACAGATGTACCTACAGTAATTCCTGTGATGCTGACCAGAAGGATTTATGTGCTATCTTAAAATAACACTTTTGCAAACCAATAAGGCATCAGACAAGTTTTTCCATTGTACAACAAGATGTCAAGCACGTGAGTGTTATTTCCCTTATTTCAATTTATTTATTGAAATTATTTTATTATGCATTCCATTGCAGCATATTAGTTAATATGGCCTGATTTTTTTGAAAAGTGATCATGTTTTAATTTCCAACTATGAACCCATTTCCATCCCATTTTCAAACTTGATATATCATTTAACATTGGTATAACCTATTCAAAGATATGTTTTTGATGCAATTTTTGTAATTTTTTTAGTACTTTACATGGCTGTATTTTCAAAACGGATTGAAATATTTCAATAAAAGTTTGTATTTCTCTTAATATATATAAGAAAACTTACCTTTCTACAAAATTTTATCCAAATCTGGAATGGTGAGGTTATATGGGTGTGTTGACTTGACATGGAATGACCCTGCAGTGAAATATAAACGTTGGCACATGTTCTAGGCTTTTGTCAACATGGGGAGCTTCTAAGGAACACTCACCATCATCAAATAAGGAGCAAGATAGTGGTTGCCTTGAAACTACAGAACTACATCTATGAGGAGGTGCAATGCATTGCCATGGATGAACACGTCATTGCAATGGACAAAAACCAAACATTTGGTTTCATAAGAGACCCTACAGTCCGCTTTGAGAACGAAGAAGATCAACCTGCAACAGTTGATAATGAAAAAGGAAGATATATGAACCAACCAATGAGTATTTCAAGAACAAATACAGTTTAAAAAATGTTGAAGTCATTAGTTTAATGGTTGGTAGTAGGGGAACAATAACTAAGTTCTTTCTTAATTTTTGTAAATGTTTATAATTGACACAAGATTTGTATATTGAAGCGACGTTATTATTGATTAAGGGATCCATCCAAATATTGAGAAACTACCTACACAATGACAAAAACTAAGCTGAGCACGTTTCCTTTCTTAAATTTGATTATTTGCTTGATTGCTTTAATTTTCCTGTTATTGATCGTTTTGAAAACTTTAACGATGAACTGAAAGTTAATGTAATTTTTGTATAACTGCATATTTTGTTCATGTATTCTTTGTCAGTAAGGCAATCTGCAAGGTGCAGAAAGACTGAATAATTAAATAAATAAATAACATTAAAAATCATCAAGTTTTACTGGTGAAGTCCCTCCCACTTCAATTAAGATGAAGAATCTACAGATTATGGAAAACAAAACAGCACATTATGTGTGACGAAACATTTGCTGTTGTTATTCTTATTTTGCTTTGAAAGATGGGAAATTGTTGTTTGACCAGCCTATAACTTCTTTCAGTTACTGCATTTTCTCACTTGCACACTTATTGTAAAATTTATCTTGTGGGGGAAACACCATTTTGGTAGAGTGCCATGAGCCAAAAAGCTATTGCATTAAAACATCCATATCGGTCCCAAATTTCCACTGAGACAAATCCAATAAAAAGAAGTGTTTAAAAATATTACAAGTCAGTGGATAAAAGTTAAAATCACCACACAATGGGAAACCGGGAGGGGCTTTAAAACCAGAATACGTGAGCATGAAAGGGATGTAAATAGTGGGAAATGCTCTACTGGACTCAGTCAGCATATGACGGAAAACAAGCATGGCGTTGGTGAAGTAAACATTGTAAGAATTGAGGATGATTACATAAAAAGAAAGGTATATGAGGCATGGTCCATAATCGGCAACCAGGGGATGTGTTTAAATAGGTATGATGGTGATATAGGGGACGAATGGCTGGATGTAATGAGGAGACTGAAAAGGGAAGTTCCAGTGTTAAAAATTCCCCGGCCGCCAGCGGAATGCATAGAATGTTTGACATTCCAAAGAACTGGAAAGAAAGACATTTGAGAAACAGTGTTTTTATCAATGGTTACCGTGACGAAACTCAATCTTCATGATCAGTACTGTGTGAGAAGTCACCTGAGGAAGACTACAGGGGAGAGTTGAAACGTTGTGTAGTGATTTTAACTTTTATCCACTGACTTGTAATATTTTTAAACACTTCTTTTTATTGAAGCTATTGCATTGCCTAAAAGTTGGGCATTTGTTTGATTTTCATATGCTTTTCTTATTACTGCATCAATAACACTATAAATGGTAAAAGGGACTGTACTTTGATTCACACAGGCATCTTCTACCACTCCAGTCAGAAATCCAGAATCATCTGTGCAGTGTAAGAAAATTTACATCTTTTCTTCCTCTCTTATTTCATTACTTTCCTTTACCAGAAAGTGTTGCGGTACCGGTAACCATCTGAAATTTTCTTTTCAAATTGTGTAAAGACAATGTGTAATAAACAATCACTGATGAGTTTCTACAAGCTTTGTACATCTTCCTGCAAAGGAAAACTATAAAAATACTCTGTCATTGCAGTATACTAGTGTTGCTCAATTTAGTTCTCCAAAATTTGTGAGAAATTTCTCTTTGTATCAGCAAATTATAATTTTGATTGATACCAAAATGAGTAAATTGCTCAACACTGAATATTGTTGAGCAAATTCTCTCGGCAGGAGACAGGGCCATCACCGCAACCAGGGGGGTGCCGTGGCAACAACAAAAATAAAAGAACAAAATTTGTAAATATAAGTTAGATGTACGAATGGAACACAGTGGACCGTGCTTCTTGTTGCCTCGTTAAATATTAACTTCTCATTAATTTTGAAATATTATTTATTTAAAGCTATAAGTGAGTCAATTCAATTATATGAACAGGAAGTTATGTGGATATTACTATTTATAAACATTACAATTAGTGTGTTGCACTTCTAATACAGACATATTCACTATTTAATTTTGTTGGTTCATGGAACTTGTGTTTAATGGCGTGTGATTAACTACATTTCTGTCAGTTTCTTTTTGTTTGTTACACAATTTCTGGTTACTTTGTTGTTTATTATAAACTATAATTTCAATAAGTCGTGCAAAATGGCAGCTACCTCTGTTGGAGACTTTGAAAACTGCCTAGGCATTCTTTTAAACGCCAACGAAGGAACTCCCAGACTTAAGAGAGATCTAAAGCAGAATATTACAGACAGTGTTAGCAAACTTCGAGAGATATTCAATGGCCTGATTAATGACATAGCATCAAAGGACAGCAAGATAAAAGAATTAGAAAAGGAAATTACAGAAGCACAAAAAATAAATCCCGTGGAGACACAGATGAAGAGAAGATTGTTCTCAGAAGCTGTCACTTGCAGACAGTAGCCTACACAATGGCAGCAAGTACAACAAAACCCAACAAAATTTAATGTTATTGTCAAATCTAAGAGCAAACAGAGTACAAAATACATTAAGATGTACATTAAGTCAAAGGTCAGCCCAGCAGAAATGAAGGTCAGAGTAAGTAACATGAAAGCGCTCAAAAATGGCAATCTAATAATACAGACCGGAAGTGAAAGTGTCATGGATGTTATTTGTCAGCACTTAAATGAAAGGTGTGGAGACGAAATTGAGGCTAATGGCACTAAATTGTGGAAACCACAGCTAATAATATACAATGTGGGAGACGACATGGATATGGACACTTTAATTGATGCTATTACCCGACAAAATGCAGAACTGGATCTTCAAGAAAGTGACATGACACAAAAATTTATTTTTAAATACAGGAAGGGAAAAAATAACTTTATAATCAAGGTGACTCCTGAAACTAGGAAGAAATTACTTGGTAAAAAACTCAAAGTGGGGTGGAACATATGTGGACACTCTGATTACATAAAAATAATGAGATGCTACAAGTGTAATAAAGTTAATCATTGGGCTACTGACTGCACAGGTACCCAAACCTGTCCTCTTTGCGCAGGAAATCACTCAATGCGAGAATGTACGGCTCCAAGGGATCAACACAGATGCAACAATTGGATTAATTTTAATAAATACAACACTAAAGTACTGTACCTGTAAACGAGCAGCATTCTGCACTGAATAAAGATTGCAGCTATTATAAAATTAAGGTAAAGCAATACATCGAACACATTAATTATTAGCATGGGAAGCCTTTTCCAAAATCCAGAAAGCAGAAGACAGTCTAAACCTATACAATACATCCAGATAAATGTACAGCATTCAAGAGCGGCCACAAACAACTTAATCCAGCTGATCATTGCACATGATGCCGATCTAATTTTTATTCAGGAACCATATATAATTAATAACCAACCAGCTAGAATTCCGACTAATCTTAAAACAGTTACTCATGGCAATGACAAAAAAAGAGCAGCAATTATTGTGAATAACCATGAGATGGATATAATAACGGTCAACCAATTTTTGGATGAAGACTGTGTAGTAGCAGAAGTTCCAGGAGTCCAATTCTATGTTATATACAAATACTTCGATATTACTGAAGGTATAGAAGAGAATATTAAGAAAATAGAAACTATATTGAACTTCACCAATGGAAAACCAATGCTAATTGCAGCAGATACCAATGCACGAAACCAGATGTGGTTTGACAAGTTAACTAACCCCCATGGCAGGAAACTTGAAGAATTTATTGTTACTTAGATGCCTACTTGTCAATAATAAAGACAATGGCTTGCCGACATTCGAAACTATTAGAGGCAGTAGTCAAGTAGATTTAACTTTATCAAATAATTTGATGGTAACCAAGTAGAACAGCGGCGTGGAAGAAAGCTGTGCAGACCAAAAAATAATAACATTCCAGATAGAAACCAACAAATTACGAACCACTATTAAACACTCCCAACAAACCTTTGTAGGATTAAAATACATAATAAATAAAGGGGATTTTCCCAAGTTCGATTCAAACTTGATAAAGAATCTGATATCTAAGTTTCACTTAGGAAACACGGACGACCCAAAACTACTAGAAGAAGAACTCATTGGAAAAGTTATCAACAAAATGAACATAGAAGATATAATAAATCACTTATTTTCTTGCATAAAACCTGCATGTAGATCTTCTTTTAGAACTTCTACATCCAGGAAAAAACCAACCAAAGGCAGAACGGTCCCATGGTGGAATGACAATTTAACAGTACACCACAAAAAAGTAAATGCCATGAGAAGGCATTACCAGAGAACGCAAAACGAGAACTTATGACTTCAAAGGAAAACCCAGTATATAGAAGAAAAGCATCTATACCAATCAAATATTCAACAACAGAAAACAAAGTCATGGAAACAGTTTTGCACCTCTACGCCGGGCTCTAACCCATGGAATGCAGCATAAAAGATATCAGCTGGGAAAATACGAAAGCAATGTAATCTTTCTACAATAAAAAAAAAACAGATGGATCGTATACAGAAGATTTGGAAAGTACACTAGGTTATATGATAGAATACTTTATTCCTGAGGACAACAAGAACCGCGACAATGACTATCATAGAGAAGTAAGGAGATTAGTAGCGGAACCCACTGAAGTGAATGATGATGGTATCTTTACAACAGAGGAGATATATACCACTATAAAAATTTCAACACTAAAAAAACCCCTGGCAAAGATGGAATTAGTAGCGAGATACTTTTGAGGGTCTTCAAACTTATCTCCTCGTTTATTACGAGAATATACAACGAATGTTTAGTGAAGGGATGCTTCCCAAAGCTCTGGAAAAAATCAGTCATAATACCCATAATCAAACCAGGGAAAAATCAGAGCAGAGAAGTCTCTAAATACAGGCTCATAAGCCTAATAAATGTGGCAGGAAAAATTCTTGAAAAGCTGCTAATAGAAAGGATACTACATCAAATCCACACAAACAGTTCAATGAACGAGAACCAATACGGGTTTACTCCACAAAGAGGAACCATTGATGCAGTTATGGATGCAAAGCAATTTATTTCACAAAGTTTGGAAGAACGGAAATGTGTTGTCATGGTCAGTCTAGACGTCGATGCTGCCTGGTGGCCTAGAGTGAAATTTATAGTCGTCCCCCAGGTATAGGGGCTTACCCACATCTAGCTGGCAGACCCCTAGCAGCCTGCTTGCTTTCGGTATCAGAAAAGCCCTGCCAGCGGAGGTTCCGGCAGGTGTACGCAGGGGTTGGGATTTTGCAGTGAATTGCAACCCTGTAGATGCGTCATGGTTGAGCTAAAATGGCTGCTTCATAGTGACCAATATGATAGGGAAAAAGTCAATATAAATTTGCGCTATTTATATTGTTTTCTAGAAGAAAATGAAGGGGTTTTCTCAAGAAAATTCTAGGTGTTACCAAGTATAGGTTTCTTAAATAAAATTAATATTGAGACGGATATTACACTGACTTCACTAAAATTGCCACTAACCTGGACTGCAGTTTCGTTTAGGCATCCCTAAACATCCTCAGCTAGATTCCATCTGTATGCTCCTTTGTTTGTTGATCAACATGAGAGTCCTCTCGCGGGCCACCAATGAACTTAGTAATGAGGTCCTCTTCCCCGGGAATTCCAAAATTCATGAGTTTGTTCCTGTTCTTATGTATATGTATTCTTTCCCAAACTGTCAGTTGCCTTCGTCCTTGTGTCCGGGGAAGAGGACCTCATTAGTAAGTTCATTGGTGGCCCGCGAGAGGACTCTCATGTTGATCAACAAACAAAGGAGCATACAGATGGAATCTAGCTGAGGATGTTTAGGGATGCCTAAACGAAACTGCAGTCCAGGTTAGTGGCAATTTTAGTGAAGTCAGTGTAATATCCATCTCATTATTAATTTTAATTAATAAATACTTCACTGTGTAAACTTCCTGATTATTAAGATAGCTTTCTTACTTTATGGTAATAAGCACAAGATGTTTAGAAGAACTGATCATATTCAATATAAACATTGCGTTTTGGCTGTAGTGGCGAACCGGAAAGCTGAACCAAATGTTTGTTGTCGTTCGGCCATCGTTGTTTTGCTGCTAGAATCAAAATCGCATCAAGATGACGAAGGCCGCTCCGTTTACTATCCACGAGAAACATTTATTGACACAAGCAATTGCACCTTACAAATCTCTCGTGGAGAGTAAATTAACTGATGCTGTGAGCATCGCTAAAAAGAAAGAAGCGTGGAACACCATCGCTAGTAATTTTAATTCGAATGCCGGTCTTCCACGGAGGGACCACATTCAGTTAAAAAGGTAGGCCTATGTAATAATATTATTACTGGTAGTAAATTTAATAATTCTTAGATTTATGCCAAGGAATTAGTGGCTACTTCATGTTCAGGTATCTGCCTAAAGAACTGAGGTATTCATTATTTCAGTGAGCTATGCAACAATTTCAGAAGCTGTTAGCAGCTTTGAAAATGAGATGTTTCTTTGTATTTATATAGCATTATTCTGTATCTGTATCTGTATCTGGTACCCTATGATTCCCAGGTGGGGCGAAGGGGCCTCCAATGGAGGTTGCATTACCTATACTAATTTTGATATGCTTATTTTCCGAGAGAGGGTAGAGGGACAGGTGGTAAGCCCATCGCCTCGCAACCCCCCTCTGGAAACTAAGTATTTCTTGGACGTGAAAGGGCCGAGAAATATTGTCCAGAGGCTCAAATTAAGGCTTGGAGTTCTTTTACGTGCCGTAAATCTACGACACGGGACCCCCAGCTTAAAGTCCCTCCCGGAGGACTCCGTGCCAGGATTTTTACGTCATGAAAAATCCATCTACTGCGGCCGGGTTTGATCCCGCGCCCTGCGGATCTAGAGGCGGGCACGCTACCTCTAGACCACCGCGGCCGACACATAGCATTATTAGGTATTTAAAATACTTTCTAGTCTGCATAGGCTATTTATCAACATTTGTGTAACGGCAAAAATAATTTTTGAATGTAATTTGAAACTGATTAGCGATGATCTTTTGAATTTTTTAGTTTTTAATTGTATTGTTATATTTTTATTGAGTCCATATTTACTATGTATGGGTAATAATTAGAGCCCGGAACTTTGGAAAATGCCTTTCTTTTATAGATGCCTGTATCTATATTTTCTTAAAGGAAAAATTTATTTAGTGTTGTTGTGAGCCTGTAGTGAAGTTTTTTATTTTGCCTATTTTGCCTTTTAATAGCTTCAACATATTTTAATGTGTAAATGCCTTTTTTTGCCTTTTTTGCAATTTTAGATACAAAAATGTCAAATTATTAATGCTCATTCTCGATTAGGCGTGTCATTTTTGCATGGAAATGTCTGCGTAGCGTGATATCATGTTCAACAATAACATTGACTTCAGGTTCAGGTTGATTTAAAAACGCTACCTTAGACGAAAGTCGGCGAACTTTGAGATGAAATATAAAAAAAGGAATTCCCTTTAAAATCCGGTCTCTAGTTATAAGCCACCCGCTCTGAATACGTGTTCCAATACTGCGCTTGCAACAAAGAGCTGCAATTTCATTCAAGTTGTTCGCACGGTCATTGTTTCCCCAGCTAACGAGGACTTTCAAAAAATGTTAAAAATTTGTGATGTTCTTAACGGTGAAAAGTGTGATCTTGAAATGAGTCCATCTACAATAGATTTATTTATGTACGCCCCAGTTACTTCAGTTGAAGGGGAAAGATCATTTTCTATTGTAAAAAATGTTCTTTCTGACAGGCGATTAAGTATGACTTGATAACTTGAAGAAGCATATTGTAGTCATGTGCAACCAGCATACACTGTAAGTAACATTTTGTACACATATATAACAAGAAAAATATCATGTAATGTTTGAGTATTAGAAAGTAACAATTTTTTTGTTTTTGCCTTTTAGTGCCTATTTGTCAAATTTTAAATGCCATTTTGCCTGCCTATTTTACACAAAATAAATGCCTAAACTTCCGGGCTCTGGTAATAATAAATATCTCATCTTGAAATGCTAATAAAAAAAATCCCTAATAAAGTTGGATTCTTTAACTTGATTGATATCCTAATTTCAGATGCTGAGAAAAGCTGAAATCAGCAACAAAAAAACAGATTGGTCAGGAGAAAAGAGAGAGAATGGCCACTGGTGGGGGACCGGGCCCAAAATTTATAGAAGATGACATCCTGGGGGATGTTATTGACAGTGCCCCCCATATAGACTCAGAATTGCGCAATCCCTTTGATGGTCAGTATCAAAGGGAAAGCTATTCTGTAGTCGTATCGGATGTGTCAGGGAGTAGTTTTGTTGATATGGAAGGTAATATGCCAGCAGTTCCTTCCATTATCATGGAACTAGAACCTGACACAAATGGGGCAGAGTCCGGTTCACCCCAGGTGTCAGTGTCCGGTTCACTGCAGGTGGCATTGCCCGACAGTCCTCAAGTGAGAGGTGAGTGAAATAGCCTGTTACTGTTAAATGTAAGATAGTGTGAGTTAAACCAGTAAATTAAAAGTAGGCTGACCTATTACCGTACTTCACTGATGTTTCTGTTTGCAAGTCCCTTACCAGGCATTTGTTCCATCTTCTACAGTAAAAAAATTTATAAACCATTTTCGAATGAATACAGCATTCAATTTATTTTGCTGCCTAAATGCAAGATATTTATTGGCTATTAAGTAGTTACAGTTAAATCGATAATTTATTTTGTACGGTACATTGGTAATCATGGGTTCATTATGTAGCCTAATTCTTGGAACTGCTCAAAATTAAATCAAGTTCTATCCACAATGTGCAGTTGGCAGTTCAAATATAACGTATGGTGAATAACGGATGCCATTCATAAAGTGCAGTTGCTAGTCAGCAGTCAGGAAATTCAACTTTACTACCAACTGCAAATTACACATTACGAGATTGAAAATTACTTACTAGCGCAAATAAATATGGCATAGTTGCAATGTAGGGGGGCCTATCTCGCGATGTGCGCAGGTTTCCACAGACTGGTGATTTTTTTGTTTCTCAGCCAGGCAGTTGACCAACATGATGCTTTTTGTACATTGCTTATCAAATATCATTAGTGACAGGTTCTGTTAGCTTATGAACAGTGATTTTAATTTAGTAGGGCATTCTGAATTTTCCCTAAATTCTAGTTTAGTGGCAGTTAGGTTAGGAAAGGTGTTACTAATTAGTGACAGGTTCTGTTAGGTTATGAACAAGTAGGGCATTCTGAATTCTCCAGAAATTCTAGTTTAGTGGCAATTAGGTTAGGAATGGTAATATTAGTATTAGTGACATGTTCTGTTAGGTTATGAACAGTGATGTTAATTTAGTAGGGCATTGTGAATTCTCCTGCTTCGTAAATGTGCCATATCATATCTCCCGCAAGATTAGTTGTGTTGGTGAACCTGTTTCCTAGAATTCTACATGTTCTGCTGTTGTAATGTCACACCTCTAATGTCCAATCACGAGTTTCTTCATCATGCGGAGATAAAAATATTGTAGAATTCACTCTACTTTTCACTAGATCGTGTTATAAAAGAAAGTACGTTTCGGGCGGGTGGGTTGAACCAAATCATTTGTCGAGGCAACATCACTCCAGAGAACTATCTATAACAAAATACGTGTGATATTAGGTGATACGTGAGAAGAAAGTTGGTTTTCAAAGAGGGCCCCCCTACAATGCGATTTTACCATAAATATATTTTATATATTATGCCTTATAAAGCAATTTCTCGACATAAAATGTTTCCCTAACCTCAATGTCGACTGCGTATAGTGGGCAGCTGGAGTGCTGCTCCCAAGCGGCCGACTGCACATTGTGGATAGAGCTTAAGGCATAGGAATTATCAGTCATAACACACTGCAGCCAAAGCTATAAAGGCCTGGTAACATTCAATCAGTTTAAAATCTTTATTTAGGTCTATGTGCATTGTAGTAAGTTATATTACTAAAGTATTGAAAAATATATCTTACATAATTTATAAGGTCAGTGTAATTTATAGTTCTTGTGTTTATCTTACAGATGTCAATAAGAGGAAGCGCTCGTTCAAGGAAAATGTCGAGTCTGAAAGTGACTTACGGCAAAAGAAGCTAAGAGAAGCCATTGCTCACCAACGGGAGCTGCACGACATTACTAAGGCGTGTCAGCTCTCTGTTAACGAGCTCGAGGTTTAAACTAGGAGAGTTCTCCTGGAGAAGGAGAAAATCCAACTCGAGAAGGAAAAAATCCAACTCGAGAAGGAGAAGATGCTTCTCGAAGCAGAGAAGACGTGCATTGCTGAAGAAGAGGAATTAAGAAGAATAAAATTAGAAAAAACGAAGCTAAAATTATTTATATTAAAAGATATTTAAATTTTTGATTTTTTAATATTGTTGGGTAATCTTCAACATTAGCGTTAGTTATCATGGCAGCGGCCACTGCCTCCCTAATAATATGTCAGGTGCCTCCAGGTAAATTCTAGGTCAGTGACAGGTTTTGTTAGGTTAGGAACGTTTATGTTAGTTTTAGGTCGCACTATTCAGTATATTGCTCCTAAACTAACATAAACGTTCCTAACCTAACAAAACCTGTCACTGACCTAGAATTTACCTGGAGGCACCTGACATATTATTAGGGAGGCAGTGACCGCTGCCATTATAACTTACGCTAATGTTGAAGGTTACCTATCATTATTCAGGCCAAGTTTATACAGAGTGGTTGCTAGCCTTGCTTCAAGCATCGGAGCTCCGCTTCTTGTTATTGTTAGTTTATGTTAGTTTTAGGTCGCACTATTCAGTATATTGCTCCTAAACTAACATAAATGTTCCTAACCTAACAAAACCTGTCACTGACCTAGAATTTACCTGGGGGCACCTGACATATTATTAGGGAGGCAGTGACCGCCGCCATTACAACTTACGCTAATGTTGAAGGTTACCTATCATTGTTCAGGCCAAGTTTATACAGAGTGGTTGCTAGCCTTGCTTCAAGCTTCAGAGCTCCGCTCCTTGTTATTGTTATTGCTGTTGATGCAGCATGACCATGCCGGGGAGCAGAGCGGTGAAGCTCGAAGCCAATGCTAGCAACCTCTCTGTATAAAATGCAATAGTTGCAAATCAATATACAATAGAACTACAATTATCTGAATTTCAACATCTGGATTGCTTTGAGGTTGTATTCCAAGTAGTTTTTGTAGCAGCGAGCATCGAGAAACCCTCTTTCAGAAATGATTATTTGCAAAACAGCAAAACTTTTACCTGACAAAAACGACAGTTGGTCAGCAAAACAACTGACTCTGATCGATATGTTCAAGATGAGACACTTTACGTAAGCGCAGTACTGTACAATTTAGTTTTTTTTTTTTTTTAAGAAATTACCTCTTTTGCATGATTTATCCAATTATCCTCATATTTGGGTAACCGGATCAGGTCCAGACAATTGGAATTCTACTGTAAACTGTTTTGTGCATCACTTTCTTCCTCATCTGCCTCAATTGTGATCCTAGTTTTTGCCTGTAGCTGTCGCATGGTAAAATTGTAATTTCCATCTGAACACCCTAACCAAATGTGAAGGTTATTATACATGTTTCGAGCAATAAATATGAATGAATGAATTCATAACGTATATGGCTGCTGTAGCCCTGAAACAAATATGTCAGCAAATTGTAGGCCTACACTTAAATTATTATTGCAATTGTTGCCAGTGCATTTTCTGAAATGTTAACATATTTTAAGAATCTCTTATATCAGTTTATATGAATTAAGGTTAAAAATAAAACTTTAGACCTTTGTGCTTCCATAAGATAGATAGATAGATAGATTTTATTTTGTCCACATCAACATGTACATGTTATGGGACACGTCAAAACAATTACATATGAGTCAAAACAATTACAAATGAGTCAATACAGTTACAAATGAGTCAAAGCAATTACAAATGAGTAAAAACAATTACAAATTAATCAAAACAATTACAAATTAATCAAAACAATTACAAATGAGACAATACAAATTCAAATTAGTCAAAGCAATAACAAATGAGTCAAACAATTACAAATGAGTCAAAATAATTACAAATTAATCAAAATTACAAATGAATCAAAACAATTACGACTGAGTCAAAACAATTACAAAATTACATATTACAAAAAATTACAAATGAGTCAGAACAATTACAAATGAGTTTTTAGTGTAATATACGTTTACAATAATAAATGACCTTCGAAACAGAATCAAGATACAAAGTACAAAATATGAATTAATTTGATCCACTTGTCAATACATTAAACTTTCCTAGCTGAATTGCCAGATGTCTGTCCAGGCTGTAGTAGCCGAAGTCTCGATTCCAGTTGTGGCCTTTTCCTTCATTCTCCAGGTTACCTGAAACAAGAAGAAGCGAGGGCAGTATCTTCAAGGGGAAATGATGATTCTTTTGTTCAAATTTTGAAATTTCATTATTTTCTTACTTTTTTTTTTTTAATTAATTTATTAATTTTTTACAAAGAAAGGAATTCCTCCACAGAATAAAAGGAATGTGTCTGTAGGAAGGACCTAAGTCTCTTTTTAAACAATTGTATGTTTTCTATAGCCTTTATGGTTGTAGGTAATTTATTAAATAGTTTTATACCGGAGTTGTACACATTAGACTTCATAATGTTTGTTCTACTGTACTGGACATGCAAGTCATTCTTTTGTCTTGTTTGATAGTTATGGAAACTTTTGTTAACTAACAGATTTTGACCATTTTGTTTAATGTGGTTAATTACTTCAAGTATATATACACAAGATAATGGTAGAATCCCTAGTTTTTTGAACAGATTTCTACAGGAAATTTGTTGATTAACTCCACACATTATTCTAACTGCTCTCTTCTGGACCTTAAAAACCTTTTCAGCTTCTGATGAAGCACCCCAAAAGATGACTCCATATCTAATATGACTGTGAAAATAGGCAAAGTATGAGCTTCTAAGTATGTGTGCACTTGTAACAGGTTTTAAAGTTCTTAGCATATAGCAACCTGTGCTAAGTTTATTGGTTAATGCCTCAATATGTGTTTTCCACTTTAATTCTTCACTTATGTGTATGCCTAGAAATTTTGTGTCACTTTTATATGTAATAGTTTTACCATCTAAATTTACTAGTGGCTTCATAACATGTTGATTTTGGGTTGAATGAAAGCTCATAGCTACTGTTTTTTCTGCATTTATCAAAAGTTTGTTTGCCTTGAACCAAGAAGATATTTCTGTTAAACTTGAATCAATCTTTTGTGTAAGATCTATCTCATTTGTTGCTTTTATTAGAAGATTAGTGTCGTCTGCAAATAGTACAACTTCCGCTTCTTCAATATTCAATGGGAGATCATTCACATATAGTAAAAATAGAAGCGGTCCCAAAATTGAGCCCTGTGGTACCCCTTGTGATAATACCCTACTAGTGGATTTGATTTTAGCTATTTCAACGATCTGGGTTCTTTGAGAAAGGTAAGACTTGAACCATGAGTTTGGGATACCCCTAATGCCATATGTGTATAATTTTCTTAGTAGGATATCATGATTTATAACATCATAGGCTTTAGTTAGGTCCAGAAAAAATCCTATTGTACTCTCTTTATTCTCTAGTGATTTTTGAACATTCTGTAATAGATCTTGAATTGCTGTTTCAGTGGACCTATGATTTCTGAAACCATGTTGTGTATCTGTGAGGATTCTATTTTTGTCTAAGAATTTTATGACTCTATTATACATAAGTCTTTCTAGGATTTTTGAAAACACTGACGGTATGGATATTGGTCTTTAGTTTTGTATGTCAGTTTTATCCCCTTTTTTGTGTAATGGTTTTACTTTTGCTGTTTTAAGTTTTTCTGGAAATATACCGCATTGAAATGAGATATTGAAAATGTGTGTTAAGGGTGCTGTTATGTAATTTATACACTCTTTCATTACAAAGTTTGGTACATCATCTACCCCTGCTGATACCTTATTCTTTAGTGTGTTTATTATCTTCATTAACTCATTTTCACTTACTGGGTGTATGAATAGTGATTCATTGCAAATATTGATTTTTTGATTATAGTTGTTTTGCCTAGTTGTTGGTCCATACTGTGAATGTATAAGTGTACTTGCTATTTCTGTAAAATGTGTATTAAATAATTCGGAAACCTGAAGTGGATCTGAGACTCTATTACTACCATGTATTATTTCAATCTGTTGGTTGCTGTACTTTGTTTTACCTGTCTCCTTTTTAATTACCTGCCACATCGCCTTGCTCTTATTTAATGACTGTGAGATGTGTTTATCATTGTCTATTTTCTTTGCCTGCCTGATAACTTTCTTATAAATTCTTATATAGTTTATTATGTAATGGTGTAATTCGTCTGATATTCGCCCCCTTTTTTTAATACTATTTAGAAGCCTTACTTTATTTGAGGAAACCTGAATCCCTTTAGTTACCCAAGTGTTTCGAGTGTTGATACTATTCATTCTGCCTATCTGTACCACTTTAAGGGGAAATGCTAAATTAAAATTATGCAGAAATATATCCAGAAAAGTATCAAATTTGGAATTTACCCCCTCTCCCATGTATATTTCACCCCAGGTCTCTTTGCCTAGTAAAAACTTAAATTCTTCTATATTGATATTATTATAGGATCGTACTGTTGTTTTTCTAGGACTTTGTTTTGTCACTGTGAAATGTGTTGGTAATTTCAATAGTTGTGCTTCATGATCTGAAAACCCCAAATTTATTACTTCAGCAGAATCATTATATTCTGTGTTTGTTACTATTACATCAAGAAGTGATTTTGAGTGCTCTGTGATTCTTGTAGCAGTTTTTACTGTGTTTGAGAGGTTATATGTAAGAAGTAAGTTCTGCAATTCTATTAACTTATTACTCCCTTTTAGAAAATCTATATTCCAGTCTCCGCTGATAATGATGTTTCTATACTTAGAGGTTAATTTTTGCATTAGTATGTCTAACTTATTAAGAAAAATTTTGAAATCACTATCAGGAGCCCGATATATACATGCTATTACTGTTTTATGTGAAGTTAGCTCTGTTAAGGAGAGCTCAAAATTTGTTTCACTGTTTAAGTATTCTAGGTCCTTTATTTCGTTAGTTTCTACACTTTCTTTAACGAAGATACAAGATCCTCCATGACAATGAATTTCCCTACAGTAAGCAGATGCTAATTTAAAACCATTTAAATTTACCTGTTTTAAGTTTTGAGCATTAAACCAGTGTTCGGATAAGCAAATAACTTGGACATGTTTTAGATCGGTATGTAGCAATACTTCCAGTTCTGTTATTTTATTGTTTAAGGACTGAATGTTTGAGTGTAGAATTGTCAAGTAATCATGTGTCAAGGTCCTTCCTACAGTAGACCTACCTACCTTACTAAAGTTTGGCCTATTTATAAGAAATCATCACTTATCTGTTTTGGTTGTTTCCTTGTCCTCTGTGATTTACGAGGCCCTGTAGCATCTTGGCTGGCGCTGACTCTCCCCGCTGGATCTTCCGTATGTGCAGCGTCCTGGTTGGCATCTCCTGTTTCTGGTTCCGTAGTAATCAGGTTCCTCGTCTCAACTGCGTTGTCCCCTGGAGATTCATCACTGCTTGCATTCCGCAACTGGGCTGCTCCTTGTCCCTGATCTTGATGTATCTCCTCAGTGTCTGTCTGCTGTACTTCCTCTGGTGTTTTCTTTTTATCATCTTCTTTTGGCATCAGGAAGTCAGATCCTGGCTTGTATATTAATGGAATAGGATTCTTTTTTGAAATACCGGTATGCTTAATTTCTTCTACCTTTTCTGCGATTATTTTGGCCAGTGTTTCTTTCCCATTGTAGTTCAAGTGCATCCCATGACGAGTAAAGCACTGTCTGGGGAGGTCCATATTTATTATATGAGTGCTTCTGTTAATTACCCTTGTGAGTCTCACATTGTGCCTTTTTACTTCCTTATTGACACAATATCCAGGAGAAAGGTCATATCTTGGTGGTGGAGCAATCATAATTACCTTTGTATTTCAGCAGTCTTCCAAGAAGCTATTTAGGTTAGACAAACTTTTGGTTGAATTGTTCTTGCTTATGTCATTAGCACCAGCAAACACTATGACAAAATCCTTCCCTTGTAATTTCTGCACTTTGTCTCTGGCACTCTCGGTTATGTGTTCTGTGGTGGCTCCTGGGCTCACATAACCTATAACCTCGAATTCACTTCCAGGACAGGTTAAGTTCCGTTTCAGGTTGGAAGCACAGTCGCGGGCATGACTATCGCCGACTATGACGATCTTATGTTCTATCTTGGGCTTCAGATTTCCATTGGGATTTGTTTTCTTATGCCTAGGCTTACTCATGTTTGTCTCGTTTATTGGTGGTATGGGCCTAGCATCTTCTTCCGTCAGCACTTCAAATCGATTTGTTGTAACAGGAATGTAATGACTACTCAGTTCCTGTGTCCGTGGCCTGTAGTGTCCTGATTTCCTTCCATGGATTGTGACTTTATTCCAACCGGAGTTTTCGGTTCTTGTCTCTTCTCGGCTTGTATCGTGAGGCGGCACCGCATCTTGAAGGTTCTCGGAGCATTTCTTCACATTTACATTTATCTCTTCTTGCAATATCGTAACTATAGCTTTTACCGACTTTAATTCACATATTGTTTCTTCAAGGAGAGTTTTCATATACGAACACGATAAGCACTCGATTTCTGAAGAGCCAGAAGCACGATCCATCCACTCGTCAGCCATCTTGTCTTGAACCAAGCCCTGCTTAATGAATCGATCTGGAGCTTAACTCTGAGATCTATTACAAAAATAACTTTTCTGCATAGGCCTATCTTAATTGCAATTATCACTGATTAAACAAAAGCAATTGGGCATTTAGTTATATCATTTTATTACTTTTGTTACTTTTGATTTGATTTAAACTGTCGTAAAGGGAACAGATTTCATTCCCTTTTAATAACTTTTTACAGCTGCTGTGTGCCCAAGCTCTCAGGAACTGAAATGAAGTGTTCCAAAGGGGAATTACAATTTTGCTGCTGGTCATTTTTCTATGATTGTACATTTTATGTTTTAATATGATATATGTTGTAACTTTTTACATACAATTAGTTAATTTTCTGTTCTATGGAAATGTTCATTAGCTAATGCCTAACAAATTTTATGACTTAAATAATGTAACTTTTTACATACAGTTAGTTGATTTTCTGTTCTATGGAAATGTTCAATGTAAAATTTTATGATTTAAATAATGACTTTTTACATACAATTAGTTAATTTTCTGTTCTATGGAAATGTTCATTAGCTAATACCTAACAAATTTTATGATTTAAATAATGTTTGGGAAAACTTTTCCATGCAGCTGATTAAATAAAATATTCCAATAATTTAAAAGCAGCATTGTGAATTACACAAACATTCCAAACCGTGTATTTGTAGATAATTTCCTTGTTTCCTATTATCCTAAGCAACTGTTAACAGTATATTCAAAGTGGACTTGTTTTTGTGCTGTGGTGATGGTATTTCTGAGAAATGAAAAGACTGAAAAAAATAATCTTTTATGCAATAAAACTTTAAATTGCATATTATTTAATATCTTATGTGCAGTACAACTTGAAACTCCATATTATTTCATTAATATTGTCCCATCAGAAGACATAACAGGATAACCAAAGGAACAAGGAAATCAGGAACTGTGTATATCCTGACAATATTATAAATAACCTCAATGGCATACTGTAACTTGTACAATGTAAAGTACAGATTTTTAAGTGTTTCATATACTACTGCAGGATGTCAGGCTATGTTGAGCTACTCGACCCTGGAGGAATTTGACCGTCAGCTAGTATAAAAAATACCTAGTAACAAGCTTTGGGAAAAAATAGTTTTATGCTGCGCACTAAGGCTCCTCCCACCAACTCTCTAATGGGACCCACCTGGGAAGGTGGGGTTTAGGGTTTCATCGCAGAAGACATTCAATGTGAGGCATAATAAACCACACGCTATTCAGTATATTGCTCCTAAACTAACATAACGTTCCTAACCTAACAAAACCTGTCACTGGCCTAGAATTTACTTACCATATCATTTAACTAAATGCAGAATCTTTTTACCCTTCCACACCTGTCATAAAACATCATTACAACCATCACAGAAGCCATGGTAAATAGTGAAGCACACGCGCAGGCTCAAAAGTGAGGGGAAGCAGCCGACGGACGGAGCTGGCCTGGTGCGTGGCATAAATCTATCTTTTGCCCAAGCTTTTTGAACCTATTAATTAAGTGGAGGGAAAGGAAATAGACATTAAATCCATGTCTGGGATATTAATACAAGTAAGAATCAGCTTGAAAAATTTTATGTCATAACCGGGATTTGAACACGGATCTTCAGCTTAACGCGCTGATGCTCTACCATTGAGCTACCATGACAACATGCCAGTACAACATCAAATTCCTCAACTGATTCAGAATACAAGGCAACCCACGGGAGGTTTCTCCGTTGAGAACACACATCCAATGGTGTCCTACATTTGTAGGACAATTTTTCAAGCTGATTCTTACTTGTATTAATATCCCAGACATGGATTTAATGTCTATTTCCTTTCCCTCCACTTAATTAATAGTATATAAATAATAACTTGGCTTCAAAGTCCTACAAATGTAGGACACCATTGGATGTGTGTTCTCAACGGAGAAACCTCCCGTGGGTTGCCTTGTATTCTGAATCAGTTGAGGAATTTGATGTTGTACTGGCATGTTGTCATGGTAGCTCAATGGTAGAGCATCAGCGCGTTAAGCTGAAGATCCGTGTTCAAATCCCGGTTATGACATAAAATTTTTCAAGCTGATTCTTACTTGTATTTTTGAACCTAATTGCTTTCACTAGGCCCAATTTGTAAGAACATGTGTTGTGATCTCTTTCACATAATATTGCAACTAAAATGTATAAATTAGGATCTAGAAAGAAAAAGGTTTGTATAAATCAGCAATCAAGTTTTACCAGAGCCCCATCTAGCCGTCATTTTCAGGGTTTATTGTACAATGTTCACATCTGTGAACGACAAATTCCTTACTTAACGTTGTCCATCTCCCACGACATGGATGCTGGGATTGGATTTCTGGGAGACACAGAAGGAGATAGGAAAGTGATAGGAAATTGTGGAAGGTTGTGCAAAGTAGAACAGCATAGGATAGGAGCATTGATAAATTTCATTTTGTTCCTCTAGTGCTGATAATACGTTTTTAATTATGAATTATTTTCCACCTTCAAGCACTAGTATTTTATATTGATATTGCAATAATAGGTTGCTGACGGAGAATTTCTAGACAGTTTTTTGTATCTGTTTATTATATTTTAATTTTATTTTATTATAATATCTTATTCTTCTTCTTCTGCTTTTACGGCCTCATTGGACCACTTCAGTCAATCATTTCTCGGTCTTCCTTTCCGATTTGCCCAGTAGTTTTTCATGCGTTCCGATCTTCTCTGTCGCTCTTCATCTGTAAATACCCTCTTTATTGTCTGGCGTCTGTCTATTTTTGGCTTAAATCTTATTTTAATATTTTTAAGTTTCCTTGAATTTCCTGTTTTGTTTTTCAAGTCATCCAAAGTTATTTCTAATTCTGTCATATCCTCTCTAATTTCTGTAATCCATCCTACTTGTTGCTTCATATTCCAGAGTTTCTCTATAATTTTTCTTGTCAGTCGAGTTTCTGGTGTCCTCATAATGTGACCAAAAAAAGAGATCCTTTTCTTCCGTATAGTATCTGTGATAGGTTCTAGATAATATCTTATATTATATTATATATATTTTTTTTTTTGACATATACACAATAAAATCTCTTAGGCATATGTTGAAGAAGAAACGTCAGGTTAAAATCTATGTACGAAAGTATTCTTCTACCAACAGTCACAATATTAAAATTAATCAGGTGTATTGTCAGTGGTTAAAAATTTACAAGAATATAATGTGTACACTGTCTTTTATAATATTAAAATTATCGTCAATAGTTAAAAAATGTACAATAGTCTATTCTTCCATTATCATTCTCATTAGTAAAAATGTTTTTTCATTTATCTTAACTATGTGTACACTGTTTTTTATATGAGTTGATAACACAATGGTACGGTGTATATGTAGATTTGTAGTATGGATTTTCTAGGATTCTTCTGTCAGCAGTCATTAAACAATATTAATGTATTTTACATGGAGATGCATTTCGATGCCTGGTTTTGCATCATCTTCAGTCTCAAACAAGTTATATTTAGACTTGTTTATGGTGAAGTGTTCATTGCGTGAGCAGGAGAGCTACTGCTCACTCAGTAGCTCTCCTGCTCACGCAATGAACATAAACAAGTCTAAATATAATTTGTTTGGGACTGAAGATGATGCAAAACCAGGCATCGAAATGCATCTCCATGTAAAATACATTGATATTGTTTAATGACTGCTGACAGAAGAATCCTAGAAAATCCATACTACGAATCTACATATATACCGTACCATTGTGTTATCAACTCATATAAAAAAACAGTGTACACATAGTTAAGATAAATGAAAAAACATTTTTATTAATAAGAATGATAATGGAAGAATAGACTCTTGTACATTTTTTAACTATTGACAATAATTTTAATATCATAAAAAACAGTGTACACATTATATTCTTGTACATTTTTAACCACTGACAATACACCTGATTAATTTTAATATTGTGACTGTTGGTAGAAGAATACTTTTGTACATAGATTTTAACCTGACGTTTCTTCTTCAACATATGCCTAAGAGATTTCATTGTGTAAATGTCAAAAAAAAAAATATATATATAATATAATATAAGATATTATAATAAAATAAAATTAAAATATAATAAACAGATACAAAAAACTGTCTAGAAATTCTCTGTCAGCACCCTATTATTGCAATATCAATATAAAATACTAGTGCTTGAAGGTGGAAAATAATTCATAATTAAGAAAAATAGGATAGGAGGCTAAAAAGTAATAGAAAAAGAAAGGATAGGGTTAGAAAAAACACAAGAGTTATGGAGTGAAGAATTTAAAATAGGTAAATTGTAAATGAAAACTAAAAATGAATTTCGATGAAGTTTGCACGAGCCTGCAGTCCTGGTTCTTCATTTTGGTTGAATGGAGGCTCGTCGACTTCTTCAACACCAGGATCTTCTTCAGGGTCTGCCTCATTTGCAACATGGCTCAAATTGTGCAAGACCCCAGTGGCACAGATGATTGCAATGGTGGTGTCTTCCTTTGTGGAAAGTCCACGGAGGCACTGGAATCACCTTTTCCACACACCAATTGCTCTTTCAACAGTGTTGCATGTTGAAATATGTGCCCTATTGTAGCGCTACTCAGCTGGAGTTCGAACATTGGCTACTGGAATCGACAAGTAGGGCAAGCAGGGATAGGCACTGTCTCCGAGCATTACTCCTTGAACTTGTCCCTGTTCAAAGGGCAGACCCAGCTCACTCTCCCGAAAAATCCTGGCATCGTGGTATGATCCTGGATATCTTACCACCAAGTCCAGGATCTCAAGGCTAGGGCCTGCAAGTACCTGTAATTATATATTAATATAATAGGAAAGTTGAAAATACTCTTACCTAATACTGATGTATTAAAATATTTTCAGTGAGGTTATGTTTATACATACAATGATTGGAAACTCAAATTAAAATAAAGTTATCTACCGGTATTTTTAAACCAGAAATACATTGCATTTCTTAGGCCGAGAAAGTTTATTGGTAAATAGGCCTGTTTTCAGTAAGGTTATGTTTATACAAATTGAAAAAATAATTTATGACTCTATTCATGAACTAGAAATTAAGGCATGGTACCGATTGTCATTTTGTTACTTCAAAAAGCCTAGATATACATAAAAATATATTAACAATAGCATAGGCCTATCCTTACCTGAACATTGATGGAAAAGAAGGTCTTCCTGTTGCGGTACACTTCAGGAAAGTTACCACCAGGTGATTGGATTCTGATATGTGTACCACCCACACAATCAATCACCCCAGGAAATCCAGCTATGCCATAAAACTGCTGCTGCAGGCCCTGTATAGCTTGCCTCTCTGGAAGCTTTACATATTGCCTAAGCAAAGAGGAAAAGGCCACAGAAATCTCCTTAATAATTTCCGAGACACTAGCTTGGCCTATCCCATGGATGTCCCCTACAACTCTCAGCAAAAATGGAACAAAGTAAATACAGTATTTCTGCACAAAATCGAGGTTATGTTTAGGATTATAACTTTATTAACGAACACGAAAAATGGAGTAATATTTACCTGGAACAAGCCGGTAGCATAAAAGCGCAGTGCAGTAAGGAGTTTCAACATTACAGGAATCGGAAGCCCTCAATTATTTAACTTCTCCATGTGCTGCACCAGCGGAAACAATACATTCCTTACAGTGTCCTTTTCAAATCTGAATCGCACCTTAAATTCGCGATCTCTATACTTGCGAAAAGGATCCTCCATGTCCCTCACATATCGCTTCGGCAATCTTCTTCTCGCTTCCTCTTCGTCATCTTCATGATCTCTCACAAAGTTTACAAACTCCAGCATGTCGTCCATTTTGACACGGAAGTAAGCTCGTGCCTCGTGGCTTGCAGATGAAAGCGTGTTGTTTGACAGTTCTGGGTGGCTGTCTGACAGCGCTAGGGGCTTGCCAGCTAGCATACTTCTTTCGATCAGCTAACACCCAGGTAGGTAAGCATGCTTACCTAGGGGAGGACTATCGATTCCACTCCTAGTAGGCCTATACTTCAAAATCTGGAAGAACTAAAATGCCCAAGAAATCTCTACAAGCTTACACAAAGCTATTTTAACGAAAGATACTTATCAAGTCAAGAAGCAGGTGCACAAGGGATGCTCTCAGGGATCTTGTTGTGGCTCTGACTTCTGGAACATTATGTATAATTCGTTGTTCAATCTAAGCTACTCAAAACATTCACATGCACTGGCCTTTGCAGATGATCTAATACTGCTGACCAAGGGAGCTACTCATGCTGAAGCAGAAAATTATGCTAATTCGGATATTTACAAAATACAGAATTGGGCTTACTAGAACAGAGTTGAATTCAATGAAAGTAAATCAAAGGTCTTAATAATTTAAAAGAAGAAGAAAGACCGGACTGAGAAAACAAATATATATGTAAACTACACAGCCTTGGAACAGGTTAGAGAATTAAAATATCTAGGAATTTACTTCAACGAAAAATTCAACTTTGGGAAACATATTGACAAGATAACAGAAAAAGCACTACAAGTAGTAAATATCTCGAGTAGAGCAGCAAAATTACAATGGGGACTAGGCACTGTGCCTTAAAAACAATATATAAAGGAGCCCTGCTCCCAATGTTACATACAGCTGCCCAGTTTGGAATGAGGCATTGCAAACTCAGAAAAATTTAAGTAAACTGCAGCGAATACAAAGATTAATTAATATCAAAATGGCCAAGGCTCACAGGATACTGTCATTTGAAGCCTCGTGCGTGGCTGCTGGAATTCAGCCTATAGGTATAAGTGATACAATCTGTAAAGATCTATGAAGCAACTCATCGAAGTAAAGATTTCCGTGTAGATTATGACAAGCCTCTACAAGTAAAGAACTGGCCTCATCCTGCAGACAGAACATCAATAGAAGAAGTTAATAGTTCTCTAGCATATGAGTTAGAAATCTACACAGATAGCAGTAAAATTCACGGAAAAGTAGGTGCAGCAGCATTCTATAAACAAGGACAATTAATTCACACCATGAAGAACAGACTTCTCAGTGATTGTTCCAACAATCAGGTGGAACAGATTGCGATATTAAAAGCTATTGAAGCAATCAATGAACTACCTATCCCACTCGAAGAGAACAAGGTATCAATCTATACGGACAGTAAAATTACCCTGGATTTACTTCAGAACAACCGCAATCACAGTTACCTTATCGAGCAGATCAGAAACTTGGTAAGAAGACTCAAGGATCACAAAATACATTTTGGATGGATAAAGGACCATGTGGGGATTGCTGGCAACAAGATGGCAGATAAGCTAGCTAAGGAAGCAGCAGGAGAAGATAGAGAACCGGTATACTCGAAAATCCCCAAAACTGCAATAGTTCGAGAAATTAAAGATAAGGACTAACAAAATGGCATGCGGATTGGACCAACACGACTAAGGGAGCTGCCAGTAGGGCCTTCTTCCCATCAGTTTGTCAGACAAAGGGTCATAATGACAGCACCAATCGCAGCAATAGTTACTGGACATGGAATAACCAAATCCTACCTGAAGAGAATCCACATAATGAATGATGACATGTGCTCCTGTCTTCAAGAGGCCCAAACTGTGGACCACCTAATATACAGATGCAGTAAACTCCAACAACAGCAAGACAATTTAAAAAAGCAAATTGCAATCAAACATGAACAATGGCCGGTTCCTCCAGATGAACTCATTTTGAAACACTAGGCCTATACACCATTTAAATGCTTTATACACTCAATAGACTCAGTTCATTAGATAACTAAGATGTACAACGATAGAATTTTATAACAAAATTGTAATTTATTAGAGTTAGCAAACAAGCTTATAATAATGATTGAACGTACATAACACTGTAGATACTTGTATATAATTAATATTTGTAATGAAGACATAGCATGTAGTATTGCAAACACTTAAGCAATGGAACATGGTGTTTTAAATCAATAAATAAAATAAAAAATAGTTAGATGTACCGTACATAACATATCTTTTAAAGTTAGGTATAACTGAATATTGATTATTACATTGTATGTATTTAATGAACAAATAGATATTTGACACCAATAACTTTATATTTGCTAAGTTATCACAAAATAAATATTTGCTAAGTTATCCCAAAATAAATATTTGCTCAAAATTGAGCAGCAGGATTTGCTGTTAATAATAATAGCTTAATAATGAACTGGAGTTCCGGTAAGATGGTGGTAGGATGAAGAACGAAAATTGAAGCTGGGAAGAAATAAATACGAAGAAAGTGGTAAAGAAAACGCCGAGACGAGAACAAACAGAGAAGGCCGATACATCAGGGACCGTAGTGACAACAGAAGTGTTAGTATAGTTTAATACGAAAGCACTAGGGAGAAAAGTCGTAACAAACTAATATTAAGCGCTGAACATAGGTTAAGGTCAAACAGTGCAGCACGGAAGTGACAGGAAGTAGGAACACGGGAAACAACCGGAAGTGGCGGCAAGGCAGAGAGAATACACCAAAGAAGAACATACAAATGCACATTGTGTGAATTACTTAATGTATTAATACACCAAAGAGATCATAGAGAAATGACCGGAAACGCGAAAACAGAGGCAAGGAGCTTGGAGAGGAGTAGCAGAAGCGAACAGGAGACGGCAGCACCGGTTAAAGAAAAAAAGAGACGGCAAAGTAAAAAGCCGGCAAGATACGGAGAGTCGGAGTCTACGGACACAGAAGAAGAACGGAAGGGGAAAGTTCCCAAGACAGATGACAACACAAATGGAATAAGAGGGATGTTCCAAGACATCATGAGGGAACTGAAAGAACTAAAACAGAAAAACGAGGAACTCCGTCAGGAAACAAAAGCAGAAATAAAATCATTGAAAGAGGATATGGGCAAGAGAGACGAAGAATGGAAAAACCGGCATGCCTCACTAGAAGAAAAGGTCAACAACATAGATAATTCGACACAAGAAAAAATAGGAGCATTGGAAAATAAAGTGAAACTCTTGGCTGACCAAGAAGAGTACAGACTGCGCAAAGACAGAAAAAATAACATTGTAATAAAAGACAAGATACTGAGAGCAGAAGGTACAGACAGAAATGAAATCATAGAAAAAACAAAAGAAATCCTGAAGAAAGTAGATGCCACAGCAGAATTAACAGACATTTCATATAGAGGAAATGATGGGAACCAGAGAGGAATAGTAAGAGTCATATGTAAGAGCTTTGAGGACAAAATGAAAATTCTTAAGAACAAAGCATCTCTGAAAGGGCAAGACACATACATCGAGAGCGACCTCACCAAGAGTGAACGAGAAATACAGTCAAAGCTGCGGCAAATAGCAAGAGAGGAGAGAGAAAAAGGCAACACTGAAGTGAGAGTAGGATACCAGAAGATTCTACTAAAAGGTCAGTGGATACACTGGAAGGACATTACTGCAAAGAACGGAGATACAAAAAACTAACTGCAACATACCATGTCCCCACATGCACTCATACACACACCACCAGAACTCAAACCCATAAACAGCAACCAAAATTAGTATTGGCAACGCTAAATGTCAGAACACTAGGTACAGAGGACAGAGAAGTGGAGCTGCAGCATGCACTCGAAAATATCGAATTTGATGTCTTGGGATTAAGTGAAGTCAGACGATCAGGTGAAGCAATAATTGAAAAACAGAATGGAAACATTTTTAGCTACATTGGTGAGACGAAAGGTCAAAAAGGGGTGGGGTTCTTAATCAAGAAGCATATGAAAAGTAATGTAACCAACATCAACGGGATATCAGAAAGAATTACAGTATTGTCTCTTCTCATTAACAATAGATCAATGACCATAATACAAGTCTATGCCCCCACAGAAAATAGCACAGAAGAGGAGAGTGACGAATTCTATAGCTTGCTTGAAGACACACTCAATAACCATGCAGCAGACAGCACAATTGTAATGGGGGACATGAATAGTAAAATAGGACATAAAGAATCAGAGGAGGAAGAGCCGTTGGGCCCATATGGATATGGATCAAGAAATGGAAGAGGCGAAAAATTAATCCAGTTTGCACAAGCACACAGACTGAAAATTGTAAATACCTTCTTCAAAAAACCAGCAGACAGCAGATGGACATGGCAAGCACCCAACAGGAGAATCAAGAACGAAATTGACTTTATACTTACAGATCAGATAGGAGATGTAAGTAACATACAAGTGCTAAATGGTGTAAGATTTGCTACAGATCATAGAATGGTCCGCACTCAAATAAACATTAAAGGAAGGAAATGACACTACTACACACAAAGGTTGGTCGATCCAGTAAAGCTAAACCAGTCACAGTACTTAACTGAGCTAAAGGTAAACATACAAGAAATGTACAAACAGAAGGGGGAAGAAACACAAACAGTATACTCAAACATTGAAAAATGCATAACTCAAGCAGCCAAAGACTCTAGGAGCACAGGATCTGGGCAGACGAGAAAGAACAAGCTCAAAGAATCAACCATCAATATGATAGAAGAAAGGGAGCACCTAAAGGTACAGCTATAAACCAATCCACAACTACAAGAAACCTACAGTGAACTAAACAGAGACACCAAGCGTGCAATAAGAAGAGATCAGAGAACACAACCACAAACAAATAACGATGGTAATTGAAAACTCCAAATCAGTCAGAAAAATACGAAAACAGATGGCAGAAGGGAAGCATTGGATATTAGGTGTGCAAGACAACGTGGGGAAACGACAGACTTCAAGAGACGAGATCCTAACACAAGCCACAGGGTTCTACAGCAAACTATATACAAGCAACATAACAACAAAAGGTCCAACCTATGACCCTAGTGTAGAAATTGGAAACACAGAGGACATCCCACACATCCTTCCAAGCGAAGTAAGAACAGCAATAAACGAACTGAAAAGTAACAAATGTCCCGGTGAAGATGGCATATACAATGAGTTTCTAAAAATAGGGCAAGAAGATCTAATACCAGCAATCACAGAACTGTTCAACAAGATAATTGTATCTGAAGTAATACCAACAGAATGGGAAACGAGCTCAATCATCTTACTGCACAAGAAGGGAGCACGGGACAACATCAATAACTACAGACCAATCAGTCTTACATCCAGTTTATACAAGCTGTTTATGAAGATCATTACCAGAAGACTAACGAAAACGCTTGACGCAAACCAACCAGTGGAACAAGCAGGATTTAGGACAGGATTTAGCACGACTGATCACCTCCAAACTGTTAATCAATTGATAGAAAAGACGAATGAGTTCAACAAACAAATCTACATCTCCTTTATAGATTATAACAAGGCATTTGACTCTGTGGAACATGAATACGTATTAGGAGCATTACTTCAACAGGGAGTTCCAACCAAATATATCCGAATCCTGAGAAAAATGTACAACAACAGCAAGGCCAAAATAAGAACAGAAAGGGAGGGAAAGGAGTTCAAGATAGAAAGGGGAGTAAAGCAAGGTGACCCTCTGTCACCTAAACTATTCACCAGCCTGTTAGAGCATCAGTTCAGGAAAATAGAATGGAAACCAGAGTATGGAATCAACATAGATGGCCAACAACTCACACATCTCAGGTTTGCCGACGACATCATAGTGGTAGCCGAATCCGCACAGGTATTAGAAGAAATGATCAAGGTCATAGATACAGTCAGCAAAATGGCAGGTCTAACTATGAACACAACAAAAACGAAAGTAATGACAAATGCTGCAGAAGAGCCAATCCATTTAAACCAGGTACCCCTAGAATATGTACAAGACTATGTTTATTTAGGACAAAACATATCTCCCCATACAAGCACAGAGAAAGAAATTAAAAGGAGGATAGGTCTGGCATGGAAGAAATTCTGGTCGTTAAAATTTATTCTGATGGATAGGAAGCAGAAAATAAGTACAAAGTCTGAGGTAATGGAGAAATGTGTCTTACCAACTCTGACATACGGCTGCCAAACATGGTCTCTGAATGGAAAGCAAAAACAGGCACTCCAGACCTGCCAACGACGGATGGAGAGAAAAATCCTTCAAGTATCTTTGAGAGATAAGATCAGAAATGAAGAGATACATAGAAGAACAGGCATGTGTGATGTGGTTACAAAAGCATTAACCCAGAAATGGAAATGGGGGGGACATGTGGCACGGATGGATCAACGTAGATGGACACATCGAATGACCATGTGGGATCCACGATCAGGATGGAGACATGTAGGACGACAACGAACCAGATGGGCTGACCAGTTCAAAATGGTAGCAGGAGGTCAGTGGTCACGAGTGGCAAAAGACAGGGAAAGTTGGAAACTACTGGGTCACCCATGACTACACATCAGAGACTAGTGAAAGTGTGACAGTGTCAAAAATCACTCCTTAGGACTTGCTCACTTAAGGAGTTAAGTTTACTGAGCTATTCCCTGCATAGGCAGGAGGCCATGGCCCTTATGGGATGTACTCACGGCTAATTTCATTCATTCATTCAATAATGAACTCTACTGTGGGCCTTAAGCATGTACACACTCGCTGCCGTGTTGCGCTGTTCTATTTTTATTTCACTTGACCTTGGGATGGTTGAAGCGAAGCTGACTCATGGTAAAGACAATGACTTCGCTTCCCCCGCCGCCCCTACCCTACGTACCCCTCCTACTTCTCGCATCCATCTGCCACTTTGTGGCTGCGTCAGTCACAGTTTTCGCATTAATGAGTTACGTGAAACGTGAATTGTGTTTGTGTCAATGTCCAATATGTAAAAACAATTATTGGGAGCTCAGCAGAGATAATTAAATAAGAAAAGTGAATTAGCGCGGGAAGTGTTACTGTCCAAAGTGCCAAAACTAACTAGTTTTTTAATACTTCATCTTCAATCCCAGCAGCAGAACCCAAACCCGATACCGTCTGTGACTTGCCAAGTACCAGTTCTCAAGGGACTAGCGAAGAAATTTCTGTGCTTCCTACAGACATTGAAAGTCGAGATAATAACCAAGAGGTAAATTTAACTTTAGAGTCTAAGATTGACGATGACACCAGCAAACATTGTGGTAGTTTGGCTTTGTCTGAAACCTAACAACATGGCCAGAGCTCATCTTAAAAGAGCAGTGCAATGAACTAATTTTAAAATAAGCTGCTGAATTTTCCAAAGAAGATTATCAGTATCCAAAAAATTGCAACAACAGACATTTTTCAAATTGTTTTCGATTCTGTTTCGCTGAAAATGGCAAAAAAGTATTTAGACGTTGGTTAGTTTATTCTGAAAAAAATTATTTGGCTTACTGTTTTTGCTGCAGGATTTTTGACCCATTCTCAACTATCCATTAACTATAATTTTTAACCAAATAATTAAAAGAGCAGTGCAATGAACTAATTTTAAAATAAGCTGCTGAATTTTCCAAAGAAGATTATCAGTATCCAAAAAATTGCAACAACAGACATTTTTCAAATTGTTTTCGATTCTGTTTCGCTGAAAATGGCAAAAAAGTATTTAGACGTTGGTTAGTTTATTCTGAAAAAAATTATTTGGCTTACTGTTTTTGCTGCAGGATTTTTGACCCATTCTCAACTATCCATTAACTATAATTTTTAACCAAATAATTAAAGAAGACTTTTTCCGGATCTTTGAAAAATGACAAAAATAGTCCCCATACATAAATCGAGGAGTACCAAAATGGTACAAAATTATAGACCCATTATATCTACACCAGTCAAAATTCTGGAAAGTATTTTTTACACACACATTTTCAATCATATAAAGTTAGCTATTTCTCCAATTCAACATGGCTTCATGCCAAAAAGATCAACTGTTACAAATCTATGGAACTTCACTGAATTCGTCTCATTGGAATTAGACCGACATAGGCAGATTGACATAATATGTACAGATTTTCAAAAGGCATTTTATAAAGTTGATCATGACTGCTTACTTAACAAATTAGCTCAACTTTCTTTTTCCAATCTCTTTATGAAAATTAAGTGTTCGTACCTAAGAAATAGATCACAGGTAGTGAGTTATCAAAATCACTTATCTCATCAATTTGTGGTAAATTCTGGAATTGATAAATTTCATATTTGCCGCAGAGGGAGGATTATTTTGAACAGTATTTACCTCCTTATACCCTCTGATATTAAAATAAACATACAACACACTATGACATTGATATTTATGTATAGAACACTAAAAAGATCATGAAAAATATATGTACAGATTAAAAATTAATCACAAATTACACAGGTCTATGTTGTAAAAATACTAAAATGTGTATAAAATGGATTTCCTTATTGTCGGGAGTCTTTGCACCATATATATGACGGTGATGTCAAAATCTTCAGGATTGTAGTGTGTTCCTCTCTTGATTATTTTGTGAATTTCTTGCAGAATTGGATGTCCAGTGTGTTGTAGTGTTGTTTAAATACTGAATATGCATTTCGGCGCATAGGCATGTGGAGCCGGAACTTGGGTGAATGACTATGAAGTAACTGATTGTGGTGCAAGGTGCTGGTATTTATGGAGGGTGTGTGTGTTCATAAGTGATTTGGAATAGTGGGTTGTAATCGATTTGGTCTTCGTTTAGTATTATATCCTTGTGTTTATATATTTCGAGTTGTTCTAGAGTATTTAGTCTGTGTCCTTTGTTTTGTTTGTGAAAAATTTCCATTGTATTTTCAATATCGTTAAGTTGGTGTTTTTCTGTGATTAAGTGTTTGGCATAAGCTGATTTTTGTCTGTTGTTTTTAAAATCTTGAGTGTGTTCCCGGTATCTGGTTTTGAATTTCCGGCCTGAGTGCCCTATGTAAACCTTGTTACAGCTAGTGCATTTTAATTTATATATGTCTTTCTCATTAAACTTTTCGTTGGTGGCGTTATTATTGTCCGCACTATGTAAAATATCTGTTAGTCTATTATTAGTTTTGAATGCTACTTTTAGATTATTCTGTTGTAAATGCTTTGTTATTCTATGTACCCGTTTATCTGTATAATTGAAAGGTACAAATTTTTTACTGGCGTTCTTTTCTTGTTTTATGGGGGATAACGTAGTATTATTGTGTTTTTTGTTGTATAAGCTCTTTTTTTGTTTTTTAAGCACTTTGATGATAGTATTCTTCTTATATCTGTTATTGGTTGCAATTTGTATTATTGAGTTTAGTTCTTTGTTATAATGTTGTTTTTTCATTGGGATATTGAGAAGTCTATTAAACGCTATTAAATGCTGCCATTTAATAGCTAAAACGCTGCCATTTTTTGTGTGAAAGGGTGATTTAATTACCTATTAATAATTATTAATTATTAACTAATTAATTATTATTAATTGCCGTGTATGTGAAAGGTGGTTTTCTGTAGATATTGAAGTTAAGCTTGTTATTGTTTCTAGTTATGTTGATATCGAGGTAGTTCAATGTATTGTTTTTATCTTTTTCTGATGTAAAGGTCAAGTGTGTGTTTAGTTTGTTGAATTCTTCAAGAATTTTTTCTATATTATTGTTCTTACATATGATAAGGATGTCATCAACAAATCTTTTGTAAACTTTTATGTTGTATTTAGTTAATATATTTGCTATATGTTTCTCTTCAATGTACTGTAAGAAGATTTTGGCCAAGATACCTGAAAGTGGGGAACCCATAGCTATACCTTTGTTTTGTATGAATATTTTGTCGTGGAATTTGAAATAGTTTTGCTTTAGAATTGTCGAAGTTAGGTTTGTTATTTGTTCAATGGCTAGGGGGTTTTCATTTTTACGGGCTAGGTATTTTTCTATGATACAGATAGTGTCTTCTATTGGTATATTGGTATATAAATTTTTTATATCCAAGGAAATGAGGATATCACCTTTCTCCAGATTAATATGTCTGATGTTGTGGATTAGGCCTAGATCTACTGAGTTTTTTACATTGAATTTATTGTGTAGACTGAGGTTTTTTTTAAGTATTTTGGCTAATAATTTTGAGATTTTGTAAGTTGGTGATTTAGTGAAATTGACTACTGGTCTAATAGGATTATCTTGTTTATGAGTTTTTATATGTGCTTTGAGGGTGGGGGCTTTAGGGTTCATGTTGATATTATATTTCATGTCCGATTCACTAAGAATGAGGTCTGAGTTTTTTATAGTATTTGTTATGGCCCGTTGAAATTTTTCTGTCGGATCCGTATTTACTTCTTTTCTTGTTTACATTGACATGTCTTAGAGTATGGTAAACAAATTTTCTAGCTAGTTTTTGAGTGCTAAAATAGCGTAAAATGTGATTTTCATTGGTTAAATTTTTAAAAATTTTCCGGGGGTGGACCCCCACTTAGGTAATGGTTCCTTATTTACATTGGCATTTCTTAGGGTATGGTAAACAAATTTCCTAACTATCTTTTCAGTGCTAAAATAAAGTAAAATGTGATTTTCATTAGTTCAATATTTAAAAACTTTCCGGGGGTGGACCCCCACTTAGGTAATGATTTCTTATTTACATTGGCATGACTTAGAGTCTGGTAAACAAATCTCCTAACTAGTTTTTCTGTGCTAAAATAGCGTAAAATGTGATTTTCATTAGTTCAATATTTAAACTTTTTTCTGGGGATGGACCCCCACCCCTTTTCTTGGGGGGGATTTCAAACCCCCCGGCACTTCCGACCCTCCCCGCAATTATTTTTTGGCTACGTCATTGTTGCAATTATTATATTATTAATATAATGTTACAAAGTGGCTCAAGAAGTTAAAGCAACAAAAAATAAATAAATTAAAACAATTGCCCCCCTAGAAAATATTATATAGGCGCCCTTGTCGACAGCCAATCAGGTTGGGGGGTGAGCAATGAAGTTTGGATGGGTGAGCAATGAAGTTTGGGGGGGGGGGGTGAGTCATGAAGTTTGGGGGGTGGGCACCCCTGGCGTAACTATTGCGCCGAAATGCATATTCAGTATTTAAACAACACTACAACACACTGGACATCCAATTCTGCAAGAAATTCACAAAATAATCAAGAGAGGAACACTCTACAATCCTGAAGATTTTGACATCACCGTCATATATATGGTGCAAAGACTCCCAACAATAGGGAAATCCATTTTATACACATTTTAGTATTTTTACAACATAGACCTGTGTAATTTGTGATTAATTTTTAATCTGTACATATATTTTTAATGATTTCTTTAGTGTTCTATACATAAATATCAATGTCACAGTGTATTGTATGTTTATTTTATTATCAGAGGGTATAAGGAGGTAAATACTGTTCAAAATAATTATGGAATTCCTCAAGGAACAAACTTGGGCCCATTATTGTTTCTATGTTTCATAAATGATTTACCGTATGTAGGCTAGTGAACAACTCCAGTATTTTATTATTTGCTGATGACATTAAAATATATAATTCTATTGCTTCAGTTTCGGATTGTTTTCAACTCCAAAACAACTTAAATAAACTATATACGATATGTGGAGTAATAAATATAAACTTCCATTCAACATTAAGAAATGTGTTAAAATGACATTCAGTAGATTTAAAAATACTATAATCATATGCCTATAATATAAATAATGTTAAACTTGATGAAGTAATGGAAACTAGAGATTTAGGGATAACATTTACCAAGGATCTCAGGTTTAACAGCCACATGGAAATAACTGTTTTAAAAGCGTTAAGAAATTTAGGTTTTATTATAAGGAATTCATATACATTTCGTGAAAACACATTAATCATACTTTATAATTCGTTGGTCAGACAAAACCTCGAATATGGTACAGTCATATGGAATCCAATGACTATATAAACTCTCTGATTCAATAGGAACAGTACAATGGAAGTTTTACAAATTTTTGATATTCAGGCTATTATCCAACATACTTGAATTACCAAACCCTTTTAGAAATATATTATGAAATTAAAAGTTTAAAATTTAGAAGAAATACCAAGGATTAATATTTCTTCACAAATTGCTACATTCAAAAATTGATGACAATATTAGAAGATTTCCTTTTACGTGTCAAGTAAACTAAGTAGACACAGGAATCTATTCTTTACCCCAGGATAAATACTGATATTCACAAAAATTCTCCTCTAAATAAAATAATCACTTTGTACAATAACATTCATATTTTAAATTTTGATAAACTTAGCATGTCCGAAAATGAATTGAAAAATGCTTTAGCTGAAGTTAATTTAATACTGAATTAAAATTATTAAACGTAGTTACAATAAATTGTAGTTAGTGTATTGGGTTAATATATCATGCCAAAACATTCTCCTCACTCTTTCCTTCTTATCTTGATTCTGTTTAGAGAAGAAACCTGGCAACTTGCTGGAACCCAGAAGTGGCTAGGAATTTCTTTTTCTTTTTATTAAATTTCTGTAATGTATCTTTTGTGTATTCTTATTTTTTGTGTATTCTTATATTTTGCATCTTTTGTATTTTTGTATTATTGTATTGTAGTTTTGGCATGAACATTGTAATTGGGATTTTTACCTGTAATGTTCATTGTTATTATTAAATAAATAAATAAATAAAAATCACAGTTTGGACAAAAAATGGGTTTTAATGATTGGAAATACATAGCTGATAGGTTGAAATCTCATGAAATATCACTGGATCACTTTAAATACATGGTCCAGTGGTGCACGACTGAAAATAGACTCATAGGGGTTCTACAATTAACCAGGAAATTATTAATCAAATCAACACTGAAACACAACGCTCGGAAGAGGTGTTGCGATGGATAGTCGAAATCACTTTGTATTTAGCAGAGCGGGTCATTCCATATCAAATCAACCAATAAAAATATAATTTTTAACCTTGAGGTTTTCAAAATGGCTCATATTCAGTGATTGTGTTCTGTTCATCACTATGACCAAAAGTACAAAGTTTTAATTTTTTTCGACCTTTCGTTTTGGAGTTATACGTTTTTTAAAAATTACAGAATGACAGTTTTCAAGAACGTTTTGAGATATTAAAAAGCATGCAACTCAAAAACGGTTGGTCCAAGAAAGCTAAAATTTATACCATTCTTTTTAGAATTACAAGGGCTTTAATTTGACATGTAACTTGGCTGTATCACATCACTGTATATTTCTTCCAAAAACTCAACAAATTATTTGATCAAAAACTTAAATTCGGAATTTTTAATTTTTATGAAAAAAAATATATTTTATTCCAAACCTCTTTAGTAAGTTGTGTACAAATTTTCATGATGGCATTTTTCTGGTTTCTTACTAAAATTAATTTTTATATGAATTGAGGCATATAGAAATTCTGGTAAATTCATTCATTGTTATTCTATTAAAAATTAATCATACTGTTGTAATTAAGCTTACTCTAATACTAATTTACTTTTTTTACATTAGGGCCTATACCCTAAAAGTTTATTTGATAAAAGTTAGGTCTATATACTGTAATAGGATGATGATGGTCCATATGGTAAAATAACAACTGGAACTAACAAGAGTTACTGAATCAGTGACATGTTTCTTTCCTCCTGTTGAAACTTGCAACCCCTCAGTCAGCAGTTCTTTCTCACTACAGCCATTGTGTCATTTTTATAAGTGCCTTTTAGCCTACCGTATTTAATTATTTTATGATATGAAACGTTAATTATAACTGTTCAATTAAGAATAAAACTGGCAAAATAACTTTATATATGGGCCTGTAGATTTTTTTACCTAAACGTTGGTCTTGTGCAAGAATGGAATGTGAATTTGGTATTAGTAACCATATGGCAAGGAAAGCAAAAGAACTTCTTGAAGAAAAGGGGATACTATCGACTCCTGACCCAAACCTGGAAAAACTCTACCTCCCGAAACAGCTGTTTTGGTAAAGGAATTTTATAATAATGATGAAGTGAGTAGGCAAATGTCTGGGAAAAAAGATTATGTCTCCATGGGTAAGGACATCGAAGGAAAGCCAATCCATGTTCAAAAAAGGTTGATTTTGGGAAATTTGCATGAAATTTACAAACTTTTCAAATCAAATTTCCCTTATTTAAAAATTGGCTTTTCGAAGTTTGCAGAACTGAGGCCCAAGAACTGCATTATTGCTGGTGCCACTGGCACTCATTCTGTGTGTGTGTGTGTGTGCACTGCACACCAGAATATGAAGCTCATGTTTTCAGGAGGAAGATTAAATAAACTAACACTGCCTGGATCTGACAGTCCTCTAACGAGTTACAAGGAATGTATGGCTAAAGTTATGTGCAATCCACCATTACAGGCATGGTTCCTAAATGAATGTGACATTGTCCCACAATTGAGGACTTTAAGGAAGCTTTAACCGAGTGTTTCGAGGAGGAAATGATTGACAACATTACTTATAAATAGTGGATTACTGTAGACAGGTGTAATTTCGAAACATTTAAAAAACCAGTTGATGAGTTCGTCCAAGAATTTTGCAGTCAATTGAGTAATCTTAAAAAACATGATTTTAATCCAAAACAACAATCATTTTTCTTCTCTGAAACAAAATCCTCATTGGAAGAAAATGAAGCTGTAGTAACTGGTGTTTTTGCCGAAAATTATTCATTTGTTCTACAAGATGAGGCTCAAGGGTTTCATTGGAACAATTCTATGGCTACTGTGTACCCTTTTGTAATATATTTCAAGGAAAGAAATCAAGAAACAGGAAAACAAGAGCTAGTTAACTGGAGCTTTGTATTTATATCAGATTGCCTAGCACACAATACTGTTCTTGTTCATGCTTTCCAGAAAAAATTAATGCTATATCTAAGAAATTATCTACCAAACTGGAAAAAGCTGTACTATTTTTCAGACGGTTCAGCTGCGCAATACAAAAATCGTAAGAATTTTCTGAATCTCTGCTATCACAAAGAGGACTTTGATGGACTTGAAGCTGAGTGGCATTTTTATGCTACATCACATGGAAAGGGAGTCTGTGATGGAGTTAGGGGGTACAGTCAAAAGGCTTGCCGCCAAAGCCAGCCTCCAAAATCCATTAGAAAATCAAATTTTAACACCTTTTCAGCTTTTTCAGTGGGGTGTGCAACATTTACCATCCATCACATTTTTCTACACAACCAATGAAGAGTATTCTAATGAAGAAAAAGTTCTGAAATCAAGGTTTGAAGAAGCTGTGGCAATCTCGGGGACCCAGAAATTTCATGCCTTCATTCCTCTAGACCTAAATAGGGTAAAAACCAAAGTATACTCATTTTCTGATGATTCAGAAACACATAGAGTACAGATCAGCCCTGGTGATGAAGACATTCCATTTGAAGATGTGGGTTTTGTTGCTTGTGCTTATGATAAAGAGTGGTGGTTGGTGCATGTTGACTCAAAAGATGATGTTGAAAAGAAAATTCATGTATCCTTTCTTCATCCAAAAGGACCATCACCATCATTCACATATCCTAGGAGAACAGATACCCTAGCAGTGCCAATGAACTATGTTTTGTGCAAACTAAATCCAACCACAGCAACAGGTAGAACCTACCAAGTTCCAGCGGAGGAGATGGCCAAAGCGACACAAGTTTTGGCAAAGAAGAAAAACCACTTCTACTGATTTAGAGTGTAATGAAAATTGTTCCATGATTTAAAGTAAGTTTAACTGTCTTTTAATAAAATAGAAAAGATATCAATTTTCAACAGGAGGAAAGAAACATGTCACTGATTTAGTAAGGCCTGTTGGTTCCAGTTGTTATTTTACCATATGGACCATCATCAACCTATTATATAGACCTAACTTTTTCAAACAAACTTTTAGGGTACAGGCACTAATGTAAAAAAGTAAATTAGTATTAGAGTAAGTTTAATTACAACAGTATGATTAATTTTTAATAGAATAACAATGAATGAATTTACCAGAATTTCTATATGCCTCAATTCATATAAAAATTAATTTTAGTATGAAACCAGAAAAATGCCATAATGAAAATTTGTACACAACTTACAAAGAGGTTTAGAATAAAAATTTTTTTTTTTTCATAAAAATTAAAAATTCCGATTTTAAGTTTTTGATAAAAAAAACTTTTTGAGTTTTTGGAAGAAATATACAGTGATGTGATACAGTCAAGTTACATGTCAAATTAAAGCCCTTGTAATTCTAAAAAGAATGGTACAAATTTGAGCTTTCTAGGACCAACCGTTTTTGAGTTACATGCTTTTTAATATATCAAAACGTTCCTAAAAACTGTCATTATGTAATTTTTCAAAACCTTTTATCTCAAAAACTATAAGTCAAAAAAAGGTAAAAATCTACATTTTGTACCTACTCAGCTAATACTACCTCGTATTAAAAAATCGTAACAATCTGATGACGTGATGTTTGGACCATTGGTTGATTTGGTGTGGAATGACCCGAGCATATCATAGCATTTCGAGGCTCGTCTTCCAAGTTATTTACAAAAAACAATGGTAATTTTCTCGGCCTTGTACAACTATTAGGGAAGTTCGATGTAGTTTTAATGGAACACTTACGCAGAATATCCGAGAAACTAACTTTCACTTGTTAAGTTATTGAGTCAAAATGAGATTATTAACAAGTTAGGCAATGCAGTAAAGGAGAGCATCATCAAGGAAATAAAGAATGCAGAGTATTTTTCAGTACTTTTCGACTGCACTCTTGATATTAGCCATAAAGAGCAAATATCTCTAACTATTCGCTATGTTAATGAAGAAAATTATATTAACAGAGAGGAGAGCTTTATAGCGTATCGAGTGGCTGAAGAAACCTCCGGAGAAGCTCTCACTGACCTTATGTTTAAGGAAATTGCCGAATGTGAACTAAACATGAAAGACTTTCGGGGGCAGGGATATGATAATGGCGCCAATATGGCAGGAATCTACAAAGGAGTTCAAGCTCGTGTACTAGAAAATTTGCCTCTGGCTACTTTTCATGCCTTGTGGATGCCATAGTCTGAACCTGGTAATTGCTGATGGAGTGAAATCTCGGTCAAATCTACATCTCTATTTGGAATTCTCCAGGGTATTTATACAATATTTTCAGGCTCTACAAAGCATTGGTGTGTGATCAGTCAATATGTCGAGAATCTCATGCTAAAACAAGTACGTGAAACACTATGGGAAGCCTGCATATCTGCAGTGCAGGCTGTTCACTATCAGTACGTCGAAGTTCGGGATGCTTTGATCGAATTGAAAAAGAAAACGGACGATCCTCAGACAGCGAGTGAGGGTCATTCCTTAGTCAACCAGATGGAAGACTTTTCTTTCTTAGTATGCTTACTAGTATGGCATGATTTGCTGTTTGAAATCAATATCATGAGTAAAAGTCTTCAAGGGAAAGCCAAAGGCGTCAGTGATGCTGTGAAGAAGTTCAATAATTGCTTGGACTTCTTAGACAAATTTAGAGTGGATACAATAACGCAGTCATTTCTGCAAAGGAAATTGTGGAAGAGCTAGAAATACAACCGATCTTCCCTGAAAAAGAATTCGCAAAAAGAAACATTTCTTTCTGTATGAAAGTCAACGTGGTGACGAAGTGCAAACATCTGCAGAAGACACATTCAGTTGTAACTTCAGTGAAAAGTAGGTCAACTGTAATTTACAACCATAATTCGCAGTGGGGGTTTTTATATAACGTGGCTAACCTTCCAGCAACAGATGACTTAAAACAAAGTTGTTTAAAATTAGAATCTCTCTTAAAAAATACTGACAGCGTATCGGATATCAATGGCCAGGGCCGCTGAGAGCAAGCACTGGGCCCAGGGCAGAATGTATGATTGGACCCTCTCTTCAAATTTATCAATCTAATTTTACTGATATATTAAGTAAGGTTTGACATGATTTAACTTTAAATTAATTTTGGTAATATTTCTGCATTAAAAAGTATTAAAAAGGAATATAATTTGTTTTTATCTTTTTTTACTGAACAGCAAACACTGCTCACAAAACGAATATATATATATATATATATATATATATATATATATATATATATATATATTTTACAGTATTTAGGGCTGTAAAAGTAGCTGTCTTTTACCTGTAACAGTGTTACTGGTGCTTTACGAGCCTTTCGTTTAGCAAACGTTTCAATCACACTGTCAGTACCGGTACTTGACGAGCTTTTCATTTAGCAAACATTTCAATCACACTGTCATAGTTTAGTTGCCTTGCCAGTTTAGATTCAATTGCCAAGGTCCCCAAATCTGTGAAGCGTTCTTGATGCATAGTTGATTTAAGGCAATTTTTAACATGAGCCAGAGTGCTGAATGATCTTTCTGCTTCAGCTACAGTCACTGGAAGGGTACAAAAGATGTCCAAAGCTACACATATATTAGGAAATAAGCATGAAATTTTAAGTTCATGCATCTTATTTAGGAGGTCCAATGGTTGTAAAGTATTGTTTCCGAACTTTGCTGTATGAATAGTCTTCAAATACTTAATTTCTTCTTTCAGATCTGTTGTGACATCATCATGATACTCATTTTAATGAATTGGTTGCATGCTTCAGCGAGAGGCTTGGGCCCCGGGGATTTTCCCCCCTGCCCCCCATGATACTCATTTTAATGAATTGGTTGCATGCTTCAGCGAGAGGCTTGGGCCCCGGGGATTTTCCCCCCTGCCCCCCCTCTCCTCAGGCCTGTCAACAGCAATTAACTATTTTGTGAACTGCAACATGTGAATTCCATCTTAGAGCTGGAAGAACCCCAACTTCAACCTACGGATGTGTTGAGAGCAATAAAGAAAACGGGTAGCAAAGACTTATTTATAAATCTCTGGATTGCACTAAGAGTCGTATCAAGCTGTGTTTAATAGCGACTGTGTTTTCATGTCTTTTTTTTTTTGTATCAATTTCAGCAATTTGAATAGTGATTTTTCTTTTTAAACAGTGTTTTAAAAGTGTTTATAGTGCAAAGCTTTACAACTAATCAACTCCAGTGTTTCAAGTAATAAATAGTAGGCTAGTAACCATAATTTTCAAAAATTTTTATTTTTGGTTTATCAGATGTAGGGTCTGAATTCATTTTTTTGTCTCCCTTTTTTCCATTTTACAGTCTACTACCAGAGCCCTAACCCCACATGTTGGCGCTCTGGACCGGACGTGTTCTCAGTGCACCGGTTAATTAACCTGGAGCTTGTTGATTTGTTAATTTCATCTGTGCTTTTCATAAAGGTGAAAAGTGCAGTGCAGTGAATAATTCCTGGCATTACTGTTTAGCCAGTTGAGTCAAGGGAAGCAGTGATTTAGCTGCATGCATATGCCCAGTGAGATGCATGCTCAAGTGATATCATTTTAAGATTAGGTTTGCATCAAACAGTCTACACCTAACACAATACCCAACACAAGTTACACTGACACTTGTAACATTACACTTAATTAATTTCTCTAGTCCCTCAAGACATAATCATCATTGCCTTTATAGTAAGTAAGTAAGTAAGTAATTTATTGTCACAAACATTTACAAAATAGCTTAAAAGCTGTAGCTACAAAGCATTAGGCAAGCTTCTCTCTCGAAAGGAAAAATTGGAAGAAACATATAAGAGGTTTGAGGAAATCCAAACTCAACACCCAACACAAACACGCATTTGTGATATCACACTTTAGCAGCCTTTCTTAGTCCCCAGGCAGGAAACACAATACGTTAATTTTATTCCCACATCATTCACGACGAGTGAAACAATTTGCTACACCACAGTCTATTTTATTCGAAACATCGGCAATCCAATACATTATTATTATTCTCATATTTTTCAGTTCCCAAACGCTGGGCAACTTAATACATTATCTCCAATCTCACATGATTTATGCCTTACGTGGGCAACTTAACACATTATTATCAATCTTGCATTATTCACATCATAACATTCCAAACCTTGGGCAACACAAAATCTTGTTTGTCCACACATTACTTTGTATTCAAAATGGTGATCCAACAATTATTGTTACCAATTATTACATTATACTCACATTATTTGTAACATGTGAGCATCCTCACAAGTGAACACCCTCATACGTGAATACCTACATTACTATAATATTCACTATATGTAAACAACTACATTATTCTCCACATGTGAACACCCTCACATGTGAATCCCCACATTAATACATTATTTTTTACATGTGAACACTCATATTATTTACACACGAACACCAATACTGGCTTCTCTATCACAATTAGTCATCATACAATTCAACTCTGACACCATACGAATGGAAACTAGAATGTCACCCCATTATTCCTCACTGCCCACATGATGGTCAGGCTTCTGCCGATCATATCGATGCAATCCCAAGCGTTTGGCTACCGTCTCAATCACAGGGACTAGCTGCGTCTCCGTGGAGTTAACACTTAGTTTCACGTCATCATTTGTTTACAGGTGTTCCATTTTATAGCATTTGCCGAGTGTGCCTGGAGCTTGTAAGATGACCTTGCAATGACACACACTCGTTTTACAACATTTACACACATTTTTCACAACATTTGGTGGGTCACATTCTATATTATAGTCATACATCAATCCCACTACATAACCTCTGAATTGGTTATGTCATCGTCACCTCATCGATCGCCATACACATCCACAACATTATAATTTTTTAATAACTAATTCACAATACATTCCACCATTACACAACCTCCAAATAGGTTATGTATTAACATGTCCGTCGCCGTGGGTGAGTCGGTAGCGCGCCTGCCTTCCACTCCGGCGGCCCGGGTTTGATTCCCGGCCGGGTCGGGGATTTTTCAGTAGTGAAAAATCCCTATCCCAGGTTCAGGACTGGGTAGGTTAAGTCTTAGGTTAAGAAAATGCACATTGTGCGCGATTCCTTAATTATTATTATTAACATGTGTCGCTGTCACTTCATTGAAGTTAATCATTAATAACATTAATCACTATTGCAGATCGCCATTAACTTCAACAACATATCAGGTCGTAAGTCATCGATTGAACCTTATTGCATTCACGGCAGATATTGCTACGATGTATCGTCAGGTTATGATACATTCTGAGCATCAACCATTTCAGAAAATGTTGTGGAGAAGCTTAAAATAACCTCAGAATGTAATTTGTACATCTGCTTCCCACAACTCTCAACTATGCACCGCAATTTCAAACTTCTATTGCTAGCAAGCAAGCATCAGCATGTTCAGACCTCTATAAGCATGTTCATATCACCCTCACCGAAGGTCAATAAAGATGCAATTCAATTATTTTTGGGGAAAAAACATATTTAAGTCGCACCTTGGGATGATTGTTCCCACCCACCACACCCTTGCGATGCACTTTTATACCACAATCTAGCGAATTCTTCTGTCATATTACGAAGAAACTTGTGATTGGACGTTGGTGGTGTGAAGTCATATCGCTAAACAAAAGGTGGCAGGCTAATAAACCTCTGGGAGATATAATATGCCACATTTTCGAAACCTACAAACAGTGTATCGTACATTATTAAAAAATTCAAGGGCGCTTCGCTACGGCTGCCACCTCCGCCTCGCGCACTTAACTATGTGGTTAGTGTTATGCATTATTTAGACTATATGCAGAGGTGATTGTGGTATGGTCGGGAGTGCTGAGTGAGCTAGCGGATTGTCATTCTGGTACAAGGGTTGGTTGCTGGTATTTGGTACGGTCGGGAGTGTCGAGTGAGGGCACGGTCGGGAGTTCCGAGGTGGTCGCCATAGCAACGCAGTGAGCAGAGCATAAGGGGCGACTTACATTTGATTTATGCCTATTTTTGTTTTGTATAGTTGAACACAACTCTGTAGCTCTCTAATTACATAAATGGAAATTTAAATAACAAATATATGAAATTGACATGGATGTCCAACTTTATTTGGAGTGACCCAACAGACAAGCAAGCTTCCACATGCTAAAATTTCAAAATTACTTTAGCTCAGTCTTTTGTACAGAGTACTTACCTAATCTCTCAACAGCATAAACTATTGTTGATCCACTACCAATGCCAACTTTGTAGTTATCCTGCAAAAGAAATGAAAAACAAATGCTATTAGCATGGTAATAACACGGATGGAACCCACATACTGTAAAATGCCTAAAGAGTTTTGAAAAGCATACTGAAGCAGAAATACTTCAGTACCGGTACTCAAATATTTTATTTCTTCTCCAAATCATTCACAGTTTCAGGTACCTTAGCATAAAAAATCTGATGTAAAAGTCACATAACTTCCTCTGCCCAAATAAAAGTTAGCAGTATTCACATATCCTTTTACAGAATCGCAAGACACAATTTTACGCTAATTATCCTATAAATACCTCTTCTTTCAATGATGCGACTAAAAGCGCAGGCTATATAACAAACTTAAAAAAAAGAACAAGTGACTGCAGACGTTTATTGAACTTTCCGCCGTAAAGAATAATTTCCGAAATTTATCGAATATTTCCCTCAGATACTTCTTTACTCTATACCTGGCCAACAATACATCTTTCTCACTTCACATTCTTATATAGAATAAGAGGCCATGAAGGAGCGCGTATTCAGTTGTTCATCACGCAAGACAAAATTTCTACAAACAATGGGTGAACAGTGGGTGGCTTGTAACTACCCTCAGAGAATTTTTTCGAAAAAAAGTTTCAAATAAAAGTTTTAGCTCTCAGTAAAAGGAACACATGTTCAAATAATAAAGAAAATCGTTAGAGCCGTTTTCGAGAAAATCGCGAAAAACGAAAATTTCTTCATGTAAAGTCCCCTTAAAAATAAGAGAAATTTGTCGCCAATCTTCGAATCACAACTTCAGAAGGTACCTGACCCAAATACGAAATTTTGTTTTCATACGATTCTCCGTTTCGGAGCTAGCCTGTTCACAAACTTCCACACAGACAGACACACAGACATGTTTCCAAAAATAGTATTTTTGGATTCAGGGGGCCTTGAAACGTGTATATATGCTAAAAACTCAACTTCGAATTTTAGGGTCGAAAACAATACTTCCTCTACCTATAGTACCTATGGTACGGGCAGAGGAAGTAAAAATGCAGATATTCTGTGTAATGTCTTCTTCATTGATCTATAAATAACTTACATGTTTACTCAAACAGTAAAAAAGGTAAAAAAACACTGATAAGGGGAATAAATCCTATAGTTTTGAAATTTCGCAAAGTTGTCAAGGGAAGTGTCCTAAAGAACATAGTAAAAGTCCCCAAGGATGGGGGGTGAGCGGGGGCAGAGGGACCCACAGAAGTCCCTTTTATTGGTTTTCTATTTATATCTAAACAACGGTGCATCGTAGAGAAAAAGTTACTGTACACAAAATTCAAGCTGATAAAATTTCCTACAAATCTGATCCTGTACATTTTCCCTATTTTCAATAGCTTTTGAGATATCTGCCAGCGAAAATAGCAAGTTTTTTAAAACACTCTTTTGCCTCATGCTTTTTGACACACTTTGCCTTCTAGCGCTTCAGCCTCTAGGTATACAGCAATGCCCTCATAAAAGAAGTTGTAGAGCAATAAATTTCCTTTAGTAGACATTTGTTATTTTGTCTTAAATGATCAAAAGTTACAACAATTTCAAGTTTTGGACACATTTCAAGGTTTCGAATTTTTTTCTTTATTTAGAGGTTGGTGGCGTGCACCAACCATGAGTAAAGTAGTAAATCTAAGAAGGAAACCTGAAGTAAACAAAAACCAGTACAACTGTCTCACTCTAGCGGATTACCCCTTTGACTTAAAGAGTGAGACAGATTTCTTAGATTTACTACTTTAGTGCTACTCTTTCAGTAACTTACTCTTTTAGTTAGTGTTGGAGAGCTCAATTTATAGTTAGTTGTAATTAAAGTAATAAACGATTTTTACTAAAGAAGTAAACGAATTCTGTGCAGAACAGAGCAGAAACGTTAGTGCAGCGCAGCAGAACATGTGCTTTTCAATTGCAGTATTAAAGTGCCAAAGAATGAAAAGGAAAGGTTCCCTGAAACAATGAATGTGGATTTGGGTTGTACGAGATATTACTAATGACAATCGTCATATTTTAAAATAGGCCTGTTGGTAGTGTTTTATTGATTACTAATTTCAATTCCTTCAGTTGAATATTTTCAGTTTAGTACGTTAGGGTACTGTGATTACAATTTTTGTGCAAACTATTTCTGTATTATAATGCAACCAATTGGGATTTCCAGTTGATTTTCATCATTGATTCACTCTCATTATTACAATTATTTCTCTCATAAGAATAATAAAGTTCGAAGTTCGAAGTGATAAATCTCGCCTTATATGAGAGCTATCGAGAAACAAGTTATTGATATGTAGAGTACTCATCAAGAGCTTTTCAACGATACCCCATAAGACGTGGTTTCAAAAATTTTGAATGTCCATCCACCAACCAACCGCCCCCTCGTACCCCCAAAACCCCCGAATCGTTGGTGTCACTGTGAACTCCAATTTATTCAAACAAAGTTTCCCTCTATACTTCATAGGGGCCGAGATATAAATTTTTCAAAATTTCAACCCCCTCCCCCGACCATTCGGCCAATTTGCTCATTAACGAACTTGTCCGAACTATTGGGCCTAGAAATAACATATTAAAATTTGGTTCAAACATCTTCAAAATTACGGCCGCTAGCGTGTAAAGATAAAGAGATATATATCACAATTTTTTAGTGACTATTTCTCTAGATCCTGTGCAGCTTCAACCTCCAAATTTTCCTTAAAATTTTCTTTTGGCACTCATGTTGGCATTTTTCTTCTATATAGTTTATAATGCTTCCCACTTCCCTGTACACAGGGTTAATTAAAATAGTTAGCAGTATACTACAGACCTGCAGCATCTGCTATAGTTTATTCCCAAACATAAATGCCTTGTCTCACTCCACCATTTGAGACTTGGCAAGTCTTTAAGGAATGGTTTTACAATGTGTCCCCTTCTCATTGTTCGCTAATCCCAGAGTCAGCCCAACTTTCTTCCCATGTGGCATTTTTGGCCACTTTTACACCTGGGTCAGAAAAAAGGACATATTATACATTAACACTGCAGGTGTAACTATTGAACTTTTAGCTCTTATAATTATTATTATAATTCTTTTATTCGCAATGTTGTGCTTTATGTTAAGCTATAGAAGTGTAATATAATAACATTATAATAATAACAATAAATCATTTAACAATGAGAATCACCTATTGTTCAGTAATCTCTACGGTTAAGTATCAGGGTGAAGTGCTATCTGGGTAGCTCCAAGAACAGAGGATTTCATTTGTTGGAATATACTATACCTCGCCGGTATCTGCATCCATAGGATTAGCTTGAAATACATCGTCGGTTTATAACCCAAAGCTATGGAGAACTACAGCATCTAAAGGGCTCTCCAGCTAGGAAGATACTTGAGCGCACATGCGCTCTTGGTACTGTGCAATGCATACGTCCGTTCCACTCACTCTCCCCCTCACCTGTGGTGGACGTCGTCCTAGTTGGACCGCTCTCCACAATGATATTTCCATATTTGGCTAACTGAAATCTCAAGGATGTAGTGAGAATCTGATGTTTCTTCCAAACGCCAAATGTGCGTTCTAGGTACAATACGGTATTTCATGTAAGGATTTATGAGCTTAATTATTTACGTTATTAAATGCCCTACTTGGTGTGGTTCGATTAATATTTATTAAATCAACTGCCACAATTTTAAAAACACATGTCTCACTATATCAAGCAGCATTTCTACATATTTCTTATGGAACCCAAACCTTTGTCTGTATTCGTGGGCATTGTACAGTGAGTCTCTCTTGGACTGGGGCCGGGCCAGGCGAGCGGTGAAACGTGACTGCTGCAGTGAGTCAGATATTGCAACATTCCGCTTGGCCAGCAGTTGGAGTGCATGCTTGTGAAGGTGAAGGTCAAACACGGCCTGTGCTCTCGTGTTATAAAGTTATATAGTGGTCTTTGTAGCCATCACGGTCCCCAGATTTAACTGTTTGTGATTTTCATTTCTGGGGATACTTAAAAAATAAAGTGTATGAAAGAAATCCCCACATGTTAGAGGAACTAAAAAATTATATCCAAACAGAAATAAACTTAATATCAGAACCTCACCTATTGCATGTGAATGAGAGTTTCCTATCTCGATGCCAAAAATGTGTGGATGAAGGAGGAGGACATTTTCAGCATCTCCTGTAATATTTTCATGATCATGCACAAACAAAGTGAAAGAAGCGAGAGAAGTGCCGTGCAGTTCCTACACCTTGGGGCGCAGGGTGACGACTCGGCGGCCGCATGCACTTTTGCCGCTAGCCCGGCCTCCAGTCGAGAGAGACTCACTGTACAATGTAATTGGGTCTCTCCTCTCCTTAACTACTCTCATTTTTGGTATACCACCTTCCTCATCTCAATAACGTATCCTCAGTATGATCTATATAATCCATTTAATGTGATATGCAGGGCCTGGATTTTAATGACTTTTTTTTATTGATACTGCATAGACATTGCCAACTAGTAGATAAATCGTAATCATGGCCTCTAGATTATAGATATGCATTTTTATTAGGTCATTTTAAGCATTTATTTTTTATTTTTAGGGCATTTACAGTCGAGCTTCGATATCTCGAATCACAAGAGGATGCAAAAATAAATTCCAGTTATCGAAAATTCGAGTCGTAGAGAACACGATTGCTGTAGGCCTAAAAACTACACTTAAACAGTCTTACCTTTTGTTGAGTAAAAACATTAACCTTAATAAAAGAAAAAAAATTCTTAATCTAATTAAAATTAAAAGTAAAACAAAATACGGTATTGTTGATAAGGGAGCCAAATTTGTATGACTTCAGGAAGTCGGTAATTTTCATCTGCTTGCCTTTTTTTCTCGAGCTTCTTCCACAAAGTTGTCGACTATGTTCAACGACATAAATACTTATATATGGCTGTACATTTATAAACATTCTTCGAATTTGTAACGCCTGGAATGCTTGAATGAAAATTCGTAGCGTTTACACCTTCGTCTCCCTCTCCATCATCAGAATCTTCATGATGCTTTACTGCATTCACTATGTCTTCATCTGATGTAACAAAAGCGAGTAACGGATACTAAATTTTTAGGCCCAACTATAGACCAACATTTAACTTGGAAAGGACACATCAACAATATATGTAGCAAAATTTCACCAGTTATAGGGATATTTAGGCGAATAAGGGGAATATTGTCAACTTCTGGCTTGAGATCCTTATATTACTCACTAATACAGTCTCACATAACTTACATGTTATTTATCTGGGGTCGTTTTCATAAAACGGATCTTCAACCATTAAGAGTACTTCAGAATAGAGCAATCAGAATTTTACTAGGTGCACATTATTTGACACCAACTCACATTATTTATGAACAATCGAAAATCTTGCCGTTTGACACCTTAGTTAAAGTAAATGCCATTACCAGGGCCCGGATTTTAATAACATGTCATCTTTTTATTGATGCTGCATAGACATTGCCAACTTGTAGATAAATCCTAATCATGGCCTCTAGATTATAGAAATGCATTTTTATTAGGTCATTTTTTGTCATTTTATGCAATTTTATATTTTTAGGGCATTTATTTCAATTTTAGGTCATTATTTTGTCATTTTCGTGTCATTTGCTTCCTTATTTAGTCATTTTCATGCATTTACATTGAGTTTATTAACTTTTCTTTTCGTCGCTAGCGGTGCTGTCTTTGAAGTGTTGTTTGTTTAATGCAAGAAGGAAAAATTCGGCGTTAAAGTGTTGACATTATTATTATTATTATTATTATTATTATTATTATTATTTATTTATTTATTTATTTTCTTGAACTGCAAGTGGGTCAACAACCCGGTGGCAGTGGTGCAATAAATACCACCCATACATATAATATACAAGAATGACACTACACATTAAATGACACTACACGTTAAATATCACATTAAATACATACACATTACACATTAAATATTTCGATTTTGAACTTTGTACTAAATACCAGCCATACATATATACAAAAATGACACACTACACATACACTTACACATTAAATATCGTAACAGCTATCCACATACCTGATAATGAATATATATATATATATATCCATTTAAAACTATAACATATAAAAATTGCATACTGACAAATGTCTCAGTCGGAAGTGAGAATCAAGAAACATCAAAATTTTGTATTATATTACTATTTTTATTAGATTTACTTGGCACCAGATTTATAAATCTTTGAGTCTGCCACCTGCTTGGATTTGAGAGTGCAAACTACTGTTTACCCTCAATAAACAACAATATAATCCGGCAGACCACAAAAGGATGTGCCGAATTTTGACTCACCAGTGCCTCAGTGCCAGTATAAATTTCCGTGAGAAAAGAACATTCACAATATTACAGTTATTTACAGTTTTTATAATTATGTGCAAACTAGTCTATAAATTTGTGTGTCCAATAATAATTTTTTTATAAATAAAATATCAGTTTTTAGGTCATTTTTTATAATTATTAAGTCATTTTCTTTAAAATTTAGTGTCATTTTATAGGTCATTTTTCAAATAATTTCAGGTCATCAGAATCCGGGCCCTGGCCATTACATATATGCACAGAGTAGTACATGGCAACATCCACAGTAATTTTCCAATAGAATATAACAAAGACATTCATAACTATGAAACAAGGCAAAAACAGAACATACACCTCACACATTCTTCAACTGTAACTTATGGGACAAAGGGATTAAAATATTATTTGATCAAAACATATAATGAATTACCACAAGAACAAAAGAATATCTTAAATTATAACAAATTTAAATCACAAATAAAACTCTTTTTAAAATCTAAGATTAATTAAGTTCTTTGATATAGTAATAAATAGATACTGTATATTGATCACTATTAGACTATGTAACTATGTTTCCCTTCATCATCTATCATTTCACTTCACTCTTAAAATCAAGTCATTTTGTTTTATGTTCCTATGTACCTCTTGTACCTCTTGTATATAATGCACCTCTTGTATATTTATAAGTTATTTGTAATTGAAAATTTATGTACCACAATGCATGTCATGTTGTATATAGCCCCTTAAGGTGAGCTTTGCTCGTTGGGGTTTTCTTACAATAAATAAATAAATAACTTCGGAATCCACTACCAGGAACGCCTTGTAGTTTGTTTGCGGCTACTGGAAGGTAGACTACACTTCGGGCTCTGGAGTGGTCGTAGCTCGCTTGTTTTTTTTTTCATTACAGTTAGTGTTAACTAAACACGCTGTTTAACACAAAACTACTACTGAATCTTCAAGGTTTTTCTTTCTTTCACCCTAGCAATTTTAGACAATGAGACACCCCCATCTGAAACCGCATCTGTGAAGAGTGTTATTCACAGACAGTAAAAATTGCCAAGGTCAATGCACCAACTTCCTTGTTTTCCATTCAATGGCATACCCTCGTCCAGTACCTGCCCGGCTAACAACATTCTTAGTAGGAGTTGTAAAATTACAAGAACTAGGAAGTTTGCTCTAGACTTCGCGCTGTATTCAGTTATTCATTATCTTATATTGCAACGGATCTTTATGACATTATTATGCCCGTAGAAATAAGTATTCGAGTTATAGAATTAATTTAAGTGTTAAAGATATAATTTAAGCTTCGAAATATCGAAAATTTAGAGTTGTAGAAATTCGACTTAAAGAGATCAATTATAATTGTAATTATAGGGATTTTGTTCGGGAAATATAAATTACTTTGAAAAATCGAAAATTCGGGTAAAGAAGGTTTGACTGTATTTCAATTTTACGTCATTATTTTGCCATTTTCATGCATTTACATTGAGTATTGAGTATATTAACTAGCATCGTCCCCAGCGGTGCTGTCTTTGAAGTGTTGTTTGTTTAATGCAAGAAGGACACGCTCGCTGTTGAAGTGTTGTCATGTCTCAGTCGGAGACGAGAATCAAAGAAATGCCAAAATATTGTATTATATGACTGATGTTATTAGATTGATTGGCCCCAGAGTCTGCCACCTGCTTGGATTTGAGAGTCCAAACTACTCTTTACTCTCAATAAATAATAATATAACCAGGCAGACCACAAAAGGAAATGCCGAAATTTGATTCGCCAGTGCCTGAGTGCCTTTTTTTTTCCATACGGGTAAAACTTAAATAAATTACTAGATTACTATAATGCAACATTTTTGTAGGATCTACTTTAAAAACAATTTTCTTACTTTTCTTCTCAAATGCTCCAATCAAGAACAAAGAACAAAGTTTTTAGACTTACAACATTCTTTCTGCATTTACAGTTTTTGCAATAGGGATGTAGCTAGCCAAACTTCTCCGACTGATAGCGTAGGTGTACTAGCCGGTATGCGCTAGCCGTTCGTCACTTGTTTTTCCAGTTGTCTTCTGCTGGCACCATGCTTTTAAATGGCGTTCCAACTTCTCAGTTCGAAAAATATGATCGTAAGTATATATTTTTATAGAGGACACGAGGCTACTATATGCACTTCCTTGTCTACTGGGCCCTTCTAGAATGTTGAAGTGTCAAAAATACGAAAGAAAAATCACAGCAGATAGGCTCTAAATAACACTAAAAAGGAAGGATTAACGAACAAATATTGTGAGATATTTCCGATACAGACGACATTATTTTGTACTCGACTTGCAGTAATATGTTATCAATGTATGAATATTTATATGCAGTGCGGGGATTAGATATTCTTTAATTTTTAAATTAATATTAAATTTGCCGTGAGCATCGAGAAGATGTTATGGGCCATTTAAAAATAGAGTAAATTACAATAAATAATTAAAATTACCTAGTAACGCAATGATAATTACAGTACATTGTGTTAGTTTTATACCTTTGTTAAACTGTATCTTTAGTGCACTTTTATATGTAAAGACCACTTCCCTGTTTAATTAATTTAGTTTTTTAGGCCTATTTGTTTTACTTTGCTGTATAAATATGTAGCCTTCTATTGCATCTGATATCAAAATATAAATTCTGTGATTTCTCAATAGCCAAGTTAGATTGACGGCCTCGAATAAAAATTGTGACAATAGCGTTGCCAATTTAATAGGCTACATAACTTAACGTATGATAATATTATTAAATTCTGCCTTTATAATCTGCTATGTCATGGAATGAAATATTCTTAACAATATTCTGTTTCATAACTAGAAATGAAAATCATGTAACGATGGTCTAGCATAACTTACCGATAATAAAAGGAATAATAAAGAATGAGGAATGAGAAGAAGAAGAAAAAAAGGCCTAATCGATTCCCAAGTTCCCATCTTTTTTAACTACGAGGGACAGGAAAGGTAAGTATTCGTGATGTAAACATATTTTAATATTTTGATTTTGAAAACGTTTTTAATATGACAGTATAGGCTAAATATGCATTTGATATAGAAAATAAATAATATTAAAAATATCAATTAGTATTTTACTGTCTGAACCCTGGAGGTATATTCTATTAGTTACTTTGAATCATACCCAATCGCCAAATTAGCAGTACTGTATATAAATATTCATATCTGCATAACATTTTGTACGTCGGGAACATAGCAATGTAGTTAATAGAGGGCATTTCTCACAGTATTTGTCAGCTTATTCTTCTTTCTTTTCGACTTATATAGCGTCTATCTTTTGCAATTTTTCTTTACGTTTTTTCACGTAAATATATTCTGGAAGTGTTCAGTATACAAAGAAATGCGCCTAGTAGCGTTTTACCCGCTAAAAAAAAAGAAAAGTTTGAACGTATTTTTCAGTCTGCTAATATGAAACGCCATTTACCAGCAGACAACAACTCGAAAAACAAGTGACGAACGGCTAGCGCATACCGGCTAGAGCAGTGCAGACATCTGTTGGTTCTAGTTCGCTACATCCCTATTATGTACAAATTAGTCTATAACTTTGTGCGTACAATAATATTTTTTATAAGTAAAATATCAGTTTTTAGGTCATTCTTTACAATTATTAAGTCATTTTCATTAAAAATTTGGGTTATTTTATAGGTCATTTTTTTATCAATTTTAGGTCATCAGAATCCGGGCCTTGGTGATATGTAACTCATAACTCATGCAAAAGCCATAGAACACACTTACTAAACAACTTTACTCTACCCACTGAGTGGGAGTAAACTTTGGCCTTGGGGGATATGCACAAAAAGAGTATGAAGTTCTTTTTGGCAGATTTCAAGTTTCTACTTGCCGTCATATGCATAAAAAGCCTGCGGACTTCCCCAACCACTGCGCCCACATGACAAGACGCTCTTTGTACTCTGTCGCATAGTACCCGCTTCAATTCCGCATACATAAAGACTGAGAGGTGGGAGTATTAAGTAGGAAATTTGTAAGCTACCAAATCGGACACTCACTTCATTCACTGCTTGCTACTTGGGTGATTCGCACGAAATATATGGACATTTCGGAAAGAATGAAAACTACAAATAATGTAGGGACAGCCCCCTGTCATTGCAGATGCGCCGGAAACAACCCCTTCGGCTTTTCCTTACGAAAATTTGCGAAAAAATACTTGAACTTATATTTTTAATCCCTCTGCCATTACCAGGTACTAGGGGTCTAACGATTTTGTTTAAATGTTGTAATTCAGGTGCTTATGCTAAGAGCTAAACTTTTATTTGAATTATTTTTTTCGCAAAAATTCTCTGACGGGTAGTTACAAGGCAGGCATCGTTCATAGGAACTCAACTTGTCTGGTGAACGGTAAAGATTTGTATCAACTGAATACCTATTCTCTGCAACACAGCCTCAGTAGTATGGTACAAGGTATGTACCGGAAGTGCCGCCATCTTGGAATGACGTCACTTCCGGTCGCCATTTTGTATGACGTCACTTCCGGTCGTCATTCACCATTTTGTATGACGTCACTTCCGGTCGCCATTTTGTATGACGTCACTTCCGTCCGCCATTTTGTAAGATGGCGACTGGCGGGAAATTCAAAATTCGAAAATGCAATCGTGGTCTAAGTCCAAATTTTATATTTAATGCAAAAGTGAGCTAAGTCGAAATTTTTAAAAAGGGCGTGATGTTTGAAAATTCAAAATGGTTACCAAGATGGCGGCTCTAACCTAACCTAACCTAACCTGCAAAAGTTAGCTAAGTCGAAATTTTATTTTTAAAATGGCTATATATTTGAAAAATTCAAAATGGGTGTAATATTTAAATTTTTGAAAATGTAAGAGCGGGTTAAGTCCAAATTGTATTTTCACTACAAAAACAGCGCTGTGTAAAAATGGGTGGGAATATTTGAATTTTGAAATACTACTACTACTAATACTACTACTACTACTACTACTACTACTACTACTACTACTACTACTAATTCTACTACCACCACCATCACCACCACCATCACCATCACCACTACTAGCACTACTACTAATACTACTACTACCACCACCACCACCACCATCACCACCACTACTACTACTACTACTACTACTAATGTTGCTAATGTATAGTTATTATTATCATCTCTGTCTTTCTTTCCTTCATTCTTTCTTTTCTTCCTTTCTTTGTAGTAAAATGAAATTGTAAGGATGTTGGAGGCTAGGTGTAGGCTTTTTGAAAAAAGGCACATTATTATATGACGAAGAATGTCTCGTTTTTTTTAATAATTACAAATGTATTACATTAAGAACACATCTTTGATATTTTATTTACTTATTTTTACATCAAACATATTAATATTAACACTGAATAAAAAGTTAATGTTTGTCCTGTCCTCTCTCAAGTTTATCTAAAAAACGAACACTGTAATGTTCTACAACATGACCAGACTTTGGTTGTTTATTTAGTCTGTTACACAATCGTATAAACATAAATTTTCCCAAGATGATGGAACAGATTGTTTGTTTACAAGTTTCGATATGTCGTTCTGCATTATAGAGTACTTTGACATAATGTTCGTGATGATGTTAGTGTGTATAGAAAGAAAATTACTTTCGTCACACTTTAAAACAATACATGTTTTCTCGTACTGAATATAACACTATTTAAAATTCTTAGCCAGTCGTAGTTTAAACCTTTCTTCAATAAAATGGTAAGGTTTAGCATTACACATATGTTCAATTAGTTTAGGTAAGTGTACTAAGAAAGAACTCAATAGGTAGGGTGAAAACACAACACACGCTCCAAAAGAGTTTCCTATTTCCGCACAAGCACTGTAGTTCAATGATGAGTAGAAGCCGAAACTTAGATATCTGTCCTTGTTTCGGTTGAGGAAATAAATCCTACGTGCCAGTATAGAAGGAACGACTCCTGACTGCTCTACAAACGTGTCGATGGTTGTGTTTAGCGCTTCCTCTAGAAGTTTCTCCAAGTCTATCACCTCATCCATAGATGGGATGGTTTTCCGATACCTCTTTGTATGAGGGTCCTGCCTCGAAGGTTTATTCTGAAATCATACAAAACACCAACACATTAGAAAAAATCTATTCATGATACATGTATACATATTATCACAACTTTTTATCTATCAGTTCTGTACTTACTTTTCTTGCAAGAGTTTTGCTCTCTTCTCCATTAGCTGTAGACCTCATGATTCCAGGACGGTATGCTCTATACTGACGTTACACCTCGACTTCGTCTCGTATTATTCTGAAATTAGACAAACGTAACTGTATTAGTATCACGTGATCTAACAATAGTAGAAATAGTATCAAAACAAGATACCGTTAACAATAATGACTCATGGTGTGAATGTCCTGGAAGACATCTCTGACCTCCTTTTGTTCCACACAACGATCCCCAGGATTTATGGAAGAGGCGTACAACTTCTCTCTCAGGACTTGTTGCTGTGTTGAAGAGATTCACAAACTCTTGCATGTTCCATCCTCTATCCATGTAATAGGTGAACAGGCAGGTATACTGTCTGCAGACAGAGGTTGTCAGTCCTTGCAGTCTTTGAGTGTTGTATGACCAGTTTATTGAATTTTGACAAATAAATTTTATCCTAGGAATGAGAGGTGGTAGTCCGAAAGAATCAAAGTAATAGGTAAAATTTTGATTTTTGAAAAACACGGCAACCCAATGTGAACCAGGTGAACAATGTGGGTCTAGATTAATGATGTAAGATTTAGGTGTGTTTGTTACTCTATATGGCAGTAAATCGCTAGGATAATCTCCATCAAAAGTCTGAACATTATGAAGTGCATGGTTTATTTGAGTGGTGTTCATCTTTTAATAATCTGTAACTACTTTTCTATCTTTAGTAATTTCAATACTTGCATGTATTCCGAATAGAGAATACAGGTAACGGCTTGTTTTAATTCTGTGTCGAATTTTGCTTCTATTCTAATGTTTCTGTTATTCGGTAAACTTCTATGACCATGCGAAGCAGAGGCGTCAGGAGTTAGATCATACATTAACATGAAGAACCTATTTATATACATGTCGTGTGATTTGCATACCGCTAATGCTATGATGGATCCCTGAACCTTTAAAAAGAGTATCATAAGCTAGTGTTGTAGTCTTTTCATGATCTGTAGAAATGTTTAACCCTTCTGAAGGAATCTGTTGACCATTTATATACATGGCAAAAGAATTCAAAGCAAAATAATGAAACTCGTAGGGATTGGATTCCACTGAGCCTGAGAAAGCCGAATTTTTCACCATTGAAAAGAGGAGTCTTTTGGGTAGAGTACCAATGTAAGCATTATCGATAGAAATCGATCTAGATCCCGAACAAAATGTGAATGTTTTCAAATCCACTCTAATGATGGGATAGTGGGCATTATGACCTTTTCCAATGTTTTAACATGTGCTAACAGAATACTAGGTGAAGGTTTGATTTTCCTCACATACAGACCTACATCAAGGAACTTAAAGAAAACTTTAGAGTCTTTGTCCATACCTAAAAGATAAAACTCTCTCTTTGATTTCGTAAGACGTATCTGCATGTTTACGCCTGGCAACAAAAGTTTCGATAGATTGAAAATATCACCATGTAGTTTACCAATCATGACTATTGGCTTAGATTTCTTAGATTTTTCATATCTTTCTAACCAACCGGTGTTTTTATCGTTTGGCCCTAATGTTCCGTTTAGTCCAAGTTCTTTAGGATCTGTCAAACCTTCGATAGCTTTATCTAGATACCAAAACGAGTTAGTCAGATGAGTTTTTGAGGCATCCTCTCCATATGCAAACTATGTTTCCAAATACGATCTGTAATTATACAAGTCTTCGGATGAGGTGACTGATGTTCCATTTAAAGAAACACTGCACTGCTCGAAGAGCGAATGAAGTAGATTGTTTACTCCGGTAACCCTATCAGTATCGGTTAACTATTTCCCCATCGTTTTTAACGAATTGTCCTTTCACCATGACCTGTACGTTTAAATCAACATAGTGTTCATTATCTGCAGGAGCTATGAATTCGAGAACATTTTGATTGACTGGAGTAATGGGTTTACATAATGTAGTAACATTCCCCAACACGGATGCCTGAATAGGAGCTTTATCGAAGACGTCGAACTCTGACTTTGTTAGGGCAAGCATCTCGACACTACTGACTACTTTCTTCTCTTTACACTACTAAATATATCTCTTATTTCAGTTTTCGTCTTCTTTTTTGATGAACGTTTCCTCTTTCTATCGTTACCCTGCATTTTGTTCACAAGTTTCTTAGTTGACTCGTTTACTCTGTTAGCGACAATCTCTTTTACTTTTTCACCTTTCTTCCTAGATACTATATCGGATAAGATATTTGCACCAGCCGAGAGACTTTCACGACCTAATGCTTTAGCACCCAAAAAGAGAACAGGTTTTATCATTCTAAACAGTCCACCCAGGAAACTACCTAGACCTCCACCCTGTTGAACATATGGGCTACCGTTGTAGAAAGGCCCTAGATTGTTAAGACGCCCTCCCGACTGATTGACGTAGTAAGCAGTGAGCGGATCCATCGCAACTGAGTCAGAAACTAGATTTTTTTCTCTTTTTATATTGTAAAACAAGCGTAGTAGGTTTACTGCTATCTACTAATTAGCTAGACCACCTAATTTTGGTGGCAACTCTATACCTATCACCTGAAATTCTGTACTTTCAATGGGATGGTAGTAAACTACGGGAAACCAATGGTATACCTGAGGAAATTGAATAATTCTAAGAATTTTCACATATGAATCTCCTACAAGTTGGGGTTTCATTATATTACAATATATAAATACAAGTTCTTTCTTTGTAGTACATGTTGTTAGATTGGTTTTTGCACCTCCCGTTTCTGATAAAATTCCTTGAGAATAACTAATTTCACATAATCCCACCTTCCATTGATCCCTCTCTAATGTTATGACTTGTGCTAGTTGAACTTGAAAACTAGCTAGAGTATTGGTAGGAAACGTTTTGTATGACGGATCACTGAGTAGAGTAATATAAAAATCTTCGTTCATCATACTAAATCTTTATCTTTAACCCAAGAATCAAAGTCCTGTCCATAACCTCTCCACCGTACAAGATGTTCTTTACTGCCTCTGACCGTACGTGTGCGTAGAATTTTATCTATTTTGTAAGCAGTGTCCTTGTTTATAGTTACAGGCGTGAGTTCATAACTATAAAACTGACCCAAAATTGGAGTGTTCCTAAGATCTTCGAGTTCGTATACAGGTTGAGGTGAATGTTTGATTACTTTAACGATTCTGAATATTTCCGTGGAATAGTTTTGTTCGAAACCTTTATCGAATTTATTCTTCTCTTTACCTATTCTAACAGTCTGCCCTACGTTGAATCGTACATGTCTAGGTTTCACACGAAGTTGTTTGTTTCTCATACGATTCCATATTTTCAGGACATCCCTATCAGTAACCTTACTAGGAGCCATTCCTGTACTGGTATCTACAGAATCGTTGTATCCTAACACAAATCTATCCAACACGTCTAAATACTTGTAACTGTTCTTGAAAGAAATATATTTGTACATTTTAGTTTTTAAAGTGTGATTGAAGCGTTCAACTATCGAACATTTAACATCTGGGTTGTTGGAAACGCGATACTCTATGCTCTATTTCTTTAAAAAGTCTTGAAACGTTTTGTTTAGAAACTCTTTACCCTTATCTGTTCTCATTACAATAGGATTTCTAATAGTTTTCTCCAGCACGGACTTGAATGCATTTTTCACTTCGGTACCTCTCTTAGATTTTAGAGGTACAATCCAGGCGTATTTGGAAAACACGTCAATAGCTACAAATAAATATCGTATGTTGTCATTATGTTTCGAAATGTTTTGCACATCAGCTAGATCAAGTTCAAACATGTCGTAAATGTTGTTTACCGAATAAGGATTTCTAGGAAAACTTCTCCTAATAGGTTTATGTAAACTGTAAACATCTTGTGCAATCAACCATTCCTCTATATTCTTATCTGTAACGGTACTTGCTTTGGAAAGCTTGCCTAGAGTGGAAAAACCCGTAGGTTCTCCCGGATTGTAATAGAGGTCATGTAATCTGTTCATCTTCTCTGACTATAAGTACTCCACCTATTCGTTGGAAATAATTTAGAAACGACTAGTTTATATTTATTGGTTCTAGAGGTTTTGAGTTCGTTATTATGTAAATGTCCACCGGTCGTTATTAAAATGTCTTTGTACATGTCAAGGTCTTCCTCACTTACTTGTTTTAAATCTACTTTCTTCATAGTAAGAAGTTCCCACAGACCTACGGTTGTGTTGTACTTCTTATTGTTAATAATTAAAGTGTTGTGTTCTATTCGTATTTTAGAATTACCTATCATATACTCTCCCGATTCTTTATCTTTATAGATTTCAAACTGAGTATCTACAATCTTTGGGAAATTTACATAAGCTGCCAAGTATTTACCTGCAAGATCTCCTATAACACTAGATTTTATATCGACGGGATCAGGTGTTGGAGGTTTCTCGAGTGTTGAAGTTTTCTCGGTTGAAACATCTCTTTTACTAGATTCTTCCAATATTCTTTTCTGTCTCTTCTCGAAGATAGGATCTTGTTTTTCACGTATTTTAATCCACTCTTTGTAAGGATCTCTAGAAACTGACGAGTTTGAATCATCAGCACCACGTTTTAAACGTTTGTTCTCTTTTATGCTGAGTAACATCATTTTCTGTAACATTACGTTAAAGAACTGATTCCCGACAATACAGCAGACAAGAGGGGAATTAAAAATCCGCCTTTCTGAACTAAAGTTTTCTTTTTCTTAGACAGAGAAACTTTTCTATCAACAAGATGTCTCAAAGATTCTTTATGTTTGTTCAATTTACGTTTAGAACACGGATTTGAAATTAAACTTTGAGTTTATGCGTGTAACAACTGTTTTCATAGCTTCTATTTTTTTAGCAGAACTACTGGTAACTGGGATTTTGGGAAAAGAAATTTGTTTTATTTCAAGATTTCAATGAAAACTGAACGGAATTTCAGCCCTTCTTCTACTGCGGTATGTGATATGTAAATGACCTTTCTTTGAAGCCCTTCTTTATTAAACGTCAAGGACATCTGATAAAATTAATTTTCTTCCTCTTCATTAACGCTGATGTGGCTGTGATTAAAATGCCCTACTGTGAGAAGACCCTTGTTTGTTTTCAAAGCTTTGTTTATGCAGGTGCATGTTTCGTGTGGGTTGCCTGAGTAGAAAGTTTCTGCCGTGAGTCGGATCTATTCTGTCGTTGCGATGTTTTTTTGCATACGACTTGTGAGTGACTACACTTCTCAGCAAGAAGACGCTCATACTTTATGCTTACTTTTTTTGAACATCCCCCTTATTTACTCCACAACTTACTATGTTAGTAACATACTCCGTGTTGGTGCTCTCCTCCACTTGTGGAGTAAGTTCATTTACTCTGGGAGTAAATAAAATTTTTACTTCTTTAGTACATTAGGCCTACTCTAGGTTGAAAACCGCCGAGTTTAGTTAACTTCTGGTTGGTGCACGCCACCCTTACTAAAAGAGTAGTTTACTAAAGTAGTTAGAACTAAAGAAGTAATGTTTACTAAAAGAGTAAACGACATGAGTTTGGTGCACGCCACCCTATAAATCAGTGGCGGCCTCTGATCATGTTGCAGTGTTGCACAACGACCAGTTTTGAATGTAAAGAATATTTAGACTTTTTATTACTTTATACTATTAAACTATTTCCAAATCGTCTTTGTAATAGGGTCTTATTGACTTTAAACATGCCTCCATGATTTTTAACTATTTAAAATCATTTAAACATGCAAATGCGCGGAGACTTTCTGCCTCATCTTGCCGGCTAGTAGAGCGAGTGAGATGCTTGACTTTGTGGTAACCCTCCCGGGGTTTAAACGTTTTAGTCGTCGCTTGCACCTCTGCAACAACGTGATTCTCCTTGACAATGAAGCCTGTTTGGTTTCGAAACGTCGGAATTAATCCAATTCACCACCTGGTTAGTAGCCCGGGAAAATATCATATATAACGTGATTCTTGTCTTCGCCGCTTGTCTTCTCTGTCGCGTCGGCTCCTCTGCAAGGAAGATTTCTTCTTCAAGCGCGCGAACTATGAAGTCCCTCACAGAGATGCCAATTGCCAATGTAATCACTTTGCTCCTATGACTTTTTTGTTGTATCTCCATCGGTTATGCCTTAGATAGAGTTACATATTTTAAATTTAATTAAATTGTGTAATTTTTTACACATTAAGTAACTTAATTTGTTACGATTTATAGAACAGCTAAAATCATAAAATGTGGCAGAAATATTGGCACATCCAACTTTCATAAGTATGCCAAAGTTGGTGATTCTAGCTACCCTACAAGTGTGGAAAAACTGTTTAGTCTAACGTCATTCACATCTAGCACAGTCTAAATAACCCATTCGCTAACATTAATGTTTACCTATTTCTCCATGAGCTAGAAACTTGACATTTTTAGCTTTTAGCCTATAATCGATGGAAAAATTCCAAAAACTTCACAATTTTTATTTTTTACCCCCAAAAAAACTTCGAAATTTTTTACTGGCATTAATGTCGACAAACTTCTAGGTGACAAACTTATAGCTTTTAGCGTGTAACCGACGAGAAAATTCCAAAAAGTTCAAAATTTTTACCGCAGAAAAGCCTTAAAGTCGTTCTGCACTCATGTTAAAAGGTTTAGTATGGCTAAACAGTACTGTAATTATGGGCTACAGCAGTCTAAATACAAAGACTCTATTTTCGTTACAGTGTCAGTTCATAAAAAAAAAATTTCTGAAAATCACAGAGCACCGAACGAGCGAAACGAGTATTTATATATTATCAGGTTGCAAGTAATCTTAATATGCATATGTATGCATCTAATTCCAGTAAAATAGTGCAACACCCTGTTCCTACAACCACGATCCGCCACTGCCCTATATGATTGTATATAAGCTGTTTTTACATCGTGAAACAAGCAGAGAAGTATTACACAACCATTAAAGTTGCGAACTAAAAGTTAAAAAACTCATAAAAGAATTATTACCAGTGGATACAGCGTTTCCTTTATGAACACAATGTTTCAACCTTGTCCATCGACCTTCCTCAGGTGTCTGAGCAAAACATTAAGAAGGTGCCGCCTCACAACCCCTCCACTGTGGTGTGTTGTTAACCATGAAGCTAGTGTTTCTGAGATGTTTATCACTCCATTCCTCGGGTACTCTAAATTTGCACTGCTGTACATCGCATTCAGGGGGCGGTGGAAATTTTACCTCACGTTTATCATTTACTGTTCTTAGCAGGGACAACCAATCCTCTCCTAAATCACCTTCATACCTATTCATACATGAGTTCCTGTTCCCAATAATGTTCCAAGCTTCGACTACCTTCCTCTTAGTCTCTTCTACCTCCACTTGCATAATTTTTACATCCCCGATGCCATGTTTTTCTTCCATCATGTGCTGGGCCAATCCCGTGGACATTCTCCCATATTTTACGTCTCTCTCATAGGTATGAAGGTGATTTAGGAGAGAATTGGTTGTCTGCTAAGAACAGTAAGTGATAAACGTGAGGTAAAATTTCCACTGCCCCCTGAATGTGATGTACAGCAGTGCAAATTTGGAGTACCCAAGGAATGGATTGTTAAACATCTCAGAAACACTAGCTTCATGGTTAACAACGCACCCCAATGGAGGGGATGTGAGGCGGCACCTTCTTCACGTTTTGCTCAGACACCCGATGAAGGCCGATGGATAGGGTTGAAACGTTGTGTTCGTAAAGGAAACACTGTATCCACTGGTAATAATTATTTTATGAGTTTTTTTAACTTTTTGTTCTTGACGAAACTGTGGAAATAATAGGACCATCATGTACAGTACATTAAAGTTGCATTTATTAAAAATCAGATCACGGTACAAGCACAGTACAAATAATGGAAAATACATTATAGTCCAGGCAACAAAAGAAAAATATGGGGGAAAATCATGTAGTTTTTAAATTTGGTAGAAATGTGGGGGAACATTATCTACCAAACATTCAGTATTTATACACATATACAACATTGATTAAAGAGTAGCCTACCTAATGACTTCTATTGCTTGGATGTTATCGATTTTAAACTCATATTTTTCTTCTAATGGTATAGGCTACTGTTAGTTTATGCACCATGACAGGTTCCACAAATGGATGAGCATTTAATGCCAGCTTTTCAGCATCCATATCTTCCCCCATGCCGACTTGCACAGCAGCAAAATATAATGTCTCAAAGACATTAGCCATTATATTTTTTATTAAAAATATTATTTTAAAAAGTGATGAGTTAGATATATTTAGAAATTCTAAGACCTAGTAGGCCTACCTATTATTTTAAATAAATGTTTGGTTGTCTATTTTTTAAATCATCAATATTGGAATCCTAGTACACTGTGTGATAAGTTAGGGTTATATTTTTCTATCTACCAAACACTCAGTATTTATACACATATAGAACATTGATTAAAAAGTACCTAAACGACTTCTACGATGACATTCTGAAGCAACGTCTACCAGACAACTGTGCACTAGTGGCATATGAAGACGATGTTATGTTATTATGTTAATAAGATCCAACACCTCAGAAAATCTAAATCTTATCGCAAATTCAGCCCTAGATTCACTCTATCGTTGGGGCTGTGAAAATAAGCTCAGCTTTAGTCCTAACAAAACTGTGGGTCTCCTAGTCTCATGAAGACAAAACGTTTCGAAACCAAACATTCGCATGAATCAGGAACGGATCAAAATCACAGACAGAATACCTTACCTTGGGATTACCCTAGACAGGAAACTGATGTTTTGAACACACTTCGAATCGCTACAACTTAAGGCCACAAAATTACTTTCAGGACTATCTATCGCAGTAAGACCTTCTTGGGGTCTAAACTCAGCTATTCTTAAAACCATACATCGAGGTGCAGCCGAACCAATGATCTTATATGGTGTCTCAGCATTTGAGGAAGTGCTAACCAAGAAATGGGCTCAAAGGAAACTGGCTAAAACACAACGCGAACTTGCATTAAAGATCTCAAGGGCATACTGCACAGTTTCTACTGATGCTGCATTGATTCTGGCCGGAATAGAAAACCTCTCCATTTGACGGGAATTTTTAGGGCAAGATTGACCAACATCAAAAAAGAATGTCTAGACTTCAACCCGAACACTACTGATGAAGTCCAGTAATGAAGTACTGAAGCCCGGTCCAGTTTTTAACTGCTGGACACCCAGCTATAGACGCTTGTCTTGACCAACAATGCTGCTCATGTGAACATAACACAATACACTGATGGATCCTGCTTCACTGCCGAAGATCAAACTGCATTAGTTGGTTGTGCTTCTGACGCCTATAGGGGCGAGTCTGAAGTACTCACTAACCAATATAGACTCTCGCCAATGTGTACAGTTTTTCAAGCTGAATTTCTTGCAATGAAGAAAGCTATTAAGTGGAGCTTCAACAGTTTGCACAATGTTGAGTGACTCTCAATCAGCAGCTATTGATGACAAGTATAACATGAATCCAATTGCAGCCGATATTAGGAAAGCAGTCTACAGTTATATGAAAAACACATATGTCTAGATTTGGTGAAAGGACATATGGGGAACGAAGGCAAAAAGATAGTAGATGAGCTTGCCAAGGAAGCCGCAAATTCACCCAGGGTTTATGAGTATACAAAATGCCCTCTTTCGTATGTTAAGAGAAAACTGAAGGAGGACATGCTAAATATCTGGAACCTACAGTGGACAAACAGTTCTAATGGCCAATGGACAAGGGCAGTGTTTTTTCCAACAGCCAAAGACAGACTGGACTCCAGGAATTACGAACCAACTTTTATAATGACTCAATTTATGATAGAGCATAGAAAATTCAAATCTTACTTTAACTGTTTTAAAATTAGTAATCTAAATGATACTTCATGCTCCTGTCTTCACCAGAAACAAACAGTTAACCATCTGCTCATGCAACTAGTTCCGACTCATGCAATACATTTTTAAGTTATGTGTAAATTGTTTGTATAAAACAGAATGTGCTTAACATGGAAACAGAATGCAAATTTTAAGATTTAATTATAATCTATTGTATAATGCAGAAAAACAGCATTACAATATATCTTACTTATCCACATCTTTACGAGCATGATACTTCTTAGCATGAAGATTGTACAGCCCTAAAAGTACCATTAGAATATATAAGGGGGTGGCTTTTGTTCTGTTCAGCAATGGGATTTACCTGGTAGGATCAAGGACCCCAAGAAATTGCGCTAATTGCGTTATTTTCTTATTTTCTGCTAGGTGTCAACTCAGCAGTTGAATTGTAGGGTGTTCTTAAATTCTTATTAATTACAAACTTCTAGGGCTAGTAGAGGGGACATAGTAGACAATATTTCGAATAGTAACCCATGTCTGAAAACTTACTGTTTCTGTGCTACAACCACTGTGTTGGATTTGCCGGTGTTGTTTTGCAACCGGATAGGCAGTACATGACGTCAGAGGATCACCTGATGGCACATGATGTTAACGGGACACCAGGTATGATGGAACGAGTGTACCGGAACATGATTCGTTGGTACAATGTGTGCAATGACGTTGGTGGTCATCACATTGAGCCTCTGTTGTAGTAAGCAGTTTTGTATGGGACACATCCAGTGCAGAATACAGAAACAAATTTGTTTTTCCACTGTTAACACAAGTGTTATTGTGATCAATGAAAGTTTTTTTAGTTACTTTGGTATTGTTACCAAAAAATGTCACTCTTGTCTGTAATGAGTCAAACGTCATTTACTTCTGTACCTTGCGTCACACCTCATTTCACATGGTGCTCTTCTGACGTCATGTACTGCCTCTCCGGTTGCAAAACAACGCCGGCAAATCCAACACATTTTAATGGCTGTAGCACGGAAACAGTACGATATGGGTTCCTTTTCGAAATACTGTCTACTAAGTCCCCTCTAAGTTTGTAATATGAATTTCCAAACACCCTGGATAGTTGTTTCTTATAGCTACTTCTTTATTTGGGTCCTTTCACAGTGCATAGCCTAAGTATCCAGTGAAATCCATCTACATGTTTTTGAGAAAGTTTGTTAAACGGAAACCGCTAAACTTCAGAACAACATGACTGCTGTCTCAGCAGGGCCGTACCGAGTGGGACCAAGCCTACAATGTCACCAATATTACAAACATGACTACATGCCGATTGAAGTTGGCAGATAAACGACATGACACGCTGTGCCAGTGTGTTATTTCGTAATCCCATACGAACACCCAAAATATGATGTTAAATACAGGATGATGAATAAAATACCGGTAGGCCTACCTTAGGAAATTATTACAAACCAAAGCATTGAACTTCTTAGTGTAGGCTAATTATGTTTTATGAAAGGTGTGGAAGGATAAAAAAGCTTCTGCATTAAGGTAAGTAGTGATAGGTACATTCTAGGTCAGTGACAGGTTATGTTAGGGTAGGAACAGTTATATTAGTTTAGCAGCAAAATTATGAACAACACGGGGTTCGTTATGTGCCATGTAACAACGTTTTATGAAAGGTGTAGAGGGATAAAAAAGCCATTACTTAAGGTAAATAGTGACATCTAAATTCTAGGTCAGTGACAGGTTATTAGGTTAGGAACAGTTATATTAGTTTAGCATCAATATATTGAGTAGCACAAGGTTTAGTAGGCCTACATGTCCCATATTGAATTTCTTCTGCAATGGGAAATTTTACTACTAAGCCAGTTCTTCTTCTTTTGTTTCCCATGGCTAGGAGGGGCATGGTCGCTAATGGCAGAGCAAACCTCACTGTTAGCTGGCTATGCTATTCTGAAGGAGTTCCATAACTTACATGGTTAGCATGTAACTTATACGGAACCCAAAAATGGATGACATCCTAAGCTCTACAGTAATCTACATTTTAATGTAGCAAAGACCATTGTAATAACAATAATAATAATAATAATAATAATAATAAATCTTTAATAGGCTAAGAATAAAAACAGTCCAGATAGGTTACCTATAATATAGGCTAAGGCAGCTACTTCTCTATTTGGGTTCGGCAAAATGGAAGAACAGGTCACCCACCCTTGCCGAGCGTAGCTATGGCGATGGCCCGCTTGGCCTAGCCACCAGCCCACGAGCAAGACCCTTGTAACAGGGCATATTATTATTACTAGGACTACTACATGCACTAACTACTAAAATACAAAAATAACCCTTGTACCAAAACTTATGCACTGATTATTACAATACAAGCCATCCCCAATACGAAAATAACCCTTTTACCAAACCATACGCACTAATTACTGCCATACGAAAATAACCCTTGCACTAATTACAATACAAGGCATCCCCTTGAACCAAAACAGCTATTTTTAGAGCCAACAAAATATTTCACAATTATATAAAAGACTCTAGTACCAAAGCTGCTATTTCTCATGTAGGCTATTAAAGCTCTCTAAACTTAGATGAATTCTCGCTTCACACCACAACGATCACTCGATGGCATAGTGGTTAAGAAGACTGGCTATGATGTTAGTGGTCCCGTGTTCAAATCCCATCAGGTACGAAAATTTGGATAGGAATTGGTCCCAAATAGGTAGGTAGGGTGGAGAGAAGGGAGGTAATATAGGAGAAAGGGCAAAATCAAAAAAAAAAAAAAGGTCGCCTTTAAGCTCCGCCCACTCCAACCGTTGCATTCCTATGGTGTCGGTTCGCTAGTCCTTTTTGTGTCCTACCAAAGCATTTGCACTAATTACTACAATAAAAAAATAACCTTGTACCACAATTGCAATTAATACAAAATTATCAATCTCCACCATTTCATGCAGCTCTCTAAACTTAATTACATGAATTCTCACTTCACACCACAACAATCACTCAATGGTGTAGTGGGTAAAACAACTGGCTATCATGCTAGCAGTCCCGTGTTCGAATTTCCTTTGGTCCTTAGGAATTGGTAGGTAGGGTAAAGGAGAAAAGGGACTGAATAGTAGAAAGAGGAAAAGAAGAGGAGAAAGAAATCCAAAAACAGGTGGCCCCTTAAGCTCTGCCCATTCGATATTCACATTTGCATGGACTGTTTGATGTATTTATGTTTCTTAGCGAGGACTGTATGATGTATTTATGTTTCTTTGCGAAAAAGGATGACCAACTGTCCTTGTATATTGTCGCAAGTGCCTTGTATCAACTGACCTTGTATACTGTCATTATAGCCTACTTCCCGCGAGGTTTGTCAGCCTGTCTCCAATCGTCTAGCGATATGACGTCACACCTCCAACGTCCAATCACGAGTTTCTATATAATACGAGGACAATGGGGAAAAACCAAATACAAGGTACCAAATAAGCTCCTCCCATACTCACTATCGGGACCCGCCCGGGAAGGAGGGGTTTAGGGCGGGGACTATTTTAAACAGTGGGAGACATCTAGTAGGTAATGGTGGAACTAGTAACGGCGCAGAGACATCTGGCAAAAATACTAGAAGCACAGAAAATTTAATTTGTTTTCCCTTTTATCCTATTTCTCCTCTTCTTCTCCTCTTTTCCCTATTACCTCCCTTCTCTCCTTCACCCTACCTACCTATTTGGGACCTAATAATTTTCGCACCTACGGAGATTCGATCTCGGGACCGCTAGCGTTATAGTCTATCGCTTTAACCACTACGCCATCAGTGATCGTTGCAGTAAAAATCGAGAATTCTTCTAGCCTTTTCACTACAGAGACGTGTAATACATTATAAGTATCATAGTACGACCTCTCTCGTATTTTGAATATTTGGTACAAGGGGCATTCTCGTATTTTGGATATTTGATACAAGGGAAACTCTCGCATCATTTTAATCGTATTTTCAATATTTGGTACAAGGAGTAGGGCATGTTTAGTGAGTCAGAACGGGGCTCGGGAAGGGTCGGGAACGGTCGGGTGGTCGCCCGCCGTCAGCTTCTGTCGCCATAGCAACGCAATGGGCGGAGCCTATTTGGCACCTTATATTTGGTTTTAGCCCAGAAGAATTCACTAGATCGTGGTATAAAAGAAAGTGCACCATTTTGGGTGGGTTGGGCGGAATACCACTAACCCAAGGTGTGTCCTGTTTTTGGATTTTCCCGGGGGAGAAATAAAAAATTTCCACATTTTCAATGCTGCTAGTAGTTCCACCATTCATACGTAGATGTCACGAGTAGGAGGAGCTTAAGGGGCGACCTGTTCTTTGCCGATCTTTGTTCCTGGCACCTGTTAATTCCAGCTGTGTATATGTAGGTTAGAGGTTAGGAATACATGCACGTCCACCTTTTGCTATGCTGCTTACTTCATTAATCAGGCATAATAGATACCACTAAAATGAGATACACCTCATTATGTTTTATCTTAATCGCTACCTTAATGTGTTCATCCACTGCTTTCACTGCAGCAACTTTCTTTGCGTAATCTACCGGTGACATGATTCTTTGATGAACTTGACTTGTAGGTCCAAAACTGCTTATCCTTGGCCTTGGCAATTTAACGGGACACAAATAATCACGCGTCGGAATCAGACAGCCTCGAAATATCTCTGCGTGTTTTCCTGAAAATTTCCACTTTTTTACCCTCCATATACAAGAAGATGTGGACATTATGAGTTTACAGCTACCCTTCCACGAAAATAAAGCGTGCAGCATTTAACCCACTACATTCGCGAATATAAAACATGTCTAAAATACTTGACCGTATAAACCTGGTATAAGTTAAACAAAGCCGGTTTCAACTTTAAGCTCGTTGATCTTGAGGTCAATATGGTCATTAGTAATTTACTGAAAAATGCAGAAAATTACTGTAATAATGATATCAATATTATTGTCTTTAGGCCATACAGCAATAGACAAAGTCAAAATTCATTAAATTAGAAAATTAAAATGTAGTGTTATGTACATAATATACAGGGGTGCCCACCCCCCCCAAACGTCATGACTCACCCCCCCAAACTTTTGTTGTTCACCCCCCCCCCCAAACTTCATTGCTCACCCTCAACCCAATTGGCTGTCGACAAGGGCGCCCATATGATATTTTCCAGGGGGGGCCAATTTTTTTAATAAATTTATTTTTTGTCGCTTTAACTTCTTGGGCCACTTTGTAACATTATATTAATAATATAACAAGTGCAACAATGACGTAGCCAAAAAATAATTGCGGGGAGGGTCGGAAGTGCCGGGGGGTTTGGAATACCCCCCAAAAAGGAGGTCGGGGGTCCATACCCAGAAAATTTTTAATTATTGAACTAATGAAAATCACATTTTACACTATTTTAGCATAGAAAATCTAGTTAGGAAATTTGTTTACCATACTCGAAGACATGCCAATGTAAATAAGAAATCATTACCTAAGTGGGGGGTCCACCACCAGAAAATTTTTAAGTACTGAACTAATGAAAATCACATTTTACGCTATTTTAGCACTCAAAAACTTGTTAGGAAATTTGTTTACCATACTCTAGGACATGCCAATGTAAACAAGAAAATGTTACCTAAGTTGGATGTGCACCCCCGGGAAATTTTTAAATATTGAACTAATGAAAATCACATTTTACGCTATTTTAGCACTGAAAAACTAGTTATAAAATTTGTTTACCATACTCTAAGACATGCCAATGTACATAAGAAATCATTGCCTAAGTGGGGGGTCCACTCCCAGAAAATTTTTTAATTTTGAATTAATGAAAATCACATTTTACGCTATTTTAGCACTAAAAAACTAGTTAGGAAATTTGTTTACCATACACTAGGACATGCCAATGTAAACAAGAAAATGTTACCTAAGTCGGGTGTCCACCCCTGGGAAATTTTTAAATGTTGAACTAATGTAAATCACATTTTACACTATTTTAGCACTGAAAAACTAGTTAGCAAATTTGTTTACTATACTCTGAGACATGGCAACTTAAACAAGAAATCGTTACCTATGTTATAATACTTATTACTATTTATAAGAAAAGTTGAATAACACATGGAACAGTGGACATTATGTTATGAAAAGAAAATAACTGCTAGGCTATATCATATTTGACACACCAACAAATCTTGTTTAATTAAATAATTTTTTTTAAATACAAATATACAATTTTAGGTTTTGACTTTTGGGGGTCCAAACCCCCTGAATCCCCCTTTCCTAATTCACTGTGGATTCTGCTTCCATGTTGTCGATTTGGTAAAACTTCTGCAATTGAAATAATTGTCTTAAAAGAAAAACACCTGACTATAATAATTATTAATATACATTTTTTCCTTGCCCCCCCCCCCGCCCCCGGGTATGTCGAAATTCTTCATCTTTATAAAGAATTAGAAGAGACCTTTTGAAGTTATAGAACTTGACTGTTTTTATTTTTAACATATAAAACTCTAATTTTGCAACAATTTTCAACCCCCCCCCCAGAAAATTCATAAATGATAATATTTTGCCCCCCCCCCAGAAATTTCAATGACGCAGTCTGCGTCTTAACCCCCCCCCTGTGGGCACCCCTGTAATATAAAAAGAATATACTACTAGGCTAGATACCAGCAATAGAATATAAAAAATCAGGTAAACTGATAAAACAAAGTGTCACATAATAGATCATTATTTAAGAAATCATTCAATTTTAGACCACGGTTTCTTGAGAAAGTTGGTGCTATAAGAAACCGTTTTGATCAGCATAAGTTATGTGAAGGAATAAGTGGAATAACTAGGATATTAACAGAACGGATTTACAACAAATTCCTCATGTCAACAATATCCCTTTATTTTTGCCAAAACATAAGAAGGCGTACAAATACGCAGTCTCTTATCTTTAGTTACCAACAGCGCATATCTATCGATTGATGCAAATTCGCTATTGATTTATTTATTTTTATTGATTTTTATTTATTTATTTATTTACGTCCTGCGAGATCAATATACATTGATATGGGACATGTCAATATTTTATGTAGGCCTAATATGGTTAAATGAGATAAATGCTAAGTGATACAGTGCAAATCTAAATTATCAACATAATACAATACAAAATAATACAGTAATCGGCAAAAGATAAATGTTAGTCACCCCTTACGCAGGGGTGCCCACCCCCCAGTCTTCATGGATCACCCCCCAATCTTCATTGCTCACCCCCAAAACTTCATTGCTCACCCCCCAAACTTTATTGCTCACCCCCCAACCTGATTGGCTGTCGACAAGGGCGCCCATGTGATATTTTCTAGAGGGGGGCAATTTTTTTAATTTATTTATTTTTTGTCGCTTTAACTTCTTGGGCCACTTTGTAACATCCCTAGTAGCAGAGATCGTTGGGCCAATGTTGGGAAATGATCGCCATGTTTCGTTGGTCAACGGTTAGGAATGTCCGTCGGGGTTCCGTTGGCAAAGTGTGTTTTACCCAACCAATTGCCAACTGTAGCCAACCAATATCCAACAAAATCCCAACAGTTGGGAATGTTCGTTGGCGATCTGTTGGGCCATCATTGTAATGCCAACAGAATGCCAACTGTTGCCATCCGAATTCCAACATAATTCCATCCATAAGCCAACCAAAATCCAACGATTTCCCTACATTCCTCCATTGGGTTCTGCTTTTTGCCTTGGTTTAATGTTTATTTTGTCACAATTAGGTAGTTGACAAAATATTTACCCCAGCAACTGCAATTTAAGAATGACTTATAAATCCATGCAAATCTTTCGCACTTCACCCCTTTTGATAATAGTCCAAGAAAACCAAGTATTTAGCTAACTAATAAATTCACTCATACAGATTCACAAAACACAGTATACAGTTCATATGTTGCTCTTAATTCAACCGTATACTGTATTTTGTGAATGTATAAGAAAGAATTTATTAGTTAGCTAAATGCCTAGTTTTATCAAAAGGGGCGAAGTGCGAAAGATTTGCATGGACTTGCTAATCATTCTTAAATTGCAGTTGCTGAGGAAAATATTTTATCAACTACCTAATTATGTTAAAATAAACATGAAACCAAGACAAAAAGCAGAACCTAATCGAGGAATATAGGGAAATCATTGGATTTGGATGGCTTATTGATGGTTATACAGTGCTTTCACTGTACGACTTGGGCGGCAATCGCACGGGCCGCTCCACCATCACAGATAAACCGCATGCGGGGCCAGGCGCGTGACATATCACGGTACTCCCGGCGAATTGTATATATTTCCGTAATTGTAATCACAATAAAATATGAAAATAAAAAATAAAAATACAAACTTACCTTATCACAGGAGATGTTGGAAATGCCATCCTTCTGCATCATTACATCTACGGCACCTTTTGAGGAAATTGCTATTCACACGCAGTAGTTCTAATGTATAATTATGTCGTGGCATTTTTAAAACACTTCAAGCAAAACTAAAAACTACTTTAACCATAAAAAAACACAAACACTGCTGTAATAATTATTCACGTGTGAACGCAATCAGATCACATGCTAGACTTCAGCGGTGAGACAACGAGGCATTACTTGGGCGCTTGATACATGAGTCACGGATAGTCTGCCCGTGCGATTGCCGGCCAAGTTGTACAGTGAAAGCACTGTAATACTAATGGTCGAGAACTTCATCCCATGAATGGACAAGGCCTACCCTAGTAGCACACTTCGTTGGCCCAACGGAGGGATTTGGTTGGCATGGTAGGGATATATTGGGAAAAGGTTCGTTGTAATTTCCTCCTTTGGGCCAATTCATTTGTTGGTTGGCGTTACCTACCGCCCTACCGTTGGGGTTATGATTGTTGGCCCAACGTTGGAATATGATCGCATTTATCTTCTCACCAGTCTTCGGCAATTTCCGGCGTGTTCGTAGGTCTCGGCACAGCACCGTAACGGTCATGCCTCATTCGCCATCTTGATATGTAAAGAAGTTAACACTGTTTTGATTCTCATTCATATTTCATACATAATATCAGGTAAGCCCTTTGGTTGTTCTCTTAAAATAACGTTATCATTTTTACACAATACTGTATTATGAATGTTGCATTCATATTATAATTGAAGGTTCGTTCAACGTTACAGTACTGTAATTTCCTATTGCAAATTTGTTTCAGACGATTTACATAAAGAAAGGCAGAAGGAAGCAGAGAAGGAGCATCATATAAGCAACGAAATTCCAACTGAATTGAAACGCAGTTCAAGATCAGCAGTTCTACAGTTCAAAATCTACATCAATTGCGGGATTTTCAAGATTTCAAACTTGCAAGTAGCCTACATGGAGCATGCATGATTATTTGTCAGAATCAAGTAAAAATGTTAAGGTATAAATATTTGATTTATTACTAAAATATAGATGCCCTCATTATATAGTCTAAAAAATATGAAGTGAACATTGAGGTTAGGGAAACATTTTACAGTACAAATAATGGGAAGGAATCGATTTATAGTGCATAATATGTAGGCTATAATAAATACATCTTGCTTTTCATATGACCTAATCTATTTCTTTGCACTAGTAGGCCTAAATAATTTTCAATCTCGTAATATGTAACTTGCAGTTGGGGTAGGTAGTCGAAGATGAATTTCTCGACTGCTGACAGCAACTGTACTTTGTGAATGGCGTACATTACTCACCACATGTTTTACTTTGACTACCGACTACAGACTGCCAACTGCACATTGTGGATAGAGCTTTAGGCCTAATACGTTAGTTATATAATCAACTCTACCAAGTAACTTGCATTCTATTTGCCTGTATAATTTTAAAACATAGTTCATGACAGGGTAAAAAATGCATTTACATTATGTTTGAATAACCGTCTAAATCTGATTAGCTTAACTTGATTGCTAGAATGCTTTTCCATCAAATTGTTTCATCTATCCCTATAGGCCTATAAGTGCACTTAATAGATTAGGTTATTTAAAACATATTTACGAAATCATGTAAAATCTCTTCACAAATTTCTAAAGAATTCTATCTGTTCTATTCTTAATTTAGGCTTACATTCAGTAACAATTTTGGTTATAACCCCAATAGGCTACAGTTTGTAGAATTCAATTTAAAATGAACTCTAAAATGTTGTGAGTAGGCCTAATCAATTTCGCTAATGATCTTAACAGCAGTCTTTGTAAAAGTAAAATATTACTAGATTATGGAATAAAATGGGAATAATGGAACTTTGTGCCCCACGCGTTCCCCTTTCCACTCGCCTGGCTGCTTCCCGCATGCCACCTGCCATGCTTCCCCGCAGGTCATGCCGTCATGCCTGTAGCCGCTGCTCAACGCCGGTAATGCGTAATTGCGATTGGCATGTCACCTAATATTTCACAATAAAAATAAAATACACTTGCACCTGGCATTCAACCCAATTCTGTACTAATTCCATCCTACTATCCCCCACAAATCCTATATCCCTTAAATCTACATCCTAATATTTTCTTTCCACCTACATCGAAGTCTTCCAAGTGGTCATTTCCCTTTGGGTCTCCAACTCAGCATTTTTTAGATGTCTTTCCCCCCCATACGCACAACATGTTTACCCCATTTCATTCCCTGTGATTTAATTTCCCTTACTATATCTGGTGGCGAGTACAGATTATGAAGCTCGTCGTAATGCAGTTTCCTCCAGTCCCCATTTTCATCTCTCCCATAGGCCCAAATATTTTCCTAAGCAGCCTGTTTTCGAACACACTCAGATTATGTTACAAACTGCATCTTACAATCAAAATTGTAATTGAATGTAAATTAAGAATATAATAAATAGAATTATTATGAATTTTGAAGAGATTTTACACAGATTTTTAAAGCTTTTTTAGGCCTATATTGAAGTCTTTTAAATATTATTTGATAATGAATAAGCTAATCTAAGTGCATAGGTCTATAGGAATAGATGGAACAGAATTTTAGAAATAAAGCTCTTACAGGTTAAGCTAATCAGATTAGACTGTTTTTCAAACATAATGTAAATACACCTTTTAACCCTGTTATGAACTATGTTTTTAAATTATACAGGCAAATAGAATGGAAGTTACTTGATAGAGTTGATTGTATTTCTAACGTATAGGCCTAATAATGATGATGCTATAACTGGTCACAAGAAAGCTGTATAACAAATTAACTAATCACAGTAGGCTAAAAGATTGCACATTGTTACTTATATGAGAATATAAAGATTAACACCATATAATATTGTAAACGTTAATGGTAACATTCTTGGATTTCCTAGACTATATTGAGGGCATAAGGTGGAAAGATCATCTTACATAAATCAACTATTGTCACATTGCATAAAATGAAGTTTATTAATACATGTTATGTAGTTCATAATATATATCTGACTTATCCATAATTTGTAAAGCAGCAATAACAATAAACTATTCATTATTCATTTCTCTGAATTTTATTTAGCATATAGCCAAGATTCTTTCCTTATGTTATACCTTGTATCACCATTTTTCTGAGATATGAAATTCTGGACCAGGGTGCACATAGCCTCATGAAGACGAGGAGCCACTTGATAAAGAAATAGTGGCTTCAGTCATGAAGACCACCATCTACCAATGTAGGAGAATGGAGGAAGAAGATGCAACATGGGTAGTAGGCCTTGTCCCCTCATGGGATGAAGTTCTCGACCATTAGTATTACAGTGCTTTCACTGTACGACTTGGCCGGCAATCGCACGGGCCGACTATCCTTGACTCATACATCAAGCGCCCAAGTGATGCCTCGTTGTCTCACCGCTGAAGTCTAGCATGTGATCTGATTGCGTTCACACGTGAATAATTATTACAGCATTGTTTGTGTTTTTTTATGGTTAAAGTAGTTTTTAGTTTTGCTTGAAGTGTTTTAAAAATGCCACGACATAATTATACATTAGAACTACTGCGTGTGAATAGCAATTTCCTCAAAAGGTTCCGTAGATGTAATGATGCAGAAGGATGGCATTTCCAACATCTCCTGTGATAAGGTAAGTTTGTATTTTTATTTTATATTTTCATATTTTATTGTGATTACAATTACGGAATTTTATACGATTCGCCGGGAGTACCGAGATAAGTCACGCGCCTTGCCCCGCATGCGGTTTATCTGTGACGGTGGAGCGGCCCGTGCGATTGCCGGCCAAGTCGTACAGTGAAAGCACTGTATAACCATCGATAAGCCTTCTAAATCCAATGATTTCCCTATATTCCTCCATTAGGTTCTGCTTTTTGTCTTGGTTTCATGTTTATTTTATCATAATTAGGTAGTTGATAAAATATTTTCCTCAGCAACTTCAATTTAAGAATGATTAGCAAGTCCATGCAAATCTTTCGCACTTCGCCCCTTTTGATAGGTGCCCAGGAAAACTAGGCATTTAGCTAACTAATAAATTCATTCTTATACATTCACAAAATACAGTATACGGTTGAATTAAGAGCAACATATGAACTGTATACTGTGTTTTGTGAATCTGTATGAGTGAATTTATTAGTTAGCTAAATACTTGGTTTTCTTGGACTATTATCAAAAGGGGTGAAGTGCGACAGATTTGCAGGGATTTATAAGTCATTCTTAAATTGCAGTTGCTGGGGTAAATATTTTATCAACTACCTAATTGTGACAAAATAAACATGAAACCAAGGTAAAAAGCAGAACCCAATGGAGGAATGTAGGGAAATCGTTGGATTTTGGTTGGCTTATGGGTGGAATTATGTTGGAATTCGGATGACAACAGTTGGCATTCTGTTGGCATTACAATGATGGCCCAACAGATCGCCAACGAACATTCCCAACTGTTGGGATTTTGTTGGATATTGGTTGGCTACAGTTGGCAATTGGTTGGGTAAAATGCACTTTGCCAACGGAACCCCGACGGACATTCCTAACCGTTGGCCAATGAAACATGGCGATCATTTCCCAACATTGGCCCAACGATCTGTGCTACTAGGGTACTACCCATGTTGCATTTTCTTCCTCCATTCTTCTACATTGGCAGATGGTGGTCTTCATGACTGAAACCGCTATTTCTTTATCAAGTGGCTCCTCGTCTTCATGAGGCTATGTGCACCCTGGTCAAGAATTCTATATCTCAGAAAAATGGTGATACATGGTATAACATAAGGAAAGAATCTTGGCTATAGGGTAAATAAAATTCAGAGAAATGAATAATGAATAGTTTATTGTTATTGCTGCTTTACAAGTTATGGATAAGTCAGATATATATATATATATATATATATATATATATATATATATATATATATTATGAACTACATAATATGTATTAATAAACTTCATTTTTATGCGATGTGAGAATAGTTGATTTATGTAAGTTGATCTTTCCACGTTATGCCCTCAATATAGTCTAGGAAATCCAAGAATGTTACCATTAACGTTTACAATATCATATGGTGTTAATCTTTATATTCTCATATAAGTAACAATGTGCAATCTTTTAGCCTACTGTGATTAGTTAATTTGTCATCCAGCTGTCTTGTGACCAGTTATAGCATCACCATTATTAGGCCTATACGTTAGAAATATAATCAACTCTATCAAGTAACTTCCATTCTATTTGCCTGTATAATTTAAAAACATAGTTCATAACAGGGTTAAAAGGCGTATTTACATTATGTTTGAAAAACAGTCTAATCAGATTAGCTTAACCTGTAAGAGCTTTATTTCTAAAATGCTGTTCCATCTATTCCTATAGACCTATGCACTTAGATTAGCTTATTCATTATCAAATAATATTTAAAAGACTTCAATTAGGGTTAAAAAACCTTTAACAATTTGTGTAAAATCTCTTCAATATTCATAATAATTATATTTATTAGGTATTCTTAATTTACATTCAATTACAATTTTGATTGTAAGATGCAGTTTGTAACATAATCTGAGTTTGTTCGAAAACAGGCTGCTTAGGAAAATATTTGGGCCTATGGGAGAGATGAAAATGGGGACTGGAGGAAACTGCATAACGACGAGCTTCATAATCTGTACTCGCCACCAGATATAGTAAGGGAAATTAAATCACAGGGAATGAAATGGGCTAAACATGTTGTGCGTATGGGGGGAGGAAAGACATCTAAAAAATGCTGAGTGGGAGACCCAAAGGGAAATGACCACTTGGAAGACTTAGACGTAGGTGGAAAGTAAATATTAGGCTGTAGATTTAAGGGAAATAGGATTTGTGGGGATAGTAAGGATGGAATTAGTACAAAATTTGGTTGAATGCCAGGTGCAAGGGTATTTTATTTTTATTCTGAAATATTAAGTGACATGCTAATCTCAATTATGCATTACCGGCGTTGAGCAGTGGCTACAGGCATGACGGCATGTCCTGCGGGGAAGCGTGGCTGGTGGCATGCGGGAAGCAGCCAGGCGAGTGGAAAGGGGAACGCGTGGGGCACAAAGTTCCATTATTCCCATTTTATTCCATAATCTAGTAGTATTTTACTTTTACAAAGACTGATGTTAAGATCATTAGTGAAATTGATTAGGCCTACACCCATTTTAGAGTTCATTTTAAATTGAATTCTACAAACTGTAGCCTATTGGGGTTATAACCAAAATTGTGACTGAATGTAAGCCTAAATTAAGAATAGAACAGATAGAATTCTTTAGAAATTTGTGAAGAGATTTTACATGATTTCGTAAAGATGTTTTAAATAACCTAATCTATTAAGTGCACATATAGGCCTATAGGGATAGATGAAACAATTTGATGGAAAAGCATTCTAGCAATCAAGTTAAGCTAATCAGATTATACGGTTATTCAAACATAATGTAAATGCATTTTTTAACCCTGTCATGAACTAAGTTATGTTTTTAAATTATACAGGCAAATAGAGTGCAAGTTACTTGGTAGAGTTGATTATATAACTAACGTATTAGGCCTAAAGCTCTATCCACAATGTGCAGTTGGCAGTCTGTAGTCGGTAGTCAAAGTAAAACATGTGGTGAGTAATGTCCCTAGTAGCACACTACGTTGGCCCAACGGAGGGATTTGGTTGGCATGGTAGGGATATGTTGGGAAAAGGTTCGTTGTAATTTCCTCCTTTGGGCCAATTCATTTGTTGGTTGGCGTTACCTACCGCCCTACCGTTGGGGTTATGATTGTTGGCCCAACGTTGGAATATGATCGCATTTATCTTCTCACCAGTCTTTGGCAATTTCCGGCGTGTTCGTAGGTCTCGGCACAGCGCCGTAACGGTCATTCCTCATTCGTCATCTTGATATGTAAAGAAGTTAACACTGTTTTGATTCTCATTCATATTTCATACATAATATTAGGTAAGCCCTTTGGTTGTTCTCTTAAAATAACGTTATCATTTTGACACAATACTGTATTATGAGTGTTGCATTCATATTATAATTGAAGGTTCGTTCAACGTTACAGTACTGTAATTTCCTATTGCAAATTTGTTTCAGATGATTTACATAAAGAAAGGCAGAAGGAAGCAGAGAAGGAGCATCATATAAGCAACGAAATTCCAACTGAATTGAAACGCAGTTCAAGATCAGCAGTTCTACAGTTCAAAATCTACATCAATTGCGGGATTTTCAAGATTTCAAACTTGCAAGTAGCCTACATGGAGCATGCATGATTATTTGTCAGAATCAAGTAAAAATGTTAAGGTATAAATATTTGATTTATTATTAAAATGTATGCCCTCATTATATAGTCTAAAAAATATGAAGTGAACATTGAGGTTAAGGAAACATTTTACAGTACAAATAATGGGAAGGAATCGATTTATAGTGCATAATATGTAGGCTATAATAAATACATCTTGCTTTTCATAGTAACCTAATCTATTTCTTTGCACTAGTAGGCCTAAATAATTTTCAATATCGTAATATGTAACTTGCAGTTGGGGTAGGTAGTCGAAGATGAATTTCTCGACTGCTGAACGGAACTGTACTTTGTGAATGGCGGACATTACTCACCACATGTTTTACTTTGTCTACCGACTACAGACTGCCAACTGCACATTGTGGATAGAGCTTTAGGCCTGATACGTTAGTTATATAATCAACTCTACCAAGTAACTTGCATTCTATTTGCCTGTATAATTTTAAAACATAGTTAATAACAGGGTTAAAAAATGCATTTACATTATGTTTGAATAACCGTCTAAATCTGATTAGCTTAACTTGATTGCTAGAATGCTTTTCCATAAAATTGTTTCATCTATCCCTATAGCCCTATATGTACACTTAATAGATTAGGTTATTTAAAACATCTTTACGAAATCATGTAAAATCTCCTCGCAAATTTCTAAAGAATTCTATCTGTTCTATTCTTAATTTAGGCTTACATTCAGTCACAATTTTGGTTATAACCCCAATAGGCTACAGTTTGTAGAATTCAATTTAAAATGAACTCTAAAATGTTGTGTGTAGGCCTAATCAATTTCGCTAATGATCTTAACATCAGTCTTTGTAAAAGTAAAATATTACTAGATTATGGAATAAAATGGGAATAATGGAACTTTGTGCCCCACGCGTTCCCCTTTCCACTCGCCTGGCTGCTTCCCGCATGCCACCTGCCACGCTTCCCTGCAGGTCATGCCGTCATGCCTGTAGCCACTGCTCAACGCCGGTAATGCGTAATTGCGATTGGCATGTCACCTAATATTTCACAATAAATATAAAATACCCTTGCACCTGGCATTCAACCCAATTCTGTACTAATTCCTTCCTACTATCCCCCACAAATCCTATTTCCCTTAAATCTACATTCTAATATTTTCTTTCCAACTACGTCTAAGTCTTCCAAGTGGTCATTTCCCTTTGGGTCTCCCACTCAGCATTTTTTAGATGTCTTTCCCCCCCATACGCACAACATGTTTAGCCCATTTCATTCCCTGTGATTTAATTTCCCTTACTATATCTGGTGGCGAGTACAGATTATGAAGCTCGTCGTTATGCAGTTTCCTTCAGTCCCCATTTTTATCTCTCCCATAGGCCCATATATTTTCCCAAGCAGCCTGTTTTCCAACACACTCAGATTATGTTACAAACTGCATCTTACAATCAAAATTGTAATTGAATGTAAATTAAGAATATAATAAATAGAATTATTATGAATTTTGAAGAGATTTTACACAAATTTTTAAAGCTTTTTTAGGCCTATATTGAAGTCTTTTAAATATTATATGATAATGAATAAGCTAATCTAAGTGCATAGGTCTATAGGAATAGATGGAACAGCATTTTAGAAATAAAGCTCTTACAGGTTAAGCTAATCAGATTAGACTGTTTTTCAAACATAATGTAAATACGCTTTTTAACCCTGTACGGGCAAGCTGAAAGCAAGCGGACTGTACACAAGATTCATAGGACGTAGCACTTCTTGAGATAGAGACTTAAACTATAATTAGATAAGCCAAACTTGCCCAATACATTTTAGATAGATTTCTCTGGTATGTAACAATTTATTGTCACAAACAATAATACATAAATCATGCTCAGTTTATAAATTCTGGATTCCTTGGACGTATATAATATTATTATTCATAAACACTGATGAAATTGTAGATATCACAATGTTTAATACAAATTCCTTAGTTAAAGGTCATAAATATCTTTGAGATGGCTTAATCAGTTCGATCAAAACCACACGTATATTAGTTCAATGATGAACTCACGTCCAATTAGTTCTTCAAATAAATTAAGTAGTAAATGACGTACCTTTGAATTAATTAAATACCACCTTTTGATAGTTGTTAAAGATGTTAGCTTGAGATCCTTCGACGCCAACACCAAAAGGAAGAGGACTTGATGAATCACACGATGGGTGATAATAGTATTTAGATCGTTAGTAATCTTCAGAATCAATAAGGCATATGAAACCTTAATGTGAATCGAAGAGCTGATTGCTTCAGCTATTAAAAGTGAACCACCAGATCTATCTGATAGGTAAAGATAGGCATTGATAAGCCAAGACGAAAACTCATGTCCTTATGAGTAGTAGTTGAATTAATTACGAAGAAGAATAGGCATTTAAAGCCTAGAAGAACTAATGTCTTAATGAGACACAGTTGACTTGAATCGATGAAGAAAAGGAATGAAGCTAAAGTAAAGCCTTATTGGCTATCAAAACAATATGATAAAATATCCAGTCTCTGATTGGATGCAAGACACAAAAAGAATATAATTTTGATATTACAATACCCATAAATAACAAATATTTGAAATTCATTTGTTCAATTATAAATAAAAAACAGGATAGCAAGCAAGGCCTGCTAAAAACGAATTACAGAAGCATGACCTACTACGAACTAAAACATAACGGAACATATTGCCCGCAAATTATGACACTTGTGGCAAAATTTAAAAAAAAAATTACATGTGGAGTTATGTCACTTAAAAATAAACTAAAGAAGAGAGGAAAAAAAAATAATAAAAAATAAAACCAAACATGAGAACAAATAATTAAAATGAATTGAAAAATATATGAACAAATGCAGAGAATGACTAAATCATTCGTCATTTTCTGAAATTGGCAATGGCGCCAATTGACAATTGGTTGCACATAAAGATTCGTGGCAGTACGAACCTTTGCAACTTGAACCAGACTGACCCCGCCAGGGTGAATTTGTCATGGTGTTTGAAGTCCTTAACGCTGGGTGGTAAGTTTTGATGTAGTCGGAATTCTCGTTGGAAACCTGACCAACGGATTCCATATGTCCCAATTTCAAGTGTTTGGACATAGAATTCCTGTAAGCCTTAGCTAATACAGGATTAGAAAGAGAATGTCTCTTAAGAGACGTCAATCTTGAACTCGCTTGGCGAGATGCATTAGAAACCCTTTGCAGGTTTGAATTTACTAAGGCTGAATAATGCATATCTAAGGTATTAGATTGGCAGGATAAATCATTAGGAAGTCCATTGCTAAAATCCTTAGATTTATGAAGTGTAAGTTTGTTGGACCTACGAACAGACAACCTAGGAGAAGAAGGTTGGGGCATCTTGCCCGCAAGGTACCAACCCAGTTGAGAGTTATGAATGATGGGTAGGTTAGGAGCAGAAATGTTACCCACACAATCGATTTGCGAGAAAACCTCAACACCCAACACCAAATCTACAGAATTAGGTGTGTTGAAGTCGGGATTGGCCAGTTGAAGGTTAGGCGGAATATTCCAGTTAGCGACATTAATTGGAAACCTTGGAAGCTTCGATTCTGAAATCTCCGGAACAACAATGGCAGCAGTATTACAAGACCATCGAGTTGTTCGGGACCTGATTTCTATAGAAGCAAGCTTATGTGTGCTTACTTTAGACGACAATATTCCAGTCAGCCTTGCTTGCTGCTGACAAGGAGATAGTTTTAAATGTTTAAATAGCCTTTCACTGATTAAATTACAATCAGAGCCGCTATCTAAGAGGGCAGTGGCCTCTACGGGTTGACCATACTTGTTTATCACAAACACATTTGCAGTAGGAAGTAAGCAGCTTTGATGATTATGAGAGGCTGACATAATCCCTGCAGTATTAGATATTTGTGACTCGTTCTGAGCACTATAATCGTGAAGAAGAGTACTATGTTTCTCTCCGCACACTCTGCAAGAGAACGAGCTGCAAGCCTTGGTATGACCTCTTGAAGAGTAACATACACGACATAAATGGTTAGTCCTAACAAAATTGCTACGGCTTGCAAGACTCATTGCTTTGAAAACATCACATTGGTAGACTTGATGCGAATCCTTTTTGCAACAAATACATTTGTTGACAAACTGAGCTGATTTGCTCTTAGCCGATATAGGTTGCGAATTCTGTGAAGTTGCAGGCTGATTTTTTAGAGCTGAATCCGTCATTTGCAAGACCCAGACTCTAGTCTCCAGGAACTTAAGTAGTTCCTTGAGTTCAGGCAGTCTGTCTGATTTCAGCGATGATTCCCATTCTCTAATAATATGAACTGGGAGTTTGTCTAAGATCATTTTAGAAATAATTAAGTCGGATAAATCGACATTAGTATTTAAGGAGTGCAATGCATGCACCGTGCTTATGAAATGATCTATAAATCTTTGCAGAGAGTCTGCAGAATTCTTTTCAAGAGAAGGTGGTGAAAATAATTTGTCAATGTGACTATTGGCAATCAGACGGTTGTTGTCAAATCTTTCTGACAACGTTTCCCAGGCTACATCAAATGTAGCTGAGGATACAGGAATATTCTGTATTACAGTCATGACTTCTGGCGATAAGCATGATTTTAGATATTGGAACTTGTCCATGTTAGAAATATGCTTGTGTTGAATGACAAGGGAATAAAATGTATCCCTGAACTCAATCCACAATGCAGGATCGCCTGTGAATTGAGGAAGACGGATCTCGGGAAGTTTTGGGAGTGAAGGAGTCAATTCTGTAGATGACTGGTGTACTACAGAAGTTGAGACCTGATCAGGGTCATAGAACTGTTTACTTTCAGCAATAGAACCATTTAGAAGACCTATTGCCTTATGAAAAGTAGTTTCAACTTCTTTCCTCTGAAGTTTAATTACTTCAGTCACTTCTTGCGGACTGATATTAGAATATTTGCTCTTATATTCATTAAATATGGCTTCAAATGCATTACGCATACTAATAGCTTCGAAATATGAAACCTTGTCTCGTATAACTAACGTTTGAATAGCTTCAACGTAATCATAGAACTGAGCTGCTACAATATCAATAGAAGCTAGTTTGTCCCTAGATTCTGTCCCTGCTAATTCTAGTCTAGTCCTAGCTTCTGTTTCTTGTTTAAGTTTAGCCTCATAAGCTGTAACTAAAGAGTTTACACGAGAAATGGCTGCAAAAACAGCCTTTTCCACTTCTTCTCTATAATCTGCTTCAGCTTCTGAATACTCAATTTGGTCAATCAGAGACTGAACATCTTCATATTTGATCAGGACTTCATTATACTTAGCCTTACGGGCTATAATTTCATTATAGGATTCATCATCAAGATCTGTGAACGATAGAAAGGTATTGACGTGGCGAGTGATCTGAGCCTTTATAGGAGTTCTCTTGGCTTTAAGAGCATTAATGTTTAACTCCTGATTAGCCATCTCTTTAGATTTACAGCACAGATTACAATGAATATCAATAATTGCCCGCTAACACAGACATGATTGCAGTATTCCTCAATACTATAAAAACATACATTATTAAAAAAGAACTTTTTAGTGATCTCTTAAATTTATTTGCACAATGTATATTTTTCAAATGGTGAGGTACCCACGCAGCACGATATGTATAATATATGTATATTTTAGAGCTACATATATGTCTTACGTTTGGTCAAAGTCAAAAACGTAAATTATACGTATATTTTATGTCCAATATATACATGCATAAAAACTGTTGTAATTTAATTCTGCTTTATATTCATAATATATCAAAATTAAAGTTACTGTTACATAAGTAGGATTAAATATAAAACAAAATCGATTTGATTGTTCATTTGTAATATCAAAATAACATACCAACTATATGTAAATTTTACGTCTAGAATTGGACATTGTAAACACCGGTTTATTGTGTTTTACTCTAGTAAATCGATTTGGTTAAATTAAGGGAACGCAATACAATTTACTCACGCTAATCAGAAATTAATTTAAAAAATGGTTTAAAATGATTACATCCGTACATTCAGTAGGACTATTTTCATAACTGGTGGCCATCTTGTCTGTGACGTCAGCAATGTAGATCTCCTGGTTCATGGCTACATGGTTGGCTGTTGGGTGCTTGTGTGGTATAAGTCTCTCTTTTATAGTGTTTTATTAACAAGAAATTGTGTGTGGAGAGAATTGCACTGCTCTGTTGCAACTACTCCCTATGTATATAACATAGAAACGAAGAATAAATGTACATGTGTGTGTATTTAAAGATGACGAAATATTACGCAACGTGCAGTGAATACCCTAGAATGCATTTCCTAATGTAGGCCTACCTGAATGTTTGTGAAGAGCTGGTCCTTCATGTAGAAGATTAAATGAGGCAGAAGAAAAACATTTACACAGAAAACAGTACTGGTAAGTCCCTGTGCAAGATTTGTTTCACACACATAAATAGGCCTATCATAACCTCAATGACTTGCAAACTGATTTATAATACAGATGCTGTGGTAATTAGCTCTGATCATAATAATTTACGATAACGCTGCTAAAGTATGTCTTAATTGTTTCAGGAATTCACAATGCCTAGCTGCTGTAGTGTTGCTGGCTGTAAAAGTAACTACAAGTCACAACATGAAAGTGTTAGTGCATTTTCTTTACCAAAAGACGAAGAACTTAAGAAGACGTGGCTTAGAAACATTCCTACAGACTTTACAGGGGTAAGCAAGCCTGTTATTTGTGTGAAGCATTTTCCTGAAGAGAGTGTGATAAGAACAGAGACATTTGTAGTTAACGGTGAAATAAAAACATTTCCTAGAACTTGCCCTAAACTGAAACTTGGTGCAGTACCATCAATATTTCCTAATCTGCCTGAGTACTTGTCAAGACCAGGTCCATCATGCAGAAGATTAATTGATGCAGAAGAAGAAAATTTAAACCAAGCAGTTGCAGAAAGCTTAAAAGAACTTAAAAGTTATGCTGAACGACAAGCTCTGCATTGTTTGGAAAATGTGATGCAGTACTTCCTAAGTGTAAAAGAAGGACTTAAAGGGCAGTGGATTAGCATAATGGCAGTAGAAAGGCTAGTGCTGTGCTTAATGGATGTTAATGATGATGTTCCGAAGATTCTTGGTTCAGTGTGTGTTATGAGCGATCTCAATGTTTTGCTTACAATAAATAATTGCAAAATACCTCAGCAAGAAGTCCCAAAAAACTGCAAGATAGTAAGCACAAAAAGTGTTCTTGATGACATTTTTAGTTATTCTCATGTATTGATAGTATACGTAAAAATGTATGTGAGCAGTGTACATTTATGAACCAAAGGCCCTATATAGGCTACATAAATTATATAGGCCTATAAAATATACGTTTGATAGATCATCTTGACATATTTTTTACGTATAGATATTGTACATCAATAGTATGTATGCGATTGTAGGTATAATTGATATATCTTAAATGTCTATATTGACATGAATAGACGTACGATATAGGCCTACATAAAAAAGTGGGACATTTGAGCGTATATTATACGTAGATTTTATTTAACCAATATGTGTGATGTACATTACCTAGATCTAGGGATAACGTAATTTTTACATATATTTTACGTATGTGTGCTTGTTGAACAGGTTGATTCCAGTATATTTTACTCCTTTCTGGAATAAGGATGTGCTATGAGAAGGGATAGACAGGTTGGTTTTGTGCCTAGTATTGTAATTATGGATAGTTTCGATTTTTTTAAATCCTCCATGTGCTTTTTGACATGTAACAGAAGTTCATACATGTAAAGAGGTGGTAGAGGCATGATATGTAGATCCTTAAATATTGGTCTGCATGAATCATTTCTGTTTGCTTTATATATTATTCTAACGATTCTCTTTTGCAAACTAAAGACTGATGTACTGTAGGTGCTGCTTCCCCAAAAGATGATTCCGTATCTTAAGATGCTATGAACATGCGCAAAGAAGAGAGTCCTGATTGTGGGTAAGTTTGTGAATTTTTTAATATGATACATTGCGTAAGTAAATTTTCCTAGCTTCCTATTAATTCCTTCGATGTGGAGTTTCCACGTCAAATGTTCATCTAAGTTTATACCTAAAAAATTTATGGATGATGTATAATTGATGGAGTTTTAAAATGTAATGATAGGTTTGGGCGGATTGTTATTTCTTTTGTGGTGGAAGGAAATAGCTGCTGATTTACTTTCATTAAAAATAAGGCCATTTGTTTTAAACCAATCTACTAATTGCTGTGCCACCATATCTATTTTGCATTTAAGCTGATGTTCATTTTTACCTACAACCATAATGTTTGTGTCATCTGCAAAGAGTGTGGTGAGTTCTGTATCATTGTTCAATGATTAATAAAAAATATAGAGAGAAGAAGAGCAGGGATTGAGCCTTTAATAGCAATATTAATCAATTCCGTTAATTCTATGACGTCAACCGATTTGGTCCAAAATGAATAGAGTTTTTCGTATGCGCTTTATAAGTGTGTCCTTACTAAGTTTCATGAAAATCTGATAGTGTTTCTCGAATCATGTTCCTTGGAACTCAGTGGTGTAGTGTAAGGGTAGGCTTTGAGACTGAGTCTACTTAAGTAATATAAGGAAATAGTGGATTGATAAACAAATAAATGAAGGCAACAACAACCAAGTCAATAATCATTTTAAACTCATTAGACGTGTCATCAAAATATTTTTCGCCGCTGCATTCCCAAACCCCAACGCATAAAGCGTCATCTTGTGGTGCCGCGTGCTTAGGCAGCCTCGAAATCTCATGATGCGGCAGTAATGAAGAGCTGAGACTGAGCGATGATTCAGCCAGTCGAGTTTCATCAAGTGCGAGTTATATGACTTCTCCACTAAATGTTAACTTACTCGTTGTGAAGACAGGCCAATTTGTTTTGCATGAGCGGCATAAAGCTACCACCAAAGAAACTGGAGAGATTTTTGAGAACGCTACTCTCTTCACTCATGTCTAGGGGAAAACGGTGAGGAGTTGCTATGACTGTTCGGCAGCACTGGGTTGTGACGTCACCTCCCGCATAACGCCACCAAATTTGAATGTTAAATTCACAAAAACGGATTTCACAACCCCCAGCATGTGTTCTGCCACTCTTGAAATACTCACGCAACTTTCTCGACTATTTTCTCCCGTCTGATTCCAGCTCTTAGAAAACACAACACAATGTTCTCTACCTTAAATGTTAAAATTACAGTTTTCTCGCTGTATCTCTGGGAATTCTCACGCGACTTTTTCTACCGTAATAAAATTGTTGCTATTTTCTGTATCCTTATTCGACCTTTGAAAAACTCACAGAACGTTCTGTACCATAAGAATTGAAATAACTATTTTCTCACGTCTTCTTCCATCTCAGGGAGCTCTCACATGTCTTACTCTGTCCTAATTAATTTTTGAACTTCTTTAGCCGCTGTAGGGGTAAATCGAGAGCTTGTGTAACGCTCAAAATCTTCACAAAATTAGTGTCATGCTCAAAATCGTCACGAAATTAGTAAGGTGTGACAGAACGGACTGCACAGAAAACAATCAACTGAATGATTAGGCTTATCCAAAATTTAAAAAACCTAAAAGTCCAAAATTAAAAATTAAAAAATTAAAAATACAAAAAAATAAAAAAATTCAAAGGTCCAAAATTAAAAAAATCCAAAATAAAAAAAATAAAAAAATTCAAAATTAAAAAAATCAAAGATCCAAACATTTAAAAGTAAAAAATCCAAAATTTAAAAAATAAAAAATCCAAAAACAAAAAATCCAAATATAAAAAAAAAAAAATCCAAAATTTAAAAAATAAAAATCCAAAATTTGAAAATACAAAATCCAAAATTTAAAAATAAAAAATCGAAAATTAAGAAATCCAAAAAATAAATAATTCAAAGATTTAAAATTTAAAAATTCCAAAGTAACAAAATTAAAAAATCAACAATTTAAAAATCCAAAATTTAAATGCCCAAAAACCCATATTAAAAAGTCCAACAATCCAAAATTGAAAAATCCATTATTCTAAAATAGAAAAAATCAAAAAATTAAAACAAGTTTCACTTCTGTCGCGTGGCGTTCCACACACACTTTTTTTTCTACTTTCTCTCGTCTTATTGCAGCTCTTTGAAGACTCACATACTTTCTCTAACATTACTATTTTCTATTCCATCTCAGGGAGCTCTCACACAACTTGCTTTACCCTAATAATTTATTTGTCATTTTCTTTCGTTTTATTCTTCCTCTTGGGAAACTCACAAAGCGATCTGTATCTTAAGCATTAAAATACCGGTAACTATATTCGCGCAACTTATTTCACTTATTACGTAATTTTCTCTAACTTAAGCATTGAAATAACAATTTTCTCGCAACTTATTTCACCTCTTAGAACACTCGCACAACTTTCTCTAAGTTAAGCATAGAAATTACTATTTTCTTGCAGCTTATTCCATACCTGACAACTCTTGCATGACTTTATAACCTTGTTACATAATTGACTGTGTAGAGATAATATTATGTAAAGTTAAGTATATTGAAAGAAGAAAAGAACTGATGCCATAAGTAGTCTCTTCAGATACCTGCTTTCTTGAAGAGCGCTCGAGTATGAAGCCGGACAATAGACTGAATAAAGGGAAGGGTACGGTAACATAAACATTACATTCCTCAGTCTCTGGACTGAGTGCAGTGTTACTTGATCTTAAAATTGTGATTATTTCCGTATTGCATGTTTTAATATAATAGGTATGGACAACACCGTTTTCGACTCTATCATATGAACCAAAGAGTAAAAGTCAACTTCTAAGCTTGATTTAGGCGTTTTTTCTAAAATTGAATCTTATACTTTAATTTTTTTTAATCTATGTAACTTAGTTTAATTTAAAATCCAAATCCACTAAAATTCAATAATAATTAATAAAGATTGTGGTACTAATACTAATACTACTACTAGCCAACTAGTAGTAGTAATAGTAGTACTAATAATAATAATGTGCTTATATAGGTAGCCTATACACGAAATCGAATCCATGTGCATGATATTAACATTATTTTATTGTTTTAAACACTAATACAATGGGAATTCGTGATCTTTTGAACAGTTATAAATTCTTATTTAAAATCCAGTTTACCCAGAACCCAATGTCAAGCTATGCCACTGTTGGAACTAAGCGTTGTTACTTAAAGTGATTAAATTAGTCAGGATCGTTAAGGATCGTTGCTTAAAGTGGTTAAATTAGTTGAAAAGTGTATTGTAAATGGCTGGTACAACAAAATTGTATTCTACAGATGGTATTATTGTATGACAATGGAGGATTAATAAGAAGTTGAAAATGCTTCATAAATGATTGAATTACTTGTACATTTTAGAAAGAAAGATAGATAGATAGATAGATAGATAGCTAGTGTATTCATAGAGCAATAGTGCTATAGATCACGTTGAAGTATACAGTTTGTTACAATTTGTTACCTTAAAGACTAAACAGAGCAAAAATTAAATCTAATGCCTGTCGCTCACGGTCAAATTATTTCGTTAAATTTATTGTAGAACTAATTTAACCAAACGTGTAGTCAAATCCACCTTTGCTAACGGTCAAATGAGTCATCAAATGCATACTAGCAAAAGATTCTCCGTGTGTGTTGTAAATTTTGCAACATCGTAGTATTACCCTGCCACCAAGTGGTGGACTCCTGTACTCTAAAGATTGAGCCACTCATACTCTGCTGTTATGGTAGTTTGTTGTATCGTTTACATTAAAAGACAAAAATTACCCAGATTAATAAAATTGGGATGGGACAAGATCCCATTATTAAGATAATTTACAAAACTTTTAAATAATTTATTTCAGTGTTATGATATTATTAAAGGTGACCTTTAAATCTGCCGAACATTAATACTTTAGCTATTTATAATTATTATTGTAATTTTATAAATTTCACATCCTGTTGTAAGATTTAATTTGCCCTGTGTATTTGAATTTTTCATAAAAAAAAAAAGAAAGCAAACAGGGCGTGAAACCTTGAAATATTAAAACCACACATTGTTTACAATCATTTAAGATCATTATGAAAGAAAAAAATTACTGTATCGGAAATCGAACCCAAGACCTCTACAAGTACAGTCTAGCTTGCTACCACAAAGCTATCAAGGAATAATGGAACCTTGCGTGAATCGTGCATATACAAGGATGGCTTCTTTATCTTCCCGCTTAGCAATTTCATTTTGTTGCTGTATGTCAACGAGTCGTGTTCTCATAATGTTTTTTTATACTAATCCGTTCGGAACATTGAAATGAATACTAACTGGAATGCCTGCTGAATGAGAGGAAAGTGAGGCTTCTTGTGTGACTAGTCATGTCTGGTCTCGCATGGAAGAAACCAAGTACCTGCATGCTAAAGACCATTAAGTTAGTAGGACTACCTCGATTTCATTGACATTTTTGAAGTGAAACTTCTTTAGCCACGGTAGGAGTAAATCGAGAGCTTGCGTTACGTTCAAAATTGTCACGAAATTAGTGTTACACTCAAAATCGTCACGAAATTAGTAGGGTGTAACGGAACGGACTGCACAGAAAACAATCAACTCAATGATTAGGATTATCCAAAATTTAAAGAACACAAAAATTAAAACATTGAAAATCCAAAATTTAAAAATCTAAAAATCCAAAATTAAAAAATTTAAAATCCAAAATTTAAAAATTCAAAGATCCAAAATTTAAAAAATCCAGAATTAAAAAATCCAAAATTCAAAGATCCAAAATTCAAAATTCAAAATTTAAAAAATAATAAATCCAAAATTTAAAAATCCAAACATCCAAAATTAAAAAAATCAAAGATCCAAAATTTAAAATTCCAAAATTTAAAAAATAAAAAATTTAAAAAGTAATAAATCCAAAATTTAAAAATCCAAACATCCAAAATAAAAAAATCAAAGATCCAAAATTTAAAAATCCAAAATTTAAAAAATAAAAATCCAAAATTTAAAAAATAATAAATCCAAAATTTAATAATCCAAGCATCAAAAATTTAAAAAATCAAAGATCCAAAATTTTAAAAATTCAAAATTAAAAAAATTTAATATCCAAAATTTAAAAAATCCAAAAATCCAAGATTTAAAAAATCCATAATTTAAAATTTAAAAATCTAAAAGTCCAAAATTAAAAAATCAAAAACCAATATTTATAAACCGAAATTAAAATAAAAAAAAATAAGATCTAATATTTAAAAATCCAATATTAAAAAATCCGAAGTTCCAAAATTTAGAAAAATTAAAAGATAAAAGATTTAAAGAATCCAAATACCAAAATTTAAAGTCCAAAAACCCAATTTTAAAAAGTCCAACAATCCAAAATTGAAAAAATCGAATAATTCAAAATTGAAAAAATCCAAAAATTTAAATAAGTTTCACTTCTGTCGCGTGGCGTTCCACGCACACTTCTTTTTAATGTTAGAACTGTCCATCCTTTTCATTGCAAAAAATAAATCAATAAATAACCGAGCAAATTATTTAAATGTTTAATTTTCCCCCTATACATATTCCCTGTTGCAACATAGCAGCTTACTGCTTTCAAAATTAGGCCTATTGTATTCTTTGTAGGCTGATAGAAGTTTATGCAATTAATTACAACGTGTTTCTCATATCAATATACATGAAAAATAAATTAACGTATTTATTTGTGTATTTTTATAAGTGGTAGATGTTTGGATATTTGCGGGGATACTGTGGTAATTCTTTTCAAGCAGTAGATAAATATAAAATGAAAAGAGTGAAATTAAACATTTAAATAATTTTCTCGGCTATTTATTGATTCATTTTTTGCAATGAAAAGGATGAAAAGGTCTAACATTGTTTTAAAATGTCAATGAAATCGAGAAGGTCCTACTAACTTAATGGTGTTTAGAGTGCAGGTGCTTGGTTTATTCCATGCAAGATCAGACGCAACTAGTTGCACAGACAGGACACACATTTGGCAGAGACTTTACAATGGTAGCAGTCATTCCAGTTAGTATACAGTTCAATGGTTCGGAATAACGGTATCTACACAGGCACATGCCCATGCTATTTTGATGGAGTTGCATTGCATTGCATTGTTAGATAGGAAAATGGCTGCACTTGCAATCTTTTAGCTTGCAGACAACAAGTTTTCCACAATACCGCCGGAGACGCGGGCAGTTCACGTTCGTTGCACTGATTGGCTGGTTCGGCAAATTATTTTCTGGAATTAGAACATGTCCTATATGCCGAAACGAACAACCAAATGTTTGCCCAAAGGGGAATTTGATCATTAGCAATATCAATTTGCTGAAAAGTGATAGTTGTGCAATAAATTTAACAAAAAATTTGACCGTGACCAACAGGTATAACTCAAAGCTAAAAATACAAATTAAAAAAATAACAAAATTATAGTAGGCCTATCATTATTGTTATAAAAATTAATGTTATCAGTACGAGACTCAAAATATTCAACAATATGACCAGCCAAAGAACTTTCTTAAATCTAGACATGTTAAAAACGTGGGCAGCATGAGGGAGCTTATTAAAACACAATATGCCAATGTTTACAAAGGAATTCATTGTACCCCTCAGTCTTAGAAATTTTCTGTGTTTCAGTTTAGCCCTTCTTGCATTACGATTATGAACTACACGGTTTAGAGTAAGGTCATTGAAGTCCTCCTTGATGTGGACAAGACACTCAAATATATAATGATTTATGATAGGCCTAGTGAAGATATACCTAAACTATTAAAATATAAATGGGATATGCAATTCCTCAAATGTCTCAAAACATAAATAACTCTAGCTAGTGTCTTATTAACACTGTCAATATGATTGTGTCAAAGAAACTTCTTGTCGATATGTATTCCTAATAATTTCACAAAACTTAAACTGTGAACATCTTTCTTCAAAGAGAAAGTTATTAATTCGAAACATTAAAAATCTTGCCCCCTACCATCCCTTTATATATTAGAAACTGTAACATTTATACACAAAAAGAGGAATCTTTTCATGAAGAATTTTCAAATACATCACTACCAGACAAGAGCAGCTAACGATATGAATAAAATCGCAGTTCAGGAGCGGACTGTATGAATGCCATAGGGAAGGGCTGCGATCCCATTCGAAAAGAAATAAGAGAGAGAAAAAAGAAGTGAAATAAAATAAAATGCCTGGAACATAAGAAGACAATGAATAAAATAATAAATCAGCATAGCTCGTAGCTTGTTTAGAACATTTATTGTAAACACAAAATTAACTGAATTAAAACACCACTAATTGCACTGAAGTGCACTGGAAATATCGCTTGATACTGTAGATACTGACACTAATGTGAATTATATTATGTATATACAGAAAATCGGAAACACAGTTGCTGAATTGTAAAAATGAGAAACACTGCTGTGAAGACAAATAAATAAAAAGAAAATAACACAAAGACAATAGCTATTTGAAACATGAGCACTGTTCACATTACTAATCTTCTGTTGACGTTTCTATTCTTGGCTTAATGGAGGTGGTGTTCAAAGCGAATGTTGTTGAAGAATAAACGTGATGAAAGGGTCACCATGTGGAATGTAGTTATGTGTACTAGCAATGATGATGACAATGTGGTATGTTTTTGTCTTGCTGACGTTAATATATTAATATGTTCACCTTTTTTGACGATAATGTGGAATGTGTTCGTCTTCCCGACGATAATGTATTAATATGTTCGTCTTCCTGACAATAATGTAATAATATGGTCGTACTGCTGACAATACTGTAGAGTGTGGTCGTCCTGTTGACGAATAATGTAAGATGTGTTCGTACTGCTGACGAAAATGTAGTAATAAGGTCGTACTGCTGACAATACTGTAAAGTGTGGTCGTCCTGTTGACGAATAATGTAAGATGTGTTCGTACTGCTGACGAAAATATAGTAATATAGTCGTACTGCTGACAATACTGTAGAGTGTAGTCGTCCTGTTGATGAATAATGTAAGATGAAAGTATACTTTGAGTTTGGCGGTCAAAGGTTGTTGAGTTGAATGTAGACACTGCACAGTGTGTTGATGAACAACCACGTGGTCAGAGAAAAAAGATAAGCCCACCAGCCGCTTTAAGCGGCCAGGGGGGTTTAACTACACAGAGTAATGGCTTGAAGACGTCTGGGGACTCTAGGAGGTGGGACCAAATACTATAGAGACAATACCGGACACTTACTGGTAGAGAAATGGGAGACAGATTTTGCAGCACTCCTGGTGGCACAACCTAGAAACTTGGGGCAAAATTAATATATTCAAAACAATGCTATTCTGAGCATAACATGCCGAGTCTGGGGCTTGCTGGCCAATCATAGCTAGTTATAACATCACGATAGAATGGGAACCTTTTTCGTGCAGTTAAAAATTTGTCCACAAGAGCGCAGCAGGGTCAGACGAGGTCCTGCCATCTTGTTCTGCCTCATGCTTACGTGTATTAATAAATGTGAATAATGTTGGCTTTCTTATAAAAACTGGCGATTAATAACGTTTAAGTTATATTCCAGAAATCAGGTACCTATATTCTGCCTAGGAGAGTGTGAGATCGCCAGAGAAAAGTATTGATTTTTTAAAAGAATTAACGAATTAATGTCTGTCTAAAGTAATAATTGGTTATATTATGTTGAAAATAACCCTTGGGGGGGGGGTTGTCATCAAAAACAGGAACAATAATTATTTTGCTGTGGCAGAGACATGTGTAGCTTAGTGACAAATAATTCAAAATATTTAAGTTATTCCTGTATATCGCGAGTAAATTTTTATTCGTTAAATGGTGAAGAAATGATTCAAATTATATGAAACGTATTTAAAACTTATTGTACAGTACTTCACAAAGAAAACATCAGATCTTCTTTAGATTTATAACCATAGGCGTAAATATGTAAAAAAATTCTTTATACTGCAAATCATTTTTAAAAAGTAATTTAAGTTCATGGTTGTTTGCTTTCATAATATTCTTTATATATTTCAGCTTTCCGTTATGAATTTACTGTGTGGTAAACAGATGCTAGTATTTGATTAATATAACACAGTAGTTATAGAAAGTAAAGGACTTGGATATAAATGTGTAAATATTTTGTTTATATTATTATTGATATTTTAGAAATAATTTTAGGTTACGTTTGCTTGCTTCTAAATATCCTATAGAGGCTTACGAATAATAGATGCTCCAGAATTATAGCTGTTATTAATTTTTTTGTATGGAAAACAAATACAAATAATAGTGTTTGAATAGTGTATCATATTAGTAATAGAATGTTCTTTTCATGAAGTCAACGTAATTTGAAAGAAGCTGGAATGTCAAAATAAGGTAATAAAGTATGCATTATTTTCTTGTGATTATTACTATAGGCCTATATGCGTAATATTTTTAACGTCAACTTCTGTCAGAAGTAGGCCCATCCATAACAAAGGTTCATACTTTTTGTTTTAGAATTATATTAGGCCTACATATGTTTCAGAATTATGGCTCGCAGGATATTGTTGTTCATCGTACTGGGCAGGCGCGGTTCTACCTATAGGTCACAGGGTCACGTGCCCCCCCATCCCCATCTATTTTGAATATAAACTGTACTGCATTTATAGCAACGAATATAATAACTTAACATCCATCTATTTCAAACTTCGCGCGTTTGCTTTCCTGGTAAAGTTCGGCAACATAGCATGGGTCAAATTTCCGTCGTGCCCGGCCATTTCTCATCCCTTTAACATTTCCCCTTTCTAAAGCTGACGGAATGCAGGGAGGGGTTGTGGCTAGTTTAAGTTGTACAGGGTCACAGTAATTTTGCGACTTCACACAAATCAGCGCTGTCTGCACTCTTGAAGTCCTCCGCCAGATGGAGTGGTATGCATTATTATTACTCTGTAGTTGAGAACATATTTACGTGTCGAGAGAGACAGAATACTGTATAGCCAACTCTCTTACTCCCCCCAGGGTATCAGAATACAATAACATCTTACCCGTAAAACCTGTCCAGTTGTTAAAGGGCGAGTGCAAAAATGCTGTTTTCCTACCCTCTTCCGCAACTCAATTAAGCTAAACCGGAAGTTTTTTCTTGTTGAGTGTTAGTGCGTGCTTCTGATTTTTCCTTAGTTAGTAAAGTATTTTTTACATAGTGATAGTTAAATGAATGAGATAAGATACAAAATAAAATTCTAAATTTCGAGGACCGGTTATTAGCCAAATAATTAGGCCGGCCTAGACCAGAGCTAATAAAGACAAAAACAGAGTGTACAAGAGTAATTTCAATAAAATGTATATGAAAAGTGCGAGTGGATGTGCGGGTGTCTGACAACTAATGCACTATTTTGTTTTCCGTGTATTCTATTCGGTGGAGAAGATGCATGGACTAAAACTGGTAAATATTTACCCGATAGATGTAAGCACAGATTGTCAAAACGCCATTTAGACAATGAAATGAGTCTCGCTGTCTTAGGGAAGGCTGATATCAGGGTGCAACTTGATGATGGGTATAGAACATGTGTCCGTAAGCATAATGATGTTGTTGACAAAAACATATATATTTTGTCACGCATTCTTGATGCCATTAAATTTTGCGGGGAATTTGAATTGGCCTTGCGTGGGCATAATGAGATAGAGAGTTCTGATAACCCAAGTGTTTTCAAAGGTCTCATTAACTACACCGCGACACTTGACAATGTCCTTAAGAATAGTATTGTTATACAAAAAATGAAAAAGAAAGGTAAGTTTTAGCTTAAGTGCGAGTTCTGTTTTCCTCTAACATCTATGGCTTATATTTGTATGTGACCCACCCCTATGGAACCTCACGAGCCGCCACTGGTACTGGGTACACATATGCTAATAATTCAAAATACTTTGTCCTCTTCGATTCGAGTTAAAATACGTATCTATGTGCATCGGTAATGTCAGTTTTAATATATTGTTTTAATATCATCAGTGTGCATTATAAAAGTGAGTTGGTATTTAACAACAGTGTAAGTTAGTTGACTTTTTTATTTGTAGGGGAAAAATAGCCATCGGCAATTGCCAGTATAGAAGGAAAAATGTGCTTTGACGTCTTCTTTATAATAAATATTTTTTTAAATCTTCAATTTACCAGAACCACTAATGCCTGTAAGATTAATTTAGTTTTGCAAGTGTTTCAATTTTTCGATTTGTTTTAATGTTTGTAATGAAAAAACTTACAAATTCCGTTTAAACAAAATATTCATTATTTTATTATACAAATTATAATAAATGTGAAACACTAATATGTGAATTTTTGTTATAAAGTTAATAAATTAAGTAAGTTGTATTTATCACGTACTGTCCATACCATTTTAAGAAGTAATTCTGTATCATAGTTTGAAAGAGAATAAATGGTTGAGTTTCCTGCTGGGCGAACTTTCTGTTTCTAGCAAAAGTACATAAGTGAATCTTGTCCATTTGATGAAGATATTGGAAAAATGACCGTCTGTTGTAGATAATGAGAATACTACTTCTTGTTAAGTTTTATTCTTTGTAAAAATGATTAAGATAATGAGTCAATTCTTAGGATGTGAAAGTGTTGAGCGAGGAGATTTGAAGGAACTCTTAGATTATTAACTATCAGCATCCGTTTAATCTTCTTTATATTTTATAACCATAGTTTTCGTAAAGCATATCTGCACACAGAGGATCGCAACAACATGTTTTCTGGCATTCTGACTGATGTTTAAATAGTCTGTTCCATTATGTTCAATGCACAGCGGACGACATGCTTGGACCCCGTGTGGCCCTGCTGCCACCTATCGGGAGTCGCTGACAAAAAGGTTCCCATTGCCATGACAAAAGATGATTCAATTGGCCCTAAACGAGACAAAGAGATTGTTCTGTTGGAACAATCAAAATGCTTTGAGACTTGGGACTCCATGGAGTTACTCTAGGCCTAATACATAAATCATTTTGAGACATAAATTTCTGATTTCTAAAGAGAAGTTTACAGAATATTTGATAATTTTATTCTTTGGCTGTGTAAGACGTATTTACAAAAAAACTAATGACCGCATGAATAAAAACTTCTGCATTCATGTATTAAAAGAATTCTATTAGGGACCTATTTAATGCTATATTCAAAATGTAGAATAAATGAAAGCAAATGAACTAATTGGCGATTATTTACTTATGGTCGCGTGTAAAAGTTTTTTGGAAATATTTAAGAAAGGTTGGCAACTTTTCTTAGTGTAGCCTTGTTGCCTGACCAAGTCAAATGTCCATGGAGATCGTATCAAACAAGATGGCCGCTCTAGCATGTAAATAACCATTTGATTTGTTGATATATGTGAAATATTATTCTTAAAAATGCTTCAAACCAAACAAAAACATGATATACATGAATCATGAACTAGGCTACAATACTACAGGAAGCAAATACAAGAATAGTGAACTCGGATGATTAAAAGGTATAGTGTAAACCTCATAACCTCACAATTGTAGCTGCCATGCCCACCATTCGCGTGATTAATTAGAGGTATGATTTAGGCCTTATAATTTATAAGTAGATGACCTTTTTGCTCGCGTGACGTAACACAATATTCATTTAGATTGTCATAGAACTACCAGGGGCTTGAACAGCATTTCTCATATTAAACTAATAAAATTATAAACTACCTAAGAACCTTAAAGTTCCAAACACTCATTTTAAAAAGCAAGTAAAATCTCTACTTCTAAAACATTTACTTTACAATGTATGAGAATTTCTTAACTCTGTGGAAATATAGTTAGAATCCTATCAGTGGCGTATCCTGATCTCTGATAAAGGGCGTGCTATGCTGTCGTCCTACACAGAAAATGTACTTGATTCCTAAGTTAATTGAGAATGTAGATTAACTTAAACTGAACAGTTAAAAATAGCTTGCTTTATTAAAGTAGACTTATTAATTCTTTTAAAATATGAAGGATTTGTACTTATAATATTTGAAGCTTTCGCGGCGCTGACTTTAAGATGGCTTCTTGGGTTATCAGCCATGTCGGTAATACCGTAGTTGACGGGTCCCTGTACGCAGCAAGCCATGTTGCCTTCATTCTGGCAGCGTTCCGTAACGACAACTCCAACCGCCGCCGCCGCCGCCAAATTCGAATGTGTTATATTCAGAATCCACAACGCCGATTTTGAGTGGAAAAAGATTTAACATTAAAAATAGCGCAAAAGCCCGTTCTTCTCACAGGTGCTCGCGGGTGAGAGTTTAAATTGGCGTAGGGACTAGTACTTAAAGGTTTAATATTAAAACGACCGCAAGAGCCCGTTCTATTCACAGGTGACAGTTAAATAACCCCATTCTGCTCGCGGGTGATAGATTAAGTTGGCATAGGGACTAGTACTTAAAGGTTTAATATCAAAACGACCGCAAGAGCCCGTTCTATTCACAGGTGACAGTTAAATAACCCCGTTCTGCTCGAGGGTTATAGATTAAGTTGGCATAGAAACTAGTAAAATGTAAAGTGATCCCTATACCGGCCATTGAGGCCCAGAGGGTTCCAGGAGGTTGAGGCTCCCAGATTTTGGACATTCGGCACATGAAGGTGGTAAGGTTGTCAGCCTTACGCACCGGCCGCCTTTACCCCAGGATTGCTCCTGGTACTCATTTCTGTTGGAGGCTGAGTCAACCCCAGGGCCATAGTGCCTCCAGAAGGATTAGGCCAATTGAAAAATCTCAACGACCTCATCGGGAATCGAACCCGCGACCTTCCGGTTTGCAGCGCAGCGCCTCAACCGCTACGCTACGGCGTATAGAAACTAGTAGTTAAAGGTTTAATATTAAAACGACCGCAAGAGCCCGTTCTATTCACAGGTGACCGTTAAATAACCCCGTTCTGCTCGCGGGTTATAGATTAAGTTGGCATAGGGACTAGTAGTTAAAGTTTAATATTAAAACGAGCGAAAGAGCCCGTTCTACTCACAGGTGACACTTAAATAACCTCGTTCCGATCGCGGGTGATAGTTTAAATTGGCGTAGGGACTAGTACTTAAAGGTTTAATATTAAAACGAGCGCAAGAGCCCGTTTTATTCACAGGTGACAGTTAAATAACCCCGTTCTGCTCGCGGGTGATAGATGAAGTTGGCATAGGGACTAGTACTTAAAGGTTTAATATTAAAACGACCGTAAGAGCCCGTTCTATTCACAGGTGACAGTTAAATAACCCCGTTCTGCTCACGGGTCACTCTGTATATATTTTTATAATTTCCTAGCCGGTGGTCCTGGTGTTATAACATCTTCACACGACTTTTTCTACTCGGTATATTTTTAACCATTTTTAACTAATATGTCTTTCTGCAGTGCAAAGAATGAATGAACGTATTATGTATTTTTTCTTTGAGAACATCTCGTTTGCTGCCATAACTTTTACAAAGCCTACAGCATATTTTACCGACTTCTTGCATGTAGGCCTACCTAAAAATGTTTATGTAAGATTGGTATATTATTTGTAACCATTTTTAAAACAATTTTAGGTAGGAATAATAATTATGTTTTATTGGACAAGCTTAAATTGCAAAAGCTTTAGGCAATGATTTTAGGATTAGAAGTTTAAATAAAAGCTGTTTTATCGTTATAATTTCGAGAAGTATTAATGCAAGAGTTTATAACCGAGGTTTAGTTAAAGCAATAGGCTACAATTTTAAATATTTTTTGGTACAACAGATTAAAATAATATGAATAGGATAAATCGAGAAAGTGATAAATTGCAAGGAATTGCGCAAGAAGTTATACAAGTGCTGATCTAAGAGATTAATATATTTGAAATTTTTAGATAAACAGATGGTAGAAATGTTTAAGCAATTATTTTTTTGGAAAATTTTGTATTTGTGATTATTAATAGTACAAGTTTTAAATTTAGCGTTTATATTTGCACTTAAATATATGAGAAATAGAGCTAGTAATTTTACAAATTAGAGAAGATTTAATTTTATTACAAGAAGCATTGGATATTACCTTAATGGGTAGACGGTCTTCAACATTATTACATTTTAATAATTTTAACGATTATATTGAAAGAGATATGTACGAAATTATAAGAAGTTATTGTGTTAATGACTTAATCGACAGAAGAGTATAGGCTATGCATTTATTTTATTAAGTCACAGAAGTTTATGTAGCGACGACGAATAGGAAAATTAGATTATTTATTGATATTTTATTGAAAAGAATCAGACAGATTCTATTATGTATAGTCGCCTACCAAGCTCATTCTTTCCTTACCTTAGATTTTATATGAATCAAATTTGTTATTATTATTGTCGATAAATTATTGGCATAGCAGTGAATAAGAAGCTGTGTATTATAATAATTCATGATGGATTAAGCAAATACAAGCAAGGCTAAAGAAACATTTATAGTTTAATAGTTTTGTATTTAAGATAAATTGCTGTTACATATGAAAAATTTTAAAGAAAGTGAGAGTATTTTTCTAAGTTTCCACCTGTATAGATCAAACCCCCTGGTAACACCTTTTGTGTGTACAGTGTACCAGAGACCACTAAATAACTCGAATGTGTCAATTTATTAATGAGCTTTTAAATTATTTACCAAAGAGCATTTAGTTTTAATTATTAAAGGATGACTTGACAATACCAAGGGCGGGAATCTTAATGGGAATTTTGACGGGAATATCAAGAGTAAGATTAAGAAATTTTTGTAATTATTATGTTTATCATGGAACTCTCACTTTATTATTTTATTTATTAGGATGAATTATGTAAAAATTATATTCAGATGATGACATTATCGTACCTAAATAAAAGACTTTACTAACACCCAACGAACAAGTTCTGTTACAGAATAAGCTTAAACGAGCATTGGAAGCAACCATCAACAGAAGAACAAAAGAAGAGAAGAAAGAAGAAATCCAGACTTGGAACTGAAATATATACGCCAAGAAGCCATGGAGAAAAATCAAGATAATCAGACCTCAGGCATAGGTCTTTTGTACAACTACAATATTACTAATTGTGATAGGCATTACTTTGTTTTGTGTAAGAAAAGTACTAATGTCTTGTTCTTCGACTTGTTTAAATAGGACAGTACGAGCTACACCATGTGGACAACCTCAACCTAAGAAGTGGAAAGCGCTAACAGTATATACAACAGATCAAGAGATGCTAGGAACGATTGTAGGAGATCCGACTGGTCAACAAAAATAGACAACATCCCACTAAAGGAAAAGAAAGCAACGAATGAAACGATAATTGTCATGCACTGATACAGAAAATTTATGTAAAATTGGATTTAAACATTTATGTAACACTAAAGATTGTAACACAGAAACATTATATTATTATTATTGTTTTTCGTTATATTATTATGTATTTTGTTTGAAACACATATGTTACATTACAAGTGATATACAGTTACACTTTATTATCATTTTATTATTTGATTAGGTATTTTTTTCATTTATATGTATGATTTATTATTATTTAATAGTAAGCATAGTACTTACAGCAAAGATGGCATTGGCATCGACCAAATTCTGAATGTCAGCTGGAATATGTCCTTCAGCCATGATTTCTTACTTTGTATTACTGTATATCAGAGTTAAGAAGGTTGTTGATGGTTATCACAAACCACATCCTTGCTTACATGTTTGTTTATATGGCTTTCATACTAACGATTGTGTTAATGATTGGAGTGACCATTCGTTTCACTGCATGGATCACTTTAGTCTTGGGGGAGTGTGATGCCGTGTGATCCGTTATCGTATCACCCCGCATTTAATCTCTTATTAACCCTGTAGAACCCTTATTTCATTTATATATTATATTATATTCTGTTTTAGTCTTTAAGTAATATTCAGGAATTGTCGCACAGATGACATTTGTATCAAGGAAGGATAACCACAGATTTCCTGTTGATTGTTCAACATTGAGTAACTGAGCTTTCCAAGCCAAGATCTAACAATTCCTTATAAGACCATTAATATCTATGATTTAGGCCCAATGAGACACCAATATGATGAGCATCTGATGTAGCATGTAACCAATCAGAGCACGAGACAACGCCCGTGTTACTTTCTTAAGTTAACAGGATTTTCCTTGAATAAACTTATAAATACAGCCCTTTTGGCACTAGAGCCCACTTCTTGCTATATTACTGACACGTTAAGTGTATAACTTTGTTTGACACCTGAGTTGGTCTCTGGGAACTGTTTGTCATATAAGTCATCCTAACTTAGCTTTATAATTATAGATAAGTAAATTCAGTGTTAATTTCAGCACTTCAATCTTCATATGTAAGTACATAGTTTCTTATTCATTATAAGCTGCTACAAAGATTGCCATACTGAGGTCTCACGGTTTAACTAAATAATATATTAACTAAGTAGTAATATCACATCATTTTGTTATTTAAAGAAGACATTTCTTTTATTGTAACATATTTACTTCATTAAAGTTTTATTGTTATCCTTTTTTATAATTTTTTGTCGCTCTTAATACAGTAGAAGTTAAGTCCTTACCGCTCATAGTGAACCTACCCTTCTACTCCCTGTTTTGGGCACGACAGCCTATGCAAATCTTGTTTTAGGTCATCTCTTTATAAAACGTCTCTGTTATGATATTTCACCTTTATCACAATGTAATGGAATTTAGGAGACGATAATCTTTAGTCAATTCTGCTCTTATATCTCGTGATTCTTTGTTATCACTTTGAATTTGTCACCTGTACACACAAGCAGGTTTGTAGTAAGCACTACAAGTCCCCCTTCCGCTCGGCGCGGCCACTTCCCCGCCTGGCCGCTACCCCTCATGCCCTGGCCACTAGACCCTTGCACCTCCACATATTTCACAATTATAAAAACGACACTTGCAACAAAATAGGCTATTTCACAATCAAAAAAGTCGTATTATTACATAAAATATGGCTTAATTGGTGCAGGAAAATTCCCTTGCACCAACACTTTTCTCACTGCTAGTACAAATGCCGCCACCAAATGTCTCCCCACCCAAAACCCCTACTTTCCTGGCGGGTCCTGTTAGAGAGTTGGAGTAGGGAACTCGGTTTTGGCGCTTACTACTATTTTCCCTTTTGTAGTCATACTTTTGGGTGAATAATGCAGTCCATATTCATTATTATTAAGTTGAAAAAAGAATGAATTTTTAGCTCGCTTAAATAATTAAGAACCGACAAAAGCAATTCAGCTCTGTGCAAAGCCAATTCCCCTGACGTCAGCGGAACTTCGAGGAGTGGGGGTAATATTCCCGCCTGAGTAAATTACGCCGTGGTCTGCAGTTCGTTCTCTGGCGCTGTTAGTTCGGTTGTGTTAGTGGCAAATAAGTGTGAAAACTATTTTGTGCCTGTGCGTTACATGGAGACTGTGAAATTATTTACTCAATATGAGTGAATTGAAGAAGTTTTCGTGTTCTGAGTGTGGGAAGAGGTATGACTACAATAAAAACTTAAGACATCACGTTTCCAAAGCACATCCCGACAAATTAAACAGTATTGCGCCTCCTTTAAAATGTTTGCAATCCTACGCCTATAAGTGTGAAATTTGTAACAAAACTTTCGGTTATGACTGCAATCTTAAACGCCATCAACGGGATTTTCACGGTGAGGGATCAGCTGCAAAGAAGGCCCTAAATTGCAGTCAGTGCAATTGTGACGCAAGCACAGAACAGGGTTTATTTGAGCATTTAGAATCTGTACATGACATTCCAGTCAAAATAGAGCACCTGCAGTTTCCAACGTTTCAAGAATTCAAAAAATGGAAAGAAGAAACTGAGGAGACAACAAGATCGCTATTCATAAAAAACATGGTTCCTATACCGCTGACAATAATACAACACGGCATTATTATGAATGCCACCGTTCAGGACATTTTGTTTCTAGAAGTAAAGGCATGAGACACTTAAAAATTCAAGGAAGCAACAAGATCGATGGAATATGTCCTGCGAAAATAAGAGTAATTCAAAATGAAAACGGAATATGCCGAGTCAACTTTGTATCCACACATATCGGCCATAAACATGACTTAAGTCACTTGGGATTGACCGAAAAGGAAAGGGACCTTGTGGCCGCAGATATCGCTAATAACATCCCTTTCCAAGCGATTCTGAACAAAATTCGGGATTCAGTTTCTGATTCAAAGTTAGAAAGAATTCATCTCTTAAACAGACAGGACTTATACAATATAGAAAGGTGTTATAATCTGTGCTCCGCATCAGTCAGACATCAAAATGATGGAACTAGTGTTGAGGCTTGGGTACTTGAAGTGAACTCGAGTGACAACCCTTGCGTATTGTTTTATAAACCGCAGGACGTGATCAGTGAATCTCATCCGGAATTAAAAAGCACTGATTTTGTTTTAATCATTATGAACAATGCATAGAGTGAGCTGCTAAAGATGTATGGAAATGAATGTGTTTGTATCGATGGAACACATGGACTTAACAGTTATAATTTCGAACTTACAACATTGCTTGTACTAGATGATATGAGGCAAGGGTTTCCCTGTGCCTTCCTCATATCCAACAGGAACGACAGTCACGTACTATCAATATTTTTCCAGTATGTACAATCAAAAGTTGGAAATATTGCTCCAAAGGTTTTCATGTCTGACTTGGCAGATTCCTTTTTCAATGCGTGGAATTTAATAATGGACGCCCCATCAATGAGACTGTACTGCACATGGCATGTGGACAAAGCCTGGAGAAATAATATAAAGAGTAAAGTTAGAGGCCAGGAAAAACAGGCAGAAGTGTATAAAATTTTAAGGACTTTAATGCAAGAGACGGATCCCGCTGCTTTTGATAATATGCTTCCTGTTGCAATACAGATGTAGAAATATGACGCTGACACGTTGGAATTTGCCAGCTACTTTCAGGACAATTACCTCAATAACGTGAAGTCCTGGGCTTACTGTCATCGGCTGCACGCTGGACTGAATACGAACATGCATATAGAGCGAATGCATCACACGCTCAAGTATATCTACTTGCATGGTGAGAACGTGAAACGCTTAGATAAAGCAATATTCGCGCTGATGTCTTTTGTTAAAGACAAGCTTTTTGAGAGGCTGATTGTGCTTACGAAAGGCAAGCTCACAAGCAAACTTAAGGATGTACGTCGTAGACACAAATCAAACCTAGAAATAAACAATGACCTGATTATCAAGGAAGGCGATGTTTGGAAAATACCCTCTTCGTCAAAAGTGGCCGAACTATATTCTGTACAGTCGGTCAAATAAAAAACGTCGGGCGGTATTTGATTAAGTATCACGAACGAGCATATGCGCATGTACAGGAAGACTTAAGGTTAGGTTCACACACGCCTCTTGTCTAGCCATGTATTTTCTTGATTATTTAGTCAGTTTTGTTCCAAAACAAACATGTATAGAAGGCTGTGGCTATATGCCTCAAATCCGCCATATTCTTGGTTGCAAATTTTTATAATATTAATAATTAATAGATTCGCGAGGAATATGTTTATTCAAGGAGAATTTTTTTAAGATTTTATTTTATAATACCGGTACTTCTAGTGCAAAATCAATAACTTACGCTCAACTTCTGCAACCAATCTTAGCATCGAAATACGCGTCCGGCCAGATCAACGTTTGCTATGAAAACTTCCGGTTTCATTATAGTCATGTTCCCTCCTCTGAGCTGCTCTTTCATAAATATGGAACCTTCTCGCTGCTTCAGAGACCGAAAAATGCAGGTCAATTACAGCCCTAACTACACTTTCTCTCACGTTAGCATTTGTATGTGGCGATGACACAAAGCAAAATGAATTATGACAATGCATTAAGTTGAATATCGTGTGTTGCGCTTTCCGCGATTTTCATTTTTTCCCTCCTTGTTCATATTTTCCCTCCTGCCGCATGGCCTCATATGTTCCGAAAATGACCTGTATTTTGTGTTTTTTATAGGAAACTTGTGAACTAATGCGTCAAAACTTTAATTTTAACAGCATACGAGTCCCGACGTATTTTATTTGACCGACTGTACGTGAAAACTTAGTTCAGTGTACCTGCAAATTGAAGTGTGATGAATGCAGAATATGCATACACAGATATTCCTGCACTTGTGTTGACTCCAGCATAAAGTGGAATATGTGTAAACACACACACGCAGTATGTCAAATTGAAACGAGCCACAAACGCCCTGCAGATCCTGAAGAAAGGTCTACCAGCGAATTAATAATAGACGATGAGGATACTTGTGCTGCCATTGAAAAAACAGAAATACTACCACAAGTTAGTAAACAAGAAGGCACGAAGAGTCCTGGGTCCTTATCGAGGCAAAAATACATAATTACCGCAGAAATATTCGATTTGATTAAAGGCATTACGACACAGAAGGAACTTCAAATTCTAAAACAACATAAAGCATCATTAAAAGCGACATTAGCTGCTATTCAAAAGCAACAATCAGGCCTGGACATGACAACAAAAGACGACAAAAAAACGAAAAATCTTGCAGCAAAGAAGGCTCTTTTCAACAAAAAAAAAAGAAGACTAGCCGCAGCAATTCTATTGCAAAACCTGACCTGACAGAAGCGCAGACAATTGCAATATCTTTGTTACAAGAGAGCAGATTTTGAAATAATAATTTTTTATAGGACTGTTCTGAAAGACGGCTTGCGAATAATCCATTTTATTCTATTAGTGAGTTTTTTGAAGTTAATATTGATGTTTTTTTCTAAATTTATACACTATACTGCTATTCGACATAATTTCTGTTGTCCATTTTCATTCTCTCTCTTAATTTATGTATGTTGATAGCCACATTTTGATGTGGTTCAAAAACTTAACAAAAATCAAATCAAATCAAATCATTTCATTACGAGCTTGGATTCTTCTTCAAAATATTAAATATCATTAACCGAAACAAAAAGAACTTATGTATAGACGTGCGATTCTATTAGCACAAAAGTGAGGCATAGAGATGTGTCTGGAAGGTCATTTATTTAATGTGTATCAATCACCGTGTGCCTTACGCTATGAAAGACAATTTCTTCTGTGAAGAACATTGCCTGTTATTGCCTGTCACGTGTTACAACGAACCAGCTTCGGGGACTTAAGTAGTGGGGATGAACACTGCTGCGTCTGCGTGAAGCGATGATTCCCTGCTCCGCGTAAGGTTAAGTCAAAATGAAGAGGAAGGTTACAGTGTGGCCAACATAAAATTACAGTTCACATACAGTCCACAAGATGACGCCACATATTCATATTTTTCTTTTTATATTAATACTTCCTCCAAAAGAAAAATATCAAACAGAAAATACAGTGCCCCTCAAAATCCAACCTCAGGGTCCTTGTCCCGAGGGGTGGGCAACGGGAAGTACGGAAGTGCCTATTGGGGTGATGTACGGTGGGGACTAGTTCCCCATGACCGCTACGGTAGCCGAGAAGGCCCAATAGGAATCCCGAAAACCGGCGGATGAGGCTATGGTCAGGTCCTCCAAGTACGGGGGTTGGCGATGGGCTGACAACCCGTTCTATAAAAAGATCTTGTTACGTTTCCTGCAAAAATAGATAAAGCCGGACGGATCAATAGGCATAGACTTTGGCTAAGGAAAAGGACAATGAATTTGGCAACTTGGAACATACAGGGATTGAATACTAAATATAATGAAGTGATTAAGGAGACCACAAAGATGAGAGTAGACATTATGGTTTTGACAGAAACCAAAAGAAAAGGGAAAGGTCAAGAAATGGAGTGGAGTGGAGAAATCGGAGAGAGTAAAGGAGGAGTATCAATTTTGATTAAGAAGAAATGGAAATCTTCAATAAAACACCTGAAAGAAGTAGATGAAAGATTTATAGTAATGGAACTAACCATGTTCGGGAAAGATGTAGTCTTAATTGGTACTTATGCCCCAACAAATGATGTACCAACAGTAATAAAGGAACAGTACTTTGACAAATTTACGGGATTGTTAGAAAGTGTTCCCCAAAGGAAGGAATTGATAATCATGGGAGATTTAAATAGCAGAGTTGGAAAGGGGACAGGGGAGGTTGTGGGCCCATATGGAGAAGATATTGAGAATGATAATGGACAACGATTAAAAGAAGAGTGTAGAGTGAATGACCTTGTCATTATGAATTCGATGTTTAAACATCATGATATACATAGATATACGTGGGAACAATGCACAAAAGGTCTTCGATCGATAATTGACTATGTGATAGTTAGGAAACAAAGAAATATTATTGTTCAAGATGTTAGAGTGAATCGGGGACCAGAGTGTGGAACGGACCACTATATGTTGTCAACTAGAATAGCATGTCCTATAAGGAGACAGAATGGAAAGACAGATAGAAACCCGGAGATAGGAAATGAGGTAGAAAACTGTAGATACAATCTGCATTTAATGCAGGATGAGAGCATTAAAAATCTTTATGCACGACGACTTACTGAAAAATTGAAAGTGGAAGAAGATTGGAACTCTATTAGTGTATACGAGCATATGAAAAAATGTATACATGAGGCAGCAATGGAAGCACTTGGTATACAAAAGGGGAAACAATATACAAATCATTGGATGAATGCTGAAGTCTTGGATATAATAACCAAAAAGAAAAATGCCTATCAAAGATATCTAAGTTCAAAAACAAATGAAGACTATCAAGTATATAATAAACTTAAAAGACAGGTTAAACAAGAAGTCAGGAAACAGAAAAAAGAAGCATGGAATATAGTCCAGTCAACGAAGGGGTTGTAGAGGACATGAAAGGGGGGAGAATTTTTTTCTTCAGGAATGTGTTGGGGGTAGTTAGGACGTAAACATACTAAAAGTCCCCACCCCTAGCCCTTCCGCTTCAGGGGTGGAAGGGGGTGGAAAAGGCACTTTTTTGGGTTTTTTGCTTATAACTTGAAAAAGGTGAGTCCTAGTGAAAATCTTTTTATATACTAAATTAAAGCTGATAAAATTTTCTACAAGTTTGTTTATATGCATTGTTGTATCTAAAACTGTTTTCGAGATATAAGCTCTTGAAAATCGCCAATTTTCCGAAAACTTTATTTTACCTCATGTTTTTTGTTAAATTTGTCCCTCTAACTCCTCAGCCGTTTGTTTGACAGAAAAATCGTCAGGGAAATAGTTGTAGAGCATTACATTTTCTTTAAATGGGTATATATATATGTAATTTACCTTCAACAATACAAAAGTTATGGTAATTTGAAATTTTGGGGTAAATTTTGTGATTTTCAAGAAAATTTTACATTTGTTATTTCCTAATTCAAGATATGTATATACATATAGGTTATATAAATATATATACATATATACATACATATATACACACACTATACATACTTTATATATATTAACATATGTGTGTGTTTTAACACGCTGGATCCAAGAAATTGATAGACTTATCAATTTAGTTATGCTTAGTTATGCTTTTTGAAGGAGAGATTTCCTCTTAATCCTAATATAAGTATTTTATATCTCAGTCTTAACAAGTTGTATCATATATTGTATTAGACTTAAGTGACGAAACCATGAATTTTGTAACAAGATTCTTCTGGTGAATAAATTGAATTGAATTGAAACCGCTTTCATCTCTGTAGAGATAGGTCTAAATTCTACCAAAAGTTCGTAATGATAATTAATTAGGAATGGGCAAATTTTACAGTTCTAACAATTTTTAAATGTTTTAATTTCGAAAAAGGAATACTAGAAAGAAATTCCAGATTTTAAAAGTATAAAATTTGAAAATCGTTGAAGAAGGTGATTGTATAGTAACGAACAGTAATACACAAAAATTGCATATCGCACACTTGCTGCAAAAGTGACACAATCCAAAAAAGTAAGTTTTTCAGTAAACGCAAAAAAACTAATGCTGAAGGAAATAAGAATATATTTTGACAATGAGCTACGTCAGCAAAAGGATTGCAGCTCACAAAACCAAGATCAAGTGCTATTTTACTAATTTTCAGTTCCATAACTAAAGAACTACCCTTCTTTTGAGTTGTGACACTTTTAGTGCAATAATCAAAGAAAGGGTGTTCATTTATTTTGAATTATGACATTTTTGTAGAATTAAAGCTGGATATGTGCCACTTTTGATGTTTGACTTATAGGTTTTAGTATAGTATTAATTAAAGTTATGCCGCTATGTATAACTCTGTTTCTCGGGATAGGTTACACAACCAGTTTCTGGAAATTAGAGATAAATATACTGAAGAAATCTCAAAATTGGGATTACAGTGTCTTACGAATGTGCTTATTTTGCACTACAGAAAATAATAGCAGCTTTAGAGCAGTTCCATATTAAACAAACTGTTCTTATAGGAGATATCTATTGAATTACTAAAAATGAATCGCATATGTCGCGTTGATCCTTCCGGGGTACATAGAAAGATATTTTATATTCCCCATAGAATGTACGATTAAACATAATCGAATTGCTTCTCACGACAATCTTTATAATCCCGATTGAGATCTGCTAGACTTTTTCCGCCCTCAATAAACTCACGTGTAGTCTGAGCCCTTAAATAGTGAGATTCAATTCTGGGGTTAGCATCAATGAACCTCCTTGCATTGTCTTTTATTTCACGATCCACCGTGGGGTGTTTGCCATGTTTTCCTCTCTTGTCACCCTCAACGAATCCTCTTTCATTTATCTTTTTCAAAGCTGTTCAAATAGGTCTGTCATTTATATCAGGAGAGGCCTTAAAAATGTCTTACAAACCCTGATTCGTGACTTATTTACCTCAAAATAGAATACTGAATTCAAATTTTTAAACTCCTGCGTGGTTGAATAGCGATACTTGGGTTTGATAGGGTGAGTATGTGCAACTATAAATTCCCGTTGCCTCTGCAAATCTGCAATACTTCAATAATTATTAAAAAAAAGAGTGCGTGGAACGCCACGCGACAGAAGTAAAACTTTATTTTATTTTATTTTTTTCAATTTTTGATTATTGGATTTTTCAATTTTGCATTATTGGACTTTTTAATATTGGGTTTTTGGACTTTTTTAATTTTGGATTTTGGACTTTTAAATTTTGGATCTTTGATTTTTGATTTTTTAATTTTCGATCTTTGAATTGTTTATTTTTTTATTTTTTTATCTTTGGATTTTTAAATTTTTAATTTTATTGTTTATTAAATTTTGGATTTTATAATTTTTAATTTTGGAAATTTGTATTTCTTAATTTTGGATTTGCGCGGTAATGAACCTCCGGGTTATATAAAATAGATAATATACCTTTAGATTGCTTAGGAATTGTCTATTGCCATTGAGGAAGTAAGGTCGGAAAAATTTCCTTTTATTACTCCTAATCATTGAGTTGATTGTTTTCTGTGCAGTCCGCACCGAAACAAGTAAGTAATTTCGTTCGGTTTTGAGTGTGACTGATTTCGTGACGGTTTTAGTGTGACTAATTGTGACTGATTTCGTGAAGGTTTTAGTGTGACTGATTTTCCCGAATTACCCTCTACCGCCACTAAAGAAGTTTTACTTAAAAAAAATTACTGTCGAAATTCAGCGTAATCTGCGATTCTCTCTACATGGTGGACGCACTTTTCTTTCTTGAAATTCCTTTCTCGTTTTAGAGGACGACACGTATGATTTTCCAGAATTTCTCAAAGCTTTTGCTTTTGTGACTGCCAAGTTTCAGGTCTCTGTTTCCTTTTTTTCCCTTTTTAATTCTGCATTTCAGCTTCTGTTTGAACTCCAGTTTCATTTGCGCTGTCAGAACTGGCACTGAAATTTGGATCATCTACAGAGTCGTCATCTAATTCATCAGTATCGTCCGTACTACTGTGTATTGATTGGAGAAGCACAGTACTTCTTCAATTAAATTTTTTTCAAACGCATACGAATAGGACCTTCAGACCTACTTGTACTACTTGTAACAACATCAACATTCAAGATAGATATATAAGCATTCATGAGCCACAGATTATTGTCTCTGTTGGACACTACATGAGAATATTATAGGAGAAAAATTCCTCCGGCACTGGGACTTGAACCCAGGACCTTTGGCTATTCGCGCCAATGCTCTACCAACTGAGCTAAGCCGGAGCTCCGGCTTAGCTCAGTTGGTAGAGCATTGGCGCGAATAGCCAAAGGTCCTGGGTTCAAGTCCCAGTGCCGGAGGAATTTTTCTCCTATAATATTCTAACATCAACATTATTCCCATCTGGTTCAGAGGTGGTTCCAATAACTATTGATTCTGTACATATAGGATGATAGCTATTCAGAGTAATATCAAAATCTTGACTCTCCTTGTACTGTTTAGCTGCCATAGATAACATTTTCACCGCCCGGATCGATAGAAACATAATTATTCTCTATGAAAAAGAGAGAGAAAAAAACCCACTTAAGTACAATCATTAAAAGTGACATTACTCAAACTGTGTTTATATAATTCAACAAAAACGACACAATTCGAGGCATCACAAAATACTTCTTCTAAAATGACACAACTAGAAATACCAGAAATAATCTGGTCATTATTGGTCAGCTGAAATTGTAATCAATAATGAACTGTTCACGTTGAAGAGCTGAAAATACTTCCGACAGAAAATAGCCTTATTTTATCATCAAAGCACAGAAGTAGAGCTTTTAGGTTCAGTCATAAAAAATGGCGTAACTCGAAATATCCTAAAATAATTCTTCAAAATGGACACAACTCTAAATAAATTAGTATTATGTTTTTACCTTGATCAATTAAAGTGACACAAGTTGAAATACAACACGGTTTCCTTGTGACTTCAAGTCATAAAAGCGACACAACTCAAAATAAGACTATTTTGTATTTTCTTACTGTCATCCGTTCACTACGAGAATTACAGCTCAACTAAAAATAAGTCATTGTTGTAGATGTAATCGTGGTACAACTTCAAGCAATAAAAGAGACATAACTGACATCTGACGGCCAAGTTGCGAAGTTAGATAGATACGCTTTTTATGATCGGTGAAGGAGCATTTCTGGAGCTTGTTCATATAGACAAATACTCTCAATAAGTAATACCGTCCACTCCCTGTCTTCTTCCGGGACACGCTACTACTAGCGCCGCCAGTGAGCAGGAATGGGCAGTTACTCGTCAGCTGATATAGTTAACGTTTGTCTGTTGTGTTTTGCGTACGAAAATATAATATAAATTCTAGTAAAACAGGGTGCCCACGGGGGGGGGGGGGGGGTGGGTGGGTTAAGACGCAGACGGCGTCATTGAAATTTCTGGGGGGAGGCAAATATTATCGTGTTATGAATTTTCTGGCCGGGGGTTGAAAATTGTTGCAAAATTAGAGTTTTATATGTTAAAAATAAAAACGGCCAATTTCTATAACTTCAAAAGGTCTCTTTTAATTCTTTATAAAGATAAAGATGAAGAATTTCGACAGCCATGGGCGTACCCGGGGGGGCGCAAGGAAAAAATGTATATTATTAATTATTATCGTCAGGTGTTTTTCTTTTAAGACAATTATTTTAATTGCAGAAGTTTTACCAAATCGACAATATGGAAGCAGAATCCATAGTGGATTAGGAAAGGGGGGTTCAGACCCCCAAGAGTCAAAACCTAAAATTCTGTATTTGTATTTAAAAAATATATTTATTTAATTAAACAAGATTTGTTGGTGTGTCAAATATGATATAGCAGTTATTTTCTTTTCATAACATAATGAGTAGGCCTATTATGTCCACTGTTCCTTGTGCTATTTAACTTTTCTTATAAATAGTAATAAGTATTATAATTTAGGTAACAATTTCATGTTTAAGTTGCCATGTCTTAGAGTATAGTAAACAAATTTGCTAACTAGTTTTTCAGTGCTAAAATAGCGTAAAATATGATTTTCATTAGTTCAACATTTAAAAATTTCCCGGGGGTGGACACCCGACTTAGGTAACATTTTATTGTTTACATTGGTATGTCTTAGAGTATGGTAAACAAATTTCCTAACTAGTTTTTTAGTGCTAAAATAGCGTAAAATGTGATTTTCATTAATTCAACATTTAAAAATTTTCTGGGATGGACCCCCGACCCCTTTTTTGTGGGGTATTCCAAACCCCCCCGGCACTACCGACCCTCCCCGCAATTATTTTCTGGCTACTTATTATATTATTAATATAAAATACAATGTGGCCCAAGAAGTTAAAGCGACAAAAAATAAATTAATTACAAAAATTGCCCCCCTAGAAATTATCATATGGGCGCCCTTGTCGACAGGCAATTGGGTTGGGGGTGAGCAATGAAGTTTGTGGGGTGAGCAATGAAGTTTTGGGGGTGGGCACCCCTGAGTAAAATAATAAATACAACATAGGCCTAAAGAAAATGTCCGGTTATGTAGGTGGCATGATATGTGCCGTCTATGGTTGTAATAATTATTTTGAGAGTGAAATAAGTAAAATCGTTAATTAGAGTGTGTACAAGACTGATTCATTCAGATGTTCATTGGCTTACCATCCGAATTGTTTTACATCTAAAAATTTCAAATTAAAAAAAAAAAGTATATATATATATATATTTTTTTTTTTCAAATTTTACAAATTTTTATTACAAATTAAAAAATACAAATTGATACAAAATTATTACAAATACAAATAATATACACACAATTTGCACAATTTGAAGAGAGTATTATTTGCCCCGCATGAGCATAGCTCGTGTTCGGGGTCAGTTCAGTCATACTAAAATTATATTTTGAAAATTATATAGAAATAACAAAAAACATACATATTATAGTATAAGGTAAAAAATAAGAATAAAAATAAATAAGATTGCTTATATGAAATAAATGCATGAACAAAGATACGAAAAAATAAATTACAGTAACATAACAGAATTACAAACAAATTACATAAAGTTAAAAATTAAAAATTTACAGTTGAGAATGATTAACATAAAAAGTGGTAAAAGTACAATTACAAGTTAGATTTAATCAAATCGAGTACTCTTTTTTTAAACAATTTATTGTTTAGTGGTATCATATCAGGGTTTCTTCTAGTAAAATTGTTGTACAGCCTTGGTCCGAAATTTATACTATGCCTTAGACCTACTTCTGTAGCACACTTTGGTTCGAAAAGAGGACAAGAGATATTATACCTCCTTGTATTATAGTAGTGATTTCGTGTTATGAACTTTTCTTGATGTTTATGGAAATAATTTAATAAAGTGTAGGAGTATAATTGTTTAATATTCAATACGTCAAAATCTTTATATAAACTTTCAGATGGATAGTCCATTGATTTTTTTAAATATATCTTGATTATTCTTTTCTGCAACAACGACAATGGGCGAAGTGTAGTCTGACATATCCCACCCCATCCTATTATTCCATATTGTATAACTGATTGGACTAAACTTAGATATATTAGTCTTAAAGTACTCTGTGGCATAATGTTTCTTAATATAACAAATTTATATATAGTTTTCCGTAGTTTAAGACACAGATATTGAACATGTTTTTCCCACCGTAAATTTTGATCAATGATAACACCTAAGTATTTTACTTGTGTTGATGAACTTAATTTTGGACATTTACAATTAAAAGGGATAGAACAAGAGATTTCATGTAAGATTATATTGTGTTGTGCATTTATCGAGGAAAGTCCTTTAGAGTTTAGTGAAAATGGTAAATATGTTGTTTTATCAATGTTTAAAGATAGAAGGTTTTCATCGAGCCATTTTTTTATTTTGTTTGTTCCAATGTTAGCATTACTAAAAACGTGCTCCCAACTGTTTCCAGAAAATATGATTACTGTGTCATCAGCGAAGGAATAGACATTGCCTTTGATGAGATTTATATCTAATTTAAGAAGATCATTGATATATATTAAGAAGAGCAAAGGACCTAACACAGTTCCTTGTGGGACGCCGATATTTAGCACTACGTTTTCACTTTTTTCGTTGTTAACTTTAGTGATTTGGTATCTATTTGATAAATATGATCGAAATAGGTCTAAGGCAATACCTCTAACACCAATATTTTCTCATTTATTTAGCAAAATGTTGTGACTTATAGTGTCAAAGGCCTTTCTTAGGTCCAGAAAAACACCTAAGCATTTTTTTCCTTCATCTACTGCTTTAATAATTGTGGATGTAACGGCCATTATAGCATCATCTGTACTCATATTATTCCTAAAACCAAATTGTGATTCCGCTAATAGTTTATTTTTTTCTAAAAAGTTTGTTAGTCTATTTTTTATGCATTTCTCTAATAATTTTGCAATGGTAGATAATAAGGATATTGGCCTATAATTATTTAAATTACATTTGTCACCAGATTTGTACAATGGAATTACTGTCGCATATTTTGATTCATCCGGAAAAAAGCCTTCAGCTAAGCATAGGTTGAAAATATGAGTAAGGGGTTTAGAAATAAATCTAATAATTGCTTTCATTATAGTTGATGAAATGTCATCACTTCCAGGAGTAACGCTATTCTTAAGGTTTATGGCAATTAAGATCAATTCATTTTCAATTATTGGCTGTAGGAACAGAGAAGCTGTTGGATTTGAATGTAGATTATTATTGCGAGTAGATTGTGGTGAATATGATGAAATGGAGCTTGTTATTTTATGTCCAATCTGAGAAAAATGTTTATTGAATTCATTAGCAATTTCACTATTATTGGTAATGGTTAATCCTTCTTCTGTTACGATTTTGTTTATATTCGTATTTTCTCGTTTTAATGTATCTGTAGCTTCATTGATAGTTCGCCAAAATCTTTTTGGGTCATGTGAATATTGTTTGAGCTTGGTTTCGTAATAATTTGTTTTAGCCTTTTTTACAATCGTATTTAAAAGGTTCCTGTATTTTTTATATTGATTTTGTAACATCAAATTTAACGGTTCACTTTTAACTTTTCTTGCAATTTTGTCTCGTACTCGAATTGATTTTACAATGCCAGTAGTAATCCAGGGTTTTATTTTTTTATATTTACAAGGTATAGATATAAGTTTGGAAATTCTACTATGTTCAATATGATTTTTTAAAATGCCATGAAAATATGAAAATGCTCTATTAGCTTCCGTAGCAGCATATATTGAGCACCATGTCTCGTTCCTTAGCCTGTCGGACAGTTGTTTTATTTTGATATGGCTTATGGTAGCAGGGGTATATTCTAAGTAGAAAGTATCTTGCAAATCGTTTGAATTAAAATTTAAAGCTGATTTTCACGAAAATGTATTAAAGTGAAACAATTAGTTTTAATACTTATTAAAACAAAGTGTGTGTGGAACGCCATGCGGCAGAAGTGAAACTTTTTTTTTATTTTTTCAATTTTGGATTATTGGATTTTTCAAATTTTGGATTGTTGGACTTTTTAATATTGGGTTTTTGGACTTTTAAGATTTTGGATTTTTTAAATTTCTGGCCTTTTTATTCTTTAATTTTGGATTTTTACATTTTTTACGTTTTAGATCATTGAATTTTTTTAGTTTTGTATTTTTTAATTTTTATTTTGGATTTTTTTATTTTTATATTTTAGAATGTTATAATTTTGGATATTTATGTTTTAAATTTTGGATATTAGGATTTTTTTATTTTTAATTTTTTTAATTTTGGACTTATTAAGTTTGGTTCTTTGAATTTTTTGATTTTGAAATTTTAGATTATTTAAATGTTGGATCTTTGATTTTTTATTTTTTGTACGGTATATTTTAATTTTGGATTTTTTAACTTTTTAAATTTTGGATTTTTTAATTTTTGGGCTTTTTCAGTTTTGGATAAGCCTAATCATTGAGTTGATTGTTTTTTGTGCAGTCCGTTCCGTCACACCTCACTAATTTCGTGACGATTTTGAGCGTTACACAAGCTCTCGATTTACCCCTACCGCGGCTAAAGAAGTTTTACTTAAAAAATTAGCGTTATCGTCATTTAATTAAGTTAGTTTAGCGGTAGTGTAAATTGTGTTATTTCCCGACCTAATTCCTGCATTATCATGCACAAAAATAAGTTACTGTGTCATCAGGACTTTGAAAAACAAATTTATTTCTGCAGCTATATAGGTTCATTAAGTAGCTTCTGAGACTGCTGCCCATTCCCACTCAACAGATGGCACCTCTGTGCTAGTGGACAGTTTGAACAAAGGGAATAGAGTAGAGTGAACGGTATTCTTATTGAGAGTATTTGATATAGATAACTCAAAAACTACGATTTTTGAGTTGTGTCACTTTTGCAGCAAGTGTGCGATATATTAAACAAATAAATCAATGTGCATTTGCTACGAATATTAAAGAAACACAGTATATTCAAGACACTAATGTTGTCCTTCCTCTCTTGGGACGAGAAAGTCCGGCTTCTGGCTGCATATCCACAACTGAATGTAGCAGGAGCTGAGAATCTCCGTTATCTTCCATCACATTTTTGATATCGGATTCAGCGTCTGCAGGGGATGTTTGGATGGGCTCCATTTCTTCCTCATCGTCGTCTTCGTCCATTAAAGGTGCCTTGTTCAAACAGTTCCCCTGGCAGTTTTGGCATAAAGGGGAACAGTTTAACGAAACTTTCTTGCAGCCGCATTTAAGACTGCTACAATCCTTGGTGCATTTACAAAAAATCTTGCATAAAATTTCTTGTGGTGCTGCTGGGTCTTTGGTCGGCACTGGAGCAAGATGATTTCCCTTGCATTCCCAACCCCATAACTCTGGGGGTAATTGGTTTCCTAACCAGAGCTGCACTTGGTGGTATGTCCGAAAGGCGTGTTCTTTCGTTGCCCCCTCGCTTGGTGGAAGGGACGAGAGATCAGGTTTTACATTGGTCATCGATTTTAGAAATGAATGGTAACAGTAGGTGTTCAGGGAGCACTCCTTTGCTGGGGCGCCATACCATATCAGCATGCACGTTCGTCCAGCTTTCTCAATTTGAACTTGTGAGGAGGAAGGGTTGTAAAATACTTCGGCTGCTCTGCGAATATCTCGGTGCTTTTGGTAGAGTTTGACAAAACCAAGTTTACTCTTTCGGAATGTTGCTGACGTTGAATCGCAGCCAGTAAAAGCATGCAGGAACAGAATTTGTTTCAGACCAAGCTGCTTCATTTGGCGGGTGGACAGGAGCGCCGACTTATAAAAAATATTGGGGGGGCCCATACCGGGGTCCTGCCCTGGGAAATTTTCTAAATTTTAGATGAAAATTAGTGCGTTTTAAAGTTTTTTTTAAGTATTTTAGAGTCATATGATCAACATTAGAACCCCGAAAACTCGACTCTCTATAACTCCACACTCCGGGAAACTCGACAAGCCTGAAACACTTTTTGGCTTTGAAAAAAGAAACAAAACATAAACACGCACGGTATTTTCGTAAAAAGCAAATTTAATTTACAGTAATAATTATGCTTATAGACTATTACAGAGCAGTGAATATATAGCTCTGAAAAGACTGAAATTATATTTAAATAAATCCTAAACTATCATTAAAAGAATAAAACATAAAATATTGCTGTCGCACAGTAATAGCACTTTGATTAATAAGTGAAATAGCTAATTTAAGCTTACTTTGAATAAGGCTGAGGGTTCATTAAATAAAAACAATATCTCAAAGTTAATGCTTTAATACAGTTAATAAAGTTAATACAGTATGCCTAATACTTTCAGTCATAAAGTATGTAAATAACGGGCTTTAATTGGGTCTTACACCCTAAAAATATTTAAGTATTTGAAAATAACTAATACAGTACTATAGTAATATAGAAATACAGTACTAAACTAGTACTAATATTTCAAAACTGAAAATTTAACATTCTGTATGTATTTAATTCTCTATTTTATAAAGATTTTTAATATTGCTCTAAATACCATTATTAGGGCTAGAGTGTCTTTAGAAAGGTGCAAATGTCGACCGTCTGACTGGATTACTGAATATGAAGTCGTTGATGACTGGTCGGATATCCAATTCATCCAAAACATCTCGGTGGGCTTGAAGAACAGCCAAGTTGTTCAATCGCTTCTGTCCCATTGTTGATCGGAGATATGACTTCAGACGTCTAAGGGCGCTAAATGACCGTTCTGCTGTTGCTGTCGTGATTGGAACTACTTGGAGAAGCTTAATGCACTTCACTACTTCACATAACATTTCTCCAACTGCAGGCTCTTGTGTAATGTACTTTCTCACATCACGCATGTTTTTTAAGACCAGTTGTTTTTTATTAGCGATATCGGATAACATATTCAAGTGTAAGCGCAGTCTCTCAATGTCTAGGTCATTTTTTGAAAAACTCAGTTGATTTTTCAAAATTTGTTTCACCTCTGTTTACTAAAAGCAAGCACTCTTGTTCAACTGCAATGACCTGTGTGAGTCCAGTTGATGCAAACCGCTCAGTAATGCAAGATTGCACCGTTTCACAAACTTCAATGTAAATAAGCTTTGTAGTATTCCTTTGGGGTTTTGAAAGTGTGCGGTGAGCTGGCTTCGTTGTTTTCATACTTCTTTGGTATACGTCGATTCCGAGGAAGCGAAGGATCATCAACTTGTGAAGGTTTTTCTTTTAAACACAATTCCCAAAAGTGTTCAAAACTATCACGCCTTCCATTCAATATACAAATCAAGCCCTCATATATTTTTTTCCAGATCAGCAACACTTAGATGAGGGCATTGAATTTTTTCATTGACATCCTCTACTGGGTTCATTGCATGGCAATAAAGACGTAAAAAGAAATAAGTTTTGAATTGTAACATTGACTCAAGGTAGCCTGCACATTTGTAACCTGCCTCTGTTTTGTCCTCTGCAGAAAATGTTTCAAAAAACTCTAGAAGTTCTTCAAAGTTTTTCAATTTTCTCAAGATACTAGAAGCTCGCATAGTCCATCGAGTCGGGCAAAGGGGTCGTAGACCAGCTTGGTTGTTGGTGCTCTCACAGCGTATGCTTCTGAAAAGTCCCATCCTTTTGTTGGATTCCCTTATGGTGTTTATTAAGTCCTTGGCTAAGGCCATAATATCCCTCATAGACGTAAGATGGCGGAGACTGTCTACAACTGCCAAGTTTAAACTGTGAGCAGTGCAGTGCACATAACGTGCTTTTGGTTGTATATCCAAAACTAACTTTTTTAGTCCTTTGAACTTACCTCTCATATTCGAGGCACCATCATAGCACTGTCCTCTTAAGTTATCCATTGACAAATCAAGACGAGCAAATACGTCTTTTAAAATACTAAACAGAGTTTGTGATTCAGTGTTGGGGGTCTCGTATAAGCCAATAAAGTCTTCGTTGATAATTAAGGAATCATTGACAGTACGAATACAAAATGACACTTGTTCGTGAATCGAAGAATCACTTGTTTCGTCAACCATAATAGAAAAATGTTCAGTCTTCTTGATTGAAGCCAATACTTCTCTCAACACAGACTTTCCTAGTAGATCAATGATCTCGTTTTGAATATCGTGGGACGTCCACTTATACCCCGAACGCCCTAACCAATCTTTTAACTCAGGTACGTCATTCTTTCGGAGTTCCAACAATTGAAAAAAATTTGAGTTTACATCTTCGTGCCCTCTAATTGCTAGGCCTTGTCGGCATAGAAATTGCACGGTAGTAAAAATTGTCTCAAGAGCTAAACGGCCTTTCTTCATATCACTATCTAACTGTTCATTCAATTGGAAGACCACACTTCGGTTAGTGATGGCATTTAGTTTCAGAACACCTTCTTTATGCGTAAACGTATTTTCATGAAGACGGACTTTTTCCAAAGCCTTTTTCCAGTTAGAAAACCCTACGGAAATAAATGCATCTTCTTTTTTTGAAGAAAATTGTAGGCCTAATAGATTTTTAGCATCTGCCTCTTTGCAGGTTTTGCAAAAAACTTTTTCGGTTAGATGCTTCATATTCTAGCCATGTAAATTTGATCAACCAAGACTTCTGAAATGATCTTCCCTTACCGGATTGTCCAGGTTTTGGCTGTGAACAGTTCTCGCCTGAAGACGACGAAGCAATTGACGACACAATTATTGTCGGAGGTTGACTTGCAGTATCATCAACTTCCAAGCGCACCTTTTTGGTAAGAAATTTATCCATTGCAAACTTAATTCACAATACACTAAGAGACTAAAGCAAACGAATAAAATATAGTCATATAAAAGAGTCCACTAAACACTAAATTCGGAACGCTAAACACGTCTGCAGCATGCACTGAACGAAACTATCCACACTGAATGACTGCTCCAGCAGGGTGGGCTTTATATAGCCACGGCGTCGTAATGTCTCGAAGCGTCAAGGCGACGCGAGGTGGAGGGTTCCAGGCACTTCTGTTCCAGTCCTTTTGATGTCGCCGCGGCCGCAGCGCTGGCCCGCCAGACCTTACAAGAAGGTTCGCGCACCGGGACAAATTCTAAGTATGCCCGCAGCACCGTAACACTATCATGATTCACACCACTCGTTTTCAGTTAACCTGCTTACTACCGTAATAATTATTTGTTTTAACTCATTACTGAATGTATTTTAAAAGGTAACTATCGTCAAACAAGGAAAATAAAAAATACCAACATAATTTTGTGATTTTACAAAGCATAATATAACTAATAATTTTCTTAAATTATTGGGGGGGGGCCGAGCCCCCCCAAACGAATTTTTGAGGGGGCTCGGGCCCCCTCAGGCCCCATGGAGTCGGCGCCACTGCGGGTGGAGTAAACATTGGTTACAACGTTTCCTCTCCCTGGTTTCATAAGTAAAATATTGTGATCGGGTGGGGTATTTGCAGTAAGTAGCAATGCGAGATCAACATCTTCCCCAATGACAGCCACATTAGTTGTTTCTCTAGTTGATTGTAATCTGGCAAAAAGGATCCTCAGTCTCCGCAATTTGTGATGGATACGTCAAATTCGTCAAGTCCCACTACGCACTGTAGTGCACTGTAGTGTTCGATGGATACAGCAACTCACCAAGCAGCACTAAGGCGGCCGAACAAGGAAGACGCTACCGAATGAAAAAGTCGGTAGACATCAATTTCAATCTGGACACCGAAATAACAGTGAATGAAGAAGTGTTCCTCTCCAATCCGCACAATAAAGACAGACTGATCAACGTACTGAGGTCTAAACTTGAGGAAAACGGCATCGCAATCCATCAAGCATCAGACGATGCTGATGTACTGATTGTAAGTACAGATTACTTTATGTATGAGAAATCCCCCATCAATAACTACATCAAAGTTTGGTAAATGTACGGTCTCGTCAGTTGATTCAAACAGTTTGTACAGGACAGATTTGTTGGTTTTTCTCATACCACCTTCATTGAAGAGGGCTAAGGGAAATGGAACCAATTCGTATCGTAAATAATCCTTCAAGTCTTCATCACTTTTTTTGCTAATGGAAATCCTTTGGAAGAGTAGGAAAGGGTCTACTGAAACATTTTCGTCATGGATATTGATGGATGAAGTAACAGAGGAAATAGGGAGTGCCTTGTCTTTGCGTGACAACTTGATATCTGAAAATGGCAATTTTACCATTTTATTCATTGCTTGCCTACCACAAGTTGCAGCAGCATAGCAGTTGACTTTATCATCTCCCACCACCCCTGTAGCTATCGACATGATATCACTGGTTTCAGGAAAGGGAGGATGATTTTCTAGCCACGTTGAGAGTTTAGCAATATCAATTATATATATATATATATATATAATTAAGAAATTTCTTCTACATAATTGTGACCTTTATTTGACAACAATATTTTATATTTATGTCTATCTTATAAAAGCTGATTTTGAGTGGATCCAGACAAATTAAGTTTTATGTTAAGGGTTAAGGCGGAACTTTATTAAAATATATAATATGTATATATATATATATGTATACGTATGTATATATATATGTTTATATATATATACATATATATCTTTATCTGTTGAATTGGGAAATAACAATTGTGCAAATTTCTTGAGAAATCACAAAATTGACCCCAGAATTTCAAATTACCGTAACTTTTGTCTTGTTGAAGATACATTAAATATCTATATACGTATTTAAAGACAATTTCATGCTCTACAACTCTTTTCCTGACAACTTTGCTGTAAACCGAAAGGCTGAGGAGTTAGAGGGACAAATTTAACAAAAAACATGAGGAAAATTTAAATTTTCGGAAAATCGGCGATATTCAAGAGCTTGTATCTCGAAAACAGTTTTAGATACGACAACAATGCATATAAACAAATTTGTAGGGAATTTCATCAGCTTTAATTTAGTATAAATAGATTTTCACTATGACTCACCTTTTTCAAGTTATAAGCAAAAAACAAAAAAAAGTGCCTTTCCCACCCCCTTCCACCCCTGAAGCGGAAGGGCTAGGGGTGGGGACTTTTAGTATGTTTACCTCCTAACTACCCCCAACACATTCCTGAAGAAAAAAATTCTCCCCCCTTCCATGTCCTCTACACGCCCCTTTTCGGCATTCATTGACTGGACTAATAGGGTATGTGGAGAAATTGAACATACCGTAGGTTATACAAAGTCAGCCCAAGCATGGAGGGCAATTAAGAACTTGCGTAGTAATAATACAACAAAAACTTTTAATCTAGTACCAATGAAAACATTTCAGGAGCATTTTAAAGTACTTTTAACAGAATCTAGGAAAGAATTTTTAAATGTAAACATAATGGACAGTAAAAAGGTTGACCTAATGGAACCTATTTACTTATTTATTTATTGTCTTATTTATTTAGTCTTAACATATGGCATAATGTTTTGGGGGAATTCACCACATGCCAAAGATATATTCAAACTACAGAAAAGAGCTATAAGAATCATTGTAAAAATAAGTAACACAACTAGCTGTCGACAGTTCTTTAAACATCTGAAAGTGCTACCTTTACAATGTATATATATTTATGAATCAATATGTCACATAAAGACTAATTTAAATTCACTCCTAGTGAATGCAGATGTCCACTCATATCATACAAGGAGAAAAAATGATATTTATAAACCTCACTCTAATACCACCTTGTGTCAAAACAGCTTCATTTATACTAGCCTCCAAATGTATAACTCTTTGCCAGGTTACCTCAAAGAAATATCTGTACTCCATAAATTTAAAAGGAGCTTACTATCTTTTTTGTTGGAAAACTGCTTTTATACTATTAATGAATTTTTTGAAGAATGCCAACAATTTACAACATAAGAGTTATTCAGACAGTGATCTTTTGTTTCCTTGTTTCAGGTTCCCAAGACGTCGGCCAGTTTTGCCAGGATAAATTAATCAAAGTTAACCTAATATTATAGACAAAACTGTTCTGATTATGTTTCTAATTGTATATTTAAATTGTATATTTTGTAATTAATATTTTAATAATTGTAAATATGTAATATATAAATTTGTTTGTAATTGTTTTGACGCGTCCCATAACATGTACATGTTCAGCTGGACTAAATAAATTCTTGAGTTTTGTCCATTCTGTAGCGATAATCTTAATGATTTATGTATAGCGTAGAGCTTTAACACTGGTACTCACTACTAAATTGCGGTATTTTGTTACCTGTTGGAGCGCTTTCAACCGCACTATACAGAGGCAACACCAGACAATGCACACAACTACTACACCACATCAATAAAATCCACAAAAACATACAATACACAGCAGAATTTGAAATAAACAAAACCCTCAATTTCCTAGATTTCACTATCACAAAAGACAGCACACAGAAACATAAATTCAAAATATACAGAAAACCCACAATGACAGACACACTGATACACAACAGCTCCAATCACCCAACACAACACAAACATGCCGCATTCCGATCCATGCTCCACAGACTTGAAAACACACCACTATCCGCTGAAGACCACAAAGAAGAACTTAACACCATAAAACACTTAGCCATTACCAATGGCTACAACCACACAGTCATTGACAACCTACTACACAAAATCAGAACCAAGAAAAATGACCAAAACACAGAAAAGAAAAAAGACAAATACATCACACTCACATACTTCAACACACATACACAGAAAATCGCCCAACAATTCAGAAAACAAGGATACAAAATAGCATTCAGAACAAAGAACAAAACAATAAACAAAATACAACCCACAGACAACAAACAACACACAAACAAATAAAATAACCCAGGAGTCTACAAACTAAAATGCAACGACTGCCCAAAATTCTACATAGGACAAACAGGCCGAAGTTTCAAAACACGATACACAGAACACATACGAGCTCTCAAACAAAACACAGACTCTGCCTATGCAAACCATATAATAACCACAGGACACGAATACGCAGACATCAATACAGACATGGAAATCCTACACATTAACCACAAAGGTCACACACTCAACACACTCAACACACTCGAACAATATGAAATATACAGACACACCACACAAGACAACACCAACATCCTAAACGAACAGTTACAATTCAAATCGCACGCGCTGTACGATACAGTTATCCAGAAATGTCTTCCCAACAACAACAACAACAACACCACGGAAGTCAGTTGCTGAAGATGGCCGCTCCATGCGGTTGAAAGCGCTCCAACAGGTAACAAAATACCGCAATTTAGTAGTGAGTACCAGTGTTAAAGCTCTATGCTATACATAAATCACTAAATAAATCTTATCTTATCTTATCTTATGTAAGAAAACCCCAACGAGCAAAGCTCACCTTAAGGGGCTATATACAACATGACATGCATTGTGATACATAAATTTTCAATTACAAATAACTTATAAATATACAAGAGGTGTAATATATACAAGAGGTACAAGAGTGAAGAGGTACAGAATATAGGAACACAAAACAAAATGACTTGATTTTAAGAGTGAAGTGAAATGATAGATGATGAAGGGAAACATAGTTACATAGTATAATAGTGATCAATATACAGTATCTATTTATTACTATATCAAAGAACTTAATTAATCTTAGATTTTAAAAAGAGTTTTATTTGTGATTTAAATTTGTTATAATTTAATATATTCTTTTGTTCTTGTGGTAATTCATTATATGTTTTGATCAAATAATATTTTAATCCCTTTGTCCCATAAGTTACAGTTGAAGAATGTGTGAGGTATATGTTCTGCTTTTGCCTTGTTTCATAGTTATGAATTTCTTTGTTATATTCTATTGGAAAATTACTGTGGATGTTACCATGTACTACTCTGTGCATATATGTAATGGCATTTACTTTAACTAAGGTCTCAAACGGCAAGATTTTTGATTGTTCATAAAGAATGCGAGTTGGTGTCAAATAATGTGCACCTAGTAAAATTCTGATTGCTCTATTCTGAAGTACTCTTAATGGTTGAAGATCCGTTTTATGAAAACGACCCCAGATAAATAACATGTAAGTTATGTGAGACTGTATTAGTGAATAATATAAGGATCTCAAGCCAGGAGTTGACAATATTCCCCTTATTCGCCTAAATATCCCTATAACTGGAGAAATTTTGCTACATATATTGTTGATGTGTCCTTTCCAAGTTAAATGTTGGTCTATAGTTAGGCCTAAAAATTTAGTATCCGTTACTCGCTTTATGTGCTTATTGTCATTTACTAACTCTTTAGAAATACCTAAGTGTGTGTTTGGCTTATGAAAGACCATATATGCTGTCTTTTGGGCATTTAATGATAATTTATTTTGACTTAACCATTTTGTTAGAATTTTGAGATCTTCATGCATATATGATAATAATCCATCAACTGTATCACCAACATAAAAAATACTAGTATCATCAGCAAAAAGTGAAGGTATGCCATGTAAAGGTAAGGTCTGAATATCATTTACATATATTAGGAAAAGGATGGGTCCTAATATCGAGCCCTGTGGGACCCCGCAAATTATTACTTGAGCATTGCTGTCCAATCCATTTACTGAAGTATATTGTGTGCGTTCTTTTAGGTAACTTTTGAACCAGTCTAACACTATACCTCTTATTCCAAAACATTCAAGTTTTTTCAAAAGTAATTCATGATCTACAGTATCAAATGCCTTCTTTAAGTCAATAAATAGTCCTGAAGAAAATTTGTTACTATCCATTGCATCCTCAATTTGGGCTATTATATCGTCGCTTAAAGGAAAAGTAAACTAAAAATTCAGTATCATTTTCTTCATACGGATTGAAAGAGAATGTTTTTAAGAAATGATATTCACTGCTAGAAATGTTTTACACCTTCACATTTAATCACAAAACGAATCTATTTATTGTAACGCGATGGGCGCGTGACGTCACGCTTGACGAAGGCTTGGCTCAGTCTCGCCCGGTGAAAGACATTTCACAGCATTCTGTCTACTGTTACAGTTTTTTAGTGAGTATCTGTTCAAACAATGGTTTATTGTTGTGTTGTGGGGTGTACAAACTCATCGTCGAAGAGTGATAACACACTTAAAATATCTTTCCATCGATTTCCAAACAGAGATAAGTCACCCGAACGTAAATAAGCAATGGCTGATAAAAATGAAAAGAGAAAAATTTGTTCCTACTAAATACAGTACGGTTTGTTCACAACATTTTGAAAAAATGATACCGAGCTTTTGGTACAGTTACGAACACAGTTATCTGGAGAAACCCCGCAATCTGTTTAAAAAAGAAGTGCTGTGCCATCACTTCTTTTGCGTGGGAAATCTGAAACACCGCCAATGAAGAAAAGAAAATCGTCGTACTCGAGGAAGAAGGAAATGAGAGAGTTGTTGCAAGATTTGAATAGTAATCCTTCAGTATCCGGGAATGGACAAATCATGAATGTGGAATCTAGTATTTATGACGAAAATTCAGTTTCTAACAGAGTAGGCGTTCAGTGTGAACTAGGAAATGAAACTTATGTCAATGTTTGCACAGATTCATTGAATGTTTCTTCTAGAAATTGTGATTTAGATAGCTCTTTTAGCATTTCAGAAATTTCTACTACCGCAAAAGATGATTCTGAATCTGAAAGTGACTCTGTTCGTATCTTGAAAAATGTTTTGTTTTTTAACTGTATTAGCTCTAAGTATTAACTGATAACGCCTGGCAACTAGTGTATCTTTATTTATAATAACGCTATCGAATGAGCAATGTCGTGTTATACAGTCTACAACCCCCTTCTGTTCACAAATTACTTCACGGTCCCAACAACACACACTTTCGTGGCCCGTTTTCATATGTACACACAGCCCACATTTACACCATTCCGTATTTTCTTTTCTTCCTTGCAACTCTTTAAATAATTCCTTGTCATTTTCTTTTCGTGTGATATTAATTTGTGAATACCGAGATTTGTCCTTAGAAGGTAACATTGCAGGCATCTTTATCAACAACAAACACAAATGAGACTTTGTGGTGTATTAGAAACACAGGCGCGAGCATTACAGTAGCTGTTGTCCTGCCAGCGAGTTAGTCAGGAGTGACGTCACAGGAGCGTTTTACTTCACCCGTACAAGGCGTAATATTGGGCACCTGAAGTTCACGAGATCACCATTCGTTTCGTAATTCAAAGCTCCGTGCGATGAGATTAAAATTAGAAAATGGTATTTTTTTAGTTTACCCTTCCTTTAAGAAACAATACCGCGTAACTAACAAAACACAAATTTTACAGGAGAAGCAAAAAACTGTTTATTTTTGCTATTAGGCGTCGTACAATGTTTACATTTTCAGGATAATAAACAAGGTCATGACACAAAATTTTATCTTGACCGATATTTCATCATAAGCGCACTATTTCAATGATGCCAACAGTATAAAAATGTCATTTTCACCAAAAGTGTCAGTTACGCGGTATTGTTTCTTAAGCGACGATATCTACTGCAGCACATAAGGTTGATGAAGTTTTCCGAAACCCATATTGGTAGGCCTATTTATACAGGATTTTGTTATTTTCTAGAAAATTATTTAATCTTTCCTTCATACATTTCTCTAAGATTTTTGATAGGGCTGGTAAAATTGAGATTGGATGGTAGTTTCCTGGATCTAAACTATCTCCACCCTTAAAAAAGGGAACAACCCTGGCAATTTTGCATTTTTTTGGAACAGCTCCCTTCAGGAAGGAATAATTAATGAATTCTGAAATGGCATATTTTAGTGATTTTTTAGTTTTCTTTAGAAATATGTTTGTTATTCCATCCTTTGTTGCATTTCTTTTGTTTTTTAAACTGTCAATATGCTTTTCAACCTCATGTGATGTTACGGGTGTTAAATAAAGTGAATTTCTTATACCTATATCAATAGATTGTTGGTTCTATCCATATTCTTTTTTACTGAAGTCTGTGCAAGTTTTGGGCCTACATTTACAAAATAATTATTAAGCTCTTCGGGAATGTCAGTATTGTTTATCTCTGTCCCATCTAACATCAATTTATCTATATTTCCATGATTTATAGAACCGTTAGTTATTGAATTCGTTAGGATGCCTTTTATTTTTTTCCAGAACAAAGAGATATTTCCAGATACAGACTGTAACATATTTTCATAATACTTTGCTTTTAATTTTCTCTTCTCTGTGGTAATAGTATTTCTTAATTTATTAAATTCATATAAAATGAATTTGTTTTGAGGAAATCTTTTCTTGTATGCATGTAAAATATCTCTTCTTTGGATCAATAAAAGCAAATTGTCATTAATCCAAGGTGCATTAGATTTATATCTCGTTTTATGTATTTGATTTTTATCATAATTTCTTGAAAATTGATTAATTCCTCGTTCTATGTAATCTAATAACTTATCATAGCAAAAATACCTATAAGAGAGGATGAGGTATATAATGTTTTGAGAACAAACGAAAATGGGAAAGCTGCAGGTCCGGGAGGGATAACAATGGAATTAATTAAATATGGTGGTCCAAGTATTATAAGGATTTTAACTAAACTTTTTAATCAAGTAATTGAAGGAGATCCCATCCCAGAAGAGTGGAGGATGTCATACATTAGTGCAATATATAAAAATAAAGGGGATAAAAGAGAACCAACGAACTACAGAGGGATTAGTGTTATGGCAGCCATGAGTAGAATTTTGAGTACAATTATTAAAATTAGATTGGAGGAAGTAATAGAAGGTAAAATATCAGAGGAACAAGCAGGTTTTATGGCAGGCAAATCATGCCTGGATAATATATTTGTAGTTAGGCAGATTATAGAAAAAATGATAGCAAAGGGGAAAGAGGTACATCGGGCATTTATTGACCTGGAAAAAGCGTATGACTCAGTACCTATTAACAAACTATGGGTGGTTATGGAAAGGTTCGGAATTCCTGAACCTCTTACGCATTTTATAAAAAGGATGTATGAATGCAAGGCAAGTGTTAAGATTGGAAACAGGGTATCATTAGAATTTCCCACAACAAAAGGATTAAGACAAGGGTGTGGGATGTCACCAACATTGTTTAAAATATTCCTAGAAGATGTATTGGCAAAGTGGAATAGATCATGTAGGGGAATGGGGCTTAATATTAATGGAGGTGAATTGCACAGTCTATTATTTGCGGATGACCAGATTATAATAGGACAGGATAAAGAAGATATTGAATATATGATGAGGAAACTGGTAGATGCATTGGAGGCAGGTGGACTGAAAATGAACACCGTTAAAACAGAGTATATGGTAATTGGAGGGAATTCAGAAGACCTACAAATAAATGATGTGGTAATCAAATGTGTCGATGAATTTAAATATCTAGGATCTATAATTGATAAATCTGGCACTTGTGAAAGAGATATTATTAACCGAGTGGATTGTGCAAGAAAGGCGATAAGAACTCTGAACAGTCTCCTCTGGAATAGGAATATGACCAGAAGCACAAAGCAACAAATTCTACAAGCAATAGTAGAAAGTATATTGGTATATGGATCCGAATGCTGGACATTAAATGATAGGATGCGGACAAGGATATTGGCAACGGAAATGGATGGGCTTCGGAGAAGTATGAGGGTGTCCAGATTACAGCATGTAAGAAATACCTATATTAGACAAGAAATGAATGTCCAAGAAACTGTTATTGAAAGAATAACAAATAAAGCATTGCAATGGTATGGACATGTACAACGGATGCCAGAGGAACGGTGGCCCAAAAGAATCTTAAATTGGACTGTACCAGGCAGAAGAAAGCGGGGAAGAGCTAGAAAGACATGGCACGAGGGAATACGTGATGCCATGACCGAGAGGGGTATGGAAGAAGGACAATGGGAAGATAGGAACCTATGGAAAGCAGGAATCAAAGGCGAACTGCTTTAAAGTGGAAAGCCAGTAAAAGTAAAAGTAAGTAAAATACAGTACAGTTTACACAGACTTAAATCTTCTGTACTCCAATCTTGTCACGCAGCATCTCGAATCGGACCCTCTCTAATGGCTTGGTCAGCAAATCAGTCAATTGGTTTGCTCCCTCGATGTGTTCAAGTCCAAGATCCCCATTCAAAAATCGTTCCCTGACGTAGAAATGCCGAACTTCTATGTGCTTTGATTTTCGATGATAGGCTGGATTTTTGGACAGTTGCACAGCACTAGCATTGTCAATGTAAAGTGTAGGAGGTTTTTCTTGGTTAACAGTTTCAGATAATTCAGAAAGCAGTCTTTTCAACCAAATCAACTCCTTCGCTCCTTCACTTGCTGCTATTATTTATGCTTCCGTGGTGGAGGTTGCTACTGATTTTTGTAGCTGACTAACCCACGATATAGCCCCATGAGTGAAAGTTGCAACGACACCTGTCGTTGATCGTCTCGTGTCCTTGTCACCGGCGCAGTCGGCGTCACTGTAGACTTTCAAGGCTTCCTTTTTCTTGTAGATAATTCCATAATCTACTGTACTCTTCAGGTATCTGAAGATGCGTTTCACTCGATTCCAGTCTCGAGTTGTAGGATCTTCCATGGCTCGAGCTACTTTGTTCACTGCGAAAGCAATGTCAGGACGTGTGGCTGTAGTCAGGTACAGAAGACAACCTACTGCCTCACGATAAGGAATCTTGGTTGTGATCTTCTCTCCGACGTCACTTTCCTCTTGCCCAATTGGAGTCGAGACTCCATTCGACTCGTGCATTCCAAATCTTTTCAGGATTTTTCTAGTATAGTCTTCTTGACTTACTGCTATCGATCCACCTTCATTTTTCTGTATTTTCATACTCAGAAAATTGTCAAGAGATCCTCTTGTTGTATAAAATTCCTGCTGAAGTGCTTCTAGGAATTCTTCAATTTCAGCTCTGTCGCTTCCCACTACTAGACCATCGTCTACATAGATTGCAACATACAAGAAATTTTCATTCCTTCTGCGATAGAAAAGACATGGATCAGCATTACTGTTTTTAATCGAAACACTTGTTCCAGCAACGTGGTGCCTGTTTGATACCATACAGGCTTCTCTTTAGTAGACATACTCGTCCTGAGCCATCTTCAAACCCTTCTGGTTGTTCCATGTACACATCTTCTTCAAGTATGCCATTCAGAAAAGCTGTTTTAATGTCAAATTGATAGAGTTCAAGATTCTCTGCAGCAGCTATCGCTAACAAGGTCCGAATAGTATCATAACGTACCACAGGACTGAATGTTTCTTCATAATCAATTCCTTGCTTTTGTACGTATCCTTTAGCTACTAGTCTAGCCTTGTATCTGACTTTCCCTTTTTCTGCAGATTTCCGGCAAAGAACCCATCAATTTTTCAAGACTTTTATCCCTGCAGGGCATTCGACCAAGTCCCATGTGCAGTTCTCCTTCAGAGACTCCAGTTCTTCATTAATTGCCTTGAGCCACTGATCTTTATTTTCAGATTGCAATGCTTCAGCAATCGAACTTGGATCTATTTCTTCAGATGGTCCAGCAAGATATACCCCTAGTAGCACACTTCGTTGGCCCAACGGAGGGATTTGGTTGGCATGGTAGAGATATGTTGGGAAAAGGTTCGTTGTAATTTCCTCCTTAGGGCCAATTCATTTGTTGGTTGGCGTTACCTACCGCCCTACCGTTGGGGATATGATTGTTGGCCCAAAGTTGGAATATGATCGCATTTATCTTCTCACCAGTCTTCGGCAATTTCCGGCGTGTTCGTATAGGTCATCAGCACAGCGCCCTTGGAGGTAACGGTCATTCGCCAGTGATTCGCCATCTTGATCCTAAATAAGTTACGCAGTTTTGATTCTCATTCATATTTCATACATAATATTAGGTAAGCCCTTTGGTTGTTCTCTTAAAATAACGTTATCATTTTTACACAATACTGTATAATGAGTGTTGCATTCATATTATAATTGAAGGTTCGTTCAACGTTACAGTACTGTAATTTCCTATTGCAAATTTGTTTCAGATGATTTACATAAAGAAAGGCAGAAGGAAGCAGAGAAGGAGCATCATATAAGCAACGAAATTCAAACTGAATTGAAACGCAGTTCAAGATCAGTAGTTCTACAGTTCAAAATCTACATCAATTGCGGGATTTTCAAGATTTCAAACTTGCAAGTAGCCTACATGGAGCATGCATGATTATTTGTCAGATCAAGTTTTTCGAGAAGTAGGGCCTACCCAGTAAAAATGTTAAGGTATAATATTTTATTTATTATTAAAATGTAGACGCCCTCATTGTATAGTCTAAAAATCCAGGGAATGTTGCCAGTAACATTTAAATATGATGTTAATCTTTATATTCTCATATAAGTTATAATGTGCACTCCTAGCCTTTAATTGCCGGTACTTCATTATTAAGCTCTATCCACAATGTGCAGTTATATGATGTGAACATTGAGGTTAGGGAACCATTTTACAGTACAAATAATGGGAAGGAATCGATTTATAGTGCATAATATGTAGGCTATAATAAATACATCTTGCTTTTCATAGTAACCAAATCTATTTCTTTGGACTAGTAGGCCTAAATAATTGTCAATCTCGTAATATGTAACTTGCGGTTAAGGTAGGTAGTCGAAGAAGAATTTCTCGACTGCTGACAGCAACTGTACTTTGTGAATGGCGTACATTACTCACCACATGTTTTACTTTGACTACCGACTACAGACTGCCAACTGCATTGTGGATAGAGCTTTAGGCCTAATACGTTAGTTATATAATCAACTCTACCAAGTGACTTGCATTTACATTATGTTTGAATAACCGTCTAAATCTGATTAGCTTAACTTGATTGCTAGAATGCTTTTCCATCAAATTGTTTCATCTATCCCTATAGGCCTATATGTGCACTTAATAGATTAGGTTATTTAGAACATCTTTACGAAATCATGTAAAATCTCTTCACAAATTTCTAAAGAATTCTATCTGTTCTATTCTTAATTTAGGCTTACATTCAGTCACAATTTTGGTTATAACCCCAATAGGCTACAGTTTGTAGAATTCAATTTAAAATGAACTCTAAAATGTTGTGTGTAGGCCTAATCAATTTCGCTAATGATCTTAACATCAGTCTTTGTAAAAGTAAAATATTACTAGATTATGGAATAAAATGGGAATAATGGAACTTTGTGCCCCACGCGTTCCCCTTTCCACTCGCCTGGCTGCTTCCCGCATGCCACCTGCCACGCTTCCCCGCAGGTCATGCCGTCATGCCTGTAGCCGCTGCTCAACGCCGATAATGCGTAATTGCAATTGGCATGTCACCTAATATTTCACAATAAAAATAAAATACCCTTGCACCTGGCATTCAACCCAATTCTGTACTAATTCCATCCTACTATCCCCCACAAATCCTATTTCCCTTAAATCTACATCCTAATATTTTCTTTCCACCTACGTCTAAGTCTTCCAAGTGGTCATTTCCCTTTGGGTCTCCCACTCAGAATTTTTTAGATGTCTTTCCACTCAGCATTTTTTAGATGTCTTTCCCACCCATACGCACAACATGTTTAGCCCATTTCATCCCTGTGATTTAATTTCCCTTACTATATCTGGTGGCGAGTACAGATTATGAAGCTCGTCGTTATGCAGTTTCCTCCAGTCCCCATTTTCATCTCTCCCATAGGCCCAAATATTTTCCTAAGCAGCCTGTTTTCGAACACACTCAGATTATGTTACAAACGGCATCTTACAGTCAAAATTGTAATTGAATGTAAATTAAGAATATAATAAATAGAATTATTATGAATTTTGAAGAGATTTTACACAAATTTTTAAAGCTTTTCTAAGCCTATATTGAAGTCTTTTAAATATTATTTGATAATGAATAAGCTAATCTAAGTGCATAGGTCTATAGGAATAGATGGAACAGCATTTTAGAAATAAAGCTCTTACAGGTTAAGCTAATCAGATTAGACTGTTTTTCAAACTTAATGTAAATATGCCTTTTAACCATGTTATGAACTATGTTTTATAAATTATACAGGCAAATAGAATGGAAGTTACTTGATAGAGTTGATTATATTTCTAACGTATAAGCCTAATAATGGTGATGTTATAACTGGTCACAGACATCAACCATCCCGGCAAACTATCTATTGGAACGGCATTAAAACTCTTTAACCTGAAAGTGAAACCAGTGGCGACCTATGGCATAGAACATGTATGGCCTCACCTACGAGCTAAACAATTGGAACTCTTGGAGAAAGTGAAGGCGGGATACCTAAAGAGAGTGCTCTGCGTGTCGAAATATAGGCTACACCATTACGTCTTATTTATGAACTGGCAAGAGAACCATTCTTTATTGAGGAGCTGCATGTTCAAATGTTACTGCCTGTGACGAAGGCGTACTTAGATGCCCTGGAGGCCTTGAAATCAAAGAAGGCAACTAGGCATATATGGGAGGCATTCTACAGCATGGATGCATTTGTGAACCGTGAATGGATGCAGGGGGGATATAAGCTGAGGCATGCGGCGACAAGATTCTCAGTCCACGGTTTCCATTTTAAGTTTTGTGTGCCACTAATCATTATCACGACCCAGGAGTGGGATGCGCGTGCACTAAATGTAGTGAAGCATGCGACAGGTACCATGCACTAAACTGCAAGAGGCGAAACGAATCCCTAACCGCTTTCTGCTGCGAAGACTGATTTACTCACAATGCACATTGTGCGCAATACTAATTTATTCTTGAGTTTTGTCCATTCTGTAGCGATAATCTTAATGATTTATGTATAGCGTAGAGCTTTATCACTGGTTTCAAAACACGATACACAGAACACATACGAGCTCTCAAACAAAACACAGACTCTGCCTATGCAAACCATATAATAACCACAGGACACGAATACGCAGACATCAATACAGACATGGAAATCCTACACATTAACCACAAAGGTCACACACTCAACACACTCGAACAATATGAAATATACAGACACACCACACAAGACAACACCAACATCCTAAACGAACAGTTACAATTCAAATCGCACGCGCTGTACGATACAGTTATCCAGAAATGTCTTCCCAACAACAACAACAACAACAACACCACGGAAGTCAGTTGCTGAAGATGGCCGCTCCATGCGGTTGAAAGCGCTCCAACAGGTAACAAAATACCGCAATTTAGTAGTGAGTACCAGTGATAAAGCTCTACGCTATACATAAATCACTAATTTATTATTATAACTGGTCACAAGACAAATTAAGTAATCACAGTAGGCTAAAAGATTGCACATTGTTACTTATATGAGAATATAAAGATTAACACCATATAATATTGTAAACGTTAATGTTAACATTCTTGGATTTCCTAGACTATATTGAGGGCATAAGGTGGAAAGATCAACTTACATAAATCAACTATTCTCACATTGCATAAAAATGAAGTTTATTAATACATGTTATGTAGTTCATAATATATATATATATATATATATATATATATATATATATATATATATATATATATATATATATCTGACTTATCCATAACTTGTAAAGCAGCAATAACAATAAACTATTCATTATTCATTTCTCTGAATTTTATTTAGCCTATAGCCAAGATTCTTTCCTTATGTTATACCATGTATCACCATTTTTCTGAGGTATAGAATTCTGGACCAAGGTGCACATAGCCTCATGAAGACGAGGAGCCACTTGATAAAGAAATAGCGGTTTCAGTCATAAAGACAACCATCTGCCAATGTAGAAGAATGGAGGAAGAAGATGCAATGTGGGTAGTAGGCCTTGTCCCCTCATGGGATGAAGTTCTCGACCATTAGTATTACAGTGCTTTCACTGTACGACTTGGCCAGCAATCGCGCGGGCCGACTCCGTGACTCATGCATCAAGCTCCAGAGTGATGCCTCGTCTCACCGCTGAAGTCTAGCATGTGATCTGATTGTGTTCACACATGAATAATTATTACAGCAGTGTTTGTGTTTTCTTATGGTTAAAGTAGTTTTTAGTTTTGCTTGAAGTGTTTTAAAAATGCCACAACATAATCATACATTAGAACTACTGCGTGTGAATAGCAATTTCCTCAAAAGGTGACGTAGATGTAATGATGCAGAAGGACGGCATTTCCAACATCTCCTGTGATAAGGTAAGTTTGTATTTTTATTTTATATTTTCATATTTTATTGTGATTACAATTACGGAAATATATCGATTCGCCTGGAGTACCGTGATCTGGCCCCGCATGCGGTTAATCTGTGTCGGTGGAGCGGCCCGTGCGATTGCCAACCAAATCGTTCAGTGAAAGCACTGTATAACCATCAATAAGCCATCCAAATCCAATGATTTCCCTATATTTCTCCATTAGGTTCTGCTTTTTTGTCTTGGTTTCATGTTTATTTTATCATAATTAGGTAGTTTATAAAATATTTTCCTCAGCAACTGCAATTTAAGAATGATTAGCAAGTCCATGCAAATCTTTCGCACTTCGCCCCTTTTGATAGGTGCCCAGGAAAACTAGGCATTTAGCTAACTAATAAATTCATTCTTATACATTCACAAAATACAGTATACGGTTGAATTAAAAGCAACATATGAACTGTATACTGTGTTTTGTGAATCTGTATGAGTGAATTTATTAGTTAGCTAAATACTTGGTTTTCTTGGACTATTATCAAAAGGGGTGAAGTGCGAAAGATTTGCATGGATTTATAAGTCATTCTTAAATTGCAGTTGCTGGGGTAAATATTTTATCAACTACCTAATTGTGACAAAATAAACATGAAACCAAGGCAAAAAGCAGAACCCAATGGAGGAATGTAGGGAAATCGTTGGATTTTGGTTGGCTTATGGATGGAATTATGTTGGAATTCGGATGGCAACAGTTGGCATTCTGTTGGCATTACAATGATGGCCCAACAGATCGCCAACGAACATTCCCAACTGTTGGGATTTTGTTGGATATTGGTTGGCTACAGTTGGCAATTGGTTGGGTAAAATGCACTTTGCCAACGGAACCCCGACGCACATTCCTAACCGTTGACCAACGAAACATGGCGACCATTTCCCAACATTGGCCCAACGATCTGTGCTACTAGGGACATAGTCTCCACTGGTCATCCAATTAGGTTTCTTTCTTTCACGTTTCTTTTCCTTTTCTTCCTCTTCATCAGCTGACTCATCACTTCCTCCGGAGCTAGACGTTGTGTCGAGTTCTTCTTCTCGTACATCTTCTAGTCTCTCGTGATTTTCTTCTGGAATTGGAAGTTCAGAAACATTGGTGTGCAGATTGCAGACAACTTCAGGCTTAAACTTTACATCATGGCTTAGAATAACCTTCCTCTGAGATGGAATCCAGACCCTGTATCCATCTATGTCATTTACGTATCCAACCATATGTCCAATAACAGCTTTGATGTCAAACTTTGAACGCAAATTCTTGTTCACATGTACATAGCACTCAGTTCCAAAAATCTTCAAATGAGTTAGATTTCCTTCTGGACGTCGATACCATAGTTCATAAGGCGATTTGTCTTCAACAGATGACTTCCCAAGGCGATTTGTCTTCAACAGATGACTTCCCAGTGTAATTCAAAAGATATGCGGCAGTATTACAGGCTTCTGCCCACAGTTCTTTTGGCAATTTACTTGGATTTAGCGTAGAACGCGCACACTCTACAATGGATCGATTTTCTCGTTCTCAACACCATTTTGTTGCGGTGTATATGGTGTAGAAATGCAATATTCTATACCTCTGTTTGCAAGCATTTCAGAAATGTTCTTATTATCAAACTCTTTCCCTCCATCGCACCTAAGTTGCTTGATGACATGACCATTTGTTTTAGCTTCATTCAGGAACTGTTCCAAAACTGTACTGACTTCACTTTTCTGCTTCAAGAAGAAAATACGACGAAACTTACTGAAATCATCTTTAAAACACACATAATACCGTGCTTTTCCAAGAGACTCAATGGTCATAGGACCATTCACATCAGCATGGATTTGCTCACCAGTTACCTTTGGTCGATTCACTCGATTTTTGAATGGCAGTCGATGCATTTTTCCCAATGCACATCTATCACAGAATCCTTCGTTGCACCCATCCACATTGATGTCCATCCGCTTCAAGACTCTCTTCACATGTTCTTTGTGTTGATGGCCAAATCTTTCATGATAGACTTGCAGCATATCCGTCGATGTCACTAGATTCACTTCCCTAGTAGCACACTTCGTTGGCCCAACGGAAGGATTTGGTTGGCATGGAAGGGATATGCTGGGAAAACGTTAGTTGTAATTTCCTCGGTTGCGCCAACGCATTTATCGGTTGCTTTGCCCGACCGTCCTACCGTTGGGATTTGATTGTTGGCCCAACAATTTTTTTTGTTGGAATATAATCGCATTTATGTTAAAATTGAAAAGTGTTGAAATAACATTACAAGCGTTAAATTTTTATTTCCTATAAAATAAACTGTGTTAATTCATTAATTATTCAAGCTTCTCATCCTGCGCGCTAGATGCTCCAGTCCTCTTCGGAAATTTCCGGCATAGCTCGTAGGTCGTCGACAACCACGCATAACATCGCATAACCGTCATTCGCCATCTTGATTGTATTAAGGAAGAACCCGAATGGTAGTGTTTGATTCTCGTTCTTTTACACAATATTAGGTAAGCCCTTTGATTGTTCTCTTAAAATAACGTTATCATTTTTACACAATACTGTATTATGAGTGTTGCATTCATATTATAATTGAAGGTTCGTTCAACGTTACAGTACTGTAATTTCCTATTGCAAATTTGTTTCAGATGATTTACATAAAGAAAGGCAGAAGGAAGTAGAGAAGGAGCATCATATAAGCAACGCAATTCCAACTGAATTGAAACGCAGTTCAAGATCAGCAGTTCTACAGTTCAAAATCTACATCAATTGCGGGATTTTCAAGATTTCAAACTTGCAAGTAGCCTACATGGAGCATGCATGATTATTTGTCAGAATCAAGTAAAAATGTTAAGGTATAAATATTTGATTTATTATTAAAATGCAGATGCCCTCATTATATAGTCTCAAAAATATGAAGTGAACATTGAGGTTAGGGAAACATTTTACAGTACAGATAAAGGGAAGGAATCGATTTATAGTGCATAATATGTAGGCTATAATAAATACATCTTGCTTTTCAGAGTAACCTAATCTATTTCTTTGCACTAGTAGGCCTAAATAATTTTCAATCTCGTAATATGTAACTTGCAGTTGGGGTAGGTAAGCTCTATCCACAATGCGCAGTCTGCAGTTGTTAGTCGGTAGACGGTAGGTTGTAGTCGAAGTATAACGTGTGGTGATCAATGGACGCCATTCACAATGTGCAGTTGCAGACGACAGCTGACAATCGTCAGTTGGTAGACAGTAGTCGGCAGACGAGAAATTCATCTCTGACTACGAACTGAACGTCTGCAAGTAACATATTACGCGAATGAAAATTATTTACTAGTGCAAATACACAGATTAGCATACTACGAGAAAGCAAGATGTGTTTATAACATATATTATCCAATTATAAAGAGATTCCTCCACCTTTTTTATTCTGTAAAATGTTTCCCTAACCTCAATGTCGACAGCATATTGTAGACGACTCGAGTGCTGCTCCCAAGCGGCCGATTGCAAAAGCAAACTTCCGACTACTGACTAACAACTGACGACTGCGCATTGTGGATAGAGCTTTAGTCGAAGATGAATTTCTCGACTGCTGACAGCAACTGTATTTTGTGAATGGCGTACATTACTCACCACTTGTTTTACTTTGACTACCGACTACAGACTGCCACCTGCACATAGTGGATAGAGCTTTAGACCTAATACGTTTGTTATATAATCAACTCTACCAAGTAACTTGCATTCTATTTGCCTGTATAATTTTAAAACATAGTTCATGACAGGGTTAAAAAATGCATTTACATTATGTTTGAATAACCGTCTAAATCTGATTAGCTTAACTTGATTGCTAGAATGCTTTTCCATCAAATTGTTTCATCTATCCCTATAGGCCTATATGTGCACTTAATAGATTAGGTTATTTAGAACATCTTTACGAAATCATGTAAAATCTCTTCACAAATTTCTAAAGAATTCTATCTGTTCTATTCTTAATTTAGGCTTACATTCAGTCACAATTTTGGTTATAACCCCAATAGGCTACAGTTTGTAGAATTCAATTTAAAATGAAATGATCTTAACATCAGTCTTTGTAAAAGTAAAATATTACTAGATTATGGAATAAAATGGGAATAATGGAACTTTGTGCCCCACGCGTTCCCCTTTCCACTCGCCTGGCTGCTTCCCGAATGCCACCTGCCACGCTTCCCTGCAGGTCATGCCGTCATGGCTGTAGCCGCTGCTCAACGCCGGTAATGCGTAATTGCGATTGGCATGTCACCTAATATCTCACAATAAAAATAAAATACCCTTGCACTTGGCATTCAACCCAATTCTGTACTAATTCCATCCTACTATCCCCCACAAATCCTATTTCCCTTAAATCTACATCCTAATATTTTCTTTCCACCTACGTATAAGTCTTCCAAGTGGTTATTTCCCTTTGGGTCTCCCACTCAGCATTTTTTAGATGTCTTTCCCCCCCCCATACGCACAACATGTTTAGCCCATTTCATTCCCTGTGATTTAATTTCCCTTACTATATCTGGTGGCGAGTACAGATTATGAAGCTCGTCGTTATGCAGTTTCCTCCAGTCCCCATTTTCATCTCTCCCATAGGCCCAAATATTTTCCTAAGCAGCCTGTTTTCGAACACACTCAGATTATGTTACAAACTGCATCTTACAATCAAAATTGTAATTGAATGTAAATTAAGAATATAATAAATAGAATTATTATGAATTTTGAAGAGATTTTACACAAATTTTTAAAGCTTTTTTAAGCCTATATTGAAGTCTTTTAAATATTATTTGATAATGAATAAGCTAATCTAAGTGCATAGGTCTATAGGAATAGATGGAACAGCATTTTAGAAATAAAGCTCTTACAGGTTAAGCTAATCAGATTAGACTGTTTTTCAAACATAATGTAAATACGCCTTTTAACCCTGTTATGAACTATGTTTTTAAATTATACAGGCAAATACAGTGAGTCCCACGCAAGAGTTGGCCAATGACGCGGGTTTCTGCGTCGCGGCTGGCACAGCTCCAACTCCCGAGCGATCGGGTGAAATATCTACGCAAATAATGCCGCGGTCGTTGTAATGATTCAGGTTCTCACATTTACAGTTAAAATTACAATAAAAATAACCACGTACCTCATCACAAAAGATGTTGGAAATGTTCTCCTCTTGCATCCAGACAATACTGGCACCTTTTTAGGAAATTTTCTTTCACGCGCATAAGTTCAGCTTCCGAGACAGAGTTACTTTCTCTTTTGATGGCCTATGTGATATTGTCATTAATTTCTTCTAACAGTATGTAAATATTATTTATGGGGGAACTTGAAAAATAAAGTGTATAGGTCAATTTCCCATACATAAGAAGAACTTAAAGACAATATCACAAGAGAAATTAATTCTATCTCGGAAGCTGAACTTACGCGCGTGAAAGAAAATTCCCTAAAAAAGGAGCCAATGTTGCGCGTATGCAAGAGGAGAACATTTCCAACATCTCTTGTCATTAGGTACGTGGTTATTTTCATTGTAAGTTTAACTATAAATGTGAGAACCTGAATCATTACAACGACCACGGCATTATTTGCGTAGATATTTCACCCGATCGCTCGGGAGTTGGAGCTGTGCCAGCCGCGCCGCAGAAACCCGCGTCATTGGCCAACTCTTGCGTGGAACTCACTGTAGAATGGAAGTTACTTGATAGAGTTGATTATATTTCTAACGTATAGGCCTAATAATGGTGATGCTATAACTGGTCACAAGACAGCTGTATAACAAATTAACTAATCACAGTAGGCTAAAAGATTGCACATTGTTACTTAGGCCTATATGAGAATATAAAGATTAACACCATATAATATTGTAAACGTTAATGGTAACATTCTTGGATTTCCTAGACTATATTGAGGGCATAAGGTGGAAAGATCAACTTACATAAATAAACTATTCTCACATTACATAAAAATGAAGTTTATTAATATATGTTATGTAGTTCATAATATATATATCTGACTTATCCATAACTTGTAAAGCAGCAATAACAATAAACTATTCATTATTCATTTCTCTGAATTTTATTTAGCCTATAGCCAAGATTCTTTCCTTATTTTATACCATGTATCACCATTTTTCTGAGATATAGAATTCTGGACCAGGGTACCCATAGCCTCATGAAGACGAGGAGCCACTTGATAAAGAAATAGCGGCTTCAGTCATGAAGACCACCATCTGCCAATGTAGAAGAATGGAGGAAGAAGATGCAACATGGGTAGTAGGCCTTGTCCCCTCATGGGATGAAGTTCTCGACCATTAGTATTACAGTGCTTTCACTGTACGACTTGGCCGGCAATCGCACGGGCCGACTATCCGTGACTCATGCATCAAGCGCCCAAGTGATGCCTCGTTGTCTCACCGCTGAAGTCTAGCATGTGATCTGATTGCGTTCACACGTGAATAATTATTACAGCATTGTTTGTGTTTTTTATGGTTAAAGTAGTTTTTAGTTTTGCTTGAAGTGTTTTAAAAATGCCACGACATAATTATACATTAGAACTACTGCGTGTGAATAGCAATTTCCTCAAAAGGTGCCGTAGATGTAATGATGCAGAAGGACGGCATTTCCGACATGTCCTGTGATAAGGTAAGTTTGTATTTTTATTTTATATTTTCATATTTTATTGTGGTTACAATTACAGAAATATATACTATTCGCCGGGAGTACCGTGATATGTCATGCGCCTGGCCCCGCATGCGGTTTATCTGTGTCGGTGGAGCGGCCCTTGCGATTGCCGGCCAAGTCGTACGGTGAAAGCACTGTATAACCATCAATAAGCCATCCAAATCCAATGATTTCCCTATATTCCTCCATTAGGTTCTGCTTTTTGTCTTGGTTTCATGTTTATTTTATCATAATTAGGTAGTTGATAAAATATTTTCCTCAGCAACTGCAATTTAAGAATGATTAGCAAGTCCATGCAAATCTTTCGCACTTCGCCCCTTTTGATAGGTGCCCAGGAAAACTAGGCATTTAGCTAACTAATAAATTCATTCTTATACATTCACAAAATACAGTATACGGTTGAATTAAGAGCAACATATGAACTGTATACTGTGTTTTGTGAATCTGTATGAGTGAATTTATTAGTTAGCTAAATACTTGGTTTTCTTGGACTATTATCAAAAGGGGTGAAGTGCGAAAGATTTGCATGGATTTATAAGTCATTCTTAAATTGCAGTTGCTGGGGTAAATATTTTATCAACTACCTAATTTTGACAAAATAAACATGAAACCAAGGCAAAAAGCAGAACCCAATGGAGGAATGTAGGGAAATCGTTGGATTTTGGTTGGCTTATGGATGGAATTATGTTGGAATTCGGATGGCAACAGTTGGCATTCTGTTGGCATTACAATGATGGCCCAACAGATCGCCAGCGAACATTCCCAACTGTTGGGATTTTGTTGGATATTGGTTGGCTACAGTTGGCAATTGGTTGGGTAAAATGCACTTTGCCAACGGAACCCCGACGGACATTCCTAACCGTTAGCCAGCGAAACATGGCGATCATTTCCCAACATTGGCCCAACGATCTGTGCTACTAGGGTTGTGCAGGCTGTGCCGGTTTAACAACACGTATATCAAGCACATACAAACCATTTCTGGCATGTCCAGTCATCATTGTTTTTTTCAGTGTCTTTATCTTCAAGTACAACACTTTTGTCATCTAGTTTTGTACGAAAACCTCGTGGTGCAGCTGCTTTCACAGAGAACAAATGAGCACTTGCTTCAGGAAGAGTTCACTAAAAACTTTTTTTAATAATGCATGTTTTTATAGTATTGAGGAATACTGCAATCATGTCCGTATTAGTCACTAAGTCATACTCACAATTCCATCAGAGACTCATCAGTTAAATATCTAAAGTTTTGCATTTTGTAATATGTATTATTAGGTGTACCACTATTTGTAGATTATTGTATTATTTGATGTACTAGTTGTAGATTTCTGTATTATTTGTAGATTATTGTATTACTCTAATTTGTATTGGGTCGAGTACCTCGATCTACACTGTCCCATATCAGTGTATATTGGGCAAGATAACACTTTGCGACCCAGCCGGCTCCCCTTTCCATCGGCCCGGTCGCCTTCTCCGCCAGGCAGGCTTCCCCTCCGCCTACCGCGCATCGTCCCGCGCGCATCTACCCCGCTATTGCTCTTGCCGGCCGCTACTAAGCGCCGGTAATGCAGCTTCCTGTGTTAAGCCGCAGCTTACTCTAATGATTGCCTTGCACCATACATAATATTTCACAATGCTCACACCTCGTTTTCCAAGCGAGATCCTTTCCTAATTTTGTATAAGTTTCAAAATATTGTTTATTTCCAGTGATGTGATGTGTGGCACCACTGTCACAGTACCAACTGTCTGCTTCAACCATTGAAATGAATACTAACTAATAATAGTGGAAAGGTGCGCTCGAGTTGAGCATTAGATATAGATTAGTCTTTGCTGTAGTCTGTTATTGTTTTCGTTCTTTTCTTGCACTCTACGATGTGGTATTTCCCGCACTTTTTATCACATAAAACACATATGCAGGTTCCAGACGGCTCGTGGAACTTCTTGTTTGTGCACATTTTGTGGTGAAACCCGTGTACTGCGAGTCTTGTTGTAACGTGTCTCTGGGGCTTGCATTCTTTGGTCCAGCTGTCTTCCAGCATGGCTGATGTGGTGTAGAAATCTAGGTCGATTTCCCTCCTCTTCTTGCTCCTTATGTTTATTACCTCTTGGTATGGTCCTGTGGATGGCAGCCAGTGCTGTGATCTTATGTCCTCTATGAAATAGGTCTCCCTCAAGAGTTCATATACCAAACGGGATGGTGCTGTTCGTCCTACTCTGAGTATTTGTTTCATGAACATTGATTTCACTTTTTCTATCGTTATCAGGTCTCCTATTTTCAGTCTTTCCCATATGATCTCTATTCCATATGTTGCGATTGGCGCCACTGTCGTTCTGAATAGTTTCATTGCTGTGTTTGTCGATAGGTTGGCTATATTCGGGATATTGTATGAGGCTCTGATGGCTGCTGCCGCTCTCTCTTGAATGTGCATCCTGAACGATGTTGTTGTTGTTTGCATTGTAATTTCAAGGTATTTGTATTTCCCTACTATTTGGAGTGGCTCATTGTATAGTGTTATTGCATCTCTGGGTGAGGATTTCCCTCCTTTCCTGAAGTTCATTTGCACTGTCTTCTCTTTGTTTATATCCAGGTTGTTTTTCTCCGCCCATGTCTCTAATCTTTTCATTGCCTTTTGCACGTCCTCCTTTTCTGCGGATCCTATCACCATATCGTCTGCGTATAGTATCATGTCTGCTTTCGTGTTTTTCTCCATTATGCTAGTCACGTCTGCGGTGTAGATGTTGAACAGGGTGGGGCTCATGGGGTCCCCTTGGAGTACTCCATTTGTTTGGATGATCTCTTTGGACACTTCGACATTGTTGTTTATCTGGATCATGTTTCTTTGTAGGCAAGCTTCTATTGTTTTCACCAGGTAGTCTCCCTCTCCAATCATGGCTTTGAGTTTCTTCATTAAGTTCTCTCTGTTTATTGAGTCGAACGCCTTTCTGAAGTCGATGAAGACTGTATAGTACTTCCCGCCTGGGTGTCTCAGAGTGTCATCTATCTGGTCCATTAAGTGCTTCACTGCTTGCACTGTGCTCCTGCCCTTCATAAATCCAAATTGGTTCTCCGGGATGTGTTCCTCGGCCACTTTTGTTAGTCTGTTGTTGAGTATCTTTGTGAATACTTTAAAGGACGCATTTTCTAGCGCTACTCCTCTGAAGGAGTCTGGTGATGCTCTGTCTCCTTTTCCTTTGTAGAGTATCTTTAGCGTCGCGGTTTCCCACTTTTCTGGTATCCTTCTTGTCTGTATACATTTGTTCATCAGGTCCTTCCAGAATTCTTCTAGGCTTCCAAGGGAGTCCTTGAGATGTTCCATGTATATGTTGTCTGGACCAGCGGCTTTTTTGTTTCGCCCTTCTCGGAGTGCTTTTCTGAGTTCAGCTGTTGTTATTGGTTCTACGTTATGTGCCGATTCTGCTATTTCCATGTCGTATGCTCGGTCCTGTTCTTGTTTGTTTAGTAACTTTGAGAAATGCTTTTCCCATTCCTTCATGTGTATTTCTCCTGTTGCTGGTGTGACTCTCTTCTTTAGTGCTATGAATGGATCTGATTTTGCGTCTTCTGCTAGTTTCATTGCTTCTCTCTCTATGTAGTCCGCTTTTTTCTATCTGATTGTAGCTTTGTATTTCCTTCTTTTTTCTGCGTACGTGGCTAGGTCTGTCTGTCTTTTTTGTGTTCTTGCTCTGTGTAGTGCCAACAGAGCTTCTTTTCTCTCTTTGTAGCACTGTTGGTCGAACCATATTTGTGCCTTTCTTCCGTTATTTTTCTGCGCGGCTCCTCGTATTAGGTCCGTAGCTATTTCCAGGGCTTCCTCCAGTTTTCCGTTCCCTATTAGCTCCCTTGCCTTCTCGATGCTTTCTTCTCTCTCTCTAATTTTTCCTTGTTGTATTTTCCTGGTGTATATACTTGTCCCTTTCGCTTCTTTCCTCCTTTGCTTGGTTTCTAAGTTGAAACTTGTCATTATTGGGATGTGTTTTCTTATGGGGGCCGCTGCTGAGTCCCAGAGTCCTTCTTGTTTGGTTAATTTTAAGTTTTTTCCTTTGTAGAAAACTAAATCTATCGTGCTGGATCCATTATGAGCGAAATAGGTCGGCATGTTTTCTTCATTCGCGAGACTGTAGCCATCTTCTTCCAGGGTCTCCAGTAAGATGTGTGTTTTTGCGCTTTGTTTGTCGAGCCTGCAGTTGAGGTCTCCGGCGAGTATTACATTTTTATCAGCTTTTGTCTGTTCGATGGCTGTTGATATTATGTCAATTAGGTTTTCGATGGGTGCTGTCGGTTGGATATATATGCCTATTATCGTAACTGTGGCCGTTCTTATTATTACCATATTTTCCTCTTTGACGATTTTTTTCTATGTCTCCCGTCTTCCCCTTTATGAAGCATGTGACCCCTCCTGTTGGTCTTCCTTCTGTCTGTGTCGCTAATGCATGTATGGCGTAGTAACCTTGCAGTTCGATGGGTTCAGTGAGGAAGGTTTCTGTGAGGATCATTACATCCGTATTTTCTCTTGTCTCTTGTGATAGATGGGGTAGAATGCTTTCCAGTTTGTCGTTTACTTTCTCGATGTTTATTTGTATCTGGTTGGCTTCTCCATTGCTTGGATCTACGTATTGTGTTGTTTTTGTTGGGGATGTCTCTACTTGTTGGTCCGTGTTCAGTGGTTCGTCCGGTTCCTCGGTAGATTGTGTGCAATGCTGCTTGCCTCCTGCAGCCGCCGGAGTGTGGCCAAGAGATGGCGCCACATGTCCCGCTATGGAGCTCTCTGGTTCTTGTGTGTTGACAGTTTTTCTGTTCCTAACCTCGTTTCGTTGTTTCTCTTTTTCGTTCATATTCTCTTCTGATTGGGTTTTCGTTGTTTCAATGTAGTTGCGAATGATTCTTACCGCTTTTTGTATTTCCTCCTTCGCTTCCTTTTTCATATAGCCTCCTGCTTCTGCTATTTCTTCTATACTTTGTAGAGCGCTTTCTAGCTGCTGTTCCTTCTCTTCCGCCATATTTTATTTTATTTAATGAATACTAACTGTAATGCCTTCTGAATGAGAGGAATGTGAGGCTTCTTGTGCGACTAGTCATGTCTGGTCCTGCATGGAAGAAACCTCGTACCTGCACGCGAGAGACCATTAAGTTAATAGGATTTTCTCGATTTCATTGGCTTTTTTTGAAGTGAAACTTCTTTAGCCGCGGTAGAAGTAAATCGAGAGCTTGCGTTACGCTCAAAATTGTCACGCAATTAGAGCTCTTTTCTAGTCTCGTGGCGCCTGTCCTATATGCCGTCCGGGGAGCGGGGAGCGGCAAACAAACCAATCCGGAGCGCTGTGAGAAGACAGTGAAAGAAAGAGACAGACGATACTTATACAATGTTGCCGTTGCAAGTGGCGGTGCGTTTAAAATCAAAATCCATGAAATAGGCCTATAGAAATTCATAATTATGAGGTTTATTCATTAGATTAATTGTAATTAATTGGCCTACCAGTGTATATATATTCGTTCATTTAATGGCACAGTTAGGTAACCGACGTTTTGCATAGTCATTTAAGGGTTGCACATGTCCGGCATATAAGTTATCGAAGCTATAACAAGTTATACAAACTTATATACTACAATTTCTGTAGTAGCATAGCATAGAAAAAATAAACATTCTGTCAACCTCTCCATTGTCATCTATTCATTTGACGGTGCATCCATCCGTACGGTAACATTTAAAGTACCGAATGTTGTGGTTATTTGTTAAGTATCCATGTTATATCTCAACACAGACATGATGTTAATATCGAGAAACGAGAATGAATTGTTGCCTAACAAATGAAGCAATGTACGTAAACAAATTTACAATTCAACATATTACCGCTAGGAAAAGAATTATGAGACATCTCTAGCCAGAATAATTATATTTGAAATTTATAAATCACATGTTACAACCGTCAATTTACAAGAATAGGATAAAACAGTGTATTTACGTGTATTTCCACAGGTATGAGAAATCCATTCTTAAAAAATTCAGTAGGCCTACATTGACAAATTTCTCTACCTAAATCATGGGCATTACAAACATTTCGAATATTGTGATGTGGAAAAGAAGCCTTAAAAATGTGACAAATACAGAAAATATCCCAAACTTTTCACCAATTCACAATTTTGTGTAAACAAAATTATTCAGATCCACCTTTGTGGCGTAGCGGGCCCGGGTTCGAATCCTGGTCGGGACAAGTTACCTATGTGGGTTTTTTCCAAGGGTTTTCCTCACCCGTGAGACAAATGTCGGGTAACTTGAAGACTTTGTGGTCCCCGGGTATCATCTGACCGTCATTATCATCTTTATCCTATCCTCGCCTTGTTCGAAGTGCATGTGTGTGTGAATTGTGTGTCTCGTCCTATGTGTTCGTGTTGTTGGGTTGATCACTCATCCGGGGAGGCCCTCCAAGTCCTTGTCTTGTCAGAAAGGTATGAATGTGTTTGTGATCCAAACTCTAATTCTCTCCCGAAGGTTGCAGCACTATAAGGCCCGGGCGGCATGGGTCGCATAAATGAACCTACAATGGAGAGAGGTAAAAGCAAGGAAAATAATCTAAATAGGCCTATATCTCACTGTTTTAAAATTTGATGCTAATTAGGGACATTGACGTCTGTCTGAAATAGTGTTCTTATAGGTGGAAACGACCTTTCAATGTCACATGTAATGAGGATAAATTCTAAGAAAGGAATCTTTTCTGAGGATCACAGGAGGATCAATGACGCTTGCCTTAGAGTTGAGACGGTCAGTAAAACCTGTCATTGTGCGGTGATGTGGTCTTGTCAAAGGCTTATACAGTTTCTGGAATAATTCTGTGAAAACCCATTTAAAAGGTGCTTTTAGCTGTTGTTGTGGTGCACCACAAAAGTGAAAAATTTGTGTAATTACATAGAAATCTCGGCTGTAGTTATGCCTTTTGCATGCCTTGTACAGTAATTCCGAATGCAATTTATATTGTAAAAATATGAAATTTGCCGTTATCGTTGGTGTGGAAGCAAACTATTATATTTATAAAAGCATATTTAGTCCGAAAAGCCAACATTTAATAACAAAGAATATTGTCGGTTAAAAACTGGTTGTTTCCAAGCTCTCTGGCTTCGTACCGCGCCCAGTTCGATGAAATGCTATGTGTGCTTAAGTGGAATAGTTATAATTATGTCTAAAGATTTACAGGCATAGACTATTAGGTACGAATATTTTGGCAGAATGGAGACTATTAAAAATCTTAGCACTACACAAAATTCGTTAAATGACGAAAACACAACAAACAATTACAGCGAATTATTAGAAGCATCTGACAAAACAAGATTTACCTTACCTTACTCAAATATCCGCGGCAAAACACTCATCATCGCCATCAAGACAGTCTTGAGAAATTTCGTCGTCACTTGACTCCTCACTGTGGCTGTCGTCACGAAGATCTATGATGATCTGGTCCATTGCTGTATCCAACACCACATCTCTTGCGTAATCTTCATCTTGAATTCTTTCCGCATGTGACACGCAAGCCATCCAATCTTCTTTTGTGACTTTGTCCAGCTCCTCTTCCATTAAAACCTGGACGTCTGCTAATTTAAATGTTTTATTCCTTTTCCCCACAGCGCTTTTAACTTTTCCCCAAATAAGTTCAATGGGGTTGTACTGACAGTGATAAGGCGGCAGCCGAACAATGGTGTGACCCCTGTTGTCAGCAAGGGTATCTATTTCATACGACTTTGCCTTAGGCTTATATTCCTTCACGATGGACAACAGTTCGGGTCTGGTAAGAGTGATGTCATGTGGAATATTCTTATCTGATAGCCATGTAATAATATCAGCTTTGCGGGAGTTTGTCGTCGGTATTCTTTCTAACTGAACCGAATGGTAGCTGGCATTGTCCATTACTATAACTGCATTGCTAATATTCTTCTGATCCAGTGTATCTAAAAACTTCATAAACCATTCTTTAAACACCACAGAGTTCATATCAGTATGGTAATCGTCAGATGTCGGTTTTGATTTTGGTCTGAAAACTAATTTAGATTCCTGGAGAAAACCTGTGTGGCTGGATCCTACATGGCAGACAATAATTCGACCTCCTTTTCCTTCGGGAATTTTTAAGCCCCCTGCATCATCATTGTCTTGCCAGATTTTCGTGGGTGCGTAATTTTGGTGAATATATGTTTCGTCCAAATAAAATATATGGGGCGAAGGATCCTTTTTTCTTAGATTTTGCATTTTGCGCAAAAAAGTTACCCTAGATGTAACGATATCGGCTCTTTCCATCAGAAACCGTCTCCCATCGTTGCTCTTCTTATATTTAAAACCCATCGATTTCAATATTCTCCACAACGAAGAAACTCCCCATTGAAAGTTTATTTTTTCCTCCAAATCAATGCGTAGTTTGTTGAGAGTTGGATATTCACCCTTCACATAATAACTAAGAATAGTTCTTCTTATGACATCTTTGTCGAACCCGTCGATTGTCTTAATTACATTTCTCCTTTTAATTTTTTTGCGCGGCGATTCAAATGTCACGGAGCCCGACGATTCAAGACTGTCTTTGCTTTCCTTCACGATTCGTTGGACAGTTCGCCTACTGACTTGGCAAGCTTCCGACACTCTCTGTTGCACTTTATGTACATTTGTTAAGGGGGCATTATTTTCTGCTTCCCTTTGAAAATAATCATGCACATTATTGATAATCTTTCTGGCTTGACTACGGACTACAGAATTCTTGTTCGCCATTGAAAGATTTTTACACTACAATATTACAGTATATACAACACGACACAATATATACAATGTACACAATATATACAATATGATACACTATACACTATAAATAATAAAATACACTACGTTTAGATAATAAAACACGAGATAACTATTCAAAATAACGATAATCCTAAAAGGTGAAATAAGCTCTTTTTTTTAATGCTGTACTGTATTGAACACACTGTAAGCAACAAAACTAACTGGCAACGCAGCAACTGAGAGAGCGAAGTGAACGTGAAAAATTCATCTTGCTACTGAGTAACTCTCAGAGCCACCGCTAGGTGATCGGTTGTGTGATTGGTCAGAGGTGTATTCCCCGCTCTCCACTTCCCCGGACGGCATGTAGGACAGGCGCCAGGAGACTAGAAAAGAGCTATAGTAGGGTGTAACGGAACGGACTGCAAGAAAACAATCAACTCAATGATTTGGCTTATCCAAAATTTAAAGAATAAAAAAATTAAAACATTGAAAATCCAAAATTTAAAAAATCTAAGAATTCAAAAATCCAAAATTCAAAAATAAAAAATTCAAAGATCCAAAATTCAAAAACCAGAATTTTAAAAATACAAAAATTAAAAAGTAATAAAGCCAAAATTTAAAAATCCAAACATCCAAAATTTAAAAAATCAAAGATCCAAAATTTAAAAATCCAAAATTTTAAAAATAAAAAATCCAAAATTTAAAAAACAATAAATCCAAAATTTAAAAATCCAAACATCGAAAATTTAAAAAATCCAAGATCAAAAATTTAAAAATCCAAAATTTAAAAAATAAAAAATCCAAAATTTAAAAAATTATATATTCAAAATTTAAAAATCCAAACATCAAACATTCAAAAATCAAAGATCCAAAATTTAAAAATCCAACATTAAAAATCCATAATTTAAAAATTCAAAATTTAAAAATCTAAAAATCCAAAATTAAAAAGTCGAAAATCCAAAATTTAAAAATTAAAAAATCCAAGAATTAAAGAAATTTAAAGATCTAAAATTTAAAACTCCAATATTAAAAAATCCAAAGTTCCAAAAATTAAAAAAATTAAAAGATAAAAAATTAAAAGAATCCAAATACCAAAATTTAAAAAGTCCAAAAACCCAATATTAAAAAGTCCAACAATCCAAAATTGAAAAAACCCAATAATTCAAAATTGAAAAAAATCAAAAAATTAAATAAGTTTCACTTCTGTCGCGTGGCGTTCCACGCACACTTTTTTTTAAATGTTAGAACTGTTCATCCTTTTCATTGCAAAAAATAAATCAATAAATAATCGAGCAAATTATTTAAATGTTTAATTTTCTCCTATACATATTCCCTGTTGCAACATAGCTGCTTACAGCTTTCAAAATTAGGCCTATTGTATTCTTTGTAGGCTGATAGAAGTTTATGCAATTAATTACAACGTGTTTCTCATATCAATATACGTGAAAAATGAATTAACGTATTTATCTGTGTATTTTTATAAGTGGTACATGTTTGGATATTTGCGGGGATACTGTGGTAATTCTTTTTAACTAGTAGATAAATATAAAATGAAAAGGGGAAATTAAACATTTAAATCATTTTCTCGGCTATTTATTGATTTATTTTTTGCATTGAAAAGGATGAAAAGGTCTAACATTGTTTTAAAATGTGAATGAAATCGAGAAGGTCCTAATAACTTAATGGTCTTTAGCGTGCAGGTGCTTGGTTTCTTCCATGCAGGACCAGACGCAACTAGTCGCACAGACAGGCCTCACATTTGGCCATTGAGCTAGAATAGAACAGCAAGTGAGGCCGACTGTTTCGACTAGCTCCGCCTGGAAAATCTGGCAAGAAGCTATTGCGAATGCGGCAAGCAATACATTGGACATACCCAACGCCACCTTGGAACAAGGCCGCAACACGGAACGAGTGACGTCACAGCAGGGGTCCGACTACTTCGCGATATCCTCCAAGTTCGTACGGAAATATTTAATCAGCGGATGATTTATTTTACTAGTATTTTTGCATGTTGAATATAAATGAAGCACTTTTGTATATTTAGGCCTATGCATGGCAATTTTCGTTTTCATTTTAAGGAACTAAAGAAACCTGTCCTGTTGCCGTGTTATAAAATATTCTGCAAGTTTCCTCCTCATGACATCAAAGTAAAACATTTTCAGTTATTTACAATTTTACTTTTGCAATTTCGTTTATGCTATTGGAATTTTTTTCATATTTCTAACTATATTTTCGGATTTCCGCCAGATTGAAAATAAAAATAAAGGAAAATAACACTCTGTACATTGCATAACATATGAAATCTTAAAGCCTAATTACAAATATATTTAGTACACTTTATTTGCCTTGAAATAAGGCAAGGAAATAAGACTCAAGGAAAGGGAACATCACATGATTTAAAAAAATAACACAACATTAATGTCATTACTCTTTAATACAAAGTTGTCAGGTGTGCTTACAAATACATTTAGTAAAATTATAACTTTATAAACTAAAAAACCCTGTCCTGTTGCCGTGATATAAAATATTCTGCAAGTTTTATCCTCATAACATCAAAGTAAAACATTTTCAGTATTTAGGCCTACAATTTTACTTTTGCAATTTCTTTTAAGCTATTAGAATTTTTAGCATATTTCTAACTATATTTTCGGATTTCCGACAGAATGAAAATAAAAATAAAGGAAAATAACACAACAGTACATTGCACAACATATAAAAGCTTACAGCCTAATTAAAAATATATTTTGTACACTTTTTTTTTGCCTTGAAGTATATAAAAGACAAGGAAAGACAAGGAAAGGGAACATCACATGATATAAAAATATAACACAACATTAATGTCATTATTCTTTAATACAAAGATGTCAGGTGTGCTTAGAAATACGGTACATTTAGTAAAATTTATATAGTAGATTTATAAGTTTAAATTATCATATTACCATAAAAACAGCCTGTGGAGAAGAGATAGGAAAAAATGATCTGAATAATGCAATGAGGTCCATAGAATGCCTGATACGGAAAGCTACAGTAACGAAGATACTAGGGTCCCGAAGAGCAAAATCATGGTTCGACTCAGCTTGTTATAATAAGAGAAAAGCAGTAATAAACAACTTACATAAAGCACGTGTCTCCCGAAGGGAAGAGGATCTGTCGCTATACAGTCAATCAAGAAGGGAATACAAAGCCCTCCTGATAAATAAAAAGGAAGACTACATGGAAACACAAACAGCAAAGATAATAGAGGAAGCACAGAGAGACCCTTTCAAAACACAAAGGCCCTGAAAGCCAATATGCCCACATACAATACAAATGGAGACATGGGTGGACCACCGTATGAATGACCTACAATGTTTCCCCCTTTATAATCCAATTGTGGTTTCAAATGAATTTCATCCATCAGAACAACAATAATCTTATCGTCACCATTTAGTAATGTCATTTTTTTTAGCAAGATACTTCAGCAAATGTTCTGGGTTCTGCTCCAGTATAGGTGTAGTTGAAAGTTTACTACATAACCTTGATATAGTCATAGGACAAGGCATAGCGATGAGACCACTGGGGTGATATGGAGTGCACAAGTGACCAGAATACTAATGTGTCCCAACTATATCTTGCCTTCGATTTTTTACAGTTTATGAGATTATTATCTGATTATCTGGCAATTTTAAAGCTAAACCGCTTAGAATATCAGCCACAAAAACAATGTTGTCTTCAATGCTTGTGCTTTCCACATTCATGAATTTTAAATAAACATTATTTAAAAGAAAACATAAATCAGATGTGGTACTTACAGTGGTTGGCATTGTAACATTTTGTATCGACTGATCTGTATGTCATTTACATGCACTGACAGGCTGAGTTTGTCATCGATTATAGCATGACAAAGAACTTTAGGATATGGCACATATAAAACACAGGGACATTCCTTCTTCAGGTCACAATCACTGATTATATTATACAATTCAAGTGAACAAATTGAAGTTTTCTTCATATGATTTTCCTGGTTCAATATACTTTCTGCTACAGCTGCATTCAGGAAAGCATTCTCCAATCGTTGTCTACGATCCTCTGGGTCTTCTCTGGATGTTGATGGAGTCGACAAGTAAGTAGGGCATTCAGGCAAGATAGAAGGTACTGCACCTGATGAAAAAAAAAAGATTAAGCATAGGCCTACATAACCTTGTAGTAGACAAAGTATCAAAGACAGGTTCTGGTAAAAACTTAAGAATTCTGAATTTGTGTTTTATCCTTAACAGAAGCTTTAGGCAGAAAAACGGCAATGAAGTCCTAAGATTTAACAAGAGCAAGGAGTAGATAATGAACCTTTTAACACAATTGTATTTGGGAATTAGGCCCTACTAGGGGACTAGGGTGAGACCGATTCTACTCTTATTCCTAGGCTTCTTAGTAATCTGAACAGGATAGCTTAAAAAAAGGAACCAACCTTTTCTCAAGCGTGGCCGATCCAATGGTGCAGTTAATAACGTTCCAGTTTTTGGGTCGTATACTGATGTAGTCCTTTCAATATCACATGGATTGAAATTTAATTCACACACCTGAAAAGAATCGAGAAGTGCCGATAATAGGCCTGTGGAACAATTCTAGGTTATGTTACATACCTAAAGTAAATAGGTAGTTCCCAGTTAATATTAAATGCAGTTTTAAAATAATCTGAAAATATGCCTATTTTGATACATCAAAGCCTAAATAGGCTTATTCAAGTACAAAATGCACAATCTGCATCTAAATGTGGTAAATATTAAAAACACTTCAAATGTTCAACTCACCACAGAATTGGGACGTGGATTCAATTCCTTCACAAGCTGCCGTGCAATACTTCTTCATATATTTTATGTATATATGTAAATATATACTTATTAAGAATGCATAGGAATCGACCAACTTAATTTTTAAATAATTCTTTTATCTCCGAATGCAATTAAAACTCTTCACCACGCGAGCTTACACATACAACAGTACGCCATAATAGGACCCCTAGCCGTGACGTCACTGCTTTTCTGGTCAAGCGTGTTGCGGCCTTGTTCCAAGGTGGCGTTGACATACCGGCCGCACAGTGGAAGTGCGCTGCAAGGAACATGCCCGTAATATCCGGCTGTTTTATCCAGATAAATCTGCGGTAGCGGAACACGCCATCAACATGGGACACCGTATCAAGTTTGGTGAAACGGCTATTCTTGCCAGGTCTTCAAACTTCTGGGAGAGAGTGGTGAGGGAAGCCGTGGAGATCCGTTTGGAACCAAACAACATGAATAGAGACAGCGGTATCCAACTAAGCCCTGCCTGGTTCCATGCTATTGAGTCGCTCAGGTCCATACGAGCCAACCGCACACCTTCCAATGAACCACCAGAGTAATTAAAAACATTGGCCCTCATTTGGACCGTGTTTCCTTTTTTTTTCAATTTTTTCTCGTTTCCACCACCACCTATATAATAATAATTTATTTTCACTACCTATTGACCGTTGGCCCTTATTTGGACCGATTCTACTTCTCTAATTTTTCCCTCCTGTTCTTACAGCACCCATCTGTTTCCTGATTGGTTGGTCTTCAACAAATCCTTTCTCCAATCCGGATGTCCCCATTCACAGCAGTCCTATAAATACACGCCATCTAATCCCGGCATTTCATTCTCCTTGACAATGAAGCCTCAGTTTGGTTTCGAAACGTCGGAATTAATCCAATTCACCACCTGGTTAGTAGCCCGGGAAAATATCATATAAGAAGCTATTTGTCTGCTCAGCAAGAAATGTCAAGTAGGCATATATGCCTGAAAATTTATTGCGATAGAGTGAACATTACCTTACCTTTACCTCCAAATATTTTATTTTTATCAATACGAATGGTTTTACCCGTGACTTCTCTTTCATTATGTAAGTCTAACCGACAAAATCGCGCGTATTCAATACAACATTTATTACTAGGGCCCAGATTCTTATCTTTTAAACTATTTTATTCCTTGCTAGTTAAGTGTGATATTTGAATATAATTATTCGTTTCATTGTCAAGAGTTACGTTAAATTAATATTACGTTGAAATGTTTAGAAATTAAAATATATTTGATATTTGATAACACTTTTAGGCAGTACCAACTGCAATCGCTCACATTAGCTATTTACATCAATACACATCTTTAAGAATCTAAGCTATGAATATTTACAATATTACAAACTTAATTACATTAATCAAAATTATTCTAAGTTATACTAATGCCATAACCCAAGTGACACTAAATGAGTAACATATACTTGCAGATTACACAAGTAGGCCTAATTACTTCAGCTAAGTTGCTCTATTCTATTTGTAAATCTGATTCTAAGTATTCTTTAACATTATAAAGAAGGATTTTGTAAAGCTAGGAATATAGTTTGTTGTGAAAACAAATTTGGGGACATTTCCTTAAGTTTATATGGTATTTTTTATATAATGTTGTCCCAAATTTATTTTGATTTCTGGTCTGATAAATAAGAGCTTCGTGTTTGATAGATTTTTATGTTATATTTTACTAATGACAAGACATAAAAAATATACAAATTTATTATTGTTAGTAAGCCTGTCTCAATAAATAGTGGTTTGCAATGCTCTATTTTTTTAGCATTGGTTATTATTCTAATTTTTTTCTGGATAAATGATACTTGATTAATTCCTACACCATTTCCCCATAGGCTACTACTAGATCACACCTTATTACGCTATGAAAAAATGCATAATAGGCAGTCTAATAAATAATACTTGATTAATTCCTACACCATTTCCCCATAGGCTACTACTAGATCACACCTTATTATGCTATGAAAAAATGCATAATAGGCAGTCTTTACATAGTCTGAAGATACTTACTTACTTACTCAATGGCAACAGACAATTCCTAAGCAAGCTAAATGAATATTATCTGTTTTATGGAACCCGAAGGTTCATTGCCGCGCTTACTTCAATCCTATTCTGCGCTATCTCCATCCATCCATCACTCGCAAATCCTACTTCCCTTGAATCTATCCTAATGTTGTCCTCCCACCTGCATCTAAGTCTTCCAAGTGGTCTATTCCTTTCGGGTCTTCCCGTCAATATTTTTTAAATATGTCTTTCTTCCCCCATGCGGGCAACATGTCCAGCCCATTTCATCCTCCATGATTTAATTAGCTTTACTATATCCGGTGACGAGTACAGGTTATGAAGCTCGTCATCAAGCCGTTTTCTCCAGTCCCCATTTTCATCTCCCTTAGGCCCAAATATTTTCCTAAGCACCCTGTTTTCGAACACGTTTAGATTTGTTCTTCGCGAAGAGTAAGCGACCATGTCTCACATATTGTTTCATATAATACAACCGGCAGGATAATTGTATTATAAATTTTTATTTTTGGATTTGTGGAATTAAACGAGAAGATAAGAATTTTTTACCTGCATAAAAACTAGCATTTCCTGATTTGTGTCTACACTTAAATTCGGCCTTAATATTATTTGTGTCTGTAATTATTGCTCCCAGATAAACAATTCTGTAATCTACTTATTAAATAGATTACACATGAGAGCCTTTTACAAATACATCTAATCTAAGTTAATCAGTTTCAGTCATTACCTACCTCAGCTCATCCTTTTATGCAAAACTAAGTCTGCCCATTGTTGTGTTTTTTTTAATTAGTTCTTCGCTTTTTCCATGCATTGCCATCCTACCTGAATTATGATATAGGCCTATCCTAAAAATTGCTAAAATCTGGATTAAGGATTAATTACTGAATATTATATTAAACGTTATTATCACAATAAAATACACTTAAAATGAATGATGACGATTTTGAAGTAGAACAATATATTTCAATTTCTAAAGATTTGAACGTAATACTAAATTAATGTAATAAGTGTAGTACTGAATACATGCTATTTTGTCGGTTAGGCCCACATGTATGAAAACGACAGAAGTCACGTAAAAACATACGTATTAATATTAATCTTAATTAAAATAATAACATACTTTAAATATATTAATATTAATTATTCTTATAATGTATGCAAGAAGAACTGTCTTACAATCATTCGTCAACAATATCTTCAATTTCCAAAACCAAACATGTGATAATTCCATACAAGAAAGGCGATTTGACGTTTCGTATTGAGCAGACAAATAGTTTCTTGCCATAGTTTCCGGGCGAGACTAGTCGAAAAAGTGGCCTCACTTCTTAGTACAGGGCCCAGATGGAATGTACCCAGAACACATAAAGCAGTCTACAGAAGCCCTCCTGGACACATGGACCTCCTTAATAAACAAATGTATAAAAACTGGCAACATACCAGAAAGCTGGAGACACTCTGAAATCAAAACATTATACAAAGGCAAAGGAGACACCAGAGATCCAGCAATCAGAGCCATATATACAATCAAAAACATCACCGCCTTGTCACTTGAAACGGCCTTATTCCTGTTCGAAGCCAAAATTGTCCCAATTCTCAGCTATGGACTAGAGATAATCTGGGAAAAATTGAGTGTAAACGATTTAAACTCATTAGAGAAGGTAAAAGCGCGCTTTCTAAAAGCCTCTCTCGGAATCTCCAAATACGCGCCCTCTAGACTTGCATATGTCCTTGCTAGGGAAACTTTTCTCCTGGAAGACATTAGGATAAAGATGGCCCTACCATCGACGCCAAATTGGACCCGCGCCCTGGCAGAGAGGAAAGAAAAACAAGAGGATATATGGCCTGAGTTCTACGGCACGGAGGCAATGATCGACAGAAACTGGACCCGGCCGAACCAGGAATTAAGGCGCCTGCTAACAAGCCTAGCTATCCATGGCTACCACCACAAAATTTGCAAGATTACACGATATCACGCCCCCGGCTGTGACTGTGTGTGCACATTGTGTGATGGTTTTTGTGACAGATACCATATACTCAAGTGCCAAAAGAGAGTGAAATCCCTAAAGGAATACAGCCAAACTAATTGACTCCTCTAAAACATTATCTATGCATGTTTATGCGCACTTCCTTTCATTCAATGCATTTGGCAGAGACTTTACAATGGTAGCAGTCATTCCAGTTAGTATACAGTTCAATGGCTTCAACCAGTGATCTCAATATATAAACAGGATACACAACAGCTGTGCTTTGGAACTGCATAAATCGTGACGTTCACTTTTTGTTAAGTTGGCTACTCCGTACGTATTGGTGAAGTGTGCTTCCTATGGTAAACGTATATTTATGAATGCGTTTTTGTTATTTTTCATGACAAAATGGTCAAATATTGCATGGCATATGGCTCCACAGAGCTCCAGAGAAATGGAAGTGGACTTAGGCCCCTTCCCCTAGCAAAAGCTACGAACACGACTATTTTTAACTTATTTTTCTATGGCTAGCCTTTTTGTCTTTCAGATCGTCTCCATGGGCTAAGCTATACGAAAAAATAAAACCCAGAATAAGGGAGCGAACTCATGTAGTATTTAATGTATTTATTTATTAAATACAAACATATATTAGTCCAAAAATATTAAGTTAACTAATTAGCAAAATACAAATATGTGCATAATTAAAAAGTAATGAAATGGGAAAATGGTCATGTTTAAATATGACAAAAATTAGGACATGTTCTATTTTTCATCATTTGAATGATGCATTTCAGCGCAGTATCCAACTACGCATCTCCTAGTAACCTCTCACAGCAGGAGACCAAAACATTGATAATAGGAGTAAATTTTTTGTAATTGGTAACACGTCAAATATGCAATATTTGTATTTAATACAAAAATTCCGATGAGCAAAAAAAGAGGTGGAACATTAATTTTTATATTAGGGTGGGGCATCACTAGGGGCCCCCATAGTAGAACGCCACTGGTCACCCACAGCGAACAGTACATTAAGCAGCAGACACCTGATTGCTATAATGTCAAGGTCTGGTGCACCCGTAAAATTACTAAAAGATGCTGTACCATCAGTCTTCAATTTTCCAGGACATCTTCAAAAAATTATTGTTGCAATAAGACAAGTGGTTCGTAATGTGGTTAGTAGTAGGCCTACTTTAGGTACCATGTAGGAATATAAATTATGCAATATGTCAGTCATGTAAATATAATTTAGTATTCTTATGCATGTAGGCCTAAATTTTTCATGCTAGTTTTTAATCGCAGAAATAAGAGGAAGCAGAAGTTTTTGTATAAGACCTCGCTGAAAATTATACGAAAATAGATAAACAGACACAAACAGATGACCTCCCACCATCTCCTATCAAAACAGAATTGAGAAAAAACAAAAGGCTACAGACGATTGTCTGTTGCAACTTGCAAGAACAAGAAGATAAATAGCATGGCTAATTAATTTCAGATTTGAAGAAAAAGGAACTTCTAAGTAGTATTAAGACTAAGTATTTTGAAATTTCATTTCAGTGGCTTCCCTTTGCGCTAGTCTACAGGAAGTATTAAAAAAAAATAATGTGAATTGTATCCAGTATAGTAACGGTACAGTTGAAGGTCACGGTTTATGCATTTCCAAAGCACTTAGCACAGATTTTGCCTATTCTCTTTATATATAGAAATGAAGCATAATATCGCAATATGTAGGCCTAATGTGGAGTTATTTTAAAATTTTAAATGCGAGTGTTTACAACTGTTTACCAATGCACATTCACGCCTGATTTAGATTAAAGAAATATTTTTACCAAATCATTACAATATGAAATTAGTTTTGTTATGTACTTAAAAAGCATAAAGTAGTTTATATTGAAACGCTTCATTCATAAAAGTTTTTAAAAACGCCAATACATCTTCATAATTCCATTAATACACATGAGTTTGTTAGAAGGAGATACGGGATAGGAGCTAAAGTATACATTCACTTTCATGGCGGACCGCGAACCCTGCCGTCACGATTTTTCATCATGCAGTGCTACCTCCAGTATGTAATAGAGCTCAATGGCTTCAACAGAAATTATTTACTGAGGCACCTAAAACACATGGTAAAAATGTAACATTCTCTTCATGCTGTTTTTGCCTAGTGCTGCCACCTGTCTTTTTCAACGGACACTCCGCTGCCCAGTGGCCTAACCGCTGACATTTACGACATGGAAATTTCTGTTTTGCACGTTCTACATTCTTTTTCGATTTTTCACTGTATAGCTGATTTTTCTTCACAGGGGCACAGCCACGTGCAACATACGCAGCTGATTCCACCGTAGCTTGGTCACGTAATTCAATCGTGCACAGTGTTTCAATCAACAAGTTCACCTTTTGATTTTCCGAAGGAATTGTATCCCACAAGTCTTTAAAATGATCGTAATCTTTTCCCAGCGCGGATAAAATTCGGCCATTTAAGATTCGTTCCGACAGAACATTTTCTTTGTGTTTCTTCAGTTCGTCGTTCAAATCAACAAAAAGCTTCTGCAATTTTGCTACATGCGTGCTAATATCGTCTTTGTTATCACGTTGAACAGTGGCGGCTCGTGACCGGAAAATTAGGTGAAGAGAAAAAAAGTGTGTATGGAATGCCACGCGACAGAAGTGTTTTAATTTAGGGATTTTTAAATTTTGGATTATTGGATTTTTTAAATTTTGGATTGTTGGACTTTTTAATATTGGGTTTTTGGGCTTTTTAATTGTGGATGTTTTATTATTAATTTTAGATTTTGAATTTTGGATATTTTATTTTTTAATTTTTTTATTTTTGAATTTTTTTATTTTTAAATTTTGGATATTTGGATTTTTTATTTTATAAATTTGGATTTTTGAATTTTGGATCTTTGAATATTTTTTTTATTTTATTTTGGTTTTTCGATTTTTTAATTTTAGATTTTTTAAATTTTGGATTTTGGGTTTTTTAATTTTTGGATTTTTGATAAGCCTAATCATTGAGTTGACTGTTTTCTGTGCAGCCCGTTCCGTCACAGATCACTAATTTCGTGACGATTTTGAGCGTTACATTAATTTCGTGACGATCTTGGAGTACTGGTTCTGTATTTTTACAGGACTCGTTGATACCAGCACCTTCAACAAGAGGGGTTTTAGCATAAATTGACACTGCACTATGATTTTCTCTACAGAAACTATTAATTAAAGTGAAGTCTTCTAATATTTCATTTTTCTTTAGTTATTAATATTATTTTTAAAAACGTGATCTCATGCTTCCTAAATATTGGAAAAGAATAAACTGTCCATGTTATGAACTTAACGACAGAACAAAATTGTCGACTGCTGGATTATCGCGCATGCGTGGACAACAACAGAACAATTGTCGACAGCTGGAAGGTCGCGCATGCGTAGAAGGCACCGTGGACGCTTGACTATTCCTATATGCAGAAAGAAGTAAATATCACGTGACTTCTTTACAGAGAAGTCTGGTGGAGACTGAGAGAACTGTTCACCTTCACTTGGTAGTCTGATCCCCTCAGTAAGAAGACAGTGGGATAAGCGAGAAAACGGCTGGTTTCCATGAGCCCACGCCCCCATTTTTAGTGGAACAGACTACCCATGCGTCTGGGAAGGTTCAGATTCAATGCTAGGAGGACAGAGGACTTGGGAGCACACTTGCCTCCTAGCGTTGACACCAGTCGTGGCGGGATATTCAAAATTGTAGAAATACATTATAGTAAAAACGAACATTCGTGATATGGAAAATAAACTTTAAAAATACGTATTGTAAAGGAAAAATACTGGTGAAGTGCTACTTCACCTACTTCCCCTGAATAGCCGCCACTGACGTTGAACACAAAAGAAGGCTTCAATCAACATGTTTAATCGTTGTGTACTGCTTCTTTCGAATCTTGCGTGTAACTTTTCCCACATTTCGCTTGCATGGCTGCATGTCAACACGAGCTCAGCAACGGCTTTTCCCAGCGTACCTGCCAACAAGCTTGAAGCCTTCGCATCGTCTTTCCGCCATTTTTGTTGTGCCTCTTGTTCGGCTGCAGTCGCACTTTCTGTAAGTTCAGGCAAATACTCTCAATAAGTAATACCGTCCACTCCCTGTCTTTTCCCGGGACACGCTACTACTAGCGCCGCCAGTGAGCAGGAATGGGCAGTTACTCCTCAGCTGAAGTTAACGTTTGTCTGTTGTGTTTTGTGTACGAAAGTATAATATAAATTCTAGTAAAACAGGGTGCCCACGGGGGGGAGGGGGGTGGGTTAAGACGCAGACTGCGTCATTGAAATTTCTGGGGGGGGGGGAAATATTATCGTGTTATGAATTTTCTGGCCGGGGGTTGAAAATTGTTGCAAAATTATACGTTATAAATAAAAACGGCCAAGTTCTATAACTTCAAAAGGTCTCTTTTAATTCTTTATAAAGATAAAGATGAAGAATTTCGACAGACATGGGCGTACCCGGGGGGGGGCGCAAGGAAAAAAATGTATATTATTAATTATTATCGTCAGGTGTTTTTCTTTTAAGACAATTATTATAATTGCAGAAGTTTTACCAAATCGACAACATGGAAGCAGAATCCACAGTGGATTAGGAAAGGGGGTTCAGACCCCCAAGAGTCAAAACCTAAAATTCTATATTTGTATTTAAAAAATATATTTATTTAATTAAACAAGATTTGTTGGTGTGTCAAATATGATATAGCAGTTATTTTCTTTTCATAACATAATGAGTAGGCCTATTATGTCCACTGTTCCATGTGCTATTTAACTTTTCTTATAAATAGTAATAAGTATTATAACTTAGGTAACAATTTCATGTTTAAGTTGCCATGTCTTAGAGTATAGTAAACAAATTTGCTGACTAGTTTTTCAGTGCTAAAATAGCGTAAAATATGATTTTCATTAGTTCAACCAGGCGCGGTTCTACCTATAGGTCACAGGGTCACGTGCCCCCCCATCCCCATCTATTTTGAATATAAACTGTACTGCATTTATAGCAACGAATATAATAACTTAACATCCATCTATTTCAAACTTCGCGCGTTTGCTTTCCTGGTAAAGTTCGGCAACATAGCATGGGTCAAATTTCCGTCGTGCCCGGCCATTTCTCATCCCTTTAACATTTCCCCTTTCTAAAGCTGACGGAATGCAGGGAGGGGTTGTGGCTAGTTTAAGTTGTACAGGGTCACAGTAATTTTGCGACTTCACACAAATCAGCGCTGTCTGCACTCTTGAAGTCCTCCGCCAGATGGAGTGGTATGCATTATTATTACTCTGTAGTTGAGAACATATTTACGTGTCGAGAGAGACAGAATACTGTATAGCCAACTCTCTTACTCCCCCCAGGGTATCAGAATACAATAACATCTTACCCGTAAAACCTGTCCAGTTGTTAAAGGGCGAGTGCAAAAATGCTGTTTTCCTACCCTCTTCCGCAACTCAATTAAGCTAAACCGGAAGTTTTTTCTTGTTGAGTGTTAGTGCGTGCTTCTGATTTTTCCTTAGTTAGTAAAGTATTTTTTACATAGTGATAGTTAAATGAATGAGATAAGATACAAAATAAAATTCTAAATTTCGAGGACCGGTTATTAGCCAAATAATTAGGCCGGCCTAGACCAGAGCTAATAAAGACAAAAACAGAGTGTACAAGAGTAATTTCAATAAAATGTATATGAAAAGTGCGAGTGGATGTGCGGGTGTCTGACAACTAATGCACTATTTTGTTTTCCGTGTATTCTATTCGGTGGAGAAGATGCATGGACTAAAACTGGTAAATATTTACCCGATAGATGTAAGCACAGATTGTCAAAACGCCATTTAGACAATGAAATGAGTCTCGCTGTCTTAGGGAAGGCTGATATCAGGGTGCAACTTGATGATGGGTATAGAACATGTGTCCGTAAGCATAATGATGTTGTTGACAAAAACATATATATTTTGTCACGCATTCTTGATGCCATTAAATTTTGCGGGGAATTTGAATTGGCCTTGCGTGGGCATAATGAGATAGAGAGTTCTGATAACCCAAGTGTTTTCAAAGGTCTCATTAACTACACCGCGACACTTGACAATGTCCTTAAGAATAGTATTGTTATACAAAAAATGAAAAAGAAAGGTAAGTTTTAGCTTAAGTGCGAGTTCTGTTTTCCTCTAACATCTATGGCTTATATTTGTATGTGACCCACCCCTATGGAACCTCACGAGCCGCCACTGAGTTCAACATTTAAAAATTTCCCGGGGGTGGACACCCGACTTAGGTAACATTTTCTTGTTTACATTGGCATGTCTTAGAGTATGGTAAACAAATTTCTTAACTAGTTTTTGAGTGCTAAAATATCGTAAAATGTGATTTTCATTAGTTCAATATTTAAAAATTTTCTGGGATGGACCCCCGATCCCTTTTTTGGGGGGTATTCCAAACCCCCCCGGCACTTCCGACCCTCCCCGCAATTATTTTCTGGCTACTTATTATATTATTAATATAAAATACAAAGTGGCCCAAGAATTTAAAGCGACAAAAAATAAATTAATTTAAAAAATTGCCCCCCTAGAAAATATCATATGGGCGCCCTTGTCGACAGGCAATTGGGTTGGGGGTGAGCAATGAAGTTTTGGGGGTGGGCACCCCTGAGTAAAGTAATAAATACAACATAGGCCTAAAGAAAATGACCGGTTATGTAGGTGGCATGATATGTGCCGTCTATGGTTGTAATAATTATTTTGAGAGTGAAATAAGTAAAATCGTTAATTAGAGTGTGTACAAGACTGATTCATTCTGATGTTCATTGGCTTACCATCCGAATTGTTTTACATGTAAAAATTTCAAATAAAAAAAAAAGTATATATTGTAGAAAGTATCTTGCAAATCGTATGAATTAAAATTTAAAGCTGATTTTCACGAAATTGTATTGAAGTGAAACAATTTGTTTTGATACTTATTAAAAAAAAGTGTGTGTGGAACGCCATGAGGCAGAAGTGAAACCTTTTTTTATTTTTTAAATTTTGGATTATTGGATTTTTCAAATTTTGGATTGTTGGACTTTTAATATTGGGTTTTTGGATTTTTTAAATTTCTGACCTTTTAATTCTTTAATTTTGGATTTTAAATTTTTTTACATTTTAGATCATTGAATTTTTTTAGTTTTATATTTTTAATTTTTAATTTTGGAATTTTTTAATTTTTATATTTTATAATTTTGGATATTTATGTTTTAAATTTTGGATATTAAGATTTTTTAATTTTTTATTTTTTAAATTTTGGTCTTATTAATTTTGGTTCTTTGAATTTTTTGATTTTGAAATTTTAGATTATTTAAATGTTGGATCTTTGATTTTTTATTTTTTGTATATTTTAATTTTGGATTTTTTAACTTTTTAAATTTTGGATTTTTTAATTTCTAATTTTTGGACTTTTTCAGTTTTGGATAAGCCTAATCATTGAGTTGATTGTTTTCTGTGCAGTCCGTTCCGTCACACCTCACTAATTTCGTGACGATTTTGAGCATTACACAAGCTCTCGATTTACCCCTACCGCGGCTAAAGAAGTTTTACTTAAAAAATTAGCGTTTTCGTCATTTAATTAAGTTAGTTTAGCGGTAGTGTAAATTATGTTATTTCCTGACCTAATTCCTGCATTATGAAGCACAAAAATAAGTTACTGTGTCATCAGGACTTTGAAAAACAAATTTATTTCTGCAGATATATAGGTTCATTAAGTAGCTTCTGAGACTGCTGCCCATTCCCACTCAACAGATGGCACCTCTGTGCTAGTGGACAGTTTGAACAAAGGGAATAGAGTAGAGTGGGCGGTATTCTTATTGAGAGTATTTGGTTCAGGGCACTTGCACCTACCTTCGACAATATCTTCAAGAGCATAAGCTCGTAATAACATCGACACATGCCACTTCCATTTCGCCCAGTCCTCGGGACCTTCAAGTCTATCCACTTGAATTTTGTATTCACTGTTACCGTTAGCCATTTTGTCACACGGAGTCCAGTTTTCACAGGCAAATTTACGTCGATCTTAATCGCGAGTAAAAGTTCTCATGCACCAGTTCACACGCACACTGGGCCCAGAACCTATTGATAGCAGAACCAGTTGAAGATATTTAATTAACTTTATGCAGCATATTAACATAACACTTGAATACAGAAAGCTTCATGTAGCACCATGACGCTCTCAACAGTACAGCAAAACTTCACTTCACTTCACTTTTATTTTTCGACTCCATACTGGTGTCCAGTTTTAACGTCCTGTAACGTGAATGCAACTTCCACACTATTGTGATGATTATTTGGGTATAAGTGTGTGATTTATAGTTTCATTTTACATTTGATCAAAAAGTGCCATAGTACTTTGGCTGCGAGTACTGGTTGATCAAGTAATAACGATTCAAGGTTAATAATAATAATACATTTTTATTCACTGTTGGTATTTAAAAAATACATGGTTTCGTCATTATTCCCTAAGATTAAGTCTAAAACTAGTTATAATACAGAGCAGAAAATACTACAGGACAAAATATAGGTAAATTAGTTATATATGTTGCAGCTGTGAAAAGAAACTAAAATTAAGCTAGCCTAGAAGATTTTCTGCACATACACTAAATAAAAGAAATATGCGAGAAACAAGGTAATTGAGGTAGAAATGAGATTGAATAGTCACATGGCAGTTTAGGACTATGCATCACAATCACAAGGCATACATAGAGACTAACAAGAGAAATAGGAGTAGAGAGAGAGAAAGAGTGATATCCTGTAACGGAGGAGAAATTAGTCAAATTATAAATCTTTAAAGGAGGACTGAAAAAATTCGTTTACATTATAGCATGAGAAATCCTTTAATAGGGAGCTTGCTTTGCGTTTAAATTTCTTAGGATCCAACTTTTTGAATGAGTTGGGCAATTTGTTATACAGTTTAATGCCTTGATGTGCAATGCTTTTTAGGAATTTAGTGGTTCTATGGTTATTGAGATGTAGATCATTAGAGATTCTTGTGTTGTACTTATGAAGATCATGGTTATATTTGAAAAGTTGTTGATTACAATGAATGAAATGAACAGTCACCAAAATATATAAACATGGTAAAGGCATTATATTAAGCTTTTTAAAAATTGGTTTACTGCTGGTTCTAGTGGGAACATTAACCATGATTTTTAATTTTTTTTTTAATTCTAAAAACCTTGATCATTTTTGGAGAGTTACCCAAAAAAATTATACCATAGTTTAGTACTGATTGAATACAACTGAAATAATATGTTTTAAGTATTCCTATATTTGAGATGTTGCTTAAAATACGAAAGGCATAACATAAAGAAGATAGTTTCCCTTTTAAAAAAAAGATATGATCATCCCATGAGAGATTTTTATTTATATAGATAAGGTAGACGCACCAGTCTTTGACAGTTTAGTGATGAAATTTCTTCATTTTCTATGTTGTTATTAAACAAACTCATTAAATTAAATAAGATCAATACTGACTAATTGTTTGAGGTTTTATTTTATTTATTTATTTATCTTTCTGCACAACGCAGATTGCCTTGCAGACAAAGAATAACTTTCAACAAAGTATACACTTACACACACAAAAAAAAAAAAAAATTACAAGCTTTCATTACAAGTTAGATCATAAACATAATGACAGGAAAATTAAAATTAAAATAATCAGTAATAAAACCATTAAACTTGGAGAAAGGAAACCTATCCAGCTTAATTGTTGTTATTGTACAGGTGGTTTCTTAAGATTTGGATGGATCCCTTAAGTGATAATAACGCCACTTCAGTGTACAGATTTTGTGACAATGAGAAACGTTTACAGAAATTAATAAAGAACTTTGTTATTGTTCCCCTACTACCAACCATTAGTCCAATGACTTCAACATTTTTCAAATCGTATTTGTTCTTGAAGTACTCAATGGTTGGTTCGTATATCTTCTTTTTCTCATTATCAACAGCTGCAGGTTGATCTTCTTCAGTCTCAAAGCGGACTGTAGGGTCTACTATTAAACCAGCTGTTCGGTTTTTGTCTATTGCAATGATGTCTGCTCTTCGTGTTCCTCCATCCATGGCAATGCAGTGCACCTCCTCATAAACGTCATAATTCTGCAGTTTCAAGGCAGCCGCTATCTTGCTCCTTATTTGATGATGGCGGGTGTTCCGTAGAAGCTCCCCATGATGACAAAAGCCTAGAACGTGTGCCAAAGTTTCTACCTCAATGCAGTGCCTACAGTGGTTGCCGTTCTGACTTCGTCCATGGAGGGCATGTACTGGAGCAACATTTGCTTGCAACTTAATAGCATCTCGCCACTCGGAACTAGTTAGCCCTTTTTGATTTACTAACCATTTGTTGGCTGGAGGGCAATCTTCATATAACTTCACACCTTTGCCATGTGTATGAAGCGAGCACCATTTCTTAAATTCTTTACCCCTTAAAATACCTCTTAGATCAGCAGTACTGTATGGTAGTCTTAATTATTAATAACCTATATTAAATAAGTTATAATTTTTTTTCTAACACATGTTTGCTGTACCAGTCTTTGACACTCAAGATTTTAGCATGTACCAGTCTTTGACGGTGTCCATGTACCAGTCATTGACATTTATGTTCGGTCACTTTATAATCTATTAAACTTAGAAGATGATGATATAATGATAATATTAATTAACAAAATCATTTAACCTTTAATTTTGTTCATTATAATGATGCTGGTGAATGATTTTATAACTTTTAACAGAACAGATTTCTCATTCAAGGTGCAAACTGTAAGGGTTTTTAACATAAACAAAAGTATAAATTCTTGCACATACATTCTTTCTTCTTATGGTCATACAAACATGAAAATATGAAGCTAGGCTGATTACTGAAATTAGGTGGTTACCTCTACAATGAGATAAGTTATAAAAAACTTCAAAAATATCTACGGGCTTAGAAAATTCATACTTTGGTCTTGCTCCAGTGAGAAAGAGAACTGGAGCCTCGCGATTCAAATTGAGGAGCTACTTGATAGAGAAGTAGCGGCTCTGGTCATGCAAACCACCATTAACGGCCATGGGTGTCGGCAAGCTGACCACATGCCCCCCAATCCTCTCATCTGCCTATGGTTGATGTTGCAGTGGTTGGGTGATAGGCCGAGCCCCTTCACAGAGTTTAGTTTAGTTTTAGTTTTTCAAACCTCAGATGTTGCTACAGAAGAAATATTCTCCTTATTCTTCCATCTTTAGTGGATGTAGGCTCAGGCCAAAATAATATCCTTTTTAATGGTGAAGGTACATTTGACATCAGGGCAGGCTGTGTTGTAAATATAGGCATACCAGGTGGTGTTATGGGAACAGTCAAAATAGAACGTGTTGAAAGCACAGGCACCGACTTTGGGAGGACAAGGTATTTTCTGACCAATACCAAACTTTTATTAAATTGTTATCACTGGTGCTATGGGAATAGTCAAAATACAGTAGAAGAATGCATTGAAGGCTTAGGCACCGACTTTGGGGGGACAAGGTACTTTCTGCCCCACCCCAACTTTTAAATTGTTATCATATAAGGCCTATGTATAGGCTAACTAGTAAAATGCAGTTCTTGCTCCCCAACAGTATTGCAGAAGTCAGCACCTCTGGTTGGTGGTGTAGGATGAGAATTTAAAAAGGGTACACTTAATGTTGAGAACAGTATCATGGGTACAGCCAAATTAGACTGTGATGAGCACGAATTAGTAGGATGAGGACTTAGCATATATGCTTTCGGTCAAAACAATGAAAGGTCCAAACTTTTGGGCTCTTACCACTCGATTTCTAATACAATATAGCTCTAGGAACATCAAATGTTTTGGCAGCAGTAGCTGTAGGCTTGCCATCTCCACAGCCTTTATGGCCTTAGCCGTTTGTTCAGAGGTGTACTTCCTCTTAGAAGTCATACCTGAAACGTGTTCCAGTTATTGACAGTTGGGTGTTCCAGTGATTGACACCTATGTCAAAGACTGGTAAAAAGGGTCTTATGTTAATATTTTCTTGATAGGAATCCTTAATATTTTCAGCCTGTGCAACTATTGAATAAATAATGTCAATTCAACATATTGATCATTGTACCAATCATTGACAGGGGGTGTCTAAAACTGGATCATCATATAATTTAACGTACCAGTAATTGACACCCCTACTATAAATCAGTGATTAAGGTTAGTGTTAAGTTTTACATAATATTTCTATTCTTTCATCATCATAGATCAGCCCTTCATAATATTATTTATCAATAGCAATATAAAATTGTAGCAACGAAAATGAGAAAATCTGAAGAACTTGTGCTGCAATAATCTCACAAATTTTTTTCCATCAAACCAAAAAAGAGTTTGGCCTCAGATGCTCATCACTAATGACACATGAACTGAACTACATTTACATATATTTACAGTGGAAAAAATAAAATAATTTTCCTTAATATTTAAAAAAATTAGGATGAGTGTCAATGACTGGAGCACTGTCAAAGACTGGTGCGTCTACCTTACCTAGAAATTTAATTTTGTCAATTTCGGATATCTTTGAGTTTCCAATGCTTACTTCAAGAGAATTATCATTGTCTGTATGACTGTTGAAGTTGATAAAAAAGGTTTTGTCCGAATTTAGAAACAGTTTACTATGGTTAAGCCAATTAAATAGATTTAGATTTGTTTTGTTTATTTCAGCTTTTAGTTGCATTATATGCTTGTTTATGAAAATTACGTTGGTGTCATCTGCATAGAGAATTGTTTTAAAAGGTGACAGAGAGACAGGTAAATCATTAATGAAGATTAGGAAAAGAAGGGGTCCGAGAATTGAACCTTGAGGAACACCGTGTTCTAATGTAACTTCGTTTGAATAGGAGGAATTTATTTTGACTACCTGTTTTCTGTTGGTCAAATAAGAGGCAAACCATTTATTAGCATGCCCTCTAATTCTGTATTTATCTCATTTATGTAACAAAATTTTGTTATTGACTGTGTCGAAGGCTTTCTGAAGGTCAAGAAATAGTCCAATTACATTAGACTTTTGATCTTTTGACGATAAGATATCTGTTAAGAAAGAATATAAGGCTCCATTGATTGACAAACCTTTCCTAAAACCAAACTGTGAGGCAGAGAAAATATCACATTTTTCAAGGAAGGGTACTATCCTGTTATACATTGACTTCTCTAAAACTTTTGAAAAAACAGATAAGAGAGAAATTGGTCTGTAATTTTCAATATTATTTCTTTCTCCTTTTTTGAATAAGGGTTTGACTATTGCTTGTTTGAAAATCTCAGGGAAGCAACCCGAGGAAAGTGATGAATTACATAATATAATAATAGGTTTAATTACATTTTTTGAACAATATTTTAGGACAGTTGAAGGAATTTCATCAAAACCATAAGAGAATTTGTTTTTTAAATCTTTTATTAAACATGATACTTCATTTTCAGTGACTGGCTTTATGAATATTGATTTAGAGTTTAGTAGTGATTCAGGAAAAGATAGAGGGTAATTATTAGCATTTTTTATTAATTTTTTAGTTACTTCTGAGAAGTATGCATTGAATAAATTTGCTATTTGTAGGCTATTATTGATTTCATTATTATTGTGTAATATTTTGAGTGGTTCCTTCCTGTTTTTATGAACTCCAGTTTCTCTTTTTACTGTTTGCCAAAGAGCTTTGTTAATATTTTCCAATTGGATAATAACATTTGCATTATGCATGTTTTTGGCTTGGAAGATAACTTTTTTCAAGATTTTGCAGTAAGTGTTGTAATATTCTTTAAAGTGAATGTCGTTTGTAGTCTTATAATAGTGATGCATAATCCTTTTTTTTACAGGACTTCCTAATCCCTTTACTAATCCAACTATTGTCCGGACTGTATGCGTTGTTATTACAGCTGGTTACCCTTTTTTTGGGTATAGCTACATCAAGGTAGTGAAGGATTGTATCAATGAAATTTTCTGTAATAAGATTGGTGTCTGATTCCTTAGAAATATCCTCCCAATCCTCTTTACCTAGCAGGAAATTGAAGAAGTTAATATTTTCTTTAGAGTAGCTACGTTTTAAACATACAGATTCAAGAATGGGATGTGGAGAATGTAAATGTAACTTTAGTAGTAACGAGTTGTGATCAGAGAATCCAGAATTCAAATTGAGGGTACTGAAATTAAAATTATTTGGGTTAATAAAGAACTGATCTAAACAAGTATGAGAAGTAGATGTTATTCTAGTGGCGGTATTTATGACAAGGTGTAAATTATAAGTTAGAAATAGAGTACATAAGTCCACAACATAAGGAGTTTTTAATAGGAAATTTAAGTTGAAATCGCCACAGCTTATAATGGGTAAATTGAGCTTATGTAGCACTGAGAATAAGGATTCTATTTTGTCAAGAAAGATTGGAAGAGATCCATTGGGAGATCTGTACAGACACACTATTAAGAATTTGGTATTATTTAAGCTTACTTGTGTAACCAAAAAAGGTGCCAAAGACGACCTACAAAACTACAGACCTATAAGTTTGATGTCCAACGTCTTCAAACTTTTCTCCAAAATAATCACAAGACGCATCACAAAGAAACTGGACGAAAATCAATCACAGGACCAAGCAGGATTCCGATCAGGGTATAGCACGGTTGACCACCTGCAGACAGTAACCCAAATAATGGAAAAGGCAGAAGAATTTACACTACCCTTATATTTGGCCTTTGTAGACTATAAGAAAGCGTTTGACATGGTGGAACATACAAGTGTACTCCAAGCACTAAAAAGACAAGGAATCGAACATAAATACATACGAATTCTGAAAAACTTGTACAACGAAGCTCAAGCCAAAATAACAACAGAAAGAGAAGGTCCAACATTCAAACTTGAAAGAGGTGTGAGACAAGGAGACCCAATCTCACCTAAACTGTTCACAAGTCTACTGGAAGACATATTTCGAAATCTGAATTGGAAAGGAAAATATGGGATTAACATTGATGGCAACAGACTGACAAATCTGAGATTCGCTGACGATGTAGTCCTATTTGCAAGCAAGCCTGACGACCTACAAGCAATGATCCAAGACCTCAGCAACACGAGCAAAGATACAGGACTAACAATGAACATGAACAAAACCCAGGTTATGACCAACCGACATACTCTGCCAATAACAGTGAACACAACACAACTACAGTACGTTTCAGAATACATCTACCTAGGACAGCTAGTCTCTTTCAAGCAGACCATGGAAAAAGAGCTGAAAAGGAGAATTACCATAGCTTGGAGAAAATTCTGGTCACTAAAACGCATCCTACTAGACAAAAACCTAAACCGAAAGCTAAGATTTGAAGCACTAGAATCCTGTATCTTTCCAGCACTACTGTACGGGTGCCAAACCTGGAAGCTAACAGAAACACAGAGTTTGCCAAAGGAAAATGGAACGTAAAATCCTAGGCATATCCCTGAGAGATAAGATCCCAAACATCAGGATAAGCACTTTGGCAAAAACAGCTGACATAGCCCAGCGAGCAGCAACCCTGAAGTGGAAATGGGGAGGTCACCTGGCACGACTACATAACAGCAGATGGGCATGGATAACAACGATGTGGGACCCGCGCATTGGGAAACGATCACGAGGCAGACCGGCTACAAGATGGACAGATGCATTTACGAACATCGCGGGGGTTCACTGGTCCAGGACAGCACGGAGCCGCGAAAAATGGAAGAAACTAATAACAACCTAGCCATAGTTACATCCAAGACTGACTACCCAGTGCCAAATCTTTAAAATGTAGTGACTATTAAATATGCACCTTCGAAAGGAAGAAACTAAATAGATCAAAATCATGTGGACCAGCTCACCACATGAGGACAATGAACGAGCTTTCCCTTAGATAGGAGGCCATTGCCCTTCATGGGATCTTATCGGCTAAATTCATTCATTCACTTGTGTAACCGAATGTTCAAAGTTTAGTTCATCATTGAGATGGGTTGTATTTACTGGGTTTTTCATAAACTATTGAATTTCTCACTAGAATTGCAGTTCCACCATTTTTATGATTTTTGCGACAGTAAATATTTGCTATACTAAAAGAGGGAAGTGTTAAGTAAACTGTTTCATTTTCTAGTAACCAGTGCTCTGTCAGGCAGATTATGCTTACCTGTGAGAGATCATGAGACAAAAGAATTTCTAACTCAAATAACTTGTTTCTCAAACATTGAATGTTTTGCAACAACACAGAAAATTCTTTAGTTCCATTTAAGCCCTTGAGCATAAAATTTTTTTGAGTTTAGCAGGTGGCTTCCCCATTCTGGATGATTTTCTGCTTGCTGGTTGAGAACCCTCTAAGTATCCAGTCGTGTGTTCATTTGAAGTGATTGGAGTGGGTTCCTCATTAGATACTAAATCAGGTTCATTATTGGCGATAGAGAATGTTTCCATTGAATTGATAGAAGAAATTTCAATGACAGGGGTTGAAACGCTTACAGTTGAAGAGTCTGTAGTGGATTCATCAACAGACCATAGAGGTTGTTCAGGAGAAAATTCCACATTAGCTGTTGAAAAGTTCACAGTTGAAGAATCTGGAGTGGATTCCTCAGCAGAACATAGAGGTTGCTCAGAGGAAAGCTCAGTCAATGACTCCAGGTCTTCCTCAGTTGAGGTGGGCTCAGCTGCATGATTATGAGGATGGCCCAGTGATAGCTTGGAAGAAAGTCCATTTACCGCCCTTGGCATTACCTCTCCAATGCTTAAAGGCAATGATGAGGGAGAGAGATTATTGCTGGCCTCTAGGACAATTTCCCTTGTGATCGCTGACTTAGGCGTTGACCGAAACAGCTGCTGTGTCCCTTTCTTGCTTCGTCCTTGAATTGATTCACTCAATGAACCAGAGAGTGAATTTTTGCCTGCATTATTCAGGTGTTGGCCATGACGTGTATGTAATCTTCTCTCAAAGTTTGACATTTGAATTAAAGCTAATGAAGGGCGAAACTTCCTAATTTCCTGAAGAGATGAGTTGATCTCACTGATTCTCACAATTACCGGTGAGTCATTCAGTAAGTCATATCTGTGGGGTAGGTCCACTAAGGTTACATTATTAGTCTTGAATGCGGCTAGTTTATCTGATATGAGATTTGAAATATGTGTAGCATCAATCTGGGCCATAGCCATAAGTGGTTCTGAGTATATTATAGAAGTCATGGTCGTTGGTATTGTAGGTAGGGCGTGAGAATAAAATATGTCGTATGTTCCCAACGTTCCCACAAGGGCACCAGGGGTAGTCCTCTTTATGAATTTTATATAAATAAGCAGGAGTTAAGGCTGTTCCTAATTTAATTTTATAATATGTCGATATTTCAGCTCGGGTAGACGGGTGTGACATAAACCATGGTGTAGTACTCTGGAGATGTATTGTACGATGCAGCCGTAATCGATGATGTATGTAGTCCTGACTGGATGTGGTTAGAGGACTTCCGTCTGCTATTGCCACCGCCTGTTTTGCATAGTAATCTGCCTTTTCATTGCCTTCGATGTGGCTGTGTCCCGGAATCCATATAATTTTAACATGATTGTCCTTTGATAATATGTATATGATTTCTTTAATGTGTATGACCATTGCGGGTATGTCGGTTTTACAGTTGATATCAAGAATTGACTGTATGGCGCTTTGGGAGTCAGAAAAAAAATATATGAATATCCCAGTATATTCTCGCACACTGATGAGTGCCTGGTGGATCGCCATTAGTTCCGCTGTGAATGTACTGCTGAATGCCGATAATTGAAAAGTTCCATATTCGTTGGAAGTGGCGTTGTAGAACGCTGCTCCACATCCAGTGGCGGTTTTGGATCCATCCATGTATAAGAAAATAGATGAATGGGTGGGAAAGTAGGAGATGTAATCAAGGAATTGAGCTTGTGTAAAGATGTCGGTCTTGGAGAATGATGACATGTCACTGGGTGGTGAGAAGACAAGGGGGGAGTAATTGGCCCGGTATTGGGTTGTCTGGATATTTATGTCCGTCGAGAAGGAATAATAAATGTCGTATATGGGTGGTAAATGAATATTGTGAGGGTGCTTATTAGCGTCATGTCGCAATTCATTTAAGTATCCAATTTTTATGTACAGCGGGTGGGATGTGTTATGGTTGAAAAATTTCATTAGTTTGATGGCAGACCCCGTTGCACGGTCTTGAGGAATGCCCCAGTTTAGTTCACAGAATACGTCAGAGATTTTAGGTTTACCCCCAGTTCCTAGGATGCATTTTCCAATCTCGTATAAAGTAGAATCGATCGCCCGTTGTTTTGTCTTGTGGTCGGAGGTAATATAGCATTCCCATATTCGTAAGAGGCTCTGATGTAGTTGTTATATAATATTGTCAAAGCTTTCGGATGGTTGCCCCAGTATCGTCCTGTGATATGTCTAATTAAACGTCCTCTATTCCTTATCCTCTGTGTCATATGTGTAGAATGCGATGTGCCTGATAATTTATAGTCCAGGTGAATACCTAAATATTTAATAGTGGCCGTGTAATGAACTCATGAGTGGGAAATGTTGATGAGCGGTCTTTTGTGTATTGGAGTAATAGTTCTGGAGAATATAGTGTAAGCGCATTTTGTCATGTTCAGGGTTAAGCCAATGTCGGATAATGCCGTTGAAAGAGTATGAAGATCTGCCTGTAGGTGATCAATGTGTGGGCCCAAAGGGCCGTCCTTTTTGGAGTATCTACAGTATAAAATAATATCATCAGCGAATCCGAGAATTTTGCTACAAATGAAGGGGATATTAAATAAATGGGTCGTGTAAAGATTAAAGAGAGTCGGGCTTAGTGATGATCCTTGTGGTAGGCCTAGTGCTGCCATGCGTGAATTTCGAGTATTGTAATTAGGCGGAAGGGTAATCCATCGCTGTTGCATTAGTTGTTCGACAGTATTGATATAGAATATGGGGATTTTTAATAATTGTAATTTAGTCCGCTGGTTAGAAAGGTTCACGTTATCATAGGCCGAGTGTATGTCCAGGGTGATCGCAATTAAATCTTCTCCCTTATACCATGCCGTGTATATTTCCTTAAGTAAGTATAAAACACTAAGTAGATTGTTATGGCCTTTTCGGAACCCAAATTGTGTAGGGTGTAAGATATGATGTTTTCAATATAAAAGGTTAGGCGTTGGTTGATAATTTTCTCGTATATTTTCCGGATTGTCTGACTGAAAATAATAGGTCTATAATGTGTTGCTAGACGACCAGTTGTGTTCGGTTTGAGTATGGGATATACCGTCATATTATTCCAGTGACGCGGGTATAGTTGACCACCTATAATGGCGTTGAATCCGGCTTCCAATTGGGGTAGAATGACTTGTTCTAACTCTACTAGCATTCTGAAGGTGATTTGGTCTGGACCAGGAGCCGATTGTGACTGTCTAATGTTTTTTTGAATTGCTGTGCGATTTCCATCCTTCTGATGGGGATGGGGATGTTACCTATATGGAGTTGAATGTCTTCCTGGTATAGTGGAGTAACTGTGTCTGGAGCTATTTGTTTGAGGAAATCATCCTATAGGGTTGTGTCAAACAGCAATGGTTGCGTATTAAAGGTTCGTTGCCCCGTGTACCATCGCACGCGATGCCATATTTGTTGTGGTGATGTATTATAATCTATAGTCGAACAATAGTCCATCCAAGACTTCCGTTTGGCACGAATCACGAGGCGGGCAACTTTCACGTATTGATGTCGTAGTTGGATGTAGTCCATCACGTCTGCTGACTTGTGAAATTTGGTAAGGAGTAATCGACGTTTTGCTATTTTGTGGCTTATGTCAACATTCCACCAAGGGGGTTTTCGTACGTTTTGTGTTTTCCAACGTGTGCGGTATGTGTACTGCGTTTGGAGGACCTCGGATATGGCTGAGGTGATAAGATCAACCGATCCGGTTCTTGGAGCCTCAGACTGTAATTTCTTGGAGATTTGATCCCTGAATTGCATCCAATTTATGGGCTTTCTAGTATATGTTGTTGTTGTTCGGAGTATGATAGGTGTTGTATTCCGCAAGTGGATTATGATTGGGAAATGATCGCTCCCCAGTGTGTCCGGGAAGACCTCCCAGTGGGATCGAGTCGCTAGAGTGTCTGACATTATTGTTAGGTCTGGGAATGTGTCGGATTGCCCTCTGTTACCTAACCGAGTGGGTGTTGCCATGTTGACTATTCGGATATTCACTCGTTCAAGTAACTGTAGGAATAGGTTATTATTATTATATTGTAGCTCCTGTACGGGTTTCCCCAAGTTGAAATCCCCTAAATAGACGTAATTGAACCGTGCATCCCAACTAAAGGTGTGATTCCAATATGTTTGCGTGATATGATGAGATGGAAGGTTGTATATTCCTACAAGTTTAAGTGTGTTGATGGTGATTTCCACCGCTTGAAAGGAGCAATCAAAATTTGTTATTATCCTATAGTTGAATATGTGAATCTGATTTTGTACGAGTATGGCTACTCCCCCTCCTGCCCTCTCGATCATTTCTAATCATAGTATAACCCGGGACATAAAATTTAGACTGTATTTTTAGCCAGGTTTCTACCAAAACAATAATGTCAAAATGATATTGGTTGATTAATCGACCTAATTCTGCTTTCTTATTTTGAATACTGTGAGAATTCCATTGAAGGATTGTTAGACGATCCATCAATGAAATATGCAGTTGCAAAACAATTTCATAGTGGGTTGTAATTTGTCATTGTCCTCCCTCTCGACATTGGAGGGCCTTGCAGGAATTGTAAGTTATGGATTTGCAGTCAGGTGCTTTCGTAAGGCTTGTCGGATGTGAAGGAGGGTGTTCCGTTGGGTGTCAGGGACTTCACTGAGGAGTGAGTTGATGGCTGTGAAGACTTGAGCTAGTGGTTGTTGTGGCTTGGAAGTCAAATTGATTTGTCCCCCTCCAGGCAGGATCCGTTTTAGCGGCGGTGGAAGTGGTAGGCCTACTGCTTTGTCCTCCATCTTGTTATGCCCGGAGGTGTCAGTGGTACCAGTTGATTCAAGAAATGTCCTTCCGCCTTCAAGGAGCCGTCCTTCAGGGCGGATGAGCACCTTTTTGTAGCTGTTTTGGTCATATCCTGGAACCGTGTCCGGTCCCTTCCATTTCACTGGCGAAGCCATCTGGTCTTGATTTGGATGAGCGGCAATGGTGCGGTTGTTTTCCCCTGATGTCGGGTGTATTCCTGTGAAGGATTTGGACATGAGGGAGACGCCCCAGGCTTTCCGAATATGGCTGCCGTTTGATTTTTGAGAATAGAAGCATATGTTGTTTTACCGAGTGTGATGAGTCGGGCTTCATGTCTTCGAAGGGTGTCTTCAATTTGCTTTGCCAGGACACTGGTCATAGTTGAGGGTATTGTGCTGATTTCTACAGTTTATGCACTTTGGTGGAGTAGATGTGCATGGCCCCTCATGTTGGTCAGTACCACACTTTAAACATTTGGTCGGCGACCGGCAAAATTTGCCTCTATGATTGATTCTTCCACAATTTGTGCAAATCGGTATTCTTTCGTTGTACATTTCAACAGGACAGTGTTGGTGGTATAATATTATGGATTGTGGGAGTCTCTGACTCCGGAAAGTCAATTTGACGGTTTCCGTTGGTAAATAGTGAGTTTTGCCTTGCTCATCTTGTTTCCTCGTGTGGAAATGGTGAACATTAGTTATCGTGTATCGTTCTGCGATTATGGTGTCTCGCAAAATGTCTTCGGACGTGATACTAATATCAACGCCTTTAATAACACCTGACGTGTATATGTTGTAGGAGGGAATGTATGTGTCGGTGTTGTGTTCCTTGTCAAATTCGGATTGAATAAATCTATTCGCTGCATGGTAGTTTTGAAAATGCACTTCCAATTGGTGAGGGTTTATCTTTTGTAGGTACTGAGTTTACGTCATATTGACCTCGGAAGAACCATCGGCCAATAAGCATGGGATGAAGATTCCCGATGGCTGTGTTCTTTAGTCGTATCACTACGAAAAATGGGCCCACATCGGAATGTATATATGTCGTCTTTGATATCTTGCCTAAATTATTGTCAGTTGCAGAGTTGTTTGCAAGGTTATTAGGGGTTAGGACTTGTTTTTGTTCCTCGGGAGGCCCGAATGTTTTAGTTCCTTCCAGTTCCTGGTTAGGTGTAGTTTGACTCATGGGATCATCCTGAACTACCTGAACACTTTCAATTTGTACGGAACTATTACTTGGAGTTGGGTTCATGGTTGTAGTGTAGTCAGATAGGATGTAAGTGACTGTAATTACCCCCCGCGGGGTAAGAATTTGTTAGTACACAAACAGCACTCTACTATATATAGGTTGCACACTTCTATATAGGATTACACTTTATCACAATGGAAAGTCACTAATGATAAGTTCACTTTAAAGAGCACTCGGAGCACAAGGGTTAACTCGACCGATCCGTGTCAGTGCCGAAAGTCACTCTCGTACAGCAAAACATGTCCGACTCTCTGGCACAAAGTGAAGAGGAAGGTTACAGTGTGGCCAACATAAAATTACAGTTCACACACAGTCCACAAGATGACGCCACATATTCATATTTTTCTTTTTATATTAACAAACTAGACGTTTGTTCTTCCGTAAGCCCTGCTTAATGAATAAATCTGGTGCTTAACTTGAAAATCAATTTAAAAAAATATTCTGCATATCATTATTGCAATCATACAAAAACATACTGGCACTTTGTTACATCAGTTTACCTGATTTTATATATTAAATGAGATCGATAATAGGGGGAAATAGGGGGTGCTGCAGTTCCACAATGCCTATACGCAGTGTCTATATTCAGGCTTAGTGTCCTTTGTTGTGCCATAAATCTATGACACAAGGGACACATGGTTTATAGTCCCTTTCAGAAGCTTTGTGTCCAGGAATTTTACATCCTGAAAATCCATCGACCATGGCCAGATTTATACCTGTGACCTTTCAATCCACAGGCAGGCATACTACCTCTGCACTACCTTTGCAGACACATTATTATAACCTGAGGTAGAAATTGAAGACTTATTACAAGAACTAGACACAAGTTTTATTAAATTTGGTGAAATTTAGATTATAACGTCACCACCACCCTCTAAAAACATTGATTGCTTCTGAGTTTCTGTATGGGGATCACACTAGGTTGCTTTTAATACCTTTTTGAATTCGTTACTATATTCATGGCCCTATTGTTGATGCAGATTTGTTTCATCTATTCGTTCATGATGTTAAAAGATGATGTAGATGTAGATGACGATGTAGATGGCGTAGCTTGATATTGTGTTCTGGGTAAACTATGTTTTAAAAATGAAATTTATAATGACTGTTTACGAATTCTTCTTCTTCTTCTCCACTTCATGGCATAGGCAATCAATTGCCTGTTCCGCCTTCAAAGTCTTCCAACCATCGTCTCCTGGGTCGGCCCACAGATATCTTTCCTTTAGGTTTATATTTCATAATCTGTTTTGTTAGTCTTGTATCAGGCATTCTTTCAACGTGTTCTTTCCATTGTTCTTTAAAATTGATTAATCTGTCATTCATATTGAAAATTTCTAGTTCTTTTCTTATACTCTCATTTGTTATATGGTCTTGCCTTGTACATCCCTTTATACTTCTTAGAAATTTCATCTCTGTAGCCTGTATTTTACTTTTTTGTTTTTTTGTCAACGTCCATGATTCACTTCCGCACGATAGAACAGGTGCAGCCATAATCTTATAAAACTTTAGTTTCATATCTTTGCGTACTTTGTTTCTAAACGTCCGATTAATTGATCCACATATTCTCTGAAATTTACATATTTTATTATCCACATCATGTTCTCTGTCGTACCCAATATCACTTCCTAAGTAATTAAAGTGACTCACCTGTTCTATACATTGATTATTGACAATTATTTTTGTTCTGATTGGTTCTTTTCCTATGAATGCCATTACTTTCGTTTTTGTAGCCGAAATTTTCATATTATATTGTTCGCAAATTTCATTTAGTTTAAAAATTGATTTCTGTAGGGCTGCCTCATTCTTTTGAATAATAACCAAATCATCTGCAAATAAAAGTATGTTTATGTAGCTATTCTTTGATATTTTAAAACCTGTATTCACTAATTGCTTCCACTCTCTCACTAGATCGTCAATATAAATATTAAAAAGAGTAGGTGATAAAGAACACCCTTGTCGAACCCCTTGATTAGTAAATATTGATGTCAGAATTTTGCCATAATTTTTTATGGTTATTTTTGTTTGTTTGTAGAAGCATTGTATTATTCTTATAAGTTGTTTTGGATATCCTTTATCCTCTAATATTTTCCATAATTTTTCTCGATCTACTTTATCGAACGCCTTTTCAAAATCAATAAAAGCCATATGTGTTTCAATATTGTATTCTCTATGCTTTTCAATGATCTGTTTAATACTGAATATATTATCAGCGCAAGATCTGCCTCGTCTAAACCCATTTTGTTCTTCTAAAATTGAGTGTTCTGCTATATTTTGTAATCTTTTATTTATTATTCTTGTAAATATTTTATAGGCAGTATCAAGTAAGCATATTCCTCTGTAATTATTGCAATCATTGCGTTTTCCTTTTTTAAAGATAGATATTACTTGAGCAGTAAGCCAATCTCCTGGGATATACCATTTTTTCCAGCACATATTATACAGATGTAGCAATCGAAACTTTAGCAATATTCCACCATACTTAAGTAACTCTGCATTCAGTCCATCTTGACCTGTAGCTTTTCTATTTTTAGTTTTTGCAAGTGCTTCTTCGAGTTCTTCAATTTGAATTAAATCTCCTTCGTATGTTTTAAAAATTAAATTTATAATGACTGTTTACGAATTCTCAAGTATTAATAGCGTTTTAAATACCGGGAATGTTTGCACATGTTTTTGATTTCATATAGGCCTATACCGATATCAAGCATTACTATTACTGTACTAAGATGTTTGAAAAGTTTGGTTATTTTTATGCAAGACAATGTCAAGCTCAGGAGTTGGTAATTTACTTTAGTTTCACATGTTTTTTCATAAGACAGAACCAAAAACGGGGTTTTAAATAGGTGATCAACTGGTGGAATTGTCCATGCAACACTGAGAAATAATCAAACACATAGTTTAGGTCAGCAATGAGAATTTCATGTTTATGTTACCCCAGTTTCAAGCGAGCAAGTATCTGAGGGATGAGACTACGACCCCGATAAATCTTTCTAGTCTCTGCGGTGTTGCCATATATCGCTCTTGCGCAAGAAATTTGCCTGCCTTCTCTCAACAATGTAGGTTAACATTTAGTGGGAAAAGTAATATAACTCGCACTTGAATGAGACTAGAACAAGGCTGACCACTATTCAGTCTCAACTCACCTCCGCTGCCGCATCATGAGATTTCGAGGCTGCCTAAGCATGCAGAAACACAAATGACGCATAATAACAGTGGAAGTGGGGTATGCAGCGGCGAAAAATATTTGAATGGTAGTTCTAATGGGTTTATAATGATTAATAACTTGGTTGATGATGCTTTTATTTATTTCTTTATGATTCCACTTTTCTTAGCAATTTATTTAGGTAGACTCAGTCTCAAAGTCTATCCTCACGCTACGCCACTGGTAGATACTTTCTTGGGAAATTTTGTGGTTTGTTCAGAGGAGCTTATTTGTTGTAGTAGTAAGTTAAATTTAGATGGTCTTTAATTTGACATTCAATATGAAAATGGAGATAACACTAGAAAAAAAAATATTTCTTGATGCCTGGAAGCTGTAAAAAGTGTTTTTGGTATAATCTATATTAGGGTTGTAATAAATGAGAAGATCTCGCTTTTCAACTTAGATTAGAACCTTTGGAATATAAATTATTTAAATCACTTGCAAAAGAAGATCCATTCTCCTTTGATTGTAACACTTCACACATTGTAAAGAATTTTGAAGATGGAAACAAATAAAAAAATGTAAAAAAACTTATTTTCTTGTGAAAGTAATTTATTTATATCTATCTGAATACATCTCTTTGTAATATCTTTTGTATGTACATCGCACATGGCACTGATAATTTCTTGTACTAGTGTTTTTGTTTGTTATGCAATTTAAAAGCAATGCCTGAAGCTCAGTACTCTGCATACTCATCTACAACAATATAAATCTGTTAATGGTACTTTTGCTTTTTATAACCATTCAACAGCTTTCGTACTTGCAAAATGGGATGGTAGGCCTACTGTTAGTGGATAAACATATGTTATGGACAGTGACAAAATGAGACTGTATGTGCCGGTATGGAAGATCAGCATTGGTTTCAAAGGCCCATTGGCATACCAGCATTGGTTTCAGTGGTCAAATAGCATACCATCACCAAAAATCAGTGGATCTTAAAAAAATGTGTTAACATTCCTTTGAAGACTTATTGCAAGAACTAGATATGAGTAGGCCTAATTATTAAATTGGCAAAATTTAGATTATAACATCACCACCACCCTTTAGAATCATTGATAGCTTCTGAGCATCTGTTTGGGGATCGCACTAGGTTGCTTTTAACTCCATTTTGAATTCATTACTATTATTATCCGTTTTGAGTCGTAATATAAAATATAATGACTTTTCATGATCATTCATCCACTGGTAGGCTACATTTTCACTGTAGCCATTGCCAGTATGGAAGGCTGTAACTTGCCATGGCTGTTGCCATCTTAATTACTATACTGCTATATCCCATGTTTTTAAAATAAGTTATCTCTTGATATCAAAATATTGAAACGTTTATATTGTTTAAATAGGCCTAGGTCTTAAATACTTGTTTTTATCTTTACTGAAATGAATAATGTTCTGTCAATCGAAAATACAAAATATTCATGACTTTTGTGCTTCTGATTGACAATTATCTAGGCCTATAGGCCTACTCATGAAGGAAGCTAATTAAAAACATTGCCAAGTGTAGGCCTATAGAACAGTTTCTTGTATACCTCATAATAATTATTTATTATTATTATTATTATTATTATTATTTTTATTTATTTTTGTTTAATTGAGGTAAATAGAGAAACAATTTTTTACCTATGGATTTTCCCCACTTCCTTCACTGGTTATAGATAGAGGTGGCAATTTTGGTATTTTATTTTAGAAATATGGTAACTTATTGAGCTACTGGGTGTACATTAGAACTTAAAAAAATTCGTGGAATAAATGACAATTTAAAATACATATGTTGGAAACATAATTATTATAATCTGTAAAAATAACATAACAATGTTAAAAAAATAGGCTATGTGAAGAAATGTCAGAGAGGGAATGACAGCAGTTTAGAAACTGCTTACAATTCAGTGTATCAGATACAGCAGAAAGATTTTCAACTTGACATTTAGGTTACATTTAACATTATGGAGCCTGTGTATTGTGCCTACAAACATTTTGGATTGTGGTACCAACAGAGGAAATAACAGCATAATGACTAATGATAAAATTACTTTGTTTTCTTGTTCTATCTCTATGGCACTTGTTCTATCTCTAACCAACATAAACAATATTTCTTATGCAATTAGGCTTTACAACATGATAAAACTTTTTTACAATAAAGAAAAAAAGGGGGAAAAATCTTTTGTTTAATACCTGAATGTACATTTAATTGAAAAACTGTTCTCTATCTAAAGGAGGATTGTTATCATGTAGGCTACCACCCATTTTAACCCTTCCTGAGCAGAAAACAGATATAACCATGCATGGTCACAGGAACACAATATTATCTTCATCTGTCGTATCTGGAGCTTACTAAAACAAGCAGGCTTGTTCACTAGTGACATGTAGAAGCTCCTTGACAAACTATATTGAAAAATAATTGTGTTAAATATGAAATTAAGGAATTATATTCCATCTAATCACCTAAGGGTATATCCTATCCATATTCCACTCACAAAGGTTTAAGAACATAACTGCTCTGAGCCTCATGAACTACTGCTTTTTATCTATAGGCCTACTTCTGTATCAGTAGAAGTGGTGAGGAAATCTATCTCTGCATGCACTGTATGGCCTGTTGCTAGGTCAAGAGCACTGGCTGTGACTTCTGTTCCACCAAAAACCATGCGAGTATGTATTTCTCGATGATGAATATTAGTCTGTTTATGCTCTTCATCTGGAATATCTAGATTCAAAGTTCCACAACGACGAACTCCGTGGTCAGTAATAAACTGAAAGAAAAAATCACATAAGGTAATCTATTGAAAATATTATAGGCTATGTTTTTTTTTTTTTAATATAAAGGAAATAACTAATACAAAGGAAAGAGTTAATAATCTGCTAACTAATTGCAAACCATAGTTTCATTTCTTTTTGATAGAAGATTCTATGCATTTCTTCCAACTTTTACAAAAACCATATTTACAGGCAATGGGTTTCTTAAGTTATAATAGGCCTATGTATGAACTGTCAATAGAATACAACCTTATAAATAGAGAAAATATAGAGTCCAGAAAATATATTTCTGACAGAATAAAACTGTATTTTTTTAATCCTTTCTGATACCATACCAGTACAATTTTACTGCTAATTCTCATATGTCTCTTTTGTATCTTCACTGGACAGGAGAAGGGTAAGTCTTGTGAGGATTTGTGTTTCTAGTTCGATGTATTTGGGCCTATGAGAGATGAAATGGGAACTGGAGAAAACTGCATAATGGCTAGCTTCATAACCTGTTGGCCTACTCATCACCAGATATACTAAGGGCAGGCCTAATTAAATCATGGAGGATGAAATGGGCTGGACATGTTGCACACATGAGAGTGGAAAGATATATCTAAAAAATATTGACTGGGAGACCCAAAGGTAAAAGATCACTTGGAAGATCTAGAAGAAGGTAGGATAGATTTGAGGGAAGTAGGATTTTTGAGGTATGGTTGGATGGCTGTAGCACAGAATAGGGTTGAATGACGGGCTCTGGGTTCCATAAAATAAATAATATTCCTTTAGCTTGCTTAAGAATTGTCTATTGCCATTGAGTAGGTAAGTAGGGCCTAAGTAGTCCTATGTGGAAATGAGATCTTAAAGGAATAATTAGAAATTTTTTTGGTATAGACTAAAACTCAATACATGAATACTTGACATAGATAAGATAAGACAAGATTTATTCAACATAAAATTTCAATATACAGAAATTATGGGCTTCGTCAATAAACTAATTCTAGGCCTATTGGCTAATTTTTACAACTAATTAGGACTAATACATGAATGAAGATAAGTACAGTGTTCTATGTACGGTATACTAGATACCCATTAGGTATACAAAAGTTACAATATGTCAGTTATAAATGTAGCAAGTCACAAGAGGATATAAACATATTTTAATTTAAGAGTTCCAGGTTCAAGAATTCATTAACGGTGTATGGCATATGATGCAGAGCATTTTTCTGACTGACTTTTTTAATAGGCTTGTCTGATAGGCTTTTATGTGTTCAGGAATTTTGTTATGTACAATTATGCCCCTATGGAAAATACTTTTAAGGCTACTTGCAATTCTATGGGTGGATAAGTGGATGTACTTAGATGTTCTTGTATGATATGAGTGGTAGTCAGAATTTAATTTGAAGCTTCCTTTGTTTTTGTGAATGAAAGGGACCATTTCTAAAATATATAGGCCTACACATGGGAGTGGAATCGTTTGTAATTCTTTAAAGATAATTTTGCTCTTGAATCTCAGGGGTAGCCTACTTGTTTCATATTTTTTATAGCTTTCTTCTGAAGTCTAAACAATTCCAGAGATCTGCTAGACTACCCCATATAGCAATGCCATACTGAATTTGGGAGTGAATGTGGGCAACAAATATTATTGTTCTCAAGACTTCTATTGAGGTTATGTTTCTCAAGATTCTCAATGCATATACAAGCGCTGTCCAGAAAGAAACGTCCATTTTGAAATAAAACTTAAATCACTGTAAAAACAAAAATTTTATTATATACATTTTAAAACTGAAGCTTTTCTCTATTTTTCAACATAATCTCCAAACAGATTCAAAGCACTTGTCATATCTTTTCACAGTCTTTGAAATACCATCTGTGTAAAAATCTGCCGCCTGTGAATGTAGCCAACCTGTCACGGCATTTTGAAGCTCTTCGTCATTGTCAAAGGGCTGAGATGCAAGCCACTGTTTCATGTAGGGGAACAGATGAAAGTCACTAGGGGGCAAGTTAGGGCTGTATGGGGGATGGTCAGAAAGTCTATTGCAGAACTCATTTGCTTGTTTTTATTGTCGTCTGTCAGCAGTTTTGGTACCCAACGAGCACAAAATTGTGATAGCCTAGTTTTTCAGTCACTATCTCGTACAAAAGACTCCAAGAAATTTCAGGAAAATGACAGGAAAGTTCCGAGATTGTGAACCGACGATTCTTATGAACTTTTTCATCAACTTTGTTCACTAGGTCATCACTGGCAAGAGAAAGCTTACCGCTCCTGTCTTCATCGTGATTGTTTGTTCTTCCTTTTTAAAAAATCATACCCATTGACGGACAACACCTTCACTCATAATGTTTGGACCAAAAACCGCACACAATTCACGATGGATTTTGGCTCCTGAGTAATGTTTCCCCCAAAGAAATCTTATAACGCCATGCTCTTCACACTTGGCGGGATTTTCTATTGTGGTGCACATATTATTCTGGTCATAACTAGCAAACACACAAAAATACGATGCTACAATCTATCACAGCTAGAAGCATACTGAACCACTGTGCATGCTGATGTTGAAATGGCAGTGCTACGGCGGCATAACCGGAGGTTACTTTGTGGACAGCCCTTGTATATAATGATTTACTTTTGCTGCAACTTTTTCAACATGTACATTCCAGGATAGAGTAGAATCGACCCAGACCCCAAGGAATTTTGTACATAGCTCACAAGAAATCCCTCTCTCAAAATAAAGATCTATACCACTCAGGGGCGGATCCAGAGACTTTTGGGGGGGGGGACCAAAGTAGAGAGGGAACTTTTACTCATAAAAATTAATTATTCCCAGTACACAATTGAAATCAAAATGAACATTTTGGCATTTTATTACAAATGTATTTCAAAATAATGAATGCTGTTGCTTTAATTTAAGTAGCCTATTTGGGTTATGTTGTCTTTATAAAATTTATTAGAAGGCTGACCGTTTGAATAATTTGTGCTTAATATTACAAATTTTGTGGGGGGGAAATTTCCCCCATTTCCCCCCACGTGGATCCGCCCCGATACCACTACAGCACTAGAGGATTATCCAGCTATCATGGAGTACATGTAAACAAAGCAGCAACTGAAAAATACCCTTACCTAGCTGGAGTTATTCTCTATAACAATCTTCCAATTGAACTAAAGAATTCGAATACATCTTTATTAAGTGCCAGTATGGTACTTTATGAGATTGTGTGGGGACGAGAAAATGTCTGTCCGTCTGTCCGTCCGTCCATGTGTCTGTACGCACGATAACTCAAATACGCTTTATTGGATTTTCATGAAACTTGGTATACTCATTTATAACGTCCGTGGCAAGAAACCTATTTATTTTGGACCAAATTGGTTGACCAGTACACATGGTCACATGTTTTTTACTTTCTCGCATATATGTAGTATAGTAGTATAGAGAAAGTATTGTGATCGTGACAAAAAATCGAAATCGAGATAACACCTGGAAAGCATTTTTAATGATGCCTAGAAACCGAAATAAGCATTTTTGGAATGACGTCTGTCAGTCTGTCTGTCTGTCTGTGAACAAGAAACAGCAGGTAAACGGTTCATTGTATTTACTTCATTTTTTGAATTATGGACTATTTCGGAATTTCATCGAACCGCCAAGAAATTGAGTTTTATATCTGAAATATTTTCATGAAAGTTTTTTGAAAAAAAAAAAAATTAATTTTTGAAATATTGGCTCTAACTATTTTAATAAAAATTTAAAATTGGAAACTCTTATCTATGACAAACAAAATATCTATATCCGTTTTTCTGCAAAAATAACTTAGAGGGTACTTTACTCTTATCCATTTTCAATTTTTCTAGGCTGTTTCCATTACATTGGGCGATATATGGAAACCTAGTACAGTCAAGTTGTAGAGAAAATTAAAAAGAACTTTTTTTGTTAAACACATTTCTTTATAAAATTAATAGGTATCAAGATAAAAACGAAATAACATGACTTAAATGTGAATTTCAGAACAAACATTTTGAATAAAATGTGAATGTTCTTTTGTTGCCCATAGTGAAAAGTATACTGTACTATAATCTAATTATTGTGACCGCCGGTGTGGTTTTGTGGTTAGCATCGCTGACTTCAGATCCGTCGGTTCGGGTTCGATCCCCGGTACCTTCTCGGATTTTTCTGAGGTAGGGAGGTCTGGTAGGGGTGCACTCAGCCTCGTGATTCAAATTGAGGAGCTACTCGATAGAGAAGTAGCGGCTCCGGTCATGGAAACCACCATTAACGGCTGTGGGTGTCGGCATGCTGACCACATGCTCCCAATCCTGCCATCTGCCTATAGGTAGATGACGCAGTGGTCAGGTGGTAGGCCTTCCCTTCGGGGATGTTGTGCCACGGAGTTTATTTTTTAATCTAATTATTGTTGTGAAATGCAGTCAGTTTAGCTCAGTCGTAATGAACATGCCAAAATATATTAAAGCGAGGTGGTATGGGGTGATAGGGAATAGGTCCTGGGTTCAAATTAAACCTCTTGGCTAATGAAATTTACCAGTAAACTCTTGTAATAACTTATTTGTGCAGCATTTGCTTCTATTATTCGGCTATATCTCAATGTATCCTGCAATTTGGCCTTTGAGATTGAGGAAACCATACAAACCCCAAGTTGTTATTGTTGTTGTTGTTATTATTATTATTATTATTATTATTATTATTATTATTATTATTATTATTACTAGGCCTACTACTATTATTTCACGGTAAAAGCATTGACCATAAAGATCGATGCTTTCCATTCTAGATACTTGTTAGTTTTATGAAAATGTAGTAAATAAAATTTAATTGTTTCTATAATTTACTCTTTTCTGTGCTAGCCTTTAACACGTATATGCGAGAAAGTTTGTGCAACATATTTTTGCACCATTTATTTTAAATCACGTCTATACTACAATGCCGCATTTTTTTTATCATTGAGGGCTTTGATGCAATGCAGTCAGATGTTTGTTTACTTCGTTGATCTAGTTGAAATTGAGTGCTACATGAATACTGTTATATAGGCCTACAGAAAGTACATTACTGTGAAATAATTAGCAGAGTTATTTTCCACTGAATTTTGTGAAAGTTGCAATACATTTTAGATTTGACTAATAACACTATTCTTTCACATATGCTTATCAAACTAAACCGTCAAACTGACTGAGTTGGCCAAATGGTAACGTCTTGAACTCGTATTCTGGATCAAATCTTGGAGCTGGCCGATTTGATATGGATTTTTTTATTTTTTTTTATTTTTTATTTTTATGTGAGTGCGCGATTGTCAAGATATCACAAATCTGTAGTTCTGCTGACACTGTTCGATTTTGATCTGATTAAAAAACTTATTTTCTGCATATCATAATTGCAATTATAATTGATTCAACAAAAACATTCTGGCACTTTGTTATATCAGTTTACCTGATTTTATTTAATCACAAAATAAAGAAAAAGAAATACTTAATTGAAAAGTGCCCCTACAAATTAGATAATTTGTTAGAGAGTAGGTAATTCTACGTATGTATATAAATAACCATGTACTGTAAATTATCTCTGTAATTGTAATGTTCAAAATAGTTTGTTGCACTCGCCATTACCGTGTGCGCTCCTCAATATCAACAGCCCATCGAAAAGCAAAGTGGGAAGTTTATGAAGAAGTTCATTGCTTGTCTGAGGATGGCAGCCACCGCAGAGCTGATATAATAGCTATTAACAGGAAAGATGGAAAAGGCCTTATTTTACATCCAACAATTCTTATGGAACACCACCTCGAACAGGCTAAAGAAGTTAGCTATGAAAAGGAAGCAATTTACTGACCATGCATCCCTCACCTTAGTGAGAGTTATAATATTCCTGAAAATGCATGGGAGGTGAAGGGTCTTCTTTTCGGAGCTCGTGGAAGCTGTTTTAAATATACAAGTGATTATTTGAAATGTGTGGGCCTCTTGTGGAGTGATATAGAGGATATTTCCGTACAAATTTTGAAGGACTCTCTAGGTATTTTACATAATCATTTGTATTGCCAGTAATGATTTTTCATGTTCCATTGTTTTACTGTTTAAAATATTTGTTTTCTTAGGTAAGATACAATTACAGTAGTTTAAAAATCATGCCTCAATATTGTTAAAAATTTATCATGTATATATATTGTATTCTGGATCTTTATGGTTATCTGAAATGTCAGGCAGATGTCACCTTTGTGAAATATATGTGTTCCAGAAGGTGTTATTAGTTATTAATGATTTCTGATTAGTTGTAAATTCTCATCCCATTTCTGTAATATTCTTCTGTATTATATTTGTAATACTAGTTATTAAGATTTCTAATTTGTTGTTGTAGCCTATATTTCTGTAATATTCTTCTGTATAATATTCATGTTACTAGATACTAAGATCTCTAATATTTTGTAAAATCTCATTTCAATTCTATAATATTTTTGGTATTATACCAGTATACATGTAATTATTAATATTTCTAACTTGTTGTAAATTCTTATCTCATTATTCTAATATTTCTCTGTATTCTTTGTAACTATGCTTAACACTAGTTAATACTAGTCTATGAGCAATAAAAATTTGAAATATGAAAATTTGAAACTGAACCTCAGATACGTTTTGGTTATAGACCTGCAAGTGCATTGGAATTTCAGAACTGAAATGGCTGAACATTATAAAGACAGTTTTACTTATATTCAGCTGTAACTTGTTGTTTCGTTGCCTTCAAGCATTGTTTACATTTATTTTGTCTAGAAGTTTGCTTCTACTTTCGTGGGAGACTAGCATATTTGTGTCATCCGCAAACAAAACATAGTATGGATATTGAAACAAGATCAGTAGGTTGCTATGTTATTCTGAAATTTATACAGCAGGAAAAAAGATTACTCCAGCAAGTTTATTACCAAAGTATTCTTTGATGGATTTCCAATCAAGTTTTTGATCTATATACAGTCCAAATAATAGGGTAAAATGTATTATTAATTAATGGAATATGATTTACTATCAAGTATATGGCACGGTACACAGGCATACGGTGAAATTCTGTTTAGATGGAGTTGAATATAATGTTGTCTCAACTCCATGTCCTTGCGCACATTGTAACTTAATACACTACTTTTAATAAACTAAGAGTTGTATTGTGATAATTAGTACACTATTAATAATATGTTTGTTATGCAGCACTGTATTTCAAACTGTTTTCTTTTTAGGTATCTGTCCATTTATTGTTTTAAATCTCTCTCTCGAATCCTATGCCCCCACGTTGGGGCGAAGGGCCTCCAAATGGAGGTTTCTGTTTACCGATGTGAATTTTGTTATGCTTATTTTCCTAGAGAGGGCAGAGGGACAGGTGGTAAGCCCATCGCCCCTTAATCCCCCTCCGGAAACTAAGGTATTGCTTGGATGTGAAAGTGCAGTGATGTACAGTCTGTGTTAACATTTGTAATTGTCTTATCGTTTATAACACCTTGTGTTGAACTGTGGTATTCCGACAATATTTACCATAATTTTAATTTTTTTAGTGTACTTTGGACCATTAGACGCACCCAACTTTTAAGGCTCTGTTTTCAAGGTAAAAAGGTGCGTTTTATGGTCCATAAAATACAGTAATTCAAATAACTTCACCATATCTTTCACTTTCATTACCAATTGTACTCAAATATTAATTTAAAAATGTTAATTATTTTTTTTGCAAAACAGAAGAAGAGAGGTTGAGTAAGTTCCCATAGTACGAGCACAGGAGAGAACAACATCTTTTATATATTGCATAAATTGGCACAGAAATAAATGCTAAGATTATTATCAATGTTGTTTCATGTCTCTGGACTAAGGTTACCATCTCAAAATTTTTAAAAGCAGGACAAAGCATCACAAAATGCCTGGGTAAGAAAAATGTCTTATATCAACTTAAAAATCATTCCAATTGTTTTCATCTTCCTACTGAGCTGTATAATTTGTTTTTATGATATAAGGTCCACCTATGCTCAGTTTGTGAGGAACTTTAGACACCTAACCTATTTTAATTAAGTTATTGAATAAGCTAATGGTATTACAGAAGAAATGTGTTAGAATTATTAGTGATTTAAAATGTAAGGAATCTTGTAGAACTGCGTTCAAGAAACAAAACATGCTAACAGTGTACTCATTGTATGTTTATAGAGCAGTACTGTATATACAAAACAGAAATCTAACAAAAAATAGTGAAATTCATAATTATAGCACAAGAAATAGCTTAGATTATCATAGATATACATGCAAAAAGCAAATTATATTTAAGGACGTAAGTGTAATTGGAACTATATTATACAACAAGCTACCTGTAGAAATTAAGAATGCTGACAAGAAAAATTTCAAAACACTTCTGAAGAAATACTTAATAGAAAAATGTTTATATTCTTTAGACGAATTGTAATAACTGATTAGCACATAGGCCTATACATTATTACATTTTGATCAATCACACACTTTTATCCTTAGATCTAGGTTGTAGAATTGTATGGGTGGCCTTGACTTGATCTGGCTTGGCTTGATAATAGTGGGAATATTTTTAATCGTATTTAACTTATTTGAGTGATTTCAAGGCGTAAGTTACATCAATTACAGTTCACTCTACTATCTGGAGTTTATACAAGTGTTGGTGAGCTTCTTGTTCGAGTAAATATTGGAAAATACTTAATTTTGCATCATGCATTCTTTGGCTGTGTTTTATCAGGTTGTTTATTCCACTTAGTTACCAATTTACATCATGAAATAAACCAAGTCAATTGACAGCAAATAAATTATTATTATTATTATTATTATTATATTATTATTATTGGTTGTAATTTTTGTCAGAGTTGGCTTAACTTGGAGTGATGTACCTGTTAATAAACAGAAGAGTTGAAATAAGGAGAAATTACAACATTTAAGGTTGAGTTACTATAATATATAACTTTCAAACATGAAATGAACATAATCTTTATTATTACTGGTACATTGTCTATAATTACCACTTTCCTGATTGAGTGCAGCTCGCCCACTCTGAACAAATAATGTATTTTGGCAGAAGGTTGATATCTTGTAGATGATAACAGTAGGCCTACTTATAAAAGACATCACTTGTGATCGAAGGTGTATTTGACAATAAAATTTTACAATGCCGCTTACTTAGAGATTTACCATGTAATATCAGTGATGACACGGTTAAGTTTTTAGGCTTATATATGGATTGCAAGTTATCATGGGAACCTCACATTAAGTACATTGCTAATAAACTATCTAGAGTCATATATTTATTAAGAAATTTGAAAAACTGTGTGCCTGACAGTTACGTAAGATCAGCATATTTCGCCTTTTTCCAGAGTATTATTTCATATGGAATTTTACTTTGGGGAAACAGCAGTTACATTCAAAAGATTCTAGTGCTACAAAAAAAGGTTGTTAGGATTATTACAGATTCGGAAAATATAGAACATTGTAAGCCATTATTTATTAGGTTTGGGTGCTTAACAGTAATAAACTTATACATATACCATGTTTTGGTGTACACTAAAAACAGATTACCAGATTATTATTGTAGGAAGGATGTACATACTCATAATACCCGTAATTGTAAGAGAATTGATGTGCCTTTTCAAAGACTCTCTAAATCATTAAACAGTTTTGAAATACTTGGCTTAAAAATGATTAATAAACTGCCAATAAAATTTATAGAGTTACCAATAAAACGATTTAAAAATGAACTATATAGATGGTTAACAAAGACACCTTTTTACTCTGTGACAGAATTTTTTGAATGTGAACATATTTTAGTGTCTCGGGTTTAAGTTGATGTTAATATAACATTGACTTTATATTACTATTTTATTTAAAGAATGTAAAATTGGAATAGGAACTTTGTTTCGCTTTTCTTGTGACATTTAATTATCTCTCATTTATGTAATGTAATTTTAAGAATGACGTTGTCTATTACTGCAAGTTCAATGACAATAAAATACTTATTATTATTATTATTATATTATTATTATTACTGATTCTGTCAATTGCCTATTCCTTTTCTTTATCCACTAAGCATTAATTAAATAAAACACAGGTCCAGAAGTTGAATTATTGCTAGGAATCGAAAATCTTCAACAGTTCAGACAATGTATCAGTTATTCTATCAGAGTGGCAATCTTATTTTTAAATAGAAAGTAAAGAAATGAAAAAGGTGCCGGAGAGAAACAAAAGTATTAAAATACAGAACTTGATCTTGCATACTAATTGTGCATACAGTAAACTTATTTTTTTTAATAAAAGAAATTGCAAACTTATAGCTCTAGATCCAATTTTGAAGCTCTCTATCGTTTGTGACTTGAGACTTCCCTGATGATATTAAACGAGAATTTCTCTGGCTTCCGTCCAGGTGAACAGATTGATTGGTTACTCAGCAATCACAACATGAAAACCATACACATGCCCTCTCTCAAAATACACCAGCTGACGAGACCAGTAAAAGATCTACTTGGACCAGAGCCAGTTCCAGGTATTTTGGCCCCTAGGCAAGAAATAATTTCGATGCCCCCTAAATTGTCATCTCAATCATTTCATTTTTTACCATATTTTGTTTGAACATGGAATTTCATGTTCTCTAGCCTGGCATTGGTAAGCAGTTAAATAAAATTGATTTGAATTGGCCTAATTTGAGAAAGGCTTGTTGGCAGGTGCAAGTTTATGTTTTTATCGAAGCCAATAAGTAAATTGACATAATGAACTCAATATATTTCTGTAATTTCTGTAATTTTACTCTTACTCAACAACTTTTATTTTTTATTTTTAATGTGTTGGAAATTTCAGCTTTTTAAAAATGTAAATGTTACTGCCCCTAAATGTTCCTAAAAATTTACTGCCCTAGGCAGCAGCTTAGTTCACCTATATGGACTAGCCTGGTGGCACCAACTTTTTGAAAACATTCGGTAAAGATTTTAAAATGTTCATACTCCAGCCCTTATTTGGTTCATAAAATGGACTTAAATAATATTGATATGCTAAGGATAAATGTAGAACTGTACAAGAAACTATTTTTGTTGCTCATAATAATAATAACAATCCCATTTTGTAATTAAACTGTCAGGAATGTGTTGTGAATCCTAGTTAACGAAAATTCTTTAAAATATTTTACAAAATTTCTTAAAAATAAAATTATGTAGCATGGCATGTTGCAAAATTGTTTCTCCTGACAGGAGTTCTACAAATAAATTCATCGCAGACGTCATCATATCATCTTCATATTTCCTTAGACTAGTAGCCGGTTCTCCCTAGTCACACAATATTTTTCATAAACGATCTGAACTCCTTCTTCCCTCTAGTTTATTGTCCCTTTCATATTTACCAAATCTTTCTTAATTCATTCTTTCTACATGTTCGTTCCACTCCGAGTTCCTTCTACACCAATGTCGTGTACCCCATACTCTTGTCTTATATCATAATTCCTTGCCTTGCTCATTAAAGTCCTTCCTGCAATTTTTCTTAATCACAAGTATCATCTAAATTCTAAATCTAACTTTTCCATGCTCTCCTTATGTATATTCAGAACAGTAATGTGAACTCAAAAATGTATTTTATCTTTTCACAGCATAAAAAAATATTTCGGCAGTGGCTATGGAAACTGTATTGACAGAGTATGATTAAAAAATTTAATGAATTGAATGAGTGAACTGTCATGAGCGAACTGAAAGAAGAGGCGATCATACTATGTATGTCAACAATAGCCGACTTTTTCTTTAATTCAACAATGAAACACGTTTTTTAGTAATGGCAATAAATAATTATGATAGTATTGGGTGGGCTTGAGTCCCACAGGCCTATATAAGTTGGTGCCACAGGACGAACCAGCCCTGACTGAGACTATGCACCCCTGATATCTATGAAATCCCATATTAGGATTACCATGTCCCCATCAAAAATCTGTCCCTGGAATGTCTTTGATATAAATTTATAATACATGCCAATACAACTGATCTTACAACTTGAGGAATGTTAACTGTGCAAATTAGTAGCACTTGTTAAGTGTGACCAAATTAATAATAATCAACAAAATATATCAAAATAATCCAAGCTTTCCTGAAAATGGTGGATGATTCGAATATTAATCTTTCATGTTCTAGGTTGAGCAGTAATGATTAGTTTTTATTATTATTAATTCTTATTTTATTGTCCCACCTGAGGAAGAATAAGCTCCTAAGCAAAGCTAAGTACATTAATAGTAGTGTGGACATTTAATAATTATAGCCTTCAGTTGTATTCTCCTTGAAGATCTTTCTAGATTCTCAGATTTATCAAAGGAACTTAGTAATTCCACCCTTAGGGTGACTCAGCACCATATGTAGTGATTATTCAAAGCATCAACACATCACTTAATGCGTTGCATCCAGTGATGGGAAGTAATTGAGTAAAAGTAATCAGATTACAGTAACGATTCCTTTTTTGGTCCCATTTACTCGTAATCGTTACTTTTTTAAAAAAATGTAATTTTTACTCGTAATTTACTTCTGGAAATAAAATTGTAATCGTTACATGTGAGTAATCGTTACATTTTAGTAATCGAAAAGTATCGAATTGCGAATTTGGCAATGTTGCTTTCTTCTACTCGCTGGCAGTCGCTGCAGTGGCGGTGAATTTAGCGTTCTTTTCAAAGCGAACGTAAAGCGCTTTACAGCTGTTCCAGCATCACTGTATGGTCGCTGCAGCAGTGGTGAAGCAATGTCAGTTCTGGCTTTACGGGTTTTGCTGCATGGACTATCAGCTGTTCTTTTTTACACTTTAGTTTGCTGCAGCGAAACTGTAGCGATTTAAGCAGTGACGCGACATTCGACATGGCAAGTCAGCATTTCTGCGGAAAAAAGTGGCAACGTGACATTAGCTGAGATGAGCGGAAGTCGAATGTATTTTTTTTTTCAATGGCGACCACAGCCAGAGAAATTTACGGGGAGCGATACTACATTTAATTAGATTTCTGTATGGTTTCCATTTATTTCAAGATGTATTCAAGAAATGAAAATTGCTGTTCTCAGCCTATAAAATTTATTTATATCCCTTTCTTTGAGAAGAAGGTTATGTGTTCCACAGCATAAAACTAAGCTCAAACTAACCTCAACTTCAAAGTTAATTGCAGACTATTCAGGGGCAGACGCAGATTTTTTTTCGGGGGGGGGATTTGATTAGGTATAAAGAATACTAAAAAAATTAACTTACATATATAATTAGTTTATAAAACTGACCACTTAGGGTACATATATAACCTTTTTTCAAATTTCGGGGGGGGGGGGGATGTATCCCCCATGCGTCCGCCACTGCGAACATAGGCATAACCAGGCCAACCATATGGGGGGGTTATAACATCCAGGGGGTCTGGAAGTAGGGGGTTCGGGGGTCCTCCGCCGGAAAATTTTAAAAATTAAGATGCACAATAACGAGTTTTAAGCTTCCCACGCTTTATACTCGTATTAAGTAATTTTTAAGCAGACTTTAAAAAAAATTGTACAATTTTCCTTTTTTTTAATTAATGGGGGGTTCAAACCCCCCCAAAAAACCCTCGTTACGTCTCTGACTGTGAGCATTAGATGCTCTACTGAAAATACTGCTTCTGGCATTGGAAATTCACGTATGCTGTATGAGGACCAGTGATTTACAACAAGGTGATATTCACATATAATTCTGATAGTAGGATTCTGGATCCCGGTATTCGTCTTTTTCTAATTTTAATCAAATGTAATCTATTGTGATACTGCAATATTACGACGCGTGATGCTCACTATTGTAAATGCCACTTTATGGGTTTTGCTACATGAACTGTCATGCCCTTCCTTTTAACCCCAGTGAAGCTGAAGCGATTTACAGATTCGGTTTAAAAAGGAATGCACGGAAAGCATCATGCGCAGACAGAACGGTGTTTGGTATGCAATAACATCAGACATTTTAAAAATGGCATTGGAATAACTATGTATATTTTCATTATTTGATGTTTAAAGATTATGCATAATATTGTAAGCCGTGGGAAAATAAACAAATATCTATTTCTTCCCATTTATAACTTTTTTCAGTTAAATGTTTCAGTAAGAACATTTCTTAATTAAGTATATTTTGAAACTTGCTTCTCATTCTCGCTTGCTATATCTTCATCATTTTACTGTTTTGCAACTAATATCCAAATTAGAGGTAATATTAACAAAAGTTATTCAATGTGTCTGGAAATATTGGTGTTGATGTGTTTTTGTTTTGTTTGTTCATTAATAATTTGAGACTTGGTAACGTCGCAAGCTGCTTTACCACTGAATGCCCCGATAGTTTATGGCCTTGTGCCCCCAAAAAGAAAAAAAATAGGTACTGCCATTTTGTAAAGTAATTGTAATAGTAATTTTACTGATTACTTTTTTGTGCCCCCCAAAATGAAGGAATTTTTAGGTACTGCCATTTTGTAAAGTAATTGTAATTGTAATTGTAATTTTACTGATTACTTTTTCAAAAAGTAATTTGTAATTGTAATTAAGTAAAATGTTTCTCAAGTAATTGTAATTCAGCCCAATTACTATTTTTTCGTAATTTTCCCATCACTGGTTGCATCCTAAAACGCTAGGTAAAATCTTCTTTGAGAAATTAGAATATGAAGTAAAATCTATCAAGACAATTGGCAAATATAAATTGGAAATCCAATTTAATTCTTATAATGATGCAAACCATTTTGTTGATTCTATACTTGACAAAGAACACAATACAAAATCATTTATCCCAAAGGAAAATGTGGTGAGACAGGGAGTAGTAAAAAGGCATTCCTTGTGACATCACTCCAAACGAAATCAAAGATAATTTACAAACAGCAGAACAATATGAAATTTTGTATGGATATCGCTTTAACACCCGTACAATAGATGAGAACAGAAGTGTTAAATACATCCCAACTACTATCTATCGCGTCACTTTCAGAACACAACTTTTACCTAAATATGTACATTTGTAATATAATTCCCTACTGGTTACAAAGTTCAAGGAAACCATAAAAAATGCACAAATAGTACTGGTAATGGCCAAAACACCCATGGAGAAAAAACTTATTTTCCACCCTTAGCTAACAATAAGAAACCAACTCAATTCAACAAAATAACAACCCCAGCAACAGTTCCAATGTTATTCAATGCAGTAACTTCTAACAAAACTAAGCTAAAACAAAAACCATCATCTAATATTGGCACACAAATAAATGATACAAAAAAAGAAATCCCTTAGATCTGTCATAAATAGACCTATAACTAATTTCTCACTAAGTAGGACTATCCACAATGTAAGGAGAAAAAACACCCAGAAGAAAAAGAAGACAAAAGTTTTGAAACATCCTAGAGAAATATCACAGCAGGAAACGGCAGCTGACAGGAGGTCTGGACCTCCCCCCTCCCCCCGAAATTGAAACTTAAAATTCTACTGAAGTTATTTAAGCTCTATTTTCTCAAATATTTTATTATTTTATTTAATAATAAAATACTGATTTTGTTAATGAAGGCCTGAACACTGTTCCATGTGTTATTTAACTTTTCTTGTAAATAGTAATATGTATTATAACTTAGGTAACAATTTCCTGTTTAAGTTGGCATGTCTTAGAGTATAGTAAACAAATTTGCTAAGTTGGCATGTCTTAGAGTATAGTAATCACATTTGCTAACTAATTTTTCAATGCTAAAATAGCGTAAAATGTGATTTTCATTAGTTCAATATTTAAACATTTTCCGGGGTGAATACTCAATCCGCCTTTTTTGGGTGGGTATTCCATACCCTCCAAACCTCCCTGCACTTTTGACCCTCCCTGAAATTATTTTCTGGCTATGCCACTGGTAGCTGATTGGGCTCCTTACAGGAAGGGAGACATAAACAAGCAAGAGGACATTGGACTGCAAGAAATGTTTATAAGGAGGACATTACCCTACAAGAAAATGTTTATAAACTAAGTGAAACATGTAATGTACTTATTAATGATGTTCCAGAGCTACATAGAACACAGGTAGAAAAATTAAAGCAAACATTCTTTGTTTAATTAAGAAATGCTAACTTTTTAGAATGGTCACTGTTGCAAATATTAATACTTTACACATATTATAATGGAACGCTCAAAGTTTATATAACAAGAAACATGAGCTTTCCAATGTTATGCAAGAGAATGGGATTGATATTATTCTAATAAGTGAAACTTGGCTAAAACAAACAATTAATTTCAATTTTGCAGCTTATAAAACTGGCAGGCTAGAGAGAGATACCAGAGGTGGAGGTTTTGGGATTTGGATCTGTAACACCTTACAATGCTCTAATGTACAGTATTATGTACAGTATTCTACAGTGTGTCCCATGCAAGAGTTGGCCAATGACGCGGGTTCCTGCGGCGCGGCGGGCACAGCTCCAACTCCCGAGCGATCGGGTGAAATATATACGCTAATAATGCCGCGATGGGTGAAACGATTCAGGTTCTCACATTTATAGTTAAAACTACAATGAAAATAACCATGTACCTCATCACAAGAGATGTTGGAAATGTTCTCCTTTGCATCCACACAATACTGGCACCTTTTTAGCAAATTTTCTTTCACGCGGGTAAGTTCAGCTTCCGAGACAGAGTTCATTTCTCTTGTGATAGGCCTAGGTGATATTGTCTTTAAGTTCTTCTAACAGTATGTGAATATTATTTATGGGGAAACTTGAAAAATAAAGTATATAGGTCAATTTCCCATACATTAGAAGAACTTAAAGACAATATCACAAGAGAAATTAACTTTATCTTGGAAGCTGAACTTATGCGCGTGAAAGAAAATTTCCTAAAATTTCCTAAAATACAAGAGGAGAACATTTCCAACATCTCTTGTGATGAGGTATGTGTTTATTTTCATTGTAATTTTAACTGTAAATGTGAGAACCTGAATCGTTACACTCATCGCGGCATTATTAGCGTAGATATTTCACCCGATCGCTCGGGAGTTGGAGCTGTGCCCGCCGTGCCGCAGGAAGCTGCGTCACTGGCCAACTCTTGCGTGGGACACACTGTAGTTTCTAACTCAATTATCTTTTCTCATAAATCTATTAATGTATGACAAAATTATCTCCAGAATTATGTAGCCTACTCTGTATTACACATTAATTTTCCACTACACTTAGTTGTGTCGGCCACGGTGATCTAGGGGTAGCGTGCCCGCCTCTAGATCCGCAGGTCGCGGGATCAAACCCGGCCATGATCGATGGATTTTTCTGGACGTAAACATCCGGGCACAGAGTCCTCCAGGAGGGACTTTAAGCTGGGGCCCGTGTCGTAGATTTACAGCACGTTAAAGAACTCCAAGCCTAAATTAGAGCCTCTGGACAAAATTTCCCGGCCTTTCACGTCCAAGTAATACCTTAGTTTCCTGGGGGGTTGTGAGGGAATGGGCTTACCACCTGTCCCTCTGTCTTCTCTCTGCAAATAAGCGTAACAAAATTCACATAGGTATCAGAAACCTCCAATTGGAGGCCCTTCGCCCCAACACTGGGGATATAGGACAGAGTCAGTCAGTCAGACTTAGTCAGTCAGACTTAAGTCTTAGGTTTTGACCTATTTTTTAGACCTAATTATAAGATAAAAATGTAATTAATTGTTTGGGAGTTATGGACCAATTGACATGAATTATATTATTTTAAATCCAAATGTAAAGAAACTGAAAGCAATAACAGATTTGTCAAAGGTTGTAAAATGAAGTTATAAAATAGTTAAGAAGATCTTTGCTTCCATACAATAAACTTTACACTACAAGGAGCTAGAAGAGACATTGAACATCCCTCGGGTGATCACATCTGTGAATAAAAGAAGAAGAAGAATATCAAAACAATCATCCTGTTCCTGCTTGTAAGTTGATTATCACGAAGATATGTGTGCATTCTTTGAAGGTCGCACAGCAAATTACACTCTGAACACAATATTTAATATACTGTATTTACATGAATGTAATACATACCCTTTTTTGTTGCGCTCAAAATTGAAGTGCTCATTAGATTTGATAGCTAGAACATTTCCGTGGCAATTTTAAATTGGCATAAAATGTGAAATGAGTAGGCCCTACTCTCTAAAGCTAAAGTAAGATGAAGAAGAAATAGATAGCAGAAAGAAATTAGATAGGCACATATATAATCTAATGTTAAACAAAGAAAATAAACACACAATAGAGAAAATAAACACACAATATAGGTTTAGTAGAACATATACTGAAACTAATATACAGCATCTAAACTATCTACTCGACAAAGAATCATGGGAAAATGTTTACAGTAAAAAATCACTTCATTCAGCTTGTGCAGAATTTTTAAATACTTTCCATTACTGTTATGAAACAGCATTCCCCAAAATTAAGGTAAAAGTACAATAGCTGAAAAATAAATGGATTACCCTGGGCATCAAAGAATCTAGCAAGCGACTGAAATATCTCAGTAAAATTATGAAATCGGGCAATGTAACAGAAAAATTCAAACAATATTATAAACGGTATAAAAAAATTTACAATAAAGTACTGGAGGAAGCAAAAAAACTACACAACGATAAACATATAATGGAATCAAATAATAAATCTAAAGCAATGTGGAATATTATTAAACAAGAAATAGGCGAAGGAAGGGAAACAATTAAAAACCATAAAATCATTAACAACGGTATTAATTTAACAGATCCAATAGAAATAGCAGAATTATTCAACAATTATTATACAAATATAGCACATAACCTCTTGAGTAATACCTCCACTGCCCAAATACAACATACAGAGAGTGGTATGCCTACTATCCCACAACAAAATAATACTATATTTCTAAAACCAGTAACAATAAATGAAATCACAACAATCATAAAGCGGTTGACAAATAAAAAGTCAGCAGGACTAGATGAAGTCTGACAGTGTTATTAAAAACTCCCACATACACATTGTACATCCATTATGTTACATAGCAAATTTATCATTAAGCTGTGGTCAGTTCCCAGATGAATTAAAAATTGCAAAAGTGAAACCACTATATAAAAAGGGATCGAAAGAAGAAATCGAAAATTATAGACCAGTGTCTTTACTCTCAGGATTCTCAAAAATTCTAGAAAAGGTTATGTACACAAGACTTACAGCATTTATGAAGAAATATAATATCTTAACTAATATTCAACATGGGTTTTGTCAAGGGAAATCTACAAATACTGCAATAATTGACTTTCTCCAAAACGTATATGAGGGCATTGATAAAAATGACACAAGTATAGGACTTTTTGTAGACTTATCAAAAGCATTTGATGTAATAGATCATAAAATCTTACTCAATAAACTTCAAACTATTGGGATAAGAGGACTAGCATTAAAATGGTTCCAGTCATATCTAGAAAACCGCAAACAAGTCGTAGAAATCATACACAAAGATGAAAGGACACACATAATAAATAATGTACTGTCAACTGAGAAGCATATTACTTATGGTGTTCCACAAGGTTCCATTCTGGGGCCAGTACTATTTTTAATTTACATAAATGACCTAAATATCCAGTCCAGTCACACAAAGTCAACACTCTTTGCAGATGACACCAGCATCTTTGTCACTGGTGAAAACAGAGAAATTGCTAGCCTAAATATAAAAGATACGATAAGTAGACTACAAAATTGGTTTGAAGAAAACAGAATTATAGTTAACAAGGAAAAACAGTTGCAATAAAATTTCAGCATGCATGAAATAAGAATGCAGAATTTCCCAGCATCTCATATGAGGATAAAAGTATTAGTTATGTAGACTCAATAAAATTTTTAGGGGTGTGGATAGATCATAATTTGAGTTGGATCAAGCATGTTGATTTTCTTTCAAAAAAGCTGAGTAAAATATGTTTTGCCTTGAGATCAGTGAGAAAAGTTGCTAATGTAAACTCAGTACGTTCACTCTATTTTGTCTACTTTCACTCCCTCTTAATATATGGAGTAATCTTCTGGGGAAATTCAACAAAAAGTGAAGACATATTTAAATTACAGAAAAGAGCTATCAGAATAATGGTGAAGGTCAAAAACACTACCAGCTGCAGGCAATTATACAAAGATCTGCATATACTACCATTCCCCTGCATATACATCTTAGAGACACTTACATTTGTAAAAACTAATATTTCTACATTTCAAACAAACTCAAACGTTCACTCCTATAATACAAGAAATAAAAATTATTTAGCGAGTATACCCCATAAAACTAGCTTATTTGAGAAAAGTTTCACATATACAGGACTCAAATTATATAACTGCTTACCCCAATCCATTAAAGAAATAGCTGCACTATTCCTTCACAATTCCTTCACAACCACTGCTTTTATACACTAAATGAATTCCTTGTGCATAGTCATACATGAGCAGACTTACTATATAATTTTATTTGTTTTGATTTCAGAGCCTACTCGAGGACCTGAAGACCATATGGTCTCAAGAGGACGTACACAAACTGCATCATAGAGTGACAGTGTGAAACTTGTTTTATTTTATTGTATTTTAATTATTGTATTTTAAACTTGTACTTGTGTTTAAGTTACATATAATCAATTGATGTTTATGTTGTATTTTTTGGAATTAGTCTTAAGTTGTATATATTTTTTGTAACTGTAAATTTCTTGTGCATGTTATATATTTTGTAAACTAGTTTTTAAGTTGTATGTATATTTGTAATTGTAATTTTGTGTTCTTACTTGTATGTTGACGAGTCCCATAACATATAATATGTTCCGTTGGACAGAATAAAGAATAGAATAGAATCTCTGTAATTTCTGAATTTTAAAGGTTGTTTATTTTAAACTGATTGCTTACTTGAGCATCATCTGAATCTGCACTGTAGATGTTGATGACAATAGATTTCTGAGAAGAACATGCAGGTGTGTAGCGACGCACGACAGTCTCTCCTATCCCTATGGACTGTTCAGCTAATACAAACTTGTCCAGCACATCAGCACACCATTCTACTCCATCTTTTATTATTTGTTTCTCTGAAAATTCAAAAAGTGAAAGTATGGGGTTGTACATAATTTTCACAAAGACGGTTTGTGCATACTAATATTTGAGAAGTTGTGTTCAAACATTTTTTGCAAGTTGGTGAATATCTCGAAAAAATTCACACTCAGATATTCTCCCAATGTAGACTACATTAGTATAGGAAATGGAATATGTAAATTAATTCATATGAACGAAGAAAGGTATGATAAAGTACATTAAGAATAATTGTTTTCAAGCTTGAACGACAAATGTAAATGGACAATTTAGAGGTTATCTAAGTATCATAATTATTTTCCTAAGAATGAGAAAATCTTGTAATGGTCATAATTTATTAATTTAGAATGTGTTGCTTTCGACCATAAGAGGGGAAGGGAAAGAACTCAAGGTCTGATTCATGCAGTTGCAAGGGCAAATTAGCTTGATGCTGTATTCAACTTAAAAAAAAAAAAAAAAAATAATAATAATAATAATAATAATAATAAAAAAATAAAAATAATAATAATAATAATAAAATATGAGCAAAATGTTATTGCATTTTAGGCAAGTTCTTTATCTGGATTGATATGAATAAAACTTGCTTCTATTTCCTATTGCTGTACCGAATTCATACTAATCGAGCTGTTACTTATTTAATGTGCAATACTGTAATTTAAATATAATTTGAAAGCTTACCCTTTGGGTGTACACCATGGACAAATCGCTTTAACACACCCACACCATATGTTTGTTTAGAGCGCCGGACTGTTACCAAACCCGGATTTAATCCAAACAACACTGCTCCTTGTAGAATTGTTAAAGATACACCCTAAACAAAAAATAAAGAACAAGTATCATTTTGAGAAATATAAGGAAACAAAACATGTTGAATATATGACTCAATACCAATGCTAGTTCTGAGTAGTTTATTCCCATAGCCTTATAATTTATAAACATAATATAAACAACTCAATTATATTAAGTCAGTTTCTCTTCTGTATATTATCTAGTATTTGAGAATAAGTCGACCACTATAGTGCATGTCCTCCTCTGAGTCTGAAGGTTGTGGTTTAAAACCTGGTGGTGGTCAATGGAGTTACAGTACGTTAAAGAACTCCAAGCCTAACTGTAAGTAAGAGAGACTATATCAAATTCCCTGGCCCTTTCATGTCCATGTAGTACATTAGTTTCCTCCACTTCCCTTCTTCATTTTTTATAGTAGGCCTACTGTATTATTTAAAACAAAAAATGGTTATTGTATGTAACGATCCAATGCATTAGGAACATTACATCTGAATAATAATTATTATAATAATTAATGAAATATTAATAGTTATTATTGTGGACCTGGAAGCAAAAATAATCTAACAGACCTCAATTTTTTTATTGCAATCCATTTGGAATACTAAAGCATCTCTCTACTATAATTAAATGTAATTATAATTTAAAGAACACTGAGGAAGGAAAAGACTTGAAAGTATATAGGTTAGTGAGTAACTATTTGAATAGTGGACAACCGAGTACACTGACCTGGGCTTTTTCAGAAGCTAGGAATTGCTGTTAACGTTTTGGGCATTGATTTAGTAAATAACATGCACCAACATTAATTGGCATTATTTAACAGGTGTTTAGAGGAAGTCAGTTACCCAACTCATAGTCCATTATTTTCCACTGGATATGGAACAGAATGTTGTTCATTCATTTTGTTGAACAGGAAGAAACAACATGGATATAGAGAAGTGTCAACAAACAACTACTTGTAGTCCGAGTTAATGAATAGCAGGAAATTTTGTAGGCCTATGTTGGTGACTCACGGCAGGAGAGTATATAAATTTTTATTTTGGGGGGCCAATAAAGAGAGAAATTACAGAAAACTGCAATAGAGGTATATGACTGCCTATAGAAAGACCCAATGAACTATGAACCAGCCATCCAGTGTTTATCTACTGGGAATGTAGACACATGTTTCCCACCGCTGCTGCAATGAAGGTCATGCTTGCTTTGTTTTATTCTGCAGTATTGCGTTGACCATCCGGCTGTTATGGGTTCACATTGGCTTTGCTCTGCTGTTATGAGTAATTTATTACTGTGTCCTGTATTTAGTGAAAATTATGGTTCAGTATAGGCTACATATAATACTGTGCAGCGTGTATTTATGTATGATTCGTATGTGTTAATGTGCAATGGTTTTTAAATTATATTATATATATATACATTGTTGCTGTTTGAATAATAAATATTACTAGTTGAGTATATATATACAGTGAGTCTCAGACAGATTGCACCCGCTTGCCGCGTGCCATGCTACTCTTGTGATGACTCAACACTTCCCGCATCGTGGCCAGCTGTGTGTGCCCCGCAGATAAGTCAACAATTGCCGCATAGCCTGCAGTTGAACATTTTTCTCGTGTTGTACAGACATGATAGTGAATCTGTAGTTGTCAAAAAGGCTCCAAATGTGTTCACAGTGCAGCAGAGGATATTTATGTATGATAATTACGTGAAAACAGACTCTTGTAGGGAAGTTGTAAGACTTTTAGAACAGAATTTTCAGGTGTAGATCCTCCACACAGAGGCACCGTGCGGAGACTTGTAAACAGACTCAGAGAAATGGGCTCTTTACTCGATAAGAAGAAAAGGGTAAGAAAACATGTGCTTACTGAGGAGAAACTAAATGAAATTGGAGAAAGATTAGAACATATGCCTACAAAATCTCTAAGATGAGTTGCACAAGAAACAGGGGTTTCAAAGAGTTCAGCTTGGCGGGTTACGAAAATGTTAAAATTGAAACCTTAAAAAGCCACAAGATCATGAGAAGCAGGTACGTTTTTGTAACTGGATTCTGCAAAACGTTCGTGATGAAACAATTGATCCGCGCCTAATATTCTTTTCGGATGAAGCATGGTTCCATTTAAATGGGTATGTTTCGACGCAGAATAACAGTTTTTGGAGTCAGGAAAACCCCCATCGCATTCACAAAATCCCTCTGCATGACCAACGGATAGGAGTATGGTGTGCAGTAAATGCTTACAGAATTATAGGCCCTATTTTTTATGCGGTAAACGTTGATGCACAAGTGTACAGGAATCTTATACTCACACCCTTTTTCAAAGAACTGACTGACATTGACTGCAGACTAGGATATTTTCAGCAAGACTCTGCCACTGCACATACTGCCCACGACTCTTTAAAATTAATTAGTGAAATTTTTAAAGATCGAGTGATCAGTGCGGGTTTGTGGCTGTCATGATCCCCAGATTTAACTGTTTGTGATTTTCACTTATGGGTGTACTTGAAAAATAAAGTGTACGCAAGAAATCCCCACACTTTAGAAGAACTAAAAGAAAACATTAGGCTAGAGATAAACTCAATAACGGAAGAGCAATTAATGCATGTGAACCAGAATTTCCTATCACGATGCCAAAAATGTGTGGATGTAGGAGGAGGACACTTCCAGCATCTCCTGTAATAAGGTAGGTGCCTATTTTCGTTATTTTCAAACTCATTTAATTTATTTTCATTGTCACGCACGGACAAGTCAGTCAACTGCCGGGCAGTTCCATTTCCGCATACCGGGGATAAAAGCGTCATCTGGGGGGAACCCAACGCGCGGCGCGGCGGGTGCAATCTGTCTGAGACTCACTGTATATATATACGAGGGCTGTTCTTTTTAACCTTTTTTTTTTTTGGAGTGGAAGCTCTGTCCTTCCAGATCTTTCTTCAGCTGCCGAAAAAAATGAAAGTCACTCGGCAAGGGAACAAGTTTTTGAAATCCATCGTGACAGGGGATGAAACGTGGATTCGTTACGACAATCCAGAATCCAAAAAACAATCCAAACAATGGATGCACACAAATTTCCCAAACAAACCTAAGATCTGGCTTCCACACCAACGAAGAAATTCAAAAAAACTTCCAAATGCCCTGAGGACCCTTCTCAATACGCTGGCGGCAAGCTTCTATGAAGAGGGTATTGGAAAAATGGTACCACGATACGACAAATGTTTCAATCGGAACGAAACTACGTACAGAAGTAGCTAGAAGGTGTACCTAAATGTTCCAAATAAAACAGTTTTGATTTTCACTGTGGGTTTCATTTTATGCCCCTTCGGAGGTTGAAAAAAAACAGCCCTCGTATATATAAGGAAAAGAAAAGAAGCAACTATGTAAAATAAATGTATATAGAGAAAATAAATAACACAATTACTCACCTCACAAAATTCAAAAGCTATCATATAGGGGAAAAATGTGTATATATAAATATATATATTACAATTAATAATGAAAGTCGAAGTTTACATTCTTTAACAAATACAATTAGCTCTAATTAACTGCTAAAGACAGACCTGAAAATATCTGAGGAAGGGCATACTGGGATTAAACCTAGAGACGCGAGACCTTCTAAATTCCAGATGGGATAGGATATGCCAAGTTATAAATAACTCATAATTTTTTCCAGAAAACAGTATAAACATTTATTTATAATTTCAATCTATATATTTATAAAATTCACCTAAATATATATCTAGTTTTAGTTAAATAAGAAATATATATATTTCAAAACACCAACCATAGGCGTAACAATCTCAATAAGATCCATATATACGTTTCACATTGACATTTATAATAAATTATAATATATGTTGAGAAATATTAAGGTAATATACATAACTAGGATAGACAACCTGGACGGAGTGCAGAAAATCCTTGAAATGGCCAGAAATACTAGAATGCGTTAAATATTTGCTTGAGAAAAATTTAGAATAAGAAAAAGAAATAATTATTAGCGGAGAATTAAATATTAATGCAAAGGCTTATATATATTGTGAAATTTTAAGAAAGTGGTATGGTGCACCAGAACTCGAAACAGAAATATCTATTCAAACATACGGCTGGAAAGTAGCCTATACAATATAAGTTTACGATAGGTTTTAATATTTGACAAGACGAAAAGTACTGAAAATATTAAACCACTATTCAAGTATAGAGAAAATTTATGTACTGACAGGCATGCGTATACTGACAAATATGGACAGGCAATACGAAAGAAATGTGACTTTAGAATTAACGGGAGGATCTTAAGATTGCAAACACTATAGGCACTTACAGTACTTGATGAAACATAACAAGATAAGGATCTCGCAAGCAGAAAGATATCAATAAATTATGAGAGCACAAACAGAGTAACAGAGTTAATGACCACCAAAAGACAAGCATTCTACAAGGAAAACGTATTTGCAATACATAACCCCCGAATGAATACAATTTCTATTATAGATAGTTGCACTATAATAATTTAGCGGAGAAAAATTTACAATAGTACATTCCCAGAACTGACTAATCCAGAACAAGCAATAAGCCAACATCAAGATAATTTAAGATGGCAAACCTAACCTGATTTCCCGGTACGCAATAATACTAGCATTCCAGAACCAATATACAAACAGAGAGTTATTATTAGAACATAGCAAAATAAATGAAACATTTGCATAGAGTAAACTACTACCCTGCACTCAGCTGAAACGTGAAATCATTACATGATCATAATTAGTACGTAAGGACAATATGAAACTAATGTGTATGAAGAATCCTGTATACTTTAACGCCATATGAGCTATGATGCTGATCATAGAAGTTTATACAAGAGCCTAAAAATATCTGATTAGAATAATGAGTACCGGTACATGGTGAGTGAAAGAATCCGAATTACGGAATTTACTTGCCATACTGTGGTAATTAAACAATTTTGACTTTAACAAAGGAGAATAACTCCAGCTCAATCCTGAAGGGATATTTCAAATTAATTTAGGCGAACAAATGCTCAACTAACCATATCTTACAGCAGAATGCCATCACAAGGTTAAAGCTCACATCATGACAGGTGCTCGTATCACTCTGAGTGAATGAATGTCGGTATCGCGTACAGATAGACAAAACTGAGCAACCACCGTGCATGCGCCAACGAACTACATAATAAAACAAGCGAAGATGGCAATAACAAAAAGCACCCAACAAATTTTAAAAACATTTCAGTCCTCCCCGCTCAACTAGTTTTTTTTTTGTTATCTCTATATCCCAAGCTTCTGTGTTCAACATAATACATATCATTCATAATTCCCAGAAAATATTCATAATAAAAACCCTAAAAACTGTGCTACACATTACCACAAAATTTTACTATATCCAAGTGCAAGTTTCAAAATTCCTGGTGGGGGTGGATTTGGTGGTTAGGATAGAATTTGAAATTTGGAAGATACTGTAAATATCGTAATTAATAATTTAATTAGTCAAAGTAATGCAATCACTTGTCTGTACGATGGCCACTCAAGTTAGTAATTCTCAGGCAGGTTTGAACATTGATGTACATTCTATTCCAGTCACTTCGAATTTTCAACCATTGGGTATGCAATCAGTGGTCGGTGTACCCGACTTTTCTCAAATAGAGATTGTTCATCCCTTACATAACCTTATTGATAGAGAACAGCCTTTTATAGTTGAGAAGGTAGATGATGTCATAGCTTTTTTGTGATTTTTTGTAAAAGTTACTTTTCAGGCAATATTATTCCAAATTCAAGATAATGCAGTGTTACAGTTATTGGTATCAGTGCTTTCGGGTCAAATTTTGGATTTTCTTTTTGAAGCACTTGGTAGTCAAGCATCTCTATTTCAATTTCATAAGCGTATTCTTGATACCTTCATTCCAGACAGATTAAGACACGAGTTTTTGCTTAAATATTATTACACACCGCAACGTTTTGATGAATTGTTTCTTGAATTTGTACAGGATATTAAAGCGTTTGGCGCTCTTTTCCAAGTTAATGATAATGAAGTTCAGACCATTGGAGTTATATTATCTGAACCCGGTGACACGTTCTTGTTTACATTTTGAGCAGAATCCTTCCACATTTAAGCAATTAGAAGCTTTGACAAAAAAAGTAGCTGAAATTAACTGTACTGATAATAAAAGAGCTGAAGATGCTTGTGCGCAGATTGTAAATTCAATTGGTTCTCCTATTGCGCAGAGATCTTTTTCTTCATTGTCGAAAAGATGTTACTCTTGTCGTCGCGTAGGCCATTTAGTACGGGATTGTGAACAGAAGTTAAGTGAAGTAAGATCTAGAAGTAGTTTGAAAGGCACTCATGGAACTCAGACACAGTATTTTAATTTACATACTCAGAGTAATGTTTCTAGGCTGTGTGTAGAATCTTTCTTACCCCCTATTTATTATATCAAAGATCCAGTTATATGTAATACTATGATGTATCAGCAGATGGGATGTCGGGCTAGAGTTCCCATTCATCTTCCATGTGTAGAAGTGGCAGTTTATCGGCTGCTGATGGCAATCCTCTTCGTGGTTTGGGACGAGTTGAGATACTGTTGTGAATATGTAAATTTTCCTGGAAAGTTAAATTTCTTGTAATTAGGCGTTTGATCTGCCCAGTTATTCTTGGTATGGATTTTGCTATCAAAAGTGGTTTGACATTAGATTTGGGGTCTGGCCTTATTAACTTTATAAATTTTTTCCTGAATACAAGATTAAAATTCAGATTTCTGGCTGTAGTAAACTCCTGGATCAAAATTCTTTTTTGTCGCAGCACCATTTGCAGAATATTCAACCATCTATGTTAGATCAGATTGATTTGAGCCATTTGGATGGGGAACAACAGAAGCGGCTAGTCTCTTTGATAGACAATTATGCTAATGTACTTACAGAGGAATTAGGTGTTACTAATGCTATAGGGCAGCGGTTCCCAAACTTTTTAGTCCTGGGACCCTCCTTCACCTAGAAATTTTTTTCGCGACCCACTACTACATAACGATAACCAGTAAAGGCTATATAAAAAACTTTTTCGCGACCCACTACTACATAATGTTAACCAATATAGGCTGTGTAAAATACAGCACATTTTTTCATATGCCTTTCAATAGTTTTATTGTGTTCAAATGCCTTTTATTCCTTATATTGAAAACAAGTTTAAATTTCCTCGCCCTCGCCCTAGTTTGAAAACCACTGCTATAGGGTATGAGATCCAACTTAAGGATACTTCTCCGGTTCGTTTACCACCGTATAGACTATCTCCGCCAAAATTACATGTGTTGAGAGGAAAAATGAACGAGATGTTAGCCAAAGGTATTATCCGGCCTTCTATTTCTTCATATGCCAGCCCCATTCTTCTGGTTCCTAAAGCCAAAGATGATTTCCGCCCAGTTATTGATTACAGTTTGTTTAATAAAAAAAAATAAACATTGAAGCCATGCCCCTTCCGGATATTCACTCTGCGGCCCATTGGTTTGCTGGAGCATCTGTATTTACATCTCTAGATTTAAACAGTGCATGCAACCAAATTCCCCCAAAGGAATCTTCTAGGCACCTTACTGCTTTTTCTACCCAATGGAACCATTATGAATTCTGCAGATTTCCTTTCGGGTTGGCCACGGGAGCACAGGTGTTGACGAGCCGTTTGGTTAAAATCTTTTCTGATATAAAAATTTCATTTAGTATATCATTACTCGGATGACTTGTTATTTATAGTAAAGACTTTGATTCTCATATGATCCATCTTAAGGAAGTTTTTGATAGACTTAGTAAGGCCGGTCTGACTGTTAAACCTGGCAAAGTTAAGTTTGCTCATGCTCAGTTATCTTTTATTGGACACATTATTAGCCCTTCTGGAGTGTCCATAGATCCGGAGAGGACGGTTGCCATACGTAATTTTCCGCAACCTAAAAATGTAAAGTCTGTTGCAAGGTTTATTGGGATGATTAACTTTCTTCCAAAATGTATACCCAAATTCGTGGCTAGAGCAGCTCCGCTTAATCTCTTGAGGCGTAAGAATGTGGAATTCTCTTGGGGGCTGAACAACAAGCTGCATTTGAGGACTTGAAATTAGCAGTGATGAATCCACCTATTCTTGCCATGGCAGACTTTTCACATACATTCATATTACATATTACAACAAACAGTGAAGCTATATTTAAAATGCAGAAAAAGCTATCAGAATAATGATGAAAGCAGACAACACAACCAGCTGCAGGCAACTATTTAAAGACCTCCATATACTACCTTTCCCCTGCATCTACATATTAGAGACGCTTATATTTGTAAAAAGTAATCTTTCTACATTTCAAACAAATTCAAGTGTACATTCCTATAATACAAGAAATAAAAACATGTTAACAAGTATACCTCATAAAACTAGCTTATTTGAGAAAAGCTTCACATATACAGGTCTCAAATTATACAATAGTTTACCCCAATTCATTAAAGAAATACCTGCACTATGTACATTTAAAAAAAAAAAGGTTTCAGCATTCCTTCACAGTCACTGCTTTTATTTATTGGATGAATTCTTTAGTCATAGTCATTCATAAGCAGATTTATTTCTCACAATTTTTTATTTATCTTTATTTCAGATAGACTGCTAGAAGAGGTAGCCAACCAGTATATCCGAAAGGACATTACAGTGCGACAATGTGAAACATGATATGGATCAAATGGCCTCATGTAGTGCACCAGTGATGACTTGTGGAAAAAATGACTGACTTCATTAAAATTTCCATGTACTGTACAATTAGGACAGGTGTTGAATTATCCTGGTAATAGGGTTGGGACTGGCTCAACCTTTCGGAGAGCGGCTTGGTTGACTCTGGTTCCCTGTTGCTAGGGTTTAGAAGATGGAGCGGGCTCGCTAAGGCTGGAGGAAGATTAATCTTTTTTGCTGTTTTAAATTTTATATTTATTTTATATTTATTTATTTAACCTTGATTCTGTTACCGTGTAATATTATTATTACTTACTATTTCAATACTACATTAACATGTTCCTATAAGTTCACTTTTATTGCTAGAAAAAATCTTTCTGTGTTTATAATATTAAAATATTATCAATATAGCTTACACAACAGGATAACTCAGCACCTTTGTATTTGAATTTTATTTTTGTACATAATTGTATTATAAATTTTGTATTTGTGTTGTAAATTATTATAATAATTTGTTAATGTTTATTGTATATTATGTAAACATTTCACATTGTACCTATTGCTTGTAACTGTTAAATTCATATTCTTGTTTCTAATTATATTGACGTGTCCCATAACATGTAATATGTTCCGATGGACTGAATAAAATAAAATAAAATCAAATCAAACAAACTGATTCTTGTGGTAAAGGGGTAGGAGCGGTATTGCTTCAAGAATTTGAAGACGGTCGCAAGCCTATAGCATTTGCCTCCCGTTCCCTGAGTAAACTGGAACAAATGCATTCAACCTATAAATTGGAGGCCTTGGCTGTCATTTTCGGGGTTGAAAATTTCAGAATGTACCTAGAACATGTGAACTTCATATTAGAATACGATAACCAAGCTTCATCATGGTGCTTCGCTAGACGTCGAAGTACAGGCAGAATTGCGAGATGGGCTGTGAGGTTATCGGCCTTCAAATTTCATGTGTTCATATAAAGGGAGCTGAAAATGTTGTAGCGGACTCCCTTTATAGAATGTACGAGGGATATCCTGACCAGGAAGAATAAATTGTTCATTCTGGTCTGCCTCCTGAGTTAGATGTGCAGTTGAATCGTTAGTGCTCTTCCCTTGGAATTTACTGATCTTGCCCACCATCAATCCCAAGATATAGAATTAGTTGGACTCATAAATAGGTTGAAGTCTGGGGAAAATGTAAGCAATTTCAAACTGATAAAGGATATTCTTCATATTGTTTTTCCGAGGAATGGTAGGCATAGGATTATTTTGCCTGTAGCTTGGGTCTCTATGATATTTGCCTACTTTGCCTACTTTGTCAGAAAGACCTTAGCTAAGATTAAACGACAATTTTGGCGAAAACTATGGATATAGATGTCACCCAAAGTGTCAAGTCTTGTCAGACTTGTGCCATCGCTAAACCTGCCCAGAATACCCGCTCTGGATTGTTAGATTCTTCAGTAGCAAGTAGACCTTTGGAAAGTATTTTTATTGATTTCCTGGGAAAGCTACCACGTTCTAGGAAGGGCAATGCGTTTGTATTAGTTGTTGTGGACGCATTCACAAAGTTCATTCTCTTCGGGATTCCACCACTTCTAGGGTCATTCACTGTTTACATTCCTTCTTTTGTAGTTTTGGTACTTGTCAGACATTAGTTTCCGATAACGCCCCTCAGTTCATGTCAAGGATGTTTAAAAATTTCTCTTTTGGTTTGGAAATTGAGCATGTGACCACCACGCCCTATTACCCCAATCCTTCTCATGCGGAAAGGGTGATGAGAAATCTTAAGGGAGCGCTTATCGCCTATCACCATTGGGATCATTCCAGCTGGGATAGTAACATTGATTGGTTGCAGTTCGCGTTTAATACCGCGAGACAAGAAGCTCACAATTTCACTCCTTTTTCTCTAATGTTTACTTTTGCGCCTAACCATCCGTTAAGCAATTTGTGGAAATTGGGCGATTTGTTGCCGGATTCTCCCTCTCCTGCTGCGATCAGAGAAGCATGGAGTAAGGCAGCGAGGAAACTTGCGTTAGCTAGGAATAGGCGTGCTGCTGTCTACAACAGAAATTGGCACCAGGCGGTATTTAGAGTTGGCAACTTGGTCATGGCGCGGAATTACCTGTGAGTTGTGCTGCTAATAGGTTTGCTAGGAAGTTGGCGCCTAGGTATCTTGGCCCTTCTCGTAGGTGTCAAATGCAGTTAGCTCATCAAGTGCAAATTAAATTTGGAGAACGATTCCCAGATGTAAAGGTTTCAGGCTGTACAACAATCCATAACCTGTATAATAACTTTCAGGTATCTCTGGGGGTAAATTAAAACATAAAGAATACAAGACAAACTCACACACCCTGGAAGAATAAAAACAAAATATCTGCCAGGAAATTGCCAGCATTTTGCAACGTGAACTACGGCGAGTGATGGATGCTTTCATAAAGAGGTGCCAAAAACGTATGGACAATAATAGTAACCAGTTTCAGCACCTTCTGTGGCCTTACTGTTCTGCAGTTTCTTGATGCTCTGTCACACCTCTCCTTTTCAACATCCTCTGATGCCATCTGCTTCACCTCATTAGTTTTATCTTTCAAAGTTAATAAATTTCTTTCAGTTCCCAGATCCAATGGGTTTCAGCATTGCACTATATTTAATTTGATCATACTCCTGACCAGTAGTTGTGAATTTCTTCCTCTTTGAGTGTATTTCCATCCTGTGTTGTATTTTGTTTTTTCACCTTGAGATTGTTGTAGAACTGACTCTCATTTCTTGTAAATGTTGCATTCTGTACTTTTCTCTCTGTGGTGTTCTGGTATCTTTTGAGGCACTTGGATAGTGCAGCTAGTTTTTGCTGCAACTTTTCAAGACTTTCTTGTAGCACTGTATTTCCAAGTTTCTCCATACTTTGCCTTTGCCTTTGCCATACTGAGCTGATTTTCAAGATTGTAATAATGTTGTTATTTAGGTGTTCTCTCTTACTCCATTCTTGTACTGCAGCAGGCGATTCACGTCCTGCAGGTTTGAATTATGCATTCTTTCATGTGTTTTGTCCAAGGTGGTTATCTAATTTTCTTCTTGCCATCTCATTGTTCAACAGAACTGGCTTTCCATTGTTCAATTGAAATGCGGAAAATGCTGCACAATATATAGCGGTGTGAACTTCAGGAAACATCTGATGCTTTTTGAGATATTCTGGCATGACTTTCAAATTAAGATTTTCAACAATTCTTCCAAATTTTGGGATGATTGCTGCTTCGGCAGTATGGGTCATTCTGTAGGATTGGTAGTGAACTAGTGAACTATTCCAGAAGCTGAAAGTATTGCTTCTGGAGTAGGCTACTTGTGTTGTGCCATTGGTGTCAGGTGATGTCTTGTTGTTGTTCTTATTATTATAATATTATCACCATCATTATTAATATCATCATAATCATCATTCTCATTATTGTTATTATTATTATTATTATTATTATTATTATTATTATTGTTGTTGTGATTGTTATTATTTTGATTGTGATTAGTATTGTTATTACTTTACTATGATTAGTATTATTATTATTATTATTGTTATTATATGTTTTATTTTTTTTAATTCAGCTATTAATTATACTCCTTTCAGCTTTAAGGCCATATCAGGAGTTTAGGATCTGTGGCCATGAAACTACTGATTGTAAATTATTTTCTATTGTTGGTGTATTTATGGAGTAAATTTCAATTGACATTAATTTAAATGGATATGATATACAGGATGAACTAATGAGGATGATGCACATGGCCTAAGACTTTCTCTGTTTGATAGTCTTGTTTTTACACTAATATTGTTCATGGATCCATAACAATTTTATTCATTGTCTTTAGTGTACAATACCTGTGGAATGATGACCTTGACTTTGTCATCAAAGGTCTTTCTTACTTCATGTTGAAGGATTTGTGATTCTGCAAATCCTCCCACCAAAAACAAGAATTTTATTCCATTCACTCTTGGGCTTTCAAGGACATCCCTGATGTGCTGCAACGAAGAGAATAATGTTTCACATTTTGAGATTTCAACCACAATATACAAATGTAAATATCAGGTTGATAGGCCTACTCCTAACTAACCTGTATGATTTTATCCAGCATGGGTCTGAATAGTTCCATCATTACATTAGGCTGAAGGCGTAACATTCCTTGTGTGGACCACGTAATGCCTTTCCTCCCATACTTCTTTACTGCATGCTCAATCTGAAATATTGCATAAGTCTACTATTATTAGGGCTATCATTATTTTTAGTACAGGTCAGCTAAGCAATATTTGTTAAATGTGTTCATTCATTGCATACACACATGAATCAGTTAATTTGAGAAATAGTATAACTTCAAATATACAGTGAAATCCCCGTACAACGATTACCGATATAACGATAATACTCTTTATAACGTTAAAATATTTTGGTCCCGGCATACTTTCCATTAAAATAATGTAAAATTCCCCTCGGTTTTACGATACTCTTAATAACGATAAACCTCTCCATTACGATTACATTTAGAATCCCCGTAAAATACCTTTTCCTCGGTACAAGGATAAAAATAGATCGTGAAAGTGCAAATCATGAACTCCCCGGAGCTAACGGAAGAAAATATTGAAGAAATCCAAAACAAGCAGGCGGAAGATGAAGAAGAGGAGGTAGAACAAAGTGCGCATCTACCAACCTTAACCGCACTCGAATCCATTGCCTCTATGTATGTGTTCTGTGCTTTCGAGGCTCTGCAGAATTTTCTGTGGAGTGTTCCATCGGTGCCAGAATGTCATTTAGTGAACCTCGAATCAAATAAGGGCATTGTGTGTATCCCTGTTCACAAAAAAGCTAAACAGACTGTCATTTCTGACTTTTACAAACAGGGGCAAAAATGAGTCATCCTGTTCATGGTGCTGTGCTATAATGCAATGTAAAATGTGTTTGCTCATAGTGTAATAATTTAAGGGTGGAGTGAATACAGTAGGCCTACAATATAGCAGTTCTTGTGATAAAATTCTTTATTTCTCTAAATACTTAAAGAATTTCAGCTATTGAAGTTGTTTCCTATATACTACCAAAATTTGAACACTTTTTTGTAAATTCTCGATATAACAATATATCTCTCTACAACAATATATTTTTCTGGTCCCTGCGAAATCGTTGTATCGAGATTTCACTGTATTTAAAAAAATTAAGTTTTGAAAACCAAAATCTAGAAGCTTCTACATTTAGATCCCTGAGATGATTGTATATATCCCTTGCAAATGTAAGTTACATAAGTTAAGACAAATTGTAAGCACAATAGAAAACAGATGCAAAGAACACCCTAGAATCTTCCCCCTCGAAAAAATCAGCTATTGTTGAACATTCAACAAACTCCAACCATAGGATTCTTTTCCATAAATGAGACCTTTAACCAAACACACAGGATAACAGATACAGGGACTGGCTTGTAAAAGAAGTCATGAAAATATAATTTTAGAAAAACTACCTTGTTAGGGACAGAGTCTCCAGCTCAACAAAGTGTTTAGGCTATTAATGAGGATAATTATAATGCAATTTAGGGAAGGCTATATATAGGCTACTGGTACCGGTAGTTAAAAGAATAGGGTACACATATTTCTATGGATAGCTTTTTTTCTTTTCCTTCAAAATTTCTGTATGGAATGTTTGTGTTCTTCAGGAATATAGGCCTATTGTCACAATCGATTGTAAATTATTTTCTATTGTTAGTGTATTTTATGGAGTAAATTTCAACTGATATTAATTTAAATGGATATGATACAGGATGAAATGGTGAGGATGATTCATGGTACCGGTATGTAAATATCCAATTTGGCATTTGCCTTTACAACTGGGGAAACCATAAAAAAAATCATGTCAAATTGGCTGGCCACGGGATTTGAGCCTGGGACTTCGGCCTTTACAACTGGGGAAACCATGAATAAACCCATGTCAAATTGGGCGGCCACGGGATTTGAATCTGTGTAAGTTTTGTCTCAGTATTAGTAAGTTTAAGTTTGGTATTCTAATTTCTAGTACTCCAAAAAATAAAAATGTGTGGAAGCAGTGGCGATTATTCCATGTAGGATGTGAGGATCATTCTACACTTCATAATTTATCTACATAAATGTTTACTAGCATTCATTGTCAAAATTAAAACAATAAAATGACAAAACAGCGTTATTGTAGAGCACTCGGGAAGGAAGTTAGCACCGGTTCTGTTTTGAGCAGGTTGGTATTTGCGAGGATGTCCTCAGTGTTGGTGTTACGCAGTCCATGCCGTTGTTAGATCTCTGGGGCATGTGAAGGGGGAGGCGGGGAAGGGAAATGTTGTGAGAAGCCAGTTTCATATGGAGGAAGTTGAGGACGTCTTATAGTACAGTCCTTCCTCATGTTCGATAGCTTGTTTTCTAAGAGGGGAGTGATCATATTTTTATTAATATTTATTTATTTCATTTCTTGGTATATATTATAGGCCTAGCTATTATTAAACTTTACCGTGCTGTTTATATTTCAATATAAGTATTCCTGGAGTAATATCAAGTTTGATATCAACTATGAAAATTATAGCGGAATAGCTGATTTCCGTAAACGACAGTTTTCATACATGGTTAAATATTTTCATATTTTAGGATAAAGCATTATTGTATTAAATTTACATCTCAGCCTTTATGTATTTTTTACGGCGACGCATATGTACGTCAATAGCAGTGAATGGGTTAATTCGCTCTCTCCACACCATCCTACACAACTAAAAAACCAGGAGTCGCCACTGTGTGGAAGAACTGTGCAAACTAATGGTAGGCCTACTATTGCAACAGTCTGAGGAAACTGTGCAGTGTACATGAAAATACGAAAGTCTGTAGGTAGCCTACTAGTAAATGGAAATAGCAAATTAGCTAACAGAATTTGAAATGCGATGTGCTTTTCTCTGATTGTAATGTTTTAGTCACAAAGCTACGGATTAGCTACAGGTTACTGCTAAAATCAATTAAGTTGAATTGAAATTTATACTGGTAATCTGAATAACATTTTAACAATGCTGCCAACCTTAAGTGTAAAAACAAAAAAAAGTTGGGAATTATGCTATTTTTTAATCTTGCCACAAATTCTTCACTGGGTAGCCTACAAATGCAAAACAAAATGATATTTGTGCTGTTCCATACAGACTGCTGCAGGTATGATTAAGGAATGCCTCAAAGCAAAGAACTTAAGCATAACATGCATAGTAATATGCACATGTTCACATATGTATATACACACACACATTTTCATATAAAATAACATTATTGGATCTTCAATCGAATTGGTTATTTCAGAAACTACACATGTGACAATTTTTGTAGTTTTGAGTTAGACCTTGATTCATGGAGAATAAAACAAGACACATAGTTTGGTGCTGAAATCATTCATGTGCTGCATGACTAAGCTTATTTTTAAGAGCTACGAAATTTCTGCATAGTGGAGAAACAACATGCAGTGGCGGCTCGTCTATAGGCACTGTGGAACTGCAGCATCCCCTATTTGAACTTGATGTTATCGATAACATTTAATATAATGAGTCTTTTTTTACTTTAATTCTTTCATTATACTTTTATAGTATATAATCCTTAAGCTTAATGCCAGTACCCAGTTTATTAAAAAGAGAAAAGAAAATCTTTGTATGGAACTGTACGCTTCACAGTTCCAGCGGCATGGTGTTTGACTGTTTTGCGCATGCCCACATATGCAGGTGCATGCCACGGCCAGTGAGGGAGAGAGAGCACTGTTGCTTCCACAGTGCCGACCACGGCATATTGGTGGAAGGTTGTGTATTTTTTTTGCTCTACATCTGTTGTACTTAAAGGCCATGTACCATATTCTTGAATGTGATAAAGTGTAGGATTAGATTAATATCTTGTTTCTAGCTATTCTATTTGACTGATTTTTTGGTTCTTTTATTTAACAGTAAACTTGGCAAGAGATAGAATTAGGCCTCAAACTGGCCAAGCTCCACCCGCTCTCGCCTGCAAACTCGCTTTCCCTGCTGCCCCTTGCTTCCTTTTTCCGATTTCATCTTTCCCACGATAGATAGTGTTGGTAGTAGTTCAAATAGAGAGCCATGTAGTTGCTTCCGTTTTAAATTACACCCCACTCTAAACCCTTCCTTCCCAGGTGGGTCCTGTTAGAGAATAGGAGCCTCGTGCATGACCTAATACTATTTTTTCCCGAAAATTTTAACCATGGCAGGTCAAGGAGAAAATTATTGATATTTTTGCAGAAATTAAAACAAGAAGAATGGATTTCATTTTTAAACAAATAGATCAAGGTTGAACTGTAACAGTTTACATTAAGGTAAGTAAAAAATTGGTGGTTGCTAAGATGATGCAGATGGTCCGCAGACATAATTAAAGAATATCATAAAGCAAGTGGAAAGTAAAGAAGTAAACATTTTTCACATAAAATGGACACTAGAAGTCATAGTTTTTAAAATATTCGAAAATACAGGTCCTATTGCAAGTTTCCTTACTTTTGCAGTTACGAACCACAGTTTGAAACCCCTGATGCACTGACGTCTATTGTTCCCTCTTTCATTCAAAACCCTGAAAAATAAGACTTTGTTGGAATTTGTTATTAGAGGTGCTCTCTTAACAAGGGTTTTATTGTTGGAGGTGCCCGAGTGTCTGATACCGGTAAACCTGTGTTAAGCATGTGCAATTGCTACGGCTTGGTAGTACTCTTTCAGAGTATGCTAATGTTTATGATCTTTCAAGTAATAAACTTATGAGATTTTAAGCCCGTTCTCACAAAAATTGTCATGTATGAATTTCCAGATTATCACATTTAGGTCAACCAATCAAATTAAATATTTTTAAATTTTGCAACAATGTGGCATCTTCAGTCTTAAATTTAACGACTATGCTTCTGGACTGGCAATCCTGGTTCCTCAGTAGGTCTTCAGATATGCTAAGTTATATTTGTGGGAAGTGTGCAGTCGGTTAACTCTGGTTGTAATATTTTTCGAAAAGTGTTTTAATAATGGAAAAGTGGCTTAGAACAGGGACTTTGAAAAGAAAAGCAAGTGATGCAAGCAAAACTAATTCTAACTGTGAAACGAGTGTTGTTATGGCGAGTAAATGTGACTCTGCTATGAAAGTTGAAGTAAGCAGTTGAAAGAAAAAGTACAACAGAAAATATGATATTTCGCATTTTGAATTAGGATTTACTTGCTGTGCTGATGAAAGTGAACAGAAACCACAGTACGTTTTGTGTTATGAAGTGTTGTCGAACGATTGTATGAAACCTGCAAAACTCCGACAACATTTAGAAACAAAGCATTGTGATGTAAAAAACAAACAAATTGAGTTTTTTCAGCGATGCTTAAAAACACTAAATTGTGGGAAAGAGAAAGTTTCAGCCATGGGTTCAATTAATAGCAAGGCATTGGAAGCATTCTACTTCTTAAGTTTGCTCATAGCCAAAACAGGGAAACCTCATTCCATTGGGGAAAATTTACTTCTTCCAGCTATAAAAGATGTAAAAACTATGTTTGACCACAAATTTCTAAAAGATATTGATCTGATTCCTCTTTCAAATGACACTGTTGGTCGGAGAATTAACGATATGGCAGGTAACATAGAATCTCAGTTAATCAAAAGGGTTAAGGAGAGTCCTTATTGTGCGTTACAAATTGACGGAACTATTGATGTCACAAACGATGTGCAATTGATGTGCTACATTAGATATGCACATAGTGATGACTAGGGCCCGGATGTTTATGACATGTCATATTTTTTTTCCTTTGTGATGTTACCATATCAAATATAATTTAAACATGATATCATCTAATGTGATTAGAATTATGCAATTTTCATTGGTCATATAATGTCATATTTTAGCTTTTTCAGTATTTTTTGTCATTTTTCCGTCATTTTTCAAATTATGGTTATATTTTCAATCATTTTTCATTTTTTCCCATGCTTTTGTTTTTTTTTTATTCCATTTTCATTTATTTGCTTACAGCCGTCTCAGAGATGGGATTTGAACACCCCTGAATTGTTGCTTGTAACTTCTCAGTATTTTCTTTCTAAAAATACTTTCACAAAATATATGTTGGCCTACATATATTTCTGAGAATTAGGAGAAAGAGAGAGATGCGTAAAAAGGGACAGATGTAAAGAAAGCGAACGGAGATATTAGGATGGCTATTGTCAGTTTTCATAGAAAGGTCAACTAACTGCTTCTGTAAATAACTTGAGCAGGCAGAAGTTCTTCTTGGGGGTGCCAAGGGGAAGGGGTGATAGGAAGGAACAACCATCCCTCAGTTATTGAAAAGATTTCGCTGCATGGTGTGCTTCATCGCAATCTCAATACTCTTGGTTTATCATGCCTAAAACTAAGGGTCCGATAAGTGAAAAACTGAGAGCATTTGTACGGGAGTTTGGAGATAAGCATTTCAGTACAGATGGCACAATTCTGTTCTGTAAGATGTGCGAAGTTAAGGTAGAATCTAAAAAGTGATTTAATGTGCAACAGCACTGTAGTACGGCAAAACACAAAAACAATTTGACTCGAAATGTTGCATCAGAGAACCGCCAACAGCTCATGTTTGAGAAGATTTCGTCATCGTTCACCACAAGCAAAATGTCTGATTTTAACAAGGATTTATGTACAATGAAGATGTCTGCTAATATACCGCTGGAGAAAGTTAATAATCAGCACTTCAGTAATTTTCTGCAGAAATACACTAATCAGCACATTCCTAATGCAACAACACTTTGCAAGAACTACGTGACTACTTGTTACGAAGATGTTTTAAATAGGATACGATCTTGCATCGCTGATAACAAGATCTGGGTTTCTATGGATGAAACCAGCGATGCTGAAGGAAGATACGTAGCAAACGTTGTTGTTGGTGTTTTAAGGGAAGACCAACCAGGTGAAAAATTTCTCATTTCTTGTAAAGCACTGGAGAGGACTAACCACTCAACTATTGCTGTTACCTTCGACAACGCATTGAATCTGTTGTGGCCTGAGGGAGTGAAGAGAGAAAATGTTCTTCTTCTAGTAACTGATGCAGCTCCCTACATGGTGAAAGCTGGCAAAGGTCTGCAGCTTCTCTATCCTAAATTGATAAATGTAACATGCATTGCACATGCACTACATAGGGTTGCAGAAGAAATTCGGGGAAATTATCCTGATGTGGACAAGTTAATTGCAACCGTAAAAAAGATCTTCATCAAAGCTCCATTTCGAGTGCAGAAATTCAAGGAAATTGCCTCTTCTGTTCCTTTGCCTCCCCAGCCCATCCTCACACGTTGGGGAACGTGGCTTAATGCTGCAAACTACTACTGTACCAACTACAATGTTATCGAAGATGTTGTCAATGAGTTCAACGAAGGTGAAGCTTCCTCCATCAAAACTGCAAAGACGCTATTTTCAAATTCTACACTGACCAGGGACCTCGCTTATATTAAGTCAAATTTCAGTATAATATCAACAACAATCACACAATTAGAAGAAACTGGTGTTAAACTCTGTGATGCTCTTCACCTTGTGACAAATGTGGAAAGTGAGTTAACGGCTGCACATGGTAAAGTTGGTGAATGTGTTAAAGCAAAACTACAGCGTGTGCTAGGTCGGAACGAAGGGTACTCTACACTTTGCAAGATTGGCGACATTATAAGTAGTAAGCCAGTGACATTCCACGAAGGTGAGCCTGAATTCAACAGTAGGCCTAATGATTTGACTTATTTCATATATGCCCCAATAACATCCTGCGACGTTGAGCGGTCTTTCTCCCGATATAAGTCAATACTGAGTGAAAATAAAAGATCGTTTTTATTTGAAAACTTTAAAATGCATGTGATCTGTTATTGCAATTCTTTGTGACCGTCCATCATAATGAAACATTTCTTTCATTTTGTGTAGTGTCGAGTGTGTCTTATTGTTTGTTTAAATAAATTCAAAAATTTATTAATAAAGATTAATATTATTATTTATTAATGTGTTCTCATAAAATTTTAATTGAAAAAAACCAACAAGATTTTGAAAAAAAAATTGTCTCTAGGTCATATTATTAGTCATATTGCGCCATTTTTTAGGTCATAAAGGCTTGCATATTTCTAACATTTTTAGGTCATAAACATCCGGGTCCTAGTGATGACATATAGGACGATATTTTATTTTGTACATCTTTGCCAACCCGAACTACTAGAGAAGAAATATTTCACTCTCGTGATAGTTACATAAGAGAGAAAGGGATCCTGTGGGGAAAAATGTGTGGGTTTATGTTCAGATGGAGCCCGCGCCCTTACAGGCAGACATAGTGTGGTTGTTTCTAAAGTCAAGGAAGTAGGTCCAGATATGAAATGGGTGCATTGTTTCATACATAGGGAAGCATTGGCCTTCAAAGGAATGCCACCAGAGTTTAAAACAGTGCTAGATAATGCTGTGAAGCTAGTTAATTTCATTAAGGCTTGACCTTTAAATAATAGGCTATTTTCCATATTGTGCAATGAAATGGGCAGTGAATATACATTTCACTGGCTTTCCAGTGCAAAGTACTAATAAGGTTATTTCAATAAAGACACAAAGTTTTATTATTTGTAAGTGAATATAAATCTGATTTTGCATCACTCATTGCTGATGTTGATGGTGTTATCCTACCTTTCAGACATTTTTTTCTAAATTAAATGCCTTCAGGGAAAATCTTTCACTGTTCTTGATGCTTATGACAAAATAAAGGCATTCAAGAAAAAACTGGGGCTATGGATTAATTACTTAAAAAAATAGTCAATTTGCACCTTTTCCAACATTGGAACCATTTTTAATGGAAAATGATATTTCTGTCGAGTCTGAGTTTGTTGTAAGAATTTGTAACCGCCTCAAATCTGTAAAACAAAAATTTGAGACATATTTTCCACATAACTTGACAAATTTCTGTGGATTCATGATCCATTTTAGGCTTACAGTTAGGATAATGATCTCTCATTATCGAAGAAAGAACAGGTATTTGAACTCTCAAGTGACAGTGGGCTTAAAATCCAATTCCGTAAACTTAGTTTGTCTCGATTCTGGATCTCATCTTCAGTGAGAAGTGAATTTCCAGAATTATCTGAAGAAGCATTGAAAATCGCAGTTTTCAACAACCTATCTTTGTGAAAAGGGATTTTCATCGCTCGTTCAACTAAAAGCAAAATGCAGAAACCGACTTAATTTATCTGCTGATCTTCGACTAAATTTGACTGATATTGAGCCAAATATCCAAGAACTCTGCAAGAGGCGACAAGCTCAACCGTCTCATTAAAAGTGAGTAATAACATAATTCCTAATTATATTATTTATCAAATTGGTAATAAATATTAAAGCCTGTTCAGATTATAATTTTAATTCCAATTCAATAACTGTGTTTCTGTTGAATTAAAAAAATATATCTAGATTTATTTCGTTATAATGACCTATAAGTAGGGATAGTCACATTTCGTTAATCCCCAAAACACGAAATTAGTAATAGAAGTTCAAATTACAGTAATAAATTCGTTTCTCGTGTTTTTTTATTCAAAATATGTATTTATTCATTCGCGAAGTTTCGCGAAATGTGATACTTTTCGCGAAATACCCGATTTTTAAGGTTTTATCCCATTTTTACGCGAAATACGGGCAAATGTAAAAGTTCTACTTTAAATTAACTCATACTTGAATATATTGTATTTATTTTTATTTTATTTATCCACGGAAAATATTTTAATTAAAAATGTGAGCCGTTGATGAAAACGTGAGTCGTCGGCTTGATTTGAAACGCGAAGATGTCAAGGTTAACTGAAGAAAGGACTTTAAAGGAAGAGGGTGGAGGAAGGAGTTTCTGGGATCAGGATGTCGGCGGCCGGCAGCGTGATTCACGGCCGAAACAAGTAAACAAACGGCCGGGTCTATTCTTCCAGTCTTTATATAATAGCAGAATAATAATAATAATTTAATAATGAATTAAGGCAACCTGTAAGTAACGTACTTCTACAATCTCGCATTTAACGAAGTGGGTGTTGGAGGCTACAACCTGTAACGTCATGCTTCCCGCCGAACCCCGCGCGAAAGAGACGGAAGTAGCGATGAACATCGATTGTTAAAACATCGATACTCACTATCGATGTTAAAATCGGCGGTAAACATCGATGTGACGATAATATCGATGTATTTTGACGGAAATATCGATGTATATATAAAATAAAAAAGCATGGTTTCAGAAAATTAGGCAACATTCGTAAATAGACTGAAATATTTCCATGAAAACTATCGATGTTTTTGGAAATTTTGTCAATACGTCCTGAATGTCCGACTCAGTATGTATATTCATAAAAATTAATGCAAAAAAACTGTGAATATTAAAAAAAAAGTGCGTGGAACGCCATGCGACAGAAGTGAAACTTGTTTTAATTTTTCGATTTTTTAAATTTTGGATTATTGGATTTTTTAAATTTTGGTTTGTTGGACTTTTAAATCTGTTTTTGGACTTTTTAAATTTTTTTTTAAATTTTCGATGTTTTAATTTTTTAAATTTTGATATTTTAATTTCGAATTTTTAATTTTTTAATTTTGGATTTAAAATTTTGAATTTTTTATTGTTCAATTTTGGATTTTTTAATTTTGGATCTTACATTTTATAATTTTTTAATTTTTAATTTTTTAAATTTTGGATCTTTTAATTTTTAATTTTTTGGGTTTTTTATTTTGCATTTTCAAATTTTTAATTTTGGCTTTTTAGATTTTTAAAATTTTGGATTTTTTAATTTTGAATTTTTGGACTTTTTAAATTTTGGATAAGCCTAATCATTGAGTTGATTGTTTTCTGTGCAGACCGTTCCGTCACAGCTCACTAATTTTGTGATGATTTTGAGCGTAACACTAATTTCGTGACGATTTTGAGCGTAACGCAAACTTGATTTACCCCTAAAGTGGCTAAAAAGGTTTCACTTCAAAAACATCAATGTCGGGGAGAAACATGGTGATGATGACGACGAGTGGTTATTTTAACTTTATTCGTATTTGACGAATAAAATATTTTAGGATGAATTTGTGCATTTTTTAAACTGCCATAACCACAATGTAAAGTAAGGAGTTTATTTGAATTTTAAATTAAAATACAAGCACCTCAAGTAAATCAGATAAGCTGTTTCTTTTTTATTTATGTTACAGTATTTCATTAATAGTTTCTATTTCACATGAATTCAAGACATTGTCATATCACTCCTGGATGTTGCTTGATACATATTATCAGTGTACGGAAAATATTTCAGTTAGATATAAAAGCTGATTTTCAAGATTTATTATTTTTTTTTACCATTTTTATGACGAAATTCAATTTTTAAATAGCGAAATATATGTAGAAATTTTGCATTTTATTTGACGAAATCCTGAGTTTTTATTCACCACAAATCATCAACTCTACCTATAAGTAATACCCCAAATATTAAGAATATAGGCCTACATATAGCCTACTTTTAAAAATGGGATGTAAAATTAGGGATCCATAAAGATTTGAGACATTTTACAGGTCCTTTGGTTCACGCTGATTTAAAGGTTCTTTTCGAGTTTATATTCTTTGTGTATTTGAATATGTCTAGTTCTGCTGAATGTAACTCTTGTATTCCTGCTGGGTTGCTAAACTCAAAATGACAAAATATCAGCCAACCACAAGGATTAAATCAATTAGTGGAGTAGTGGATGTTCTAAAAATATGGGTGTCATCAACAAATACATCTAGGTTTAGTGAAACGTTTTACATATAAACATATTAATGAAAGTGGGAACTAGAAGCATGGGCGTCCGCAGAAATTTTGTCAAGGGGGGGCCAATGAACGAATTACTGCTGCCGCCACCACCATCACTATGCTACTACAACCACTTTATTATTATTATTATTATTATTATTATTATTATTATTATTATTATTATTATGCTTATTATTATTATTTCCATTACTATTCAAATTATTATTGCTCTTGTTATTACTATTCACATTATTGCTATTATTATTAATATTATTATTATTCCTTTATTAATTTCTCTGTTTAACTAAACAGGTATATATTTATGTACATACAGCTTTACACGCAGGTAAGTACACTGTAAATGTATATAGTAACAACTAATTGTCCTGTTGTACACAACTTCTACTGGTCCACTTTTTCCCCAAGAACTCTTCTAACGATGTTACACGTTTCTAGGATTACCGCACGCTGCATAGATAAGTACAAATATTTCTGTACTTTTAATCGCTTTAAACTGTCTTGAAGCTTGAAGGGAATCTCACCAGTACATCCCAGCACAATAGGCACAATCTGTACAGTGTCCATATGCCACATAGCCTTGATCTCATCAGCAAGTGGTAAGTATTTATTAATTTTTTCCCCATAAACTTTTTCTACATTGGCTGCTAGCGGAACCGCAATGTCGATGATGTAGGTGAGTTTTTCTTCCTTCAAGGAAAGCACAATATCTGGAATATTATTTTGTATGGTCTTATCTGTGATGATCTTCCTATTCCAGTACAATTTCGCCCTCTGATCCTCACATACAGGAGAAGGAACATATTTATAACAGGGCACTGTAGGTTCCTTTTCAAAGAACATGTTTTTCAGTTCTTGGTGAATAATATTGGCTACCTTATTATGACGATCAAGGTATTGCTTGTGTGCCATCACCTCACATCCAGATATTATATGACTTATAGATTCTTCTGCTTTCCCACACATACGACAGATGATGTTTTCTACCGCTTGCTTCATGATTCTCTTTTGGTAGCTGCGCGTTGGTATTACTTGATCTTGTATGGCTGCTACAAAACCTTCCGTTTCCTTGAATAAGTTTCCACTCATTAACCACTTTTGCGATGCTTCAGTATCTATGTGTGGCTGCTCTATGCAAGCCCTATACTTCCCATGTAGGCATTTTGATCTCCACTGGTTTACTAGTTTATCTGATGTCGCTACATTCTCTCCGGGTTCATAATTTCTATCACTCAGCTTCAATGGAGTTAATTTGTTATCATTTTCCACTACCATCTCATGTAATCTGCTACAGTCTGCTTTCTCATAGAAATATTTCCGCAGGTTGCTTATTTGCTTGGCGTGTCTATCAGGGAAGCTGGCTATTCCTCTGCCCCCAAGTTTTCTTGGCAGGTGAAAACGTTCAATTGAGCTATGGGGGTGATGTGCTCTGTGCTTCATAAATTCCTTCCTGGTCTTGATGTCCAATGCTTTCAACTCAGTTGCTGTCCATGTCAATACACCAAAGCTGTATTCTATTACTGGTACAGCATAAGTATTAACTGCCTTCACCGTATTCCTTGCTGTGAGTTCTGTCTTTAAAATGGACTTCAGCCGTGTTAGGTATATTTTATTGACTTGTTCCTTGCATTCTTGGTACGCTATGCCTTGAGCTTGTTGGTATCCCAAGTAAGTGTATGTATCGTATTTCTCCATTCCAACTATCTGCCCCTGGTGTGCAATGTGGTAACCGTCGTTTCTATACCACTTCCCTTTAACCATACTACTGGTCTTACATTTATCTAGGCCAAATCGCATTCCAATGTCAGAACTGAAATCACCCACTGTCTTCAAAGCTTTCTGCAAACTTTGTCCACTATTGGAAAACAGCTTCAGATCATCCATGTACCACAAGTGTGTTATATTAAACCCTCCTAAAGTATAGCCTATCCCTTCTTTAAGTTATTTAATATCGACGTTAGTGGTTTGATGGCAAGACAGAACCACAAAGGGCTTAACGCATCACCCTGGAAAATACCACGTTTTATTTTGATGTCGCCCACTTTAGAACTTCCCATTTTTGTGTTAATAGTTAGCATGGTTTTCCAGTTTTCCATTGCATGTCTAAGGAATTCTATGACTTGTCCATCTACTTTATATATCTGGAGGACTTCCATTAGCCAACAATGTGGTACACTGTCGAAAGCTTTCCGATAGTCAATATAAGCAGTGTGAAGGGACCCTTTGGTCTTTTTCACATGATTTGTAATGACAGAATCAATAACCAGCTGTTCTTTGCTTCCCCGGGATCCTTTCCTGCAACCTTTTTGTTCCTCATCCAACAACTGATTCTTCTCAAGATGGCCATATATTTTGGATGTTATTACTGAGGTTAATATTTTATATATTGTTGGTAAGCAAGTAATGGGTCTATACTGTGCAGGATCTGGGGATGGATTTCGTGCTTTTGGCAACAGATAAGTTATCCCACATGTCATAAATAATGGCATCGTATCTGGTTCATGTATTATTTCCATGAGTCGCTTGGTTAGTTGTTCGTAGATGGACGTGAATTTCTTGAACCAATAATTTTGTATTTTATCTGGTCCAGGGGATTTCCAATTATGGGTTTTTCCTATGGCTTTCTCAAGTTCTTTTGATGTAAATTCCAACTTTTGCATAGTTTGTAAGTCACGCAACTTGTTCTTCTCTTCATCAAGCCACTTCTTATGCTTATATTCAACCTGTACACTCCAGATACTTTCCCAGTAAGTTTTAACTTGTTGAAGTTCTGGAGGACTCTCTACTTCATTAATTGAAGCTTTTGTTTGTAGCTGCTTGTAAAAAGCCTTTTCACTACTAGTAAATTGATGATTATCCTCTCTTCGCTTGTTACTTTTTTTATATCTCTTAAGTCTTAGTGCAAACGCACTTAACTTTTGTTTTAAGAAATCCCTGACTTCAGTCTCTGTGGGATTGTCAACGTTGCGGTACTTCTGGACAATCTTATCCGCCAATCTCGTTACTCTATGACTAGGATTGGGTCTAGAGTTGTGTGTCAATATACTTATTTCTTTTCGTAAAGCCTCAATTTTATTATTTAATCTTCTCTCCCATGGCGGTGTTGTTCCCTGCTTCTTCTTTGTGCTGATGGCAAGTGGCTTAAGTTGCTGCCCATGCCTTGACAATATGGTTGTAGCCCCCACATATACCAGTGTGTGCAACTCCATGAGTGACAGCTCTTCTTTAAGTCGCCTTTTGATAATATCATTAACAGCAGTCACTACGTCTTCTGTGCTACTGTTTATTTTGAGCTTCGGGAGTCGAGGTCTAGCAATAGGGTCCATTCCTTCATATTGCATGTATATGGCATCGAAATCTTCTTGTATAGAATCATTTTCAATGACAGTTGTTGGTGTAGGCAATTGTTCTTCTTGAGGTTCTTCTACATGTTCTGGTACAATACCTAATTCCAGTGCTACTTCATCCTTTATTTGTTTGATCTTATCATGTGGTAATCTTTTATTTCGGAAGATTGATCTCCGTTGATCTATTATGTTTTGCACCGTTTTGCTCCTAAGTTGCGGAAATTTATCCGTAACTAATCGGTGAAGATCTTTTACAAAAGGTTCTGGGTAGGTTTCCAGCTTGGTTAGTCTATAGTAACAGCATACAATAAATTCATTCATTTCTTGTGACCATGATGTACGCTGTCTGCCACGGAGGGATGTAGAGGGTTGAAGATCATCTTCAACAACTACAGCATCCTGGTTGGGCTGAGGGAGTTGTTGTGGTTGCCCGATACTGTTTTCAAGTCCATTACATTATCCTTGTTCATTGCCTTGGTCGTTTGCAGGTAAAACATGGCGGTTCCGACCCGGATCCTGCTGCTACGGCCTGCCCTGGCACTTACTACTTGTTTTCGGTGCAATTGATACACATTACTGGAGCAGCAAACCCCAGTAACGGAATAGCTCAGCAAACATCGGGGCCGCTACTTCCCGAACTATCAACTAGAGCTGGTAATGCTTGATGTTTGGCTTCGGGACCGTAGGATTGCCAGATCCCGTGTCCCCTGTGGGGGTACCCCAGCGGTTCGCCAGCCGCCCCACTGGGATACAGATGCTGGCGGGTGCCGCTGCTAACTTGCAGAACAGACGCACCCCTACCGTCGAATCTCTTCCGCCCGTAGCCGTTGGATTCTTCAGCCCGATATCAGATCATTATTATCATTATTATTATTATTATTATTATTATTACTAATATTATTATTATTATTATTATTATTATTATTATTATTATTATTATTATTATTATTATATAATCAACATCCTTCATTTACTGTAGCTGAACTATAGCCATAGATACAAAGAAAACATCTGATGTACACACTCAAATGACTTTTCTTACTCCTTACAATTTCTACTATTCATTGTAATAAAATGATGAGTATAAATGGTTTCAAGTTTAGGGGAAGTAATTATTCCTACAAGCTCATATCTAGTCAGCTGTTACAACTCGTTTTCATCCAAACAACGAGAACATAGGTACAACAATATTTGGAGACTTAAACCTCACTTCACATTAGTTGCTTACAGTCATTTAATTTAGAGGTTTATGTCTAAGCAAAATTTCCAGGGAGGGGCAGCGGCCCTACCCTGCCCCCCCTGGCCATGACTAGAAGTACTAATAAAATTACTAAATTATCTTATTTGCTGTAACAGAGAATTCATACATACACTACAAAGCTACTTGTGGTACAGTGTTATTCCTGAAGAAAATTGTACTTTTTGCCATTGCTTATTCCTATCAAAACATTTTTTAGCTTTGATGAATAGAAACATTTTTTGGCATGATAATTGTGGCATCCAGTGAGAGAGTGGGTTAAGCTAGAAATAACGGAATCGAGATATTTTGAGATTTGTGTTTGGCTTTCTAATGAGAAAAAATTTCATCTTAACAATTGACTTATTTCTTCTTATCAGAATTTACACATTTCAAAGTGTTTACAAAAATTAACTTCAGACCACAGTGCCAACCCTTTATCACCTTCTTAAGGTTTTTTTTCGCAGTTTTTTTATGTTTTAAAATTTTTTCAAAAGTTTGAAGTGCCATATCTCGGTACGTATTTGGTTTTAAAAAACGTTTAAACAATGCAAATGGTAGGATATTAATGCTCTTTAACTTTTGTAACAGAATGTTTTAGGCTATAATGGGTTGTTTGGGAGTTATAAGGAAAAAACTACAAAAACCCCAAAAATTCGAGGTTTTCGAATGCCCTGAAGTTCGAATAGGATTCTCGAATTGGAAAACTTGGATTCTACACCACAGAATACCCACATACAACATATTAAAAAATTATTAACTTCAGATCTTTTTCCAGGTAAAAGTACCTGGTGACTGGACTATTACCGCACCCTTCATATCAAGTTACTAATAGAGGTGTACAAATCTCGATTTTAGCTTGCCCATACCCGCTTGAACGCCAGGCAAGCAAGTTGCCAGCGTCATAGCTAGGAAGCAGGCAGGTTTCTTTAAACTTGATGGGTCAGGTCAAACCCAGCCTAGGCAAGTCAGAATAAGCTTGCGACATTCCTATCAGCTAAACAACTGTAGTTGCTAGTGTAGGTAATACTTTCTTGCTTTTCTACATGCTGGTAGAAGAAATTCACCATGCAGATAAATAAAAGGTGGATAAAGTATTAAAATCCTTTTAGAGTCTTAACACAATTATTATTTTTATTATTAGGTAGATTTCGAAGAAAAATCTAATCTACCTAATCTACCTAATGACTTTCAAAAAATTCGTTCATATCTTTACGTTTCATGCCTCCCTAAGTACGAAACCACCGCCTGTTAAAAAAATTGAGATATTTATATTTATATACAGTATATGTATATGTATATGTATATATATATTTATATATATACATATATATATATATATATCTTTACACGCTAGCGGCCGTAATTTTCAAGATATTTCAATCAAATTTTATTATGTTATTTCTAGGCCCAATAGTTCAGACAAGTTCGTTAATGAGCAAAATTGGCGCAAGAGGGTGGTCGGGGGAGGGGGTTGAAATTTTAAAACATTTATATCTCGGCCCCTATGAAGTATAGAGGGAAACTTTGATTGAATAAATTAGAGTACTCCTTAAGGAGTTCACAGTGACACCAACGATTCGGGGGTTTTGGGAGTACGAGTGGGGGTATGGGGATGGAAATTCGAAATTTTCGAAACTACGTCTTGTGTGGTATCGTTGAAAAGCTCTTGATGAGTACTCTACAAATCAATAACTAGTTTCTTGATAGTTCTCATATAAGGCGAGATTTGAATGTTTGAAAAAGTTCTCTTTCCTCTTTTTTGCAGTTATTATTGCGGGTTTGTCATGCCAAGGCTAAAGAAGAAGAATGCTACGCAGCGACAGTAAATTAAATCAAAAGCACTTCGAAATCTACCTCAGCTTGTAGGCTTGCCTAAAGGGATTTTTGTTATTGTTATTAATGATTTTATGATGTTTTCTGGAAAATGTTTGAAAATTTTTCCCATGCCGGACTAGTACTACCTTTGTTCATTGATAATTCAAACTGTCCACATTTTTGTTTCTCCTCGGCTTCCTTCAGGGTAAAATTCTCTAAACACATCTGAAGTTCCTCAACTACGTAACTGCACAACTTACCAGTGCACTGATATACCCAGTTTCATATTCTTTCCGCCAGGCCTTGCAGTTTCCTTAGGTCCTGTGCAACCCATCAGGTTATGAAGAGCTTGTGACTCATAGCGACAGCATTTCTTATCATCGTTGTAATCTGGCTTGCTTTCAAGTCAAGCAAGTTAAAAGCTGTGACTGGTTGCAGAATTTCAAAGGGGCAGGCAAGCTAAAATCAGAGTATGTACACCTCTGGTTACTAATGCTTCCAAGCTGGCTTAGCCCACTCTCTCATTGGAGAAACGCCATTCCCTTAATTTATGAAAATTGTCTTTCAAGAATAGATAAGGAAGGAACCCACACAAATCTTTAGTATTAGGTTTACAGTTACATGACTATATGTACTACACAGAGATGACAATAACTCAAATTTGAAAATTTTTGGCTTATCCCACTCTCTCACTGGATGCCACAATTTCAAAATAGACTGTATACAAAGTTCTGCTTTCATAAGATTCTCACTAAGTCTGTTTCAGGGCTCCATAGATTGTTCATAATGCTAAATGTTCTTTCAACAAAAGGATTACTAGGAGGAACAGCACAAACACTAGATGCAACTTTAAGTAGATGTGGAGAACAGCAGTGTAGTAAATCAAGATAATTATCAGAGAAATTTCATTTGAAATACTAGGGTAAAAGACATTGCTTACAAGTCATATGGAAACAAAGATTTGTTCGAAAGAAACTTAAACATGCAGGTGTGCACAAAAAACTATTCAAATGTTTGAGAAGAAACAATAACTGACATATGTTCATACTTTTATTCCCTGGAGAGTAAAAATATTGAAGATACATTTTTACATAGTTTGACTGAAAAGAGGGAAAGTAAAAGAAGATTTAAACTCCCAAAACAACTAGAAACTCAAGAAACAGAAAATGAAGACACTGAAGCAGGTCCCATCAAACAAGTCTTTCAAAGGGTGGATAAGGTGTGTACTCGTGACCAGTATTGGTCAACATGTGAGTGCTACACTCACTTCTGATTTCAAAGTGTGATATATTGTTTACTTTTGAGGACAATAGAGTGAGATACTGTATACTTTTCACTGCTTAATCATGGAATATGTTGATAAAGTTCTTTAGTATTCAAACAATTAATTCTCCTAAAGATAGCAAGAGACACGACCCATGTCAATGAAGTGAGAGTGGTGCTTACATGTCGACCATTCACATAAGAAGGATGTCTCATTATCGTGTAATTTTTTCTGGAGTATAGAGGTTAGAAATTGTATTGTTGTTGTTCCTGCCACATTGACAACTCATTCCGATGTTCTTAGGTTCTATCTCACTTTTGTGTTAGTTGTATGCAATGTTAGAAATGTTTGATTCAAAGATGAAACATCAAGAGCAGCAAACACTGAAATGGCTCCAAGGAGTTGAAAATGAATTTCTTACCCTATTTTGATTTTGTGAAGATGATGGTATATCAGGCCTAAACCTAGTGAAGAAGACTCAGTCTCGAATTTCTCAGCAGAATCCGATACTAAAGTTGCTAAAATTTCTCCACAATATTTAGGCTGAAGTAATAAGCCATTGTGTAATGCCTACCCTCCATCACCTAATTCACATACCAGGGAGAGGAATAATTTAAATCATCTGCTGGGAGTAAACAAGGAGCTCAAAATGCAATTCTATAGTGTAATGTAATGAAATGCAAAGTATATTCTGTAATGTGAAAATAAATGCCCTGATTATACACCATGTCCGGGAAAGACCTGACGAAAAAGAAATAATTATGTATCAGAAACTATTACAGTTACTACCTCAGTATTTTCACAGTTAGAAAGACAAACTCAAAAAGTTTTGATTTGTAGCATCCCGTAATGCGCATGACCATGCACATTGTTGTTGCATGAGGAGAAACGAGAAAAAGCTTGTTCTGCGCAGCGTGTGTGGTCAGTCTTATTCTGATAACTGGGAATGCAAGTTGTGCATAGGCTACAACGTCGTTTCTAAACAGAAAAAAGCCAAAATCCTCCCGCCCAAAACAGCATCCTTCATGGGCACAAGCAATTTCTGGAGATAGGTAATGTTGAGTCACAGCAGGGAAAGGCAAAGAAATCGCGCATAAACGACAATGACATTGAAAGGGTATGGGCTGCTTTTGTAAGAAGCCCGAGGAAATCCATTCGTAAGGCGGCAAGACAACTGCAAATGCAAAAATCCACAGTCCATGGGAGAGAAGGACCTACACCATGGCCACCAAGGTCACCTGACATGACCCCACTGGATTTCTTTCTCTGGGGTTTTGTGAAAGACAAAGTGTATCGCACGCCTGTGACCGATAATGCAGATTTGCATGGCCGAATCTACGATGCAACAGCACTAGTCATACCGGAGATGCTTTCACGTGTGTGGCACGAAATTGAGTATCGGGCCACAAATTGTGCTCACATAGAGGCTTATTAAAACTCATCGTGTTTCTCTTTGTAACCATGAAAACATCACATCAATAAATGCAATAGTTTCAGATATATAATTATTTCTTTTTCGTCAGGTCTTTCCCGGACACCCTGTATTATTTAATAAAAGATATTGAAACAAATGTTTGCCAAAACTGTAAATTACAATAACTTGTAAAAGTAATTTTTGAACAACAATAAAGAGGCAGTATAACAATGATTGGTACTATGCAGTGCTGTGATCACATGTGGACCAACGATGGGATCCTAATGAACTTGACCGATGAGTTAAACAAGCAAGTAGTAAAGGCAGATTGATATTGAATTTATATGCAGTACAATAAAGAACGAGGAAATCAAATTATATTAAGCAGGGAGAAATTATGCAAGCCGAATTAGATGATCAAACCGACCGGATACATGTGGGTGTTAGAGGCATGAGTAACTAAAATGACAAAGTCAGCATATACTGCGAGATGCAGGGGATTAACCAGAAACATTCGTTGAGAGAGTACAGCGTCTAGTTTCAAATTGATTTGAAGGTGTTGTAGACCCCGGATTAAGATATTGACCAATGGATGAATAGATTGTAAATGAAATTAAGGGGTAATGAGATAGGGGAAGCATAGAAACGTGCAAACGAGATAATTATTCAGCATCAAGTACTCGGGGGAGACGGACGTTAAAATGAATCATTAAATTAATTCTGCATTAAGTCCTCGGAGAACACAGACGTGAAATTATCAGCACTTAGTAATACATATTTAAAATAGTGATTATAAGCAAGATCAAGATAACAGGTATTTCTGAAACTTCCTTTCCCTTGTAGTATGGTCAAAGTTATCAAAAGCGTCATATAATAATAAGTGCATTAAATAAGGTTGCTTACTTTATTGATATTTTTATATGTAATCATTAGTATTAAAATAAAAGAGAATTAATTTGAAGATATTGTAAGGGGAAGTTATTTATAATTATATTTGCACACAATCGTAAATTCGTAATACCACACACCACTATAACCTGAGATATCCCATGTTCTACGACTGACCTCAGCCTGGGTAATTTGTGTCGTCAAGCAGCGAGAGGGACAAGAAATTCGTCATATCGCATTGAGGTAAGTGGCGCATATAAACGTACCCTGAGACAAACCTTATTCTTACCCTTGCAAAACTAAAGTGATAACCCTCGGACGATTGCAAATTTTATGGCGCGCCAAGTGGTGCTTGAACACTAAAATACGTGTGGCCTGAATAGACATAATTCTACAAAGTGGTGCTTGAATACATTGTGTGGTATTTTATAACAAATAGTGCAAATTATATTTAAAAAAAATAAAATTTGCTGAGATAAATAGAAAAGAAAGAAAAAGCAATAAACAATAACTCATAAATAAATTAAATAGTAAGCAAATAATAAAATAAAAGACCATACTAAATTTGTCTGTATCCTACACTTGTGTACAAAATTGGTACCCCAGTGCATCAAAAAATAAACCATTGCTGCAAAGCACTTATTTCAAAATTATCCTAATCCTAAATCATCATACAAAAATCCTACAAGATAACGCCAGTACGAGACAACTTCATTCATCGGGAAAGATTGCTGCATCCAGATACGTGTACGAGCCCAGCTGCTATATTAGTCAACACATACGAGAGAAGGGAAGTGCTGATACATCTAGACATCATTCCAGATAAGAAAACAAACAGAACACCAAGTAAGATTGTGCATATTACAATAAGTGAAGGTCAGAAAGATACAAGTACAAGTGTTGTTTATAGTAGATGAAATTAAGGTCAGGGAAAACGATGGATAAGATTCAGGATACTGCCGATAGTGAGATGCAAATTGATATACAAAACGGGCAGTACATGTTGACAAATAGTGAAATGATAAACATACAGGATATGTTGCAAAATTGGTTAATTCAAATGAGTAAGATAATAGATGACAGTTACCAGAAACTAACAGATGACTTAATTAATCCAATAAAGAATGTAGGAACTGAAGTAAAATCAGAGATAGATACTGAAAAGCAGGATATGGAAAATGAAAAGGTAGAAATTCAGGATAAAGAAAATAACATGGAAGTTATGATAGGACAGAAGGAAGTTGATGTTAAGTTATGCACGAATATTGAAAATGAGAGTGATGAAATAGCTAAAGTAAATTATACACTTAGGGATGAGCTTCAGAAAGAATTGACTTTCGAAAAAGGATATGTAGATCAGGATAGGAAAGATGTAGAAAATCTCACTGATAGAATAATTGTAAGTGAAGTTATTGAAAATAAGATAGATGAATTAAAATTCCGAATTTGTTGATCATGCTAATTTTGAATATGTGAAAAAAGTTGAAGTTGAATACAATGTTGATTATATTGGATCTAAGGTATACTGTACTACCAACAAAGCGAGAAATTATGCTTTTGTGTTTGACTACAAATATGGTAATGAAAATTTTTATAAATTCGGGAGTGGGGCAAAAGTCCAATATGCTAATCAAATTCCCAGTGACAATCGGGAATATACAAAATTCCAAGGAGGTCCAATCAGAAATAAGAATAATGTCAGAAAGCAAAATAGAAACAAACTTAGTCATATTGATGTCCAAAGAAATAATTACACAGGTCAAAATAGGAATCAGAGTAATCGTATTAAATTTCAGAAGTGTAATTATCGTAGAAACCATTAAAGAATTAGCCATCAGGGAAGTGAGGCTGAGCAAGGCGAACCTATTGACAAATTTAAATTAGAATGCTAAAATATTTTAGGTTAGATATATACCGACATCTACGACAAATGTAATAAGGTAGTAAAACCCATCTAAAGCTTACCAACAAGCAAACAGCCAGAAAATATTAAACAAGATAGCAGGTAAAGAAAACGTAGAGATAATATTGAATCCCCTAGAATTGTTATGAATATTGGAAGTTATTGAATGAATTATTTTAAAATAAATTAATTGTGAATAGGAGTCAATTAAAATTATGAATATTTATGTCTGTGGTATTGCATGTTTGATCGCTTTAAAGAAGTTGAAACAGTCAGTTAAATTACTACTTATGGTTGATGTTCGGATCGATAAATATAAATAAATATTTTCATCATAACTATCTATCACGGAATTTAGAAGACGGAGTTGTAAAAGTTGTATTTGTGAATCCTCCGATATTTTTATTTCTTGAGATAAGAAAAAGCAGTGCAGCATAATATATGAAGTAATTATCGTAAAGAGTATTGTTGTCAAAGCGCAGAAAGATAAATGATATATATTCCACAAAATGTGAGGTCATGAGTGCTTATGTTAATGTATCGCACAGAAATAAATAAAGGGTTATATTCCACATAAGGATGTGAAGTTATGAATTACGTCGATTGCACTGAAGAATAAAGTTATAATTCCACATAGAAGAAATGTGAGGTAGATATTGAAATACGACGAATACGTGAAATAAATAAAGGCTAAATCGCGATATTTGCGCTGAAATTACGATATAATTGAAAATAAATGTGAATTGTGTTATGAATAAGCTGCTAATTCCGAAATAAAGATAATGAAATACAAGAGGAAGTAAAAGATAAAATAACTGCTGATTATATATATAATCAGCATAAAATCACCATAAAATAACTGCTGATTATATATATAATCAGCAGTTATTTTATCTTTTAACATATTATAATCATAATTATGATTGACTTAAATGAGAAATAAATTGTATTAAGAATATAAGATAATTTCTGAAAATATATATGTAACTGATATGAAAATAAAATGATTATATGCGATCAATAGGAAAATAGTGCTGACGAATATAATTAATACTTAACAAAAGTAAATGCTATTGATTGGAACATAATAAAGACATGGGTAAAATTAAACCATTTTAATACTGATATTTGATACTACCACAAGAAGCAGACAAAGTAATACAATATGTTAAATTTGGGGTGATATAAGTTGATAGAAATTCTGACATCCAATGATATAAATTTTATTTGTTGAACATTACGTAAATAATATAGACCTGCTAATTTAATGAAATTATTACAATGAAATTGAAATTAAAAGTTCGTGGAAGAAATTAAAAGGCTGAAAAAGTTCGTAAGGCTTGGATGTGGTTAAATGATTGTAAGACGTCGAGGCATGTAGCTGAATCATGAGATGATAAATGATAAAAAAATAAAAAAAATTGTTGATAAAAAAAAAAAATCAATCATGCATTTTCAAGAAAAATTTAAAATGCTTACTCAGACCATTTATGCTAAGAATTAAGATGGTAAAAGGATAGTGAACTTACAAGGTTAGTCATGTTATTGTGATATTACAATTGAAGAAGAGAATAATTTATATGTGTTAAGAATAAGAGGGTAAACTTATAGAGTTTATTATGGAATTATAATATCATATTTAAGCATAGAGAGAAGAGAATGCTGGTATGTTATTAGTGAATGAACAGCTGAGTAAGAGCAGACACATGTTAAAGTGTTGACGCTTATATTATTGAAGGTCGTCAGTAAGAAAAGTAAACAAACATTATGGAGAGAAGCAGAGAAATGCTTACATTGAGAAAGAGTATGATATAAACCATATGTTATAGACGAATGAAAACTCTCCAAGGTAAAATACAAAAGAAACTATTAATTTGTAAAATGATATATTTAATTGATATAATAACTCATAATGTTATTACATTTACATGTGTATTGAATATTTAAAATAAGAAGGTATTTAATTTCATGTTTCTTTAGTATTGTTGCAATATAATATGTAAATTGCATCAATCGAGATAATTTGAACATACTACAGGAAGAGACAAGTTATAAAAAAAAAATTATGGCAAGATAAAATTTATAATGAGATAAATAATTAAATTCGGGAGTACAATATAATATTTAATTAATTCACTTATAGATAATTAATGAAATATTATCTTGGGGCATTTTGATATTTATATGCGGTACAATAAAGAACGAGGAAATCAAATTATATTAAGCAGGGAGAAATTATGCAAGCCGAATTAGATGATCAAACCGACCGGATACATGTGGGTGTTAGAGGCATGAGTAACTAAAATGACAAAGTCAGCATATACTGCGAGGTGCAGGGGATTAACCAGAAACATTCGTTGAGAGAGTACAGCGTCTAGTTTCAAATTGATTCGAAGGTGTTGTAGACCCCGGATTAAGATATTGACCAATGGATGAATAGATTGTAAATGAAATTAAGGGGTAATGAGATAGGGGAAGCATAGAAACGTGCAAACGAGATAATTATTCAGCATCAAGCACTCGGGGGAGACGGACGTTAAAAAGAATCGTTAAATTTATTCTGCATTAAGTCCTCGGAGAACACAGACGTGAAATTATCAGCACTTAGTAATACGTATTTAAAATAGTGATTATAAGCAAGATCAAGATAACAGGTATTTCTGAAACTTCCTTTCCCTTGTAGTATGGTCAAAGTTATCAAAAGCGTCATATAATAATAAGTGCATTAAATAAGGTTGCTTACTTTATTGATATTTTTATATATAATCATTAGTATTAAAATAAAAGAGAATTAATTTGAAGATATTGTAAGGGGAAGTTATTTATACTTATATTTGCACACAATCGTAAATTCGTAATACCACACACCACTATAACCTGAGATATCCCATGTTCTATGACTGACCTCAGCCTGGGTAATTTGTGTCGTCAAGCAGCGAGAGGGACAAGAAATTCGTCAAATCGCATTGAGGTAAGTGGCGCATACCAATATAAACGTACCCTGAGACAAACCTTATTCTTACCCTTGCAAAACTAAAGTGATAACCCTCGGACGATTGCAAGATTCACTATTAAGGAAGTGGTGTCTGATAAGTGATGATACATTCTGGCATCCAGATTGAAGACTACCCTTCTACAAGAAAACTATAACCTCTGATTAATCTTCTGGTCGGGGATTTCCTAAAGGACAAATGAGTAACCTTCAAGATCTCTAGGCTACATATAAAGAATGTTTGTTCAGGGATCAGATGAAGGGAAAGTAGTCACCAATGTAATCTGTGAACTCCTTCAGCTTTGCCAAGACACCACTGCTCAAGTTTTACCCTGAAGGAAAAGAAGAAGATGGAGGACTTGAAGCTGGAAATTTACACTCATGGCTGCAAATGGTTCTATAGGCAGATCCTTGGTTGGCAAAATGCAATGTTCAGCTTGGAGCTTTTCCCCCAGATGTTGAAGAAGAATAGAAGAGTGATGTGATACTCCAATTTTAAATTTGGTTAGAATCAAATCTCTAAGAGTTGAATATTATTTGTTTGATTTTCCAGCTAAAAAAATGTATCTGTTTAGAGTTTTCTTACATAAAAAATGAAGATATGTGTTATTTGGTATTTTCAAAAATGATTTCATGCAGAAATAACATGTGTGAAATTAAAATCTATAATAATAAGAGTTCGTCTGTTTGTCTGTCTGATTGTAATCCCCAGCAAAATCTACTACAAGCAGAGATCTGAAATTTCAAACATCCATGGGCTGAAGGGTGACTGAATGCACCTCAAAGCTGGAATTTTAATTTTCACTTTTGTGTGAAAAACTGGCAGAAAATGTGAATTTTTTGCACTATCAAAATATCGGTTTTTGGTAATACATTTAAATTGTCAAATCAATTGCAGGTGATGTTTCCTTTTTTGAAAATAAAAGCATCGCGATTCTTTCAGTATATCACATGGAATTAGCGATCGCTTTGATTCTATGAGTTCAGCATGATGTCGATTTGTTTGTTTGTAATGTCAAGGCCACAGCCATCTGAAATTTTCAACATAGAAGAGGGATAATGAATATAGGCCTAAATGGGCAAACATAGATCAATTTGGGTGGAACTCACAACACAGGGGCTTACTGGGCCTGGAAATTCGAATCTGAGGTAGTTTTTCTCAGGCAGAACTTTCTAATTGTGGAATGCACTCCAAAGCTGGATTTTTAGCTATTTCATTTTAATTATTAATCATTTAGTTTATGAATGATTCACATGTTAATTGTCAATAAATATAATGCTTTAAATATTATGCTCTTAATTTTTAATTTTTCTATTAATTATCATGGGCACACAGTGAAGGAAGTGAGAAAAATCCAGAGGCGGTATGCTATCCAAAAATGTTTCCCTTACATTCAACATTTTGTTACCAAGAAATATTTTTTTTTAGTGGTGTAGTAATTAAGATGGAAAAAAAGGCCATCACAAGTTATAGTGATGAAAGCGTATGAGTTGGTCAATAATCATGAAAAGTAATTATTATTTGACTCAAAGGAACATAAGTTATTTGTATTAAATAGCCATTGATTTTCAGTGACGGTATGCCATTTCACTATTGAAACAATTGCCGGTATGCCGTTGGACCTTTAACACCAGTGACAGTATTCCATACCGGCGCATACCGCCTCACTTCCCTCACTGTGGGCACAACCACGGAACCTGCTAGTATATTATTATATTTAAATAAAGCTCTCAATTGAAAATAAGTTTTCAGTATGGAAGGAAAAGCTCATTTAACATTTATGTTTTTTTCCCAGACCTAAAGAAAAAATTATGTAACAAAACATGTTTTTTTTTACTTTACTTCTGAAAATAAGAAAAATATCACATGTTTGGTTTCTGAAATAATTGATTTAATTTTTAAAATTCAGTAACTCTAATAAGTACCATAGTAAACAAACCTCTTTTCCTTTGAATTTTCTATAATAGTCAATAAATGCAAATGGTGGAAAAATATTGAGCGATGCATTCCGCTGGGGACTCGCACTTCGTTTGCGAGCTTCAAAACTTAACATAAGTTCTACATAAGCAGCCGGTCGCTTCAGTTTGAACTGAGTCATGAATTCAGCTTCAAATATACCATCAAGTAGTCGTTCAAACTCACAGTCAACACCTGAAAATTAATATCACATAATATTCACATTATGCAAAGAACAATTACAAATATTAGTTTCTATGATAAAAATAATTTTTCATTACAGTGTATAAAGAACACATTAACATTTGCTATCTACAGGGTGCGGCAAAACATCCTCCCTATTTTAAAGTTCAAATAAAAAACAGATTGATCAAAATAAAGAAACTGTATTAATATTAATGGTATCTACACAGTGGGAATTTAGGGTTTTCAGTATATTACATTAGTTCACCTCACTGCTTAGTGTAAATTGACCTTAATCTCGTCTCCGTGCTCTTATAGCAAGGTTCACCATATCATTATTCACTATATCCACGCTGCAACATCCGCACAAGATGGGAGTGGCAATAAACTTGTGTTGCCATAATGACAGAAAAAATAAATGATAAACAGTAAACAAAAATTTAATAGGATATTGAAATCGCGAAATTGACATTCAGTACAATATCCAACCATGCCGTAGACGAGAGAGGAACGTACTTACGCTGTGGAATCATTTCTGGTAAATGGGTATTCCGTTGTCGCTGCCCAGCGTTCTTTCCGGATTCGCTTCCAAATTCCCCCTCGTGGTGCAGTTCCAGATCGGAAAAGCATTAGCTTATGGGTGTCAAACTTTAGAGCAAGTGGTAAAATGATTAAAAAGGGTGGAGGAAGGCCATGCAGCGTTCGAACTCCAGAAAGCAATAAACTTCCCACTGTGTAGAATCATTCATGTTAATACAGCTTCTTTATTTTGATTCATCTGTTTTTTATTTGAACTTTAAAATAGGGAGGATGTTTTGCCGCACCCTGCGAGAAGAATTAAATGAAATGACTGATGTAAAAACAATAAAATATATAACATCTCATTTAGGCTACAACCTAACAACCAGTGACATCACTTATTCATACAAATTTATGCAAACAGTACCAATTTTATATGTAAAATCATTGTTTTTCAAGATAAACACAACTATAGCATTTATAAATAAAATAAAAATAAAATATAGCATTTATTGCAAATTATCGTCACTGGTTTATTAAAAAATTGTAGCTCTCAAGACACCCAGACTTGACGGCGCCCCATACATCACACAGCAGGATTCTGGCCTCTTAAATCATAATCAGCATAAAAAAATTTTATCTCCTGAACTCCTAAATGGAAGCCAAGCTCTGCGTTTCAATATACAACCAATTAGAAGATATTTATATTTAAGGCAAACGAGGAAGGAAGGATCAATGCACTTATGACCTTTTTAAACTAAAAGATATATAAGCCAAATGCAAATGAAAGTCGTCCTAGATTGCAGATCGTCACAGTTTCTATCAAGCAATGATTAGATTGAAGTGAACTCTCTCAAGATTTTTCCACATTAAAATCTTGCATAACATGGATGTAAGTTATCAATTTTGTGGAGATTTTTCTGCATTAAAATACTGTCACATGGATATAAGTACAGTAAAAGCCCGAAATAGCATGGTTCAAAATACCACGGATTTGAATGTAACGCGGGGGAAAGTACGTCCCCCAATAAAAAAATAACATAGTTTTATAAATAAAATTTTTATTTTGGAAGTTGAGTTAAAACAGTAAAAATTCTGCAAAGAGCTGTTCTGCAGTAGGCCTACATTTTCTTTTACTGTTAGACCTGCCCTCAACCCTTAGTTGACCATCACCACTGCATTCCAAAGGATTTAGCAGAAGTAACGGGACATGGAATGAATAGTGTAGTTCTATAAGAATTTAAAAAAATCTGCACCTGCCAGAAATTCTTAAAACCTAGGAAAGTTGAAATATGATTTTAGTTTGAATCACACATTCGGATTGTAAAGTCGCGAATTCGAAATACAAAATGTCACAGAAGCAGAAAGCATATTCAGTAGGAATATTGATTATTAATTGTGTAAAAAATGGGGAAACCAAAGCAAATGTGGCATCCCAGAAGGAACAATTAGGGGTGGATGAAAGAGGAAAATAAACTTAGAAATTTCGTGGACACCATGGAAAGTGAAATCGAACTGCAAAGAAAAAAACCAAATTAGGGAAAGATAGTGACCGTGATGAGTGTTTATACAGGTGGTTTTTAATAAAACCAAGTGAAGGAGTACCACTATCTGGAACGGTCACTAGCTATGAAGAGCTCAAGCTATGAAGTTCTGGGACCAATGATTTTAATGTATCTGATGGCTAGTTTTCGTGGTGGAAATCTCGTCATGATAGTCAAACCAGCATTGATGGAGAAGCTCGGTTATGTGACAGTGAATCTGCACAATGTTTTCCTCAAGAATTAAACAAAGTTATGATTGATAACAATTTAAACTACCATCAAGTGTACAACTGCGATGAAACTGCACTCTGTTATTGATCACGTCCCTCAAAACCGCTGGATGTGAAGAACATTGTTAATAAATCAGGAATAAAAATGAATAAGGACAGGGTGACTCTCCTTTTTGCAGTAAACAAATCAGGAAGCCATAAACTTAAACCTGTCTGCATAGGGAAAAGTCGTAGTCCGAGGTGTTTTAAACATGTTAACATGTCTTTACTACCATTATTGTATAGACATATGAAAAATGCATGGATGAAATATTCGCAAGTGGTTCCATGAGGAATTTGTTCCATCAGTGAGGAAAAATCTTCGGTCACTTAAACTTGAAGAGAGAACTGTCCTTACTCTTGACATCCACCTCTGACATGCTACAGTCATGAGATGGAAACGTCAGAGTTATGTTCTTGCCAAAAAACACTACGGCATTAATCCAGCCATTGGACCAGGGTATTATAAGGCCATTTAAAGTGCATTACCGCCATGAACTGCAAAGTGCTCTAGTGAACTGTGATGAGGAAATGGAAACTTTTCTTAAATCCATAAATCTGAAAACAGTTGCGTATTCAGTTGGTCTTGCATGGGGAAGCATTACTCCATCTACAATTCAGAACTGTTGGAAGAAATGTTCCAGTGAAGAAACTGTCACCAGCGAAAATTTTTCAGTTGCGGAATTCACAAGCAGTGACATCCAGTCTGCACGTAGTGTGCTGAATTCACGAGCAGTGACATCCAGTCTGCACTTTGAAATCACGATTGACAATTTGAATGAATGGGTAGATATTGACAACACTAAACCAATTTCAGAGTGCACATCTGATAAAGATATAATCGATGCTGTTCACAACAAAAACGACAATGAAAAAGATGACAACAAAGATGATGGTGGTGAAAATGATGTGGAGGCAGAAGAAGACATTCCAGATGTTTGTGAAGTGATAACTCACGTAAACAAGGTGATTTCGTGGATGGAGAGGCAAAATGAATCGAACAGCATTCATCTCCTCCATCTTGCTACAATCAAACAATACGCAGAGAAAAAACAGTGCATTAGCCCGTCAAGCAAAACTTACTGATTTTTTAAGACAGTGCAAAATTAGGTTAGTGTAAATTGTGTGCAGTGTAATGTAAATTGGGAGAAACTTCCCGAGATAGTTGCAGTGACTCTGAATATTATACCAGAATGTTATAGTATATGCTTTAGTAAATGTTGTACGTTACTCTCAGTAATTAGAAAAATTCTCACACCCTATCTGCGAAAGACTACTGTATTTTATATTGCTGTATAACATTATGGTTTATTAGTGAACCAATGTGGGGTCGATTATTGTCACTTCTTCGGTCACATTTCGATATACCACAGTAAGGTTATAACGTGCAGGTAAAGTATGTCTCCCAATAACCGCGTTATATCGGGCTTCTACTGTACTACATTTTTTCAAGATTGTTCTGCATTAAAATATTGCATTACATGGATATAATCCATAATAATAATACTTTTATTCAGTGTTCTATAAACCCCGTTTAGTCTTCCACAATAATCGCACGTACCACTAGGCCACAGGGGACTACTCTACCTGCACATATATCTGTAACAAAAAATGATGATCAAGGAAATGACTCCTATATATGTCAAATTTAACAATATAATCTGAATGCTAGGACTCTTTTATCATTGCTCCAATATGAACACTAGATTCTTTAATACACTTTATATTTTTCTACAGTGAGTCCCACTCAAGAGTTGGCCAATGACGCGGGTTTCTGCATCGTGGCAGGCACAGCTCCAACTCCCGAGTGATCGGGTGAAATATCTAAGCAATAAAGCTGCGATCGGTGTAATGATTCAGGTTCTCACATTTACAGTTAAAATTACAATGAAAATAACCACGTACTTCATCACAAGAGATATTGGAAATGCCCTCCTCTTGCATCCACACAGCACTGGCACCTTTTTAAGAAATCTTCTTTTACGCGCATAAGTTCAGCTTCCGAGATAGAGTTAATTTCTCTTGTGATACTATCTTTAAGTTCTTCTAATGTATGAGGAATTGGCCTATACACTTTATTTTTCAAGTTCCTCCATAAATAATAGTCACATAGGCTATTGTTAGAAGAACTTAAAGACAGTATGACAAGAGAAATTAACTATCTTGCGCATAATTAACACTTATGTGCATGAAAGAAAATTTCCTAAAAAGGTGCCAGTGATTTGTGGATGCAAGAGGAGAACAATTCCAACATCTCTTGTGATGAGGTACATTGTTATTTTCATTGTAATTCTAACTGTAAATGTGAGAAACTGAATCATTACACTGACTGCGGCTTTATTTGCATAAATATTTCACCCAATCGTTCGGGAGTTAGAGCTGTGCCTGCCGTGACACAGAAACCCGCGACATTGGCCAACTCTTGAGTGGGACTCACTGTAGTATCATGGCTATTATCTTTTATCATTGCTTCAACATGTACACAGCCTAACTTTATATAAAATTTCAGGGACAAACACAAAAGTTCATCTACCAATAGTACATAATTATGGTACTGGCGGAGAAAGTAAAAACATTAGTTCTGCTATAAAGAACTAACCCATAGATCCCCATGGTCCACCTGTTGCTTTATGAAGTTCACGTAAAGTTCCATGACATTCACTCAGTTCATGCACCGTAATGTCGACTGTTCCTCCTCCACAGTCCACCACCATATAACGAGTACCTGCCAACAATATTTAAATATTTAATTTCTAGACGTCTGTATCACAATATTAGCTGCGAGGGGTAGGCTATATTGTTTTGAGGATTATTTTGTACCTGAAATAGTAGTTGCTGTTTGGAGACATATAGGTAACAGCAGTTGATGGTAGCTGTTCTTAACTTTCAAGAAGATTCTAAATAGAAAGCTGATATCTGATTAATTATTATTATTACTTGATTAACTCAGCAAAGAAATGGTGTTCAAATATATTCGTATAAAAGGAACTACACTTATTTAATGTAACTTTGGTTTTCTGACAGATATAAGTTATGTAGGGAGTTTTAGGGGAAATGTTGTTATTACCATGTCAGCAGCCAGTCATCTTTTTACACCTTTCTTCCTTCTCCAAGAAATCTGTTCTGCTCTTCAGTAGCACATGTTACTGTTTTTCAGCTTTCAGTCTTGAGCACCTGGCTATGTATAAGGGGTCTATTAGCAAACCCCGCAATCTCCATTTTGAAGAAAGATAGAGATCCTAACTTCTAATGAAACTTTAATGCATTTCCTGCTAATATTTAGTGTATGTGTTGCAAATCTGACTTCCCACATAAGAGAGGAACTCAGATTTACAACACATACACTAATATGTACCGGTACCAGAAAATGCATTAAACTTTCATTATAAATTAGCATCTCTATCTTTTATCAAAATGGAGATTGCCGGCTTTGCTAATAGACCCTCATAATATGTAACTGTTGGGAGACTTAAGTTATGTTGTCAAACACATGCTAACCACATATTACAAGTGCCAAGAAGTTGCAACAGAGTTGCCCTGCCAACTTCCCTCAACCAATTGTCAGAACACCAATAGTATATTATGCAGTGAGCCTATAATGTCATTTATTAAGATATGAGTATGTTTATGAAATGAGCAAAGGGAGTTTCAAAGTTTTCATTCAAGTATTTTACTTACCATCATAGGAAAGTTGCATACGACTATCTTTATTCAACCATAATTAATTTTTTAAGTGTTGAGATTTTAGATTCATAAAAAAAAAAAAAAAAAATTAAATCAGCTGCCTGCACGCAATCACCTCTTAGTAAGTTCTCATAGTTTTTGTCTTCTGCGAGAAAGGGCAGCTGATGGTACACAGTGAAGTCGAAGCTTGTTCTTGGCATTTTCTTGAAACAAACTGATTTTTTACAAAACAAAATGAACTCATATTAAACACATTATTTTCAAGAGCACTCTCTACTTCATTAAATTGACTAGGCTACTTACTAGTTAGCCGGCTTTCAAGTGGACATTCCACCCATCGTCAGACTATGTCCCACTGCTGAACTTTCATCCTGTACCACTTGATGGCGCTGCGGTGGTTTCACGAATTTTCCGATCAGCCCCAATTCGTTCTCCTCCGGGATGTCGAAATTTTGGAGGTTATTCCTATGTTTTTGAATGAAGATCTTTTCCCATATGGTCAATTCAACTGGGTAATGGAGGTTTTTCAATAAGGTTGCTTCTTTTATCACGCTATGGTCCGAATTCCAGACATGTGAAGCTACTGGGGACTTATCAGTTTCCCCTTGTCTGATATTCCTGTGGTGCTGTGAATATCAGACAATTTAGTGTCTATTTTAAAGACGCTGTAACTCAAATACGCTTTACCGGATTTTTATGAAACTTGGTATACACATTTATAATGTCAATGGGAAGACGTCTATTGATATTGGATAAAATCGGTTGACCTGTTTCGGAGTAATGCTCAATTTAGTGCCTATTTTATGGTAATATACGTATTCAAAGAATTTATGAAATGCACATCAGTTATCATGACAATGAAATCCCAGGGACACGTGAAAGTTATCAATGTGAACCTGAATAGACAAAGTTATACTCGTCATGGACTTCACTTAAATAGGAGGGGCAAGGAAGTAATTGGGAAGGAAATAGCGGAGAAAATAAGTGAAATTCTGTGTGGTACAGTAAGCACAAGTAGGGTAGCATTGAAATGAATGTCTGAAGATGTGAACAACCTACAAGAAGCAAGTGTGGAATACGACAAAGATAAGGAAAGCAATATGGTATCTGGAACTCAGGCAACTGAAAACAGGGTACCAGCTCAGAGAGTCCCATCCCAGGAAACTGAAGAAACGCTACAAGACAGCAGTTGTAATCATGAAAATAAGGAGCTTGAATCACAGTCATCTGGTAGAACTGCAAAAAGGGCAAGAAGACCCCCAGCAAAATTAGTTGTAGATTTTTGTAAATAATTCTTCAGTGTACAATACAATAGTGGACACAGATAATAGCAACAGCAGTGCAGTCAACACCAATGTGAACAAGAGGGGAAAGTTAAACAAAATAAACATTACTAAACTATTAGAGTAGCAACTTGGAATGCTTGGGACAAAATTTGCTCTTCATATGATGACATTAATTTAAAAATAATATACCTGAACATCCAAGGTCCAAAAGATAAGGAACTAGATTTGAGTCATTTTGCTTCTGAAAATAACTGTGATGTAATCTGTCTCAGTGAGCATTGGTATAACGAACTTGCATTATCCTGTGCCTATATAGAAGATTATAGTCTGCTCAATAGCTACTGTAGGAAACAACATATCAGAGGGGGAGTTGCAATTTATGTTAGTGATTCATTGAACCTATTAGGCCTACATACTAGATTAGATTTAAATTTTTTATGTATAGAGCAACATTTCGAAGCAACAGGCATAGTTATTAATAACACTAAAGTAATAGTAGTGTCTTTATATAGATCTCCTATGGGTAATTGTAATATATTCTTAGAAAAGCTAGAGGATCTACTAAATTTTCTTAGTAATCCTATATATAAAAAATACAAATTATTGATTGGTAGTGATATAAATTCTGAATTTGATGTGACAACAGATAAGAATAGTGTTAAGGAAGTCATTAATATATAAAGACAGTATAATATGATATACCGGTAAACCAATTCTATACCTACCAGAGGCTTAGCATGCTCAGACAATATCTTCATAAATTTCTATTCTGAACATGTTACCACCTTTGTAAAAGATTTTACTTTATCAGACCATAAGTCAATTTTCTTAAGCTTCAGCATGCATTCAATGAGCAAATTGAATATCAATAGTAATAATGACTCAAAGATAGTGATTACTAGACCATTGAACAAAGTTAAAATATCCAACCTTAAAGAATCCTTAGCCTCCTATTCATCTCTATAGACCTGCTCACTTAGGTAGCCTGCGCTCTGCAACTACATATAATAGATTTTTAAATACTTTTATGCATCTCTTTGATTATTGCGTTCCAATAAGAAAATGTAAAGTTAATTGTACTAAATTTAAAAGAATGGGCAAAAAATCAAATAATCAATGGTAGGCTACACTCCACAGCTGGCAATTATGAGAAAGAATGTCTTGTCATTGTTGAGTGTACACAAGAGTCTTGGGAAAGATACTTCTAAACTGGCCTTTGTTAATATTAGGAATAAGTATAAAGCGGCAATCCAGGAAGCCAAAAAGTTTTATAATTAAAAAATAATCAAAACATCAAGCAATAGTTGTAAAGCAGCATGGGATATTATAAACAAACTTTCCAAACCCAGGGTAACAGGTAATTTGACAGTTAGTCCTGATGATTTTAATGACTATTTCTTAAACTCTGTTATTGGAATCAGTAACTCTATTGTTAGACCATCAATCAATGCCACTGATTTACTTAATGAATTCCAAGCGGTGCCTGTCATTCACCCACAACAGAGTTTTAGATTTACTGAAGTAACTCCAGACTTAATTATAAACATAGTAAAAAAATTTAAGCCATCTGACTGTGTTGATATATATGACATATCCTGTAACTTGGTTAAAGAGCTAATTCATAGCATTGTCCACCCTTTGACCTATTGTATAGCCTAGATAAATGTATAATTGAAGGATTCTTTCCCCAGGAGCTTAAAATATCTAGGGTTGCTCCGGTTTACAAAAAAGGCGATAAAGATTCCCCTTCGAGTTACAGACCGATTTCTATTATCCCAGTTTTTGCCAAGATCTTTGAATATGTCATTTACTATCAGTTATCAAGGTATTTTGATAACAACAACATGTTAAGTAAATATCAATATGGCTTCAGGAAAAGCAGATCGACCATTGATGATCTAGTGAGATGTATCTATAAAGTCTTTCAAGACAAAGGTATTGCTCAGGCCACATTCTGTGACCTAAGCAAGGCCTTTGACTGTGGGGATCATGATGTATTATTAAGTAAATTGGATTACTATGGCATAAGAAATAATAGTTTAAATTTAATGAGGTCATACCTATTGAATCGTCAGCAAATTGTTACAATAAATAAAATTAAATCTAAAGTTGCTATAGTTAAAAAAGGAGTTCCCCAAGGTTCTGTCCTGGGACTGTTCTTATTTCTTATTATGATTAATGACCTTCCAGCAGCTGTACTAATACTAATACTAATAATATTGCATTCCATGGATCCAAGAAATTTGGATGTGGAACAAGTCAGGACACACACATTCACACACATACCCATACATAGGCCTACCTATTTACAAAACATAAAATATAGTTTGCTTACATAGGCCAATTCAAAACAAGTTAAGGGATTACAATTTATTGTGGCCTTGCTGCAGATTTATTAAAGTTGATGAATTCCTCCACAGTATAGAAGGCGTGTAACAGTAAAAAATTATTCAGTTTCTTTTTTAAGTGATGCTTATTATTAATGCACATTTTTATGCGTGTGGACAATGATTAAAGAGTTGAATTGCCGAATAGAAAACTCCTTTCTGGTACAGAGTAAGATGAGTTGTTGGCTTGTGAAGATTAAGTTTATTCCCTGTGTTGATGCCATGTATATTGGAGTTTGTTAAGAAGTGCTCAAAATTATCCACTGTGTAAGTAATCAGTGCTAGGATGTATTCGCAAGCTAATGGAAGTATGTTATGAGTTCTGAATAGCTCTTTGCATGACTCTGTTTTTTTTTAACATTTGCTATTATTCTAAGAGCTCTTTTTTGCAGTAAGAATATCTTTTTGCTTTCACAGGAATTGCCCCAGAATATTAAACCATAAGACATAATTGAGTGGAAATATGCAAAGTATACAGTTTTCAAAATGTTAATGCTTCTAAGAAATTTTAAAGTTCTTATTGCAAAGCAAGCTGAGTTTAGTTTAGGTATCATGTGTTCTATATGATGCTTCCAACTTAGGGTATTGTATATATGCAAGCCCAGGAATTTAGTGCAATTTATCTCAATAATATAATTATTGTTGTATCCAATTTGTAAGTGGTGTGTTGATTTTCTGCTTGCAGTGAAGTTTAGTAAGAATGTTTTATCAAAATTCAGAGTTAGTTGATTGGCTAAAAACCATCTGTTCATTTTTTCAAATACTTCAATCGTTAGGATATCCAAGTGTTGTACTGAGTGGCTCGCTATTAGTATACTTGTATCGTCCACAAACAGAACGGGTTTACACGTATTGTTTAAATTTAGTACAAGGTCATTTATGTAAATTAAAAAAAGAAGTGGACCTAGAATAGAACCTTGTGGGACTCCATGTTTGATAATTCCCCATTTAGAGGTAGCTACCGTTTGAAACATATTACTAATATCAACCCTTTGTTTCCTATTAACCAGGTAGGATTTGAACCAATCTGCTGATGAATTATTTATTCCGTAGAATTTCAATTTTGATAATCGTATTACATGGTTTACTGAATCAAACGCTTTAGCAAGATCACAGAATATACCACTAGTGACATATTTTTTGTTAAGAAAGTTCAGAATATCATTTGTCAGTTTAAATGAAGCATCATTGATTGAGTAACCTTTTCTGAAACCAAATTGTTCATTTATTAGTATATTATTTAAATTTAGATGGTGAAGAACTCTGTTATACATAGCTTTTTCAAATATCTTGGAAAAAACTGTTAATAGGGAGATAGGACAGTAGTTGGATACACTGGATTTGTCACCTTTCTTATATAGGGGTTTTACAATAGAATACTTAAGTCTATCGGGAAATATACCAGTTTTCAGTGATTCATTGATTAGATAACTTAACGGTTTACTGACTTCTACAGCACAATTTTTAACAACCTTATTAGAAATTTCATCTATACCATATGATGTTTTGTTTTTGAGAGAGTTAATTATTTTGACTATCTCCTGCTGTGTAGTCAATTCTAGTTGCATGTCGGTGAATTTTGTTTGAAAAGCTTGATTTAATATTTCTTCAGAACTAGCATTGGTTGAACATTTATTGGACATATCATCTAAGATGTTGAGGAAATAACTATTAAATAAGTTTGCTATAGTATCTGGGTTGTTAATTTTAATATTATTATTCACAAGCGAGAGTTGAACCGGAGTGGGTGCAAGTTTGCCTAATTCCGTTTTGACAATATTCCATGATGTTTTTATTTTATTTTATTTTTTTTGTTATATGTGGATACTCATTTTGTGTTATATGCTGATGACACAACTTTCATAAATGTTAGTAATGATCTTAGTACTCTCAAAGCTCTCACTGATAGAAACTACCAACTGGTTCAGGGCAAATGGTTTCCTACTTAATGAAGATAAAACTCAATATCTATATTTTAGTCTTAGTAACATGAAAACACACTGGCCTCAAATAACTCTTCTAGTGTTAAATTTCTTGGTATCTATGTCAACAATGAGTTAACATGGGAACAGCATATAACATATTAGCGGTAAACTTTCGAGAGCTATTTATTTGTTACGACACCTTAAATACTACGTTCCAGATAATCACATTAGATCTTCATACTTCGCATTTTTTCATAGTGTTATTGCATATGGAATAATACTCTGGGGAAACTCTTGTCATGTAAATAGAATTCTGTTAAAGTGCAGTTACTCATTGGATGGCCAGTCGGCTTCAAAGGTTTTGGTGTTTCTTTATGTTAATTGATCTGACTAAATCGGTCTTGGGCTTCCGCTTTCCAAAACAAAAGCAACGTTGCAATATTCTCTCATTGTTATCACTGACCTCAGTTCTTCCTCTGCTTTATTCAATTCACACGTGTTATTGTTTACTGCAACTTGATCTTGCAACCATGCATTTCACTCCACGCGGAGTAGACAAGTAGCTGTCAAAATCGCCACAGGACATTCTTAGATTTTGATTGGCTGGGGTAACTAGCTGATTGGTGCGGTAAAAACAAAGAACATGAGTTGAGCAAACTTTTTCTCCTAACGAAAGGAAGCCGCTTGGGTATGCAATGAGTACTACAGAAAAAAGCTATTAGAATTATCACTAATAGCTCATACAGGGAACACTGAAAACCTTTATTTCTACAACACAAAATATTAACAGTGATCAATCTATATATATTTACTGTTTTAATTTACATAAAGAATAGACAGTCAGAGTTGCAGTATAGAAATAATATTCACTCCCACGATACTAACAAGTAGTTTCCAGTCTGTACATCCTGGAAACTACATGTTTTGTTCAGAAAAATATACACGAATTTACAAGGAACTCACAATACCACACATACGAAACTAGATCATCTAATTCTATACATATGTATCCTCAAAGAACAGCTAAAAACCTAAAAAGTGTAATACATCAAGGTGTAATATTATATAATAAATTCAGTAGAGACATTTCTCATCTAAAGTACAGTAGATTTAGAAAGGAAGTGACCAAAAACTTAATTGAACACAAATACTTTTCTGTAGCTGAAGCCATGTGTTGCTAATATTGTAGTTAAAATTTAAATGCTTAAATATGTCAAAATTTCAAAGAGATGTAAATTATATATTTATTTATTTAGTGTAGAACTGTATGTCTCCTTACCTGTATATTATGTTTTTTTACTTATTATTGTTGTTTGTGTAAATTATGTATGTTTATGGTCCTGATATAGGCCCTATAATGGGACTGTATTAGCCGTATGTTTATTGACGAAGCCAAAAATTTGTAAAATTTATATGGTGAATAAATAAATAATAATAATAATAATAAAACTAGATCCAGTAGTCATATATACATTCCGTTCCAACGATTATCCAAATCTCTGAATAGTCATGAAATCATAGGACATAAACTGTTTAATAAACTCTCTGTATCTACTCAACATACTCATATCATTGTATTTAGAAAAAAGTTACATAATTGGTTAGTTTGTAACCCTTTTTATACCTTGGATGAATACTTCAACTGTAATAGTGTAATTTAGCTTAAAATATGTGTTATTTGTAACTTAGAAGTTAGTAATTTAGCTGTAGTTTTATATTAATTCTATTTTTAGATATGTATTAGACTTTGTCTATTGCTGTAATGGCCTAACGACAATTACATTTATTTATTTACATAGCCTATTGTTTTACTGTGATCTTATAAGGCTTTGGCAATTAAAATACAGTTAGCTATGACAAATAACACTATTGCTTTGCATGCGCTTATCCAACTAGACCGTTAAACTGACCCAGGTGGCCATCTTGGCCTCACATTCTGGAGTTCCATGGTTCAAATCCCGAAACCAGCCCATTTGACTTTTTTTTTGTATTCTGCATATCATAACTGCAATCATAACTGATTAAACAAAAACATACTAGCACTTTGTTACATCAGATTACCTGATTTTTATTATTATTATTATTTTAATTCCACTGCTTTTACAGTATTAAAACGATGTCATGGGCTTTTAGCAAGATGACATCGTTAAACTTAAACCGAAATGTTTAGTATACTGCGAACTGTGGTTGTAGACTCAAGATGACTGCTTTTTGCATACAATCCCCCACGTAGTCTGTGATCTTCAAGTCTTGCAGTCTCTTCATTAGAATCTTCGGTGCAAGTCCTGTTGAGGAGATGATCAAAGGTAGCACAATGACTTTTTCTTGCCTCCAGAGTTGTCGAACCTCTTCAGCTAGGGGGTAAATACTTGGTTACTTTGTTATTTTCATACTGCTCTAAATTGTGAGTGTTGGGTATGCCAATGTCTATAACATATGTGATCCGGTTGTTTTTATCTTTCAACAGTAGGCCTATGTCTGGTCTATTGTGAGTTTTGATCTGTCAGTAAGTATGGATCTGTCCCAATATAATATATGTGAGCCGTTTTCCAGAACCACATCGGGAATATATTGATAATAGGAAACAGTATTCAGCACCAAGTTGTGTTGATGTGCCAGAATCCAGTGTACAATTTTTGCCACTTGATTGTGCGGTATCAAATATTCTTTCGCCACAAGCACCTGACAAGCAACCGTAATATGCTGGATTGTCTCTGGAGCCTAATGGCAGCGCCAGCATATATTGTTCGTCAGGTTTGCTTTCACTATATATTTCAGGTAGTTTTTTGTTGCAACAGTCTGATCCTGAATTGCCAATAAAAAGCCCTCAGTCTCCGTGAAGATATTTGCTCGACCAAGCCAAGCATTGGAAGCCTCCTGATCGATTATGCAGACGCTCCAGATCTAGGGCCGCCACATCTTGGGGTTGGGCCCAGGACCATGTAGGCCGGAATTCGGGGTAAAGTGAAATAGTTAATTTTCAGTCTTAATTATCTCAACCAAAATTGGCTGTAAAATTGATTTTTTGTTGGTATAATGTGCAACAGAGTTATCTCTTTTATCTATGAAAGGAAAATATCGACCAATGTCTCTGTTCTCTTGTAACATGGATTTATTCATTAGTCTTAACAGCATTTTACTTTGCCCCCTATACGGGGCAAAGTGAAATTTCTGAAGGGGCAAAGTGAAATATATTAAAAATACAGAAATACTTAAGTAATACCGGTAATTAATTTTAATACTTAACTGAAAATATCTGAAATCTTACAGCTGCATTTACATGCAGTATGATAATTCAGGTATATAAAAGACACCCCATAGTTATTTTTGGAGTGCAAATTTATTTTTCCGTTCCATTCATACTTTTGGTCCTCTTTTTCTGGCCACTTGAAATACTTTTCTCTGTTCCAGACAACTCACAGATACAGACACAGTAGTCTTAACTTTAATTTGGCCTGAGAATAATTTACCTTCGTATTCTATGAGAACCCATTCGCCAACTTCCACCATGTCTTCAGGGTTCAGTCCCTTTTACAGTTGGTATGTTTATGCCTTCTTCAGATGCGCTCCACTCTAAGTTATCATTCTCTTCAGAACTTGAACTGCCATTTTTGGTTGGCTCTTGGAAACAAATTTCTTTCAGCCCTCTTTTTCTTGACCCCTGAAAACTTCTTAGCCTTTGCCACATCTGCTTCCTTCAGCTCTTTCAAGTACGGTGATGTTGTCAGTAACATTGATGATCATTTCTTAAGGGGAGATACGAGGCGTGTTTTTTAAGTAAGTACCGTTTTGGAATTAAAAAAAGACGTACAAAGATATCGCAATAATTTTATTTTTACATGAAAGCCTGTACCTTAATCTACTTTTCTACATAATTTCCGTGAATATTGAGGCACTTGTCATAACGTGGCACCAGTTTTTTAATACCCTCCTCATAAAATTCTGCCGCCTGACTTGTTAACCACTGTATCACAACTGTTTTGACTTCGTTATCATCTTGAAGACGCTGACCACCCAGGTGTTTCTTCAAGTGCAGGAACAAATGGTAGTCGCTGGGCGCCAGATCAGGGCTGTATGGAGGATGATCTAGAGTTTCCCATTTAAAAGATTTGATGAGATCTTTGGTCCGATTAGCCACATGTGGACGGGCATTGTCATGCAGCAAAACGATACCCTTACTCAACTTGCCACGTCTTTTGTTCTGGATTGCACGACGCAGATTGTTCAATGTCTCACAATAAGACGCTGCATTGATTGTCTCATTACGAGGCACTAAGAAATCGTATAACAGCCCGTACTTCACAATCGGCGGGACTCACGATTGTCGGAGGCATCTTAAACACTCAGTAAACAACGTATACAATGAAGAATCAGACTGTAATGGCGTCAGTGCGTAGACAAGAGATGTAGGTAACCAGCGCGCATGCGCGGAACGCCGACCGTAGCGCTGCGGCGGCGGAATCGCAAAACGGTACTTACTTAAAAAACACGCCTCGTAGACTGCCCTATTCCGCCAATGTTAAATTTCCTTATTTAATGACCCATTATCTAAAGAACTACTGAACATTTCATTATGAAATTTTTAGAGGATATAGATCCTACGTTTCTAAGCCAATTGGACCACATTCATGAAGCTGATTTTTTTTGTTATTTTTTAAGAAAAATATTTTTTTCTCGACAAACTGTTAAAGCAAATATCACTTATTGTGGTTCCGTTTCAATGCTCGGTTGTTGTTAACATGTGTAAAAAATCAGAGCGTTCTATCAATTATAGTTCCTGAGAAAATGGGGCATTTATGAGAAAAAATGTTAATTGGAGAAAATGCCAATTAAAAGAAATCATGTCAAAAAAGAAACTTTTCACTACTGTAGTACAATTGCAGCTCCTTCTCAGTGAGCCTTCCTTGTCATGTAAGTGGCTTGTATTCAAGACGCTTACCTCTGTAGTCTTTTCTCAATTTTTTGGCTAAAATTTTATGCTAAAATTCAATGGGTACGTTTTTTTTTCAGTATAGAAAAGAGCAAAATACCTTATTATTCGAGAGGCTCCTTCATGCCCCGTCATCTTGTTTTACCTGGGCCCTCCCACCTCAATTCCACAGGCATCCAGAGCCTCTCGAACCCCGGATACTCCGGGAACATTGTGTCATCTGGCCAGGAAGACAACAATGCTAAGGTTGATAAAAGTTCTCTCCGAACTGTATTATATAGTTAGTTCACTGCTGCGCACAGTATAAGCGAGGGATATGCAAAGGAAGAAATATCTAATTTTTATGAATATATACTTGGAAAATCATTGGTTTTTGTGTAAAATAACAATTTTCTGCATATTTCAGTCGGTAAATATGAAAGCATATGTCCGTGAAAAACGTTTCAAACGGCCATTATGGTACAAAACGACAATGTAACATGTAAATTATACTTAATTCAATGAAAATATACAATAAACAGAAAATTCACATTTTTGATGAAATGTGCTGGCAATCTCCCCTTAAGTTACTCCTTTTCCCTTCACAGAGCTTTTCATGTGTGCCTACCAAAGCTTTAGGTCTAGGCATGATATCCTGGAGTGAAACTTGTTCAGGAGTGAATACAGTTCAGAACCTACCCAACTTCTTTCTAGAAGTGACTTCTAGCGCTTTGTGTTTTTTTATTTCTCCTGAAGAGAGTAGCAAGAGGCATTGCATGTCATTTTGCTGCAGAATTAACTGACAATCCCTCCTCTCTCACAGCTTTCAGTACAGCTAACATTTGCTCCTCCTATCAGCTGTGCTGGATTTTCTTTCATGTAAGCGGACCATCTTTTAAGTTAAAACAAGGATTAACAAGAAGAAATGTAACATCCTATAGTGTGTTTATATTTAGCCTACTTTAGAACTGCCATTACAGGTATTTGTAACTACCCTACCTCTTTTCTAAAAGTTGGGGCAAAGTGAAATGGTATTTCACTTTGCCCCTGATAGGTAATTTCACTTTGCCACTGATAGGTAATTTCACTTTGCCCCACAAACAGTCAAGATAATAAACCAAATCTCAACAGAAAAGTTCAAGCAAAAGTAATCATTTTTTAATGTGAGATCATAGATAATAATGCCTTTAGTCAATTTATGAAACTTGAAATTCATATCAAATATATATAAAATTCCACAGCTTCCAATGTAAACTTCCTGAATTACAATTTTCATACAAAAAACACATTTACTTCTGATACATCTTCACATTTCAACATTCAGTAACCATTTGAATTTCCAATGTAGCCAAATATCCAAAGGCATATATCAATGGTGGTAGGACTAAGTGGAGCCAAATTAAAATAGTTTAAACTAAAAATTTCACTTTGCCCCGCCATTTCACTTTGCCCCGAATTCCCTGCCTACTGGTTGAGAGGCCCCTCACCGACCGCCGACCATCCTCATATTCAGACAGTTGTCTCTTCCCTTCTCCGTTGAGCTTCTTTCTCTTTACTCGTGTCACGGACTGCAGACAAGTGCCCTCTCTTGGGCACTCCTAGAAAAGAACTTTAATGTGCCACCAGCCCAGAGGTTGGTAGTGTGGATCCCCCCCCCCCGGAGACGGGAGAATTATTACTGTGTGAAGTGTAATCTGTTGTGCTGTCCTAAAATGTTTGATTAAATTAGTGTTCAATAGCATTTCACGTGTGTTCATCCCCTGCCGACGTACACCCCCTATCACGCCCCTTATTTTCCCAACATTTTCTGGTGCCGAAACCCGGGAGAATAAGAGATAATTGAAATATTATGTCGGCAGTGTTTGAGTAATGCCACTTGAAGAGGAGCGAGGCTGGCTGCACCGTATGAACAAAGGGAGCCTTGTACAGAGACCACGCGCTCCCGAAAATAACAGATGAGTACAATCATTGAAATACCACGACTCATATGATGAAAATTTATGTACTAGATCAATAGCATACAATTCACATTTATTTATTTGCATGAATTTGCAAGATTCCATATTGGAATCTTTAATACAGCGGCAGCCCACAGATATAGAGGAATAGATCGGCAGCGTCGTATCCTTAACTGCAGGTGGCAGTGAAGCCGAGTCAGGGGCGAAGAGGGGCAAGGGAAGCAGTCCCGACGCCATATTGGTATAACCAACATGTCCGCTAAGTACCACGTATTCATTACGGAAAATTGATTTTCTTCCTACATAATTCCGAATTTATAGTGAAATGGTGAACCACGGTGTTGTTTGGGAATCCCTGTAATTTCAAATACATACTATACCACTATATTGGAGGTCAAATTAACATTCATTTATAAATTTGCCAAATTGGTATTGCTTAAACTGGGTCTATTACAGCTATTTTCATTCAATACTAGTTTACGAAATAATTGTCTGGGAAAACTGCAGCGAAAGGGAAAGCATCTTAAAAAGAAAAACATACTAATTATGACCCATTCATCCTACAGGGAATCATGAAGGCCACTCTTTAGAGATCTACAAATATTAACATTTCTTTCAATATATTCACTAGAGCTTCTAACTCATGTGCACATTAATTTTGACCAATACAACACACAAAATATTCACAACACAACACAAGAAACAGAGTTGTTATTATTCTGTTCCCATAGATTAACCCTCCTAGAGCATGCACCACAATACATGGGCATAAAAACATACAATAAAATTTCAAATGAAACAAAAGCATTAAATAGCAGACAATTCAAAATTAAAATTAAAAACTTGTTTTTGCAAAGAACATATTACTCAATCAGAGAATTCCTTGAATACGAGGTTAACATATAATTATAATAAAAAAAAGTGTGCGGGGAATTAATTTTTGAATTTATCAATTTTGGATTATTAGATTTTTCAATTTTGGATTATTAGATTTTTTAATTTTGGATTGTTGGACTTTATTAATTTTGAGTTTTTTTACTTTTTTAATTTTGGATTTTTGGAATTTTTAAATTTTTGATCTTTTAATTATTTTCATTTGGAATTTAGGATTCTTTTGTTTTTTATTTTTAAAATTTTGGATCATTTTTATTTTTTGGATTTTTTAATTTTGGATTTTTAATTTTTTAAATTTTGGATCTTTAATTTTTTATTTTTTGCATTTTTAAATTTTGGATTTTCGATTATTAATTTTTTATTTTTAAATGTTAGATTTTAGATCTTTTTATTTATTAAATTTTGGCTTATTAGATCTTTCAATTTTGGATTGTTGGACATTGTTAATATTGGGATTTTGGACTTCTTTTATTTTGGATTTTTGGAATCTTTATATTTTTGATCTTTTTTTAATTTGGAATTTTGGATTTTTTTGTTTTGGATTTTTTAAATTTTAGATCTTTGATTTCTTTTTAAATTTGGATTTTTAGATTTTTTAAATTTTGGATTCTCGATTTTAAATTTTTATTTTTTGATTTTTTAAATTTGGAATTTTTGGATTTCTTATTTTTTAAATTGTGAATATTTGAATTTTTAAATTTTGGAATTTTGGATCTTTGAATTTTTTAATAGTTTAGGACTTTTAGATTTTTAAATTTTGTATTTTGTATTTTTAATTTTGGATTTTTTTATTTTTTAAATTTTGGATTTTTAGATTTTTTAATTTTGGATTTTTTAAATTTTGGATAAGCCTAATCATTGAGTTGATTGTTTTCTGTGCAGTCCGTTCCGTCACAGACCCACTAATTTCGTGACGATTTTGAGCGTAACAATTTCGTGACGATTTTGTCCGTCACGCAACTTTGGGTTAGCTCTCGATTTACTCCTACCGCGGCTAAAGAAGTTTCACTTCAAAAAATAGTAAAAGAAATAATTCCATTTTCAAGCACTCATTAATAGCATTAGAAAAATAATTACATTAGTGTTAGATTTTCCTTATTTGTAATCGTGATTTACGAGTAATATAGTGTAGGCCTAAGCTAGAATATTCCTAGTGAGTCACCAGTTTACCAGCCAAAGCTGAATAAATGTAAAAGATATGTGACTATAAATTAACATTAACAACATTAACATTTATCCTATAGAAGCAGCTTCTGTATACAGACTTAAGACTATGGTACTACATGCACTTTGGCACTTTTGTTATATCAGTTTACCTGATTTTATTATAAGTGTGACGTCTAGTGCTGTAATGGCCAAATGACAATAAAACTGTATTTATTAATTTATTTACTGGATTGTGAAATTCCAATTAAAACAGCTTTAAAAAGCATTTCTTGTTTGATTCCCGCGCCGGCTTCCCTTCCTTCCGTCAGATTGTTGGTGATCGCAATATGGCGACGCAGCGAACGCGTTGGCTTCAGTCCCTCCCCTTACGCTGCCGATCTATTCCTCTATATCTGTGCGGCAGCCATAGTGTCTTTTTCATACACTTGCTGAGCACTAAATCAGTGCTACCAACTCACTTCAGGATCTCAGTCGGTAATACAGCTTACCGGCCAGATTACTGCTGCTTCCCTCTAGCAGACACTGCACGAAACGCTTGCTCTTGCTATATCACTCAAGACAAGGACACTACTGTAGACTGATGGCCACTACAATGTCTGAAGACGCATTGAGCAAGTTAAAAAGGAGGCGTGCACGAGAACGATCGAACGTTACACGATTTGCAAACTCAGTTAATTCCAACACGGATTCTATTTCACCTTATGATTATGAGCACTTTAAGGAACGTTTAGCAGACGCCCTGAACAACCTGCTGAAGCTAGATGACGAGATACACAAACACCTATCAGACGAGGATTACAATGCGGATGTGCCCACATGTGAAGAATATATCGATACGGCAAAGCGGGCGATCCAAAAGGCTGCTCGTAAGGTAAAACAAAAGGAGACAGACGCCCAGATAGCTTCACCTGTCCAAACAACGTCCTACGCTACATCACCCTCGATCACCCCGATTACTCATTCCGTCAAACTGCCGCCAATAAAATTGGATCCCTTCGCCGGCGATGTCGAATGTTGGTCTCGTTTCTGGGAGCAATTCGAATCTTCGGTCGACAGTGATCCCACCCTTTCAGCTGTGAACAAACATGTGTTCCTACGCGGGTATTTGGAGGGGGAACCCAAACGCCTTGTTGACGGGATAGCAGTGAATGGTGACACGTATGAGCAAACAAAGCGGATTCTTCAATCCAGATACGGAGATAAAAATCGCATTATCCAGGCCCATCTGGATTTCTTAGAGGATCTCCAGCCTATCCGTAATGAGAGCGCAGAAGCACTGAACGCAACATATGTAGAGTGCAATCGGCGCATCCAAGCACTTACGGCATTGGGAGAAGACGTTGACGCATACGGTAGAATGTTGAAACCCAAAATTCTACGAGCCTTCCCCGATGAACTCTGCCGTCGATGGATCACGCCCTCGAAGAGGACTAACACTTCTGAAAGCAGCATTTCCAAATTAATGGCCTTTCTGAATGAAGAAGTCGAAGGAGCCTTAACTGCTCAGAAGATCCGAGGGGAAACGTCAATCCACTCACTCCTACGCTCGCATCGTTCCATGTTCATTCAAAGACAGGAAAGACTGCCACAAAGGCTAAGGTTCAGCCTTTCTGTGTTTTCTGCGAGCGCCAAGGACACTGGGGACAGGATTGCAGAACTGTGAGCAAAGTAGAAGACCGCATAGATAAACTCAAGGTGACTAATCGTTGCTTTCTTTGCTTGAATCGTGGTCACTCTGCTCGAATGTGCAGCAAGAAAGGCAGGGCGTCGTGCTCAAAATGTAAAGGGAGTCATCATAGGTCAGTCTGCCAAGATTCTAATCAAACTGCATTTAACACGCCCCAGAACACTTCAGTTGGCAAGATTGATGTAATCCCTCATGCATTTACTTATCTGCAAACAGCACGGGTTCGAGTTGTTGGTCCGAACGGAATCAACAAGCTTACAAGATGCGTCCTCGACGCAGGTAGTCAGTCTACGTTTGTCACGAAATCCCTCATAGAAGACCTTCAGCTTAAGACGTTGGAGAATAAATGCCTGACAGTCACCTCCTTCGAGGCATCTCCACCACAGTCCCGTTCACGAAGACTAGTCCAACTTACCCTGGGTGGAATATGGACTAATTCCAGCATACCAGTTACTGCCTTTGAGAGTAACCACTCCTTCTCCTTACACCCTTCCGTTCCCTATGACATCCATCTTTTAGGACAAACGCGTAAGCTACAACTGGCAGACCCAAAGGATGAATCCGACGACATACCCATTGAAATCCTCATAGAGGCTGATCTTTACTGGAGTATCATCAAAGACGCTGCCCGCATTCGGATTTCACAGTCACTAGTTCTCTTACCGTCGAGGTTGGGTTGGATATTGAGCGGAAACCGTTCGGGTGTAACGGTTAATCCAGTCACTGTAAATTTCATAGATTTGAAGCAGACAGCGTCGTTACAAGATGATAATTTCCGGCAATTCTGGGACCTTGAAACGCTTGGAATATTTGCTGAGCAGTCACGACCATTGAGTGCCAAAGATTCATCTATTTTGAAAAACTTCAAGGACTCTTACAAATTGGAAGGACGTCGAGTAGTTTCATTTATCAGGAAGGATCAGGTGCCCCTACCGGACAATCTACTACACGCTGAGAAACGATTCCGATCACTGGAAAAATGGCTGGACAAGGACGAAAATCTACGGAACATATATCACGAACAGATGTAGGATTATGTTCGACGTAACCAGGTGGAAGCTGAACCATTTACAGAGCAGTCGCAGGAAACCTTTTACCTACCGCACCATTTAGTCAAGAAGGAGAAACGTGGTAGTGTTAAATGGCGTGTTGTTTTTGATGGATCAGCATGTGAAAGAAATATGCCATATCTGAATTCTACTCTGGAGATGGGTCCCAATCTTCTTCCTGAGATCCTATCGGTGCTGCTCAGATTTCGCCTACATCCAATGGCAATAGTTGGAGACGCCAGTCAAGCCTTCCTGCAACTAGTTTTGGACAGAAGGGATAGAGACCTTACACGCTTCCTGTGGTATCGCACTGAAAAAATGGACGATGGAAGCTACGTACCGACTAAGGATGTTATCACCTATCGGTTTAAAAGGCTACCTTTTGGACTGACTTGCAGTCCCTTCTTGCTTTGTGCCACTCTGAGAGAGCTCGCAACTTTGTACAAAGATGAGTATCCCCAAGCAGCCGCTCTCATTGACGAAACCATGTATATGGATGATTTCACAGGAGGGGGACAGAATGACACAGAAGTAATTAGTCTCTACTACCAGATTGTCTCTCTCACTAAACGGATTCAAATGCCAATGGCAAAATGGGCTACAAATTCACAGGAGTTGAAAACTATCTGGACAACTGAAGGGCGAGAAATCAAACAAACGGCACAAGTACTGGGAATTGATTGGGACACGGAGTCAGACAGTTTTCCCTTCAGTCACAGGGATATTACAGAGAAGATACCAAACAGCCCGGCTACTAAGAGACAACTACTACAAGCCGTTGCCACGTTTTATGACCCCTTTGGTTTCCTTTCCCCAACTTCCATTTTGGCAAAACTCCTATTCCAAGATACCTGGTGCCGAGGAATTGGATGGGACGAGCTAATCCCACACGACTTAGCACTCCGATGGCTTCGTTGGAAATCTACCCTTCCATTCTTATCCCACATCCGGATCCCTCGTCATGTGGACACTTTGCGTGAAGAAACTCAAATTCATGTATTTTGCGACGCTTCCGAGAGGGCTTATGGAGCTGTAATCTATGGTCGGATGACCATTGGTGAAACCAACACAACGCAAATGATTTGTAGCAAGAGCAGACTCGCCCCAGTGAAAAGAGTTACGCTTCCCAGACTGGAACTTCTTGCAGCACTTGTGGGAGCTCGACTACTCCGATACTTCTGTGAAGCAACTGGATATTCAATCCAGGATGCTGCACTTTGGAGCGACTCCATGGTAACTTTGGGATGGCTTCGAGGGGATCCAAATAACTGGAAGACGTTCGTCTGTAACAGGTAACGGAGATTCTGACGTACACAACTCCGAGTCAATGGAGGCACTGCCCTGGAGAAAGTAATCCAGCGGATATCCTATCTCGAGGCCTACCAGCAGATGAGCTTGTTTCACTTGACTTATGGTGGTTTGGTCCTAAATGGCTGACACAGCCTGAGCCCCAATGGCCTAACGACACCGACTTCCTGAACCAGTCACTCCCGGGAAAGATACAACCGAAGAAGCAAGTGCTAATGGTTTCTGTTCAGGAGCCTCTGTTTCAACCATCTAACTACGGTTCCTACTTCAAGGTCCTACACATCACGGCTTGGGCCATGAGGTTTGTCCGCATCCTGAAAGGAAACGAAAGACCATCGGCAAATCTGACAGCAGATGAGATACAGAGTGCACGAAAGTACTGGATACGCACAGTCCAAATGCAATGTTTTCCTGAAGAAATGAAATGTTTGGAGGAGGAGACCCCATTGCCTCAAGTTTCAAAGATTTCTTGTTTCCACCCCTTCCTTGAAGATGGTCTGATCCGTTTGGGTGGTAGACTTCAGTTCTCCAGTTTGACTTCTAACGAGAAGCATCCGATCCTACTAGATGGCGCCCATCACTTCACGAAATTATTGATAAAGAGCACTCACATGAGACTTCACCACTTGGGAACACGAATAGTTTTGCTGGAGCTGCGGGAAGAATTTTGGATTCTGAGAGCCAGACAAGCCATCAAGAAAGTGCTTTACGAATGTCTGCCTTGCAAAATAGCCAGAAACAAGCGAGGAGACGCCAACGAAGCCCCCTTACCGGCGGATCGAGTTCAACCATCACAGCCTTTCTCAGTGTCTGGAGTCGACTTTGCTGGACCTCTGTGTATCAAATCAGCAAATACTACAAAGAAAGCTTACATTGTTCTTTTCACTTGTGCCATAACAAGGGCAATTCACTTGGAACTTGCGACGGACCTCTCCACGGACAGGTTCCTCATGGCCTTCCAGCGCTTGGTCGGTAGAAGAGGACTCCCACGGATTTTATACTCCGACAACGCTCAGAGCTTCAAAGCTGCCAGCAAAGAACTTCAAGGTCTTCATTCCATGTTGGCGGACTCCCGGACTCACCAATATCTCTCCCATCATAATGTCACCTGGAAGTTCATTCCCCCGAGAGCGGCTTGGTGGGGAGGGTGGTGGGAACGGATGATCGGTTCTGTGAAACGCTGTATGCGCAAAACACTAGGCAAACTTCCGATTGACGAGGAGGAGACTAATACTTTGCTTATTAGTATTGAAGCCGCCCTCAATTCCAGACCGTTAACACCAGCAGAGAACGAAGTTGTCTTGTCGCCATCTCATTTTTTTGACTGGAGAGAAATTAACTACACTACCATCAGGACAAGCGGAGTCAACAAGCTATATCGACACAAAAGTAAGATTGCTGAGGACTTCTGGAAAAGGTGGACCAAGGACTATCTCCTTGAACTTAAAAACTTCCATACCCTTCGCAGTCCTCGAAGTAAACCCAGAGAGCTCCAGTGTGGAGAAATTGTTTTACTTCAGGAGGATCAAGTTCCACGTCACATGTGGAAGCTTGCTCGCATAGAAGAACTGAGGTCAGGCAGAGATGGTAAGGTACGGACGGTGTTGCTGAGGACTACTCAAGGATCGCACATCACTCGACCGATTCAGCTGATCGTCCCGCTGGAGATCGGGACGGATCAGGGTGGGGAGGATGTCACGGACTGCAGACAAGTGCCCTCTCTTGGGCACTCCTAGAAAAGAACTTTAATGTGCCACCAGCCCAGAGGTTGGTAGTGTGGATCCCCCCCCCCCACGGAGACGGGAGAATTATTACTGTGTGAAGTGTAATCTGTTGTGCTGTCCTAAAATGTTTGATTAAATTAGTGTTCAATAGCATTTCACGTGCGTTCATCCCCTGCCGACATACACCCCCTATCACGCCCCTTATTTTCCCAACAACTCGTGTAACAGAACATTTTATCAAACTTTTCCAGTTTTCCATAAAATTACATCACATCACCGGGATCCCGGGGCCCGGGTCCCTTGGGTCCGGCAGCATCCCCCATGTGGCGGCCCTGTCCAGATCATGTGCATGGCGACCATGCAGTGGCTTCTGTGCCCACTGCTGTATAATAGTTGCAACATGGGCTGCATCTGTTTCAAAATCAACAATATTGGCATGACTGAGATCCAGTGGTGTAAACCGTTTGTCAGCTTCATTAACTGCCCGGCCTCCGGAAAGTCATACGGTTTTTTACTGCATAAAAAGTTCCGCCGATTGAAATTCACAGACAGCTTTACGAAGTTTATGGAGAGGGATGTATGGACATAAAAAATGTGCGTAAATGGGTTCGTGAGTTAAAACAGGGCCGGAGAAATATTCATGATGAAGAGCGAAGTGGGAGACCAACAACAGCTGTCACAGATGAGATGATGACAAAAGTTGATGAATTGGTGCGACAAGATCAATGTGTCACTACTCGTGAACTTTGTTTATTGCTTCCTAACATTTCTAAAGGTTCCATACAGACCATTTTGAGTGACAAATTGATGTTCCATAAGGTTTGTGCGAGGTGGGTTCACGGAGGCCATTCTTGGCCGAAATTGGAAGATCCATTTCAATCAGCTCTATCTCGGACATTAAAAGGTTCAGCGGCTGCAGCAATGGCTTGTTTGAAAGAGGGGAGATAACGGGACATGGCAGTGGCACCCAACTCTCTTGTCTGATGTTGTGAGCTTGGGCTAGAGTGTTGGAGACCTTACTTATTGACCAGCCCTAGTATACATCAAGACAGGAGTGGCAAAGGTGTTAATTACCTTAAAGGTGTTCTTTCCATTTAGGCTAGAGTTTAAAATTGCTTTTAATCTCTGCAAATAGACACCTGTAATCCAGCTACGAACTTCTTTATGGTCTATCCGCTTCGCGTGAAGCAGGCCTAAGTATTTATATGTGTCCTCTTCATCCATGGCTTCAAATGTCTCCATAGCTTCTAGTGTGGAATTCATTAGCTGGACCTTTCCTCGTACAACACTGAGGGTCCTGCATTTGCTCATTCCGAATGACTTTGCACTTCACTTCACTTTTCTGTGAGCAGAAGCAGATTCTTCATTTGCCTGTCATTGGCTCCATATAACTTGATATCATCCATATACATAAGATGAGACATGTAAGGCAAATTACCAGTTCCCTTTATCTGGTATCCATATCCTGATGTATTCAACATAGATGACAAAGGGTTGAGTGCCATACAGAACCACAATGGGCTAAGACTATCCCCTTGGAAAATTCCTCTTTTTATTTGAATACTTCCACCTACAAGTTGGTTACCTCCGTGTTTCAACTGCAATACAGTTTCCCATGATAACATCAATTGTAGTAGTAAGAAAATGGCTGCAGGATCAATTTTATACACCTTGAACAAGTTGAGTAGCCAGGAATGTGGGACCAAGTCAAAAGCTTTCTGATAATCTATATAAGCTTTATAGATGTTCTGTGACTTGTGAGCTGCCTATTCCATAACCACTGCAACAATTGTGAGTTGTTCTTTACATCCTTGTGATCGTTTAATATAGCCTTTTTGTTCTTTTGTTAGAAGCTGATGTTCATCCAGATGGCAGTATATTTTATCAGACAAGCAAGAAGTTAAGATCTTGTAGAGGGTGCATAGGCAAGTGATTGGCCAATATATATTTAGATGGATCATCAGTGTTTTCATGCTTTGGCAACTAATAAGTCATGCATTTAGATAAGTAAGATGGTATATTTTGTGGTCGTTGCAGAAAAGAAGAGAAACATTTAGCGATATACTGATGCATGCTCGTAAATCTTTTGAGCCAGAAATTATGTATACCATCAGGGCCGGCAGCCTTCCAGTTCTGGGTTATGTTCACAGCTATTGTGACATCTTCAGCCAAAATAGCCACAGCTTCCATTGACGGTACATCCAAAATATTCTTCTCTTCTTCTCTTATTCAGGCAGCATCTTCTTTCTGGTTGACTGCTTTTTACCAAAATCCACCCCAGAAGTCCATGACTTCCCCTGCCAGTGGGACTCGATCACTTTTACCCTTAGGAACTTCTTTAAGGCTTCAGTAAAAGAGCTTTTCACTATTCTGGAAAGACAAATTATGCTCTCTCCGTTTCGTTGATTCATGATACCTGCAGATCCTTTTGGTCTTAGCAGCTAACTTCTGACATAATGTGTCTAGGATTTGTTCTTGGCTGAAGATTACTGGGTCGTACTTCGAGTGGTTAGACTCCGAATCTTATAACTTTTGGTACGACTTAAGGATCTTACTGCTTCTGTTTCCAGATATGTATTGCATCACCTGACCTATTTTTTTCTTATATCTTCAATAGCACAAGATAGCCTGTGTTCTCCTTTTTTCTCTCGGTTTATGTCTTTTAACTGTGTGGCGGACATTTCCTCCTGTGGCCTTTATCACAGCAGCTACTGCAACATAAATGGTGGTGTGGAGGTCCTCAAATTCTAAATAACTTTCTACTAAATATTCAGGGAATATTATATAATTCATTATTGAAATTGCAGAAGCCATACGCCTTGAAGTATTTTGAGGTAAATAAGGGCAGGAAAGAGGATGAGTACCTCTAACCTCAACAAGTGCTTTATTAAACTCAAATCTGAGTTTTTCGGTGTCCTCATATGATAATGATTCTCTTTTCCTTTTTCTTCCAGGTTAGGATCCGAATCAAGTTCTGGGTCTGAATCATTTGAATTTTGGATTAGTCCAGGCAACGAACGAAAAATAGAAAAACAAATCGTGTAGTTCTGAAATTTTGCAGAGTAGTCGGAGGGAGTGTCCTGAACAACATACTAAAAGTCCCCGAAGGTGGGGGTGAGCGGGGGGTAGGGGGGCCCGCAGAAGGTCCCTATTTTTGGTTTTTCGCTTATATCTAAACCATGGTACATCGTAGGGGAAACATTGCTATATACAAAATTCAAGCTGATAAAACTTCTTACAAGTTTGACTCTACATATTTATTTCTATTCCCAATAGTTTTCGAGATATCCGCCAGCGAAAATAACAAATTTTGGAAAAAAGCTCTTTCGCCTCGCGCTTTTCGACACACTTTTCCTTCTAGCGCTTCAGCCCTTAGGTATATAGCAATGTTCTCATGAAAGAAGTTGCAGGTAAATAAATTATCTTGAGAATGAGTAGTCATTTGTTACTTTGTCTTCAAATGTTCAAAAGTTATAACAATTTTAAAATTCGGTCAAATTTCGAGATTTCGAAAGAAAACCGTACATCGCACTTTTTCTATATTTAGGGTTTTATCTTTGTACATAAGTTGTATATTGTGTATTTACATCATGAAACAAGTGGAGAAACATCACACAACCATTAAGTTGAAATTATTAAAAATCCGATCACGGTACAAGCACAGTACATGTAATGGAAAATACATTATATTGCAGGGAAGAAAGGAAAAATAGGGACAAAAAAATCATGTAGTTTTGAAATTTGGCAGAGATGTGGGGGAAAAGTTCCTAGACAACGTAGTAAAAGTCCCCATGGATAGGGGGTGAGCGGGGGTGGGGGCACTTTTACCGGTAAATGTAATTTCCCTCAGTTTTCCCTAAATACACAAAAAACTATGGGTTCTAGCAAAAAACAGTTTATACACAAAATTAAACTGCATAAAAGTTCTTATAAAACTTATCTGAATGATATTTCTGTAGAATTAATAGTTCAAGATATAGAAGGATATGAAGTATGACACAGTTATGGAAATCCTGTTTCACATACACCTATATATTATATTTTTTAACAAAAAAGAGATCAGATGTTAATTAAATTAGCATGATGTCAAGCAAACAAACTAGTTCTTAGAATAATATTTGTACTAAAGGTAAACATCACACATAAAATAATAATAATAATAATAATAATTATTATTATTATTATAAAGCTTACAAAAATCACATGGTATGAGTGTACTTTATAAGAAATATAAATCAGGCATATTAGCTGTTCTATTTTTCGCTTAAAATATCATTTGGAAAAATTGTAAATAGTTAGAAATTGTAAATATTTAGAAATTATAAGACCTAATAGGCCTACATAGTACTTTAAATAAATGTTTAGTTGTCTATTTTTTTCATTCTCCAATACTGGAATCCTAGTACTGTACATCGTATGATAAGTTAGGGTTATATTTTTCTATCTACCGAACACTCAGTATTTATACACATATATAACATTAATTAAAGAGTTCATAAACAACTTATTTTGCTTGGACGTCATCAATTTTAAATTCATCTTCTTCTTCTAATGGTATACTGTTGTATCAAGACAGGTTCCACAAACGGATGAGCATTTAATACTAGCTTTTCTGGATCCATATCTTCCACCACACCGAGTTGCACAGTGACAAAATATGATGTGCAAATATTCTCAGGAGCCACATAGACAAGTAAATTTTTATTCAAAGTAATAGGTAGACCTGCTATTCTTAGAATCTTTAATTATAATTGTCTAATTCCTTACCATTTTTCAAAATACCGGTAATTTTTTAACGAAACATAAAACGTCTCAGCTTTACAAGAAGAATATTATTAATAATTATAATGATAATGAGTTTTATATGTAACATTAACCATTAGTAAGTATATTTTTCTAAGAACTAATTTACTTGCTTGGCATCTTGCTAATTTAATTATCATCGGCCTTCTCTTTTGTTAAAAAATATAATATATAGATGCATGTAAAACAGAATTTCCAGAACTGTGTCATACTTCATATCCTTCTATTTCCTGAACTATTCATTCTACAGAAATATCATTCATATAAATAATTTTATAAGAACTTTTATGTAGTTTAATTTTGAGCATAAACTGTTTTTTGCTAGAACCCATTGTTTTTTGTGTATTTAGGGAAAACTGAGGGAAATTACATTTACCGGTAAAAGTGCCCCCACCCCCATGGGGACTTTTACTACGTAGTTTAGAAAGCTTTCCCCCACATCTCTGCCAAATTTCAAAACTACATGATTTTTTTGTCCCTATTTTTCCTTTCTTGCCTGCAATATAATGTATTTTCCATTACATGTACTGTGCTTGTACCGTGATCGGAATTTTAATAATTTCAACTTTAATGGTTGTGTGATGTTTCTCCCCTTGTTTCATGATGTAAATACAGAATATACAGGTTATGTACTAAGATATAACCCCTAAATATAGAGAAAGTGCGATGTATGGTTTTCTTTCGAAATCTCAAAATTTGACCGAATCTTAAAATTGTTATAACTTTTGAACATTTAAAGACAAAGTAACAAATGACTACTCATTCTCAAGATAATTTATTTACCTACAACTTCTTCCATGAGAACAATGCTGTATACCTAAAGGCTGAAGCGCTAGAATGCAAAGTGTGTCGAAAAGCGCGAGGCGAAAGAGCTTATTTCGAAAATTTGTTATTTTCGCTGGCGGATATCTCGAAAACTATTGGGAATAGAAATAAATGTGTAGAGTCAAACTTGTAGGAAATTTTATCAGCTTGAATTTTGTATATAGCAACGTTTCCTCTACGATGCACCATTGTTTCGATATAAGCGAATAACCTAAAATAGGGACCTTCTGCGGGCCCCCTTGCCCCCCGCTCACCCGCCACCTTCGGGGACTTTTAGTATGTTGTTCAGGACACTCCCTCCGACAACTCTGCAAAATTTCAAAACTACACGATTTTTTTTTCTATTTGGTGATTTTCGACGTTTATTGACTGGACTATTGTGTGAGTTGTGTGACGAGAGAAAATAGCAAAAATTAAAATAAAAATTAATAATAACATTAATAATAATGATAATAATATTAATAAATAATAATAATAATTAGGGCAGGGAAAATCGCGTGAGAGTTCCCCGAAATGGAATAAGAGACGAGAAAATAGTATTTTTAATGATCGAGGTAGAGGAAGTCGCTTAGTGTTCCCAGTGCGACAGAATACTTAATCGGGGTTGTGGAATCCGGGTTTTTCTGAATTTAACACATTCCAATTTGGCGGTGAAGATGAAAAGCATTGCTTACTCGCTATATCACGGTCCCCTACCGTCAGATGGTGGAAGATCTTCTCACAGCGCGCCCGCCGGTGAGACGGTGAGAATCCCACTCTGGCTGCCGCTGCCGCAGCGCATTATGCAGGTTAAAACTCCCATATACTCCCTGCAGTCAAGGTCGAGCATGACGTCACGCCCTACGAACGCTGCGCTGTTCGCAAAGTGCATTCACGAGGCGGAAAAGATAATATTCACATTACCGACTCTTGACTCCCAAGCTACCAGCTAAGAAATTCTCGCGTGTACGCGCCAAGTTCAAAATCTACGCAAAAGAAAATATAATATTGCGTTTGAAAATAACATTATACGACGAGCAGAAAACAAGCTGTGTGCTGCAGCACTGCAGCACATAGGAGAAACCGCTACTGCACTGCTCTAAGCTCAACTAACCTTGGCTCAGGAATGATATTTTTTGTTACAATTGCACGGCGCTGGTCAGTAACCCTCTGATCCGTCACCTTATTATTTCATTTTTAATAGTACTTTTATATTATTATTATTATTATTATTATTATTATTATTATTATTATTATTATTATTATTATTATTGTTGTTGTTGTTACCATTGTAATAATTTTATATCTTCATTTTAGTTTCAATGCCTTTTTCTATTTCCCTTGCTTTATTTTTCTTGTAACTTTTGTATTGTATTTTTTAGAATCCTGATACAGGGCACAGAAGACCTGATGATCTTATCTCTACCAGGCTTCATTAAATTCTGTGGCGCTATATCCTACCACCCGACAAGGCCTACCACCCGACCGCTGCATCATCTACCATAGGCAGATGGCAGGACTGGGGGGCATGTGGTCAGCATGCTGATACCCATGGCTGTTAATGGTGGTTCCCATGACCAGGGCCACTACTTCTCTATCAACTTGCTCCTCAATTTGAATCATGAGACTGTGCATCCCGTTCCAGACCTCCTTACCTCAGAAAAATCAGAGGATGTATCGGGGATCGAACCCGGGCCGACGGATCTGTAGTTAACGATGCTAACTACAAAACCATGCCGGTGGTCCCCATTTATATGAAATCTCTATTCAATAACTATAGAAAATCAGGTAAAAATAATATTAAAAAAAAGCTTTTTGAACTAGATACTTTATGCTGAAATTATATACCATGGCTACTAGCCTTGTTTAATTGGAGATTATGAAAACTTCCTACTGGTATTAACTAAACTAAGCTAAACTCCGTGGCGCTACATCCCTGGAGGGATTTGGCCTACCACCCAACCGCTGCGTCATCTACCAGAGGAAGATGGCAGGCTTGGGGCATGTGGTCAGCATGACGACACCCACGGCCGTTAATGGTGGTTTTTATGACTGGAGCCACTACTTCTCTATCAAGTAGCTCCTCAATTCAAATCACGAGGTTGAGTGCACCCCCGGCAGACCTCCCTACCTCAGAAAAATCCGAGGAGGTACTGGGGATCGAACCCAGGCCGACATATCTGTATCCTATTGGTATTAGTTACTTAAAATGTTCAGCAGTTTGGTGTTAATATGCTGCTCAAGAAATTATCTAAGTAACAAGGTGACATAATGAAATGAAGTAATAAAAAGTTGAGAAAAATAATTGTTGTGAAAGGGATGTAACCATCACTAGGAGCATGATTCTTCGGTGAAATATAATGATCGATTCCGATTTTAACTAGCTCTTAGTTGCAATGGATATTTTGTGAAATAAATTATTTTATACTACATGTGACATTATTAAAATGTTAACCTTTACTTACATTAATAACTTACTGAAATATTAAATAGAAAAATATAATGAAATATATAACATCTTCCATTGCTATTGCAAACAAAACTCTAACCTGTTGAGTAGCGTAACATTTTTCAGTCTTGCAGTTGATTGTAAGTTTTGGATGATAGTCATAGAATCATATAGGGTTGCCACCTCTCCCATACTTCCTGAATTCTCTGCATTTTGCCCCCATTTTGTTTACTCTCCTAGCTCCCTTATTTTCTTCATCAAAATCTACATTCTCCCACATTTTGTAAAACTATTTTGGGTGATTCAATTTTGTATCACGTAAAGTGTTTAAAAATAAAGTTCCACACACTAACGGTCATAATTAAACTACATTTGACTTCAAAACTGTAGGATATACTTCCTGTACATTACTTTGTTTTAATTTGGTTGGCTCTTAATTGTTATACATTCTTTCCATGTTTAACTTTGCTTGAGTTACCAAGAAAGTTCAAATGTGCACACACAGAGAATTTTATCTTAATGAACAGCTGTAAGAAATAGAAGCAGTGTTCGATTGAAAATTGCAATTTTAATTTTTGTTGAAATTCTTTTTTCAGTCTTGTGAAAAGGTAACACTTTGCAGTCTTTTTGATGTTTTCATTCAAAAGAAGTGTTTGTGATCGTTTCAAATTATTGTTCATGCTTAGTTGTTTGCATACAGTGGCGTAATTACGGGGTGGCAAGGATTGCCAGTTGCCACCCCAGAATTCCCAAACCCCTCGTTTTGCCACCCCAAAAATCTTCAATAAAAATATCAGTTATTTGCAAACAAGTAAAAATTACAGTTTATAAACGTGGTTCAATCTTGATTCTTTATTAAACTTAACATTTATGCTGGTATGGTATTTAAAAAAGTTTTAAGAATGCTTAAACTACATCATTTTAACGCCAAATTTAAAAAAAAATTTTCAAACTCCCCCAGTCCCCCCAGCAGACCTTGCCACCCCACTTAAAAAGCTGAAATTACGCCCATGTTTGCATACACAACATTATGGTCACAGTCTGCTAACAACTTTTAATTAATTTAAAACTACTAAAGTGGAGGTAGATAACCCAGCAGGCTCTGTCTTCCAAAGAGACCTATGGGAATTGCCTTGATTTAAAAAAAAAATAAAAATGAATAATTGAAGAAAAGCAAGAGACAGAAAGATCATATTTGGCTATTTTGTACCAAAAATCTAATTTAATAATAATTCTACAGAGATATGCAAGTTATTAATTTTTTAATGTTACATACCCTCTCTGCTATCTTCCAGAACCAGTTTATTTCCAGTTTGTTCTGTGGGTAAACTCAAAGTAGAGTTGGATGCATGGTTCAACTTCTGCACACTTTGTTCTGACGGTTGATCTATCACGAGTTGGTTCAGACGCAGTTTTTGACAACAGATAGAAGCTGCTTCAGGTTCTAAAGCAATCAGAAGACCTTCTGGCCGATCAGGTTCACATAAACCTGCCTAAGGGAGGAATAATAATAGTTATCTTGCTAATATTATTCAAATATGTTTGTATTTTCATTGTACTGTACATGAAATATCAGTACAGTACTATAAAGGACTTCAATTGAAAGTATCCTCCTTTTTCAGTTTTAAGCAAAAATTTCAAAACCTCCTAACAAATTCCACATGCTATAATGCAGATATGTTTCAGTTTTAAAATCTTTATAATATTACCATATATTTTCATTATTGCATACAAATGAAGAAGGCAGTTTGGCAGTTGAAGAAGGCAGTTTGAAGAAGGCAATAAACATAAAAAATTTAAAATTAATTCCTTTCTAGTTTCGATGTATGGAAGGGAAGACAACTGTAGAGTGGATAAAGGAAGTAGAAACCAATACATAAAGACTTCAAAAAGAGATGTGAAATCTGGGTAAATTGGAAGAAGAAAATAAATCCATAGACTTTTACAGTTTTATGAATCAAAATAAAATACTTTGAAACTGTTTGAACACTGAGATATGTTCAGAATGACATTCTGAAAAATTTGTATGTAAATTTTTCCAATAAACAGGACACAATCTTGGACACGTGAAGTCAGAATGAAAAATTCAATGCCATAGCCGGGATTTTAACCAGTATCTTCGGCTCTCCTTGCCGATGCTCTAACCGACTGAGCTACCGTGGCAACGTGCTGGTACAACATTAAATTCTCCAACTGACTCACATGGCCAGTGTGAAAGAATTATCATTCCACTGTGACCTACTAGTGGTTTACTATAAAGCCCGGGTCTTTAAGCACTTACAGCTTGTAAGTCGCCACTGGGTTCGTATCTCATATTGAGAACGCCTGGTGGTATTCTGGGATTGTGAGTCAGTTGGAGAATTTGATGTTATACCGGCACGTTGCCATGGTAGCTCAGTTGGTTAGAGCATCGGCACGGAGAGCCGAAGATCCTGGTTCAAATCCCGGCTATGGCATTGAATTTTTTATTCTGACTTCACGTGTCCATCTTAGCCTACACGCGGCCAGTGTGAGAGAATTATCATTCCAGGACACAATCTTGATTCTTTATTAAACTTTATTAAACTTATCATACAGTTAAGTTATACGGTTTTGTACACATGTTATACGGTTTTATTTAATCCCCCTATCCCAAAAACATAATGATTTATTTCCTTCTTCCAACTACCAATTCATGCTTGTATAGCTCGATACATATGACTTTAAAAATGTGCCCTATACATCATACAGTACATGATAATTTGCCAAAAGAAAGTTTTTAATCTATAGGCCTAGTCGGTTGCTGACAATGGACAGAAACCTCAAGAAAAAGTTTCAAAGACTGTGCTGCATATTATTTTATCTTCGTGTTTTAATGATCACAATATAACTATTTGGTTATTTAAAAAAAAAGTTATTAAGTTACTATGTGTGCAAGGACATGGAGCTGAGACTTTAGGGCCATGTTACATGGATGGAAAAGAGCTAGGCCTATGTGTTATGTGCAATACCTGTTATCTGTCAAAATATAACCATGACATCCCAAGTGGACATTTTTACTGTGCATGCGTGGTCGGTAGAGTCTTACAGAACACACGTTGACTGCTTGACTACTACCGCGCATGCATGGTTGGTAGGGTCTTCCTGTATGTAGATGCAAGTCAATCGCCATGCACAAACACCACAACGTATTTCAAATTTTTCCCACTCTGTGTTCTGCTGCTCCTCCGCGCACGTGCATTCGGTAGACGTTCTGCCCGCATAACTTCACAGGCGTTTTTTCTGAGCACGTTTTTTCTGCAATTTTACCAGTCGCTAGGTGTAAAAACCACCTACACTATTTTTTCCGTATCTGAAGGCGCAGTTATTCCATCCGTGTAATTTATAACATTATCTACCCATTGACCCAATGGATACGCGTTTTGGTCGCTGACAATCGGCCGTGTTTTTTCAGTCTCCGTGTAATATGGGCCTTTTATACGGGCAGAATGTCGACCGAATGCACGTGCACAGAGAATTTTATAGATGTGTTGCCATTTTTAAACTTACAACCCTCGTACATTTTGCATGCGTTTCGGTCGATGAAGTTGGGCGACCGAAATTCGGCTCGTATAACATGCTCAAAATCAGCTGGTCTTGGCCCGAATATTAGGCCTGTGTAACATAGCCCTTACATTGAACCCCTCCCAAACAAAATTTCACCGTACGCCCATGGTTGTGATTACAAATGGCATCAAATAAATATGTTACATTAAAGAATGTTTATGTTACAAATGTATTTCTAAAAGAGTGATTGTAGAAAAGTGCATTGGGAATTTGTAAAAAAGAATCTTGGTATTCTAGTCCTGGACTGAAGTAATGTACATAGACCTGTAAATAAATGTAATGAAACTGGTTCTGTGTTGAATAAAAAAATTAACATTTTTACAAAAAGGTAGATAAAAAAGGAGAGAGTGATATTGGAACAGCAACAGAATTGAATTAGGCAGGATTTAAGGAATAAGAATATGTGCATATAAGCTTAAATGCAAATTTCCTAAGGCATCATGAATGTGTGGTAATGAAAAGCAACCTATCTCATACCTCTTATAATAAAAGGAAGCACAATAATATAGGCATAACATGTTCATAGCTAATACTGTTACTTTGCAAGGTTTAACAAACCTATTCTTTTCCACTGCTGACTACATGGAAGCTGACTCCCGGTAGTCACTTATGGAGGACCTGTGTTCAGGATTTTTACATCCTGAAAAATGCATCCACTTAGGCCAAGTTCATCATATCCTGAGACTGACAACTTTTGTTACTAGTTCTGATAGTCACAGATAAAGTAATGGATGAGTAAGGGTATGAACAAAATTGTTGCAAGAAAATAAACTGTTCATTAAATAGTATTCACCCTGACCTGATAAGCAGCTTCTCTCATAAACTGCTTTGCTGGGTGCTTCCAAATAGCAGGGACTGTTACCACCCAACGCACATCTTTAACAGCGACATTTGATCCTGTCTGGTCTGACAATTCTCTCAGAGCATGACATTTGAGATGCCTCATTGCATGAGCAAACACATTAAGTGCAGGTACTGAGTGTCCATTAGCAGCTTTCAGTTCCGTACTTCTGTTTAGATCCTGAAATGAAACAGAGGCTACATTTAATTATTAAGTTCTTGATGTTACTTACTTACTCAATGGCAATAGACAATTCCTCAGCAAGCTAAAGGAATATTATCTATTCTATGGAACCCGAAGGTTCATTGCCGCACTTACCTGAGCCCACCATTCAACCCTCTTCTGTGCTAACTCTATCAATCAACCCTCGCAAATCCTACTTCCCTTAAATCTATTGTAATATTTTCCTCCCACCTACATCTAGGTCTTCCACTTGGTCTTTTCCCTTCGGGTCTCCCAGTCAATACTTTTGAAATGTCTTTCCTCCCCATGCGCACAACATGTCCAGCCCATTTCATCCTCTGTGTTTTAATTACCCTTACTATATCCAGTGAAGAGTACAGGTCATGAAACTCGCCGTTATGCACTTTTCTCCAGTCCCCATTTTCATCTCTCTTAGGCCCAAATATTTTCCTCCTGTTTTCTCGAACACTCTCAGATTATGTTCTTCCCATTCAGTAAGTGGCCATGTCTCACATCCATGTAATAAAACCGGCAGGATAATCTTTATTTTTAGATTTCTGGACAGAAGACGAGAAGATAAGAATTTCTGAACTGCATACAAACAAGCATTTCCTGATTTTAGTCGAGACTTAACTCCTAGTCTTAATATTATTTTTGTCTGTAATTATTGCTCCCAGATATTTGAATTTTTCCACTTCTTCGAACAGTTTACCAGCTATTCTAATATTTTTTGGAGCATTATTCTGACGTTCCATGACTATATACTTAGTTTTTTCAATGTATTAATTTCCAATCGAACATTTCTGCAGGCATTGAAAACACTTTCTGCATTTCTCTTGATTATGTTTATGTCATCTTCTAACAAGCAAACGTCATCTGCATACGCTAGAATTGGGTACCTGCCATTTAATTCTAGGCCTACCTTGTTTTCCTGAACTTTCCTAACGGCATATTCCAAAGCGAAATGTAAAAGTAAAGGCGTTAGTACATCTCCTTGCTTCAAGCCTTCTAATGGCAAACTTATCTGATAAAAATTTCCCTACCCTGACTCTGCTATAGGTTTCATTCAGACACATTTTGATCAGCTTAACTAACTTCGTTGGTATCCCAAACTCAATGAGGATATTGTATAATTTGTCTTGCTTAACTGAATCATATGCTTTTTATAATATGTATTATGTTCCAACTTTTTCTCCAAGATTTGATGAATACAAAATATATGATCAATGGTTGATCTATTTTGCCTAAATCCACATTGGTGATCTCCAGTGATATGGGGTTAAAAATGACAGCAGAATATTGGATAGAATTTTGTATGATGTTGATAAGAGAGAAATTTCCTCAATAGTTATTACATTCGGTCCTGTCTCCCTTCTTATGGATTGGTATAATAATAGCTTTTTTCCATTCCTTTGGCAATTCCTCCTTCCTCCAAATCATAAGAATGAGTTTATGGATCTCTGCGTTTAATCTATCCCCACCTGCCTTAATTAATTCTGCTGGAATTTGGTCAACGCCTGGAGATTTTTGAGTTTTTAGTTTACCTATAGCTGTTTCTATTTCTGTTAAAGTTGGTTCAGCAACCATTGGCTCTGCTGTGAATATTTCACTTTCTACTCTTTGGACATCTCCATGTACATTTAATAATTAATTAAAGAAATTTTTCCACCTATTCAAAATATTATTCGGAGCCGCAAGTATAGGGCCATCATTGTCCTTAATTATGTTTATTCTATGTTGAAAACCTTTCTTTAACTCATTTATTCCCTTGTAGTGATCCCTAACATTTTTGTCTTATGTACCAAAATTATTGTGTAATGTGTAGGTTCATCAAGTAAGGAGGGAAAAGATAATACATAATACAAGCACATTTGAGAGAGACCAATGAGACCAATAAGAGCAATCAATGAGAACAAATAATATAAAAATATTTAGGACATTGACTAACCATATTTTATATGTTTTTCTAAAGTTCATACATTCATTCATTCATTCATTCATTCATAGTGTTCTGCCCAGGGGCATGTCTTTCACTGCAAACTCAGCATTCTCCAGTCTTCCCTTCTTTCAGCTTTCCCTTCTGTGTCTGCATATAGTCGATTTATTTTAATGTTGTCTATCATTTGGTATCTTCTTCTGCCTCGAACCTTCTTCCCATTTATCATCCCTTCTATGGCATCCTTCAGCAGACAATCTTTTCTTAGCCAATGTCCCATCCAGTTTCTTTTCCTCTTTCTGATAATTTCCAATAAAACTCTTCTTTCTCCCACTCTGTCTAGCACATCTTTATTTTTAACTTCATCTGTCCATGGTGATCGTTCCATTCTTCTCCATATCCACATCTCAAATGCTTCCAATCTGTTTTCCTCATTCTGTTCTAATGTCCAAATTTCTGCACCATACAACGCTACAATCCACACAAAGCACTTCATTAGCCTTTTCCTTAGTTGATTTTTCAAAGGCCCACAGAAGATTTTCTTCTTTCTGTTAAAATCTTCTTTCGCCATTGCTAACCTCTATTTTACTTCTTGACAACAGCTCATGTTGCTACTGATAGTACAACCCAAGTATCTGAACTTGTCTACTTGTTGAATAACCTCATCCTTAATTCTCATGTCTACCTTCTTGAGTTCTCTTTCAATAACCATGGTCTTCGTCTTATTTATATTTATCTTCATCCTATAGTCCTCACAGTTGTCATTTAGCTCCATTAGCATGTTGTTCAGTGCCATTTCTTCTTCAGCTAGCAAAGCCATATCATCTGCAAATTGTATGCACTTTATTCTTCTTCCTCCTATGTTTACACCTCCCATGTTCCAGGAAAGGTCTTTATTAAATCTTCCAAGTTAGGAGAGGACACTCTTGTCTTACCCCTCTTCCAATTACTCTTCCCTCTGATATTTCTTCTCCTGACTTTTATCCATTTTTTATATAGATTACTTATGAGTCTCCTCTCCTTCCGGTCCACACTAATTTTCTTCAGGATCCTCATTAGTTTAATCCAGTCCACTCTGTCAAATACTTTTTCCAGGTCAACAAATACTGCGTACACTTCTTTACCTTTTCCTATATTAGTATTAGTATTAGTATTAGCCCATAATGTCCCCGAGGGGCACGGGCCTCTCTCCTGGGAGAGGTGGCTTGTGTCGCAATCCCGGTTAGCCATTCCGGGAAGGATCTTCCTATTATTACTTATGCCTATAGTCTATCATTTATGGTCCGATATGTAGTCTATCATTTTTGTTGTCCTATATATAATTCTAGCACTATACACTGTGGGTTTAGGTCTTCGCTTTTCAGTCGTGCACTGCTTTCCTGCTCCTTGCTATTTACTGTCTTCATCCTGTTTTGTTGTTTTGGATTGCTGTCTTAACTAGAAGTTGCCATTTTCCTCTGTCTTTAGCTGTGGTGGTCCATCTGTTGCCGAAAGTTGTCCTTAGTTCATCCGACCATCGTGTCCTCTGTCTTCCTACTTTCCGTTTTCCCGTCCTTGGTTCCCATGAAGTTATTCTGTGAGTAACTTACCTTTCTCTTATTATTATTATCAATCCAATTGCATCTCTCATGCCTTTCCCCTTTCTAAATCCAAACTGTTCTTTTTCCAATTCCTCTTCCATCATAGATCGTAAGAGTCGATTCAGTATTCGTAGGATAACCTTTGCAGAATGTGATATCAGGCTTATAGTCCTGAAGTCCTTACATTTCTTCGCATTATTTTTCTTCGGTATCGGTATTAACATTGTTTCTGTGAAATCTTCAGGCCATTCATCTTCCCTACATACAGTAGCGGCTCGTGGCTCAAAACGAAAGTGTGCTGGAAATACTATTTCATACAGCAAACTTAAAATATTTTTAAAAATTATTAGTAGGCCTATCTAAACTGCTTGTCTCTTAATCCATCTCTGGGAACTCTCACGCGATTTTCTCTGCCCTAATTATTTTTTTGCTAATTTCTCTCGTCTCGTCGAACGTTGTGTGAGTTGTGTGACGAGAGAAAATAGCAAAAATAAAAATAAAAATTAATAATAACAATAATAATGATAATAATATTAATAAATAATAATAATAATAATAATTAGGGCAGGGAAAATCGCGTGAGAGTTCCTCCGAAATGGAATAAGAGACGAGAAAATAGTATTTTTAATGATCGAGGTAGAGGAAGTCGCTTAGTGTTCCCAGTGCGACAGAATACTTAATCGGGGTTGTGGAATCCGGGTTTTTCTGAATTTAACACTTTCGAATTTGGCGGTGAAGATGAAAAGCATTGCTTACTCGCTACATCACGGTCCCCTACCATCAGATGGTGGAAGATCTTCTCACAGCGCGCCCACCAGTGAGACGGTGAGAATCCCACTCTGGCTGCCGCTGCCGCAGCGCATTATGCAGGTTAAAACTCCCATATACTCCCTGCAGTCAAGGTCGAGCATGACGTCACACCCTACGAACGCTGCGCTGTTCGCAAAGTGCATTCACGAGGCGGAAAAGATAATATTCACATTACCGACTCTTGACTCCCAAGCTACCAGCTAAGAAATTCTCACGTGGACGCGCCAAGTTCAAAATCTACGCAAAAGAAAATAAAATATTGCGTTTGAAAATAACATTATACGACGAGCAGAAAACAAGCTGTGTGCTGCAGCACTGCAGCACATAGGAGAAACCGCCACTGCCTACATATCTTGTAACATAAAGACAGAATTTCCTGCATCCCTTCTCCTAAGCATTTAAGCAATTCAATGGGAATTCCATCTACTCCTGTTGCTTTTTAAGTTTTCAGTCTGTAATTGCTAGCTCAACTTCCTCGCTCAGAATGGAAAATCCTTTTTCAACTTCTGGTATGTCTACTTCATCTTCTATATCCAAAAAAAACTGGACGATTTCTTGTCTCATATAATGGTTCTACATACTTCTGCCACATGTTCTTCTGCTTGTCTGTTATTTCTTCATTGTCTTCGTTCTCAATCAGCCACATTAGTTTCATTCTCTCTTTCCATAATCCAAACAGTTAACTTCGCGATACATTAAATCATATCTTCCTTTTTTCTCTAGATCTTCTATACCTTCACATTCCTTTTTCATCCACTCTTCTTTTGCCTTCATTGTTCTTCTCCCACATGTTCTTCTGCTTGTCTGTTATTTCTTCATTGTCTTCGTTCTCAATCAGCCACATTGCTTTCATTCTCTCTTTCCATAATCCAAACAGTTAACTTCGCGATACATTAAATCATATCTTCCTTTTCTCTCTAGATCTTCTATATCTTCACATTCCTTCTTCATCCACTCTTCTTTTGCCTTCATTGTTACTTTTTTTAGTTCGTTGTTTAGTCTCCTATAGTTTCGTTTGCCTTCTTCTATATTGATATTTTTCCATTTTCTTCTTTTTTTTCCATCTTCTGTAACATGCTTCCTGTGACCCAAGGTTTCTTAATATTCTTACTCTCTTTGTAATCTATTGTTTCTTCTGCAGATGTCTCTATAGAACTTTTCAGACTAATCCAATGTTCGTTGCTATTTTGAGAAAGATTTTCTAATATAGAGGTTTTCTCTTGAAAATTTTCTTGGAATTTTCTCTTTATCTCCTTAGTTTTCAGTTTCTCCACGTCAAAATTCCCTTGTCACCTTCCTTCGTCTTATCTTCTTTAAGGAAATTTCTATTTTGCATATTAGTAAGACATGGGATTCACCTCTCTCATTCCTTTTACCCAATCCATATCTTCCAACTGTATTTCCTTCGTGTCCTTCATCCACTACGGCATTCCAGCCGCCCGTTAGAATATTATTTTATGTTGTTGAAACATTGTATTTCCAATGACCATTGAGTTCCTTTTGCAAAAATTCGCCAGGGATTCACCTCTCTCATTCCTTTTACCCAATCCACTACAGCATTCCAGTTGCCCATTAGAATAACGCAAGCCCCTTTTTTCTTTTTCTCCTACGACTAAGTCCATTTTCTTTCCTTATCACCCGATGATCCACATAATGGACTAATACCACTTTATCTTTTACATGTGGACCTAATGTTACGCCTACCCCATGACTCCCTTTAGACTCACCGTTGGAATAGAACATTCAAAATTCTTCACTCCATAGTTCACCATTTTGTTCCCACCTCACTTTTGATTTTCCCATTATGTCCATTCTGTTTCTTCTCATTTCTTCATTTGGATTTTCCAGTTTCTCTGCTTGCAGAAGAGTTCTTACATTTCATGTTCCGATCCTTAGTCTTTTCTTCTGTTGTTTCACCTGTATGATGTTTCCTTCTGCAGCATCCCCCTCCCGGACATCTGAATGGGGTAATAGTTTACATCCAGAGTCTTCTACTATAGAAAGATTATCATGCTAATTGTTTGCAGCTTTACTAGGGAAAAATAGGTACGGTAGTTTCCCATTCCTTTCCGTACCCCACTTTCTCTTTCACATCTTCCAAGATCTTAAAAGATCTCAGGAAGGTCCTAGGGGGCCCCACGTGGAGGTGAGGAGAGTGGATTTGGCTAAGTTAGGCCCTCCAGCTGTCCCCGAAATTCACCACCGAGGTTAAATATCAGTTCCATTGGGGTTTTTGACTAGGTCAGAGACCCGGAAATCCCAAATAGCCTCTGCCCCCATACATGGAATGATATAATTAAAGATAATATTTAACTACATCTCTTGATTGAAGCAGTTTTTTTTTCAATGTGGTCCTGAATTTAAGATAATAGGATGCCTGCTGTATTATTACCTCTCTTAACACATTTGCTACCACACATGCCATATGGCATTTAGCCCAATAGTGCCATCAATTTGAACTAATATTTATCAAGTAGGTTCTTACCTTGGGGTTCTGAACTGATTAATTTGATTGTAGGGTTATTTTGAGATTGAAAATTGCTTAATTGCCTATTACTTTATGACATGTGTTACTGTATACATGAAATAAAATAGAAATATAACCCAAAAATAATTTTCAATGTGATGTTTTCTTTGTCTTTTTTGTTTTTCACCTAAAGCAAAATGATTTTTAGCCAGTGCAGTGTTAATGCATCCCATCAACTTTCATGCTTGCCATACATCACTTATTTCACGTGGGACCTCCCACAGGGACATTAGCACTGCAATGACTGGAGATTCGAACATGCTACGTTCTCAGATGTCACACACTCTGGCCAGAAGTGGGTGATCCTTTAGTCCGTGTGGCCAAAACCACAAGGATGTGTTAAGTCCCCCTTTTCAGTCATTTGTAGCATTACAGCACTTATATCTGCCAGATTCAAATTCACAGGGTTTAAAATGTTGGGCGTTAATGTGTTAAAATAATTATTATGTCATTATTTGCATCATTGAAGTGAAGTTCAACAACCGTGCAATCAACAGTCATTGACAATAATACGATACATGCCAAATGAGCATTTAAAACAGCATTAAATTTATCCCTACTGAATATAACCGATCTTGTACCCCTAAAATTTCTATGGCCCTTCTTGAGCAAAATGCCTGAATTCAACACAGGTGAAGAGAAAATAAAGAATGCCACTTATAAACTACTTTCATGCATTTTTCTCATTGAAAAGATATTAAAATTATTGGAAGATTATAATTAATACAATAATTGTTTTAGTACTAGTATATTCAGTGGTGCCAACTTATGTAAAACATTAGATGGGCTGCAAAATTTAAATTTATTTTGAGTTTTAGGTAACTTAACTACTAAAATAAAACAAAATTAAAATATGCTTTGAATTTTTCCTGGTGCTGGTAATATATGATATTTTCCCGGGCTACTAACCAGGTGGTGAATTGGATTAATTCCGATGTTTCGAAGCCAAACTGAGGCTTCATTGTCAAGGAGACAATGAAGCCTCAGTTTGGCTTCGAAACGTCGGAATTAATCCAATTCACCACCTGGTTAGTAGCCCGGGAAAATATCATCTAAAATTAAAATAGTTGAATAAAAACACTTTCTCTAACGCACTTTATTTACCTTAGTAAACTTCTGGACGGCCGTCTTTAGTTTTTATTCAACTATTTGTTACACAACGCTAAAGTCGGACGCAAGAATGAAACTTAAAATTAATCACACATGGACCCATGATCTTGTAGCACGGCGTGTTGCATAATATGTATTTCTCCCGACTGGAGTTCTTCCAATAAATTCATCATATTTTCGTGGACGACCGGAGCTCCTTATTCCCTTTCATTTTTTGTCTCTTGCTGATTTAATCAATCTTTCTTAATTCATTCTTTCTACATGTTCGTTCCGCTCTGCCTTTCTTCTTTTTAACCAGTCACCAATGTCTAGTACTCCACACTTTTGTCTAATACAGCAGTTTCTTGCCTTGTCCATTAAATTAACGTCCTCTCTGTGATTTTTTTTATTGACACGCATCATTTAAATGATAAATCTAACTTTTCCGCGCTCTCCTTAGATTATGTGTATGCGATTAAGTTTTTTTTCTGAACGCAAAAATGTATTTTGTCTGTTGAAGGCGTAAAAAGATTTTTCCACGGTGGGTTGTCAATGTACGTAGGTGTAAGGCTTAAACATTTAATGAATTGAGGAATGATTTCAAATGATCGTGACGGAACTGCATCAAGAGGAGATTGTGGGCTACTATGCATTTCAACAACGTTCGCTTTACAGCGATTCAACAACGTAATTCGCTGAAAATTGTTGGGTGGGCTTGAGCTCCACGGGCCATCTAAGTTAGCGCCACTGAGTATATTTTATTTTTATTGCCTATGATTGGAATTATTATGATTAGGGTAAACTTGTTCTAGTCAGTATTTGCATATGTTTAATTTTATGATAGGTCTGTAGCATAACATCACCTGATTGTGGTGTAGAGCCATTTTGAATTTATCAAAGTAAAGCCACTTCTTAGCTTCTTGTATATCCAAATCATGGAAGTAGTCTCTGGCAGCAAAACCAAAAGAATGAAACTCTCCATTTGGTGACAGAAGCAATGTTGTTGGCGTCTTTTGGTTATTTAAGCCTGGGTCACCTCCTGCCATTAAAATAGAAAAAAACATGAAATGTATCATCTAGGTGAGATCTTGCCAAGTAACATGGAAAAACATACAATATATAACACATGCTGAAAATGCATGTATGGGCCATGGAGGCCTGTAGGGTTCCAGGAGGTTGAGGCTCTCAGAAAAATGCAGAACCATTCACATAAAGTATTTTCTACTTATTATTTACTGATAACCGGAATAACATTCACCCTTCTAAAGCTTTTCAAAAGTTTACTTGTATGTTACAGTATACTTCTGGTATAAACATACTTTGAGAATTTACAGGTGCATGGGCAAAGAGAATTAAGTCCAGATTTCTTGTTACTGAAAAAATTGAATTTTAAGTTTCTGAAGAACTCTGTAATTAAGTGTTTTACTAAATGTTCAAAATTTTTATGAGTAACTGTTCACTACTTATTCAAGAGAAAATTTGAGAGTATTGTGAGTCAATTAACCTTAATAGAACTTAATAGAATTATACTAATTGTTGAAAACATTTTGTTGATATGTGGATTTACCTCAGTATGCCGGATTGTATTTTGGACTTACCTCTTAGTTGAATGTTATAAATAAATGTTATACGTTTTATTAGTCCTAGTGTAATCTTTATTACTACATACTTTTGATCTAGGAAATGAAATATAATAAATTAAAAGCAGAAAGAATGTATTCAGTAGCACATCGGCACTTGCCACAAGATTTTCATAGAAGCTCCATGAACTTCTGGGAATGAAAGGCCGAAGTTCTCCTTCGAAACAGGATTGGGATCAGAGTATTTCTAGATGGTTTGAACTTCGAAGACAGCGGAAAATTAAATTCTTATGAAGTGACGTTTTGAAGTAGTGTCCCTCTGTTTACTTTCAAATAGTGAAACCACTTAATTCTTTCCAATTGACTTTCTCTCCATCTTTGTCAACTTTCCTCACCTGCAATTCTTTTTTTAACAGAGCTGAGAATTTCAAAATGTCTTCAGTTTCCATTTCTGTAACTAGGAGTTTTTAAATTTATTTATTTAAGGTTGCTTTTTAACATGGTGGACCATTTCAGCCCAGTCACAGGGGTGGTGAATGGGTGTACTGTATCACTTTTTCTTCTTCTTCTTGATGATACTGTAGTCACTATCACATTCTATATGTGTATGGCCTTGATTATAAACTTGTGGCTGATTATGTCGATATATGGAGATTTGATCATCATACATATAGCAGCAATGTATGAATTGAGATTCACCAGGCACTTATAGAGGCAGGAAGCTACATTATTGGCTCCTCTAGACACCTTTGCCTCATTCTTCATAAAATAAAACTGTTGACCCACATCACAAGCATGGACTGTTAGATTGTAAAACCAAAGTTGTCCTTTATAGGAGGCTACCAGAGTTGGTCTGCACTGCTGCAGCTCTACACAGCTCTCGGTCTTTAGACTTCGCAGAATATGCCATCTCTGTTTGTTTTAAATGCTCTTCATATATGTCTAATTAAAATTTACCTCTAGGACCATATATAGACGGGTAAAGTCCCTTCTACATAGGACTTATCTAATTGACATTAAAACTAGAATGTTCTTGACCCATGTGTAAAGAGTGTTAAGTCCCATTAGAGTGACTTAACACACTTTATCCGTCCAACATTGGTTTAGAGATGAATAAACCCATGGGACACATGTCCATAACTGTCGTGCTTTTTGTCATATGATTTAGTGGACTTAACACAAATGTAGAGAACATTTGTATCTACAACTCTGTGGACATATCTAAATTTTTAAGGACAGTGGACTTAACTCTCTTTGCCTGTGCACCCGTGAATTATGAATCATGGAGAGAAAAAAGTAATAATAGCATCACTACATTTTATAATGACTTTTGCCTGCTTTGATTACTCACAATTTATTACTGCTTTTTGCCCATCCAAATAAGAACTGACAATAATTGGTGTGGCACCATGCTACAAACTGAGCGGTATATGAGCTCACTGGGAATTTTCAGTTGCCTAATCCTTTTGTTGTCACTGGTGGTGAGTCAGGAGCAATTGAAGGACTTTTTAATTTGACTTATTTTCTATTCTTCATAAATCTCATGCTCCATTACAAAGTAACATTACATGATATGGTATTTTATGGCGGACCAAGCGCGAAATCCAAAATAAAAATCGCGGTAAATTTGAAAACTGTATATTGCAAATTCAAAATGGTTACGTTTCCGGTTCCTATTTCAAATGGCAGAAGGAGGGAAATTTGAAAATTGTATATTGGTAGAAGGCGGTGATTTGAAAATTCAAAATGGTGGAAAATTTGGAAATTGGATATTGGTAGAAGGCGGGATATTTGAAAATTCAAGATGAATGAATGTGTACGATATTACAATTACAAATGGCGGAAGGTGGGGAATTTAAAATTTGTATATTGGTAGGAGGCGGTGATTTTAAAATTCAAAATGGTGGAAAATTTGGAAATTGGATATTGGTAGAAGGCGGGATATTTGAAAATTAAAGATGGATGAATGTGTACGATATTACAATTGTAAATGTCGGAAGGTAGGAAATTTAAAATTATATATTAGTAGATGGCAGGAAATTTGAAAATTCAAAATGGTGGACCAAGCGCACGATTCAAATTTAGAATTTTGAAAATGGTTATTTTAAAATGACAGAGATTTAAAAACTGTGGAGGAAATTTAAGATGTCGGCTAGCGCAAGATTTTAAATTGTATATTTCGAATTTATCATTTCTAAATCCGAATTCACATTGTGCAAGACTTCCATTTATATTTTACATTTAGATTTTATGTTACAGGAGTAAACTGTTTGCATCATCACCGTAACAGGAAGCGATGAAGGTCACGTGTCAGCATATTTCGCTTGCTAGCGTGTAGAGTTACATCCGGTGTATGTTATATCCGACAACTCGTTTTGCATTTCCCACTGTATGATATTACAACCCAATTAAGTGGACACGTGATTCAATATGTCGGATGGCGCCCAATTTGAAAAATACAAATGGTAGATGCCGGGTGATTTGAAAATTCAAGATGGTCGAATGCATACGATATTACAATTGCAAATGGCGGAAGGTGGGAAATTAAAAATATGTACATTGGTAGAAGGCGTATGAATTGAACATTGGTAATTCAAGATGGCGACATTGCTTACGTCATGGAGGGGAAGGTAGAGTGGCTTACGACCTACTTCAGTGGTGGGATGGGAGGGAAAGGTTGAATGATTACGTCATTAGTGGGATGCTGACATCATGTTTCAATATGTCGAATTGCTATAACCTACCTCAACGGTGGGATTGGTCACGTGACAGATGGGATGCTTACATCATAATTCAAGATTGCGGATTTCAGAATGTATAACCTAACTCAACGGTGGAATGGATCACGTGACAGGTGGAATGCTTACGTCATAAGTCAATATGGCGGATTTCAAAATGTATAACCTACCTCAACGTTGGAGTGGGGAGGGCAGGTGAGTTGGTTACGTCACAGATGGGATGCTTACGTCATGAGTCAATAATGCGGATTGCTATGACCTACCTCAACGGTGGGATGGAAACGTGACAGGTGGAATGCTTACGTCATAAGTCAATATTGCGGATTTCAGATACGTGGTCACATGAATCAATATGGCGGACCGAGCGCACGATTTGAAAATTACAAATGGTGGAAGGTGTGGAGAATTTGAATTTATATTTCGACTTTGGTTAGTGAATACACCTTTTTCGCAAGTAAGCATATTACAGCCGTAACAGGATATGTTCAAGGTCACAAGTCTCATACCACACCGGGTGATATTAGGCATCGTCATCAGTTTTCTAACATATATCATTGCATTCTATGATCACATGATTACCGTCCTTCTCTCTCTTTCTTTGGCTTCTGATTCGAGATTTGAAATTATAAACAACACAATTCTGGCGAGAGATTTGAAATTGTATCTTTCGATTTAATGCGTAATTCCTATTATAGATGTCAGAAAATTCAAAATGGTGTTTGGCGGGGGATTGTATATTTCGAATTAATGCGTAATTCTTATTATAGATGTCAGAAAATTGAAAATGGAGTCTAGTGCAAGATTTAAATTACTGAACAAAAGACATTGTGATGGATTTCAAATAGCTAATATGGTAATATTCGTACGAGAGTGATCTATACCTATAGAAATTTATTCTGCAAGAGGTTTGAGGCCGGATGTACTTCTCATATTACCGATCAAGTCTGTACACGTTCTGACCGGAAGTTAAGTAGATCACACGTGTCAAATTACAGAACAAGCCTGTGCATGTCTCGTGAGCGAGGCTAACTCATAGCGTTACTATACATCTTCATCATCATTTTTTTTAAGCTTCCTCTCAACTCAATGGTGGAGTAATTTTATCCCGTGTATATGTGAATGACTTTCACTGCAACTTACCCTGTACTGTGATCTTATACGCAGATGACAACATTCTTAACCTCTGATGTAAATCCAGCGGCGGTTCATAACTTGAATAGACAAATGGTAGAACTTGCTACCAACTGGTTTAAATTAAATATGTTACAAGTAAACAACGCAAAAACTGAGAAATATTTTTTGGCATGAACACAAAGAAAGTAAACAATAAATCAGTAAAATTGTTAGGAATTCATATAGACCAAAAACTAAGTTGGGAACACCATACAAACTACATCTGCACTAAACTCTCCCGGGTAATTTTTCTACTGTATAAACTTAGGGGTAACATAAGTGATGAAATACTTAGATACTCGTACTTTGCTGTTTTCCATTCCTGTTTAGTATATGGAATTCTTCTATGGGGAAATTCACCAGGACCAATAAATGTTTTCAAATGGCAGAAAAAAGCAATCAGGTGCATTTCTGGACTCGCACCTCAAGAATCGTGTCGGGAACATTTCAAAAGATTGAAATCATGACGGTATCAGGATTATTTATATACAACTCTATAGCATTTGTTAAAGAAAACCAACACAAACACCTTCCTAGACAAGCATTTCATGAACATGACACGAAACAATCAAACATTAGACATACCATACTCAAGGCTATCCAAAATACATAATAGTTATAAATATCTCGGACCATCCCTGTTTAATAGATTACCAAATTCCATAAAGGCACTCCCTATAAATAAATTCAAGGCGACTCTTGATAACTGGCTGAAAAATAAATTATCTTACTCAGTACAAGAATTCATTGACTGTGATTACACAACTCTGACATACGGCCATTGAACTGTTTATTGTATTACTGTATTATTATTATCTATTGTATTATTTATTAACTGTTTATTGTATTATTATTATATTATTATTTCATTATTATTAATGTACTTGTATTATTATTGTATTATTGTATCACTCTATTGTATTGTATTGTACAACAAACTGACGAGACCGATTGCAACTCAAAATTGCTTAAAGGTCAATAAAAGCTATCTATCTATCTATCTATTTATCTATTAACAATGATTACAGACCAATAAGTATCCTTCCTACTTTATCAAAAACATTTGAACGCATTCTACACAGCTAATTTTCTGACTTCTTACGTGAACATCGTATACTTGATGACTACCAATCAGGATTTAGGACTGGCCATAACACGGCATCAATGAAGACATACGTGAAGCTATAATCCAACGTAAATTAACCATCCTAACATTACTAGATTTCAGTATGTCATTCGACACGGTAGACATTGACATTCTAATATGTAAGCTTAAAAGTTGTTCTGGAAGTTTCATCTCCTGGTTCGACTCCTACCTTCGCGAACGCCAACAATGTGTCTCAGTAGGTGATCGCTTTTCTTCTTGGCGTTTCGGTAGGGCTGGTGTCCCCCAGAGCTCAATCCTAGGACCATTACTTTTTAGTATACACATTAATGATGTAACCAGAATAATAAAGCATTGTAGATATCACATGTATGCTGATGATTTACAGCTATACATTCATTCCACTACCAACTCCATCAATGACGCACTGACGAAGCTCAATGAAGGCTATCTTCAGTTTGCAAATGGGCATAGGAAAATCACAAGCAATTGTAATGGGACATCAGAGTTTGATAAGTAGAGTAAATATTAATACTATACCGCGCATGCAAATTAATGGCACTCCTATAAACAGCTAATCGTTAAAAAATCTTGGCGTCTTTATGCATTCAGATCTAAATTGGAAAACTCAAGTAAAAAGGTCTGTAAAAAGGTATATTTAAAAAAGGTATATTTATTACTCCATTCTCTAAAAATTGTGAACGACTTCCTCCCTAGTGAAATAATGCCTCATTTTAATTACGGCGTCAGTAAGGCTCGTATTTAAGTTGGTCAGCGTACTCATTTATCTGTAATATCAGACGTTTTGACATGTGACGCCGTCTTTTCAAACCTTGTCATGGATGCACCTCAAACAACGAAGAATGATCCATTCTCTTATTTTCCTTCATAACATACTATTATCTTCTTCTCCTCCTCACGAATGCATAACCAAAATCTATTGCTTATTCCCCGACATACAACATCATTCTATTCCGCATCTTTTAGTGTGTCAATTCCTCACTCTTAGAATTCGTTCTTGTCATATCAAAGACTGTCGAAATGCACTGCAATTTAAAAATAAATTCAATTTACATTTTATTAGTCATTAATTTTGTTTTAGTTTAGTTTATCAAATTAATTAAATTAAATCATTGTAATTTTTATTGTCTGTAGCATGTTTAGTTTTAATTTATCACATCTTATATTATGTATTATTTGTAATATGTATAGTTTTACTGGTGCAGTTGAAGAAAAAGCCTTATGGTCTTAACTTCGCCAGTATAAATAATAAATAAATAAATAAAGGTTACATTTCTTAAACAAAAGCTGTCAACTTGGACAAGATCGTGACCTAAGCTATAATGTAAGAAAACTAGCGCAGGCTGTATTTCTCATACAAGATTCTAAAGAGTCAATCATAGCATATATTTTCAAAATAATTAACTTGCCCAGAATCTACATCAAGGGTGTCACATACCCTTCGTTAACAACATCTTGTAGGACCGAATGTGGATACGGCAATTTATTAGCCTGCGATACAATACCATTTCAAAGGGATATATAATTTTGCTTATCTTGTGGAGTTTACCTTTTTTGTTTTGTATTTTTATGTGAGTGTGCGATTTTCAAGATATCACAAATCTATATAGTTCTACTGGTGCTAGTCGAACTGATGCTAATCTAATTAAAAAAATAGACCTTTGTTCTTCCATGAATGAAACGAGATTTTATTTTGCGAGTTGGCTATGTTTGCGAAACGAGCCCGTAAGGGCGAATGCAGCAATCCTACGAGCAAAATAAAATAATTTTATCACGTGTATCATATACTATTTTTTAGACAATCGTTAAAATTTGTCAAATTATAATAATAATAATAATAGTAATAATAATAATAGATTTATGATAAAGAATTACACCCTGTGGAGCCAGCCATATTGGAAAGCAAAGACAACCTGTTACTGATTTTCTACAATTTCTGAGAACTTTCACATTTAAAAGGCTTAGTGAATTTTAATTTTTATTATCAAACTGATTCTATTTAATGATCATATGTAAATATTTTTAAGAAAAAGAGTTTTTCCATGTGAAGCAATCAAAGTTGGTTACTCTGGAATGTTATAATTTCATACCACCCAGTAGCATAATTTTCTCCTTTTAATTAATATAATTTAAGATTAAAAGTGCTTTTAACGTCTATTCTCTAAAAAAATATATATTACCATATTTCTACTTTCCTGACCCCAAAACAAAATGTTGTTTTGATACAATTTTCCCTTCTCGAGCTAGGATCTTCACAGACGTACACACAAACACACTGACACACTCACACACTGAGACACGCACACAGACATGTTTCCAAAATAGTATTTTTAGATTCGGGGCCTCAAAAGGTGCATTTATGTAAAAAATTAAAGTCGGAATTTCGCAATGGAAAACGACACTTCCTCTACCTAAAGTACCTATGGTACGGGCAGAGGAAGTAAAGGAGTGTCGTGCGAAAAATGGGACATCTTGTCCCTCTACCTGGAAAGAGTTTTAATAGGTTTCGCCGCTAAAGGCGATCTTTAAATTGGCCGAGGTTAAGGTTTCACTACTGGTAATAAGGTTTCATACACTACAAATTATATTCTACAATAAAATATAAGACAGCTAATTTTAAAAATTAAAAATCATAAACTGTATTTGCGTGTTAAAAATAGTATGTAAAATAAAAAAGCACCCTGCCTAAGATCGAACCTCAAGCTCCTGCATAACTATCAAGCAATATAACCACTGAGCTACATCACGAAGTTGATACTGTGAATATTTATTATCTGAAGGTATACGATGTCCCACACATAGGAGGATAAATCTTTGTGTACATGAACGATAAGGTTCTTTTTTGTGATGCTATAGGTTCGGAATAATATTACATTACATAAATATCGAATATTACTGATTGGAAGAACAGAAAAATAGTAATTGAGGGATTATAAATAGTTTCGAATGTTCAAGCCCGAATACAGCCGAATACTGCCGATTGGCTCCTCCTTGTCAGAACAGAACGAAGTCGAGTAGTTCATTTGTCAATCTTTTATACTGGCAATCTAACTTGTAGAATGGAAAGTGCAAACTTACAACGGCCCAGGAATAGTAGCTAGTTTGATAAGCATATGTGAAGGAATGGTATTATTTATCAAAGCTAAATTTATTGCAACTTCCAAAACCGTATATGAACACTCTAAAACAATATGTTGTCATGATCGAATGAATGAATGAATGAATGAGCCACATGTGTCCCATTCAGGGCTAGGGCCTCCCTCTGATGAGGGGTAGCTCGGTTAGAATCTCATATGGTGAGCTGGTCCATATGAGCTTGGTAAACACTTCACTTTCACTAAACTTCTTCCAGCAACTCGGTGTGTAGGCTTCTCCAGACATCTCTGTTCTTTGCTACGCTGGACCAGTGTACCCCGGCACGCCTTCTGAAGAAATCTACCCACCTCGTTCTTGGTCTTCCTCTCTCCCTTTTGCCGATCCTAGGGTCCCATACAGTAGAGATGTTTCCCCATCTGGTACCTGGAAGTCTCGCTACATGACCACCCCACTTCAACTTCAGGCTGCATCCGCGCTGGGCCACGTCGGTTAGTCCTGACATCTTTCTCAGTCTTTCTGTTGAAATTCTGTCTCTGAGAGATATCCCCATTATCCTCCGTTCCATCTTCCGTTGGCAAGTTTTTATGCTATTCATCTGAGCTGATGTCAAACTCCATGTCTGGCATCCATACAGAAGTGAAGGGAAGATGCAGGATTCTAGTGCCGCTAATTTTAGTCTTTTGTTTAATGATCTGTCCATCAGGATGAATTTCAGTCCCCAGAAAGCTCTCCATGCTGAGGAGATTCTCCTCTTTATTTCTTTCCCCATATGGTTTTGGAATGATACAACTTGCCCCAAGTAAATGTACTCTGACACATATTTTAGATCTGATCCGTTAATCTTGATGAGTGTTGGTTGTCTGTTTGTCATGACTTGTGTCTTCTCCATGTTCATGTGTAGTCCGGACATTCTACTGCGGTCACTGAGCTCCTGTAACATTTCTTGAAGGCTTTCTGCCGTTCAGGCAAATAAGACTATGTCATCAGCGAATCGTAAGTTGGTGAGTCTGTAGCCATTCATTCCAATTCCAAATTTGCTTCCCCATTTTATCTTACGAAATATTTCTTCCAACACGCTGGTGAAGAGTTTAGGGGATATTGGGTCACCTTGTCTTACACCTCTGTTTAGTTTGAAAGGTTCCCCTTTTCTTTCTGTCATCACTGTAGCATGTGAGTCCTCGTATAATTTAGCTATTAGTCTTATGTACTTATGTTCCACTCCATGTTTAGTCAGTGCCTGGAATATACTTGGGTGTTCCACAGAGTCGAAGGCTTTTTGTAGTCGACAAAGGCAATGTATAGCAGTAGGTTAAATTCGTCCGTTTTTTCCATGACCTGTGTGATTGTTTGCAGATGGTCCACCGTGCTGTAGCCCGAGCGAAAGCCTGCTTGCTCCTCCGGTTGGTTTTCATCTAATGTCCTCGTGGTTGTCATGATCACTGATTTGCATTTGATAAAGTCTTTCTACTGTATTAGCATAAAGTAGACATTAAATTGGGCTTTACTCCAGTACATGTCAACCGATTTGGTTCAATATCAATACGCTTCTTCCCACGGAGTTATAAATGCGTAAACCAAGTTTACGCATTTAAATAAAGCGTACAAACCAATAAAGCGTATTTGAGTTAACGAGCGTACAGACACACGGACGGACGGACGGACAGACATTTTCCCGTCTCCCACACAATCTTATAAAGTACCATTCTGGAACTGAATAAATTATTTTTAAAAATTTCAGAATTTTTTTTTTAAATCAGTGATAATTGCAACTATGATATGCAGAAAATGAATTACTTTTTGTAATCGATTTCCGAGTCCAGAATGATTCATTAAAGCAGGGCTTACAGAACAAAGGTCAGCATCAGTTGAACTATACAGATTTATAATATCTTGACAATCGCACACTTACATAAAAATACAAATACAAAAAAACAAAAGGTTAAGTTGGCCGGCTACGGGATTTGAACCAGGGACCTTCAGAATGAGAGTCCAAGACGTTACCATCTCGGCCACGTCTCTCAATTCAACGGTCTGGTTTGATAAGCATTTGTAAAGGAATAGTGTTATTTGTCAAAGCTAGATGTATTGCAACTTCCAAAGCCGTATATGAACACTGTAAAACAACATGTTGTCATGAGAACTGATTAGCATTTGATAAATTCTTTATAATATACTACCATAAAATAGGCACTAAATTGGGCATTACTCCGGTACCAGTGAACTGATTTGGTCCAATATCAATATGCTTCTTCCCATGGACGTTATAAATGCGTAAACCAAGTTTCATGAAAATCCGATAAATCGTATTTGAGTTATCGCGTGTACAGACACATGGACAGGCAGACAGACATTTCCCCTTCCCCCATACAATCTCATAAAGTACCATTCTGGCACTTAATAACCAATTAAGTAGCTGATGGAAGCAATTATTTCTTTACTGCACAATCCCCCACACTCGGCACTCGATAACACGGCAGTTCGGATTACTCGGCAACCATGATGGGAGAGTCAAACAATTTTTTGGCAAGAAGTGAGATAACTATTTTGCTGTAATTTACTGACGCATGTGATTTTTTATACGATTTATTTTTGTCGCTTTGACTCATGGGAGTCTAATCGCGCCATTACATAAAATAATCAGTTATGAATATAGAAATGTCTAAACAATATTAACGACAGTGATTTACAAATGATGGTACAATTTTTACATTTTACTGTAGACGTTAATGACATTTAGAAATAATATGACGCTTTTGTACATTTTTGGATTATTAAGAACTTGTATGTTGCTGGGAATCTTGTACAATTTTTGTTTCATAGAAGAATAAATATATCCGTATTAGCATGTTATATTATGATTTTTAACGGTGTCTGTTATATTTGAGGCTAATAATTTTTGCAAAAAAAGTTTTAGTTTTTAAGCCTTTATTCCCTATAACTCTGTATTTCGGGAACTTAGCGCCCTTTCGATCCATATTAGGCAGAGTTTGTGGAACTCTTAATGTTTAAAAAAGGCAAAGAGTAATGTAATACTGTATATTATGTATAACATGATTTATATTAACACAAGAACATTCATTGCGTTAAAAAATATTGTAATTGGTGTTTTAAAGAAAGGCTACAACTCCCTTGGTATAAAGTATTTTATTCCGAACATGCATCTTCGTTGACACAGATGGATTAAATCGATCTTTGTGGAGCATTGTCACAAATAGAGGTCGGGACACACAACATAGACTTCGATCCAACTTCGTGAGGCTATTCAACTCTGCAATGCAAACTTCCTGCTCGCATATCTTTTTAGAGTTAAAAGTCTTCCGAATTATATTATAGCCCAGTAGAATTAAAATCCAAATCGGAAATAATTGCTACAAAAGGTTTTATTGTTTTAATGGCTTCATTTGTTGCCCAATATGACTGTCCTAGGTTTCTCCCCCCCCCGGCGGAGTTGTGCATAAGTGGTGGGGGGTAAAAATATGACCCCCAAAGGGGTATTTTTGCGGTTTTACCGTTATATCTCGTAAAGGCCTCATGATATCAAAAACATGGCCAAATTAAAAATTGTAGGGCATTACATTCTGCATTCAATGAGACTAAAAACACATTTTTTGGACACCCCGTTTTCATACTACTGCTCATTAATGTTGGACAAATTTTACATATTTATGAAAAATTCCGTTTTAATTTCTGCTTTTTGGTAATGTCATCTAACCTAACCCATGTATCAATAAAGTGATCCATACAAAAGTAATAGAGGAATGAATTCTGCGTTCGATGAGATTAAAAGTGAATTTGTTGGACCAGCCGTTTCCGTAAAATTCTACCTTAAAATTTGGCCAACGATGCAGTTGGAATGAGGAAGACAACCAAGTCAGTGTTATATGACTTCTTGACACCACTGAATGAGGTAAACCTGGAAGAAGCAGCTTTTGTCATCGATGGTGGATATTTTCTACACCGGGTTGTGTGGAAGACTGGTGAAACATTCCACTTATTCCTAACCAGAAACGTTGACTACCTAAAAAGACACTACAACCGAAATGCGACAAGTGTGGTGTTTGATGGCTACCCCGAAGACCTGCCCACCAAGAGCATTAAATCTGCTGAGCGCCTCTGCCGAAGCAAAAGTTACACCACTCCTGAGGCCATCTTTACGGAGTTAATGGTGTTGACCATAACTCAGGAGCAATTCCTTTCCAACGACAGAAATAAAGCACGTCTTATTACCTTGCTTACTGAGAGGCTTCAAGGTGAAGGCTTCTCAGTAAAGCAAGCTAATGAAGACGCAGACCACCTGATTGTTGCCACGGCCCTTGAGGTATCACAGGAGCATGAGAAGGTTGTGGTAGTTGGTGAAGATACGGACCTCCTCATCATGCTCACTGCCCTAGCCACACCATCAGCAAACATATATTTCTCAAATCAAATCAAACCTTTCTTCGACCATGACACTCAAACTGAAGCTATTGCCGAAGCTGGCCTACGATAATTAACAACCCTCTACGGAGGTAGGGCAGGAGATACTTTAGATGAATTGCGATTCGACCTGTTTTCCAAAGCTGGCATCCCTACCACCAACATCCGAAGCAGCCCGCCAACATTGATTGGGAACTTACCCACAAGTACAAATGTGGTTAGGACACCAGACGGATCCGCTCCTCTGGGAATAGCAGGCTTCAAAGTTTGGTCTTGACCCCGTTCCTACCTCCAAGGAACCAGCTCCATAGTCTCTTCTCTCCACAATTTTCTGCAAATGCAACATAGTTGTGGGTGTTGGAAGGTTGGAATTAATTGCTCATTGATTTTTGCCAACTGCAAGGGGAACTCCAGCACTAACTCCTTCCAACCAGGAGTTCCTAACTTCCAACCTTCCATGCAACTGAAGAACCAGATGTTGACGAAGACCTGGACTGAATATATGGGGCGACGACAATTACAGACTTTTAGGAACCGAGTGATGGGGCGACGAACTCCTTATCGGAAATTACAGACTTTGAGGAGCCGAGTGGCCCAACGACAATGAAACGTCGACGTCTGTAAAATTTGTATACCTACCTATTTTTTCCCCTTTTCATCTTCCTACCTTTAACTGCAATTGATTTAAAGAATTGTGTTTCTTTTCTACAATTTTAATATTTTATATATTTACTATGTACAAGACTAGCACAATGGAGTGATATAGTACTATGTTTACACATCTCTATTACCGTATTCTTGGCCAATTTGCTTCATTTTTTTAACGAATGGTATTCAAGCACAGATATGTTATCGGGCATTGGAAACCACCCAACTACCACCATCCTCGAGATACAGAAATTCTGTAACTTTGAGAGGCGAAACCACAGGCTCTAATTAACGTACGCAGATGGTGATAGGCTAAGAACACTCACCAGAAACAGCTCTTTAACATACCGAATTGATCGCTCAAATCAGCTGAGTGAGAGGAAAGTTATGCGCGGAAAATCGATTTTTATAAAAATGAAGAGGAAAAAAAGAGAGATTTTTTAATAATAACAACAAACAAACAAAATAGTGTTGGGGTGCAAGAATTTCTTCTTCTTGGTAAGCCAATATACGTTGTAAACATGACAATATATTTTTAAAACATTAATTAGCTAGGCGAAAAACATGTAGAAAAAGTGCACATTAAAGATTGGAAAACGTAAGCTACATAACCTAAATTCGGCGTGATGAGACAATAGGGATGTAGCGAACTATAACCAGCAGATGTCTCCACTGCTCTAGCCGGTATGCATTAGCCGTTTGTCACTTGTTTTTCCAGTTGTCGTCTGCTGGTACCTTGCTTTTAAATGGAGTTTCATCTTAGCAGACTGAAAAATACATTCGAACTTTTCTATTTTTGTAGCGGGTAAAGCGCTACTAGGCGCATTTGTTTGTATACTGGATACTTCCAGAATATATTTACGTGAAAAAGCTTAAAGAAAAATTTCAAAAGATAGACGCTATGTAAGTCGAAAAGAAGGAAGAATAAGCTGACAAATACTCTGAGAAATGCCCGCTATTAACTACATTACTATGTTCCCGACGTACAAAATGTTATGCAGATATGAATATTTATGTACAGTGTTGCTGATTTGGCGATTGGGTATGTTTCAAAGTAACTAAAAGAATATACCTCTAGGGTTCTGACAGTAAAGTACTAATTGATATAAGTGATATGTGGTGTGTATTCGCAGATATTTTTAATATTATTTAATTTCTATATCTAATACATATTTAGCCTATACCGTCACATTAAAAGCGTATTCAAAATCAAAATATTAAAATATGTTTACAACACGAAAACTTACCTTTTCCTGTCCATAATAGTTTTAAAAAATGGGAACTTGAGAATCGACCAGACCTTTTTTTTCTCTTTTTTTCTTCTCATTCCACATTCTTTCTTATTCCTTTTATTATCGGTATGCTAGACCATCGTTACATGATTTTCATTTCTAGTTATGAGACAAAATATTGTAAAGAATATTTCATTGCATGACATAGCAGAATATAAAGGCAAAATTTAAGAATTATCAATACGTTAAGTTATGTAGCCTATTAAATTGGCAACGCTGTTGTCACAATTTTTATTCGAGGCCGTCAATCTAACTTCTATCTAGAAATCACAGAATTTATATTTTGATCTCAGTTGCAATAGAAAGATACAGTAATATACACATATTTATACAGCAAAGTAAAATAAATAGACCTAAAATAACTAAATAAATTAAACAGGGAAGTGATCTTTAAATATAAAGGTGCATTAAAGATACAGTTTAACAAAGGTATAAAAATAACACAATGTACTGTAATTATAATTGCGTTACTACGTAATTTTATTTTATTTGTATTTGTAATTTACTCTATTTTTAAATGGCCCATAACATGCTCACGGCAAATTTAATATTAATTTAAAAATTAAAGAACATACAATCGCCACACTGCATATAAATATTCATGCATTGATAACATATTACTGAAAGTCGAGTACAAAATAATGTGGTCCATATCGGAAATATCTCACAATATTTGTTAGTTAATCCTTCCTTTCTGGTGTTATTTAGAGCCTATGTGCTGTAATTTTTCTTTCGTCTTTTTGACACTTAAACCACAGTATAGGTATTAATACAGTAAAGGAACTCACTCCTTATTTCTGCCAGACGAGCATGCGCGCGCATTTACTAGCGATCGTAGCGGCCTTACTAACACTACAGTAACTACTCCGGGAAGTATGTAAATAAATAGGAGTGTTGTATTTATTAGAACAAGCTATATTCAAAAGGACCTTATTGTTCTGATGTAAATTGCAGTAATAATAAAGGACGACATCCTGAATTGCATTTCTTCACTTTCTTGAAAGATCCAGAAAGGTAAGAACGAAAATACGTAATATTTGTTGTAGGCCTACTGGCTTACTCGTGATTCTGGTGTGCTTATGTTTCAACTTACTTTAATATAATATTTTTATATTTTATTCTGTTGTAATGGTTTCTGGTGTATAAAATGAGTAATTAATTGTCGACAAGAAAACCTACTAACAAAAGATGTAAAATATTTGAGTGAAAATTACCGTCTATGCTTGGAACACGCCAAAAACAGACAGTTTATGAATTCCTATAAAAACTCGTTGGGAAAAACCAAATATAAGGTGCATCGTCGCATGAGACATATAAAGCCCTGACCATCCCCAGCGAAGCACTTTCTTTTATACCACGATCTAGCGAATTCTTCGAGGATAAGCAGGCTGACAAACCGTTGGGTACAAGGCAAACCTGTGGGTACTCTCGAATTTTTAATATTTGGTACAAGGGGGCACTCTCGAATTTTTAATATTAGGTACAAGGGCCACTCTCGCAGTGTTAATATTTGGTACAAGGGGCACTCTCGCATTTTTAATATTTGGTATGGTCGGGAATGTCGGCGACAATATACAAGGATAGTTTGTCGCCATGCTTCGCTGAGAAACAAAATGTGAATATCGAGTGGTCGGAGCTTAAACTGCACCTTATATTTGTCTTAAGCTGTTGTACCGACGGTGTCCTCAATTCCAAATGCTCCAGAATTTGTTTTGTTTATTGGCATTCATCCTGCAGTAATTGAGGCTGCATAGATCTACAATTGAAGTCGTATAGGCTATTGCCATATAAGGCAAAGAATCAAAATGCACTCTCAACAACGAACTGCAGGATGAACAACGTGACAGACCTATAAATTAATAATTTACGTAATTAATACATATTTCATATCATTAATTTCAATTATAAATTATTTTAAAGGGCAATGATTTTAAAGGAAAAGTACTAGGCCTAGATACAGTCCTTAACAGTAGCCTATTTAGGTATTGTTTTACCTCTTCTTAACTAGAATATGATACCTGTTTTATTACTTCTTAAGTATAAAATTCAGATTTGCTATAAAGAAGAATATTGTGCATTTTTCTCTCTTAATATAACATATTTTGTGATGTGTTCCCAAGTAATTTGATATGATGAGAATGTAGTTTTAGTTAATCTCCGCATGGAGCGCTAGTGTCGTCCAGCTAACATGTTGTCATAGGACTTTTTTAACACACAGTTTCTTTACTGTATCAATACTTATACTGTGCTTAAACATTCTAGAAGAGCCCAGTAGACAAGGAAGTATGTATAGTAGCCTCGTGTCCTCTATAAAAATATAAAATTACTTACATATTTTTCGGACTGGGAAGATGGAACACCATTCAAAAGCATGGTGCCAGCAGACGACAACTGGAAAAACAAGTGACGGACGGCTAGCGCATACCGGCTGGTACACCCACGCTATCTGTCGGAGAAGTTTGGTGAGCTACATCCCTATTATAAACATGACTATGTGCCGATTGAATTCGACTCGACAGGCCACTCCGATGTGTTATTTCGTAATCACATACGAAATAACACATCTATAATATGATGGTAAATACAGAATGACGAATAAAATCAATATTAGTAGGAGTTACTGGTAACTTAATAAATTATTACAAACCAAAGCATTGGGCTTCTTAGTGTAACGATGTTTTATGAAAGGTGTGGAAGGGTAAAAAAAGCTTCTGCATTAAGGTAAGTAGTGAAAGTAAATTCTAGGTCAGTGACAGGTTATGTTAGATTAGGAACAGTTATGTTAATTAAGAAGCAGCAATGTTCTGGCTACGCTGTTCTGAAGAAGATCCGTAATTTATTATCTTTTGCTCATTTTATGAGTCAGAAATTTCTAACAATAGTATTTGTTTTACTTAGGCCTACATACTTGCTTTCAGAAACTTTCATATGACGAAAATAAATTATTCATTAATCACAAGCCATTCGCTTTGTGACTGTATTTGTACAGTTCCATAAAAAGTGGAATAATCTTGTAAGAGTTCTGTTGATAAGACGCAAAGTACAACTGTCATCAGAAGTTAAAAATAACGATATTTATTATGTTCAATGAAATTACACAGCCACACAAACACACACACACACACACATACACACATATATACACATGTTCCCGAAATCTTAATATGTATTAATGCTGAAACTCGACATGGGTTTTTAGGTTCGAATACGATAATCATTTCCTAGATATAGAGAAAGTAATACAAATTGGACAAATGTGGCCTACGTTTTCCCAATTAATTCATTTGTCACGATTACTTACAGAGATGGATGATGATGACAATACTTACCTTCCCATTTCCTCATCATATGTATATGTGAATCAGAATCCCTGGTGAAGCTAAATGCATATCCGCTATAGGTAGTTCCAATATCAATAGCAACTACCACAAAATAATTGCTATGAGTAGATCCCGAAACAGTTGTAGCACTCTTTCCCGTATCACGAATGATTTCCCCATTCACTCCGTTTCCATATACTTCGTCAGAAACATCAAGCTGAATCTCAGCCTTCGTTATAGCTTCGACCACTGTAACATCATCCAAAGATGGCGTTGAATACGAAACATAGGTACGGGTAGCTGGGTCCAAGGTCAGTGTAGAGTTGTCGCCCATGGATTCCTCACTCACTGGAGACAAAGTTCGTGGAGTTCTGTTGTCATTACAAATATTCGTTGGGGATGAGGTTAACTGTTTGATGTGATCTCTTTCGATATTGCAGTTCTTGGATATCTGTTGGTTGAGGTGATTTGGTGACTGAAGTGATCTGGGACTATGCATTACAATGTTATCCAGAGTTTCTTCTTTAGCCATCAGGAGATGCTGACGCTTGTTGGTTACTAAATTGATTTCTTTTTTGGAATCGTCCACAACAATTACTTCCTCAACTAAATTGAATGTTTCACCATGAACAAGTTCTATATCAGAACCTCCCTGTTTGTTATTAATGCGCATACTGGAAGCAGGTGAAGTTAGCTGTTCAGGTACTGTTACTTCGATAGATCTGAAACAGGAAATATCCTTATTAGTATATCATTCATATTCATATTCATATTCATATTATAACCAACAGGATCATCGTCTTAAGAAGTACACGAGTTTACTACGACAGGGCAATGCAGATATAAAATGTCCCGATTACCATAACTTCTGATAGGAGATAGTGGATTGAGCGGGTAGTTTCAAAGAAGAAAAAATCCACTGTGGGAATCCCATGATCCGCTGTACAGTCAGAGCTCGCACTATGGCACAGTACTAAGACACCGCCAGAATAGCCAGATAGCTTGCCAAGCTATTCTAACGCCGACAGTCAGAGCCTTAGCTGTTTCATCCGACGCATCTACGGTTGAGGCCGTCGCGGCAGCTTATGCTTAGCACGTGGGCCTGGCATGCAAGCGGTCCCGGGTTCAGATCCCGAGGCAGGCGGGCGTGTCATTCGTGGTGGACGAAGCCGTGACTTTGGGTTTTTTCTCGGAGATCATCCCGTTCCCCCTCCCCTCCCCTCCCATCCCACCAACACTCTCCACTTCACCTTCAACCTCCCCCTCATTATCATCCCGTTTCCTTTCCCGGATTTAGGGTCATCTCCCGCTACAGCGTCCGCTGCGGGCCTCTCCCGTCCTGCCCGTGGCCTATGGTCATGTAGTTGTTGGTGGTGTGCTGCACACCTGGGGGCTCTCTTCGTGCGAGCTCTCTTCGTGAGGGACCGAGGCGAGAAGCACGATAAAGTCAAAGGGACTCTGGGAGCGTGGTGCACATGGTATCGTATCAGGTCCATGCTGGATGTTGGGGAATTCCGTTGGGGCTCGAGGTGGAATCTACTTCGGGGGGCCTTTGGGCATGCCAGTCATCCCATTACCAGGGGTTGGCACAATGGGCTGGACACGTGGCCTACGTGCTTAGGGTCGTTCCCAACCCGCCTCTCTCCCTTCGTGGGGTTCAGTACATACATACATACATACATCTACGGGGAGGACTCCTCATATTAACAACGGATACTGTACATTTCAGCTCTTGAAGATATCTGCCACAGTTGCAAACAAAACGTAGGGAATATTAAACCTCAAGCCCGGAAAACTTGTCAAGCTATTCTTAGCTTTAGAGTAACCGCCCCGAGCAAAAGCTTTGTTTTTGAGTGGCGTTAATATCTACATTGTAAATATTTTGTATTTTAATTTGTAATTTATTACGTATTTGTGTTGTTATTTATTTATTTATTCTAACGCCGACATTGAACACCTAAGTGTTATAACACCGCCAGAAGTCTATTCATAGTAAGTTACATAACAAAACGAAACTGGGTTCAATTTCTGTTATCTCTACCTTACTATGGAAAATATATTAATCTCGGATAACTAAATATAATAAAAGATTCCTTCAAAATTCCTTATATTTTAATTATATTTTAGAACACAAAATGCCCTTTCTCAAATAAACTGAATAAAATCCTTTGTTTTCTTTGAACGTAACTAAGTAACCCTTCCCTAGGATGAAGAGAAACAGTAGTCCACCATTAAACAAAAATGACATGTTATAACACACACATTCCGTTTTAAGTGCACTTTTAGGTACATTCGGTTTAAATTTTCGTTTTAAGTTTTCGATTCGTCTCCAAACTTGCTTAAATCGTTCAGAAACGTCCACAGAATATTTTGACACCTGATACGACTTTTTATTTGTCATAAATGCTTCAAAAACAGTATTAAAGTCGTGATTTTCCCCATACTAAGCCATCGTAATATCTTCAACGGCTATTTGATGATTGAACCCACATCTGACTTGAGAGCAGTATAGACCATGGCCCCCCCCCCCCCCGTGGGAATTTCCGACACATATATTTTTTGTTGGTATTGCCATCTAGTTTAAGTTTTTAGTTGTTTTCCCCTTGTCAATTACAGCATTTAACCGGAAACCCCGGAAAACCCCGGAAATCCAAGAAAATGAATTTGTTTTAATTGTTTATTGTTCTTTGCTCCTAATATTCCCATGGAATTTATGACTCACACATTTTTGTTGGTATTGGCATCTAGTTTAAGGTTTCAGTTGTTTGCCCCTTACAAATTACAACAAATCCCCGGAAAACCCGGAAAACCACGTATATACGGAGAAAATGACAATGTTTTATTTTTTAAATCTTTGATCTTTGCTCCTAATATTCAAATGATATTTCTGACTCATATGTTTTTTTTATTGGCATTATCATCTATATTAAGGTTTCAGTTGTTTGCCCCTTATCAATTACAGCATTTCCCGGAAAACTCCGAAAACCATGGAAATCCGGAGAAAATAACTTCGTTAAAATTTTTTTTAATCTTTGTTCTTTGCTCCTAGTATTCAAAGGGAATTCATGAATCATATATTTTTGTGTTGGTATTACCATCTAGATTAAGGTTTCAGTTTTTTGCCCTTACCAATTACAGCATATCCCCGGAAAACCACGTATAGACTGAGAAAATTACTATGCTTTATTTTTTAAATCTTTGTTCTTTGCTCCTAATATTCAAAGGGAATTTCTGACTCATATGTTTTTTTATTGGCATTACCATCTAGATTAAGGTTTCAGTTGTTTGCACCTTATCAATAACAGCATATCCCCGGAAAACTCCGGAAACCACGGAAATCCGGAGAAAATAACTTCGTTTAAATTTTTAAAAATCTTTGTTCTTTGCTCCTGGTATTCAAAGGGAATTGGTGAATCATATGTTTTTATGCTGTTATTGCCATCTAGATTAAGTTTTCAGTTGTTTTCCCCTTACCAATTACAGCATATCCCCGGAAAACCCGGAAAACCACGTATAGTAGGAGAAACTGACTATGTTTTATTTTTCAGATCTTTGTTCTTTACCCCTAATATTCAAAGGGAGTTTCTGATTCGTATGTTTTTTCTTGGTATTCCCATCTAGATTAAGGTTTCGGTTGTTTGCCCCTCTAGCATATCTCCAGAAATCTCCAAAAACCACGGAAATCCAGAGAAATTGACTTTTTAAAAATTTCTTTACAATCTTTGTTCTTTGCTCCTAATATTCCAAGGGAATTTCTGAATCATATGTTTTTTTGTTGGTATTGTCATCTAGTTTAAGGTTTCAGTTGTTAGCCCGTTATCAATAACACCAAGTCCACGTAAACCCTGAAAACCACAAAATCCGGAGAAAATTACTTTCTTTTAATTTTTTAAAATATCTTTGGTCTTTGATACCATTATTCCCAGGAAATTTCTGAATCACATAATTTTTGTTTCTATAGCCATATAGTTTAAGGTTTCAGTTGTTTTCCCCTTACCAATTACAGCATGACAAAGAATACTGGAAAAAATCCTGATGCTGAAGGGATGAAAGCGATTGAAAACCTGGCAGAACACCCTTCATATTCTAATTTGACATCTGTGGATGATAATTTATCTTGCCATAACCTTCCACAGTCCCTACCAAACTTTCTTGACTGAAGTTAGAGAAGGGAAATTGGGTAAAACAGCACAATTTTGGATTGGTAATATGGACAAAGTGTAATTGATTTTAAGATTTCAGCGAGCAACTAAGGAAAACAACTTTAACTTACACTTGGCATGTTTAGAAGATATCATTCCCCTTTTCTTTGCATGTGACCATCAAAATTATGGCAGATATCTCGTAGTCCACATCTCACCCTTTTGTACCTGGAAATGACACACCTGAAGCAGAAGAATTATTTAGCAATAACGGCACAGTGACTGTAGATCACAAGTTCCGAGTTCTAGAAATTCTGTGGATTTCCGTGGTTTTCCGGGTTTTACGGGGATATGCTGTAATTGATAACAGACAAACAACTGAAACCTTAATCTAGATGACACTGCCTACAAAAAAATACGTAAGTCAGAAATTCCCCGGGAATATTAGGATCAAAGAACAAAGGTTTTTTTTTAAAAATAAAACGAACTTGTTTCCTGCGGATTTTCGTGGTTTTCGGAGTTTTCCGGGGATATGCTGTAATTGATAAGGGGCAAACAACTGAAAACTTAATCTAGATGGCAATACTAGCACAAAACCATATGAGTCACCAATTCCCTTTGAATACTAGGAGCAAAGAACCAAGATTTAAAAAAATTAAAACAAAGTCATTTTCTCCGGATTTCCGTGGTTTTCCCGAGTTTTATGGGGATATGCTGTAATTGATAAGAGGCAAACAACTGAAACCTTAATCTAGATGGCAATTATAACACAAAACCATATGAGTCACCAATTCCCTTTGAATACTAGGAGCAAAGAACTAAGATTTTAAAAAAATTAAAACAAAGTTATTTTCTCCGGGTTTCCGTGGTTTTCCGAGTTTTCTGGGGATTTTCTTTAACTGATAAGGGGCAAACAACTGAAACCTTAATCTGGATGGCAATACCAATAATAGATCATATGAGTCATAAATTCCCTTTGAATATTAGAAGCAAAGAACAAAGATTTAAAAAATAAAACATTGTCATTTTCTCCGTATATACGTGGTTTTCCGGGTTTTCCGGGGATATGTTGTAATTGGTAAGAGGCAAACAACTGAAATCTTAAATTAGATGACAATACCAACAAAAAATATGTGTGTCAGAAATTCCCTGGGCATATTAGGAGCAAAGAACAAAGAAAACGTAAATTTCTCCGGATTTTCGTAGTTTTCTGGGGTTTCCGGGTAAATGCTGTAATTGATAAAGGGAAAACAGCTAAAGACTTAAACTAGATGACAATACCAACAAAAAATATGTGAGCCAGAAATTCCCTGGGGATATTAGGAGCAAAGAACAAAGAAAAACTCATTTTCTCCGGATTTCCGTAGTTTTCCGGGGTTTCCGGGTAAATTCTGTAATTGATAAGGGGCAAACAACTAAAAACTGAAACTAGATGGCAATACCAACAAAAAAATATATGAGTCGGAAATTCCCACGGGGGGGGGGGATGGGGGGTATACAAAAGCCTTCGCTCTAGTAGGCCTACCAATCTGACAGGTAGTAACACACTGCGGTTATACAAATTATAATGAAAGCTTTGGTTTTGTATGATTTTCGGTTGATATAAACAATTGGAACTTCCACAATGATAAGTTATTTTAAGGTAAGAATGCTCAAGTTACACAAATTAGAACGAAAGTTTCGTTTTATATAATATTTAATGCAGAGAAGCCATGTTCGAATATTGTATGTATTAACACATGGTCTATGAAAGGCCAATAGAATGAATGTTCTGTTTGAATGAAAGACCAACAGGGAAGCCTTTCGAATATTCGTGGATACAGGAGGCAGTGACCACATGCATTGTTGGCTTAATGAGTCATAGTATTTAACGAATTACATAATATATTTATATATTTTGTGTGTTCCAATAGTTCCTACAGTTCCTCGTTCTCATTACTGTGTTCAAGTGAATATGTTCAAGAAATTTATAAGCAATTAACTCAGTATTGACTGTTTTAGTGTTAGCTGCATTTGCATTCTGCATCATAGCTATTTTGTGATATCGTTTAGTGTAAACTGAGTTAAATACATTTCGATGGCTCATACCATCAGCCCTGATTCTGGGCAATTAACAATAAAAAATCCATCTTCTTCTGCTAGTATGACTTCGTCCGGTGAAACTCAAAACAAGCTTAACAATAGCCAAATTGCATCAACAGACCAGCTTGGCAGGAGGCAAAGCCTTTTGCACCACCATCACTAGTGCTCAATCAGTCTGTAAAATAGCATTCTACGCAGTTATCAGTTTCAACAGCAAGTCCTAATTCTCTTGCAAGAGCAAATTTTACTAAAAATAATAAACGCCAACGTGAAGATTATTCTAATTCCATGGACACTAATTCTATTTCTGAAGACACTTTTCAAGTCCCTAATAAAAGACATACAATTTCAGCTGCTCATGTTAACAGCAAATAATGTGGTTGACTTAACTGCCAATCACAACAAGTTTGCTGTGCTAGGTGACATGGATGAAACCAGTTCTAAAGGCTCGTATCCACCTGAGAGCTGAGAGTGCGAGAACCTCTCGAGAGTTGCATTTCGGTATGTGGACACGCGTCTGAGAGCACTGTCTTGAGAGGTAGTGGAGAGTAGCATTCAGAGAGTCAACTCGCAGGTGGACTCGCCTTTGCAAACAATCTTCGAGAGCAGCTCGCAATATACGAATCTGTTTCGTATAGCTGGGAGTTCTCTGAGAGTGGATAATGCCCACCAAACTATATGATAAAACTGATATAAAGAAATTTCATAATTGACGATTTTAGGGCGTATACATAACATGAAATATTAAATTTGATATTTATGTAAAATTGTATACATTTATGCAGTAATAACTGATTTAAAAAATTGATTATACACGATGCTGATGAAGTGTTCAACACGGAGGCAGAGCCGTGGGAGGGAGGGAGGCTCACGGCCCGACCAAGGGACGATACCGCGTAGGGTGGTCAGTTCCTTTCGCGGGATGGGAATGAGGACACAACACCCAGTCCTGACCCAGGAAGGAAACTTTACATCTCTGTAAAATCCCCGGCCGGGAATCGAACCTGGGCCGCCCAGGTGGCTGGCAGTCAAACTACCAACTCACCCACGGCGGCTGATTATACATAGACCCTAATTATTAATGTATTTAATTTTTCTTCAATATTTATTTATATTTTCTAAAAGCGAAATCTAAATCGAATAATACTCAATGATAATGGATTATAATATCGTTTAATGTTCATATGTTCATCATGAAAAAATGTAGTAAGTATATAAGTGAATGACTGAACAACAATAACATTTTTACATTACATTCATTTGTGAAACATAATGAAATACTGATAATCTCCATGGTTCACTAAGGGCGATCATCGATTCCTCTACAGAATATTCTGAGGCAAAGGCTGTAACGGGTGCAGTAACCCTCATGTCTGTAGATTAGAGGCATGTAGGTATCTCCTGTGGGACAAAATTCCACAACAGCGGTACAGTCATAGGCCTAAGTTGAAGTACAACCCCGTCGTTAAGTAATCATATGAACGAATACAATATTAGTGCAGACTACATACAATTACACATATTCTGTTCCGTTGGGTATTTCCAAATCGGAGTTTAGAAACACGGCGACTATAGCCTAATCAGTCTTGATTAATGTCTTTGTACTCTTTTGAGGGAACCAAGATGACGTGCATAAGTCTATTGCTTATAAAAGTAGAGACATGTAACAGCGACTCACAAAAATAATGCTTTTGGTCTAGTGGTAAAAGACCAACCAACAAGGAACATTTGTTGGGTCTTGGTCTTCGTGGACGCAGAGGTTAAATAGTAGATCTAGCCGTCCATGTAGATGCACGGAGTTAAGGTTCACAGTTTGATAGGATCACTCCACTCGACTTGACATGCTATAAGTTAAAAATCACATGCTCGATGCCAGAAAAGCACAGAGTCACAATTAGTTTTTATTTAACAAGAATCTCATATCACATTTCAATGTATTTTTAAGTAATTTGTGGGCCTATCGAATTCACTAATACTTCATGATGTTCTGACGATATCCTGACAATACTAGATTGTCAAATTCTTCTAAACTCGTAACAATTAAAAGAACGGATTCACTTAAAAGCATTCGGCAAGCCCTCATAAAATGCTTACTTTAATATTAACAACGAACAATACATTGTTGTGCGTACATCTTGTCCGTAAATACGAGACGAAAACTCGCGCAATATTTGTTTCACGGTTCTGAGAGTAATGTAGCGAGTTTTACTCTCAGGATTGGACTAGCTCTCTCTAGTGGACACACCACCTGAGATAACTCTCGAGAGTTTGTCGCACTCTCAGTTCTCATGTGGACACTAGTCTTAATACAAGTGATCCTACACAGTCAGCACCGAAGGTCAAAATACCATCCATTTTTCTACATCAAGTAAATAACTACCTTACTTACTTACTCAATGGCAATAGACAATTCCTCAGCAAGCTAAAGGAATATTATATATTATATGGAACCCGAAGGTTCATTGCCTGCTTACCTGAGTCTGCCATTCAACCCTATTCTGTGCTAACTCCATCCAATCATCCCTCATAAATCCTACTTCCCTTAAATCCGTTCTAATATTGACCTCTAAGATTGACGTCTAGGTCTTCCAAGTGGTCTTTTTCCTTCGGGTTTCCCAGTCAATACTTCTGAGACAAGTCTTTCCTCTCCCATACGTGCAACATGTCAGCCCATTTCATCCTTCGCGATTTAATTACCCTTACTATATCCGGTGAAGCATACAGGTCCTGAAGCTCGTCGTTATGCAATTTTCTACAGTCCCCATTTTCATCCCTCTTTGGCCAAAATATTTTTCTAAGCACCCTATTTCAAACACTCTCAGGCTATGTACTTCCTCTTTACTAAAAAACTACCAACAAATAATAAAAGATCTGACCTCTATAATCGGCGATAAATTCTCAACTCAGAAGCAAGGTAAAGTTTTCAAAATAAATACACTTGATGTATCAGATTTCAGATCCATAACAGAGTTCTTTGAGGATAATAACTTGTCATTTCATACTTACAGAGACATAACTAACAAAGTTGTATTGGAAGTTGTACTTCGAAATGTGCCCTTCTCACTTACAAATGAAGAAGTGCTTGAGGAACTAAAATCTGCTGATCTGCCTGTAACAAGCGTAGTTAGATTACTACATCGTGACAAAAAATTCTATGCCCATGTGTGTAGTAGAATTACTCAATAACGAGGACTCACAAACAGCATGCTATTATCTCGGTGGAAGATCGCTTTAAATCACCACAATGCACTAGATGCCAGCGTTATGGTCATACAAAAAACTTTTGTCATCTTCCACCATGATGTGTGAAATGTAAAAATGGCCACCATTTTTCTGAGTGTAACAAGCCCAAACATATAGAACCAACTTGTGTGAACTGTGTTCAGAATCACCCCGCAAATTTCAAAGGTTGTTCCTACTACTTGGTTATAAGGAGAGACATAAACGGCGTAATTCTATAGTACCGAGTGCAACAATAAACAATACATCAGCATCACCATCTCCTCCAATCAATGATGAGGTAAATTTTCCACCCATGCCCAGGAGGACTCCAACGACTGCAGAAGCACAGCAAACATCAACTTCTAGTGCTCAATCAACGGCATGGCCCCTACATCCGAACACCAATACAAGATCTGCAACTAGTGCTACTAGTTCTTCATCCATCACTGATCACATAATTAATCTTATCCCAGTGCTACTGTCTTTTATCCACACATCAAGTCTTTCATTGCAAATACAATTACTACCTAATTACAAAATGGCCAGTAATTCAAGATGTTCTTTCTCGTCTCTCACTTTACTGAACTGGAATGCAAACGGCATAAAAGCCAGTGCTTCCTTGAATTCCTATCCAGACATAATATAGATGTAGCTTGTGTTACAGAATCACGCTTGCATTGAAAAAGTTTAAAGTTCCAGGATATAAGATATACGAAACAGAACGAAATGCTCCAATAGCATCAGGAGGTGTGGATGTAATTGTTAAAAGTAAATTGAAACACAATTCTGTATTCTTACCCTCTCTGAAAGGTCTTGAAGCTTGTGCAGTTAAACTTCATTTGCGCAATAATACTGAACTGTTAATTATATCTGCCTATAAACCCCCTTCTGCACACCTGAACTCACAAGACTTTCAGAACTATATATATATCCACCTCTACAGTTCTCCTAGGATTCTTTAATAGTAAAAATGAAATTTGGGGCTTTAGAGTTACAACTCCTAATAGTCGGCATCTCCAATATACAGTTAAAGTATTGCAATTCACATTGTTGCACCATCTATGCCGACGAATTATTCTAACAATCTAAATGTTTCTCCTGATATATTGGACATATCACTTACAGAGAACTTCTCTTCTCAAATTTCACGCATGTGTTACCTGAATTAGACTCTGATCATTGTCCAGTAATAAATACTTTCTGTGCTGATCAGGAATTTTCTACCTGACCTCCTAGTTTACTTAAAGGATTTGTAAACTGGGAAATGTTCAAAGAAAATCTGGATTCAGGACTGCAACTATTACTGCCTTTGAAGGGAAGAAGTGACGTCGTAGCTGCTGTTGATCATTTTACAAACGTAATCTGTTCTTCCTTAAAGTCAGCAGTGTCGTCTCCTCTCTCAACAAACCTAACAAAATTTCATGAGGAAATTCCAGCAAAAATAATCTATATTAATAAAAACGAATTACCAAAATGTATATTGCCACATCACTTGAGAACGGCTCGCCCGATTTGGCTGATTCTTTTTTTTTGTGTTCGTAATTGTCAGGACAAGGTTTGTATGAAAGAAATTTTTTGGAAAATCCGCGGGAAAAGTCGGAAATGTGAAATGAGGCAAAAGTAGAGAGTTCTGTTGTCAATTGTTTACATAACAAACAGATTAAAAAATTGAAGTTGACAAAAGAAGTGTGACATATTCACAGTTTGAGAGTTCCGCTGTCAATGTTTTCGTAACAAACTTGTGAAAATTAGCACCCCAATAATACTTGCTGGTGATTTCAATTGCCGCAGAGACAAGCCCGATAGAAAGTCCCTAGCGGTATTTGATACACTTGAGGAAGAAGGCTTCTCACTAGCCAACAATGATATAATTCCGACATACATTTCTTATAATGGATCGAGTATGATCGACCTTATTTTCTACAGAGGACAAGAGTTATTGATAAAACATGTGAAACACCTGTGGACACCCATAAGGAAACATATTCCGGTTAAGTCAGTCATCACCATAGACAAGCTGAAGATTGAAACCCCAGAAGGTCGTTGGATCCCACGCTGAATCAACGCGGATCTTCTTAGAAAAGAACTCGACAAAGATTATACCAAACAGCTGATTGAGAATGGGAACATTGACGGCGCGTTGTGAATGCTCCAAACGGCCCTCTTGATATCCACAGAAGGAAAACGACCAAAAAGAAAAAGCAAACTCTGGTTTGATGCAGAATGTTTCTTACAAAGGAAACAACACTCGAGAAACTGCACAGATGGAGGGATCTCAAAACAGGTGTAAGGCTAACAGAATATGCAGAAGAGAAGAAAAGATACAGAGACCTACTAAGAGAGAAACAGCTGGAATTCGCAAAAGAAAGGAACTGGAAATCCTAATGGAAGCAGAGGCGTCTCCACATAAAATTCTAGAACCTAGACGGATCAAAGCTCACTCTCAGATATCGATGAGAACTTGGGAAGAACACTTCTCCAATATATTTCAAAAGACTCAAATGCCCGCAGAACGAATCCTGGGGGTACATCAAGACGAAATGACGCCGATAACAACAGAGGAAGTCTGGAACGCCTTTCAAGGAGGCAAGCAAAGAAAAGCCGCAGGTCCCAACTGTCTGACCAACGAAGTTCTAAAGGATTCTCTACCAATGACCATTGAAATTTGGGTGGCTCTATTTAATAAATGTATAGATCTGCAAAATATACCAGATAAATGGAGAGAGTCTATTATCCAAATCCTGTATAAAGGAGAAAGGTCCAAAGACTCGCCGGACGCATACCGTGGAATTGCATTCAAAATATTGTCTATTTTATCCTACAGCGCATCCTCCCGCAAGTCAGAATATACCTGGTACATACCCGAAGAGCATTATGGATTCTCTGCAGGAAAATCCACTATACAAGCCATCGAGAGAGTGCTCTCAATCATCCGGGAAGCTACAAATACGATAGGAGGCCATGTATACGCTGCATTAATAGATTTCACCAAAGCGTTTGACAGTGTAAATAGATGGATCCTAATGGAAAAGATTTCCAAACTCCTAGGACAAAGAAATCCCCTATTGCATCTGATCGAAAGCGTTCTGACTTTTAACTTAATGACTATCAACGACAAAGTAAGTCAATCGGGGCCATTATCCAAAAAAATGGCGTCCTTCAAGGTGATCCCCTTAGGTCGCTCTTGTTTAACCTACTAACTCACGTAGCAGTTCAAGAAGTATCATCGCCGGAAGTCACGATCACTCTCTACGCAGAAGACATGGTCCTTTTATCAAGAAGTAAACCAGCCCTTCAGACAAGTCTGGACAAAATGTACGAATGGTCGCTTAGAAATGAGCTAGAGATTAATTCGTACGAATAAAACAAAGATAATTAAATTCAGACGGGGAGGAAATGTGAGCAAGACGGATATCTTGAGTGTGGGAATGCCCGATTAGATTTAGTCAACTCTTATAAGTACTTAGGTCTAACCCTACAAGTAACCGAAAAGACTTTCACCAAACATGTCCAAGAAAGATGTAACGCAGCAATAAAGGCTACTTTCGATATTAAAAATGTCGAAAAGCCGTCAGTTAAAACAGCAATAAAGCTATTCCACATCAAGATATCTCCAATAGCGTGTTATGCAATTGCAACAATCTGGACTCGGCTGAATGCAGCAAACCTAAAGAAATTAGAAGCAGTTAAAACCGCTTATCTACGAAGAGTGCTTCCACTGCCAAAGTCAGCAAAATCCAGACTGATATATCTGCTAACTGATGAGGACTTCTTCGTAAGGGAAATAGCAACAAGGAATAACCTGCCGAACACCATAGCCTACGATGCGCACATACAAGACCGATTGGGAAAAGCATAGGATGTCGACCAAGGATTCTACCTTACCCCAGCAAGGAACCGAACTTTAACTTGCGACACGTTTTCACGAGGACTGCTGCTCACGGATTCCACTACAGAATATTTATTCAAAGAGGGTTTCATCAGATCAGTGTGTGTGTACGCTGTGTAACCAAAAATGTGAACAGTATCACATACTCGACTGTATAGTTAGAACAAGATCCCTTAAATTCTATGCAGATGACAATAACTTTTCTTGTTAATGCACATTGTGCGATTTCCCATTAAATCATAACAAAAAAAAAAGTGTGAGTCTTGGCAACCAAGCCAAATCGAAAGTGTGTATGTATGTATGTATGTGGGTATGTATGTTCCCTATACAAATCTACATTTCTTGATCAATTTTCACGAAATTTTGCACACATACCCAGTTAACCCGGGAAGTAACGCGGTGAACAATCAAATTCAAACAAACCACTCCTTTCCTTGAAAATATATATAATATCTGAAAATAATATACTGAAAAATGAAATGCAATTGAGTTATCATGACAACAATGTATTGTTTACAGTGTTCACATAGGGCTTTGGGAACTACATAATACTGGGCTTTAACAAATTCTGATGCTATCGATACATTAATACATTTGTGAAAATAATTCTTGAAGAATGAACTCCAAGAAAATAAAACACAATGTGAAGCAGTCACATAACTTTATCTGCCCTCAACATAGAAAATATCATTTTCTCACTTTACATTTTGATGTAGAATAAGCGGTCGTATTGGAGGGACAGCTTAAGTGTGTGCCAGTGAGTATGCTATATCAGAAGTCGGTAAAAGAATCCTATCCACTGATACGTCACTCATAGCTGTAGGATGTTTATCATAGGCCCTAAACATCTAGAAGAAGACAAAATAGGATGGAACATTTTCAGTCCTACGCCCGCAGTATATTATGTCCCAGGTTTTGGGGGAGGAAAGTATGAAAGTGATATTGAATTTATTTTTAATGTCAGCTCCAAAACGGTTGTATGGTAACATGATAATGATAAATAAAAATTTCCATAAAGACAATACAATCTTACTTAGTAGGAATTTATGTTTCTTCTTATTTACCCCTCCCAGGCATGGCATGTAAAAGTAACGGAATGCAACATTCGACATCCTCTGTGAGCCATAAAAAGCTATATCTAGCGTTTTAGGAGGGATTAGTTTGAGTGTGATAAGTCGTTCTTCCTCATTTCAAGTTCTATGTAGGCCTACATATTATACAAGGCCATAGAGTTTCATAATCGAAAGTCCTTCATAAGTGAATTTCAAATTACAAAATAAAAACCCGGCCGACGCCGGGCCTTTTAAGCTAGTCAGATTGATAAAAACTAAACATCAGGTACGAAGATTATGGCAAAATGAAAAACAGCCTTGGCAGCGCCAAAGATTGAATCAACTAATAAGACGAATAAAACAGGCAATGGATGATTATATATTTATATATTATATATATTATATATTTAGATACAGGGGCGTCGCCAGGAATTTTATTAACATAATTCCATGCAAAACTATTCTTATTATATTAGACTAAACAATACGATACGCTATAAAATTGAGAATTAGAGTGAATTCTCAATCAAATGGTATGAGGCACACATCAGTATTTTATTTCGGTCGATTGAAAATATATTTCAAATAATTACATTTATGTACTTTTATATTCCCTGAAGCTGAATTCGGCGAGGCTGAAGAGCAAACTTATTTATGACGTCATCAATGAATTTTTGTTTCTCTGTGTTCACCTTTTCACGATGAACGCTCAGTAGACACTAGAGGTGTACATATTCTGATTTTAGCTTGCTTGCCCCTTTGAAATTCTGCAACCAGTCACAGCTTTTATAGGTAGATTTTTCATCGAAATCTACCTAATAATAAAAATAATAAATGTGTTAAGACGCTAAAACGATTACTACGATGATAAGCATTACTGTCGCTATGAGGCACAAGCTCTTCTAAACCTGGTGGGTTTCACGGGACCTAAGGAAACTGCAAGGCCTGGCGGAAAGAATATGAAACTGGGTATATCAGTGCACTGATAAGTCGTGCAGTTACTTAGTTGAGGAACTTCAGATGTGATTAGAGAATTTTACCCTGAAGGAAGCCGAGGAGAAACTAAAATGTGGAGAGTTTGAATTATCAATGAACAAAGGTACTAGTCCGGCATAGGAAAACTTTTTAAACATTTTCGAGAAAACATCATAAAATCAATAATAACAATAACAAAAATCCCTTTAGGCAAGCCTACAGGCTGAGGTAGATTTCGAAGTGCTTTTGATTTAATTTACTGTCGCTGCTTAGCACACTTCTTCTTTAGCCTTGGCATGACAAACCCGCAATAATAACTGCAAAAAAGAGGAAAGATAACTTTTTCAAACATTCAAATCTCGCCTTATATGAGAACTATCAAGAAACTAGTTATTGATTTGTAGAGTACCCATCAAGAGCTTTTCAACGATACCCCACAAGACGTAGTTAAAAAAAAATATATATAATTTCCATCCTCCCACACCACCCCAACTCGTCCCCCAAAACCCCCGAATCGTTGGTGTCACTGTGAACTCCATATGGAGTACTCTAATTTATTCAAACAAAGTTTCCCTCTATACTTCATAGGGGCCGAAAGATAAATGTTTTAAAATTTCAACCCCCTCCCCCGACCACCCCCTTAGGCCAATTTTGCTCATTAACGAACTTGTCCGAACTATTGGGCCTAGAAATAACATAATAAAATTTGGGTCAAATATCTTCAAAATTACGGCCACTAGCGTGTAAAGATATATATATATAATGTATATAAGACATATATATATATATATATATATATCACAATTTTTTATTTATCTTTGAACAGGCGGTGGTTTCGTACTTAGGGAGGCATGAGACGTAAAGATATGAGAGAATTTTTCGAAAGTCATGACATGGTATCGATTGCAATAGGTAGATTTTTCATCGAAATCTACCTAATAATAAAAATAATAAATGTGTTAAGACGCTAAAACGATTTTTAATACTTTATCCACCTTTTATTTATCTGCATGATGAATTTCTTCTACCAGCATGTAGAAAAGCAAGAAAGTATTACCTACACTTAGCAACTACAGTTGTTTAGCTGATAGGATTGTCGCAAGCTTATTCTGACTTGCCTAGGTTGGGTTTGACCTGACCCACGCAAGCTTAAAGAAACCTGCCTGCTTCCTAGCTATGACGCTGGCAACTTGCTTGCCTGGCGTTCAAGCTAGTATGGGCAAGCTAAAATCGAGATTTGTACACCTCTAGTAGACACAAGCCATTTAGCAGTTCTTCACACATTGTCGATCGGAGCCAATATTTTACACGGCGGAGAGTGCTAAATGATCGTTCTACGGTGCATGTAGTAGCAGGAAGCGTTAGTCCAATCAGGATAGGAGAATGCACTGCAGGGTAGAACTGGGAAGAATGGCTCAGTAAATCAATGTATATAATGTCTTCCTGTTTACTGCCTTTGTTTTTCCACATTTCATACCACGTTCGACTTTCTGCCAGAATGTTCTCGATGGAATACAGTTCCTTAATTTGTCTCAAATGATTTAGGTAATCGTTAATGGGAAGCTTTTTCATCATTTCTGGGTGGAGTACCATTAGAGAAAATGCATTCTTGTTGCAAGGAGAAAAGCGGCATTTTAGAGATGTGATTAAAGAGTCTAAATCTATATAAGTAAAAATCAATTGCCACATGTATGTTGCCGCATCACTTGAGAACGGCACGATCGATTTGGCTGATTTTTTTTTTTTGTGTTCGTAATTGTCAGGACAAGGTTTGTATGAAAGAAATTTTTTTTGGAAAATCCACGGAGAAAGTCGGAAATGTGAAATGAGGCACAGCTTGAGAGTTCTGCTGACACATGTTTACATAAAAAATAGAAGTGTGACAAAAGAAGTGTGACATAGGCGCAGTTTGAGAGTTCTGCTGTTACATGTCTTCATAACAAATCAAAAATAAAAAGCGCGAGTCTTGCAACCGAGCCAAATCGAAGGTGTGTATGTAGGCCTATGCATGTGGGTATGTATGTTCCCTATACAAATCTACATTTCTTGACCAATTTTCACGAAATTTTGCACACATACCCAGTTAAGCCCGAGAAGTAACAAGATCAACATTAAAAACCAAACAAGCCATTCCTTCCTTTAAAAATTTAGATAATTTCAGAAAATATTATACTGAAAAAATGAAATGCAATTCAATTATCATGACAACAGTGTATTGTTTACAGTGTTCACATTGGGCTTTGGGAACTGTATAACACTGGGCTTTAACAAATTCTGATGCTATCGATGTAATACATTTGTGAAAATAATTCTTGAAGAATGAAATCCACAAAAATAAAGCACAATGTGATGCACTCAAATAACATTCTCTACGCTCGACATGGAAAATAACATTTTCTCCCTTCACATTTTGATGTAGAATAAGCGGTCGTATTGCAGGGACAGCTTAAGGGTTTGGCAATGAGTAGGCTATGCTATATCGGAAGTCGGTAAAAAAAATCCTATCCACTATCATAGCTGTAGGCTTTAGTTGCGAAATAGGGATGTTTATCAGTGGCCCTAAGCATCTAAAAGAAGACAACATGGGATGGAACATTTTCAGTCCTACGCGCGCAGTATATTAGGTCACAGGTTTTTGGGAAGGAAAGTATGAAAGTATTATTGAATTTCTTTTTTATTTCAGCCCCGAAACGGTTGTATGGTAATATGAGAGTCAGAAATAAAATTTTCTGTCAAGACAATACAATCTTATGTAACCGGAATTTCTTTTTCATCTTATTTGAACCCCTCCCAGGCATGCTGTGTAGAAGCAACAGAATGCAACGTTCGACATCCTCTATGAGCCATAAAAAGCTATATCTAGCGTTTTCTGAGGGAATAGTTTAAGTGAGATAAACCGTTTTTCCTCATTTCAAATTCTACATACATATTGTGTAAGGAGCTAGAGTTTTAAAATCGAAAGTCCTCCATAAGTTAATTTCAAAATATAAAATACAAAATCCGGGCGACGTCGGGTCTTTTAAGCTAGTAAGGGAAAAATATATAGCCATTTTATTAATCATAGACAAGAGTTTCCAATTTTAAAATTTTATTAAAATCATTAGAGCCAATTAAGAAAAATCAATTAAAAAATTCATGAAAAGTCCCCTTAATATTCTGGGCGGTTCGATAAAATTCCGAAAAAGTTATTACTTAAAAAAAAAATGAAATAAATACAACGAATCGTTTACCCACTGTGGTTGTCCACAGACAGACGGACACGTAGGCGGACAGACGTCATTCCAAAAACAATTTTTTTTTCGGTTTCTAGGCATCGTGATACACATTTTTCCGGTGTTATCTCGATTTTGATTTTTTGTCACGATCACAATACTTTCTCTATACTACGTATATGCGAGAAAGTAAAAATGAGAATAGAAAGGGTAAATGTAATACGAAATATGGAAAAGAAACTAGTACACTATTTCTCTGGGACTAATAAACTGTATAAATCCAACTTATATGGCACATTATTCCAAAATATGTTTCCATTTTACTCGAAATTGTAAAACGATAAATACTATTATTCAGTTGTAAGTTATTTGTATTGTGATATGTATCTTGTAACAACTATATTTAGTATTTATCTTTCTAGGAATGAAGCTATTATTATTATTGTTATTATTATTGTTATTATTATTAATGGTAATAATAATAAATGCTATACTATTCCTTAATAATTTTGCCAATTATAATTCCTTGATTGACGAAGAAGCAGGATTACAGTATTTCATTTTCAGCACTTTATTAAAATATTATTTTCCCCTTAAGTTGAAAAATGTTCTGAACCATCTATTGAACTTTGTGACTTTTCCCTTAATGGGAAACAGATTCCCTATCATGGACATAAATGGAAGAAAATCCACGCATAACCATGCCTTCTCTATATTCTTTAGATTTAATAATACAGTACATCAGGTTCAGAATTAGACGATTCTTCGTAGTGTCTGCATCGGGTCTAAAGAAAGAATTGTACGAGCTTGGATGTCCCTGCATAGTTCAGTTATTTGTGTGTTGATTTGAGATTCGATTTCCAGTTCAAACATTTAAGAAAAATTGAGATAGATGGGGAATTTATTTTGAGCCGGACCTCGAGTTATATTTGTTGTGACTATTTAGCGAATACTCACAAAGTCAATCATGCACAAAATAAAATCAGGTAAACTGATATAACAAAGTGCCAGAATTGTTTTTGTTGAATCAATTATAATTGCAATTGTGATATGCAGAAAATAAGTTTTTTTTTATCAGGTTAAAATTGACCAGCGTCAGCAGAACTAAGATTTGTGATATCTTGACAATCGCGCACTCACACAACAAAAAAAATAAAAATTTAAAAAAATCCATATCCAATTGGCCGGCTACCGGATTTGATCCAGAAACTTCCAGCATACGAGTCCAAGACGTTACCGTTTGGCCAACTCAGTCAGTTGGATAGTATAATTTGATAAGCATATGTGAAAGAATAGTGTTATTTGTCAAATCTAAAATGTATTCCAACTTGAAATTCAGTGGAAAATAACTCCGCTAATTATTTCACAGTAATGTACCTTCTGTATATAACAGTATTCATGTAGTACTCAATTTCAACTAGACAACGAAGTAAACAAACATCTGACTGCATTGCATCAAAGCCCTCAATGATTAAAAAAAAAAAAAAAAATGCGGCATTGTATCTCAACTGTTTGTTGACATAAATATGATATGTATTTGATTTTATAAATTCAAGTAATTTTCAGAAATTATATAATTTTTCAAGGGAAGGAATGGTTTGTTAGGATTTTTATTGTTCGCGTTATTTCCAGGGTTAAATTATCAATATTTTACAGCTGGTGCCTCCGGCTTCGCCCGCCATTATTAATTGACTCCAGGATTTTTAAGAAATTTACACTGGCAGTTTTTTAAAAATGTTTGTGGTTCAGAGCTATGAAAATTGTATGTAAAAATAAAATTAGAATATTTTTTCATTGTGTTCATTTCACTTAGGCCTTATATAGTAAAGAATCTGTTTTCCTAATTTTGTACTATTCGTGGACGTTTCGCTGATTGGTTGGCCTCTAGCCAATCAAAATGCTTCGAATTGTCGGAGAACAAAGATTACATTATACCTAGGTAATAGATGTGACTGTTAATTACTCGTTATTTCGGTGCCGATCAACCGATTTGGTCCAAATTCAATAGGCTTGTTTCCATGTAAGTCATAAATGCGTATACCAAGTTTCATGTAACTCCAATCAAGCGTATTTGAGTTATCGCACCGTTTTGCTATATTTCCATTAAAATAGGTACTAAATTGGGCATTGCTCCGATACCGGTCAACCGATTTGGTCCAATATCAATAGGGTTCTTCCCATGAACTTTATAAATGTGTATATCAAGTTTCATAAAAATCCGATAAAGCTTATTTGAGTTATGGCGCGTACAGACACACGGACAGACAGACGGACAGATATTTTCCGTCCCCCACACAATGTCATAAAGTACCATTCTGGCACTTAATAATAAAAATAAACGTCGAAAATGAATACAATTACGCTATTGTTTTACGTAATTTTTGCAATTACTGCAAAGCAGTATTCACAAGCTGTAACCTACATAGGTTATTGTATTTTTCGGATTAACCTCACTGTTAAAATAATATCGTGTAATTAATATTGTACAAGGCATTGCTCCAGCTGGTGACCTGGTGCTTAAATATTTTTAACTCCCATCACTATGTATATATATATGTGTGGGTGTGTATATATACAGGGTGTCCCATTCAAACCTCCTGCATTTTAATGAATCACAAATCACAAAGTATGCGGAACCATGAAATAAGGCTGGTATTAAACGAAAGAGGAACTCAAAAATTTTTCATCGTCACACAAACACTAAAACACCTCTACATGTGCACCATTTGTAGTATGAACAATATCAAGTCTACATTCAATTTCGTGCCACGTTTTGTCCAACACGTCCATTGGTACTGTTGCAACTGTGTCACGGATACGGGTTCGTAAATCATGAAGATCTTGTACTGGAGTTGCAAACACATGATCTTTTACATACCCCCAGAGGAAGAAGTCCAGTGGAGTGATGTCTGGCGAACGTGGTGGCCAGGAAATTGGTCCATCACGTCCGATCCAGCGATCTGGGAAGGTTTCTGTGAGGGAATTCCGATCATCCAGGCTCCAGTGTGGTGAAAGATTACTTGGAGTTGCAGATCAGCTACTTGGGGGTACAAGAACAGTTCCAACATGTCTTGGTATACCGGGCCAGTTATTGACTTCTTCATCAGGCCGCACCAAACGTTTACTCTTTGGCTATCCCGGACGTGTTCACGGTAGATGTATGGATTATGCATACCCCAGATCCTTACATTGTGCCATTAACAGATCCTGATAATTGAAACGTTACCGCGTCAGAAAACAAAACGTGTTTTAGTGTTTGTGTGACAATGAAAAATCTTTGAGTTCCTCTTTCGTTTAATACCAGCCAGTTATGGTTAATTAAAATGCAGGAAGTTTGAATGGGACACGGTGTATATTGTATTTATTGTTATACGACATTTAAAATGCTACACCACACACATAAATAATTTCGATACATTACTTTTATATCCCCTTTTGTTCGTAAGCAGATTATATACAGCCAACCGCTGTGTTCAATGATTAATTACACAGGCCAACAAAAAAAAAACACTTTAAAACACCCTTTTAAAGTTAATAGGTGATACTTATGATCTTTATGTTGCTGATTCCATATCTGACCTCAATTGTTTTCTATCACCCTCAGTTTCGTCACAAACTAGAAAATTAGCGGAACTTACTATAGGAATGAAAACTAAAATAATGTTACAATATGTAAAAAGGTTTCTCTAAGTATAAACATGAAAATCCTCTTTGTTATTAGGTTATGTGTCCATTTCCTTAGGCCTATATTTACTTTCCATACCCCCCTTAAAGCTTCTGGTATAGTTTTTTCTCCTGTGAGAAGCATGCTGAACTTCTCGGTGAAGGGACCATCTGTAGTCTATCATAATACTGGTACTTTCCTTAAATATTAAGTTCTGAAATGTAAAAAAATGGTGGGTGGTACACTTTTTTTATCATCATATTAGGATTCAGCACACAAAAACCATAAAAACAAGGCAAATTCATTGAAAAAGTTTTTTCATCGTTGGCCTGTGTTATTTTTTATTTAAAGCACTACAGGTTGAAGATGTCCAGTGTTCAGTCCTTGTGAATTTTCATAAAAAACAAGTTGAAGTAGATGCGATAAAATGAAAACTATAAAAATAAAACTATAAAATTATGAAGATATACACTTGAGATTGATTGAATTTTCACATATTCTTATACTGGACTGGTCACTGATTCATGAGGTAAATAGTCATATAAATTATACAGTGAGTCCCACGCAAGAGTTGGCCAATTATGCGGGTCTCTGCGTAGCGGCGGCCCCTGCTCTAACTCCCGAGAGATCGGGTGAAATACGAGTCTACGCAAATAAAGCCGCGAACGGTGTAATGGTTCTGGTTCTCACATTTACAGTTGGCATTACAATGAAAATAACAATGTACGTCATCACAAGAGATGTTGGAAATGTCCTCCTCTTGCATCCACACAGCACTGACATCTTTTCAAGAAGTTTTCTTTCACACACATATATTCAGCTTCCGAGATAGAGTTAATTTCTGTTGTGATATTATTTATGGTGAAACTTGAAAAATAAAGTGTATAGATCAATTTCCCATAGATTAGGAGAACTTACAGACAATATCACAAGATAAATTAAATCTGGGAAGTTGAACTTATGTGCATGAAAGAAAATTTCCTGAAAAGATGCCAGTATTGTGTGGATGCAAGAGGAGGACATTTCCAACATCTCTTGTGATGAAGTACGTGGTTATTTTCATTGTAATTCCAACTGTAAATGTGAGAACCTGAATCATTACACCGTTCGCGGGTTTATTTGCGTAGATATTTCATCCGATCGCTCGGGAGTTAGAGCAGGGGCCGCCCGACGCGGAAACCCGCATGATTGGCCAACTTTTGAGTGGGACTCACTGTAGATTTATAAATATGGGTAGTTCTCACCTGTTGAGACTATCATTGTCAATTACTTCCTCTGGTTCTGAGCTACTACTTGCTATCACAAGATCACAGGAGCTGCCTTGGATGCCAGAGTCCATGGACAAGTCGTTTCTATTTTGGCGGACATTGCGCCGACCACACGGAGTCGCAAGGCTGAGATCATCAGTGCTGCTGTCCAATGTGACGCCTGCTAGCTCCAGACGCATCCCTGCACACATGTTATAACAGAATAGTGATATAACGAATGTTCGTTCATTTCAGCCCAACAATTAATTGAAAACAATAAATGTTATCATTTTATCGAACCATGGAACGAAATAGCCAAAGTGCATACAGATATTACGTTATAAATGATAATTAATAAAATTCTTGTAGACTATGTTTTCCATTTTGTAACGATTTTACGAAATGAATTAACAATTTATTGAATCATACAGACGACATTCGATACTATTTTGGTAATTTGATATGACCTTGTTGGAGTGCTTTCAATAGCGTGTGGCTTTTATCTTCAGCAACTGTTACTGTTGATTTTACCACTATGCACCCTGTTCTGATAAATTTAATGGAACCGGAAAGAGCAGAAAATGATTGAGGCATGTAGTTATTATGATTATTTAACTACTTATCTTTTGAAATTAAATGCTTTGAACTTAGAAAATTTATAAACTGAAAAAAAGTTATACTCTTACATAAAATAATGAAAATAAATTAGCCAAAAAAAGATTGGCTGAGTCCATTTATGCAGTTTTCATGTATCTTATCCTCGAGATAATACAGCTCTTTGATGATTACGATTTTCCATTTTTAATACCTAAACAAAACATAAAAGGAACTCATTGCAATTAAATTTAAGTTAATGAATCGAGGTTTAGTAAAGCCATTTATCTAACAGTAAGATCCCCTTTCGGCTGCGGTGGTCTAGAGGTAGCGTGCCCGCCTCTAGATCCGAAGGTCGCGGGATCAAACCCGGCCGCAGTCGATGGGGTTTTCAGGACGTAAAAACCCTGGGCACGTGTCGTAGATTTACGGCATGTAAAAGAACTCCAAACCTAAATTAAAGCCTCTGGACAAAATTTCTCAGCCCTTTCACGTCCAAGTAATACCTTAGTTTCCGGAGAGGGGTCAAGAGGCGATGGGCTTACCACCTGTCCCTCTGCCCTCTCTAGGAAAATAAGCGTAACAAAATTAAAATCGGTAAACGGAAACCTCCACTTGGAGGCCCTTCGCCCCAACAAGGGGGCATAGGATTCGAGAGAGAGGGAGAGAGAGAGAGATGATTCCTTTTAACACATACGGTGACCCCAATAAACAAAATAAATGACTACTGGTAGACCTACAGATATACTATGATTTATGATTAAGTACGCTAATGTAAAGGACATAAAACTGACAGTTAAAGCAATGCAACCGGAAGTTACGTAGGCCTACTTTTAACTCAAACGGTAATTTTTATTGGCATATTGAAATCTCTTCTTAGCACACCGAACCCACCTTTTTCACTTACAAATAACTTCTGACAGCTAATCCTATTCAATGGTAGATAATCACAGAGAGGGACAAGGAGGATGGGAGTGACTTTTTAAATGCTAACTCGTCAATGAAAATTAATATAAAACACAATTAAATTAATACTGGGAGCATTGCATGCTTTTTTAGTAAATGTCTAGATCTATAAACAGTGGCAATTCATACGGAATAATCATAATTAAACAATGTACCACACTAGGAGGTGCCCGTGGCTTCGACCAGGATAATTAAAAATTTAAAATTAAGAGTATAATAATTATTAAAGCATTATATTTATTAACACTTGCACGCAAATCATTCATAAACTAAACCATAAATAATATTAATGAAACAGCGCCCCCTGGGAAAACTATATCAGAATCGATTATGCAGTTCCAAAGGAACCTGTGAACACATAATACGTATTGTTTCTCAACTGTTTATTGACATGAATTGATGTGAATTTTATTTGATCAATTCAGTGTAATTTTCAGAAATTATATAATGTTTCAAGGGAAGGAATGGCTTCTTTGGATTATTATTATCAGCGATATTTCAAGAGTTATACCATCAATATTTTACTGCTGGTGCCCCTGGCTTCGCCCACCATTATTCATTGACTCCAGGATTTTTAAGAAATTTACACTGGTAGATTATTAAAAATGTTTGTGGTTCAGAGCTATGAACATTGTAAGTAAAAATAAAATTAGAATATTTGTTCATTGTGTTCATGTCACTTAGGCCTTATATAGTAAAGAAACGGTTTTCCTAATTTTGTAGTCGTCATGAAAGTTTAGACTGCGAGAAACGAACATCACCGAGTATACCCGATTAACTCACGAAGCGGGTGAGCGAGCAAGCACGCTATTTAGGGCCTTTGAATTGTATAAGAGTAGATTATCTCAGATTAATTAAATAAATCGAAAATCGAACATCTCGAATTTTCAATGTATAATATTATACACAAACTACATAATATCATAATATTACGAACGTCATTTGAACTTAAATTCTTGATGAAATAAACGAAATTAAACTGAAGCCATCAATAACAATTAACTCTCCAGGTAAATGAAAATTAATAGTGATAAAAAAATTAAAATATAAAGATAAACTTTTTTTTAATTCACCAAACAGGCTACTTCGTCTGCTCTGATGGATGACATTACACTTTGACCCGATAACAAAATCTAACAATTGAGTTCTTTAGCAATTTCTATATAACTTACTCAGTCGAGTTAAAAATACAAGAAATAAGGTTACCCATGATATATTTTGTTCAGATTTAGAACATTTATAAGGGAGTTTTTTTTAATAATCTATGAGTTTTATGAAATCCAGTGATTCATCCCACAGCTCTCCCTATGATGGAAAAGTGATGTGGTGACATAAACAGTTTTCTGGATACGCTACAGTGCTATACTAAATTGTCGTGTGTACATTTGTTTGAAGAAACAAATGACACACATTTATCACGATTATTAACCATTATAATTACCCTCAACCGATGTCTTAATCTATGATTTTTAACTTCTAAAACCATAGGTTTTATTTATTTTGTTTGTTTGTTGTGATTAATATTAAGAACGTTTGTAAACTGCTCCTTAGATTTGTAACCGTTCCGGTGTGCCGGAATTTTTCCCTGCAGAAGATCTTTGACAAGTCTGTAAGTCTACACATATGAGACTGTCGAATTTACGCACACTTAAAACACCAACGACTTTATTTGGAACCGAACCCTAGAACTTGGGAACAGAAAACTAGTGCTTGCAATCTGCTTACTCCACACAGGTCGTTCTTTCAAAACATAGGCCAAGTTAAAGGATTTCATTGAGAGGTTCATGCCTCCTCAGTAGGGTGGAACGAAAAATATCAACATTTTTATTTTTAATTTGTAATAGCGCGGAAAAGTTGCCTTTTGGTGTCGATAAGATAAATTTAAAATATGAAAAATATTGGAGTACGTCTTGAGGTGCCGCAAGGACGTTAAAAGTCTCATAAAAACACACTTTTTGGAATTTTTTCAAACACTTTTGCGAAACAATCAGCTTTTGATTTTTAATTTGTAATAGCGCGGAAAAGTTGCCTTTCGGTGTACATAAGATAAATATTTAAAATATGAAAAATATTGGAGTACGTCTTGAGGATGTTAAAGTTTCATAAAAACACACTTTTTGGAAATTTTTCAAAGAGTATTACGTATCTCGTTTATGAAATAAAAAGTTTCAAATAGGCGTTATAATATGAACAGAAAGATAAAAACAGTTTTACTATTGCATTGGCAGTAAAGTAAGTAAAGTAAAATAAAGGAAGTAAATTTTACAATAAAGTTATTTCAGAATAGCACGTTTCACTAATAGAGGAACCAGGCTCAAAGTTTTTGGGTCACGTAGCACCTAAATCTGGCACCGGAAAAGACAAAGCAGACAGTATACTAGAATTTCTTGAAGATAAAGAACACAACAAACAACTTTTACTGCTATTGGGTGTGATGGAACCGTTGTAAACACTGGACATACAAATGGTGTGATTTGTTTGATTGAAAAGAAAATAGGAAGACCTTTACAATGGTTAATTTGTTTGTTCCATGGTAATGAGCTACCATTGCGACATCTTTTTTGTCGTTTAGATGGTAAAACGAAGGGACCCGATGAGTTTAAAGGAAAAATAGGTCAGCAGCTAGAAAACTGGGCTAAACTGCCTGTGGTTACTTTTTGCCAATTGAAAATAACCTTCCTCTTTTAGAGAACAAAAATGATTTAAGTACAGATCAAAAATATATATTGGATATGAGTATCACAGTATCAAGTGGAAATTGCTCACCAGATTTATCTTTAAGAAACCCTGGAAAATTTGCTCACTCCAGGTGGTTGACATTAGCCAACCGCGTGCTTAGATTGTACTGTGGCAACTGAAAATCCAATTGAAAATCTTAAGACTCTGGCTGAGTACACTGTAAAAGTGTATGCGCCTGTGTGGTTTAATATTAAGTGTGGTTCCATCACACCCAATAGCAGTAAAAGTTGTTTGTTGTGTTCTTTATCTTCAAGAAATTATAGTATACTGTCTGCTTTGTCTTTTCCGGTGCCAGATTTAGGTGCTACGTGACCTAAAAACTTTGAGTCTGGTTCCTTTATTAGTGAAACGTGCTCTTCTGAAATAACTTTATTGTAAAATTTACTTCCTTTATTTTACTTTACTTACTTTACTGCCAATGCAATAGTAAAACTGTTTTTATCTTTCTGTTCATATTATAACGCCTAAGCTTATTTGAAACTTTTTATTTCATAATCGAGGCACGTAAAAGTCTTTGAAAAATTTCCAAAAAGCGTGTTTTTATGAAACTTTATCGTCCTTGCGGCACCTGAAGACGTACTCCAATATTTTTCATATTTTTAATTTATCTTATCGACACCAAAAGGAAACTTTCCCGCGCTATTACAAATTTAAAATCAAAAGCTGATTGTTTCGCAAAAGTGTATGAAAAAAATCCAAAAAGTGTGTTTTTATGAAACTTTAACGTCCTTGCGGCACCTCAAGACGTAGGCTACTCCAATATTTTTCATATTTTAAATTTATCTTATCGACACGAAAAGGCAACTTTTCCGCGCTATTACAAATTAAAAATCAAAAGTTGATATTTTTCGTTCCACCCTACTCCTCAGGCCACAAATATCACAGCATAAATTACAGATGACCTAAGTTACACAAAAAGTCCAACACTTCACATATTAAATATTCACATATTAAATCACATATTATTCACACATTTAATATGTGATACATTTTTTAATCCTATGTGATATATTAATACATTTTATCAATGTATAAATGTGGATATAATTTTTTTTAATAAATTGCAAATGTAATGCTGTTCAGTGAAATATTTGAAACAACAAGTACCCAAGCAACTTCTGGTGAACACTGTATTTTACAGGGATAACTTCTTATGTGACTTTACTTTAAAATAAAGAATAGCTACAAAATCGTTATTTTTTTTAGTTCTCGCTATGAAACGTGAAATGTATGGGCCAAGAGGTTAAACGAATATTCTTACGATTATTATATAATTCATTAATCTGTTATTTTTACTGGCAGGCCTGCTAAAAACTCCCTCTACCACACACCTTGGGAAGGGGAATAATGAGAAGCAAGAGAAACCGAAGTATTGGGGAAAACTTGAGCTGCTGACGGTATGTGAATCAAAATCCTAGATGTATTGACCAGAAATCGAAATCCGGCACCCCAAGTGAAAACCAACGTCTGACATTCTGAACTACGACACAGACATTTCTTCATTAATATATGTATTTAAATAACGCTAAAATACATGAACGAACGGTAACTTTCCCGACAAATGTTAGGATAGGCTAAACAATTCTCGGGCTTTAATCCACTTCAAAGGCATTACTCCTATGCTATCGGCTCAACTCACACACTGAGTTGCCACGTTTTTCAGGAATTCCCCTACGACAGTGAAGAGGGTTTCAAAAGCTACCCAAATGTAGGTGTAAGAACCTATGGAGATGAAATTTTGTTACCTCATGGCCTATCTCCATAGGTTAAACGTAACGAACAGTCCCATGTGCCATGTGAGCGAGGGACATCAAACTGTGGGGCATCTAATTTACAGAATATAAAATTCTGGAAAATACAGGAAAATGTTTACCACGTTTACATGCGGGATTGAAATCTATCTTAATCCGATCCCAACTCAATAGTTCCCTGTTTACATGGAAAGTTCTGGGACTGTATTGAGATTTGTTGTACTGTTGGTTATGTATGGCTATTTGTGTGGCTAACATGTGTTAACAATTGCCGTGTTTATTCCGTGATTTAAAATATTAAAAAGTGTGTCATATTAATAATTTCTAGTCACCATAAACAAATTATGGCATAAAAGAGTAACATAACAATACTAATATTATAATGTGAGTGGGATTCCGTTCCTCCATTTGTAGAGGATCGGATCGAAAATTCGTTCCAGACTGAGTCCTCGTTTACATAACGACCTCAGTACGGGAACGGACAAAGATCGATCTCAATCCTGCATGTAAATGTATTGATTGAAATAGTAAATCGTGAATCAAAAGAGGAAAACAGTCAACCACCAATAGGGAGTTAACGATAGAATTCGCTGATTCTTTTTCTAGACATACCAATTCAATTGACTTCGCTCAACTTCAGTAATAATCATGTAATATTTTGTAAATACGGTAGGCCTACACATTTTAGGTTATGTTTTAGCAACAAATAATTTACCCCATTTTCTTTAATTAGTTAAAGGATAGGCCCTACTATTAAATATAAGTGATCCAACAAATTATTATCACTCGTTAGTAACGAAAGAATATGAAACTGAAATATGTAATATTACCTTGCAATGAATCATATGGGTAAGTAAAGAAAATAGATTACACCAGGAAAGTACAGACAAAAAAAATTCCAGATATTGAATACACTATAAATAATTATCATAACTGTAGGAATGAGTACTCACATGTGAAAATCTCAAGCTTCATTAAGTGTCTAAACAGATTAAAGATTCAATGAACACCTAATACATTTAATAAATCTCCAATAATATTCACTGTAATTTTACCTTGCACATGTAACCGCCACTGTCGCGATATTTCGCGATACTGGCCCTCAAATCGTTCACTCATCTGCAGTCGCATCTTAGAAAGTAGAACTTGCTAATTTCCTTTAAAAAAGACTACTTCCTATCTGAAGGCTGCAGTTCTAAGACGTCTTGGAATCCTTGAAGCACTCTTCAGTAAATGTCAATGATATGCTCTGTTTATTGACCTGTATGATACTTCCACCTGGCTATAGAAACTGTCCATGTAGCCAGGCGAATCGGTAAATTGAACTTGTAGTACTGATATTCCATTCTAACAATCACGATACACTTCAAATCAAATCAATATTTCATTGCATTGTATGCATGATGTGAGATTATCTGAAAAATACCTACATATTTGAGTACAGTATGTGACACATAGGCATGTAGTAATGTTTATTATTTTTATTATTATTATTATTATTATTATTATTATTATTTTACCGCTAATTTTGATGATACTTTTCCATATACTTTCTTAATGTTTAGTTTAACATTCAATCCCCTGCAGTGTAAATCATTATAAAATAATTACTGTTTAGAGTTTAAATTATTCTTCAAGGCCAAGACAATAACTACAACTACTGGTTTTTTACTTTCTCGCATATACGTAGTTTTGAGAAAGTAGTGTGATCATGACAAAAAATCGAAATCGAGACAACAGTGGGAAAACATGTTTCACGATGCGTAGGAACCGAATGAAGTGTTTTTGAAATACCGTCTATCTGTCTGTCCGTCGTCTGTCTGTGTTCAAGTACAGCATGTAAAAGGTTCGTTGTATTTACTTCATTTTTTGAACTAAGGACTTTTTCGGAATTTTATCAAACCGCCCAGAATTTAGTTTTTATAACTGAAATATTATGGGGACTTTATATTTAAACTTTGTCTTTAAATTTGACTTTTGAAAAAATGGCTCTAACGATTTTAATAAAAATACAAAGCTCAATTTCTATGACTAATAAAATGGCCATGTAAGTTTTTCTGTAAAAATTACTTAGGGGTGCTTTACTCTATCCATTTTCAATTTTTCTAGATTATCTCCATTACAGTAGGCGAAACATGAAAGTCTACCACACTAAAGTTATAGAGGAAATTAAAATGAATATCTTTTGTTAAACACATTTCTTTATAAAATTAATAGGTGTCAAGATAATTACGAAACAAATACGGCTTAAATTTGATTTTCAGAACAGACATTTTGATTAAAATAAGAATGATATTCTTTTGTTGCCTATAGTAACAAGGAAACTATCATCTACTTATTGTTGTGAAACTTATTTTACCTCAGTCGTAATAAACACACCAAAATTAATTAGAGCGAGGTGGTATAGGCTAATAGGGAACAGGTCCTGGGTTCAAATCAAACCTCGGGGCCGACCAAATTTACCAGCTGGATCTTGTAATAACTCATTCGTGCAGCATTTGTTTCTATTGTTCGGCGATATCACAATATATCCTGCATTTTTGTCTTTGAAATTGAGGAAACCTTGCAAACCTCAAGTTAAGTTGGCTGAACACAGGTTTGAGATTTGAACAAAGGACGTCTTACCTCTGCCACCTCATTCTTATTGGATTTTTGACGTGTCCATTATGAGACAGGTATAGGCCTACTGTATTTTACAGCTATAAATAAATCAATTGCACTACGGCTTATCCCAGTTTCTAGTCAGAGTGTTACATAATCTGATAAATCACAATACGATCGTAAGATGAATCGCACGATATTTATAGAACTCTGTTATAGGCCTACCGATCTGGAGCAATGAATATATTATCATCTATGTATTTTAGAAATATTTTCGACTAGCACAATTCGTCTGTGAACAAAGCGTAAGCAGTTTCTTCTTACTAGTTATTCTACATTAAACTAAATCAACTGACAATTCCACTTGATGTGTTACTTCTCAGGATAATTATATAGTTACCACAGATTAATACTCGTATTTTTTCCTCTTTCACATACATTAACACAGGTGTTTGACCCTAGTGCTATCTAGCGGTGTCAAACTAAAAGTAACATCAGGAATTGTTTGAGTCTAGCATTATTTATAGACGTTTTAACAGTGTATAGGAGGTTATTATTGTCCTTCGATGCATTTAGAACGTTTGGGTATAGGCCTACCAATAAACCATTGTAACTATCGATGTGAATCTCTTTCTATTGTTTTGATATGTGTTCTATTTTGCATTTCCGGTTGCGGAAACAAAATCCCAATTAAATTTGGCAGGCCAAGTATTTTGGACCCAAATGCAAACGCGCGAACTTTCTGGGTTTGAATTTGTTGTAGGACTAATTTCGTGGCCTGCGAGACTTGCCAGAAACTGGTTTGCTACTGCTAAGTTACAATTTATCAAAGACTGAAACTACATTCAGATAAGGCAAAGGAAGAAGCTACCAATAATTGTATTTCTCTGTGTTTTCACAACCTTTGCGATTAATTCAATTAAGACAATTTTATTTGATCAATCGATCTTTCCTAACCCCCATATCTATAGTCCCCTGCCAGGTAAGCATGCTCAGCTACTTGACTGGCAAGCGATTGATAGTGGCCTGCTAGCTGGCAAACCCCTCCCCTGGTAAATCAGACGATCTCCCAGAACTGTCAACAACACGCTTTCCACCTGCAAGCCACGAGGCACGAACTGACTTCCGCGTCAACATGGTCGACATGCTGGAGTTTGTGAACTTTGTGAGAGATCAGGACGAGGAAGCGAAAAGAAGGTTGCTGAAGCGATAAGCGAGGGACATGGAGGATCCTTTTCACAAATATAGAGATCGCGAATTTAAGGTGCAATTCCGATTTGAAATGAAAAAGAAACAGTGAATTGATGCAGACCGGTTCCTGCTGGCCCCTCCCCCTGCCTTGAACACGTGACGTTTCCAACTATCTTTGCCGAAGGCGTTCTTAGCAGACAAAGATGTTCGGCGCGGCCATCTTAACATAATACAATTGCCAACTTACACTTTGAATAATACAATGTTCTTATGCTTAAAACTATTAAGATAACACTAGATGATTTTGTTCATAAAATGTTTAGCATTCCTTATAAATGTTCTTAAAAAATACAACTAGCGAAAATTTATACTGACTATTTCCCCTATCATATTGGTCAGTAAGATGTAGCCGAGTAAACTTGACGTCATGTGTCTACACGGTTGTCATATAGCTGCCTATTGTTGCAAGATCCGAATCCCTGCCGGAACCTCTGCTGGCAGGGCTTTCTCAATATCGTACTTCAAGGGGTCTGCCAGCTGGGTGTGGGTAAGCTGCCATCCCTGGCAATGCTTTATAAATCCGACCCTATCAGTTTCTTCGTATTTCCTACCTGTGATAATTTCCCCGCCTTTCGTCTTGCCAGAGACTTTTTAAAAATTCTGTTCTGTAAATTTAGTGGTTGTAACTGTTTTATTCTTTTTCATTGTTAACTAAACGATGTACTCATATGCATTTAAATGAATAGTATGGTATAATTATTGTTTATATTAATTTGAAATAGATCCAATTTAATTTGTATGATCAGAGGATAAATACATTGATTTATATTTATTTCTTTTAGTCCCAGTTAATTCCAATCTTATTTTCTTAGTTTTTGGCCATAATTTTGTGACTTTTATTTTTGGGGCTACTGTAGCTGATACTGCGATTTTGCGATTAACCTTCGTGTAGTCACGCGATCTGTCGGTTGCCTACGAACGATCATACGATGCTGCCAACACCATTATTCGTCCGCCAAACTCTTTCAACTTTGAAAGTTTCGCGCTGTCATATATGGCAAAAAAAAAAAAAAAAAAAAAAAAAAAATTGTCTCTATCATTTAATTCTTTCTGTGCTTAGATTTTAACATGTGTATGCGAGAAACTTTGCGCAACATATTTTTCACAATTTATTTGCCTGCGTTTCATCACCATAATAATCATCATTGTTATTAAGTTATTAATTTATCAATGACTGATAAATATATTTCTGAATTATTAACTCCATCTGGCACCTTGTTTTATCAGTTTATCTGATGTATTATTATTATTATTATTATCGTCATCATTATTAATTGCCAGAATGGTACTTTATAATATTGTGTGGGGGACGGGAAAATGTCTGTGATATTGAGGGTTTATGGAATTTCTTTAACGTCACTTACAGTCTAAAATAAGTGGAAGTTATTTATAGACTCATAGTAGTAACTAGCTAGCTGCGTATCCAAAATGGCGGCCAACCGACGCCGCCCCCGACGCCGCCCCCGGTGTAGAGTCACGTATAGGTGAAACGTGACGATTCGAAAAAGCGAAAGGCGCCCGTTCGTCCTGTGCTAATGCCCACCCGCCCCCAAGCCCCCGTAAAGAGCTATGCCCCAAAAACAAAACCGACGCCGCCCCCGACGCCGCCCCCCAAACCCCCGTACTCTGGTCCTATATGACATGATGGGATTCGACTCGAACAAAGCAGACGTGGGCAATAAGCCCGTGCTACCCCTACCCCAATCTGACCCACTTCGAAAACCGACGCCTGCCCCCCCAGAGGGCTGGTTACAACCCCCCACCAGATACGAGGCCTGGGGCAGAGGTTATAATGCAAATGCCCTCTAAAAAACACGTTCCTATGTTATTCATATCCTTTAGTTACAACCCAATGATAACATATGTATTGTCCTTCGTTTATACCCTTAGGCCCTATGGCTAGATAGTGTAATATTGCGCAAGGGCACATGAATACCATTACCTAGTTATGGAAAGATAAAATAGGTTTATACTTACATAACCAATTCTTCTTCCTTTCAGCATCCTTTCTTCTTCTTCCAGATGAACACTGTTACTATTACTATCAACTAAGTGAAAATGACCATGTAAGGAATAGGAAATGGTTAAGGTTATAGTTTCATTTCAGAACGTCACAACCCTATTCTGTATAATAAGGTTGTCACGTTCCTATGAAATAATGTGTATATACAAATGGCTTCACAGTAATAGAGCTGGATGATTTATTTCATCGGTAACCATGTCTAATAAAGACAGAATATCACAACTTGCAGGAACACTTTGTTTGTTGTTTATATAGTTAAACACTTCGCTTTGCATGAGAACATATTTAGTCATAATGTCATTGATTATGTTAGAATTCATCACAAGGAACGTAATGTCAGTATTACGTAAAACAATGCGAGCACTATCGTATTGCATCATACAATCTTTCAAGTCTTTACATGTCTGTAATTTGAAAGAGTCTTCTTTAAACAGATAAGGTTTAGAATAACACATATTTTCACACATTTTAGGTAAATGTAACAAGAACGAAGACAGTAGGTATGGCGACAAAATAACACAAGCACCGTTTGAAGTTCCAATCTCGGCACACCCAATATAATCCATAAAGGAGTAGAATCCAAAACTGATGTACCTGTCCTTTCTGCCGTTGAGGAAATAGGTCCTGCGTGCTAATACCAAAGGAGCAACTCTCGTTGTTGGTGTCACAGCTTCCTTCACCACCACCACCTTGTCGACCTTTTTCTGTTTCTTTACAGAGCCTGATGGAACCTGAAACAACAAACAAACAATACTCGTAAGAAATCTATTTTCATACAGAGTTTAATGATGAAACCTGAAACAAACAACACGTGTAAGAAATCTAGAGTAAAGAATATATAATACATACCTTTTTACATTTGGTCTTGCTCTTGCTCATCTCTGACGAAGACATCTCGAATGGATCTAGGATGAAGAGAACCTCTCGTTCCAGACACTGCAGCGAAACTGAGCTAGTTCTAGGTAATCGGGCTGCTTTCATTCTGAAATCAATAAGTACAGGTTGTAACATGTGTGTAAACAACTTTCTAATCTGGAAATAAAACCCTGTTGTTGTTGTGTTAAATACTTACATTGCATATCACCTGGAAAACATCTCTGGCCTCCTCCTTTCCTCGTCCCACACAGAGATCCAAGGACATAGTGGAAGATGCGGACGATCTCTATGTCAGGTGATGTAGTAAACATGTTTACAAACTCTTGCATCATCCAGCCTTCATTCATAAAGTATGTGAACAAGCAGACATAATGTCCACATACATCGGTTGTCAGTCCTTGTAGTCTTCGAGTGTTGTATAGCCATTGAATTGAGTTTTGATTTATAAATTTAGATATCCCAGGAATGATGGGTGGTAGTCCATAAGAATCAAAGTAGTAGGCAAAATTTTGATTTTTGAAAAACACGGCAACCCAATGAGAACCAGGTGACGAATGAGGATCAAAGTTAATGATATATATCTTAGGTTTATGCGTTACAACACTAGGTAACATATCGCTAGGGTAAACCCCATCGAATGTTTGTACATGACGTAATGCATGGTTTATTTGATTACTGTTCATGATTCTAAAAGTCCGTAATTACCTTTCTATCTTTAGTGATTTCTATACAATTATCGTATTCTGAGTAGAGGATACAAGTGATGGCTTGATCTAAAGCCTTATCGAACTTTGCTTCTAATCTAATGTTCCCGCTAGAGGGCAAGCTTCTATGACCATGCGATGCAGAAACATCAGGCGTAAGATCATACATCAGTGTAAAATACCCATTTATATACATGTCGTGAGTGATTAGCATCCCGCTATTGCTATGATGGATCCCCGAACCTTTAAAAAGTGTATCGTAAGCTAGAGTAGTAGTCTTTTCATGATCTGTGGAAATGTGTAACCCCTCCGATGGAACCTGTTGACCGTTGACATACAAAGCAAAAGAACTCAAAGCAAAATGTCGAAACTCGTAGGGATTGGACTCCACTGTGCCGGAGAAAGAAGAATTTTTCACCATCGAGAATAGAAGACGCTTAGGTAGAGTACCAATGTATGCGTTATCTATAGAAATAGAACTAGCGCCTGAACTAAACGTAAAGGTTTTCAAATCCACCAGCGTTCCTACTAACCTAAAAACTCTACTCGATCCTCGTGAAAATGGAAAGGGTTTAGGATATAAATGCATGCATATATCCTATTTAATGTCATAGAAATCCGCCACCTAATTATATGGTTAGTTTGTTATTTTATTAAGAAAATCAATAATGTGCCATCATAGCCCTGTTGGGTGCAAAACTTTTTATAATACATTTGAAGTTATAGTAACAGTCATATCAGATTCAATGATACAATTGTAAAACTATCGTAAACTATTCTTCTATGCCAGTGCCCTTGAACTATTTTTAATAATATTACTACAGTATTTAACAAAGTAATAAATACCTTCTATTTCTCTGAAAAATATTATTTCATAAACTAAAAATATGTTTTTATTTCAATTAACGGCCTCTTTACGGCTCCAGTGTTGCCTCCCCCTTAGGTACGTCACTGTGTATAGATGTATGAATTAACTTAACCTTACACTTCACTTCAGTTTCTAGACGAAGAAGTAGTTATTTATTTATTCAAAGATAGGTTATACGCCTTTGAATTCCGAAATCTTCCTTTATAAATTAGAATAACATTACCTTCTCCACTGTTTATAGCGCAATCTCACTATTGTCAAACACATCTGTATATGTAGCAGTATGTATCCTCCATATCTGGTTTCATTTATAGATGCATATAAAATAGCGTAACTCTTGTTCTGTTCGAGGTCGGAAATATTGACACATCAAGGGATTAATGAGTTAGAATGTACTTCCATACTAGAGATACCATCTTTAAACAAGAACGAAGTCTAATTATCCACTAATTTATTAACAATAATAAACCTACCACACATAGGTTTTAAGGAATTTGGCATAAAATACGGTAGATGTAGTCTTACGTTGTTAGTTTAAAATCAGAAGATGATGATGATAAGGGTAGAAGGATTACATAATTAACAAAAACTCCTAAATACATGTCTTTATACAATACTCTCCGAGCAAAACTATGACGTAGGTTTGGTATCTGGGTTTTTTCCATTAGGATGATGTAACAAAGACCTTGAGATATCGTTAAGTAGGTAAACAAGTAAGACGAACACAGCAAAAATACGTTACATACCTTTAAAAAAAATCATTTCAACATCTACTATAAATAGATACACCTTGCTTTCTCTTCACAGTCTTGCATACCGCATTCTACAGATAAGGTGAGTGATAGTGTGTGTTTTTTAATTAGCATATATTACACTGTAACATACACGATTATTTCTACTTTGTTTCTTATTTTACAGATTCAATATTTGTAGTGTTGTAAAAGATTTGAAAATAGAAATGTCTGCCCCTGTGTATACTATCTCGTCGGAATCAGAAAACGAGATGGACACTATTACGATAAGCGACTCCGAACCTGAGATTTACACAGTGTCAAGTTCGGAATCGGATACCGCTATAGAAACTGTCACGTTGTCAGATTCCGACGTAGCCGAATCCGATGATGATGAACTAGCTTCAGCCAATGAATTAGATGTATTGGATGAAAACGAGGAGGAACATGTACCTGTAGCGTCGACGTCACGTAATACTGGCGAAAACGCTATGGGAAACGTTCCTACCTTGTTTTCAATCCTTGAAAGTAGTCGTAAAGACTATAAGCGATTTAATGCCGTTGGTCTGCAGCTAGTCATACAACTCAAAGAACCAGGTGCTAATGCAGGACCCAACCCATTTGAACGTTCCCTTAAACAGGCAATAGACCATGCTTTGGTAGAAGCGAGAGACCATGATATGGTTGGTATTTCTATTTCCAACCAGGAAAACGAAATGGATAAGCCCATAGGTCTCTCGTACAGGCGTAAAGACCAAGTCAGTCTGGAAGTCATTAGCAGTGTCGTACAGAAAGTATGCCAATCGAACGCCCGCTTTAATGCCACCGACCGTTTGCGTCTGGTTGTGGACATTGTCCATATGCCAAACGGAAACGGGCGAGATAGGGGTATACCCACGAAGGGGCGTACGATTGGCGTACTTGCCCATTTGAAGACAAGCGTAGTCTTCGTGAAAGCAATCGTGAACTGTTTAGCATTTGCAATAGTAATCGCTATTGCTAGATTTGGTGAACGTAAAATTTATAGATCATATATCATTCACAACATGACAAGCAAAAAACTTAAAGCAGAAGTGGATAAGTTGATCCGAGATTCGGGTGTCGATCTCTCGCAAGGGGGAGGTATCCCTGAGCTGGAGAAGATTCAGGCATATCTTAAGGATTCATATAGACTAATTGTGTATAGCGGTTTAAATCTTGACTCTACTATTTACGACGGTGGTAATGTAGGCAAACAAATAATTTATTTACTATACGATCCCGACACCTTACATTACCATACCATAATAAACCTGACCGGTGCAATGGCTAAGCGTTTCATTTGTCAAGGATGTCATAATGGGTTCCGTAACGGTGCACAGCATTCCTGCCATTACGTCTGCTTTTGCTGTAGATCCGTACCTCCTTGCGACCCTACCAAGGACGTGGTGATTTGTAATGAATGCCGTAGAGATTTCCGTGGACAGGCATGTTTCGATAATCATAAGCGCACCAAAATTCAAGGGCGCACTGTATGCATGGGTCTGCAGAAATGTTTAGACTGTGGAAAGTTTAAAACATTTCAGCAGAAACATGAATGCTTCAAAATTTATTGTAGCGTATGTAAGAGTTTTCAAGCAGAGACAGGACACGATTGTTACATGGCGCCTCTGAAAGAGACTAGGAGTTCAAACAGGGTGATGTATGTCCAGTACGATGCGGAGACAACACAAGATACTCGTATTAAAGACAATACCTTTCTACACGTCCCTAATCTGATTTGTGCACAACAGTCTTGCTCTCTCTGTGAGACGTCCAAGGACGAAGAGTGTGCAAGATGCGGAAAACGCAGTCATTCCTTCTGGGGAGATCCCGTCCGGGGTTTCATGGACTATCTGAGAGTGGACAGACCTTTCGATAAGATTATCGTCATTGCACATAATGCAAGAGCGTTCGACCTCCAATTCATTTTAGAGTACGCCATTAGGCAAAGGTGGGTTCCCGACTTGGTTATGTCTGGGTGCAAGATTCTTTGCATGAAGCTCGAGCATCTCGTCTTTCTAGACAGCTTGAACTTCATTCCGCTGCCTCTGCGTAGTTTCCCCAAGACCTTTGATCTCAAAGATGCCGTTAAGGGGTATTTTCCTCATCTTCATAACACGGCCGAGAACTTGGACAAGGTCTATCCCCGTCATCCCGATCGAGAGCTATACGGGCCCGATACCATGTCTGTGAAAGACAGAGAGGCATTTATGACATGGTACGAGACCGTTAAGGATCTTCCTTTCAATACACGTGTAGAGCTCGAGAGGTATTGCCAGGCCGATGTTACGGTGTTGAGAGAAGCCTGCACTCTCTTTAAATCCCTTTTCAAACAGATTGCCAACATAGATATTTTCCTTGAGGCAATCACTATTGCATCGGCCTGTAATAGAATCTTTAGATTGATGTTTCTTCAACCTCAGACCATTGGCATTGCTCCCTCCTGCGGCTATAGAAAAGCAGACAGGCATTCCCGTAAATCGTTGATGTGGCTTATCCACGAAGCCCGGGAGAGGAACGTCGTCATACGTCATGCAGGTAACGGACGCGAGGTACGGCTTCCCGAACTTCCCCAATGGAAGGTGGACGGTTTCTGCGAAGAAACAGGTGAGGTTTTCGAGTTTCTCGGCTGCTATTATCACGGCTGTCTCTGTCAGCCAAACAGAGACGTACCCGTGATGGATTCTTTAGAATCCCTTGCCGAGAGGTACGAAAACACCATGGGCCGATTGAACATGATCCGATCAAAGGGTTATACCGTCCACGTGATGTGGGAATGCAAGTTCGACGTTGTTCTCGAACGCCTCCCCGCACTCAGAGACGATCCTTTGATCGGAGATGCCCCGTTGGTCCTTAGGGACTCTGTCTACGGAGGACGTACCGAAGCCATGCGTCTCTACCATAAGGCGGATGTGACGAAAAACGAAAAAATCCTGTACAGCGATATCATGTCTTTATATCCATCCGTATGTAAATATAACAAGTTTCCTGTAGGTCACCCCACTGTTCACGTTAGTGACCAGTGTACAGATACGGCTGGCATGTTGAAGAAGGAGGGCCTCGTAAAATGTACTGTCCTGCCACCGCAAGGGCTCTACCATCCCGTTTTACCTTTCAGGTGGAATGGTAGGCTCTTGTTTCCCCTTTGCCACACATGTGTTATGACTATGGAACAAGGTAGCTGCAAACATGCGAAAGAGGAAGAGAGAGTTCTCACCGGTACCTGGGTTGTGGACGAAGTGAGATTAGCTGTAGCAAAAGGATATAGAGTGATTGAAATCCACGAATTTCTCGAGTACGGTGTTACGCAGTACTCGCGTGAAACCCATGAGGGAGGGTTATTCGTTGATTATATCAATCTATTTTTGAAGATTAAGACGGAATCCAGCGGATACCCTGCTTGGGTGAAAACCGAGGCCCAGAAACAGGAATATATCGATTTGTTTTATAAACACGAAGGTGTAAAGCTAGACCCCCAACAAATCGTTAAGAACGCTGGTAAAAGAACCTTAAGCAAGCTTTGTTTGAATTCTTTCTGGGGTAAGCTCATTGAAGATCCAAACAGGAGCAAAACAAAGCTTATTAAAGAACCAAAAGAGCTGTACAGGTTCCTCACGACACCGGGAATAGAAATTCAAAGACTGCTTTTTGCTAATGATGAAGTCGTGTGGGTTAATTGGATCGCTATAGATGAAGAACAGGTCTCTCTTCCTCATACTAGTGTCGTTCACGGTGCCTATGTAACAACGGGTGGTAGAATGGCCCTTTATGGCTACCTGGACAATCTGCAACGTAGAGCCTTGTACTGCGACACGGACAGCGTAATATACACACAGACAGATGATGACGCTAAAAGGTACACCGTTCCCTTAGGTGATTATTTAGGCGACATGACTAGTGAATTGATAGACTATGGGGAGGACGCTTACATTTCAGAATTTGCTAGCGGGGGTCCTAAAAACTATGGGTTTAAAGTTACTGTTCCTAGTAATGACACTGCATCCACCTCTGTATGTAAAGTCAGAGGTATCACTCTTAATTATAAAACGTTGAAGGATGTCAACTTCGACGCCATTAAAACCATGGTTTTAAATGGTGATCCTACAGCGACTATCTCTGTGAGAACGGAGAAGAAGATTAAGAGAAAGCCCGGCCCACAGATCATCTCTGAACCCGAGGATAAGACATACCGACTCTGTTTTCGAAAAAGACGCAGAGTCGGCGGAGGGTATGATTCCATGCCCTTCGGGTATAAATAGGGAAGGGACGACAACACCGGCTCAGTATGGACTCGTCCTCGTCTTTGGAGTGTATAGCTATTGCTTGGATGGACCTTCACCTATGATTAAATATTGTTATGGTTGTAATTCAATTTGACCACCCTTTCTCTTTGATAGTTTCAGGGCCATCTTTTTCAGGGAAAACAACATTCTGTGTTAAGCTTATTAATAATTTGCAACAATTGTGTAACGTGACTAAGTACGAAAGTATTCTGTGGTGTTTTAGTGAAAGTAACGCTGTGCCTCCCCAGACAAAATTCAATACTAAGGTGACGTACCACGAAGGTCTTCCTGACTTTAAACAAGAACAATGCACTAAACCAAGACTCGTTATTTTAGACGATTTGCTAGACAAAGCTTATTCGACAGAAGTGAGTTCGTTATTTACAAAAGGCTGCCATCATAGAAACATTTCGGTTATTCTCATAACGCAAAACCTGTTTCACCAGTCTGCTCACAGCAGAGACATCTCTTTGAACACAAAGTATATGGTGTTGTTTAGAAACCTGAGAGATAAAAATCAAATTACTTTTCTAGCAAGACAGGTGTATCCCGAAGATTGGAGGTCTTTCTACAGAGCTTTCCTAGACGCAACAAAGAAACCTCACGGGTATTTACTGATAGACTTTTGTCAACGAACCAACGATTTACTTAGATTTAGAACTAAAATATTTCCCTCGGAAGTTACAAAGGTTTACGTCCCTGTAAAGGATGAAAAGGATAAAATCCAATTACCATATGTTACAAGTTCTTAAAAAGGCAACTCCCAAGGTACGAAACGTTATTCTAAAAAGTGCAAACAAAGATCTGATACTTGCTATTATAGAATGTGTTCTTAATGTTTTGAACGGTCAGTGTAAATTATCTACGTGTTCTAAACGTAAACTGTTTAAACATAAACATTCCTTAAGACATCTTGTAGATAGGAACGTATCCTTGTCAAGGAAAAGAAAAACTTTGGTACAGAAAGGAGGATTCTTAATTCCTCTCTTGTCCTCCGTGTTATCCGTCTTGGGATCATTAACATAATGTTACAGAAAATGTTTCTGGTTAGTGCTAAAGAGTACAAGCGTTTAAAACGTTGTGTAGAAGGTTCAAACCCGGCAGTTGATGTTACGGATCCTTTCAAAGAGTTGGCTAAAATACGCGAGAGTGAGGATCCTATAGTTAAGAGGAAACAGAACAGAATACTTGAACAGGAAGTAGCTGAATCGAGGAAAAGAGGCATTCCCACATCACGTGGACGGTATAACCCTTTGATCGGATCATGTCCAATCGGCCCATGGTGTTTTCGTACCTCTCGGCAAGGGATTCTAAAGAATCCATCACGGGTACGTCTCTGTTTGGCTGACAGAGACAGCCGTGATAATAGCAGCCTAGAAACTCGAAAACCTCTCCTGTTTCTTCGCAGAAACCGTCCACCTTCCATTGGGGAAGTTCGGGAAGCCGTACCTCGCGTCCATTACCTGCATGACGTATGACGACGTTCCTCTCCCGGGCTTCGTGGATAAGCCACATCAACGATTTACGGGAATGCCTGTCTGCTTTTCTATAGCCGCAGGAGGGAGCAATGCCAATGGTCTGAGGCTGAAGAAACATCAATCTAAAGATTCTATTACAGGCCGATGCAATAGTGATTGCCTCAAGGAAAATCTCAATGTTGGCAATCTGTTTGAAAAGGGATTTAAAGAGAGTGCAGGCTTCTCTCAACACCGTAACATCGGCCTGGCAATACCTCTCGAGCTCTACACGTGTATTGAATGGAAGATCCTTAACGGTCTCGTACCATGTCATAAATGCCTCTCTGTCTTTCACAGACATGGTATCGGGCCCGTAAAGCTCTCGATCGGGATGACGGGGATAGACCTTGTCCAAGTTCTCGGCCTTGTTATGAAGATGAGGAAAATACCCCTTAACGGCATCTTTGAGATCAAAGGTCTTGGGGAAACTACGCAGAGGCAGCGGAATGAAGTTCAAGCTGTCTAGAAAGACGAGATGCTCGAGCTTCATGCAAAGAATCTTGCACCCAGACATAACCAAGTCGGGAACCCACTTTTGCCTAATGGCGTACTCTAGAATGAATTGGAGGTCGAACGCTCTTGCATTGTGAGCAATGACGATAATCTTATCGAAAGGTCTATCCACTCTCAGATAGTCCATGAAACCCCGGACGGGATCTCCCCAGAAGGAATGACTGCGTTTTCCGCATCTTGCACACTCTTCGTCCTTGGACGTCTCACAGAGAGAGCAAGACTGTTGTGCACAAATCAGATTAGGGACGTGTAGAAAGGTATTGTCTTTAATACGAGTATCTTGTGTTGTCTCCGCATCGTACTGGACATACATCACCCTGTTTGAACTCCTAGTCTCTTTCAGAGGCGCCATGTAACAATCGTGTCCTGTCTCTGCTTGAAAACTCTTACATACGCTACAATAAATTTTGAAGCATTCATGTTTCTGCTGAAATGTTTTAAACTTTCCACAGTCTAAACATTTCTGCAGACCCATGCATACAGTGCGCCCTTGAATCTTGGTGCGCTTATGATTATCGAAACATGCCTGTCCGCGGAAGTCTCTACGGCATTCATTACAAATCACCACGTCCTTGGTAGGGTCGCAAGGAGGTACGGATCTACAGCAAAAGCAGACGTAATGGCAGGAATGCTGTGCACCGTTACGGAACCCATTATGACATCCTTGACAAATGAAACGCTTAGCCATTGCACCGGTCAGGTTTATTATGGTATGGTAATGTAAGGTGTCGGGATCGTACAGTAAATAAATTATTTGTTTGCCTACATTACCACCGTCGTAAATAATAGAGTCAAGATTAAATCCGCTATACACAACTAGTCTATATGTATCCTTTAGATAGGCCTGAATCTTCTCCAACTCAGGGATACCTCCCCCTTGCGAGAGATCGACACCCGAATCTCGGATCAACTTATCCACCTCTGCTTTAAGTTTTTTGTTTGTCATGTTGTTAATGATATATGATCTATAAATCTTACGTTCACCAAATCTAGCAATAGCGATTACTATTGCAAATGCTAAACAGTTCACGATTGCCTGTACGAAAACTACGCTTCTCTTCAAATGGGCAAGTACGCCAATCGTACGCCCCTTCGTGGGTATACCCCTATCTCGCCCGTTTCCGTTTGGCATATGGACAATGTCCACAACCAGACGCAAACGGTCGGTGGCATTAAAGCGGGCGTTCGATTGGCATACTTTCTGTACGACGCTGCTAATGACTTCCAGACTGACTTGGTCTTTACGCCTGTACGAGAGACCTATTGGCTTATCCATTTCGTTTTCCTGGTTGGAAATAGAAATACCAACCATATCATTGTCTCTCGCTTCTACCAAAGCATGGTCTATTGCCTGTTTAAGGGAACGTTCAAATGGGTTGGGTCCTGCATTAGCACCTGGTTCTTTGAGCTGTATGACTAGCTGCAGACCAACGGAATTAAATCGCTTATAGTCTTTACGACTACTTTCAAGGATTGAAAACAAGGTAGGGACATTTCCCGTAGCGTTTTCGCCAGTATTACGTGACGTCGACGCTACAGGTACATGTTCCTCCTCGTTTTCATTCAACACATCTAATTCATTGGCTGAAGCTAGTTCATCATCATCGGATTCGGCTACGTCGGAATCTGACAACGTGACAGTTTCTATAGCGGTATCCGATTCCGAACTTGACACTGTGTAAATCTCAGGTTCGGAGTCGCTTATCGTAATAGTGTCCATCTCGTTTTCTGATTCCGACGAGATAGTATACACAGGGGCAGACATTTCTATTTTCAAATCTTTTACAACACTACAAATATAGAATCTGTAAAATAAGAAACAAAGTAGAAATAATCGTGTATGTTACAGTGTAATATATGCTAATTAAAAAACACACACTATCACTCACCTTATCTGTAGAAAGCGTTATGCAAGACTGTGAAGAGAAAGCAAGGTGGAGTCTATTTATAGTAGATGTTGAAATGATTTTTTTAAAGGTATGTAACGTATTTTTGCTGTGTTCGTCTTACTTGTTTACCTACTTAACGATATCTCAAGGTCTTTGCTACATCATTCTAATGGGAAAAACCCAGATACCAAACCTACGTCATAGTGTTGCTCGGAGAGTATTGTATAAAGACATGTATTTAGGAGTTTTTGTTAATTATGTAATCCTTCTACCCTTATCATCATCATCTTCTGATTTTAAACTAACAACGTAAGACTACATCTACCGTATTTTATGCCAAATTCCTTAAAACCTATGTGTGGTAGGTTTATTATTGTTAATAAATTAGTGGATAATTAGACTTCGTTCTTGTTTAAAGATGGTATCTCTAGTATGGAAGTACATTCTAACTCATTAATCCCTTGATGTGTCAATATTTCCGACCTCGAACAGAACAAGAGTTACGCTATTTTATATGCATCTATAAATGAAACCAGATATGGAGGATACATACTGCTACATATACAGATGTGTTTGACAATAGTGAGATTGCGCTATAAACAGTGGAGAAGGTAATGTTATTCTAATTTATAAAGGAAGATTTCGGAATTCAAAGGCGTATAACCTATCTTTGAATAAATAAATAACTACTTCTTCGTCTAGAAACTGAAGTGAAGTGTAAGGTTAAGTTAATTCATACATCTATACACAGTGACGTACCTAAGGGGGAGGCAACACTGGAGCCGTAAAGAGGCCGTTAATTGAAATAAAAACATATTTTTAGTTTATGAAATAATATTTTTCAGAGAAATAGAAGGTATTTATTACTTTGTTAAATACTGTAGTAATATTATTAAAAATAGTTCAAGGGCACTGGCATAGAAGAATAGTTTACGATAGTTTTACAATTGTATCATTGAATCTGATATGACTGTTACTATAACTTCAAATGTATTATAAAAAGTTTTGCACCCAACAGGGCTATGATGGCACATTATTGATTTTCTTAATAAAATAACAAACTAACCATATAATTAGGTGGCGGATTTCTATGACATTAAATAGGATATATGCATGCATTTATATCCTAAACCCTTTCCATTTTCACGAGGATCGAGTAGAGTTTTTAGGTTAGTAGGAACGCTGGTGGATTTGAAAACCTTTACGTTTAGTTCAGGCGCTAGTTCTATTTCTATAGATAACGCATACATTGGTACTCTACCTAAGCGTCTTCTATTCTCGATGGTGAAAAATTCTTCTTTCTCCGGCACAGTGGAGTCCAATCCCTACGAGTTTCGACATTTTGCTTTGAGTTCTTTTGCTTTGTATGTCAACGGTCAACAGGTTCCATCGGAGGGGTTACACATTTCCACAGATCATGAAAAGACTACTACTCTAGCTTACGATACACTTTTTAAAGGTTCGGGGATCCATCATAGCAATAGCGGGATGCTAATCACTCACGACATGTATATAAATGGGTATTTTACACTGATGTATGATCTTACGCCTGATGTTTCTGCATCGCATGGTCATAGAAGCTTGCCCTCTAGCGGGAACATTAGATTAGAAGCAAAGTTCGATAAGGCTTTAGATCAAGCCATCACTTGTATCCTCTACTCAGAATACGATAATTGTATAGAAATCACTAAAGATAGAAAGGTAATTACGGACTTTTAGAATCATGAACAGTAATCAAATAAACCATGCATTACGTCATGTACAAACATTCGATGGGGTTTACCCTAGCGATATGTTACCTAGTGTTGTAACGCATAAACCTAAGATATATATCATTAACTTTGATCCTCATTCGTCACCTGGTTCTCATTGGGTTGCCGTGTTTTTCAAAAATCAAAATTTTGCCTACTACTTTGATTCTTATGGACTACCACCCATCATTCCTGGGATATCTAAATTTATAAATCAAAACTCAATTCAATGGCTATACAACACTCGAAGACTACAAGGACTGACAACCGATGTATGTGGACATTATGTCTGCTTGTTCACATACTTTATGAATGAAGGCTGGATGATGCAAGAGTTTGTAAACATGTTTACTACATCACCTGACATAGAGATCGTCCGCATCTTCCACTATGTCCTTGGATCTCTGTGTGGGACGAGGAAAGGAGGAGGCCAGAGATGTTTTCCAGGTGATATGCAATGTAAGTATTTAACACAACAACAACAGGGTTTTATTTCCAGATTAGAAAGTTGTTTACACACATGTTACAACCTGTACTTATTGATTTCAGAATGAAAGCAGCCCGATTACCTAGAACTAGCTCAGTTTCGCTGCAGTGTCTGGAACGAGAGGTTCTCTTCATCCTAGATCCATTCGAGATGTCTTCGTCAGAGATGAGCAAGAGCAAGACCAAATGTAAAAAGGTATGTATTATATATTCTTTACTCTAGATTTCTTACACGTGTTGTTTGTTTCAGGTTTCATCATTAAACTCTGTATGAAAATAGATTTCTTACGAGTATTGTTTGTTTGTTGTTTCAGGTTCCATCAGGCTCTGTAAAGAAACAGAAAAAGGTCGACAAGGTGGTGGTGGTGAAGGAAGCTGTGACACCAACAACGAGAGTTGCTCCTTTGGTATTAGCACGCAGGACCTATTTCCTCAACGGCAGAAAGGACAGGTACATCAGTTTTGGATTCTACTCCTTTATGGATTATATTGGGTGTGCCGAGATTGGAACTTCAAACGGTGCTTGTGTTATTTTGTCGCCATACCTACTGTCTTCGTTCTTGTTACATTTACCTAAAATGTGTGAAAATATGTGTTATTCTAAACCTTATCTGTTTAAAGAAGACTCTTTCAAATTACAGACATGTAAAGACTTGAAAGATTGTATGATGCAATACGATAGTGCTCGCATTGTTTTACGTAATACTGACATTACGTTCCTTGTGATGAATTCTAACATAATCAATGACATTATGACTAAATATGTTCTCATGCAAAGCGAAGTGTTTAACTATATAAACAACAAACAAAGTGTTCCTGCAAGTTGTGATATTCTGTCTTTATTAGACATGGTTACCGATGAAATAAATCATCCAGCTCTATTACTGTGAAGCCATTTGTATATACACATTATTTCATAGGAACGTGACAACCTTATTATACAGAATAGGGTTGTGACGTTCTGAAATGAAACTATAACCTTAACCATTTCCTATTCCTTACATGGTCATTTTCACTTAGTTGATAGTAATAGTAACAGTGTTCATCTGGAAGAAGAAGAAAGGATGCTGAAAGGAAGAAGAATTGGTTATGTAAGTATAAACCTATTTTATCTTTCCATAACTAGGTAATGGTATTCATGTGCCCTTGCGCAATATTACACTATCTAGCCATAGGGCCTAAGGGTATAAACGAAGGACAATACATATGTTATCATTGGGTTGTAACTAAAGGATATGAATAACATAGGAACGTGTTTTTTAGAGGGCATTTGCATTATAACCTCTGCCCCAGGCCTCGTATCTGGTGGGGGGTTGTAACCAGCCCTCTGGGGGGGCAGGCGTCGGTTTTCGAAGTGGGTCAGATTGGGGTAGGGGTAGCACGGGCTTATTGCCCACGTCTGCTTTGTTCGAGTCGAATCCCATCATGTCATATAGGACCAGAGTACGGGGGTTTGGGGGGCGGCGTCGGGGGCGGCGTCGGTTTTGTTTTTGGGGCATAGCTCTTTACGGGGGCTTGGGGGCGGGTGGGCATTAGCACAGGACGAACGGGCGCCTTTCGCTTTTTCGAATCGTCACGTTTCACCTATACGTGACTCTACACCGGGGGCGGCGTCGGGGGCGGCGTCGGTTGGCCGCCATTTTGGATACGCAGCTAGCTAGTTACTACTACTCATTCAAAATTAGACTCAAAGATGTATTTTTATATAATGGAAATTTGTTTGGTTTAATATCCACTGCAGATTCATTCAGTACATCTCAAGGAGACGTATAAAATCTCAAAGCTCTGCTAAACGATGAAAAAAAAACGATGAAAAACATTATTGGAAAATTTGTGGAGATTTAAAAGTAGTTTCCATGTTACTACACAAAAATGCCGTGTTTCACTTGAGAATGGGACAGAAGAGCCAAAGACAAGCATTGGAAGAAGTTTCGTTTAAAGAAGTTGTGGCCAACTGCTTGGGCAACAACAAGTACAAAACCAGAGTTCTATGAAATAGGATGTAACATGAGTGTGAAGGTTCATCTCGGCGATGTCAGTGAAGAAGAAGCACATAAATGACATGGAAAAGAGATACCAGGGAAGATAGCCAACTACTGTTTTATGCTGAAGGAAGAGAAGTTTCAACCCACGTCAGATCTTGAAGCGAAGAAGAGGAAGTAAATTGTCATATGTGTGGAGTTTTCGTCACAATTATAGCATGATATATATTAACTGTCCATTTTAATGCAGTGCAGTTTAATTTTATACAGGTTTACAAAATACACAATTTTTAAATCAAACTCAAACAATATATTTCCCTATTAATGAATTTCATTTTCAGACAGGGAAATGGTTTTAAAATAGAGAGATTGTCCACCTTAGAACCCTTGTCGTTTCACTTATCTGGGGCCTTTTATAAAATATAAAATACCATAGAAGGCATAAGCACACGTTAAAAACACTGTTGTCAAATTAATAAAAACACTGTTGTCAAATTAATAAAAACACTGTTGTCAAATTAATAAAAACACTGTTGTCAAATTAATAAAACTTCTTCTTGGTCCCAGATGCGTCTAATACTTGAAAATGCATTTCGATGCAAGTTGCATCATCTTCAGTTCAGCTTGGAGACACAACAGATACAATGTCCGATGATGTACATCATCGGACATTGTATCTGTTGTGTCTCCAAGCTGAACTGAAGATGATGCAACTTGCATCGAAATGCATTTTCAAGTATTAGACGCATCTGGGACCAAGAAGAAGTTTTATTAATTTGACAACAGTGTTTTTATTAATTTGACAACAGTGTTTTTATTAATTTGACAACAGTGTTTTTAACGTGTGCTTATGCCTTCTATGGTATTTTATATTTTATAAAAGGCCCCAGATAAGTGAAACGACAAGGGTTCTAAGGTGGACAATCTCTCTATTTTAAAATATATTTCCCTGTTCAAAAATTTCGATTTAAAAAACATCAATATTGAATTGTATAAAAGTCATACGTGATACAGGAAAAGTAAAATAATATTTGAAATCAGCATGAAAAATACCTCTAAAATCACTTTACATTCTTAAAACATAGTATAAAAAAAATTTAAAATGTTGCATAGTGTTATTATTTAGGTATCTTTATTACATTCACTGAGAGTTTTCTTCGTTCTCTTGAGCATTTATCGAAATTATATCTTTCACAATATTTTCCGCACAGATCACACATAGATGTGCCACTTAGTTGTTGTTATTATTATGATTATTTTAAATAATAGCATCTGGTATTTTATTGTAGTAGTATTACATTGTTATGATTGTTATTATTACTATTGTAATATTATGGATATATTATTATATTATTATTAGCCTATAATGACTAAATTTATGTTACAAAATATTTTTAGAGTACTGACCCCATATGGGAAACAAAATAAAATTGGGCACCTATGGATATAGCAACTGTCAACTACAGTTTGGCATCAATGGCGGGAAACATCGCGGATCACAGAATCAGTTTTGTGCATATCTACTGTTCGATTGTGTAAATAGACTATACTTGTTCAATGAATAAGAACAAATAATGTTAAAATGCTCTACAAAATGTAGGTCCTTGATCGATTACGAGAGATGCCATACTACTATCCAGGCATGCAAATCCATACCACTGTCTTGTAAATACGTTTAACTGTTTTTAAATATTTAATTTTTATGCTGTGCATTTTATAAATATCTCTGTTTCTATAAAATGTAATTCATTCCTCGCCCCCTAAACACGAGCTTTGCTCACTGGGGGGCAACAAATTTGCTTTGTTTTTATTTTCGTATCTTGCAAGAAAATTTTTGTACATGTTGAACATCTGCATTTCTGTAATAATAAATAAATGATAAAATATAGGGGTTTCGAGTTGGTCAGCATTTTTCATGGAAAATGAACGGCAGCGCAATTTAATTGTGTCACATATGAATTAGATTATGTATTTAAAAATATAGATTATGTATTTAGTGAGAATAAAGAAAGGGTTAGAATACAGTAATATTATGTGTATGAAAATCTGATAATTTCAGTGTCACTACACTTCACTTTCTTGTTGAAACACTATGGAAATATGATAATGTACAACACTGCAACTACAAACAAACAAAATCAACTGACACCCTTGCAATGCAACTGGATCGAGAAAGTGTACTGAAGACGGACAGCGCTTGCATGGATGAGTACCATAATAAGCAATGTCCTGCAGTCAGAAGGGTCGTGCAGGAAGTTCTAACCCACTTCTCAGGCCGAATCTCCTCCTCACAAAATACTTTCACGCTTCGTTTGCTAATTTTATGATTCGTACCGATCAAACTAGTAAAACAACTATTCATTCTTCTAGTTGAATGATTATCCCCTCCATGCTTGTTCGATAAAGCTAAAAATAATTACCTGTTTTTTCAACTTTTTTGTTAAATCCTATTGTGTTTCCACTCTTAACAGAGAAATGCAATTTCCTTCCGTACAAGTACAAGTTTCTACTTTTCTCGTTCACACACATACATGTATACAAAATAGCAGAATGGAGTTTTTGCGCTTCTAGCTATTGGTTTGTCAAGTTTTATTTCAAAGTGACTTTGGAAGAATGGCTGTTTGGTTTATGACGGGGGTGTAATGTAACGTAAGCCTATGATCGATGCCGGTGTTTCGAAATTTTGTCCCGCAGGATTTCTTTTACAGAGGCATAGGCCTATCACATATATGTGCACATAAATGCCATCGCCCCGGGCCGGGATCGAATCCGCGACTTGGAGCACAGAAAGTTATCCCCAGACAGATTGCGCCACCCAGGCCGACGAGAGGAAGAACGGAAGTAATATAATATGCAGACAGAAGAACACTGCTATTTCTTATAACCTGGATTAATTTAAATTTTGTTATATAAATAAAATAAAAATTAATTCAATTTATATTCTACCTAGGTATATTCTAGGTATAATATCTGGTGTCATTTCTTTATGAAACATGTGCCTATACAGGTAGACTACCATTCGAACTCGTATTTGACTTGTTAAATGGGTAAGTTATGTAAGTTCCGAGCACAGGGATATATATATATATATATTTATTAGTATTAGTATCACTATTTGTATTCTCATGTTAACAAAAGTTAATCTAGTTATAAACAAAGGAAATACAATGTCCTATCACTGCATATTTTTTTATTTTTTATTTTTTATATTAACACCACGGTTTTATAGCTACATGCTCCATTACATAATGTAACACTACATGCTTATGAGAACAGTCACAATACTTAGATTTCATATTTTCAGTTTTTTGTACATCGCTTAATTAGTATTTTGTAAAGTTTCAACAACAGTCACAATACTTAGATTTCATATTTCCAGTTTTTTTTTTACATCACTTAATTAATATTTTGTAAAGTTTCAAAATCTTTTCAGTTTTTTGTACATCGCTTAATTAGTATTTTGTAAAGTTTCAGAAACAGTCACAATTTTAAATTTCATATTTTCAGTTTTTTTTATATATTTTTTTAAAATTTTTTACTTCACTTAATTAGTATTTTGTAAAGTTTCAAAATCTATCTTATTTACAAATTGGGAAAAACATTTTAAGTGTTTTATAACAAGTTCGCTTTTATTTGGAGGCCATCGTCCACCCGATTGAAGCACTTCTCTGCGGAGTTCATCTCTGAAAATATCCATGTTATGTTGTTATTTACTGTTTGATCACTTAGGAAGAACAAGGTAGGAAAGTTGGGTATGTAGAGTAATGTCATGATACGGAAAGTAGAATATACTAAAATACTAGTGACCATGAATATTATTGATAAGTAATTATCTTCTTCCAACTTAAAGTAATCAGGCTTACCAAATTGAAGATCTATTCTTCTATTGTAACAATGAATATTAAGAGATCTGTTATCAAGGAAAAACATGCAAACTAAAATATTACGGTGCTACTTCTTTTGGTTAATTTGAAGGTAGGATGGTTAACTTTATGGTTATTCAACTACGGGGGTGTACTGCAACTTAGGCTTGTAACTGTCGCCGGTGTGTCGAAAGTTTGAACACCCGGAGTTCTTCTACAATAATTTTGTGTGTACAATAATAACTTTTATAAATAAAATATCAGTTTTTAGGTCATCCTTTATAATTATTAAGTCATTTTCTTTAAAATTTAGGGTCATTTTATAGGTCATTTTTGAAACAATGTTAGGTCATCAGAATCCGGGCCCTGATTATCATCATCACCGTTAAAATTCGAACATGTCGTTGGCAGTGCGCATGCATTGAGTGCTAAAGTCCACGGCTCCACGCGATTTAGTTGACCAAGTGGATACTAGCATGATACCGTCAATGTTTTCAACTCAGCACGTTTCGCTTGCATTCGAATTCCCGCCGCCTCTGTCTGACGTGGCCCATGCTTTCAGTTTGCGGGCAAGCAAGCCATTTGCATCTGATAATATGTCCGTAAAAGTATAATGGCTTCTTTCAATCATACCATTAGTCATAGTATTTTCTTAATTTGCAACTGTGTACTAACTTCTTTAAATAAACTTGACGTAAAATTCTGTCATTATTACTTACAGAATAAGGAATTTATAGAGAATGGTATGTTTAATAATAATTATTAAGTGTTTGATTTTTATACTGTAGTATTACCACCTAATGTTTTTAATATCTTATAATAATAATAATAATAATAATAATAATAATAATAATAATAATAATAATAATGATTATGATGATTATGATGATAATCAGGGCCGGGATTCTGATGACCTAAAATTGTTTAAAAAATGACCTTTAAAATGACCCTAAATTTTAAAAAAATGACTTAATAATTATAAAGAATGATCTAAAAGCCTATAAATCTACAGATATGGGCCTGGGCCGGGATCTAACACGCGACCTTGGACACAGAAGCCGGCGCCATAAAGACTGTGCTATCCAGGTGTACCAAAATGGCAATGTACATTTTCGTAATAGGCTATAAGAATAAGACTAAGTGCAGTGTAGAATTCCAAGGTATATAAAGTGTTTTTGACTGCATCATTAAAATACGATAAAAGAAAAATATAAGATGACTCCAAACATAACAAAAATTTCGGATAAAGAAATTATCGGTGTGATTATTTCCTTCAGCTTCTACGAAAATGTCGTTACTATCATAATGCCAATGAACTACTGCGTTGTTGAATAATGTTAAAGGTGATTGCACAGTTTATTACTTTTCTGAAGAACAGCGATAACAGAACAAGTTATGAGAGTAACAACTTACTTGGATTTGTTGTAAAGTTATGCTGTGTTTTAATTACATCTTGGAACCATTTTCCAATAAGACGGGGCCACACATCATTTTGCGATCCAGGTGCGAGAATTTTTGGATTAAGAGTTACCCGGTTAATGGATTGGAAGAGGAGCTGACACTCGCTTGGCCTCCACGCTCCCCGGAAACGACCCCACTGGATTTTTCCTATGGGGTTTTGTGAAGGACCAAGTTTACAGCACTCCTGTGGAGAACTTAGACCATGTGCGATGAAAAATGTATGAAGCCATCAGCAATGTCACACCGCAAATGCTTCTGAATACCTGGATGGAAGTGGAGTAGGTTGGACATATGCTGGGCCATTGCGAATGCTCATGTTGAAATTTTTTAAAAGATGTGTAGGCCTATGGTAAATGGCATGACTTTTTGTATCAGGCAATAACAGTTTTTAAATTAAATATGGCTTACTTTAAAATACAGTGAGTCCCACGCAAGAGTTGGCCAATCATGCGGGTTTCTGCGGCGCGGCGGGCACAGCTCCAACTCCCGAGCGATCGGGTGAAATATCTACGCTAATAAAGCCGTGATCGGTGTAATGATTCAGGTTCTCACATTTACAGTTAAAATTACAACGAAAATAAACACGTATCTCATCACAAGAGATGTTGGAAATGTTCTCCTCTTGCATCCACACAATACTGGCACCTTTTTAGGAAATTTTCTTTCACGCGCATAAGTTCAACTTCCGAGACAGAGTTCATTTCTCTTGTCATAGGTCTATGTGATATTGTCTTTAAGCTCTTCTAACAGTATGTGAATATTATTTATGGGGAAACTTGAAAAATAAAGTGTATAGGTCAATTTCCCATACATTAGAAGAACTTAAAGGCAACATCACAAGAGAAATTAACTTTATCTCGGAAGCTGAACTTATGAGCGTGAAAGAAAGTTTCCTAAAATGGTGTCAGTATTGTGTGGATGCAAGAGGAGAACATTTCCAACATCTATTGTGATAAGGTACATGTTTATTTTCATTGTAATTTTAACTGTAAATGTGAGAACCTGAATCATTACACCGATCGCGGCTTTATTAGCGTAGATAATTCACCCGATCGCTCGGGAGTTGGAACTGTGCCCGCTGCGCCGCAGGAACCCGTGTCATTGGCCAACTCTTGCGTGGGACTCACTGTATATGCTCTCTTAAAATGTTAAACCTGTAATGCCTGTAAGCCAGACACTCTGTATATAAAGTTCGATGAGTCTGATGGCTATCGATGACCTTCATCACACAAACACGGCGAGTTTAAAAACAGGCTGATGCTTAATTTACAATGGAACGACACTCGCGACGCGACAACAGCAACGTGGCAATCGACATAGCCTATGTTAACCTATGGCATTGCTTTGTGAAGACAGTTCGCGGTGCGATGACATACTACAATATCGCGTGTCGCGGGTGTGGCTCTATTGAGTGTATATATCTAGGCTATATTAATAAAAGGAAGTGTCTGTCCTCCGTCTGTCTGTCCTCCGTCTGTCTGTCTTCCGTCTGTCTGTCCGCGATGCCCAGCGAAATCTACTCAACGCAGAGATCTGAAATTTTATACATAGGCGGACTAAAGGGTCGGAATGTGCACCTCGAAGCCGGAATTTTAATTTTCGCTTTAGTTCGTGAGTTACGAGTGAAAAAAGGGCAGAAAACGTGCATTTATTCCGTTTTCGAAGCATGAGTTTTCAGTAATACAAATCAATTACACTAGGCCTTGGCTATTTTTGTCAAACCTTCGACATAAAAGCATCGCGATCTCTTGAATGTTGTACTGTAGCTCACGCTGGTCAATTCATTTGTTTTTAATGAAATTTTCAACCTACACCGAAGAGGATTATTATTATTATTATTATTATTATTATTATTATTATTATTATTATTATTATTATTATAGGGATAATCAATATTAGCCTAAATATGGTCAAACGTTGTTCGATTTGGACGAAACTCACTATACAGGGGGTTTCCGGGCCAAGGAACTCGAATCTGAGGTCGCTTTTACCAGGTGACGCTATCTAATCGTGATATGTAGTCCACATGATTTAGGTGTTAATATAATGATTTAACTATTATGCTTTTAATTTTTAATTTTTGAAATAATTATCGCGGGCGAAGCCGCGGGCACATGCTATCTTAAAATAATAAAAGGACGTGTTTTTCTGTCTGTCCACGATGCCCAGCGAAATCTACTGAACGCAGAGAACTGAAATTTTAAACATAGATGGGCTGAAAGGTGGGCGAATGCGCATCGAAGCCGGATTTTTAATTTTTGCTTTCGTTCGCCAGTTGTGAGTGAAAAACTGGCAGAAAACGTGATTTTAGCGCTGTCGAAGCATCAGATTTCAGTAATACATTTCAATGTCAAATCAATTGCAGTTGGCTTTGGCTATTTTTGTCATACCGTGGCAATAAAAGCATCGCGATCGCTAGAATGTTGTAAGCCCACGCTGGTCGATTCATTTGTTTAGAATGTCAAGGCCCGTAGACATATGAAATTTTCAACCTACACGGAAGAGGGGTAATCAACATAGACCGAAATATGGTTTAAACATCGTTCGATTTGGACGAAACTCACTATACAGGGATTTTCTGGGCCAAGGAACTCGAATCTGAGATCGCTTTTACCAGGCGACGCTATCTAATCGTGACATGTAGTCTACGTGATTTAGGTGTTAATAAATATAATGATTTAACTATTATGCTCCTAATTTTTAATTCTTGAAATAATTATCGCGGGCGATCGCTTGATTTTGTAAGTCCATCCTGGACGATTCATTTATTTAGAATATCAAGGCCCGAAGACATGAAATTTTCAACCTACACGGAAGAGGGATAATCAATATAGGCCTAAATATGGTCAAACATTGTTCGATTTGGACGAAACTGACTGTACAGGGGTATTCTGGGCCAAGGAACTCGAATCTGAGGTCGCTTTTACCAGGGGACGCTACCTAATCGTGGAATGCACTCCACGTGATTTAGGTGTTAATAATTATAATGATTTAACTATGCTCTTAATTTTTAGTTTTTAATTTTTGAAATAATTATCGCGGGGGAAGCCGCGGGCACATGCGGGCACATACTGTTTGTCTGTCTGTCCACGATGCCCATCGAAATCTACTGAACGCAGAGATCTGAAATTTTAAAGATAGATGGACTGAAAGGTGGGCGAATGCACCTCGAAGCCGAATTTTTAATTTTAGCTTTCGTTCGCGAGTTATGAGTGAAAAACTGGCAGAAAACGTGATTCGCGCTGTCGAAGCATCAGATTTCAGTAATACATTTCAATGTCAAATCAATTGCAGTTGTCTTTGGCTATTTTTGTCATACCGTGGAAATAAAAGCATCGCGATCGCTTGAATGTTGTAAGCCCACGCTGGTCGATTCATTTGTTTAGAATGTTAAGGCCGGTAGACATATTAAATTTTCAACCAACACAGAAGAGGGATAATCAATATAGGCCTAAATACTGTATGGTGAAACATTGTTTGATTTGAACGAAACTATAGAAGAGTTTTCTGGGCCAAGCAACTCGAATCTGAGGTCGCTTTTACCAGGCGACACTATCTAATCGTGTTATGTAGTCCACGTGATTTAGGTGTTAATAATTATTATAATGATTTAACTATTATGCTCTTAATTTTTGAAATAATTATCGCGGGCGAAGCCGCGGGCACATGCTAGTAAGTTATATACATATATACACCTATTCTGAAATGGATTTAAGAAATTACTACTTCTGCAATCAACTTGTCGATACAATATTCACTGATTCAATATTCATCACAACAAACGCACACATAAAAAATAACAGCAGAGCCCTATGCTCTAAAAAACGCATTTTTCAACTTAACAGTTTAAATTCAACCCAGGCCTATTTCAGCCTCACCTTAGTTTTACTTTTCAATATAGGCCATCGTTTCAGGGTTTAGATTATTTGGTAACTTTTGAATGTATCCACCTCTAGTTAGTGGAAGAGAAGGCCTCAAGGCCGTAATTACACCAGAAGGAAATATAAATAAATGCAGGCCTATTCTAAACTCATTTTTCTCTTATACTCTGTTTCAATAATCCTCTCCTTAACTTCCTCAAGAGCAAAGAAGAAAAAGAGAAATAAGCGTAATTTGACCATTCGGTTATGCCGACTTGTTTTGAAGTCCCTATTCCCTTCAGCTATAAGTCTTTCCCCATATTAACACGACCAATGCGTCTAACCTGCAAACATGTACATCTTAGATACTCGTGATTGCTAATGATGATGATAATAATAATATTTATTCAGCCATTTAACAAAACAGTAATAGCCTAAGTCTGAAACATTGTCTGCATTTATGAGATCTGAGAGTAGTCAGAGAGAGAGAGAGAGAGAGAGAGAGATTCAGAGTGAGTTCCCTGGTAGGGATATCCACCTGTCGAGGCCGCCTCGCGATTACGCATAGCCCATGTGACACGGAGAATGAGGAAAGGGCATTGTGGGGAGGGTAGGAACCGTTCGGTGGACCCAGCACCACCTAGGCCTCCCCGCCCTCTAGGTCGGGAGCATCGCCGTAGTAACGCCACCGACGTCCAATCAGGGCAGGGATCGTTGGACTATGCCTCCCCCTGCTATGGTACCGGTCACGCACACACGACGACCCCCCTCCTCGTTCCCCGAGTACGGGAACCACTGCCACGTCGAATCCAACACCAAGCACGGTAAAATCCGGGTCCCGGTCGGGCGCCTCCGAAGAGAACGACCCCTAAGGGAACCCAGACCGGCTCAATACCGTCCCGACTACTGCATTCAGCATCAGTGGACTAGGCCAGAGCTCCGTCTGCAAAAACGGGGAAACACCACTTGTCGGTGGAGATGACCCTTTGACGGCCAGAGGCTAAGTGGCGACGCAACCTGCCCGCCATAACATCGCTTAGCACGCCCATCCGAATCCTAGGTGCCCCAGTACGCACCACCCTCACTGGTACTTCAGTCTACAAAGGGGGTCCCGCCAGTTACCCCGAAACCGGGGATAAGGCTAAGGTACATCCCTCCAACACCATGGCCCTGAAGTACGACCCATGACGCCCCTAACTGTCCGGGGAGGAGTATTCGCGTAAACGCTTATTCCTCCTCCCCCCACACCATCACAGTGTGGGGCCTGCATTCGCAACTTACAGGACCCGCCCGATAGCCTAAGAGGAGGCAACTCTGTGTCATCCCAGAGCCCTGGTCACCGGTGCTCCCAGCCCCCGGGTCATCCCAGCACGGGATCTGAGAGTAGTCAGCCTCAAAATATTCGTTTATACAATAAAATGTATGTTCCAAAAGCTAATTTTTTTACCACATTTTAAAATCTACTCCGCGTCAAACGCCGTACAGATAGCGACAAACAGTTGAAAAACTTGACACCGGTCACTGGGAAGCAGTTCGAAATCTGTTGAGTCTATTTCTAGGAATATACAAGTCTTGACAGTGTACTTCTTGGGTAACAATAAGTCAATCTCTCTATTTTTAATGGCTAACAAGCACTGCATAATGTGCATATTATATACAGTAAGAATTCCCTTTTGACGGAACATTGACCTCCAGTGATTAAGATATCCTGCAACACACAGTAGTCTAAATGCCTTCTCGTGCAGCAGAAAAAATATGACGAACCTTGGCGGAGAGACCCCAAAGTCTTGTTCCATACATGCGACTGAAAGAATGTATGGTAGGCATACTTAACAAAACCACCGGGCATTTCCATCTTCAATCTTAACAGAAAAAGAACTCTACTCAACTTAGTCCTTCCAGCCAAGTTGCGAATCCAACACAAAACCCAACATTTTAACGAGGCCTCCTTATCCCTTGAATCTAACCTGACTTGACAATAGTTCCACACAATTCACTATAACATAGGTAGTTCTATACAAGGTTCGTCCAGTAGTAAAGCATGATTTGGCAAAAGTAAATAACAACGAAAGATGTCAACACAAAACTTATTTACAAAGATAATCTATTTCTCAAAGTATCGCCATTGCTGTCAAGGCATTTATTGTAACGTGGTACCTGTTTTTCAGTGCCGATGTTATACTCTTCTACCCCCGAAGAAAATAACTCAATTTTGGGTCCTCTTTTATTCACAATTAATGACAATTATTAATGACAATTTGTGGAACAATACATAATACTTTAAAGAATAAAACAAGACCCGAAACAAGGATGAAATTCTATAAAACTATGGCAATTCCTACGCTACTATGTGGCTGTGAAAGCTGGGTACCTATACAGGGGAATTCAAAGTTGTGAAATGAAATTTTTAAGGAAAACGAAAGGATGTACAAGAGAAGATAGAATTGAGAATTAAGAAATAAGAAAGGAATTAGAAATAGAAGCGGCAAACTCAACAATGGACAAGATGGTTGGAACATACCAGACTGCCAAAATTAGCTTTCCAGTATGCACCTAAAGGAAAGAGGGACGTGGGAAGGCCGAGAAAGAGATGGAAGGAGATAATGTGAAGACGGAACAGGCAGTAGAGTAGAGTACCATGAAATGAAGAAGAAGAAGACTTGCCGACATATATACCAAATAACACCTTACTCTATGCAGATGGTACTACTATATATAACACTGACCGTGATCTACAGAAAGCATGCGCAAAAGTCATGGATTTATTTCAAAGAGCTGATTTCTGGTTCAAAATTAATAAATAAAAGTGAACGAAGACAAAACTGAAAATATAGTATTCAGCCTCCTGAAAACAGTATATGTTTACTGAAAATAAAATTGTAAAGCTTCTAGGACTGTTCTTGGATAATAAGCTTTCATGGAACTAACAAACAACAAATGTTACTGCTAAGCAGTCAAGAGTTATTTTTCTACTCCGAAAGCTAAAAGCCTCATTTGTCAAGGTATTTTAATAACAGATTATTTTGCATTTCTTCTTCCACATATGCTGTGGCATCCGGTTATGGGGCAGTAGCTCAAGGTCAATGACAGCTGGCGTGGTCTTTTGGTTAGCGTCGCTGACTACAGATCCGTCGGCCCGGGTTCAACGTTTTGATTTACATGAACACAGAACTAGAAACAGTTTGAAATTAGATTTGAGTCATTCAGATTAAATAAATGCAGAGACAGTCATCTATAAGCAATATAATTTTTTTAATAAGTTGCCCTGTTCTGCTATTGAAGTACCCACTAACAAATTTAAGAAAGTCCTAAAAAGCTGGCTCATATCAAAAGCATTTTATAATGTAGATGATTTTCTAAACATGGAATGCTGTGACGTACATTTTTAACTAGGTCAGATTAATATTTATAAGTAGATTGATATTTTAATCACTGACGTGCCATAATATAGTTTAATTTTACTTTTAGTTTTAAGGTATTTGACGAAGTTTATTGTAGGTCTAAACATATAATACTTAAAGACGAATAAAAAATCTTGAATTTTGAATCTTGAATCTTGAAGAATTGAGCCTGGAATTTCTGCCAAGAAGACTAGGAATAAACGCAGAGGCGTATTGTGCAACTCTTCAACGACTTCGACGCACTCTCCAAAACAAGAGCCATGGAAAGTTGTCTGAAAAGGTGTTTTTGATTAGCTCTCATTCGGCTGCTGAAATACAGGGAAAACTTCAACGTTTTAAGTGGGAAATGTTTGGACATTTCCTTACAGCCTTGACCTGACACCCAGCTATTTTCCGAAACGGGAACATTATAACAACATTATAACGGGTCAACATTATAAGATTCAACCCGTGAAGCCATCCAAAATAATAAATACCTAACTAATATGGCACTAATAAGCAAAACAACATAATTAATAATATTGTAGTTAATTGAATACTGTACTAATAGATAGATAACATTGGTTCAAACTTTTTACGACCATAGTCTATAACTTACAAATCACAAATTTTTTTTTTACAAATTACAAATTAAGTTTATTACAAATTAAAAAATACAAATTGATACAAAATTATTACAAATACAAATAATATACACACAATTTGTACAATTTGAAAAGAGTATTATTTGCCCCGCATGAGCATAGCTCGTGTTCGGGGTCAGTTCAGTCATACTAAAATTATATTTTGAAAATTATATAAAAAAAACATACATATTATAGTTTTAGGTAAAAAATAAGAATAAAAATAAATAAGATTGCTTATATGAAATAAATGCATGAACAAAGATACGAAAAAATAAATTACAGTAACATAACAGAGTTACAAACAAAATACCCAATGTTAAAAATTAAAAATTTACAGTTGAGAATGATTAACATAAAAAAGTGGTAAAAGTACAATTACAAGTTAGATTTAATCAAATCGAGTACTCTTTTTTTAAACAATTTATTGTTTAGTGGTATCATATTAGGGTTTCATCTAGTAAAATTGTTGTACAGCCTTGGTCCGAAATTTATACTATGCCTTAGACCTACTTCTGTAGCACACTTTGGTTCGAAAAGAGGACAAGAGATATTATACCTCCTTGTATTATAGTAGTGATTTCGTGTTATGAACTTTTCATGATGTTTATGGAAATAATTTAATAAAGTGTAGGAGTATAATTGTTTAATATTCAATGCGTCAAAATCTTTATATAAACTTTTAGATGGATAGTCCATTGATTTTTTTAAACATATCTTGATTATTCTTTTCTGCAACAACGACAATGGGCGAAGTGCAGTCTGACATATCCCACCCCATCCTATTATTCCATATTGTATAACTGATTGGACTAAACTTAGATGTATTAGTCTTAAAGTACTCTGTGGCATAATGTTTCTTAAGATAACAAATTTATATATAGTTTTCCGTAGTTTAAGACACAGATATTGAACATGGTTTTCCCACCGTAAATTTTGATCAATGATAACACCTAAGTATTTTACTTGTGTTGATGAACTTAATTTTGGACATTTATAATTAAAAAGGATAGAACAAGAGATTTCATGTAAGATTATATTGTGTTGTGCATTTATCGAGGAAAGTCCTTTAGAGTTTAGTGAAAATGGTAAATATGTTGTTTTATCAATGTTTAAAGATAGAAGGTTTTCATCGAGCCATTTTTTTATTTTGTTTGTTCCAATGTTAGCATTACTAAAAACGTGCTCCCAACTGTTTCCAGAAAATATGATTACTGTGTCATCAGCGAAGGAATAGACATTGCCTTTGATGAGACTTATATCTAATTTAAGAAGATCATTGATAAATATTAAGAAGAGCAAAGGACCTAACACAGTTCCTTGTGGGACGCCGATATTTAGCACTACGTTTTCACTTTTTTCTTTGTTAACTTTAGTGGTTTGGTATCTATTTGATAAATACGATCGAAATAGGTCTAAGGCAATACCTCTAACACCAATATTTTCTAATTTATTTAGCAAAATGTTGTGACTTATAGTGTCAAAGGCCTTTCTTAGGTCCAGAAACTCTCACAATAAGTGACTGACTGGTCCTTGGGCTAGAGCTTGTTTTGCCAAAATGAGGCAATAGTACTTGATGACCAAAAATATTCGTAGCAATCGAATTCGAGCGGTTTCAAAGCATATCATTATTTGAACATTGCCGCTACAAAATGTTTAACAAATGGATTAGAAATTAAGCCATTTATTATTTATTCTAACGGTATTTATGTTAGAACATAATACTATTCAACCATATTTAGAAGGAAACTAATCTAAATCAGTTGCCAATATCTTTGAATATGTTGTGGAACAGTCAGGGAGCTAGTACATGAAGACGGTTTAAAAGTAGTTAATTGTAAGACAGTTGCGTGACTGCCTCAGACTGAGAACACCAGTTCAAACCGTTAGCAAAGAGAAATAAACTTTCACAGTTAGACTCACTTTTTTCCACGGCTGAGCGACCGGAAAGAAGTCGAGGGCGTCTAAATCGTGATTTTGTAACAAACCTGACCATTGCTGCATTGACCCAGTGATCCGAACCTCCACCACTTTCTAAGCAATGCGAGAGATCTTGCTTGCCTGCTTACTTTCTTGGGAGAGTAGGCCTATATTATAAAAAATGTTGGGAGGAAATTATGCATTATTTTGTACACGATTTTGAGGGAATGTATCACTAAAATTTGGAAAAATCCTGAGAGAAAAGTATTATTTTTTCGATATAAAAATCTCCAATCTGTTTAGATCCAAAATCATTTTTTAAACATTTATTGATAGGCCTTTACTTTAAACTCCTCAAACGACCTTGTGTAAAAATATATATCTTGTTATAAAATTTAATTATAATTTTTACTGCAAACCTTTTTCTACATTTTTCATCGATTTAATGTTCCACAAGATGGAATTTTTATACAATGCCTTTGAAATGTTCAACATAAGTTCTCAAGAGACAAATAGAGGGAAATATGCTTCATATTTTGTATTAGAAATGTTTGGAGTTACAGTTTGTTTTAAAAATTGGATTTTACAAAATCAAATTTTCATATGTTTTAAAATGTCAAAGGAAATGCTTAAGAGTAGAAAGGAAATAATAGAGAACTTTTCAGAATAGTGTTGGGAAACATTTGCGATGGAATATAAGTTTTAATTTGAAAATTAATAACTCAAAAAATTACAGTCGTGGGTTTGAATCCAATTGTAAGAAGATTTTTCCCCTTAAAATATTCTACTCCATAAACTCTATGAACCTGCTATCAGGAAACATTTGGGCCAGAAACACTGATCAAGACTTAGACTTAGGATATTCTTTAACATACATATTTGAAATGATAAATTTTGCGATAAAAAGTTGACTAGAAAATAATTTGCAATTCAGGTTGAAACTGTTCAAGTTTCCTGACCAGTGGTCATCTTTTTGCTACTCTTTATTCAAGATTTTTTAATTTCTTTCCATGAGTTATTACATGTAGGCCTATGCGAAGTCAGTACTGTGCTCATTCCTGAAATTAGATGTCGAATTTTCAGCAGGTTTTGTGGTACTATGAGCACAAAAATACTATTTTTAGGAGAAAAAATTATCAAGAAGGCATAGAGAAAGGAAAAACTGGCATTGAAATTGAATTTTGTAAGCCTATTCAGGCATATTTAGGAGAAGTATATCCAGTGCATTTTAGTATCATACTGATAAGTGAAGAAAATTTCGTTTTATTATAAAGTTTCTAATTAAGAGCTCAAAGGAGCTTGTTAAAATGTTGTATACTATTTGCTTGTTCTAAAAATTAAAATAAAACATGAAATGGTAATACATGGTTGCAGAATTACATTATGTTCAAAGCTTTTAGTTCTGGTAGGTAGTTTTAGTTCATTTTCCTCTCGTGTTTATGATTCTCAGGCCAGCTCTTACTCTAAACCGCAAAAACTTAATTCCATACAACGATTTTACTATAGGCCTATTTGCATGGGCGTAGGGTGAAATTTTGTTCGGGCGGGGTCGTCTCAGCTCCACGTCCTTACGCACACTGCAACTCAATACATTTTAAATAAAATCAGGTAAACTGATATAACAAAGTGCCAGAAGGCTCCTATTTAATCAGTAATAAGTTAATTGCAATTATGATGTGAACAAAATAAGTTATTTTTGTAATCTATCTCCGAGTTAAGCTCCAGATCGATTCATTAAGCAGTGCTTGTGGAAGAAAATACCTAACCTCAAATCAAACTCGTGGGCCTATACACTGATATAAGAAATTCCTAAAATACCATATTAGAGCGTGGGCTACTGTATACCCGCATCCCCCCCCCCGTGGGATTTTCCGACTCACATATTTTTTTTGTTGGTGTTGCCATCTAGTTTCAGTTTTTAGTTGTTTGCCCTTATCAATTACAGCATTTAACCGGAAACCACGGAAAACTACGGACATCCGGAGAAAACTAGTTTGTTTTAATTTTTCTTCGTTCTTTGCTCCTAATATGCCCAGGGAATTTGTGAATCACATATTTTTTGTTGGTATTGTCAATTAGATTAAGTTTTTAGTTGTTTGTCCCTTATCATTTACAGCATATCCCCGGAAAACAACGGAAATCCGGAGAAATTACTTTGTTTTAATTTGTCTTTGTTCATTGCTTCTAATATGCCCAGGGAATTTTTTACACACATATTTTGTGTTGGTATTGCCATCTAAATTAAAGTTTCAGTTGTTTGCCCCTTATCAATTACAGCATATCCCCAGAAAACTCGGAAAACCACGGAAATCCGGAGAAAATTACTTTGATTTAATTTTTTAAATCTTAGGTATGTGCTCCTAGTATTCAAATGGAATTGGCGACTTATATGTTTTTGTATTGGTATTTCCATCTAGATTAAGGTTTCAGTTGTTTGCCCCCTATGAATTACAGCAAATCCCCAAAAACTCTGAAAACCACGGAAACCCGGAAAAAATGACTTTGTTTAAATTTTGTTTTAATCTTAGTTCTTTGCTCCTAGTATTCAAAGGGAATTGGTCACTCATATGTTTTTGTATTGGTATTGCCATTTAGATTAAGGTTTCAGTTGTTTGCCCCTTATCAATTACAGCATATCCCCGAAAAACTCCGAAAACCACGAAAAACCGCTGAAAATGAGTTCGTTTTATTTTATTAAAAAATCTTTGTTCTTTGATCCTAATATTCCCAGGGAATTTCTCACTTACATATTTTTTGTTGGCATTGTCATCTAGATTAAAGTTTCAGTTGTTTGCCCGTTATAAATTACAACAAATCCCCGTAAAACCCGGAAAACCACGGAAATCCACGGAATTTCTAGAACTCGGAACTTGTGATCTACAGTCACTGAAAGCGTTATTGCGAAGTAATTCTGATTCAGGTGTGTCCTTTGCAGGTTCAAAAAGGTGAGTATGTGGACTACGAGATATCTGCCATAATGGGAACCTTTTGCGTGCAGTTAAAAATTTGTCCACAAGAGGGCAGCAGGGTCAGAGGAGGTCCTGCCATCTCGTTCTGCCATATGCTTATGCGTAGACTATCAATAGATTTGAATAATGTTGGCTTTCCTATAAAAACTGGCGATTAATAACGTGTAAGTTATATTCCAGAAATCAGATACCTATATTCTGCCTAAGGGAGTGTGAGATCGCCAGAAAAAGTATTGATTTGTTAAAAGAATTAAATAATTAATGTCTGTCTGAAGTAATAATTGGTTGTAATTATTATGTTGAAAAGAACCTGTGGGGTTTGTCAGAAAACAGGAACAATAATTATTTTGCAGTGGCATAGACATGTTTAGCTTAGTGACAAATAATTCAAAATATTAAAGTTATTCCTGTATATCGCGATGACATTTGTATTCGTTAAATGGTGAAGAAATAATTCAAATTTTATGAAACATTTAAAACTTGTTGTACAGTACTTCACAACGAAAACATCCCATCTTCTGTAGATTTATAACCATAGTCGTAAATATGTAAAAAAAAATCTTTATACTGTAAATCATTTTTAAAAAGTAATTTAGGTTCATGGTTGTTTGCTTTCACAATATTCTGAATATATTTCAGCTTTCGGTTATGAATTTACTGTGTGGTAAACAGATCCTAGTATTTGATTAATATAACACAGTAGTTATAGAAAGTAAAGAACTTGGATATAAATGTGTAAATATTTTGTTCCTATTATCATTAATATTTTATAATTAAATTTAGGTTACGTTTGCTTGCTTCTAAAAAATATCCTTTAGAGGCTTACGAATAAGACATGCTCCAGAATTATAGCTGTCATTAAGTGTTTGTGTGGAAAACAAATACAAATAATAGTATTTGAATAGTGTATCATATTAGTAGTAGAACGTTCTTTTCATGAAATCAACGTAATTTGAAAGAAGCTGGAATGTCAAAATAAGGTAATAAGGGAATGGTTTTCTTGTGGTTATTACTATAGGCCTAAATGCATAATATTTTTAACGTCAACGCCCATCCATAATGTAGGTTCATACTTTTTGGTTTAGAATTATATTGCATAAGTTTCAGAATTATGGCTCGCAGGGAATTGTTATTCATCGTACTAGGTTCTCATATGCTAATAAGTCAAAATACTATGTTCTCTTCGATTCGAGTTAAAATATCTACGTGCATCGGAATTTCAGTTCTAATATAGTGTTTTAATATCATTAATGTTCATTATAAAAGTTGAGTTGTATATAATAACAGTATAGCTGATTTATTTATATTTTTTTATTTTTTTTTTATTTACCAGCCAGTGCCAATTGCCAGTATTAAAAGGAAAATTATGCTTTGACGTCTTCTTTATAATAATTTTTTTTTAAATCTTCAATTTACAAGAACCACCAATGCCTGTTAGAATAATTTAGTTTTGCAAGTGTTTCAATTTTACGATTTGTTTTAATTTTTGCAATGAAAAAACTTACAAATTCCTGATGATTTATGTATAGCGTAGAGCTTTATCACTGGTACTCACTACTAAATTGCGGTATTTTGTTACCTGTTGGAGCGCTTTCAACCGTATGGAGCGGCCATCTTCAGCAACTGACTTCCGTGTTGTTGTTGTTGTTGTTGTTGTTGTTGGGAAGACATTTCTGGATAACTGTATCGTACAGCGCGTGCGATTTGAATTGTAACTGTTCGTTTAGGATGTTGGTGTTGTCTTGTGTGGTGTGTCTGTATATTTCATATTGTTCGAGTGTGTTGAGTGTGTGACCTTTGTGGTTAATGTGTAGGATTTCCATGTCTGTATTGATGTCTGCGTATTCGTGTCCTGTGGTTATTATATGGTTTGCATAGGCAGAGTCTGTGTTTTGTTTGAGAGCTCGTATGTGTTCTGTGTATCGTGTTTTGAAACTTCGGCCTGTTTGTCCTATGTAGAATTTTGGGCAGTCGTTGCATTATAGTTTGTAGACTCCTGGGTTGTTGTATTTGTTTGTGTGTTGTTTGTTGTCTGTGGGTTGTATTTTGTTGATTGTTTTGTTCTTTGTTCTGAATGCTATTTTGTATCCTTGTTTTCTGAACTGTTGGGCGATTTTCTGTGTATGTGTGTTGAAGTATGTGAGTGTGATGTATTTGTCTTTTTTCTTTTCTGTGTGACAAATACATCACACTCACATACTTCAACACACATACACAGAAAATCGCCCAACAGTTCAGAAAACAAGGATACAAAATAGCATTCAGAACAAAGAACAAAACAATCAACAAAATACAACCCACAGACAACAAACAACACACAAACAAATACAACAACCCAGGAGTCTACAAACTAAAATGCAACGACTGCCCAAAATTCTACATAGGACAAACAGGCCGATGTTTCAAAACACGATACACAGAACACATACGAGCTCTCAAACAAAACACAGACTCTGCCTATGCAAACCATATAATAACCACAGGACACGAATACGCAGACATCAATACAGACATGGAAATCCTACACATTAACCACAAAGGTCACACACTCAACACACTCGAACAATATGAAATATACAGACACACCACACAAGACAACACCAACATCCTAAACGAACAGTTACAATTCAAATCGCACGCGCTGTACGATACAGTTATCCAGAAATGTCTTCCCAACAACAACAACAACAACAACACCACGGAAGTCAGTTGCTGAAGATGGCCGCTCCATACGGTTGAAAGCGCTCCAACAGGTAACAAAATACCGCAATTTAGTAGTGAGTACCAGTGATAAAGCTCTACGCTATACATAAATCATTAAGATTATCGCTACAGAATGGACAAAACTCAAGAATTACAAATTCCGTTTAAACACAATATTCATAATTTTATTATACAAATTATAATAAATGTGAAACAGAAATATGTGAATTTTTGTTATGTAGTTAATAAATTAAGTTGTATTTATCAAATGCTGTCCATACCTTTTTAAGAAGTAATTTTGTATCATAGTTTGAAAGAGAATAAATGGTTGAGTTTCCTGCTGGGCGAACTTCCTGTTTATAGCAACAGTACATGTGTGAATCTTGTTGATTTGATGAAGATATTGGAAACATGACCTTCTGTTGTAAATAATGAGAATACTACTTCTTGTTAAGTTTTATTCTTTGTAAAAATGATTAAGATAATGAGTCAATTATGAGGATCTAAAAGTGTTGAGCGAGGAGATTTGAAGGAACTCATAGACTATTAACTATTAGCATCCGTTTAATCTTCTTTATATTTTATAACTATTTATTTCGTAAAGCATATGTGTACACCTCTGTTTTACACAGAGGATCGCCACAACATGTTTTCTGGCATTCTGACTGATGTTTAAATAGTCTGTTCCATTATGTTCAATGGACAGCAGACGACATGCTTGGACCTCTTTTGACCCTGCTGCCACCTATCGGGAGTCGCTGACAGAACGGTTCCCATTGTGATGGTCACATGCAAAGCAAATGGGAATCATATCTTCTAGACATGCCAAGTGTAAGTGAAAGTTGTTTTCTTTAGTTGCTCGCTGAAATCTCAAAATCAAAGACACTTTGTCCATATTACCAATCCAAAATTGTGCTGTTTTACCCAATGTCCCTTCTATAACTTCAGCCAAGAAAGTATGATAGTGACTGTGGAAGGTTTGGCGAGATAAATTATCATTCACAGATGTCAAATTAGAATATGAAGGGTGTGCTGCCAGGTTTTCAATCGCATTCATCCCTTCAGCAACAGGATTTTTTCCAGTATTCTTTGTCATGCTGAAATTGGTAAGGGGAAAACAACTGAAACCTTAAACTATATGGCAATAGCAACAAAAAGTATGTGATTCAGAAATTCCCTGGGAATATTAGTATCAAAGAACAAAGATTTTTAGAAAATTAAAACAAGCTCATTTCCTCCGGATTTTCGTGGTTTTCGGAGATTTCCGGAGATATGCTGTAATTGATAAGGGGAAAACAACTGATCCCTTTATCTAGATGGTATTACCAACACAAAAGCATATGAGTCACAAATTCCCTTTGAATATTAGGAGCAAAGAACTAAGATTAAAAAAAAATTAAAACAAAGTAATTTTCTCCGGATTTTCGTGGCTTTCAGGGTTTACGTGGATTTGCTGTAATTGATAACGGGCAAACAACTGAAACCAGTGGCGGCCGGTGGTCCCAAAGGCAGGATGGGCCAGTGAACAATGTTTTCAACCATCCGCTGCCGAAATATGTATAGCCTAATTGTGTTATTTAAGAATATGCTGTAAAAATTAGTAATTATGATTTATAAGTATAGAATTACTTAATAATTCTTTATTGCAACCAAATGGTCATACTATGATGAATGGAACAACGGTGAAATGATATGCGGCAGGGAAAAAAGGAGCATCCCGAGAAAACCTGTCCCGAACCCACTTTGTCCACCACAAATTCCAATGGAACCACCGAGATTCGATCACGGGTCCCAGCGGTGAAAGGCGCACGGCCTAACCACTCAGCCATGGGAACTGTAATCGAGTTTAATTTACAGAGTGAGTTTTAACTGCATGTGCATAATCTCTTAAAGAGTACCAAGTGTGAAACATATTCTATTTCATGTAAATTTTGATTTATTGTAGTTTTAATCAGCCAGCTAGCGAATTTTTCAATTACTTTCTGGTGGAAATCCTCCATGTTGCTCATATATTTTTATGCACTGATAGAACAGCCAGAGCGTTCGGTGTGTCTTGGCCCATTAATTTACAAGATAAGTTTTTACAAGTTTTAATGTAGGCCCACTAAAACAGCGTTCCGACTCTGCAGTTGCCAGGGGAGTTGTAAGAACAATTTCCAGTCTTTTATGCATCTCAGAAAATGTACCTATCAAATGATTGTCCCCTATGAATGACAAAAATTCACTCATTGTAATAGTTTCACAAACAGTTCATTTCCATAGGCTGCAGCAGATAACTCACTTTTAAGTTTATCTTTATTTATTGCATTGGGTACGTTGTTGTGGTAATTTTGAAAGGTGAAGGAGGACTATATATCGTAATTTTGGGGGGGATGTATAGGCCCAATTGAAAACGCTGATAGCACCACAATGTTTATTCACTACCGGCACTTACAAATAATTGAAAACAAAATCCTGTACTTCCCCCTTAACACACCAGAGAACTGTATGAAACTGAATTTGCTACCTGCTAGGACTACTACTCATTGCGAAAACAACCCAAGGGTAAGGCCCCATTTACAACAGTGCGACGATATTCTGTATCGACAAAACATACAAAAGATCCTTAGAAAATTAATACAAAAGCATACCTATCGCTTTCTTACAAGTGTGCCGCTATTTAAGCAAACCAGTGTATTTCAAATGAAACAAACAGGATCATTCCTACAACATAATTTTTGCACGTTATACACGTTTTTGTCTTTGTATTGCATCGTTCTATTGTGAAGTCGGGCATGCGGTGCCGGAGGAACGTTTAACCAGAAGAAAGATCCAAGTGAAAGAGAAAGAAGGAGCTACAGGACCGACTGGAGTGAGAGACAGAGACAGAGAAAGAGATACGAGGGCCGGCCCACGAAACGAGAAAAATTACCACAGAAAGGCAACCCCATCTTAAGGGAAGACAGCTATAAGTCCTTGAAAAGCACAACCTGGCCCATGAATCCTTACGTTTAGAATGGGTCTTGGTGCTGGATGTTCTGAACTGGCCTATAGCTGCTCTCTAGAGGGGTAGTTTATGTTCTTCGCGCCCGCGCAATACAGATCTAAGAAACTGACAACTTATATAAGTTGTGTTCATTCAAGTTCGAATTTAAATGAATCCTATTGTTAGTTGAAGGACAATCATTATAAATAATGTCCCGTATTTTTATAGGGAGGGCCCGGCCCTTCTGGCCCTTATGGACGGGCCGCCTCTGACTGAAACCTTAAACTAGATGGCAATACCAACAAAGAAACATATGACTCAGAAATTCCCTGGGCATATTAAGAGCAAAGAACAAAGATTTAAAAGAAATGTTTAAAAAGTCAATTTCTCCTGATTTCCGTGGTTTTCGGAGTTTTCTGGAGATATGCTATAATTCATAAGGGGCAAACAACTGGTACCTTAATCTAGATGGTAATGCCAACAAAAAAACATATGAGTCAGAAATTCTCTTCGAATATTAGGAGCAAAGAACAAAGTTTTAAAAAGAAAACATAGTCATTTTCTCCGTATATACGTGGTTTTCCGGGGATATACTGTAATTGGTAAGGGGCAAACAACTGAAACCTTAATCTAGATGGCAATACCAACACAAAAACATATGATTCACCAATTCCCTTTGAATACCAGGAGCAAAGAACAAAGATTTTCAAAAATTTAAACGAAGTCAATTTTTCCGGGGATATGCTGTAATTGATAAGGAGCAAACAACTGAAATCTTAATCTAGATGGTAATGCCAACAAAAAAACATACGAGTCAGAAATTCCCTTTGAATATTAGGAGCAAAGAACAAAGATTTAGAAAATAAAACATAGTCATTTTCTCCGTGTATACGTGGTTTTCCGGGTTTTCCGGGTATATGTTGTAATTTGTAAGGGCAAATAACTGAAACCTTAAACTAGATGGCAATACAAACAAAAATGTGTGAGTCATAAATTCCCTGGGAATATTAGGGGCAAAGAACAATACAAAATTAAAACAAACTCATTTTCTCCTGATTTCCGTGGTTTTCCGGGTATATGCTGTAATTGATAAGGGGCAAACAACTAAAATCTTAAACTAGACGACAATGCCAACAAAAAAATATGTGTCAGAAAATCCCACGGGGGGGGGGAGGTTTTGCTATTGGTAGCCCATTGGTCTATATGTCAACATTTCACAAAATACACTGGGGAAGAACTCCACTTAATTTACGTAGGTCTAATTATTTCACAGTAATATACCTTCTGTATGTAAACAGTATTCAACTTTATCAATGAAATAAACATCTGACTAGTTTGATAATTAAATTCGAAGGAATATGTCATGGCTAACTTTATTGCTAATTCCAAAGCCTTATATGATCAGTGTAAAACAATATGTTGTCAGGATAACCAATTTGCATTTGTTAAATTCTAATATATTACCATAAAATAGGCACTAAATTGGGCATTACTCCGATACCGGTCAACGAATTTCGTCAAATATCAATAGATATTATAAATGCGTATACCAAGTTTCATAAAATCCGATAAAGCGTATTTGAGTTATCGCGCCTTTTAGACACTAAATTGGGTTTCATTCCGGTACTGTTCAACCGATTTAGTCCAATGTCAATAGGCTTCTTTTCCATGAACATTATAAACGCGTATACCAAGTTTCATTAAAATCCGATAAAGCGTATTTGAGTTATCCTGTGTACAGATCCACGGACAGGCGGATGGACGGACAGACATTTTTCCGTTCCCCACACAATCTCATAAAGTACCATTCTGGCACTTACTGACTAAACAGTTGTATTGTGATCAATAATACACTATAATTAATATGCAGCATAGTCTTTGAAACTGTTTTTCTTGAGGTTTCTGTCCATTTCTTCTTTAAGCTAGTGTCTAAAAATATTGTATAATATACCGGTATGCACACCATGGGCTAGAATCCACACGAACGCTTTATGCCGAGCACTAAAATCAGGTAATATCGAGATCCAAGGTGTGAACCATAAGTAGTGGTCTCACTAGCAGATTATAAGCTCTAATCTGATTTGAAGTTACAAAGGTACCGAGTATAATGAATCAGTCTACCTGTATCGACAAGTAGATTGCAGATATAGTAATTTCGTAAGTCCATTCCAGAATAGGTTTTTATATATATTCAAATTTTGCAGGAATTAAGCTGAAATGCAATGACATCCTGATATCCTAACGATCACACCACATGGATAACCAGGCCGCCGAATCGCTCGGTAGATTCCAAAAGGGGTTTTATTTACTAGTAATACATCACTGTTATTAAGCTGAACAATTATGAAAACCAATCTTAAATAATGTTTTGATTTGTACGAAATTTTAAAATAACAACCGAATCACAGTGTTATTTTATTTCGTTATATGATACAATCTTAAAACTATTGAAGATGTTTCGGGGGGGGGGGGGTTCGACCCCCTGAACCCCCCATACCGTACGCCCATGCCTACTTGTATAAACATACAATGTGAGAATAGTTGCCAATAACAATATAACGAAAGAAGATCCATTTTTCAGAAGTAGACTATGGAATGGACTATATCAGTTCCAACAATTAAACCACCAACTTACCTATATTTGGAAACCGTGTTATCATTGCTTCATCACTTAGACCAAATAGAAGACCTCAATATAATCTTGAAATACATTGCTTCATCACTTAGACCAAATAGAAGACCTCAATATTATCATGAAATACAGAAGGACTACTATAGAAAGTTTTATTATAACATGTATTATTGTACAGAATGAGGCCCGTGCTGGACCCTTTCAGAGTAACATATACATGTGGATGTGTGTACGACTCAAAAGGAGCGCCATACACGGGGGGGGGGGGGGAGGTTGGCTCGCTTCTGGTTGCACAGGGGGCAGGGGGCTCGCTTCTGAGTGTTATGTAAAACCTTCCAGGATAATAAGGGGAAAGTTTTTATACACTGTGTTTAATAATATTTATTAATTTTTGTACACAAAATTATGAAACTTTCGGCACCAAGCATACGAAACTAATACAATTCACATTAAAATTAAACTATTTATGAATGAAAATGAAAATTTAGTTTATAACTTTTTAATAATATATTAATGAACCACGTAGAGGTATTTGAAACTTACAACATCTTAAAAATTTAAATAAATTAGAGCTTATAAAACAAAGAAAGTTCCTCCTAATTTTATTTTAATAAGTATATATGAAAATTCAGACATCTTTTAAATGAAATTATATTAAACCCAAAAATTAGCTACGATGAAGTAAAGTTTAAGAATATTGCAGGAGATCTAAAAGAAAAATAGGCTGCTATGAATGATACGATAAAAAAAATAATCCCTTTAACGAAATGATTACGATTGTCAAGCGTACCTGATTCTCTCTCTCTCTTTCTTAATTTAACCTTTCCCGTTGTAGGGATGTTTATGAAGCCGACGCCTTAGAGGACTGTGATAAAACTGAAATTTCTAATGAATACAATGAATATTTTTCTAAGATAACAACAGTGCATTCTTCAAACAATGTGTTTCATGTATTTGTTTATTTTTTTACAAAATCCAATCACTGAAAATGAATGAACTTATTTCATCAAATTTATATGTATATAATTGGTGCTCCAGGACAAGATAGGATTCCATTAAACATAATGAAAATAATGAACAAGTATATTTCAAATCCTCTTACTCGCATTTTAAATTTATGTATATGTTACCGGCAAAGTATGAAATCCCGGTATTCTATAGAATGCCTAGATAATGTATAGAATGCCTGATGGTTTTAGGCAAACTATGAAATATAAGTTTTTGTGAAAATGTTACATACTTTTCCTAGGTATTCTATAGAATTCCTAGGCATTATACAGAATGACCAGTACCGTTTAGGCAAAGTGTTAAAAGGGGAACCAGATGAAAAGCCTTTATTAATTAATACGCATTTGAAACTGAAAGAACAAAACTACGAAATAAAACACAGGATATTCTTACCGAAATACAATGAAAGCAGAACTGAGATTGAAGTACTTCTTACAGTAAGTACTCACTTAGTATTGCAACCTAATTTTCTCAGCAGCCTGTCTTATTCATACAAAGAAGTCCTACTACATAATCACAGTTGTAATTTTTCATTACACTATATTTCAGTATAGAATGATGTTTTCAGAAAATGTATTTCTTTTTTACGAAAACGTATTTTATCAGAATATAATGATAAGCAGGGCCCGGATTCTAATGACATGTCATCTTTTTATTGATGCTGCATAGACATTGCTAACTTGTAGATAATTCCTAATCATGGCCTCTATATTATAGAAATGCATTTTTATTAGGTCATTTTTTGTCATTTTATGCAATTTTATATTTTTAGGGCATTTATTACAATTTTAGGTCATTATTTTGTCATTTTCGTGTCTTTGCTTCCTTATTTAGTCATTCTCATGTATTTACATCGAGTGTATTAACTTTTTTCGTCGCTAGCGGTGCTGTCTTTCAAGTGTTGTTTGTTTAATGCAAGAAGGAAAAATTCGGCGTTAAAGTGTTGACATGTCTCAGTCGGAATTGAGAATCAAAGAAACGCCAAAATGTTGTATTATATTATTATTGTTATTAGACTGACTTGGCACCAGAGTCTGCCACCTCCTTGGATTTGAGAATACAAACTACTGTTTACCCTCAATAAACAACAATTTAATCCGGCAGATCACAAAAGGATGTGCCGAATTTTGACTCACCAGTGCCTCAGTGCCAGTATAAATTTCCGTGAGAAAAGAACATTCACAACATTACAGTTATTTACAGTTTTTACAATTATGTACAAACTAGTCTATAACTTTGTGTGTACAATAATAATTTTTTATAAATGAAATATAAGTTTTAGGTCATTTTTTAATAATTTTTAAGTCATTTTCTTTCAAATTTAGGGTCATTTTATAGGTCATTTTTCAAACAATTTTAGGTCATCAGAATCCGGGCCCAGATGATAACGAATCTCGCATAGCAAACATTTAATTTTCCTATTTCAAAAAGTCTAAATACATTTAAAAGATATGAGTTATTCTACAGTAACTATTTGTGAGATAAAGTAGAAATTATTTCGTACAAAATGATTTTGTTAATAATTTCATTTCAGGGTATTTGGTTGTTTGCATTTTTTTAAAACTGTTATACAAATTTATCTTCAATTCTACCCCATCGACATATTAGTTCCTCTTTACCCGTTTAGTCTAGTTTGTCCTTCCGATCTGAGTTCAATTAATAATCAATCAATTATTACTTATCATCATTGTCTTTAGGGCCTATTATTAAACAGTGGTGGCGGGACTAGGCGTATTATATACTTTGCTGCAGACAATTCGGCAAAGTATACAATGCCTGGGCAATGTATAAAATATCAATCATTTCATACGTTGACGTTCGATTTTAGGCATTCTATACATTATTTCACACATTGCCGGTAACATATACAACAAGAAATTTTCCCTACCCAAGTAAAAGGCACAACAACAAATTCCTATATTTGATTCAGGTGACAAAATATTCTAAGGGACTACAGACCTATATCAACACTGTGTGAAAAGATTGATGAACTATTTGGAAACAAATGACCTATTAATCAGAATTTCAATTTGGTTTCAGGAATCGCATAAGTACCGAGTTACCATAATTGCTATAAGATCTAATATTACACATATTTTGTTAGATGACGGAAATAAATATTTAGGGGTAATTTTGGACTTAACAAAGGCTTCTGATACAGTAAAGCATACCATTCTTCTCAGTAAGATAAACATAATTAGAAGTAGGCCTATTACCTTCGATTCGTTTCGCTCTTACTTGTCAAATAATTACCAAAATAATATCAAAACTAACAATGTGTTTGCAACGATATAGAAATAAAGATTGATATTTCGTAAAGAACGGTACTAGTTCCTCTTTCATATAGCACAATATAAATTATTGATTACTTTTGAACAGTGACAGTACAAATGGTAAAATGTATTCAAATGCTGATGACACTGTTATGTTCTCTGAATATGATCGGAAGTTTACAGTAGATTCGAGGTGATCTTATTCTTCCCGTGTATACAGTTGCTCATACTTCAATGTGCAGTGTTGACCATTAAAACAACTTGGAGAAGAGACGAAATTAGGAAACATCCGGTTACATAGAATGAAGTTAATTTCAAATCTATGATGTCCGACCATTCTGACTGAACTAATAAAATTCATAGGTGATGGGATATATTCACTTATTATTGATGAATTTAAAGATGTGTGTGTAGCAAAGTACTTTAGTTTCTGTATAAAATATTATAGCAAAGCCCTTGATCCAGTAACTACAGAATTTTTAAAGCCTTGTTGCTATATATCGAGCCAATTGCCCAGGACTTAGATTAATTTACCTAAAGCCTTATTTACCTAATTGCCTTATATAATAGAAGCAACAAATTGTCAAGTTCAGAAATTGGCAATATTCGGCTATTAGGCCTATAGCGCCTCAATTTTACAATGTAGTTTGCAATAAAAGGTGGGCGTTGAACAAAGTACACCGAATACCTTATAAAAATCGATTTGACAATCCAAACCTAAAAGTATTGCACGTTAACTTACAAGGGAACCTTACGGGTTGTCATGTCGAAACCTACCCTCAAATTTTGCGGTAGGTCTTCATTGCAGATAGATATGTGCGAAAAATTAAGGTTCTCATATAAACTTTAAAGAGGGTGAAAATTAATTGAGAATTTCGCAAATTCGAAATATTGAGTAGCCTCACACAGCTATCGGCGGGAGAGGGTTGTGGAGCCTCCGCTATCACCGTGAGTCGACGGCTGTCACCGTTCCAAGTAGGCTTTAATTTGTCTTATCCCTCTCTTTCCTTATCAAGTTATCACTAAAGGACGAATAACATTACAATATTGAATAAAACCCTCCTCTGATACTTACAGCTGTATTCCAGTGAAGTAATAATTAGGATAGTTTCTGCTTAAGTGTATAAGAGTAGTAAACTGAATCCCGCGTGCTGTTTAAATTGGTCTAATTAATATTATTATTACTATTTTATTTTGGACCATAATGGCGAGTGCAATACGTAATATGTTAGTCCAAGTTCTTAAAACCTAAAAGAGTTCTGTCTGGACAAGAATAATGTCAACAGTGAGAACAGGTTGTTTGAAGCTTTATGTTATGCATGGTAAAAACTCTTTGTTTTAATCATATAAATTGAGAGGTCACACTTCTGGTCTATAACACTCACACACACATAACAATCATAACCGTCATAACCAACCCTTCAATGTCTATGCAGATTAAATAGTTCCAAAATGTAAAAATGTCATCACTATCACATGAACTATCAAATTCAACGAGTAACGACGTAGCTCCTACCTCACCTCACACACCGGCACCCACTGTCGCTCATGTTCCCCAGCATGCGGGCTACTCAAGCTAGTTGTACAAGTGCCCGCCGTTCTTTCCTTATGGGACAATACAAACACGTTTTCACCAACTTACAGTTCATAGGAGCAGCTAATTTTTTGCATGTGTCAATCTTTAGGTATTGAAGACCTATCGATATACAAAATTTGAGGGTAGGTTTAGACATGACACCTCGTACGGTTCCCTTGTTAGGCTAACTCAAACACTTAAAAAAAAAAAGAGTAAATGAGAAGGTACCGTAAAAAAATATTTTAACCTTTTTTTTTTCTATATAATATTTTTGAAACAAATATAATTTTTGTGTGGATGATACGGAAAGGGACCAGGGGAGGCTTGGTTGCTTCAGGCAAAGGATTCAAGGGTACACGTCCCCCTGTATCTGCTGGCTAGCACGGGCCTGTACAGAATTTCATTTACATAAGATAATACTTCTAATATTATTTAACCAAAATAATTTTCTACGACAAAGGTATCAATACACAGTTTAGCACAATTCCCTAACTCCTAAAACCTCCCGTCAGGATGCGTCCTTTTGTTTTGAAACAGACTGTAGAGGCTCAAGTTCCATGCACTTGGTCAGGATGAGGGATCTATTACTTATCAGTTATCACAAGGATCTGCATCAGATGGTCACAGGAATGTCGCTCGGTATAAGGTATTCTTGAACTCTCGACAGCTTCAGCATCAGTAAAATGTTATAATATTTCACGCAGCACTATTCAATTCTAAGCATAAATTGTGCAATATGCAATTATGAATTTACAAATGATGGCAGTCATTACCAAAAGAATCTCGTGAAATAATATTTATTTCATGACGTATGACCACTTGTTTGCCACGACTGTTTTTATTTCGTTATAGGAATTCGTCTTTATATTCAAAATGTTAAAGCCGCATTAAGCAACATTCAGTACTTCGAGAACATAGTCTTATATTAGAATGAAAAGACGTGTTTCATACCCACAAGAACATACGCACGCGATTTCTCATCCTAATACTAGCCTACTAATAGTAGCCTATTAAAGGTGTGCCATACCAGCTACTATCCTAGCTTTCAAATGAGCCCCCGGCTCATAAAGAGCCTATATTAAACACCTTTATACTGTACATATGGATAATTCATTACAATAACAGTAGTATAAGGCCCCATATAGGTAGTGGCTCAACCTGTGTGTGGTGTGGTGGCTCGCGACAAAAGCCATGGGGATGCTATACCATGTGTCAGTCATTTTTAGGAGTGGTTTCGGGTTCTTATCTTATGATATTACAGTATTCACGAGCTTTACTCTTATCGCGACCCATCCTTGCCTCGCGGTAAAAACCTATAAGGGTGGTACATCACGGGTCAGCCATGTTTAGAGATGGTTTCGTCTTCTTATGCTATGATATTACTGTACTCTTTCCGCATCCCCTGGTTGGGTCGCGACAAAACCCCGGAGGAGTGTTATGTCATTGGCCGGCCATCTTCAGGAGAGTTTCGCCTTCTTATATGATATTACCATACTCTTTCGGCAATCCTTGGATAGCTCGCGACAAAACCCATGGGAGTGCTATAGGCTACCTGAGGTTAGCCATCTTTGGGGATGGTTTCGGCTTCATGTTTCACGACATTACGGTACGCATATACCTTTTCCTTTATAAGAACCGCCCTTAGATCGCGACAAGACCTATAAGGATGGTATATCAAGGGTTGGTCTTTTTTAGGGAGGGTTCAGCAGCGTCGCCAGGAATTTTTTTAAGGGGGGGCAAAATCAATTTCGGACCTCAATTTCAAATGATTAGGCTAAACACATTAATATTCACTTAGTTAACTGGATCGTTATTTTGAACCCAAGCTGAATTCGACGAGGCTACAAAGTTTTTAAGTTAACAGAATACGCTGTTTTGAGCAATGGCCTTGGTGAGATATTATTATAAATACATATTATAGTTATAATTAGTTAATACTTGCTAAACTCATATAAAGTAATGCATTTTTTTTATTATTATCCATGCTACAATTGTAGGTTGACAAAGAGTACCACAAATAAATGAATCCATAAGGCAATCCAGAGGGGGGCAGTTGCCCCCCTTGCCCCCCCATGCCGACGCCCATGGGAGGGTTTTGGCTTCTTATATTGCTGTACTCATGTAGCATCTCTTTCCGCAACCCATGGATAGCTCGCTACAAAACCCATTGGGGTGGTATACCATCTTGTTACATATTACATTATTACAGTGCTCATATAGTATCTTACAAAACCTATAAGGAGGATATATCAAAGATCGGTCTTAATTAGGGATGGATTCGCCAAAGAAAAAAAGAAAGAAGAAGAAGAAGAAAAAGAGTGTTATATCAAAGTTCGGCTCTCTTGTAGGATGGTTTCACCTTCTTGCATGAATATTACAAAAGCATTGCAAGTAAACCTAAATTCGTGTCAATATTAGCATAATTTTCGGTGTAAAAATAATGATTTGAACTAATTTCCTTGTCATCTAGGTAGTTTTCCAATAAGGGGTCACTGCTACAAAACAATGACATAAAACTAAAACATTTTATAATCTACCTTCCAAACACAAACTTCTGTATAATCTTCCCTACAGAAAACTGGTGTGATTAGTAACATTTATTGTCTCAAACAATGCCTGAAGCATATCCAGACATGCGGAAACAAGCTCCTCGACAGCAAAAACATTGCCTCCGGCCTTTGATATAGCCAATAAAAATATTGCTGTTGAAATAGTCTAACATTTATAATGAATTTCTTTATTCTAACACTTAAAATAAAGCAAGTGATAAACACATTATACAATTTATTTCCATTAGATTAGATTAGATTAGATTACTGAGGGGTAGTGTAGGCTCTTCGGTTTCTCAACATTGCAACCTTAATAGATCTATTGTGAATACCCTATACCCTATTCTAGTAGTCACCACTTTTTAATTTAAGGCTTTTTTTAATATAGCCTATAATGTTCCTGAGTGACGTCCAGTCCTGAACCCGGGGATTTTTCGTTACTGAAAACTCACTAACCGGCCGGAAATCGAACCCGGACCGCCAGGGTCGAAGGCAAGTATGCTACCTATACACCCATGGTGGCGGACAATTTATTAGACCTACATATCCAAATCTGCAGCCCTGCACGAGAATTTAAGGAGCTACACACAATGGCAATGGTGGGAACGAAACTTAGCTTTAACTACATCAAATGAGTAAAAACATTAAGGAACAATAACACTTATTGAGATTTTAGTTGTATTGACGTATCAGAAGTATATTTTTTCACCCATTGTTATTAAATTTCGGGATTCATTTCTTTCTTTAGCCAATGGGTTCCTGTAAAAGACTGTGAAATACAGAAGACACAATCTTGTACAAGACACTCACCTTCAGATGACCCGGACAGCGCCGACATGGTCCCATACGTTGATAGTCTTCCACTTCCGGCGGACTCAACAATGCAGTACAGTCGTCCTCCCCCGTTTGCCTCCCCCAGTTCCTGACCCTGCTGACCGATAATTTCTTGTTCTTCCGGGGACCTCTGGTCTAGCGGAACATCTTCTCTTCTCTCCGTGAGATAATTATTCACTTCTGCTTGCACAATTACATGTCCTCCATCTTCTTTAACGTTATGTTCTTCTAGGTACTGTTCATCAATATATTCATATGGCTCGGCATGATAATAGAAGTCGCAATTAGTTTGCTGATAGTTTTCACATTGTTGTGTCTGTTCGTGGTTGAATCCATTAGTTTGAAGTTTCTCATTTTCTGATATGTACTTGTTATGTTCTTGTACACAGCTGCATGGCTGATAATTCGTCTCACTGGTAAACTCGTTTTGGCGACATTGTTGAGTGCAGTTGACATAATCACCGTGTTGGCATTGTTGCTCACCACTTACATTTAAATTGTCGCAAAGGCAGCTGTTTTGTTGTTCACTTCTGATATTATTTACTAGATGCTGTAGTTTGGAACGGTTAATGTTATTGTTTTTGTTACCTTTGGCATTGATGTAGCACAGGTCATCGGGTTCGTCGTCGCTGCGGTACTGCTGTTGTAGGTAGAACTGTTGTTTTTGCTCCTCCAGAAAATTGCGGTACTCCTCGTACTGACGTAACTTGCGCTCATGCTCAATCTGGCGGAGACATTGTTTCTGTTCTAGTTCTATGTCACTGCCCTCACTGCTACATGCTTCTGGCAGCAGCCCGAAGATGCGAGTGGGCAGAGGGGAGAATCTCCAGGAAACTGGTGGAACCGGTGACATGGAGTGAGAGGTGAACTGTTGCTGGACTGCCATGACTCTCTGCTGCCCTTTTCTGAAACGTTTAAGAAATCACAATTTCAGGAAAACTAGAATTTTACATTTTGAAATGAATGACATATTTAATATTGTTCCTAGTCAATAGTAGTTTTTCACGTGAAACTGATTATTACCTTAATCAAGGATGTACTCAAGTGTGATATGTATCTTATTGAGGATTTGTTATTATTTTATAGCCTACAAAGCGCTTAATATGAACAGCTTTTGTCCTAGACCCTTACTGAACGCTATGGAGGTCCGCAGAAATTTTGTCAAGGGGGCAAATTAACAAATTACATCCGCCAACACAACCATCACTATGCTATTATTAAAACCACTTTATTATTATTATTATTATTATTATTATTATTATTATTATTATCAACATCATCATCATCATCATCATTGATGTTATTGTTATTATTATTACTATTATTAGGCCTACAATCCACAAAATTAATTTACAGAGCTGTACTTATGACTATGGATACAAAGAAAAAATCCGAATAAAATTTTCTACCCCCTTACAATTTCACAGGTTGGCCTACTATTCATATAAAATACGACACTTCCATTGTATTACCTTCATTACAATTTTTTTTTTTTTTTTTTGGCTAGAAATGATTTCAAGTTTAGTGGAAATGATTATCCCTACATTCCCAAATCTAAGTTACCGAGAAGTTACAACTCATTTCTGTCCAAACAACTCCAACTACAGTATTAGTCCAGTCACCAGGTACTGAAAATTGGGGTTGCCTGGGAAAAGGTCCGAAGTTAATGATTTTTTAATATGTTATATCTTGGTACTCCGTGGTGTAGAATCCAAGTTTTACAATTCGAGTACTCTGTGCAAACTTAAGGGCAGCTGAAAACCCCCAAATTTTGGGGCTTTTATCAGTGTTTTCCTTAAACCTCCTATATAATGCATTTTAGCCTAAAATACTCCACTACAGAAGTTAAAGAGCATAAAATTTCCTATTATTTTCACTGTTCACACGTTTTCTAAAACCAAATATGTACCGAGATATGGCGCTTCAAAGGTTTGAAAAATATTCAAAATATCAAAAACCTGCGAAAAATGGAGCATTTTCCCTAGTAACTTTCGTCTTTAAACATTTCTGTATGAATAATGTTCAATAACCCACACAATATATATCCCATTCTTAATGAGATGTTCATTCAAGAATAAAGTACTCAATTTTCATTGTATAAAAATGTATTTTGTAAAAAATTATACTACATGTGATGATATGTGGATATATTAACTAAGTAGAAAATGTGTAAATTATTACAAATTATCCATTAATATTGATTCATAAAAGCCTTGACCTCTTTGCTCCTGATGGCAAATCGGCATCATCTCTCAGTAAATCCTCCTGAGCAATGATCTCATCGATGATGTCCTCCTCGTCGTCGCACTTAATGTCCGTGTCTCCCTTGTTGATGTTGGTCTCAGGAGAATTTTCTCAAGCATTTTCTGCACAATTTTTGTAGATGGCTAAGTAAAGGAGCCCTGTTTTTTTTGCAGCTCAAGCCTGGTTCTACACCCTGTCATACACTTGCATTGTAACATGTACAACAACTTTTCTTGAGCAGCATCCATGGTCATTGTTATGGGGAACAGCCCTCGTTTCGTTAAATTGACAGTAACTTTTCGTAGCCAAGGCACATCTGCACTTGCAGATATGTACGAAAAGAATGGCACTGGGCAGCATGTTCTGCAGGGGGAAATCTGGCAAGGTTGGATTTGGATTTGCTATGGAGTTGGAAAATATTCGGTAGCGAAGATCGTCCAGAGTATCTGTGTCCAAGTTTCCACTGTACAGTATCACAAGAAACTCTGCCCCTACTTTCGAAATTTGGCCTGGTGTTGCTTAGTCATATTAGAGAACACTAAGGATGTCAAATAGAGAAAGGTTTTTCTCATAAGTAGTGAAAACTTTCATCTTTCCTTGTCCAAATGGGTTTGATGTCAGGAAACCCGCTTGCTGCATGAAGAAAAAGAATATCCTGATTATTATATTTCCACGAAGTTGATGAAGCCAAAACATTGGGGGCATTACCTCTCCCAATATTTTGGAAATAAACGTTATTTTCAGAAGAGCCTAATGCAGTCGGCAATACTAAGAGATCGACGTCTTCACCTGTCAAAGTAACACTATCGAAGTCAGCAGCCTTAGATATTGCAGTATTAATGACATCGGCATCTTCTATTGCCTGCTTAACCTCGATACTCTTTGCTGCCATTTCAGTCATCAGTATTGAAATAAAGTTGTCGTTGGACAGACAGGTTTCTTGTGACACTAACTAAAATAACAGTTTTCTGGACTATTGCAGCAAAGCCCGGCGATATCGTTCAGCTGCTTTGGTGTTCTGATAAGCGACGTCACTAAGGTATCCCTCGAATACTACTATGGCATTATACCCAAAGTGTTTCTGTACGTAGTCCACGTAGGTCTCGCACACTGACTCGAACGTGTGTGATGTAGTCTTACCCCATGCAACCTTATGCAGTCAATTACTACACATTTTCGGCTGCCAGTTTCTTCTTCCTGTAAGGAGTGAATGCTGAAATGGCAGCAAAGGAGGATATCATCGATAAGATCATTGCTCAGGAGGAATTACTGAGATGATGCCGATTTTTCATTGGGAGCAAAGAGGTCAAGGTTTTATGAATAAATATTAATGGATAATTTGTAATAATTTACACATTTTCTACTTAGTTAATATATTCACATATCATCACATGTAGTATAAATTTTTATAAAATATATTTTTATACATCGATAATTGTGTACTTTATTCTTAAATGAACATCTCATTAAGAATGGGTTTTCTATTGTGTGAGTTATTGAACGATATTCATACAGAATTGTTTAAAGATGAAAGTTACTAGGGGAAATGCTTTATTTTTTGCAGTTTTTTGATGTTTTGAAAATTTTTCAAAAATTTTAAGCACTAGATCTCGGTACATATTTGGTTTGAGAAAACTTTTAAACAGTGCAAATAATAGGACATTTTATGCTCTTTAACTTTTATAATTACATTACTTTGCTCAGCTTATAAAATTTATACAAAAATAATAAATAATAGATTAGCAAAAATAGCAGATACTCTACTATTAGAAGAACAGACAGGCTTCATGAAAGGCAGAAGCTGTATAGATAATGTCTTCTCTCTTAAGCAAATAATAGAAAAATGCAGAGAGTTTAACCTAGAAACACACATTCTTTTCATAGATTACAAGAAAGCTTTGTCGAGTAAAACTATGGGAAACTATGGGAAATATTAGAAAACAAAGGGGTACCAATGTATCTGATAAACGTAATTAGGAGTATGTATGTAGAAACCAAAATTAAAATAAACAAACGAGAACCAGTAACGGTAACTAAAGGTGTTAGACAAGGTTTCCCAATATCAACCACTCTTTTTTATCTATATATTGACGATATGATAAAATCGTGGAAACAACAAACTGTAGGTGGAATTAATCTGGGGAAAACAATAGTAAAGACAATGGTTTTTGCAGATGACTAATTACTAATAGCGAAAAGTGAAGATGAACTCCAAAGAATGACACACAAATTAAACTTGATTTCAAGAACATATCATATGGAGATTTCGATAGAGAAAACAAAAGTTATGGCATTTAAAGGTAATTACTCAGTCCGGTCTAAAATAAATATAGAAAATAAAAGCATAGAACAAGTGTCAGTATTTAATTTCCTTGGGTGTGAAATAACATACAGGTCTGAAACATACATTAACAAACAAAAAAAATAGTTTTAATCATATAACAGGAACTATAAAGAGGACATTAAAAAATAAAGCCAGAAAAGAATCAATAATAAAGTTATACAAAACAATGGCCATCCCCACCTTAAGTTACGGATCAGAAACATGGACAACAACCTCACAATACAAAAGAAGAATAAAGACAGCTGAAATGAAATTCCTTAGACCTATAGCAGGATATACAATATTGGATAAAAAACAAAATAATGAAATAAGACAACAATTAAATGTGGAAGAACTAAATAAAACAATAAATGAATATAGAAGCAATTGGAAAGCACATTTTGAAAGAAAGACAGATAACAGAATACCTAAAGCAGCATATAATTACAGACCACAAGGATGCAGAAACCCAGGACGATAAAAAAAAAGATGGACAGAACAAGATTTTGGAGCCGGAACAGGCTAAAGGGCCTAAACCGTGTAGGAGAAGAAGAATAACTTTTATAATGAAGTGTTTTAGACTTAAATGCATTATTTAGGTGTTATAAGGAAAACACTGAAAAAAGCCCCAAAAATTCGGGGGTTTTCGGCTGCCCTGAAGTTCGCACAGGGTTCTCGAATTGGAAAACTTGGATTCTACACTACAGAATACCCACATACAACATATTAAAAAATCATTAACTTCGGACCTTTTTCCAGGCAAAAGTACCTGGTGACTGGACACTTAAGCCTCTATTCACATTAGTTGTTTATAGTAATTTAGTTTAGAGATTTATGTTTAAACAAAGTTTCCGGGGGAGGGGCAGCGGCCCTACCCTGCCTCTCTTTCCGTACGGCCATGCTGAACACTAGACCTAAGCAATATTGGCGAAACAGAAGCCCATAGATGTCGGTGAAATTGTATTAAAGCTAAGTACATAAATAATGAAACGAATTAATATAGCCTAATATTAAATAAATGATTAATTAATTGTCATTTAAAACGGTGTTGTTTTATTCGTACGGGAGTCTTGAAGGGAATCATATCCAAGGTATACAGCTACGGCTGGCCTGTTTCGAACGTCGTTCGTTCGGAAGACTATGGATAGCACTAGCATGGTCTCCCAGACGCATTTCTGGAGTGGTCTGGACAATTGTTATTTTCTGGCGATTGTGTTGTTTGGAGAACTGGCTTCTTATTTATCCGGTAAATTCGGATTTGTTCTCATGTGTTATTAGTATGTAATGTTAATTGTTTAATTGTTTATGTGCAGCTTACTATACTGATTTGATGAGTGATAACGAAATGCGATCTAGTTTTACCAGCAACCTCCTTTTTAGGACTTTAAAAAAATCACCCTGGTTGTTAACATGGCCACCAAGAGCTAGTGTTGTGCTGTTTGTTGTGAAGATAAAGTAAATATATGTTTCTGGGTGGAATTTGCGGAATATAAGTTTGGAATGGGTGTGTTGGGCTCACCAAAGAATATAAAGACTTGTTCATTTGTCCAAAGTGTTTAAAATATTATAAACACAAAGAAAAATACATCTTATTCCTGAGCTATTTTAAAATAAATGAAGTTTTTTTTTCTTTTACAAAAAATATTTTTGTGGTGGTTTTGCATAAACATATGTTTATTTTGTATTTACAGTAACCATTTATATTAAAACTGCCTGTTTCATTGAGTAATTCTTGCAATCATCCAATTTAAGATCGACAAGACATCAATGGCTATATTCACTTCATATAGTACATTCAATGTGGCAAGAAGTTGGAGTTTTGGAATTAAATTATTTTTATTGGTTCTAATTGAATTAAATGTTTGATTATTTTTTTCCTTGTTACTAATGAAGTTTCCCACAAACATTTTACTAGTATAAAAATTCCATAAAGTGGCGCCATAAATATTCTAAAAATCTTAGCTTGGCCATATTTCCATTAGGTACCTTATATGTTAAGATACATTAGCTCAACAACCTTAATTTTATGCTTGTGTATTATTTCGAGAAAATCAGCACTGGTTATAACAGACTATTCCTTTCTTAAATCTTCTTGTGCTGTTGTTGCGATCCTGTCATTAGAAACAGGAAACAGAAACAAAATAATAAAGGGTTTCATAATAAAAAGTTACCAAATAAATAAATAAATAAGCAGAAAGAAATATGTCATATAAGCACACAATAATGAAACTGATATTATAATAAAGTGGGAAGCTCGATTTCCCTTCATTGCGTTTTTGTCAACTTGGATGTATTAAAAGTATTCTCCAGATGGAGTAGCAAAGACAAATGTAGTCTACATTCCACTAAAATTGCATGTAATTTTCTTCGCTCTGGTTTTTATATATAACAGATATATTTATCTACTGCTCTGGAGTAAGACCAAGTTTCTATGAGATTACTAAGCACCGTCACCAATTCATGCTGAACATGAAATTTGATGTCATTACAAAATCTTATTTCAACTTTCAAGTAAGTTTATGTAAAACTGACAAGGCTCATCGATGTGTGGCTATAAAGTAAATGATAGCCATAGCAATTCTAGTTTTCTAGACCGTAAAAGTCATTTGTATAAAATGAAGCAAAACAAGCATTCTGAAGACGCAAATGCTTGTATCATTCCAACAAGATGGATTGTTATGCTACCTCGTGTATTCCGTATGACACACTTTGAAATCTAAACCAACGTCTTTTATTCTCACATCTAACATTAACGTAATTATCTTGCAATTTCTCTTGCCGACTAATTATGTATAACAGGCTTCTGTTCCTCGGCGCCGGGTCAGTCATGCTACCAAATCACAAGTGACGGAACAATGCAACGTTTAGTGTGTCATAAAAAGACTGGAACAGAAAAAGGTGATTACTTTTATCTCGTCACCGTGAGAATGTTCTGCATCACTTTCCGAGGCAAGACAAACGAACGGAACTTTTGTGAGGGAATGAAGACCAGTTTTAGTCGGGTCTAGACATGAGGTTATAGAAGCCTGCACTGCTCTTCTATACATATTTAATGTGTTATTTTCTAGTCTAATACTTTAAGATTTACCCAGACATGGATATTACCTAGTTTCTAGTTTCACAGCAATCATTACTAGAGCCCGGATTTGTATGTAATTAATTACCTATTTTTTTCTTTGGTTAATTTTAGCGTTTTTAGTTTCTTTTAGTTATACGAATCTAAAAGTTATAAATGTTTATCTAAGAATTATGATAATGGCCTTGGCTACATATTTTACGTATCTGATCATTTCTACTTTTTCATACTTTTTACTTGTTTTTACGTAAAATCATATATTTAGGCTCTTAAGAGATTTCTGTAGGGCGATATAAAGAGAATAGGCTTTTCAAAATTGGAAATATAAGGAGCAAAGTGATCTGTTATAGAGGAGAGAATCTTAATTCATAAAGCACAAGTTTTAGTGTACGTTTTTGGATGTTTTAACATAACATGGATATCTAAAGATGTAACTAGATGAATAAGTATGAGGGTATCACTCATACTAGTTTATTATTTTTTATTGTCTTCAGAGTTTCTGTGCTATTGAAAGGAAGAGCAGCATGTAGTGTATAAGCATCCCTGTTATTTGCATTATTAGAATTAGCCCACAAGCATCCCATAGCGGGCAAGGGCCTCCTGGCATACCAGGATGGATGACTCGTTGAAGGAACGTTTTAGGCTAGCCTCACCTGAGAACGCTAAAATTTAATATAATTGACCCTTACTTTAGTATTACTTTTCAAAAGTGTTCCACTTCTTTCTGTTTCTGGCACTCCTAGACCACAAGTTCCCCACAACACTCTTAAACTCGTCCTCCCATCGCGATTTCTGCCTTCCAACACTAATTTCCCCAGTTCTGGGCTCCCACACTGTCATCGCATGTGTCCATCTCTCCGGGTTCATTCTCATGACATGCCCTGCCCACATCCATTTTAACCTGGAAGCAGTAACCATCACATCCTTTATATATGTCGCCCTCCTAATGAATTCATTTCTCATTCGATCTTTCAATGTGATGTTTAGCAGCTTCCTCTCCATTTTCCTCTGGCAGATCAGTAGCATGTTTTTCTCTTTTTTAGTTAATGTCCATGTTTGGGATCCATAAGTCATAACTGGTAAAATGGAAGTGTCCATCACATCCTTTTTTATCTTCATGCTTAAGGATTTGTCTAATAGGATGAATTTTAAGTTCCAAAATTTGTTCCATGCTAAAGAGATTCTTCATGAAACTTCTATTTGAATTTTATTGTCGAACGATAATATTTGAACTAGGTATACGTATTCTTTTATATATTCTATTGTGTCATGTTAATTTTGATTGTTCTCTCCAAAACCATTCATAACTCTACTGGAAGAAGTTTTCTGCAGAATGCCGGACGAATACGGAATAAATATTAATGAGAAAAAACTCTTTAATCTCAGATTTGCAGACGATATTGTACTCATAACAGACTCACACGAGGAAGGCAAAGTCATGTTAACAAATCTATGCAAATCCAGCAAAGAAGTCGGCCTTAGTACCAATGTAAAAAAAAACCAAAGTAATGAGAAACTACACAGAAGAACCAATCAAAATTATTTCCATTACTCTTTCTTAATATTGTAACAAGGGCTCGTCGGGGTTCGAAATCAGAACACCGAGTTTCTAATTGAAGGATGGAGGTTTCTTTATTTCCTACCAAACACAATGGTCAATACAGTCAGAAAACTCCTGAATGTTCTCCAACTCTCTCTTCTGTCCGGTGCTCACTGCCACGTCGCAGCACTGTCCCAGTCCAATCCAGATCAGCTCACCAGCTCTTCCGTTCACTAGTTCCTCCGTTCACCCTTCTCTCCGGTCACTAGTTCCCCGTTGACTAGGTCTTCCGCTCGCGGGTCCCTCCGTTGACTAGTCCCTCCGGTCACTGGCTCCTCAGCTTCCCAAGTCCTCAGTTGCGCTGATCGGTTCCCTCCGTCCAGGTCCTCAGCTCCTCAAGTCACCCTTACTTGAGGTCGCGCTGATCAGTGCTCTCCGTCCAGTTCACACTCTGACGCTGACTCTCTCCCGCTGTTACTGACTGTTACGGACTGACTGTTCTCCCATTGACTGGCTCATCACTCCTCGTTGCTGTCTCTGACTGACTCTCTACTACTCACGAACTCTCTCTCCTCGGATTTACTGACTGACTGTCTCAGCTCGCTCGCGGCCTATATATAGGCCCGACGAATATTCTAGAGCCGACGTCTCGAAAGTTCCGCCCGCGTGAAATCTGGAATGCGCGCTGCGCCGCGCGGGCACACCCCTTAGCGCGAGCTCCTCCCTACAGGCCTTCCCCTACGAAGTGTGGCCAAATCGCCCCCGATGTCACGCCCACTAGCGCTCGTCTGCCGCCCGTCCACCAGGGGAGCGCGAGAGGCTGCAACGTTTCTAGACTCCCTCGTTCTGGCGATTTCTGGGTGACTCCTCTTTCTGTCAGTTTCTAGACGAGTCTTTTCTGGGCTTTGTGACAATATATAGAAATCATGACTAATACACATAATATTAACACAGCATTTTCAGGTACTTTTATATTTAATTACTGCAACGTACAACGTGGCTTGAAAGCAAAACTCTAGAACTACATGGCGCTACATCCCTTTGAGGGACTAGGCCTGCCATCGATCACTGTGGGACACTTGATCAGCATGCCGGCTCCCAAGGTCGTTAGTGATCACTTCTGAAAATGAACCACTTTAAAAGTTTTTACAAATAAATTAAATTTAAAAATGATTTGTGCGATACATGCTACAGATATTCTCATATGAATGCTACAGAACAGTTCAACCGTCGTGATCAGGATGTTCACATTGAACGGAATATTTAGCCAGAGATAAAAATTACAGCATTAATGCAGAAGTGGCATCTGGAAGAACATATTGAGCTCAATTTTATCTGGAGACTGTCTATTACTGTCCCAAGACAAATGCTAAAGCATTACTTTAACAAAGATTGGCTCTATAGGTCCTAACTGTATATGATACAACTTCCAGTGAAGCTAAATTTTATATGTGGAGGGAAGGAACTTCGAAACGTGGTTCCGCAGAAGTTGCTGCAAAGAATTGCATATGGTAAGTATGGAAATTTATTTCTTTTCTGGCACTTGTGGCAGACAATCAGAAATATAAATATGTCTGTTACACAAGTCAACAAAATTAAAAAAGTTTTTTGTTTCCGAAATTAAATGTATCAAATCTTATGTAATTTGGCCTCCTAAATTCGAAAATGGCAGTAATTTTTTTTATTAGTTCTCGTTTAGAAGATATCGGCTATTTAGCCTTCATTGTTGTTCGCGCAAGAAAATATACGTAGTCTTTAGTCACATATCTCATAAACGTGGTCTTTTGGCTTCTCTAGTGTACTTTATCTTAGAAGCATTTCTTACTACAGACCAGCAGTAGTCAGCAATCATAGACGTGTTCCATTTCCCCTGATAACGTCGTTCTAGAGTAGCGATGTCTTGGTGGAAACGTTCACCATGCTCGTCGCTTACTGCTCCAAGATTGCCAGGGAAGAAGACCAGGTGAGAGTGAAGGAAATGCATCTTGAGAGACATGTTGCACCCCATTCTATTCTAAGCCATCAACATATTGTCCACTAATGTTCTGTAATTAGACGCCCTTTTGTTGCCAAGGAAATTAAGTACAACTCTAGTGAACGCTACCCATGCAGTTTTCTCCTTGTCTGTTTGAAGTTCATGAAAATGTTCATGAGCCATTAGTTTTCTTATTTGGGGACCTATGAATATTCCCTCTCCGATTTTAGATTCACTTAATCGTTGCAATTTATGAGAGTCTATTTATGTATGCTTCTCCGTTTTGATTCATACCATTTACAAAGTTTTTCATTAGTCCCAAATTAATGTGCAACACAAGTAATATTATTTCAGTCTTGTCAACCAGTGTCAAACAATGTTTTTAATACCTGATTCTAAGTTTTGTCTCAGAGGCCATTGCTTTGTTGCATAGTGTTTGTCCTTCGCACGTTTATCCCATTCACATAAAAAGCAACAATATTTCGTATAACCCTGTTTCCATTGGTATAGCAAAATTCATATATCGCCCGTTTCCATTTACCCACTCGCGTAGGATTGTGGAACAAGTACAACAACAAATATGGGGTGCAAACCATTTGTCGTGATCACCAACCTTGCAACCAAAATAAAGAAGATAAGTCTTTTTAACAACAGGAGTTAACCATACCTTTTGCGATTTAAAAGTCACCTCTCCACAGATAAAACAAAAGTTATTTGTGTTGTTAACATGTTGTTATTTGTGTTCTGTGCCTTTCATGCCAATTCTATTACAGAAAGGATAATATATATGCATATTTGTTATTTTATAATTACAATTATAATCACTCACAATAACAATTAAACCACTCCCTATTTTAACTATTTCCAAGCACACTGATAGACAGTTTTCTCACTCACAAAGCAAGAACTGAGCTGAATTTATAAAGGAATATCAGTTTGAGGGTTGGACTTGTCTGCTAGAGCCATAAATTTACCCTTAAATTTCCGGTACAGTCTGTTTCAAACAAAGTTACTCGGTTCAAATCCTGTTTTTAGTAAAACAATCTGACCTGTGTATTTTAGAAATGAGAACTAATAGAAAAAAATGGATGTCATTTTCGTGTTTAGCGACCCCAAATTGGTAATGTATGGTTAATTTTATCTCGAATACATTTTGGCTGTAGATTTGTGTTATGTTTTAGCATGCTTTTGATATCCCTGTCATCAGCCATAAAGTGTTCTTTGAGTCAGAGCACTCGCCAATGGAGTATGACTCCGTTCATGCCTCAATAGAGAAAAGAACAAAATATCTTGATATATTCGATCCATCAGGATGGTTCTCTGCTGTAGAGTAGGATTAGCTCCACAAAGTCTCTGGGGTTTTACGTATATACCTTAGGAGCGAGTCTCACCGTTCATAGAGTTCCTGCGTAGGGGAGGTAGCTGCACCCTGATTGGCTATCCCACTCCACGTGTTGTCTGTCTCAGTGTCTGCGGCATTATCCCTCCACTCAACTATTACAGTCTTTTCTACCACTGCCAACATGCAGCATGATCTTTACTCTCTGCCCAGCGGTAGCTTACTGATCTTACGCGCAGCGAATTCGCGCATCTTGGTAACGAGACGTAACGAGAAGCTCGCTGGCTGGGTTAGTCTTCAAGGCCAGAGAGTTTGTGGGAGTAATCCAACTCAAAGAATGATGAACAAACATTACAAGTTACTGAAATTCAACAGAAAGATGCATTTGACTTTCCAGAACAGAGGCGCAACAAGATGAAACACAGAAACGTTGACAGATGACTAGTACAGAAAAGAAGAGCCAGAACTCATTTTTTTAAGTACAGCAACAACACTTACGAAGAATTTAGAAGAATATACAAATTGCTCGCAGAAATAGAATAAGATTGCAAAGTTTTTTTTTTCACTACTTCAGCTGTTGTATTCTTCTCAAGTTCCTATTCAGAAAGAGAAGCTTAAGTATGTCCAAGATCTATACAATATTGGGATTATTCCTTAGCAATTTCATCAGTTCATGAGTCATTAATGGGAAATGTAACAATTGGTGAAGATCCAGAAGTTAATGAAGATGCAGAAGAAGGTGGCGATGATTGAAGTATGTTCCTTTTTTCAATAGAAGGACTTAACAATTGGTGAAGATCCAGATGTTATTGAAGATGCAGAAGAAGGTGGTGATGATTGAAGTATGTTCCTTTTTTCAAACTTTGTTTTGTCATTTCAATGACATCTGTACAAAATATTACTTTGTAATTTTTCACGTTTGCTTATTCTAGTATTATATATATATATATATTGGGGTATTATCAACTATCTTGCTTATTAGTATTATTTGAACAATAGCAGTAGGTCTGCATATGAGTAACAAACTTTATTTATGTGACTGGAATTTTCACTTACTGTTTAATAATAAATCAAAATGTAACTTGCGAAAAATACCTTTGTATCTACAATAGCACATACGTTTATCGTGTGTAATGCTTAGCTAAAACTCAAAGAAATTATTGAATAGATGTAAACATACTCTAATAGCAATTAATTATCATATATATGACGGACATGCACTTAAGTGGTATCAATGATAGGGTTACTGTTGTTTCAAAACTTCTTTTGCATTTATCTCAAACATAGATTTTGTAGATAAATGGATATATCTCTAAACCCCGATGTGTTCTCGCACAGTAGTATCCAAATTAGAAACGAAATCTATCTGCCCTAATGCTGGCGCAAGCCCAATTAGTATGTAATATTTAATTAAATCATAATATTTTTAAGTGCGCACCGTAGCCTTCGTCCCGCTCTGAGTGTTTGAGAGGCATTTTCTCAAGCAGCCATCACTGTGAACATGCGAGAAAGCCAGTGTCAGTGTCATGCAGTTTTTTTGTTGCCCCCGCCTTCCGCCCCCCGGAGTACCTGAGCCATACATAGGCTATATCTCCGGCCCAACAACCGATTTCGCATTTGTTCTAAGATCGTTGTGTCGCCTTCTCTTGGTCATAGAACACAGGGAAAATGTTTTATGAATTGACATTGCCATTTTATTCATTTAATGTTACTCTATAGGCTATTCCACATTGAGAAAAAAGCATTGCTCTTATGGGCTACACGGTTGCCGTGAATCACCTACCAGAAAGAAAGAGATGACAATAGTACCGTTAGCACCTCTCTTTCTAACAAAGTACAGCCTGCACATAACTTTCAGACACACGTCAGTTAACGTTGGGCCTGCCAACTGACTCTCTGTTCTGTGAGGCAATAACTAATTGTAATGAAGCAAATAGCTGCGTGCCAAATAGACGGTAGAAAACCATTCCTAAACAAAGGAAGGGTTGGGGGACCGCAACTAATCGATATTGAACATTTTCATGATTATCGATACTGCCCTGAATTTATTTGAATTACAGAAAAAGGAGAAGTGCGTATGCGTGGACGGCGAATCGACGGGAGAGGAGTTGAACCTGAAAAACAGTTAGGAAGTACGTCTCTGACTACGAGAGAGAAAGGTTGAAGAGAAGGAGGTGAGGAGACGAGATTGGAATGTGTGACAGCGGTAGAGGCGCCCTGGCATGATGGTTTGTCAGACTTTCATCTAATGAACTTCTGAAGGGGAATTTCACTGACGCGACTATATGGAGATAGTCGTTAGTTGGAAGAACACATCACGTCAGCCGGTACGAGAGACCGCTACAGCGAACACCAGCTGGGGAAAGAAGAGTGGGTCACGGCTGCTTAGTCTGGAATAAAGGAAGATGTGGACATCAGAAAGTGGATGGAAACAACTCAGGATCAGAGGATAAGTTGGTCACCACCCGTTGAGTATAATCACATAAACATTTTTTTTGTTGTTTTGGGAAGTGGAAAAGATTTTGAGGCATTGTTATTTAAGCCGGTTTCTAAGAAATGTGTGGCGACTAGACGCCGTAATGAAAGGTAAAAGAGTAGGGTTAGAAGATAGATGTGATTAGTCTAGGGTGAGGTAGTAAATTACAGTGATCCAATCAGTTTCCATTTCTGGTCTAAGTTAATTACAAAAGGAGCAGTCAGGAGTAAAACCGTGAATAGTAAAGATAAATCTCTATACTTTAGGTTGCTATGGGTAATTGTCCCACGAATGAATACATAGCTAGGGGCAGTTGGTGATGCTCATACAAACTTTGTTTTTTATAAGACAGGACGCGAGGGGAGTAAGGAAGAAGGATAATAGGGGCTTACTTAGTATTGCTTACGAGGGCCTCTCCCACTTGGTTTTCGTTAGGTGACAGGTGATTATCTATAAGTGGATTTCATGCTGGCCTGTAATGTTGAGTTGTTTTTTTTAAGAGATTTATCGAAGAGCGGAAATTGTATGGAATATGGTAGAATGAGATAAGAAGGTGAATATTGAGAGGCAGAAGAGGGCCTATGAGTAACAGTACATTAGGCGCATACCATTGGAAGATTTACATGGTAGGATAGAAGCAGAAGTTCACTCAAGGGTTATAAAGAGAGAGTTACTGACCTGGGGCGTGAATTAGTTTCAGTTAGAATTCTAGGGAATTTAGAAACAAGAAAATTGGGTGCCCATGGAGTAGAGTAGTAACCTGAAAAGTATGGAAACCCGAATAACATAAAGTAGGTAAACTAGAGCAATGGTATAAATTGAAAAGGAACTCTGCTTAATGGAAAGGAGATAAAAGATAATAAATAATAACTGGTTAGGTTAGACTGGTTAGGTTAGAAAGAGGAGAATTGGTAATTCTGGGTAGTGAATAGATGATAAGTGGTTTCAGTAGCACGTACTAGAAATTATTCTAAAAGAAAAAAAAGAGAACAAGGGTGAGGTGAGGGAGCGCCGGAAGTGTCCCAAATAAAGTAAATATAAATCTAGCATAAAAAGATTTATGAGAAATTGTGAAAGTCATCGGTGTTGGAGGCGAACAACGGCCCCACGTGCCTCTAGGAGAGAGAGTGTCAGGGACCTCTGACATCGATTGTCAAAATTGTATTTTTGTTTGCGGCCCATTAATATTTTCCCGGTTGCAGGAAGGGAGTCAGATTGTTTGTAACTCAAGATCTAGACGCCGCCCCTGTATCGGTGGTCTATCACCCCAGTCACTCTGTGGGTATAGGCCTAAACTTCCGTTTCTTTCTTCATAACATTGTCTTTCCTATTTATCTTTGAGTACAATTCTTCATAGACTACAATGACTAGTGGACTGGTATAGGAGAAATAGGTGGAATCATTGGGTATGATAGGTCAAGTCAATTACTGAATTATGAATTGAAAATCTTTATTCATCCGGAAGAAAGTATAACATATATATTGAAATGTTTTGAAATTGCAAATGGAAAAGATTACGCAAGTTAGTAGTAAAGTATAAGGGTGAAGTGAGATGTTCTAGTAGACACCTGGAAATAAAGAAAGAAAAGAGATTAGAGTAATTAATTAGGAATTTGTCTTGTAGAACAAGGAACACATTCATACAGTTAAACTGGGCTGTAAACCTTGTAGGTGAGAATTGAATACTAATCTTTCCAATAAAAGTGTTGAATGGTCAATGTTGTTCAGATCGGGTGATCTGAAGATTTTAAGGATGAGTAGTTGTTAAAAAGGGGAAAACCCAAGAGTAAATGTAATTTATTGTAAATCAGATTGTTATTGTTGAAAAAAAGAAAACAGAAAAAAAATATTAAATAAATTATGGTTATTGTTATGCAAAGTAAATTATCGTGAAGTTCAGATTTTTGACCCCTATCCTTGTAATGGTTTGAGAGCCACTGATTTTTGGGCTAAGTTACATAATAATAAAAGGACAGAGCCGAATCCATTCCCATCTCCACTGTTAAATTAAAAAGCTAGCCGAGAGGCCTGTAGGTACATAGCCTGTGTATCTATAATTTAATTTGTGACTGGGCTAAAACAAAAAGAAGAGAGAAGAGTATTGATGATGGCGCCCTTAATATAAATTTTCATCAATATTATTAAACCTAGTAACTTGTTAAAAAGAAAGAGAGAGTAAGCTGGGTGTAGGAAATTTGCAATCAACCGGTAAGGTCCATCATATATTTTGGCGTCACATCATATATTTTGGCGTCCATCATATATTTTGGTGTTGTGAAGTCCACGAACATATTTTGGCGTCACATAATAAAATTATTCTATTAACAGTATAATGAAACGATGATACATTCGCGCATCAATAAACGTAAAATAGTAGGCCTACAGTGTTTCGTTTAATTTCGCTTCACAACTAGCCATGACAATTGATATTTCCATCACTGAATTATGCTGTACTGAAACTTAATAAAATTAAGAACTGATTATTAAATTTAAATGAAGTTAACAACAGACAGTAATATTCTGAATACTCGTCACCGCTGGAAGTCGGGTACGGCACAGAGGGAACTCCTTGTTCATTAGCAGGAATGCATTCGTTCTATGTGGTTGCCTTATATACGTCAGTTCAAATATTAGCGTAAATACTACTATAATAATACAAATAATATTAATATTAATGATATGGCGCATGGGATGCATGAAACCTGGGTTCGATTCCCGGGCGTTACAAGTTGCCTAGGTGGGATTTTTCCTCACCTGTGAGGCGAATGTCGGGTAGCTTTTAAGCCCTTGTAGTTCCAGGATATCATTTGACCGTCATTTCATTATGATCATCATCATCTCATCCATGCCTTGTTCGGCATGAGTGTGTGAGCAACTGGTGAAATTAGGGAGGTAGATCATGGTTCTCAATCACAGCATACAGGATCAAAGATAATGACGTAGGTCGGTTTTCAAAAAAGAAACCGTGAACTTTCCGGCGGATTCCAGCCCTCACAAAATCTGAATATGTTTCTTTCCTGCTGTTCTTACTTACTCGTTTCAATGTCTTCTTCTTTCTCGGAGTCACAATAGGCCCGCGCGAAGCTTCGTTTCTAATTTTAAATATTGACGACAGTGACGCGCCTGTCGCTTCGGCACATTCTTCTCTTTTCTCTTTCGTAGTTTTACCTCTCCCTTGTAGGGACCTTTATGCGGCCCGCGCCGCCCGGGCCTTACCGGGCCGCGACCTGTCGGGAGAGGAATGAACTATGGATCACAACACAGACAGACATACTTTTTTGACCAGACAAGGACATGGAGGGCCTCCCCGGATGAGTGATCAGCCCAATGCCGGGGCCACCTCCGAGACAACAAGAAACACAACACACACACTCACTCAGAACAAGGCGAGGATGGGGATGAAGATGATAATGGCGTCCAGATGATATCCGGGGACCATAAGGGCCTAAAGTTACCTGACATTTGTCTCGCAGGTGAGGGAAAACCCCGGAAAAAACCTCAAACCAGGAATCGAACGCGGTCCCGCTGCGTGAGAGGATTGGACGCATCCCCTGAGCCACAGCGGTGGACCTGCACATTCTTCTGTGTAGTAATTAACACTATGTCTAGGATCCCTACATTTAATATATTCCTATACTTGGAACACAATTTTTCATGAATCACTATTTAATACTTTGCCCTGTTTGCGTTTCACAAACGCCTTCACTGTACAACACAGCTGCCACTGATAAGTAACCTCGGCTACTGTAGCTGCATTTGCTTAACTGTAAAATTTTACCCTTAACTGTACCATCCCTCCTCTTGACGCCTCAGGCCTGCATTCCAAAGCGGATTACCCCTCGTTAAAATTGGCAATGCAGCTCAATGCCGCTCTGCGAAATAGTTTTCTTACGTTATTAAAATAATTGTATTTCCTCTTAATTTTAGTAGTATTGAGACATTTAGCATATGAAAATGAAATTGTTCTTACTGAAGATGTGTTTAGTGAATTAAAATGTATTATTTGAAGTCTACAAAACAAGGAAATTTACGTGTAAAGATCGACTGCAACTCTCCCATATAACCCAATGCTTTTTTCTCAATGTGGAATAGCCTATAGTTCATCTGTCTGTTGTCGCGGGGGGCGTGTCCCCCATCTGGTATTCACCTTATAGAGTGAGGGAAACCCCGCGAAAACCTCACTCACATCGGTTGTTGCGAGACTATCCCGCAGCTTCCGAGGCAAGTCTTGGGCTATCTGCCATATCCGTCTTGCTCGGTAGGGCCCAAGGGGATCTGAGCATTTCCCCAAGGTTGATTCGTTTGAAATTTGATGTGTCTTATACATTTATCTTGTTCTGTTTCTTTCCTGCTTTCTATCACGTGGCCTGTGAATATTCTGAAAGCAGTGTTAGCTCTTTTTGTCGTTCAAAAATTAGGTTCTGGTGCCCATACTTCGCCTGCTTGTTTGGCTACCTCTCTTAGACTAATACATGCTTCCTTATGTCTCGCGCATATATAGAGGGTGTGGTACTTTGTATCATTCTCACAGTCTTCACAATAGCAGAGGTAGTCCTCCGCTAGGATAAACCCAAATAGGTTTGCTGTGAAGTAGCCATGTCCCGAAAAGAACTGGGATGTTGAGAAATCAGGAACGATCCATTTTTGACTAAGCGTCTTTTGACACTAAGGAAATAGTCCTTTGTTAGGAGGCCCTTTTGGGAATCTTCCCAGCGTCGTACAGTTGCGCTTCTAAGCTGCTTCATTAGTTCTGAACGGTTATACCTTTCGTAAATGTCTTGATTTAGTTCCCGCTCTGCAATTCGAGTAGGGAGATGTTTTCGTATTTTGTAAGCATTTACTTTTTCCTCTAGTAGCAGATCAGCTGGGATTTCTCCAGCAATGACAGCTAGCGCGTCATTTGATTTAGTAGAATATGCTCTGGTGGAGCTCTAAATGGAGCTTTTTTCTGTGCAGTAATTAACTTACGTTTATGGCGTGAATTTATGTATGGAACCCATCCGTGGGCTGCATATGTAATTAGTGCCACGAATACTGCCGAATATAATTTCATTTATAATTTGTATATTTGTAGCACCGTGTTTGGCCTACCTAACGCGTGGAAAAGGTTTACCGATGTAGTGCATATTTTTTCTACGTGTCGATCCACCTTGTCGCCATCTACGCCTAGATAGCGAAGGGACATTGAAGTTTGGCGCCGAGTTACCCATTCCATCTAAGATTCAGGTTTTCACTGGCTTTCCGACTAGTTGTCGTGAAATCTCTTGAAGATGCCGAGTATCTTTTAGCAGCATCGTTGTGAACGAGTCTGAATAGAGTAAATTAATAATTAGCCGATCTTAGCATGCATGCTACAGCCTTGGTACTATCGTAATTGTGTGAGCTTAGTTTACATTAGCAACACAACTCAGTTCCTCAATTTAAGCAACGGATATTATCACATTCAATACAATGTTATAAAATATTCAAAATAATATAATCTTTATTTACACCCAGTGACTGTACGATGACATATCTTTCACCACACTTGGCGGGAAAGCTATTTAGTCGAATGAACATTCATATACAGTATAAAGATTCGATATTATTATTTTATATCTGAAAATTAATATTTATGTGTTCTTAATAAGGTTTATTAGATTTTAAAAATATTTTTGATGTTCGCATAGATTGAGGGTCCCCTGATTCCAGCACCTACGTGGTAAGCCCACGTGGTCCTTCAAACTCATTATACTCCCATATTAATAACCATCTCCAAAGCTATCCTTCATAATAGACCTATGGACCTGATTCATTTATTAGCTCCCGAAATTTTGGTCCTCATACCGAAAACCACCCTAACACTTAAGAAAATACCAGAATTTTCAGAATGTTCGGTTTCGTCGTGAAGATAAAACGCCCCACAGAACTTAATAGCCTACAATCAATAATTTTTAAAGTAAATAGGTCTACCTGTTTTTTCTGATAGTTGGTTACGTTCAAATGTTTCGTCGTGATATGTCTGGCTTAACTGTGCTCAAAATTTCACACTGCCCAGAGAACTGAGATTTAATACGTTATGCTTAATCTTGTCTTTATGCTGTTTTGTTAACTTACTACGGCGTCCTAAGTCGTTACTCCCGTATTACTCCACGAATTATTATCACTCTTGCAAACAGAAAGCAAAGAAAACGGAAAAGAGCATTCCTAATTTCACAACTACATATCCAACTGTTTTCATACACTGTCCTGTGAAGTATTTCGTTGTAAAAGCAGTTTATCCCGCATTTCGCTTTTTTGGGTCATACCGAAATCGGGCGTGGGGCTTTTCAATTATTTTACCTCAAGTTTTCCTTCCATACGCTTTCTAGATAATAGATGAGTTACTAATGTAACGTTGGTTTGAGTTTACCGCGCCGGCTCCCTCCTCTGACTACTCTTTGCTTTCGTATCTAGTGCATGTGTCGACCTCATGCAGTGGGTTGAGGTAGTACTCTGTTCTCGTTGTGCACGACAGATTAGCTGAGTGCCTTGAGTTGTGAGGTTGTGTGCATCGGTTCGGAGGATTTCCTCGCTTCGGAGAGTGAGTAGGCGATTTTCATCACTATGAGTATATAACATTCGCATATGGTGCCTTCTGCACACAAGCAAATTTTCATAGTAAAGTTAAATATCATTTGAGATAAGAGTCAGACAACAATATTTGTCAGAATGTTTCAAACTCTATATCCAAGTTGAAGACGGCTTTTCATAAAGATGATTTGGTGCCATAATAAATTAATTAAATGTTCCGTTCTGGATGAGTTAGGAACCACCCCATTTAAGCATATTTTCAAATATGTGTGATGAATTTCTATTTGTATGCCATGAAAGGTCTGTTGTTTCTTCAAAACGCTATATATCATGACGTCATACACAAGGTCAGGTTGTAGCAGTTCAAGGCAACGCCCTAGATTTAGCTAAAGATAATTGCCTGCTATAGGCATGTTACATAAAGCTTATTAGTTATGTCATAACACTATATTCCGTGTCTTGTCCCATTTATTAAGCATATTCAAAATTTTGTAAGCAATCTTATTTTCTTGGTATTAGTCGTTATTGTTCACTTCCTGTGGGCGTGTCGTCTCCATTTTTCTAGTTAGCTAAAGTTACCTTGGATGCCTGATATAAATTCCTTTGATATATTTCCATCTAATTAATTAAGTTTGTATATCATGTTGATTTTGCGATCTAAAATAAATTAATGCATATTTCTTATAGTAATGATATTTCCTACAATTATCAATAGTATGTTAATCTGAACTTTACCAGCTCAAAGAAATTTGGGCACATTTCTTGTAGTAATTTCATGCCCCATATTTGAGTAATTTAGTGCATTATATTGAACTTTAACCTAGCATTCTCTTGGTTTCATTACCTTATGCAAATTCTTAGTTGAAATTTCCAAAAGTGCCTTTAAGTCTAAATTTGCCCATAAGTCTATATTAACCATTAGCTATCATGTTTTCAAGTTTGTGTTGATGTTAAAAATCTCCACTTTCATTCTTAAATTACAGTAAATTCTATATAGTGAATTTTCAGGCACATATATATTTAATCGGTTATACTACTTAAAATTTTGCTGTTTTCTGCTATCCATACTTTTGCAACAAATATATATATATATATATATATATATATATATATATATAATTTTTAATCGTACTTATTTAAAACCTTGGACTTGGAATCTTGTTAGCTTGTTCTGGTATCTTTTCTAGTTACGCTCATATTCAATTATATATAAGTTATAAACAAACAATTATTAAATTAAGGTTATCATAATTCTCATTTTTCTAAAGGAAAAGATTTTGACTGCCTGTTTCAGTAAGTTTTGGTATTACATTGCATTTTTCACTTAAATAAATATATAATATTAGTACAGCTTAAACTCTTTGGCCTCTTAGCATTTAAAAAGCTTAAATATTGACTTATATATTATTTAAACTCATATGCAGTTTATTCCATAAGTAAATTTGTTTCTTGCTTTATTCAAAATTGGATAGATCCTTCTTTCTGTTTCTGGTATTTCACTCTCCTATATTCATTTAGCATTTGATTATACTCATTGAGATTTTGCTGTTTTCCTTATTTAGAAATATTTTGGGTTTTAATTAACAAACTTTATATTATAAATTATATTTGATTATTCTAAATTTTTCCATTTGTTATTTACCAGATTTTGCCTTTTCATTATTCTCAGTTTATTTTCTTGTGCTCATAGTTTTCGATTAGCTTTTCCTGTAAATTTATTAACAGTATTTCCTGGGGATTTATATCACATCATAATATGGTATTTCCTCTTACCATCAATTTTGACCTTTGGTAAGGGGTTTTCCCTGGAATATTTGATTTGGAAAAGTATTATGGTTCTTAATTATTAAATATATATTAATTAGTCATGAATTTAGTATGATATTTGGGACTATAGATATGTTTTTTTTTATTCTTGTTCTTCACTTCCCGGTGGAGCATTATGGGGTCTCCACAGCGTTGAGATGGGATCTTGCGCACGGGATGTCTTTCCTATTTTCTGTCCTGTTTTTGCTGTTCCATTTATGGTAATTTTTTCTAAATTATGATAGGCTTCTTTTCTTCTTTTTCTTCACTACCCGAAGGAAATTATGGGGTTTTCATGCATGGGTTATGCTATCCTATTTTCTATTCTATCTGTTTGTATTTGGTAGGCTTGTTTAAATTATTTGTCAGCTCTTTAATGATTGATATCCTATTTTTCATGTGTCATCGTCCGGGGAGCGAGTTCGTGATTACTTCTGCGCGCTGGAGTTGTTTGAAGTCATCTGATGTGTCATCACGTCTATTGTATTTGTGCATTGCGACCATTGCTGTTCCACTCTTATTCTTGGAATTTGGTACATTTTTGAATTTCATCAAACAAATTTCGCTAGTTGATTAATTCTATTTTTGGTCTATTCTAAAATATCTGGAAGTTGTTTTGCTGATACAATGTAGCTTAGGTGTGGCCTGGTCTTGCGGTAGTGTACACATTTGTGGCTATGTGTCCAATTTTGTCATGTTGTCACGCTACTGCGAGGTTGTGTTGCATTTCTGCTGCATTGTTTGGCATGCCAATCTTATTAATTCAATAATTCTAGATCTCTTTATCAGTAATTCCTATTTAAATTCGAAAATTGTCTTGTAACATTTTTCTTCATTTTTATTAACGTGTTGTGAAAGGAATGCAACGCAGTCTGACTGGCCTATTAGGCTGGTGTTGAGCGAATGCTCTGGCAATCACGGTGTTCCATTTCCAGCGTCGTGTTGTATTCAGATTGCAACTCGCGTTTACAATGGGAACCTTTTGCGTGCAGTTAAAAATTTGTCCACAAGAGCGCAGCAGGGTCAGAGGAGGTCCTGCCATCTCGTTCTGCCATATGCTTATGCGTATCAATAGATGTGGATAATGTTGGCTTTCCTATAAAAACTGGCGATTAATAACGTTTAAGTTATATTCCAGAAATCAGATACCTATATTCTGCCTAGGAGAGTGTGAGATCGCCAGAAAAAGTATTGATTTGTTAAAAGAATTAAAGAATTAATGTCTGTCTGAAGTAATATTTGATTGTAATTATTATGTTGAAAAGAACCCGTGGGGTTTGTCAGCAAAAACAGGAACAATAATTATTTTGCAGTGGCATAGACATATGTAGCTTAGTGACAAATAATTCAAAATATTAAAGTTATTCCTGTATATCGCGATGACATTTGTATTCGTTAAATGGTGAAGAAATAATTCAAATTTTATGAAACATTTAAAACTTGTTGTACAGTACTTCACAAAGAAAACACCCCATCTTCTTTAGATTTATAACCATAGTCGTAAATATGTTAAACATTTTTTTATTACTGTAAATCATTTTTAAAAAGTAATTTAGGTTCATGGTTGTTTGCTTTCACAATATTCTGAATATATTTCAGCTTTCGGTTATGAATTTACTGTGTGGTAAACAGATCCTAGTATTTGATTAATATAACACAGTAGTTATAGAAAGTTAAGAACTTGGATATAAATGTGTAAATATTTTGTTCCTATTATCATTAATATTTTATAAATAAATTTAGGTTACGTTTGCTTGCTTCTAAAAAATATCCTTTAGAGGCTTACGAATAAGACATGCTCCAGAATTATAGCTGTCATTAAGTGTTTGTGTGGAAAACAAATACAAATAATAGTATTTGAATAGTGTATCATATTAGTAGTAGAATGTTCTTTTCATGAAATCAACGTAATTTGAAAGAAGCTGTAATGTCAAAATAAGGTAATAAGGGAATGGTTTTCTTGTGGTTATTACTATAGGCCTAAATGCGTAATATTTTTAACGTCAACGCCCATCCATAATGTAGGTTCATAGTTTTTGTTTTAGAATTATATTGCATAAGTTTCAGAATTACGGTTCGCAGGGAATTGTTATTCATCGTACTGGGTTCTCATATGCTAATAAGTCAAAATACTATGTTCTCTTTGATTCGAGTTAAAATATCTACGTACATCGGAATTCCAGTTCTAATATAGTGTTTTAATATCATTAATGTGCATTATAAAAGTGAGTTGTATATAATAACAGTATAATTGATTTATTTATCTTTTTTCTTTTTTTTTTTTTTGTAGTATTTAGAGGGGGAAAATAGCCAGTGCCAATTGCCAGTATAGAAAGGAAAAATATGCTTTGACGTCTTCTTTATAATATATATATTTTTTAAATCTTCAATTTACAAGAACCACCAATGCCTGTAAGAATAATTTAGTTTTGCAAGTGTTTCAATTTTACGATTTGTTTTAATTTTTGCAATGAAAAAACTTACAAATTCCGTTTAAACAAAATATTCATAATTTTATTATACAAATTATAATAAATGTGACACAGAAATATGTGAATGTTTGTTATGAAGTTAATAAATTAAGTAAGTTGTATTTATCAAATGCTGTCCATACCTTTTTAAGAAGTAATTTTGTATCATAGTTTGAAAGAGAATAAATGGTTGAGTTTCCTGCTGGGCGAACTTCCTGTTTATAGCAACAGTACCACAGATATTTAGAGATAGATCGGCAATGGTGTATGCTGTAGCCTACTATTGGCGGCAGTGAAGCCACGTTGATGCACTGACCGCCATATTACTACACTGTAGCAGCTGATCGAGTACAAGCCACAAGAGCGTTTTCAGCGATGTGAATTTTAGCATTTTAGCTAATAATGTAATTGGACTGAGGAGTATAAATACTTTTTCTAAAATGGTGAATACCTGTGTGGTATTCGGGTGTAATTTTTCATACTATGACAGAAAGAAACAAGGAAAGGAACACGTTTCAATACATTCGTAAGTTGGCCTTTCATTATTATTAGCCATTTCATGCATTATACATGCTTTAGTTTCTAGGAATGTATTATATGGTTGTAAATAACCATAACCTAATATTGTTAACTATTTCATACAGTGTAAATAGTCATATATTACTTTAGCATTTAGAAATTGCAAATAAACTTAACCTCAATTTATGCGTATTTTTTGTATTGTAAATAATATTATGCTTTAGTACTAGGAATGTTTTATATTTTTATAAATAACTGTAAGCATACATTGATAGCTATTTCTTGTATTATTCATACTTCCTTAAGAATTTAAGAATGTGTTGCAGATTGTTGCCAAAGTTAGTCATTAATGTGGCCTTCTGCCATCCACTTGTACACGGATGTCATTCACATGGCTTAGAAAAAAAAATATAAACATATAAGCTCTGCTGGTGTCATATTATTATCAAGAAACCCCTGAAGTATTTTAGTACTTTTTTTGAGTTTTTAAAAACAAACTAATTTTTATTTTATTTTAGACACTCCTAATCCCGTATTTGAAGAGAGACCCATATACTGATTCTTTTGATCAATGGAATGGAAGTTATCTAAAATATAGTCTTAATCAAATAATGTCCTTATTTCATTTATGCCTGTCATTTCACTATGCGTGTTGTAATTGAGGAATACTGTAGTTTATTAATAGTATTTATGTTCTCTTGCTGGTTTACTATGCTGACTATTTTTTTGTTTTGGAATTTTAAATTATGGATTTTTTATTTTGGATCTCTGAATTTTTTATTTTTTGGGATTTTTAAATTTAGGATTTTTTATTTTTTGAATTTTTTAAATTTTAGATTTTTTACTTTTTAAATTTTGGATATTTGGATTTTTTACTTTGGATTATTTTTTTAAATTTGGATTTTCTAAATCTTTGAATTTTTTAATTTTTGGATGTTTTAATGTTATATTTTTAATTTATTTTTATTTTTTAATTTTGGATTTTTAGACTTAAAGCTTTGGATTTTCGATTATTTATTTTGAATTTTTTGATTTTTTAAATTTCTAATTTTCGATTTTTTAAATTTTGGATAAGCCTAATTATTGAGTTGATTGTTTCCTGTGCAGTCCGTTCCGTCACACCACACTAATTTCGCGACGATTTTGAGCATAACACTAATTTCGTGACGATTTTGTCCGTAACGCAAGCTCTCGATTTAATCCTACCGCGGCTAAAGAAGTTTCACATCAAAAACCTAATTTTTAGCAAGTAATAAGAACCAATACTTGAGAAAAATAGCAAGAGGACGTTCTTTTTCAATGCGGTTTCAGTGTGTTGACTAGTGGATACAACATTTCCAATAGAAAATTGTGAAAATAGACTTTAATCTAAGTTCTCGTGATAGTTTCCCATTGAATTACGTGTAGTTCAATGGGTGTCTTCTGGTGAGGCAAGATGGCGACATAGCGCAAGGCTAGGCTTCACCGCCGTGACCCAGATTGCCGGGCTGTGAACAGTACATATGTGAATCTTGTCCATTTGATGAAGATATTGGAAACATGACCTTCTGTTGTAAATAATGAGAATACTACTTCTTGTTAAGTTTTATTCTTTGTAAAATTATTAAGATAATAAGTCAATTCTGAGGATCTAAAAGTGTTGAGCGAGGTGATTTGAAGAAACTCATAGACTATTAACTAATAGCATCCGTTTAATCTTCTTTATATTTTATAACAATATATTTCGTAAAGCATATGTGTACACCTCTGTTTTACACAGAGGATCGCCAAAACATGTTTTCTGGTATTCTGACTGATGTTTAAATAGTCTGTTCCATTATGTTCAATGGACAGCAGACGACATGCTTGGACCACTTTTGACCCTGCTGCCACCTATCGGGAGTCGCTGACAGAAAGGTTCCCATTGTTGGTATATATGTCGTTCAGGCCGTAGGCACGTGTACCGAGCGGGCGACTATTATACCATCATATCCCTATATTATAAAGCCACATGGCTGACTCACTCACTCACTGACATTAATATTTGCCCTCTTCCAGATGAGCTAGAAACTTGAAATTTTGTACACATATAGCTTGTAGGCAGTAGACAACAGAAAAATTCCAAAAAGTTAATTTTTTCCCATTTTTAGCCCTAAAAACCTTCGAAAAAGGGCTCGGCTCGGTTCACCGACATTAATGTTTGCCCACTTCCAGATGAGCTAGAAACTTGAAATTTGGTACACACATAGGTTTTAGGCTGTAAACCACAGAAAAATTCCAAAAAGTAGATTTTTAAAATTTTCAGCCATAAAAACCCCCGAAAAAGGGCTCGGTTTCCATGGCAACGGTATTATCAAACAGTGTTCATGTATGGCTCTGAAAGTTTAGAAATAATTATTTCCGTAGATGAAGTCTCGTATTCTTTGCAACCAATTTTACTTGTACTTATCTATGATTTCCCTGGTCGTAAAGGCAAATGCCAAATTGAATATTTACATACCATGAATCTTAGTAGCTATTTCATCTTGTATCATGTCCATTTAAATTAATATCAGTTGAAATTTACGCCATAAAAAGCACCATAAATGTATGTACAAGGCCAGAAAACTAAGACTTGACAAACTGGTACCTTTTAGCTTGCAACCGACGGGAAAATTCCGAAAAAATCCCAACGTCTTCCCACATTTATTTTTTTCAGGTTTATTGTGGCAAAAAAGGTAAAAGTCAATACAGAAGACTAAATACACGCACTCTATCTCCCATAGATCTTTAAAAAAACATTTCCCGAGAACCTCAGCGGTGGTTTGGGGGCGGAGCCCCCAGTGAGCGAAGCGAGTTGTACTATAGCCCTTTATTCTTATGTATTTCATTGTTGAGTAATCTATATGATGTCATCTTGTAGTACCGTATTCCTTGGTCGCAATGTAGTAGTTACGGTTCATTGTTATGCAGCTTTTGGTGGGATTTTTGCCATATAGTTTTTTGTGTCTCTAAGTAGCTATTATTGAGGTTATCCTCTGTTGCAGTGACAGTTATTTTGGAAATTTTGGATAATTGGGTGCCCCCGTATTTCTTCGTGATATTATATTGTGGAATGGTGTTTTACTACGAGAGTTGTTCCTGGTCTGTGAGGCCTACTTTTGGGAACATTCTTCTTTAAATTTGGATGTATTTTGTATATTTATTATTATTATGGGAATTGTTTTCTGGCTTATCGAAGCCTACGTTTGAAAACATTTTTTTCCCTATTTGAGTATCTTGGGTCAATTAAAATTTTGAATTACTATATGTCTAGTTTGGGTTTGCCATCTGTTTCTCGCGCTCCCTGTGATTTTTGAGTAATAATTATGACCTTTTCTTGACACTTTAATTTCATTTTACTAGGATTTTCTCATTTGTCTAGGATTTTCTACAGTAAGTAAACAAAAACATCATGTTAATATACTGAATATTATGGAACGGTAATGAATGAAAGCTGCAGTTTGTTGTTTACTATTTTGAAGTTACAAATGACGCCTACTAAATTTTTCACTTATTTAAATTAAAGTTTATATAAAATTACAGATTCCATAGTCTTGTATGTTTGAGAGTGAGTAGAATGTGTGCGCTATGCTCAAGGTAAATAAAAGATTAATTATCAACTATTGTAAAATAAATTGTGTATTACAGCTCTTCAAGCTTTATAATATTTTGTAATTCAAGTAGCACTCTTCAGGTTTATTTATGTACGTTCTTGGACTCCGTACTGTGCTGGATTCCTTTCAGTTTCAGACAACTATGGATGTTAGCATTGGATAATGATATTGGATGCTTATTGGAGCCACCTAACTGAAGTTATAAAGAAATTTCTGCTGTCTTTTATGGGATTATGCACTTCCTACTTCTTCTTGACTATAATGTAGTCCGACATGTACATGCTGGTTTCTTTCTGAACTTCATCCGTGGTGCTGCTAGTAGTGAATAGACTCGCTGTGCAGCATTGTAGTGAATTGCTTCACCATAATTCCAGCAATATTCAACATGGTGAAACTTGAAATAATAGACTCTCTACATTTTCATGGTTAAGTCAACAGCCTATGGTGGACTCACACGTTCTATTTACATCCTACCCGCTCGTTTGAGGGGGCGAGTCTGTTGGGATTTTGAAATGAACTTAATAATTATGATCCCAACACTGAAAATACGCTACGAACAATATATGGTGATCACGATGGATTGTTTAGAGTTGCTACTTGTTTATGCAGTATTTATGAATGTTTCAAATATGGTGACGTAAGTGGGTACATTTTATGTTGCTTAGCTGATTTAGGATGAACGATCTAACTTTTTTTGATAGTTGATAGAGCATTTGTGTAAGACGCATGCGCGTCGCTCTTTAAATACGTTACATTAGAGTGGGAGCTACATCGAGTTTTCCTTTGGTGTGACCTGCTCGTAGAAAATGAGATTGTATGTATGGTTCGTCTGCGAAGGATCTTCGACTTGTGTAGGACGTCATGTAGTTGTTTTTCTTCTGCTTCTGCTTTAAGGCCAATGTAAGCTTAAATATGTTCGCTTCTGTATGGTTCTGCGTTATGTGAAATACATTGTACGGATCATGTCCCGGAGTCATGCAATTGCCGACTTTTAGGTTTACCTGGGTTTTAAAGTTTTTCTGTGTTTGCGTTTAATTCAAATTCAGTCAATTTGCGTAAAATTTCTTATTGTATTGTAATAGTATTTTGTGGAATTTAATTCGTTAAAGATATTGTAACTTGGTTAGGTTTTTTCGGGTCTATCCTTGCTCGAAGATCTTTCGTAAGATATCCCGGGATGTATGTATGTATGTATGTATGTATGTATGTGTGTGCGTGAATGTTTATATGACTAAATTTTGGGACGGCTGTAGACAAAGTTTGGACTTTCCGTACCAACGAAATTAATGTAAAAGAAATAATGTCTTTTTTAATAGGCCGATTTAAAGTACATTGCAGCTATTGATAATTTAAAGCTGAATATTTTGTATTAGATTAAACCGTCCCAAGTGTTAACAATAAATTTGGAATCTTAAAATTGAGACATCTTTCTAATTTGAAGTAACTACATACTTTGAAACTTCCATTGCAACTATATATATATATATTGGAAACTATATATTATGAAATCAACAGCCATATTTTTTTGTATGTAAACTGTATAAACTTATTATGTGAATATACATGAATGAATGAAAATATATTAAAACCTTATTTCGGAACATTTATCGGACCTTTAGGCCTATAAGTCAGCACATTCCTGGCATGGGCTTATGCTAAGTAGTCCTATAAATATGCTTATATTAGTGAGTGTGATCTCGCTCTCTCAGCTGTATAAAGTCATTATTTAATTTGAAGTCCATTACAGAGGAGGATTTATTATACTAATGGTTAAAAGTTTTGTAAATTATATTTCTTGGAATTTATAAGTAATTAAATTATTTCTGTTAACTATAAAAAATATAAAAATAATATATATAAAGAGGAGACAGTCACATGGGTCGCGACACAGTTGCGATTGGAAAGGCATTATAGCACATTCTAAGCCTTTGTATATTGAAATAATTGCACAAGTAAAACAATAATTAAAAATACAATATTGCTTGTATACATCGCCATGTGATGAAGCTGCTTTGTCCCTCCAGCTGAGTACAAACCTTTTGTTGTTGGTCACGCCAAATTGCAGAATCTGATCGGAAAGGAACTCTGTTAGTTCGTCCTTCGTAAGATTTGGGCATTGGTACACTTTTAATTTTCGTTTCTGATCCGATTTTATACTTCATTGAATCTGAGTCCTTTTGCCGAATCTCTCGCATCGCTTTCTTCAATGAGTTTTCTTTATAAGAGTAAAAAACTTCATGGACCTCACTGTAATTGCTGAATTTTTGTTCGATCCATTGGCTGACTCTTACACCTAGTCACTACATGTCTTCACTGTGTTAGGTTTGTGGTAGGTATGAAGAAGTGCCATGCCATCTACTATCGCAGCTTTTCCCTGTAGCTCTTCATTTTTTCTAAAACATCACGTGTAGTAAAAGCATGATCATCTTCGTTTTCTTCGGCAGGTATCTCTTGCATTGATTCAAGAGCATCCGTAAGTTTGTACTTAGCTAGACATTGGCGCATACTACCGTCAACTGCAAACGACGACTTCGGTAGTGCTGAAAACTCACAGTTGCTTAAAGTTTGTCTCAAATCTATATCAGGTATGCTTCTGGAAGCTATCAACAATCTTGAAATAAGAGATAAGTCTGTCTTTATGGCATACATGGGCATCTACTGGTTCGCGAACCACAAGCGGTTCTTGACCTTCCAACATAAGACACAAGATGGCATTGAGGAATTCAATGCATGTGGTGGAAATATTCCCATGAGTGAGTCATAATCTCTTTACAAGCAGTGATGGGTCGCGACGCAGTTGTGATTGGAAAGGCATTATAGCACATTCTAAGCCTTTGTATATTGAAATAATTGCACACGTAAAAGAATAATTAAAAATACAATATTGCTTGTATAACTTACTTGTTAACTGTAGTGTAAAGTGAAATTAGTATTTCTCAAAGAATGAGCAACCGCCACTGCACTTATTGTCTGTTTGTGTCTCCATCTACCTGTTCCTTTCGAACTATATGTAGTCAATGGATAGGGGTTTGCCCATGTCTGCTTTATGGCAATGGTTTTGTCTTTGATGGTAATTTAAACCCTTTTCGCTGCCGTTTTACACGTTCTATTGGCATTCTCTTTCATAGGAGCCCAGAACAGAATGTTGCAAGCATGAACTCATTGATCTAAGAAAATAGTATGCAGATCATGACCAACTTCCGCAACACTGTCTAAAGACACTTTTATTTCCTGTGGAAAGACTCGCTGAGTTAGGATATGAATGAGGTCATCAGTTTTGCATTGGAAGGGATTTGCCAAGTTTTGAAACGCTTCCTTTTGTTTAAGTACATTATTATCCTGGCGCTGTTGAAGTTTAACAGACACTTCATGATGTTTACTTCGTTCTGCATTTTGAAATCCTATCAGTTTTTCAGTTTCGAATGCAATGCTAGTTAGTTCCAAATTAGCAAGGAAGGATCAATTTCGAGCATTCTCATTAAGTGTTATTGTTGGGGTGGTATAGGAACCGGACCACTAGGAGTAAAATTAAGGTAAAATGTTAAATAGAAGATCTGGTAGGAGGACCAATTATTGCTAAAACAATAATAACAATTGAGGAGAGCTAGATGGATTAATCGCAGGTCGCTGGGAACAGAGGTCCACGGAATGTAATATTGGAAACAAACCTTATACATGTAACAAAACTATGGAACTTTTATTCACACGATATAGGTTTAAATAATGCACTTAAATAAATGATTGATAACTGATTGAAGCACTAAATGAAATATAAGCTGAAATAAGATTGCGTAACTTGCAATAAACAATGTAATGAGATTTGGCGCGTAATTGCGGCCACGTGGCGATAAATGTTCTGTATTTATGCCAGTACTGATTCTTATATCAAAACACTTGGAATAAATGCGGTATTCCGTTTAGGATTATTTAACACTAAAATCTTGATGATAATTTCATTGAATAGCTGATTCAATGTGAACGCGTGGGTTGCACAATGCTCTCGAACTATTACGAGCTTAATAAACGAATCTAAGAAGCTGATGCTGATGAATTTGTTGTAATTAATGTCAATTAATTACCCGCACAAGGCAATACTTGTATCTTGAAGTATTGTGTACTAATTCGCGATTTAAGAGCAAAAGCCACTGCTGCTATTGTCTTGAAATGGCGCGAATTGTAGAAGCGATTCACAATGAACTGTTTCATGTGAATGCTAGAGGCTGACTGATTTGGCGTGACGCCGCTGAATAGGCGCGAGGCCTCTCAAATATGCAAATATGCAAATTGTATGGCCAGAGAACAAGCGGTAAGAATGTATGAATCCGCCACAAACTGCTGAATTAGCACGCGGACTGAAATAGCGGAGCATTTAAATAGAATGACAAACTGGACATGACTAAAATGCTAGCAAATCAGGTAGCTTGCTCCAACAGTTATATAACAACAAGTCCCCCGTGTACCTTTAGTTTCCGATTTTGGTGTTCCAGAGCTTCATCAGCACCTAGAGCACAAAATGGCACTTTACTTCTGTTCACGACCCAATTACCTTCCATATATTGTTTCCAAATCTCTGGATCTGTGAATTCCAGGTTTTCCATCTCTGAAAGATATAGGGTGATCATCCGAGCAAGGTTCAATCTATTAAATGTAAAGAAGTATTTTACAAACTCGTGGAGGGATGCTAAATACAGCACCCAATCCAATGTTCTTACTGCTCTTATGAAGTTCATCATTGCTTGAACCATATCCATATATGTGCACGCTAGTTTCGAAACATAATGTTTGAGCTTTCTTGTTGCTGAAAAGTGTTCTATTTCTTCAACAAGTCTTCTTTCTTTTATGGTAGAAACTACTGCGGCATGTACCTTTTAAGCTCTTTTTTATCACTACCTGTCAGTCCTTCTTCCAGTTCTTGCAGATGAGGCTTCAAACAGTCTGTCTAATTGTCCTGGACATTCTTCCTCAAATTCTTCTAGACGTAGGATAGTTAGCGCAGAGGCAGTAGTTATGTGAGCTTCAATTGCTCTTTTGATGTGTTTACCGTCAAGGATTTGTTTCATTGTTGCAGAAGAATATAATCCACATTCAACCCACACTTCAGGTATACCAGAACCTTCAATGAGCTCTCCCATTGTTCGGAGTTGAGCAGTTATAATATGCAGCTCACCAGGTTTCAATATCCGTTTTCCCTTATAGTCATTGACAGCCATTTCCAAACAAAGAAATATAATAATGCTTAATGTAGTACTGTAAAAAATTATAAATTAATAACAGGTCCTAAAAATAATGTCAATCATGTAAATATGCGCTTGCAAAACCCTCATACTGAGACATATTCATTTTTTATTTTGAAAAATATAAGAGTACTTTTTATGTGAAAAATGTTGATCCTACATAAAAGCTGTAATAACGTTTTCTGTACAGAATCTATGTAGCTATATTTCTTGTTTCTAACTCTTTTTCGTAATCCCAAAGGTTACTGATATAAATAGGAAAACGTGTTTGCGATGGCGGCAATTATTTTTTGCCCGCACCATTCAAACGCACCATTTTCAAGATTGGCACAATCGAAATTATGTTTCAAACGAACAGATTGAGACTACTCCCACACTTGCATCATCAAGGAGCACACGGGAGCCTGTTTTTGTACATTTGACAGGGGGCTAGTAGCGCATTAACACCGGCCGCCCCTGCAGCTTTAATTAAAGTCGATTCGTATTCAAAATTAATTATTTTAATTTTTGGTAAAAGTAAATTAAGTTGTAGTTTTCTATTTATATGCAAGTTAACACTGTATTACTGGTATGTATAAACAAATGAGAACGTATAATAAGATTATTTTAATAATAATAACAAATTAATGCTGATAATAACGCCACGCAATGGTAACAATAATTATTTTTTCATTTCAATACAAGAAAACTTGAACAGACAATAGCAACAATTTGAAGATTCTAAATTCTATGAAGACTACAATGGCTGTGCTAATTGCACAAAATGAAACGAAAGGATAATGTAATAGCGGCAATGAGATAATTAATTAATCTTTTGCGGTAATTCTTGAACAATAGTAAAATGTCTGGTTTCAATGGAGCATTATAACGCACCTCCCAATATATTTCATCAACATCCCTCCGATACATCGTCACTAGTTACCATCCTCTGGTAAATACAGCCACTTCCTCGCTGTAACTCTCTACAGCGGAAGAGAAATCGCATCACAATGAGTATCATTCCCCTCATAATTCGTTCCACAAGCCGAGCATTGTAAGAAATCCGTCTCGAACCATTAAATAAGATCTTGTACAGCACAGTTACTTTAATGTCTATTGTCAAATTAAATCTCTTCATCCAATAGGCCTATCTTATGTCAGAGAGCATAGTCATTTCCCTAATGCGATTTATTTTATAAAATGAACTCTTTGTACCTATTAAGTTATACTACTGGAGAAGATAGCTTACAACAATATTCATACTTGCAATATGTCAAGCCAGGTCGGAAGTACTCGATTCAATGGTAGTCCAGTAAATAAAGTTTCTGAATGATAAAAAATTAGAGCAAAGCTGAATTGACTCCATTGGTAAACTACTACCAGAGGCACATTTTATATGTCCCCCAAAAAGCCCTGGAGCTTAACCCAAGCCCCCTCAAAGATTCAAAATGCCGCTATTTACGGAACAGCCAGTATCTCTGTTATTGCACTCTCATGGCCGAGTGCACGATTCTCCGGTTTTCTCAGCCGTTTCGTTACCGCGGTAAACGTAATACCGGGGTATTCTCAAAATCTCTGTGCACCATTGCTAAAATACCGCGGTTTGCTAATGCTTGGAAATATCGCGGTTACTCTGCTATGAATTTCTCCCATGGAGAAATTTTGTGTTGGTTTGTGTTAGTTTCTTCCATGGCCGCTAGGTACTCTCTCTCTCTCTGCACGTCTGCCAGTCACGGTGGCTCTGGTAGGCTATTGGGGTCCCGAATTCAATGTATATGTTCCCTTATTATTCAATAAAAAGATGTTCATAAGGATAAAAGGGAATATTATATTGCGTATATATGTCGTCTGGATTCATACTTCGAATTCAAGCACCATAGATACTGTACCAATCGTGAAATGAGTTGGTTTCGCCTAGGCTACTACTGGTTTGGTTGAGGTGAGAAAGGAAGGTCATTTCAATCGATGTTACAGCACAGTATTTGCAAAGATATGTACCATCGTTCATTCTTCAAATAGATCCCACCTATCTGTACATTTCAATAAAATAACATTCATGTTTTAAAGAATAATTCTCACATGTGTGCAATCCAAGGCAAAGCAACACCATGAAATCTCTGCTCTGAGTTCAACAAAGCCTCGCTTTTATTCCCGTACAACTAGTAGAAATTTTAGGTGCAAAATCATGTGCATAGCCAAGAAAGGGCTGTTATAATTATGTTCGTATATGTGCAGGTGTGATAGATTGCTTACATATACAGATACACGGGCTATATCGTGATGCATGCAGCCATTCACTTAAATTTGGCCTAGGACCACTGGTATTCCATATTTCATTTATTGTTTGCCTTATTGTTCAGTAATAAATGTTCATAAGGATACAATGGAATATTATATTGCGTATATATGTCGTTTGAGTCCAACCTTTGAATTCAAACACCATAAATACTGTACTAATCGTAATAATCGTGGTTACGCCCACTAGCCTACTCGATGGACCTGGTTTGGTTGAGGTAAGAAAGGAAGGTCATTTCAATCGATGTTACAGCACAGTATTTGCAAAGATATGCACCATCGTTCATTCTTCAAATAAACCCCACCTGTCTCTCATTATTCTTTATGTTCAATTAGCTTTTGGCCTAGATATCATAAATATGATACATTACGCTGATCTCCATCTTGGAAAGAAAACCGCTGTTTTCTCACTTTACAGCTCCTTCACGGCCGGTTTTCATCTTACCGCGGTAAAAGTCGAAACCGAGCACGATGCAACGAAAATATGACTTTACCGGGGTAAACTAAGCAACTTTACCGCGGTATTCTGAATACCGAGGTCGGTGCACTCGGCCATCAGTCTTGGTCTTGGTCTTGCATAGGTAACCCTGGTATTGGTCTTTGTCTAGGTCTTGCATCAGTGGTATTGGTCTTGGTCTAGGTCTTGCATACTAGGTCTTGGTCTTGTTGCAAGAGTCTTGCAGTTTTCTTTTATGCATCTTACTGTGATCGAGGGCGTTTACATGATTTAAAGTTACACCGTTTACATGTGTGTTATTGCTTGCGAAAGTAACGAAAGCTAATTAAGTGCTTTTAGTTGCTTTGACCATGTAATATTATATTGCGATACAAGTGCCGTAAGCGGTGCATACGGATCGAGGAAAGAGTTTGAAAAAATGAGGAGCTTGCGCCGAGTTTTTTTTCAATTTCCGAGATCCGTTATGCGCTTACGGCACGAGTATTGCATACTGTTTTTTGCACGATGATTATTTATATCAATTTAATTATATTAATTGAGATATTAGCTGAAAATATTATGTACTAGCAGGTGCCCGCGGCTTCGCCCACGTTTACTTACTCAACTGCTAGATATTGTGCTTAAATCATATTTTATTTAACATAAAAATAATTAGAACATTATATTTATTAACACTGACATCGTTTTTACATAAATTGGAGGAATTACGTAATTTTACTCTTAATTATATTGTTTAACGTTAAAAATATAAATAAACGAACAAAACTAATCTTATGCTATCATATGGGCATACAAAATTCCAAATGAAACGATTAAAATGAACCATAGATTCATGAACCTTACCCAAATCATGCAAAAACAATTTTATTATAACGATTGATAATTTAAAAAAAAACACTAAAAACCTGGTTTTGAGGTGCATTTCAGATCAAAGTGTGCCACCCGGGGAAGAAAAGACCTCAGATTATAGTTCCCAGAGTATTTTTCGTCCAAATCATTCCATGTTTTCCCATTAAGGCTTTACCCGCGAAACTTGTAAGCTGTAAAGAACATATTGATTAATTCAAACATTTCGATTAAAAGGTTGAATTTACTGATTATTTTACATAATCTACAAAATTTTGAGATACATTTTACTCAAATATAAATTTTAATACCTTCTCTAATTTTCAAAGTCTTGTTTCATTTATTTCCAAAGCCTTATGTAAAGATTGCCAACAATACACTGTTCTCATGTGAACTGTGGTTTGGGTTTGATAATTCTGTGTAAAAACATTTGATTTTTGGCATTTAAAATCAAAATTTTTCAAAACCCTTTCTTAGTGAGCACCTACATTATGAAATGAAGGTACTGTCAAAATTCCAAGTCTCTACCTATTATAGTTTAGGCTCTACGTTGATTCTCTGTCAGTCAGTCAGTCAGTCAGGACAAAGCCTCTTATATATAGAGAGATATACATTATTGAAGATAGATGTTTATTTCAGAGAGTGATTCTCATGTGTTGGTTGCTATGGGGACTGAATATTTGTCCTGTTAAAATCGCCACAAACTAGGGAGCCTTGGTTCCGGTCTTCCATAAAGGCTTGTATTAAGATGATTTAACTTACGGCACTTGTGCCTTTTGTAATTTTTACCGCACGGAGATTTCTTTTGTTTTCATAGCAACCAGATTGCGTGCGGGAATGTCAAGTTTCGATCCACGGCAACAATATTAGTAAGAACCACTAATTATTTACGTCGTGCAAAAACAGTAATGTCCTAAGCTAGAACAGTAATCTTTGAGTGTAAATTTAAATATTCTCTGCTATCCTATTGCAGAACTTTAAACCCAAAATCCATGAGATGCTATACACTATTTGAGAGTGTAAAATTATGATTATATTGTAAAGTTTCAAATTGAACGGTTGTGGAGACACAAGAAGTAATATTAACAGGATGTGTATGAAATGTTTAAAGGATTTCCGAATAGGAGAGAGGTTCTATCTGACCTGTTTAAAACTGTATAATATAGTAACAAACATAACGGCATTGAAGCAGATGCTTTGGAAATTGTGCAATCTATAGAAAATCACACAATTTTCACTCGAAACCAAACCCATAGGCTGAAATAAATAGAGATTTCCGCTACCCCCTTTTAATTACTTTCTACTTGCTTTCAAGTTTCGAGCCTTCAACTAATTGGCTCTTAAATAATCATAACTATTCTAGACTAGGCATTTTCTACTTTTATTATCTTTTCCCATTCGATATGCATCCTTAATATGAATCAGCAGCAAGAACTTAAACACCGCCACCGTTATGTGTAAATAACAAAATTGTAATAGTAAAAAAAGTTTCTCAATGGATGTCCTACCTATCATCAACAAAATGTAGGCCCGTATAGCTACAGTACAATCACATACGTAACTGTAAAGTAATAACTAGCAAATACCCGTCAAATATGTTCCTGTTTTAATTAATCTACTGTTTAATTGTGTTTTATTGAATAATTATGAAGAATACCGGGCATATAACCTGATTTTTCAGACTTCACTTTATTTTGAAATTTTCTGCAAGGAGAATGGAATGTGCTGAATAGCTATGTTATATTTTGTTCAAGTAGACAGGAAAGATTCTATATGTGAGAGTAAGCTATGAATATTAATGATAGGTGTAAAAAAGGATACCATCGTTAATTAAATAGATTAAGCATGTTAATAGGCGTTTTAAGTTACGGGGGCTACTGTTTAAAGTTTCAAATCCATGAGCGTCCGCAAAAATTTTGTCAAGGGGGGGGGCAATGAACAAATTTCCGCCACCACCACCATCACTAAGCTATAATTACAACCACTTTATTATTATTATTATTATTATTATTACTACTATCATTATTGTTGCTATTATTATTGTTATTATTATTATTATTATTATTATTATTTATATTATTACAATCCATGTAATTGATTTACCATAGTCGTACTTATGACAATCTCATGCATTTTTCTAACCCCTTAAAATTTTACAGATGTTAATCAAATAAAATGCGATACTTCCATTGTCTTACCCTTATTAAAAAGAAGTGTTTGGCAAGAAATGATTTCAAGTTTAGGGGAAGTGATTATTCCTACATGCTCAAATCTAAGTTACTGAGTAGTTACAACTCATTTTTGTCTAAACAACTCCAAATACAGTATGTGGAAACTTAAGTCTCATTTCACATTAGTTGCTTATAGCCATATAGTTCAGAGATTTATGTGTAAACAGAATTTCCAGGGAGGGGCAGCGGCCCTACCTTGCCCCCCCTTCCGGAAGGCCATGTTAAAATCCTTAGTCATAGACCGCCCCATGGTTGAGTGATTAGACCGCTCGCCTTCCACCGCTGTAATCGGATCTCGATGGATCCTTGTGGAATTTGTGGTGGACAAAGTGAGGTCGGGGCAGGCTTTCTCGGGGTGCTCCGGTTTCCCCTGCCATATATCATCCCATCGTTGATCCATTCATCTTAGTATGACCATTTGGTTGTAATAAAGAATAAATTATTATAAATCCTCAGTCATAGCTTTCTTTTAACCCAGTGAGAGGTTAGAGAAACTAGTTATTATATAACTGTTTGGCAGAATTTTTAAGTTTTATTGATCAATTATGTGGTCAGTATTTATATTGTACGCAAATTGAAATTTCATATATGGCTTAGGGCCTTTGTTACATCTGTTTGTCTTTCGTACCATAATACTAGAGAACTATTGCAATTAAACTTTTTAAAAATGAATAAGGAGTGTTTACCGTGAATTTAACTCCCACCAATTGAAGGAACTAGCTGTATGGAATGCCATTCAGGGAAATCCGTCAGATTAATTGTAAGTTTTCGTTGCAGTAATTTGTTTTAACGCAGAGGTGAGAGAGGTTGTATACGGATTTCACATGTATTATAAGAACGGTGCGCTCGTTGGATTTCGACGAAATAGATCAACCCTTGATAAAATATTTTGTATTCGCCAAATCTTGCAGAAAAAGTGGGAATATAATAAGTTTGCTCACCATCTATACACAAATTGTTAAAAAGCATATTATTCGGTTAGGCGAGAAAAATTGTACAATATCCTCACTGAGTTGGGGATGCCAAATAAATAAATTAGGCTGATCAACATGTGTCTAAATGGCACCTATAGCAGATGCAGGTAGGTAAATTTATATCAGATAGGTTTGCCATAAAAAGGACTTGAAGCAAGGAGAAGCACTAAAACCTTTACTTTTAATTTCGCTTTGGAACATGCCGTTATGAAAGTTCAGGAAAACAGGGTAGCCCTAGAATTAAATGGCAGTCACCCGATTTTAGTTTATGCGGATTATGTTTGTTGGGTTATGACAAAAACACATTCTAGAGAAATACAGAATGTCTTTTCGTTGCCTCCAGGAATGTCGGATTCGAAATCAATACAGAAAAAGGTAAGTATATGGTCATAAAACGTCTAAATAATAAGCTACACAAAATATTAGAACAGCCGGTAAATCGTTCGGAACAAATGAAGAAATTCAAATATCTGGGAGCAATAATTACAGACACATATAATATAAAGGTAGAAGTTAAGTGTCGACTGAAATCAGGAAATAGTTGTTTTTGTGTAGTTCGGAAACTATTATCTTCTCGTCAGTTTTCTCAACGGCAAAAATAAAAATTTATAAGATTATCCTGCCGCTTGTATTATATGGATGTGATACATGGTACCTTACTCATCGGGAAAGACATAATCTGAGGGTGTAAAAAACAGGGTGCTTAGAAAAACATTTGAGCCTAAGAAAGTTTAAAATGGGAGCTGGAGAAAATTGCATAACGACGTGCTTCATAAATTGTACTCTTCTCCGAATGTAGTAAGAGTAATTAAATCTCGGAGGATAAAATGGGCTGGATATGTTGCGCCTAGAGGTGTACATATTCTGATTTTAGCTTGCTTGCCCCTTTGAAATTCTGCAACCAGCCACAGCTTTTAACTTGCTTGACAAGTGAGCAAGCCAGATTACTACGATGATAAGCAATACTGTCGCTATGAGGCACAAGCTCTTCTAAACCTGGTGGGTTTCACGGAAACTGCAAGGCCTGGCGGAAAGAATATGAAACTGGGTATATCATTGCACTGGTAAGTCGTGCAGTTACTTAGTTGAGGAACTTCAGATGTGTTTAGAGAATTTTACCCTGAAGGAAGCAAAGGAGAAACTAAAATGTGGAGAGTTTGAATTATCGATGAACAAAGGTACTAGTCCGGCATAGGAAAAATTTTCAAACATTTTCGAGAAAACATCATAAAATCAATAATAACAATAACAAAAATCCCTTTAGGCAAGCCTTCAGGCTGAGGTAGATTTCGAATTGCTTTTGGTTTAATTCACTGTCGCTGCGTAGCACTCTTCTTCTTAAGCCTTGGCATGACAAACGCGCAATAATAACTGCAAAAAAGAGGAAAGAGAACTTTTTCAAACATTCAAATCTCGCCTTATATGAGAACTATCAAGAAACTAGTTACTGATTTGTAGAGTACTCATCAAGAGCTTTTCAACGATACTCCACAGGACGTAGTTTAAAAAAAAAATAGAATTTCCATCCTCCCACCCCACCCCAACTCGTACCCCCAAAACCCCCGAATCGTTGGTGTCACTGTGAACTCTATAAGGAGTACTCTAATTTATTCAAACAAAGTTTCCCTCTATACATCATAGGGACCGAGATATAAATGTTTTAAAATTTCAACCCCCTCCCCCGACCACCTCCTTAGGCCAATTTTGCTCATTAACGAACTTGTCCGAACTATTGGGCCTAGAAATAACATAATGAAATTTGGGTCAAATATCTTCAAAATTACGGCCACTAGCATGTAAAGATATATATATCATTTTTTTTTAACAGGCGGTGGTTTTGTACTTAGGGAGGCATGAAACGTAAATATATGAGAGAATTTTTCGAAAGTCATGACATGGTATCGATTGCAATAGGTAGATTTTTCTTCGAAATCTACCTAATAATAAAAATAATAAATGTGTTAAGACGCTAAAACGATTTTAATACTTTATCCACCTTTTATTTATCTGCATGATGAATTTCTTCTACCAGCATGTAGAAAAGCAAGAAAGTATTACTTACACTTAGCAACTACAGTTGTTTAGCTGATAGGAATGTTGCAAGCTTATTCTGGCTTGTTTAGGTTAGGTTTGACCTGACCCACGCAAGCTTAAAGAAACCTGCCTGCTTGCTAGCTATGACTCTGGCAACTTGCTTGCCTAGCGTTCAAGCGGGTATGGGCAAGCTAAAATCGAGATTTGTACACCTCTAGTTGCGCCTATGGAGGAAGAAAGATATTTGAAAAAAAAAATGACTGGGAGACCCGAAGGGAGGGAGGACAATATTAGTATAGATTTAAGGGATGTAGTAGAAATTAATTAGGATGATCAACATGTGTCTAAATGAAACCTATAGCAGAGTCAGGTAAGGAAATTTATATCAGATAGGTGTGCCATTAAAAAGGACTTGAAGCAAGGAGATGCACTAATAACCTTTACTTTTTAATTTAGCTTTGGAACATGCCGTTATGGAAGTTCATGAAAACAAGGTAGGCCTAGAATTAAATAGCAATCACCCGATTTTAGCTTATGCGGATTATGTTTGTCTGTTGGGTTATGACGTAAACACAATCGAGAGAAGTACAGAAAGTCTTTTCATTGCCTGTATGAATGTCGGATTCGTCGGATTCAAAATCAATACAGAAAAAGCTAAGTATATGGTCATAAATCGTCAAAATAATACGCTACAAAAAATATTTGAATAGCCGGTAAATCGTTCGAACAAATGGAGAAATGAAAATATCTAGGGAGCAATAATTACAGACACATCTATATTAATGAAAATGAATTACCAAATGTATGTTGCCGCATCACTTGAGAACGGCTCGACTGATTTGGCTGATTTTTTCTTTTTGCTGTGTTCGTAATTGTCAGGACAAAGTTTGTATGAAATAACATTTTTGGAAAATCCACGGGAATAGTCGAAAATGTGAAGTGAGGCACAGTTAGAGAGTTCTGCTGTCACATGTTTACATAAAAAAAAAGATTTAAAAAATCGAAGTGTGACAAAAGAAGTGTGACATATTCACAGTTTGAGAGTTCCGCTGTCACATGTTTTCATAACAAAATAAACAACAACAAAAAAGAAGTGTGAGTCTTGCAACCAAGCCAAATCGAAAGTGTGTATGTATGTATGTGGGTATGTATGTTCTGTATACAAATATACATTTCTTGACCAATTTGCACGAAATTTTTCACACATACCCAGTTATAAGCCCGGGAATTAACGCGGTGAACACTAAAATTGAAACAAACCACTCCTTCCCTTGAAAATTTATATAATTTCTGAAAATATTATACTGAAAAATGAAATGCAATTCAGTTATCATGACAACAGTGTATTGTTTACAGTATTCACATAGGGCTTTGGAAACTACTTAATACTGGGCTTTAACAAATTCTGATGCTATCGATGTAATTAATACTTTTTTGCAAATAATTCTTGAAGAATGAAATCCAACAAAATAAAGCACAATGTGAAGCAGTCACATAACTTTCTCTACCCTCGACATGGAAAATATCATTTTCTCACTTCACATTTTGATGTAGAATAACTTAAGCGGCCGTATTGCAGGGCCAGCTTAAGTGTGTGCCAGTGGGTATGCTATATCAGAAGTCGGTAAAAAATTCTACCCACTGATACGTCTCTCATAGCTGTAGGCTTTGTATAGGGATGTTTATCATAGGCCCTAAACATCTACAAGAAGACACAATAGGATGGAACATTTTCAGTCCTATGCCCGCAGTATATTATGTCCCAGGTTTTTGGGAAGGAAAGTATCAAACTGATATTGATTTTTTTTTTAATTTCAGCTCCGAAACGGTTGTGTGGTAACATGAGAGTGAGAAATAAAAATGTCCATAAAGTCAATACAATCTTATGTAATCGGAATTTATGTTTCTTTTTATTTCAACCCCTCCCAGGCATGGTGTGTAATGCAACATTCAACATCCTCTGTGAGCCATAAAAAGCGATATCTAGCGTTTTCTGAGGGAATAGTTTGAGTGTGATAAGTCGTTCTTTCTTATTTCGAGTTCTATGTAGGCCTACATATCATACAAGGCCCTAGAGTTTGAAAATAGAAAGTCCTTCATAAGTTAATTTCAAATTACAAAATAAAATCCCGGGCGACGCCGGGCCTTTTAAGCTAGTATAATATAAAGGTAGAAGTTAAGTGTCGACTGAAATCAGGAAATGCTTGTTTTTATGTAGTTCAGAAACCATTATCTTCTCGTCAGTTTCTCAACGGCAAAAATAAAAATTTATAAGATTACCTGCCGGTTGTATTATATGGATGTGGTACATGGTTGCTTGAACACAGAAAAGTTGTAATATATACTGACAGTCAGATAACACTCGACTCCTTAAGTAACTTAGCTAACCACAACAAACTTATTCACAGGATAAGAAACAAAATTCGAACTCTAGAAGTAGAAAGGTGGAAGCTTTCATTTATTGGATAAAAGCACACGCAGGACACTTCGGAAATGAAATGGCAGATCAGTTGGCAAAAAAGGTAGCAAGAGACAATGAACTAGAAATATTTTACAACAAAATTCCTAAGAGTTATCTATCGATAGAAGCACAACAAACGAGTCTCAGTAAGTGGGAAAACGAATGGCATACAACGACAAAGGCGGAAGCTACCAAAGCATTCTTCCCCAAAGGTAAAGGATAGGTTCGGAACCACCATCACGGTTACACCAAACATGACAGCGATTCTCACAGGCCACGGAAAATTGCGGTCGTATTTTCATCGCTTCAAGATCTTGGATTCACCTGAGTGTCCATGTGGTGCACCATTACAGACAGTCGACCATAGAATTTATGAATGCAAAATATTAGCCAAAGAAAGGAACAGTCAAAAACATAAAATTATAGTGAAACGGGGAAAATGACCAGCTGATAAAACTCAATTGATTAGGGAAAACAGGAAAGAATTTGCTGAATTCGTAAACAAAATACATTTTTATTTATTGTAATGTAAATATAAGCCATCTGTAAAAGAAAAAAGTAATATGTGTAGAACGACAAACAAACGAAACAATGTAAAACCAAGCATGTAGTGTTACTATGATGTAATGGAATATGCCGTTAATAAACTTTGGGAAGGACATAATCTGAGGGTGTAAAAAACAGGGTGCTTAGAAAAACATTTGAGCCTAAGAGAGTTGAAAATGGGAGCTGGAGAAAACTGTATAACGACGTGCTTCATAATTTGTACTCTTCTCCGAATGTAGTAAGAATAATTAAATCACGGAGGATAAAATGGGCTGGAGATGTTGCGCCCATGGGGCCAGACAGATATCACAAAAATATTGACTGGGAGACCTGAAGGGAAGAAATTACTTGGAAGACCTAAACGTAGGTTGTTGGAAAATATTAATACCGATTTAAGGGATGTAGTAATTTCGAGGGATGGTTAGGTGGAGTTAGCACAGAATAAGGTTGAATGGCTGGCTCAGGTAAGCTCGGCAATGAACCTTCGGGTTCCATAAACAGATAATATTCCGTTAGCTTGCTTAGGAATTTTCTATTGACATTGCCGTTGATAAGTATACATTTGATATGAGTTGAAAAAGCAATGTAGTTATTTTGTTTGAGATAAAAGTGGATATTAATGTTGAAGAAGGTACTTTATTTCAGTGTGCTGGGGACACTGAAATTTGTTCAAGAACAAACGTATGCCCATTTTGTAGGGGATAAAAGTGACAAGTACTGTTACAAAGCATACTTGCCTTAATGTTTCCCTCATATTTCACGTTTTCTTAGTTAAATAATTTATAATTAGAACAGTCAAACTTGTCCAAGTCTATTCATTGCAGTTTTATCAAAATCAGGTATTATGGGCATAGGTCCTTTCTACAACAAACGATTTATTTGTGACATTGTGTACTCTAATATTGGAAAATATTTCCAACTGACGAAATTATTGTTACAATTATATATTCAAGCATATATACTAATATACTATTATTATTATTAACGACATTCAGGAGTTATAAAAGAGTATAAACACTGGTAAGCCTATGTTTAAAAAAGTTTTCCAGAAGTTGACCTAAATTCTTACCGCAGCAGTGAAATTGTAAAGATTTTGCTATTTGCTTAGAAATGATAAGAAAACTTTTTCAATTGAGGAAAGGGCGATCGAGATTTAATGGAATAAAGTTACACATTCTTTTCGTCTAATCTGTATAGACTACCTACTTCGTACAGTGAGCCATATGATCGGTTCAAGCTACATTTTACATATCCAGAACTATTCTAGTAACGTAAACGGTAATGATGGTTAATAAGTGCCAGAGAGATTGTGTGGAGAGCGCGAAAATGTCTGTCCGTCTGTCTGTCCGTCCGTGTGTCATACCTCTTGTGTCCGTCCGTATGTCATAACTCAAATACGCTTTATCGGATTTTCATGAAACTTGGTATACCCATTTATAACGTTCATGGGAAGAAACCTATTGATATTGGACCAAATCGGTTGACCGATACCGGAGTAATACCCAATTTAGTGTCTATTTTATGGTAATATATTAGAAAGAATTTATCAAATAAATATCAGTTCTCATGGCAGCTTATTGTTTTACAGTGTTCATATACGGCTTTGGAAGGTGCAATACAGGTAGCTTTGACAAATAACACTACCCACACATTCCTTCACATATGCTTATCAAACTATAGATCTTTGTTTTTCCGTAAGTCCTGCTTAATGAATCGATCTGGAGCTTAACTCGGAAATCTATTAAAAAAATAACTCATTTTCTGCATATCATAATTGCAATTATCACTGATTAAACAAAAGTATTCTGGCACTTGGTTACATCAGTTTACCTGATTTTATTTTTTGTGACCTACTCAGAAATAAACTCGAACAAAAATTAACTAACTACACGTACAACCACTTCTAAAACAGATAAAAAATACAGAGAAGAATGGATGAAACATTTAGATCGCATGCCAGAGGAAAGAATATATAGACAGGCATTAAAATACAGACCTAAAGGACGAAGATCGATTGGACGACCAATTAAATGATGGACTGAACAGATATGAGACCGGAACAGGCAAAAACCTAATCCTTGGAAGAAGAAGAAGAAGAAGATGATGATTTTTTTTGTTAAATATTGATTTCTTTACTCATAAAACATTTGCTGAGAACTTACATCTAGGAAGTTTCAATTTAAATTTATTCACCAGAAGAATCTTGTTACATAATTCATGGTTTCGTCACTTAAGTCTAATACAATATATGATACAACTTGTTAACACTGAGATATAAAATACTTATATTAGGATTAACAGGAAATCTCTCCTTCAAAAAGCAGAACTAAATTGATAAGTCTTTCATCTGTATATCAAGAAATTCATGGACAGAAAAGGGTTGATACAATAACAGGATTTTTTTAACTTTATTTTTAAAAGCATTGTTAGAAAGAGCTTTAAACCCATGAGGTAACTTATTATAAATATTTATTCCTTGATGTGTTATACTATTTAAGCATTTTGTGAGCCTATGTTTATTTAGATGAAGATGATTAGCTATTCTGGTATTATGAGTATGATATTCTGAGTTTTTTGTGAAAGATTATTTAATCTTATGTACGAAAGATACAGTTTCTAAAATATAGATACTGGGTACTGGTAAAATTTTCAACTTTTGAAAAACTTCTCTACTAGGAGTGCGGACTGACACTTTCAACATAATTTTTGCTATTTTCTTTTTTAATTTGAAAATGGTTGTTATTTCTGACGATGTACCCCAGATACAGATACCATAAGTAATTTGTGAGTATGTAAGTCCAAAGTATACAGATTTAATAGTTTCGAGAGAGACTACTCTAGCAAGAATACGGAAAACAAAGTAAAGTCTACGCAGCTTATTTGCTATGTAGTCTATATGCGTATTCCAAGAAAGATTTGATTCAAACCAAATTCCCAGAAATTTGGTATTTATACTTTCCTCAAGGGTTGTTCCGTTAATATGAATAGCAAAAGGGTTGTCAAGTTTATTTTGGTGGAATCGCATTAGTATTGTTTTTTTTACGTTGAGGTGGAGTTTGTTATCTTTTAGCCATGACTGTAAGTGTTAAATTGTCAAATCCACTTTTTTAGATGTGTAGTTGAGTCAGCGTCATTAAAAACCAGGTTAGTGTCGTCTGTAAATAATATTGTATGAGCATGAGGTAATACAGAAGGAAGATCATTTATGTATATTAAAAAAAGCAGAGGCCCTAGAATACTGCCTTGAGGAACTCCATCTTTGAGAAGCATGGCAGTTGACTTAGCTGATTTAATTTGAACAATTTGTGTTCTGTTTTGCAAATAAGATATAAACCAATTGTTTGCAACTCCTCTGATTCCATACCTGTCCAGTTTTTTACATAGAATTTTGTGGTTGACAACGTCGAAAGCCTTTGTCAGGTCAAGAAAAATGCCTAATGTTTCCTCTTTTTTTATCTAAGGCTTGTAGTATTTTATTTATAAAAGCAAAAAGTGCATCATTTATTGACTTATTTTTTTGAAATCCAATTTGTGAGGGAGAGATTATCTTATGGGTATTTAGGAAGGAAATAAGCCTATTGTACATGACTTTTTCTAAAAATGTTGAAAAGGAGGATAGAAGTGATATTGGTCTATAGTTTTCTACTTTGCTTTTATCTCCGTTTTTGAATATAGGTTGGACTTTGGCTATTTTGAAACAGTCTGGAAATATTCCTACCGATAGTGAGCAGTTGCAGTTATCAATTAGCGGTTCAAAAATGTAAGAGTAACTGTTTTTTACGACAACGTCTGGTATTTCATCTATGCCTTGCGAATATTTGTTTTTTAAATTAAGAATTATCTTCGTTATTTCATTTTTTGTTACTGGATTAAGAAAAATCTAATTTGGATTTGAAGTTGATTTTGTTTGAGACATACTAATTAAAGTCACATTCTGGAGAGATTTACTCTTAAGATCCTCGATGACATTGACAAAGTATTCATTAAAAGCATCGGCGATGCCTTGAGGGTTTTTTATGACATTTCCTGATTCTATAAGTTTTATATCATCTTGTTTTTTTATTTGACCAGTTTCTTTTTTTACTATCTCCCAAAGGGCTTTAGTTTTATTATCAGATTTATTAATATAATTATCATGGTGATTCTGTTTAGCTTTGGCTATAAATTTTTTAGGATATTAGTGTACGTTTTGTAGTAAGCTTTGAAAGCATCACTAGATGTGGATCTGTAAACGTTATAAAGAGTTTTTTTCTCTTACACGATACCACAATTCCTGGTGTTATCCAGTTTTTCATAGAGCATTTAATGTTAGCATACTCGACTTTCGTTAGAGGAAATGCCACATTAAAGTAATATTGAAAACTTTCCAGAAAATTTGTTGGTTTTTACGAATATCAGTTTCATCTATTACATTTAACCAGGTTTCCTTGCTTAATAGAAAATTTAGGTATTCTGTGTTCACTTGGTTATAAATTCGTTTCCAAGTTGTTTGCCTTCTTTGTTTATTATTTCCCGCATTTAGGCTTGGTATAGTGATATGTATGAGGACAGCATTATGGTCAGATATTCCAAGGCTTTTGTTTTCGACATTGTATTCAAATGAAAAATCATTTATTATTATTTGATCCAAACATGTTTGAGAAGTTTGAGTAATACGAGTAGGCGTGCTGATAAGTTTTTTTTAGGTTATATTGATTTAGGACCAAATTGAAATGGGGTACAGTTTTATCTCGTGCTAAGAAATTTATATTGAAATCCCCGCATTTAACTAAAGGTATTCGTACATTTTTTTTGCAAGAGTTTCACAAGGGTTTCAATTTTTTTTAGAAATATATCAGAATCACCAATGGGAGATCTATATAAACATACAATATTAATTTTATAATTTTGATACGAAATTTGAGAGACGGCGTGCTCAAAATGTTTTTCTTCATTAAGGTATTCAGTGCTATTTATTACTATACTTTCTATTCTATCTTTCACATATATTGCAGCACCTCCACCTTTTTGCTTAGCTCGACAGAAACAACTAGAAAGCTTAAAATTATTAATACTATAGGACTTAATTTCTTCTTTCTCTAACCAGTGTTCTGTAAGACATGAAACGTTTGTGTTCTTTAAGTCATCATGAAGGTATACTTCTAGTTCAAGAATTTTGTTCCGTAGACTTGTTCACTTTACCATCAAGAATTGCTTTCAGTAAAACTACCGTCCAGTTAAAAAGAAAGGACTCCAAATTCAAATAACATACACATTTAAAAAAAAAAATCAATGTACGGTAACTTTAAATAATGTAAGCAATTACTAAACTTCATAATAATGCAGACTTACACATTCTTGAAGGAAGATATAAGAACACGGCTTATTGATGGTTTTCTTCGCCAAAGAGTTGCTGGTTAGATTCACAAGTACGTCACTGTAAACAAACAATTGCAGTCGAATACTGACTTGTGATAAGGACGGCACACGCCTTACTGGAGTCTGGTTCGTGATTACCAGGATCCTGTGGAGGGGCGTCTTCGCTGGAGCGCGTCCAGGCGCGAACGCTGGCTTCAGAAGAAACACCAGCACCCGACCAACGTTACGCCCGACGTGAAAACCTGCGACGTAGAAACAACTGGGCTAGATTGCATACGCCCTTGTATTCATATACGTTATATGCCCACAATTGAGGAGCTGTATTCACGCCTGATGAAACAGAAGATTGCTTGGATACTGACGAACTTTTCAAGGATGCGCAACTCAAATTCACGTGAAGCATCTCAGAATTATCAAGCAGAAGGATCTTTAGTCTTTGAATTGAAATTGAGTTCCTGCATTTTGGGCCTGGAAGAACTAAAATTTTGAGTTATGATATTTGGTTTCATTATTTGTCTTATACTGCTTTTAGCACGCTGGCTGGTTTCTTCAGGTTTCACCTTTAGATTTACAAGAAAACCTATTGAAGGATCTTCTTTTTTCGTCGTACGTATGGTATGATGAATTTTATTGAGATCAGGAACATAAATTCAAATTATTGCATGCAACAGTGACGGCTCGTGACAAATATTAAGGGTAGAAAATTATAGAGCAAAAATTGTAACATACAGGCTAAGTCGATATCTGTTTTCTAGTTGCTAACATAATGAAATCATAAAAATCTGTGTTCTATGATACCAGACCCATCTACATACAGGAAAAAAAAATAGTTGAGATAGGCTACATGTGTCAAGAACCGTCTAATCTTAAATCCTTAATTAATTTTGTATATTTTTCTGCTGGCTCTTCATATATAACTTATCAGATAAGACATGAATTTGACCAGATCGAGAATGCCGCTTCGAAGCCACTCCGCAAACTTATATTGCTTCTGCGCATCTTCAAACCAAGCTTTTTATCTCGCCTTCCCAGTTATACATATCCGACTGTAATTTTGAATGAGCTTGGACAACCCTGTGAAGTTTTCCCCAAACTCCTCCCAGTGACGCAGATCGTCGTTAAGCATTATCTACTCTTATACAATTCAACGGCCCTAAATAGCGTGCTCACTCGCTCGCCCGCTTCGTGAAACATCGGGCATACTCGGCGATGTTCGTCTCTCGCAGTCTAAACTTTCACGGAGGGTACAAAATTAGGAAAACGGTTTCTTTATTATAAAAAGCCTAAGTGAAATGAACACAATGAACAAATATTCTAATTTTATTTTTACTTACAATTTTCATAGCTCTGAACCACTAACGTTTTTAATAAACTACCAGTGTAAATTTCTTAAAAATCCTGGAGTTAATTATTAATGGCGGGCGAAGCCGCGGGCACCAGCTGTAAAATATTGATAGTTTAACTCTTGAAATATCCCTGATAATAAAAATCCAAACAAACCATTCCTTCCCTTGAAACATATAATTTATGAAAATTACACTGAATTGATCAAATAAAATTCACATCATATTCATCTGTCAACAAACAGTTGAGAAACAATACGTATTATCCACCGCCGTCTCGAGAATTACACACGAGTAATACAGTCTAGAAGGCAGTGGTTCACAGTTAGCTTTGGAACTGCATAATCGAATCTGAGATCGTTTTCCCAGGCAGCGCTTTCTAATCGTGGAATGTACTCTGAAGCCGGAATGTTAGCTGTTTCATTTAATTATTAATGGTTTAGTTTATGAATGGTTCGCGTGCAAGTGTTAATAAATATAATGCTTTAATAATTATTATACTTTTAATTTTTAAATTAATTATCGTGGGCGAAGCCGCGGGCACCTGCTATGATGCGAACTTTTTTAGGCACCCTCGATTTAGTGAAGATTCCCTTTCATCGTGTCCATGGAAGAGTAGCTTAAACAACAATGTAAGTATGCTATCTTTGAAGTATTTAGTGTTTTGTGAGTCTGGGAGTTTTGGACTAGGGGTCGTTGGGTTAAATAAGTTAAGTTAGGCTAAAATTAAATTGGGTCAGATGATATTCATCCCTGAGAATCAGACTATCAAATGCAGCTGAATTCGTGTCTAATGTGTAATATAAAAAAATTCTATACAGCTCATAGTATAACAAATAAATTTTATAAAACCAAAATTCGAGGGAATAGATGGCATTGTTTTATAATATACATTATACAAGGGCCGTTCCACAAAATAAGTTACCCTGGGATCGTCTACGGAAACAGTACACAATTTCTTGGAAATATTTATTGCAACAGATACAGCAAGTTCTCAGCTATTTTTAACATATTCGCCACCAGAATTGAGACATTTGTCATAACGTGGGACCAACTTTTGAATACATGTGCCGTATAAATCTGCCGCCTGGGATTTGAACCTTCTTCTTCTTCCTTCTCCTTTTTCTTTTGTATAGGCCCTTGCCTGTTTGTCTTCACGCTGATTCTGAAGGGGAAGACAGACACCCTTCTAACCACCGTTTTTGGGTCGACCTCTTTCTCTTTTACCTCGTGGTTACATATCCCGTGCAGCTTTTATTAATCTTCTTTCTTCTGCTCGGTCTACATGGGCATTCCACTCTTTTCTTCTGATTTTTAAAATAATTTTAATTTCTTCTATTCCACATTCTTGTCTTACTGACTCATTTCTTATTTTATCTAATTTCGTTTTTCCTAATATAGTTCTTAGTGCGTTCATTTCTGCTGTTTTCATTAACTGTTTGTTTTGCTTTGTTTGTTTGTTGTTTTCTATTAATATTTGTATTATAATCTTTTGGCCTAACTCGATCGAATGCTTTGGTTAAACCTACAAAGCAAAGAAAAACTGGTGTTGAAAATTCAATCGCTTTTTTTTACTATTTGACGTACAATGAATATTGCATCTGTTGTGCCTCTATTCTGTCTAAATCCCTGTTGCTCCTCATTAAAGGGTTATTTTTAATAATTTTCAATACAGTTTTAATACTTATGACAGAAGGGTAATCCCTCTATAATTTTCCGGATCATTTTTATTTCCCTTTTTGTATATGGGAATTGTTGTACTGTTTTCCCATACACTGGGAATTCTCTTTTCTTGCACTACAATCTTAAATAACCTAGTTAATTCTTCTACTACGCTTTTTCCAGCATATTTTAGATACTCATTACATACTTCGTCAAATCCTAGCGTCTTTCTATTCTTTAAGCCATTTATAGTATCCACTAATTCTTTCTCTTCAATGTCAATTTCCTCCTTTGAGGCAGAATGTACCTGGTCAATTTCGTCATCTATAATATTTTCAAAATATAATTGTTTAAAATGCTACTTCCACTTTGCTGAATATATTTTGTTCAGTTTTACAGTTTCTCTTACCTCCATCTTTCTGTTCCTTAACATTTTCTATACTTTCCGTTGAGCTCCATATAGGTCTGATTCCATCCCTTTGGTAAACTTTTCCCAATATGATTCTTTGATTTGTCTTATGCTACTACTTACTGAGTTTCGAGTCTGTTTAAATCTTTCCCTTTCTTCTTGGGTTTGTGTACTTTTGAATTTTAGGAAAGCCTTTTTCTTTTCATCAGCCATATCTTTTACTTCATTTGTAAACCAAGGTGTTTTAGTCACTGAATGTGCCTTTATTTTCCTCTTTCCTCGAGCCTCTGCTGCAGCAGTTAAAATATTATGTTTGACTTTATCCCAAGCTGAATCTGGCGTGTCATTGGTTTCTATGGCATTATTGTTATTTTTTTGCTGTAACCGATTTTCATATATTTTCATGTAACCTTGTACCAAGGTCATCTAGTAATTCATGTTCATTTTTTCTCTTTGTGCTGATGTCATCCTTTTCTTTCTTTTGTACCCCCGTCTCAGTTTACATAATAGTAGCATGTGGTCAGTTCCGATGTTTGCAGAATAAATGTTCTTATATATAATATTTCAGTTGATAAAAGTTTCTATTTGTTATTACATAATCTATGACAGAATTTATTCCTCGTGACCGACTGAAAGTGTGTCTATAATTAATATTGTGATTAGAAATGTATTATTAATTCTTATATTGTTTTGATAGCAGAACTCTATCAATAGATCACCATTGTCATTACTTGCTTCCTCATTAAACCGTTGCTGTATGCCAGGAAATATATTATTTCCCACACGTGCATTCAAGTCGCCCATTATTATTATTATATGACTGTCCTTGGGAATTTTATCTATTTCATTTTGCATATCTTCATAGAATTTCCTTCTTTCATTTTTTGGCTTCGTATTATCTGGTGCATATACACTCAGAATGTACAATATTTTGTCATCAAATATTAATTTTACTGACATTATTCTTTCATTTACATAATTTATGTCATCTATATTTTGTCCGTACCTTTCATGAATCAAAGTTCTAACCCCGGCTTTTGCTCTTTCTTGTTTTTCTTTCACACTATCGGCCATAATTTAGTTATTAAATTTTTGGGCCCCTTTTCCTTTCTTTTTTGTTTCCGAAATACAGCATAATTATATCGACTTTCCTCTCACCCAATTGCATAATAATTTCCTGATCCCTTGCATTCCACGAGGTTATATTCCATGTTGCTAATCTCATCATATTATTTTTCCATATTCGTTTTATCCTATTTCGTTACCTGGTCGATATCCTTGAATCCTTCTTTGCGTGGTTCTGTGAGCGATTCAAAGGTACGCCTCCGGTAGCTTGCTGAGCTGGCCTTAGGCGGTTTTGGTTCGCGGTTTTCTTCCCCAAGGAAGACTGCTTTCGCTACAGCTTTGGAGCTCTTCCTGCCCCGTCAATTTGAGCACCTTTCGTTTGGCCCTAAGCTTCAACCTTTCCGGCAAGGTAAGACCTACCAACAGCTTGGCTGCCACCGGCGTAGCTCTTGGCTTCAGACAGGGCACACAATCCCTCCACCACGAAAAGGTAGTACTCAAGGAGGGATTTCACAATCTATATCTGTTGCAATCACAAGGGATTTGTAAGCTGGAGGCTTCAACACCTCCCTGCAAGTCTCCTGCAGAAGTTCGGCTGGGATGTGTTTCAACATCCACCCTACAGCTCGGACCTCGCTCCCAGTGTTTTCTATATTTTTCTAAGCCTCAATAAATGACAGAGAATGACAGAGAAGCGGAGATAGTTGTCACGCAGTGGTTCAAATCCCAGGCGGCGGACTTCTACGACACAAGTGTTCAAAAGTTGGTCCCACGGCATGAAGAAGTCTCAATTCCTATGAAAAATAGCTGAACACTTGCTATATCTGTTGCAATAAATATTTCCATGAAATTTTGTTTTCTTTGTGTAAACGACCCTAGGGAAACTTACTTTGTGGTCGGCCCTCGCACAACACAATTATATCCCTCGTTGGAAAAATATGAAACTTGTCAACACGTGTCTAACCTTACTCTTCACCGCGATCTGAAAATTCCTGCAGTTAAAGAAGAATTCAAATCGCAAAAATAATCTGTATCTTACTGCACAACAGCAAAGACACCTTAAGGTTATAGCGCATGCATATTTTGGAAATACCATAAAGATATACGAACATTTTGTAACCATCAAATTGCTGGATTTATATTCTTACGTCCAAATTTCAAGTATAATTCTCTTTGGCATATTTAGGCCTACTGAATGCTTTGAAATGCCGATTTTGAATTCGCGGAAATTAATTTAAAAATTAGATAAATAAATAAGATTTAGATTTTAGGTGTAAGCACTTTATGTGGATGTTTATCATCTCCATCGGATTCAGCGTGAAGACGAACAAGCGAAAGCGTAAACAAAAGAAGAAGAAGAAGAAGCAATTTAACGATTTTAAGTTATGGGTTCTGAAATTTAACTTACGTTTATTACGAATAAGCTATTTTAGTGTAAAATTTTAGATTAAAACGAGGGACTTCAAATAGTAGTATGTAATTTTAAGGATTTTGAATTTTGATCTAAGTACGTATTTTAAAATGTCATTGGTGATTCAGAAACCAAAATGAATTACTAGAACTTTTAGATGGATTGGATTTTTTTTCTTTTCACATCTTGAAACTCTCATTTCGGAGGCCTCATACTCCAACGAAGAGCAGCTCATTGCTTTCGCACGATAAAAACCTCGTTATTTTATGTCAATGTGACAACTGTCGTCTGCTTCTCTGCCCCTTCATGTATGTCATCTAAGAAACCTTTATTAAAGCTCGGTGAGTCTGCTGGCAATTGATTACTTTCAACACACAAACACCGGTGAAGCCTGATGCTTCACTGGTGAATTGTCCAATGTCTTTACAAACACGTTGATGACATACGATGGCATCGATAGAATTAATTTATGATTTCAAAAAAATACGTATAGATTATAAAGGAGGTGATAGAAAACAGAGCAGTGATCTTCTCAACACTGAAAGGAGCACTTAATTTCTAGACATCATGAGAGACAACAGCAAAGATTTTCCAGGAAAACTGTAATTACACAATGATATTAAGCTGTAATTCGATTCGTGTTTTTCGATTTGGAGGAAAGATTATTTACTTTTCATAAATAAATGCAAATTAATTGCGTTAGTATATTGCTAAATTCATAAGTTTTAGTGCATATTTCACACATTTTAAGGGCATAGTTACATGCAAATTAAAACGGTTTAAGAGCATGAATTTCCTAACCTTGGTTATAAACTGCAACATGCAGCCGATGTAATAATCGGAACTCTGGTGTAACAAGACATGAGCAAGATTGTTACCTACAAGATTCTGACTATTAACACAAACAAGTTTTGCAATACGACTGTTGTGAATAGAGTAAGAATCCTGACGTTATCCGGATGTTAATATGTTTATGTGACAGGAAGGAGTTTTCCCAACAGGATTTGCAGAGAAAACTGTGAGGGAAGTATTGCCTAACTATCGTTGTTGACATGCTTCACAGTTAGTCTTGCCGGAAGTCATCAATGGAGTATTCTTCATGAAAGAACAACTGAATTGAAACACAATGCCGATAGAATATACTATACACAAATCTTGATGGTTTGAGGAAAGTCAAATAAAAGTAAAGGAGCGTATCAATTACATGGCACGGTCCGATAAATCTATTTGCTATTATTTCGGTGGGGAGAAAGTTTATTTTCAATGAAAACCTGGAGATCCGTCATCCGCCTATCATTTCCTTTGCGTTTCCTTACTATGTTGGGCAATTGAGCATACGCTGAGACACATTAATATTACAGAGATTAACGCAAGTCTAGAATATACAAGTATACAGCTTTTACCGTATCATTCATTACCAGTGATAATGTAATAAGCGTGAGAAATGAGATAATAGTCAGCTAAACCTAAAGTACATTTTGTAGGTGGTTAGCGAAAAGATTTCGGAATAAAGTAAACGTTTCTGGCAACTCTCAAGCCATGTAGGTTCACTATTTAAGGGCAGAACCTATGAAATTTCTATTTTGTTCTTTCTTCTCTTGTGCATCATAGAAATTTTAATGCGTATCAAGAATAATGTATTGATCCTAATGTCCGTTAACATAGCATACACATTAGGATCACTACATTGATTTCAACTTCAGGGTTCTAGGTGCAAACAGTGGCGTAGGAAGGGGGGTGCGGGGGGTGCGGGCCGCCCCGGGTGCCATCACCCGAGGGGGTGACAAAATAAAAATATATATTTGTAAGTAAAAAATCGCCCAAGGGAATTTAAAGAAAATAATAATATTATTTAAAACAATTAAATAAACTTAACAACTATCTACAAGTCAGTAGCCTATGTGTATTGAAACTTCTTTTAGTTTTAAATTCAGTCAACAAAGGTAATAAAACGCAGCTGACCTGGCCGCTGTGTTGATACGAACAATAATATTATGGTTAGGGGGAGGGGTGTTTATTTCTGCCGATGCTTGTCACTGCAGTTTTATTAATTTAAATGAAACTTCAACAATCGGTGATATTTTATATCACTCAAGCCGCAACCAATTCTACCCGCTGCGGCATGACTTTGACGAAAATAAACTTCGAATGTCAGTTGACTCCGAAGTCTCCGGCAATCTAGATTTTGAACTGGTATGTGCGCATATTTAAGAATAGATTATTAATAATACAGTTCCGTATAATACTTACATTACTTGTTTATGAAATTTATTAGGATCAACCTATAAAAAAATCTTATGTATAATTCACATAACTTCCTCTGCCCAAATAAAAGCTTTTCCTTAAAAATAAGAGAAAGTCGTCGCCTATCTTTGTGTTACATCCCCAAAAGGTACCTAACCCAAATACAAAATTTTGTTTTCGTACGATTTTCCGTTACAAGAGGCCGTATTGCTAAGAGCGCGTATTCAGAGTGGGTGGCTTATAACTACCCTTCAGAGAATTATTTCGAAAAAGTGTTTCAAAGAAAATTTTTAGCTCTTAGGGTGGCGTGCACCATCCAGGAGTAAATCTTACTAAAGTAGTAAATTTAAGACGGAGACCTGGAGTATACAAGAACCAGTACATCTGTCTCACTCTTAAGTCATACTAATGTATGTGCTAGAGTGAGACAGACAAACCGGTTTTTGTTACGTAAGGTTCCCTTCCTAAATTTACTACTTTAGTGCTACTCTTTTAGTAACTTACTCTTTTAGTTGGTGTTGGAGAGCTCAATTGATAGTTACTTCTTTAGTTGTTACTAAAGTAGTAAGCGATTTTTACTAAAGAAGTAGTCGAATTCTGCGCAGAACAGAGCAGAAACGTTAGTGCAGCGCAGCAGAACACGTGCATTTCAATTGCCAGTATTATTCAAGTGCCAGATAATGAAAAGGAAAGGTTCGCTGAAACAATGAATATGAATTTGGGTTGTTCCAAATATTACTAATGACAATCTTCATGTTTTAAAATAGGTCTAATAGTAATGTTTTATTCATTACTAATTTTAATTCCTTCAATTGAGTATTTTCAGTTTAGTAGCCTACGTATGGGTACTGTGATTACAATTTTTGTGCAAACTATTTCTGTATTATAATGCAAACAATTGGAATTTCCAGTTGATTTTCATAATTGATTCACTGTCAATATTATAATTATTTCTCTCATAATAATAATAAAGTTCTAAAATATATTAAAATATTTATACTTCCTAAAGTTACATATTCTTCCCCAAAAACGATAAATCAATTATTCTATAGTTGTTTATCATAAATCTCACTATAATGAATTATTAATACTTATTGACTGTTTAACAATATTAATAAGAAGTATTACACAAAATCATGAAAAAGGGGGGATAAAAAGGATAACAATACTAATAAGGGGCATTATGTTTCTGTCCTTTTTCAAATGCACAGAACATTTACTTAAAAAATATTACCTTATAAAAATAATAATATTACAACTGAGAAATGTAATATTTAAACAAAAAATGGCGGTACAATATTTCGGAAGCTATGAACTCCAATAATAATTATGTAGATGGTTGTGTGTTTAAAAATAATTTCAGTGACTACTTCTCTAGATCCTGTGCAGCTTCAACCTCCGGGCCCCTCCTTAAAATTTTCTTTCGGCACTCATGTTGGCATTTTTTTTCTATATAGTTTATAATGCTTCTCACTTTCCTGTCCACAGGGTTAATTAAATAGTTTGCAGCATACTATAGACCTGCAGCATCTGTATAGTTTATTCCGAAACATGAAAGTCTCGTCTCACTCCACCATTCGAGACTTGGGGAGTCTTTAAGGAATGGTTTTACAATGTGTCCCCTTCTCAATGTACGCTAATCCCAGAGTTAGTCAAATTTTCTTCCGATGTGGCCTGTTTGGACATTTTTACACCTGGGTTAGAAAAAAGGACATATTATTCATTAACACTGCGGGTGCAACTATTGAACTTTTAGCTCTTATAATTATTATTATAATCTGGCATTCGCAATGTTGTGCTTTAAGTTAAGCTATAGAAGTGTAATGTAATAAAATTAATTTACAATAATTACATTAAATCGTTTAACAATGAGAATCACCTATTGTTCAGTAATTCTATGGTTAAGTAGCAGGGGGAAGTGTTTTCTGGGTAGCTCCAAGAACGGAGGCTTTCATTTAGGGGAATGTACAGTCGGTCAAATAAAAAACGTCGGGCGGTATTTGATTAAGTATCACGAACGAGCATATGCGCATGTACAGGAAGACTTAAGGTTAGGTTCACACACGCCTCTTGTCTATCCATGTATTTTCTTGATTATTTAGTCAGTTTTGTTCCAAAACAAACATATATAGAAGGCTGTGGCTATATGCCTCAAATCCGCCATATTCTTGGTTGCAAATTGTTATAATATTAATAATTAATAGATTCGCGAGGAATATGTTTATTCAAGGAGCATTTTTTAAAGATTTTATTTTATAATACCGGTACTTGTAGTGCAAAATCAATAACTTACGCTCAGCATCTGCAACCAATCTTAGCATCGAAATACGCGTCCGGCCAGATCAACGTTTGCTATGAAAACTTCCGGTCGCATTATAGTAACGTTCCCACCTCTGAGCTTCTTTTCATAAATATGGAACCTTCTCGCTGCTTCAGAGACCGAAAAATGCCGGTCAATTACAGCCCTAACCACACTTTCTCTCACGTTAGCATTTGTATGTGGCGATGACACAAAGCAAAATGAATTATGACAATACATTAAGTTGAATATCGTGTGTTGCGATTTCCGCGATGTTCATTTTTTCCCTCCTTGTTCATATTTTCCCTCCTGCCGCATGGCCTCATATGTTCCGAAAATGACCTGTATTTTGTGTTTTTTATAGGAAACTTGTGAACTAATGCGTCAAAACTTTAATTTTAACAGCATACGAGTCCCGACGTTTTTTATTTGACCGACTGTACTATACCTCGCCGATATCTGTATCCATATGATTAGCTTGAAATACATCGTCGTTTTCTGACCCAAAGTTAGGGAGAACTGCAACATCTAAAGGCCGATCCAGCTAGGAAGATATTTAAGAGCACATGAGCTCCTTGTACCGTGCAATGCAAACGTCCCTTCCACTCACTCTTCCCCTCACCTTTGGTGGACGTCTTCCTAGTTGGATCGCTCTCCGCAATGATATTTCCACATTTGACTGGCTGAAATCACATGGATGTAGTGAGAATCTGACATCGTTTCTTCCAAACGCCAAAATTTCATGTAAGGATTTATGAGCTTAATTATTTACGTTATTAAATGCCCTACTAGGTATGGTTCGCTTAATATTTATTAAATCACCTGCCACAAATCTCATTTTTGGTATACAACCTTCTTCATCTCAATAACTTATCCTCAGTTTGAACTATGTAATCCATTTAATGTGATATGTAACTCATAACTCACGCAAATGCCACAGAACACACTTACTCCACAACTTTACTCCACCCCCTGAGTAGGAGTAAATATTGGCCTTATTTACTCCACAACTTACTACGTTAGTAACGTACTCCGTGTTGGTGCTCTCCACCACTTGTGGAGTAAGTTCAATTACTCTGGGAGTAAATAAAATTTTTACTTCTTTAGTACATTCCTCTATGTTGAAAGCCGCCGAGTTTAGTTTACTCCTGGATGGTGCACACCGTCCTTACTAAAAGAGTACGGTTACTAAAAGAGTAGCTTACTAAAGTAGTTAGAACTAAAGAAGTAAGGCTTACTAAAAGAGTAAATGGCATGAGTTTGGTGCACGCCACCCTTAGTATAAGAAACCCACGGGAAAAAATTAAAGAAAAACGTTAGAGCCGTTAAAAAAAACTTTCTTTATGCAAAAATAAGAAAAACTCTTCTCCAATCTTCGGTTCACATTTTGAAAGGTACCTGACATAAATACAAAATTTTGTCCTTTTATAAAAAATCAACTTTCCAAAATTCGAGATTTCGCTTGGAAAACAAAATATAAAAATATCACTCCAAAAGTAAAACTTTGCACAATTTCGGGAGTGTATTTTGGCCTGTTGTCAAATGTCTATAAGTTGTTCTCCAAGCTACTAACAAAAAGGATCACGAGGACATTAGATGAAAACCAACCGGAAGAGCAAGCAGGCTTTCGCTCGGGCTACAGCACGGTGGACCATCTGCAAACAATCACACAGGTCATGGAAAAAACGGACGAATTTAACCTACCGCTATACATTGCCTTTGTCGACTACAAAAAAGCCTTCGACTCTGTGGAACACCCAAGTATATTCCAGGCACTGACTAAACATGGAGTAGAACATAAGTACATAAGACTAATAGCTAAATTATACGAGGACTCACATGCTACAGTGATGACAGAAAGAAAAGGGGAACCTTTCAAACTAAACAGAGGTGTAAGACAAGGTGACCCAATATCCCCTAAACTCTTCACCAGCGTGTTGGAAGAAATATTTCGTAAGATAAAATGGGGAAGCAAATTTGGAATTGTAATGAATGGCTACGGACTCACCAACTTACGATTCGCTGATGATATAGTCTTACTTGCCAGAACGGCAGAAAGCCTTCAAGGAATGTTACAGGAGCTCAGTGACCGCAGTAGAATGTCCGGACTACACATGAACATGGAGAAGACACAAGTCATGACAAACAGACAACCAACACTCATCAAGATTAACGGATCAGAACTAAAATATGTGTCAGAGTACATTTACTTGGGGCAAGTTGTATAATTCCAAAACCATATGGGGAAAGAAATAAAGAGGAGAATCTCCTCAGCATGGAGAGCTTTCTGGGGACTGAAATTCATCCTGATGGACAGATCATTAAACAAAAGACTAAAATTAGGGGCACTAGAATCCTGCATCTTCCCTTCACTCCTGTATGGATGCCAGACATGGAGTTTGACATCAGCTCAGAAGAATAGCATAAAAACTTGCCAACGGAAGATGGAACGGAGGATAACGGGGATATCCCTCAGGGACAGAATTTCAACAGAAAGACTGAGAAAGATGTCAGGACTAACCGACGTGGCCCAGCGAGCATGCAGCCTGAAGTGGAAGTGGGGTGGTCATGTAGCGAGACTTCCAGGTACCAGATGGGGAAACATCTCTACTGTATGGGACCCTAGGATCGGCAAAAGGGAGAGAGGAAGACCAAGAACGAGGTGGGTAGATTTCTTCAGAAGGCGTGCCGGGGTACACTGGTCCAGCGTAGCAAAGAACAGAGATGTCTGTAGAAGCCTACACACCGAGTTGCTGGAAGAAGTTTAGTGAAAGTGAAGTGTTTACCAAGCTCATATGGACCAGCTCACCATATGAGATTCTAACCGAGCTACCCCTATCAGAGGGAGGCCCTAGCCCTGAATGGGACACATGTGGCTCATTCATTCATTCATTTTGGCCTAGAGTCGGCCGCGGTGGTCTAGAGGTAGCGTGCCCGCCTCTAGATCCGCAGGGCGCGGGATCAAACCCGGCCGCGGTCGATGGATTTTTCAGGACGTAAAAATCCTGGGCACGGAGTCCTCCGGGAGGGACTTTAAACTGGGGCTCCCGTGTTGTAGATTTACGGCACGTAAAAGAACTCCAAGCCTAATTTAGAGCCTCTGGACAAAATTTCTCGGCCCTTTCACGTCCAAGAAATACTTAGTTTCCAGAGGGGGGTTGCGAGGCGATGGGCTTACCACCTGTCCCTCTACCCTCTCTCGAAAAATAAGCATATCAAAATTAGTATAGGTAATGAAACCTCCATTGGAGGCCCCTTCGCCCCACCTGGGGATCAAAGGGTACCAGATACAGATACAGGTACAGATTTTGGGCTAGAAATGTGTGAAACAAAAGATGTTCGCTTTATTAATGGTAACACCCATATTTCGTGAATCTGCCGCTCACGAAAACAATGTAGGCCTATATCTGTCTGTCTATAACGTACTTTAGATTAATGATAATAGCAAAATAACAATAATAATAATAATAATAATAATAATAATAATAATAATAATAATAATAATAGCATTTGTTGTCGTTTAACAGTACAATGTACAATGTACAGCAAAATGTGATTGATATGTATGTCTCCTTAATCCTAAAAAATTCGCTGAATTAGGTTAACTATGTCTTATTTGCACCAATGGAAGCACTGGTTACAACATGGCGATAACATGGTAACTCGAAACGCTTTATGGATGGTTGATTCATAGTATGCCATGATTTTGGAGATTAGTTTTGTTTTTATATAACAAAGCAATTATTACTAATTTTGTATAATCCGTTGAGTTTACGAGTTACATCAGATAAATTCGTTGCAGCTGCATCTATCAATAAACTCTTAAACTCTCGTGGGATTACCTTTTACTATTCAAAATATAACGCTTGGAACTGTTCCATCTTTTCATAATTTAAATTGGGGGGGGGGTGACAAGAAATTTTCCGCACCGGGTACCACCTAAGCTTGCTACGCCACTGGGTGCAAAATCAAATAAGTTCTACGACCTTTCACATAGTTTGGGTTTCATTAAAGCTTATGAACTCTTTAAGGAATCTACCAAAAGAAATTTAAATATTAACTGCTATTTTTTTCTTTTCATTTTTCAGTTCTGAGAATTTGTAAAACCTACATATAGGCCTACACTTTATAAACTCATATTTTGTAATTTAACGTACTGCAATGTAAATGTAAAAAGTCCTCGGGTTTTTCGTTCATAGGAACATCTTAAAGATAATCTATATAGTCTTTCATGAAATCATAAATTGTCTGTTATTTCACCATAAGTTCTGAAAATTTAAAAGATTATATGACAAGAAATGGAGAAAGAAATCCAGTCACAATTCATTTTTCCAGAGTACGGCTATGTTAAAACAAATGCTCAATTGCCAAACAGGTGTTCGATGTCGTATTACAGCACGGTTATAATAATGACATCTACATTGCAAACCAGAATTCCACTTACGAAATTTTGTACTATTTTCAGAAGGGCACGAAAACTTAATTTCAAAATTCAGAAGCTTAACCACCGATTGATTTTAAATTTGGTGGGATGGCAATACAATACTCAAAGAATCCTCCAAATTGCATCATGTTTGCTTTGTTAGGTCCTTGGATATTACTTCCTTTATCGGATTAATGGTATTAAAAATGTTTACTCTGAAAATATCCCAAGCAGGTTCACATTTATTAATGCATCGTCATATATGGAAAAAAGGAAGTAATACAAAATGAACGATTTTAGGCTGGGGGCTTTGCTCCTAGGCTCCCACCGATAATCCCCTCCTAGGCCATCACCGTAAGTTTTGCTCCCCCATATGGCTAGCGCAAGTTGAGACGCAGTTGGGTGTGGTGAAGTGAGGTGAGGTGACTCACCGTGAGTTTCTGAGAAATAAATACAACAGCGAACGCTCGCACGCAGGGTGAGGTGACGCAGGTTGTATTTATTTCTGTGTTTCACAGAAACGAACGGTGAGTCACCCCATTTCACCAAACTGCGTCCCAACTTGCACCCAGCCTAACACCACTCAGTGGCGGCTCGTGGCCGGAAAATTAGGTGAAGAGAAAAAAATGCCACATGCTTATGTTAAAAACGAAATTCACCTATGTCTTGTATACCAAAACAATCGTTCGGTAGCCCTTTAAGGCTGCAAACTTGTCGGTGATATCATCATAGAATGGCTGCTTATCTTCTAGCTGCAGTAGAAGTTCTTTCTGAATTGAAATATTCGCTAAACAAGATAATTGTCAGATTAGTATTCTTCATTTAGTAGGCCTACGTCGTGATCTGACAGCTGTCACAGTGATGATTTGATTTTAAACAATGAGGGTAAAAATGTAGTTATTATTTATAAAATCTTATACATTTTATTAATGGAATACTGTTAATAAATCCCACTCGGGATTATGAGTTTCGTGAGATAAGTTGCTGAGGAAAATATTTTATCAACTACCTAATTATGATAAAATTAACATGACACCAAGACAAAAACCAGAACCTAATGGAGGAATATAGGGAAATCATTGGATTTGGTTGGCTTATTGATGATTATAATACTAATGGTCGAGAACTTTATCCCATGAGGGGACAAGGCCTACTACCCATGTTGCGTCTTCTTCCTCCGTCCTTCAACCTTGACAGATGGTCGTCTTCATGACAGAAACCGCTATTTCTTTATCAAGTGGCTCCTCGTCTTCATGAGGCTATGTGCACCCCGGTCCAGAACTCTATACCTCAGAAAAATGGTGATACAGGGGTCAACCCAGGCCTTCAAATCAGTAACCAGTAGAAAAAATTAAATATCGTTGTTCATACCTTCTCAAAACATAAATTTCTTTGCATAATCTTATTTTTTAAAACGTGACAAATGTAAAATTGCAAATCATCTCAGTGATGAATGTAACAATTTCACATATTTGGTCCCAATTTTCACTGTTCCACGTTAATATCTAAAATTCATTAAAAGTATGCCGGGATTTATTTTACCCATTAATAACCCAGGAGGGAGAACATAACTTAAGCAAGAAATTACGAAATAACAGTTCCAATAATTTATTTATAAGCATTCATTACAACTGGTGAAAATCTATTTGAAAAAGCATGAATTGAACAGTTTGATAGATCTGGTTAGAATACATCAGCTATAGAAAGAAAGGGGGCGTTGCCGGATCGTCCCATCTCTAAATTAACTGATAACGAAAACGAACAAAACGATTGCGTAGAGTGAAAATAAAGAAAAACATCCTAGCGAGTAAGAAATATAACTTAAATAAAAAACTTGAATTTAATTTAAAATAAATCACTCGCCAGGAAATTCAATGCTTAAGGCAGAAACTAAACCAAAAACAGACCTGAATATAAGGACGGGCGAGACCTGGACAGAGGTTCGGCCAGCGTAAAGAACAGGAGATGTTTACTAGCCGGCTCCTAGCTGCAGACTGACTTTGCAGCCCAACGCACGCGAGTAGGTTGAGAAGCGACAAAAGAAAACATGAACGCGCCCGGAAACCCGTACTCTTGCAATATAAGCAAAGATAGCGAAAGAAACAAAAGAACAGAAAAACGCGAAAACAAACAAGAGATGGAAAGATTCGAAAGTAAACAAAGTGTAAGTCCCTGAAAACATAGAATTGTTAATTAGAAAAGCATATGTGCTGAATAATCGGCACATAATTTGCCCGCGGGCCAAAAAAAATCTTGGAAAATGTTGTGAAAAGCACTGCATAATATATATATATAGTACATATACGATGGCTTGCTAAAACTCATAGGTCCATCACAAAACAAGAGTTGTCCAAAACTCAATAATTATAGTCACTGGCTAAACGCATATAACACAATGTCCTAAATCGTGTTGATCGCTGAATAGTAATAGTGTGAAATAATCTGAGCATGGCATATGCATCAGGAGTAAGCTGCAGTGTTCTTGAAATGTGCATGCATTCCACAGCAGTTAGTAAACACCAGAACTAGGTCATGATGCTGCAGTAGAATTGTTTTGTTGTAGGCCTGGACAGCGGCAACGGGCGTCCCCGAACACAGAAGCCAGGAAGTCAGAAGAAGTAACGAGTAGTAGAGGATGGCCAAAACAGAGTAGCAAGCAAGGAGCTACATAGTCAGTGCAAATAAATATTCTGAAGAAGGGCCACGGAGGAGCCAAAGAACCACAGCACAACATACTGAAATTACAAAAGGAATGTTAATATTCAGGTACTCACAACATAACATTACACATATGGCTTTAAGAGCTTTTATATCAATTTTGTTGGTATCTTATTTATAAATAATTGTTAAGTGGCCCCCTTATATTTAATAGAAAACGACCCAGAAGGGACCTTATTTTAATTTACAAAACATAGTATAATTTTATAACTTGAAACTATTAGCAATTAGAGTTTTATGAAAGATCATGCGATACAAATAAAAATCTTAGAAAATAACAAGTACAAATTTATATACGCAGGGCAATATTAATTTACAAAACATTCAACTAAGGGATAAGCCCCTTTTTTATAGACATATACAATTAATTTTTCAAGTAACTATTAATATAGAAAACTGACCATGAATAAATAGCGATTAAAAGAGAATATTTACATAAGGGTGAAGCCCAATAAATTTTATTATTCATAATAATTTAATATTTATATCAGTGTTAAGCTACAGAAATCATTTTTTTATACAACAATAATTTAATAAATAATGATAAATTAAGTAAGAAGATGAAACATATGAAATGAAAAGCTAAATGAGATGAAAATGGATTGAAATGAATAAGTGATGACATAAATGGATAGTCCGGACAAAACTTATGAAAAATGAGTAGATGGAAATTTGAAATTGGAGTGACGAAACGCGGAGTGGGTTGGAAAGGTAAATTTGTTTATTTTTTACAGGAATTTCTTCGTCGCTCGCTGCACTCATCCACTGCCCTGGATCGGAGGGCGACGCATCGCTAGTAGGCCATGCCTTTACATAGCGAAAAGTTTCCTTCAGAAAACATATTGTCGAGTTGGGAGTCTGAAACAAAAAGAAAATAAAACCTCGCCCACATAGGGCGGAAACGGAAACCAATGCTGACGCCCCGCTCTGTGAGCACCCGAACTAACAAAGCCGTCCGACAGCAAGGGGCAAAAATGACACCTCCTCCACGAAATTAGCAGAGACCCCCGCGAGTTGCGAACGGAAAGCCTCTCGTGGAGGAGTAAGAGACTACCAAAGAACGCACGACAAAACAAACCGCGCAACGGACACAAGAAAACCAACAGAAGAAAATGAAAATCAGTAATTGCTTACGTGCAAATTAATAATTTTGGCACGTAATATATGTAAATACACGGCTTTTAATAAGTCAAATTGGGAAAATTAACATTACCCTTTTATTTTCAGGTTAGTTATATACAGTTTTCATATTTATTTAGAAATGTATATATTTTTATAGAATATCCTTGCTGTATTATATATTTCTTTATCTTTTGAAACTCAAAGTCGGAAGAAAACAAAGCTGATGTAGCAATTACATCTGTAACATGAACTAAATGTTTTACCGAGCCGACAAAGCATTAGGACACAAGCATGGTAACATTTATAGAGGTTTTAGACACAAATGGTGATTAGTATTAGTTTTTGATGTCTTAGCAACTTTTTGGAGTTTTTTTCTGTTTATTTTTTCTTCAATTTTGGTAAGCTTATTCAAGAAATGCTCAACTGGGAAGCATTAACATCTAAGGATATTATATTATAATATTTTGTTGCATTATAGAATGATTATTTATATAATACAAAAACAATGGAATGTCTCAATTTTTTTTATATTAGACTCTTCCAAATCTTATATTTGAAATAAGAAAGCTCACTAATTGCCCTGTATAAGGTGAGAAATTTTACAGAAGCTAATAAATTATAGCAAGATTCCAGGCTAATGAATTTTGATTTTTGAATCTGAAAATTTAGATTTGTGGATAATATTTTATCTCTGATATAATGTCAAAGACCAATAATATTTATGGTAACTGTGTAATTTCGGTAGTGTGAAATATAATGATTTATAGTTAGATTACTGCTCAGAAAGACTGTTTATATTATATTTATTATTTTCATTGGCAAAATATACAGCTAAAGCGTGTACTTAGGAGTCTGCAGTCTAGGGGAAATTTGTCTGTAAAGCTTAGCTTGTTTGCTTAATGATTTTTGAAAATACCACTTAAATTCAGATAGAGAAAATTAAAAAAAAACAATTATATTGAAAACTACTATTTCTTTTCAGGAAATGGATGAAAACAAAAGGTTATTCAGGTATGCAGAAAGAAGAAGAAAACTCAACAAAATCAAACCAAAACAAAACAATAACAAAACATCAGAGAGGAACGACCGACAAGCTAGAGACGTAACATGTAAACAAGAGCATGTGGCAGAAAACACATTATGGAATTATAATAGAACCGGATTGAAAATGGCAACTGGATCAGTGGAGAATAAACCAATATTAATAAAAAATTGCATAGTGATTTCATATACCTCCCGCAAAACAAATATGCCGAATAAGTATGAATATGCTAAGTCTAAAGCAAAACTACTAGCAAAATTACAAAGTACAAGATTTATAAAGAACTGCACAAACTGGACAAATACTAAATTTTGAAAAACAATTATAACTCGCAGGTTCATACTTAAAGCGACTTGGGCCTAAAATTTTGAATAAAATAGAAAACCCTAGAAAAACTCCAAAAATTTGAATAGGACCTTTTAAGTTTTAACGCCAAAACAAAACTTTGCAAAACATATAATTTGATATATTGAATTTTTAATATTCATTTTATCGAAATAAAGCAAAGGTATCACAAATACAAGCGAAAATATATACAGAAAATTTCGACCAAAATATTTTACTATATAGTAGAGAACATAGACAAAAGCCGAAAAGAAGACCTAAGACTCGGGAAGCCGGGAATGTCAGCTCCCAAATCACCATGCCCAAATCATGGAGACCCCTGGCACGCAAAATCCTTAACCCATTTTCAATTGAGAGACATGCGCCCGATAAAACTTTCCTTTTTCATTCCTTAGGGAAACAGAAACCGGGGTAGTAAACTTTTCAATGAAATAGGGGCCGCAGAAACGGGGAACCAATTCTGCAGAGAATTTAATTATGGCTTTACTGATAGGGTGGTTCTTAAGAAAGACTTTATCACCAGGTTTAAAAGGGATGGGGCCTTATCCTTGTTATATCTTTCTTGGGTTTTGGTGAGACTCCTTTTTAGATTGCGAAACGCTCTACTACATCTATCTTCTAAATCCTGCGGATTCGGTTGATCAGGGAGTAAATCATTTAGGGCCCACAGGTTAGACAGGGGACAATTTGGCTGAAACCCCATCATAAGTGCAAAACGGGTAGATATATGAGCCTCGTGGATAGCCGTGTTGAATGCATATGCTAACCACTCTAAATTTACATCCCAACGGCCGTGATTGTCAGAGTGAAATGAATGAGGACCGATCGAATGTTTCTATTTACCCTCTCAGCCAATGAAGGGTTCGGATAGAAAGGCGTAGTAGTCACATGAGCTATACCCCTGTCAAAACAAAATTTACGGAAGGTATTAGACGTGAACTGTGTTGCATTATCTGAGTCAATATTACAAGGGGGGCCAAAAGTAGAGCAAATCTTAGAAAGGCAAGCAATAGTAACTGCAGAAGTGGCTTCGCGCACTGGAAAGAACCACACAAACTTTGTAAACGCATGGACGCAAAAAAACAGGAAGGCTGGTTAGATCTTGGCAAATGTCCCACATAATCAACAAACAATTTTTCCATAGGGCGAGACGCGATTTGAGACGCAAGGTAACCGTAATGTACTTTCCGAGCCGGTTTACTTTCCTTACAAATATTACAAGATCTAACCCTGATCTGAATGTCCTTATCTAAACCTTTCCAAATAAAATGCTCCCTTATTTTACCATTGGTTTTGTACAATCCCAAATGACCCCAACTGGAGATACGTGAAAGTATTGAAAAAGTAACGGAACTAAGGTATCAGGCACCTCTCTATTAGCCTTGCATACAAGGACACCATCCTTAACAGAATATGGGGGGACTAGAGTACCTTTTTCCAATTCTTGCAAAATACTATTTAATATGGGATCTTGACTCTGGGCCTCCCTTATAGTAAGAAAGGAAGTAGGAAAATCCGAAAGAAGGGCACTTAGAAAAATCTCATTTTCCGACTCACTGGCGGAATCAGCACAACAACGTTGCTCGTCAGGATAACCCTCGAACATACGAGACAATGTGTCCGCTACTACGTTCATCGAGGTACGGATGTGATTGACTTTAAACTTAAATGCGGAAATACGTAATGCCCAGCGAGTAATTTTACCAGTTTTCCTCGGACGGCCTAAGACCCAACTAAGAGCTTGATTATCGGTCTCCAAAAGAAACTCAACGTGTTCTAGATACATTCTGTATTTTTCCATCCCAAAAAGAACCGCTAAGGCTTCAATTTCATACATCGAAAGTTCCTTCTCCTGATCGGTCAAAGCACGTGAAGCGAAAGCGATGGGACGTCTCCAATCAGGAAACTCTTGCAGCAAAACCGCCGCAAGGGCACGCCCACAAGAATCTGTTCATAAAATGAAACCCCTGGATAAATCGGCCATCGCTAACACAGGAGTGTTGGTGACTTTTTGTTTAAGTAAATCAAAAGCTTTCTGCTGATCTTCCCCAATGAAACTTGGTGTTTTCCCTCCTTAATGCATTCAGAGGCGCACAAATTTCTGCAAACTTAGGTATAAACTTGGAAAAGTAATTGACCATACCTACGATCTTTCCGAACTTCCGAACTTCATTGCGCGGAGGAGGGAAATCTCGGATCTTAACTGTGCGGTCAGGGTCAATAGAAACTCCATTAGGACCTATCAGATGGCCTAAAAACGACAGATTCTGAGCCAAAACATTTTCCTTAGCCGGTTTAACCGTAAGTTTGGCCTCCCGCAATCGATGCAAAACTTCATGCAAATGCTCCAAATGCTCTTCATAAGAATTTGAATACAGAATCAGGTCATCCAAATAATGAAAAACAAACTGGAATTTAATATCAGAGAAAATGGTGTCTAGTAACCGAGTAAACACTTGCGCCCCGACTGCTATTCCAAATAGCACGCGGGTATACTCGTATAAATTCCAGTCTGTGGCGAATGCTATGAGAGGCATAGACTTTTCTCAAAGCGGAATCTAATGATAAGTGCTATTCAGGTCGAGGCTAGTGAAAAATTTTGCCTTCTGAAACCAATGGAAATTATTGTGTACGTCTGGTAATGGTACTGATTCTATAGAGATTTTACTATTGAGCACCCTGTAGTCGACTACTGGACGAAAGTCATTATTTGCTTTTGGTACCAGAAAGATCGGACTAGAGTATAAAGATTTGGATGGTCTGAAAATGCCTTGTTGAAGCATAGAATCAATTTTGGCTTTAAGAATTTGCATGCGAGGCGGAGAGAGGCGATACGGCGGTAACCTAACAGCCTTTTGATCTTCCAGAACAATATCGTACTCTATGAGGTTAGTTAGCCCCAGATCGTTAGTTAGATCATCCGGGTACGGTTCTACCAAACGACGAATGTCAGCAGCCTTCTCAGAGGAAAGATGAGACTAGTTTAGTTCCGCAGGAAAATTATTTTCAAACAACGGATCAATAGTGGCAGCTAAAACCTCATACTCGGCATTTCGAGAATCGAAATGTAACTGCGCAACGGTTCCCGGGTCGAACCCAAAACGCAGCACACCACAACTTAAGTCCAATATGGTTCTAGTTTTAGACAAAAAATCTGCACCCAAAACAGCCTGAACAGGCAACCCCTTAATTACAATGAAATTGAAATACCAGGTGAATTTAGTTAGTTTTACCATAAGTCGAGTTTTGCCCAAAATTCTCACTGGGGACTGGTCAATACTATAGCAAACTGAGTCACACGGGCACACAGTAAAGTTATTTTGAGCAACAAATTCGTGCGACACGATAGAATAAGAGCTACCCAAATCTACTAAGGCTTAACACAAGACGTTATTTAAACTTATAGTAACAATAGGGACATTACTAGACACTTTTCCTACAATGGTAAATTTCACATCCCTCCTTGAGCGAAGATTCTTCCTGCCTAGTCAGCTCTGCCTATTTCCAGTGTATGATGCAATATTCCTACCACGATATTTGGTAGCACCTGCTCTACCCCAACACCTGTCACGAGTATGTCCCGCTTGCTTACAGATATCACAAAAAATAACAGATCTGCCGCCCCGAGTTGCCAGGTTAGATCTAGCTAGACCCGACCAACTATTTCTGTACAATGTGGGTCTATTCGAAAAATCATCTTGCCCTTCAGAGCGCGGTGAAGCATAAGATTGCTCCAAAGCCGCCGCATTATTCAGTTTAGGAGCAAGTACTTTTAACTGTTCCCAAGTAATAGGTGGAGATAAACTGAGAAACAGTCCGCGGACTTCGGACAGTCTAGCACCCATACCAACCATCAGCACTGATTACAACAGCCACTCTATAATCTCTATTCTAGCTCGTTGGTCAAAACAGCATTCAGGATTCTTCTTCTTCTTCTTCTTCAGCTGGGTATTGGCCTCGGCCTACATTATGCCATGTAGCCAGTGGATATCAATTGAGGGTCGAGAATTGTCGATAATAGCGATGTAGCGAACTAGAACCAACAGATGTCTCCACTGCTCTAGCCGGTATGCGCTAGCCGTTCGTTACTTGTTTTTCCAGTTGTCGTCTGCTGGTACCATGCTTTTAAATGGAGTTTCATCTTAGCAGACTGAAAAATAGATTCAAACTTTTCTATTTTTGTAGCGGGTAAAGTGCAACTAGGCGGATTTCTTTGTATACTGGACACTTCCAGAATATATTTACGTGAAAAAGCTTAAAGAAAAATTGCAAAAGATAGACGCTATATAAGTCGAAAAGAAGGAAGAATCAGCTGACAAATACTGTGAGAAATGCCCGCCATTAACTACATTACTATGTTCCCGACGTACACAATGTTTTGCAGATATGAATATTTATATACAGTGCTGCTAATTTGGCGATTGGGTATGTTTCAAAGTAACTAAAAGAATATACCGTTACCTCTAGGGTTCAGACAGTAAAATACTAATTGATAGACGTGTTAAACACTGATATATGTGGTGTATAATCGCACACATTTTTAATATTATTTATTTTCTATATCAAATACCGTCATATTAAAAACGTATTCAAAATCAAAATATAAAAATATGTTTACAGCACGAAAACTTACCTTCTCCTGTCCATAATAGTTTTAAAAAATGGGAACTTGAGAATCGATTACATATTTTTTTCTTCTCATTCCTCATTCTTTCTTATTCCTTTTATTATCGGTATACTAGACCATCGTTACATGATTTTCATTTCTAGTTATGAGACAAAATATTGTTAAGAATATTTCATTGCATGACGTAGCACAATATAAAGGCAGAATTTAAGAATTATCATACGTTAAGTTATGTAGCCTATTAAAAATGCAACGCTATTGTCACAATTTTTATTCGAGGCCGTCAATCTAACTCGGGCTATTTAGAAATCACAGAATTTATATTTTGATTTAGATGCAATAGAAGGCTACAGTAATATACGCATATTTATACAGCAAAGTAAAATAAATAGGCCTAAAATAACTAAATAAATTAAACAGGGAAGTGATTGGATTTCACCAGATAAAAAGACCAAAAATCAGATTGATCATGTAATTTTCAGCAGAAGACACTCTACAGATATAATAGATGTAAGAAGTCAGAGAGGAGCCGATTGTGACTCTGACCATTATCTAGTAAGAATCAGATATAGACCTAAAATCTCAACACATTTAAAAAGTAAAGGAAATAGATCAACCAGATATGATACAGAGAAATTAAAAGATAAATTAAATGATTACCGCAGAATAGTTGAAGAAAATGTTGATAAAGAAAATATAGAGGATTATAATATAGAACAAAAGTGGTCTTTAGTTAAGAATACCATCCACAAATCGGCAGAAGAAACTATAAGAGTCAAACAATATAAAGACAAAAATCATTGGTTTGACCAGGAATGTGAAGAAGCAATAAAGAAAAGAAATATGCTAAGAATGAATATGTTGCAAGAAAGACTAGAACAACAAATGAGGAATATAGAAGAGCAAGAAGAGAAGCAAAACAAAAGTGTAAAAACAAGAAAAGACAGTTTGAGGAAGAAATACTGTATGACATGGAAGAGAAATATGGGAGAAATGAAAGTAGAAAGTTTTTTGAGAGTGTCAGGAAATTTAAATCTGGTTTTCAACCAAGAACTAACATGTGTAAAGGAGAAGATGGAAATCTGGTCACTGATGAGATGGAGGTCTTGAATACATGGCATAGATATTTTAATAAACTTTTAAATAATGATGAAAAGAAAGACAAGGAACAGACAACAGATATATACTCGGGACCCGATATATTTATACCTATACCTACGCATGCAATAGTAAACGAGATGATTAGAAAACTAAAGAATAACAGAGCTCCAGGAGAAGACGCAATTAGTGGAGAGATGATTAAATACGGAGGTAAGAAGTTATGGAAATGTATTTATAGTTTAATATTAGATATATGGAATAATGAGATTATGCCCAAGGACTGGAACAGCGCACTGATATGCCCTATCCACAAAAAAGGAAATAAACTTGTATGTGATAACTACCGAGGCATCTCTCTATTAAATGTAACATATAAACTTTTTACAAATATACTAGCTAAATATATCGAACCATACATGGAGGAATCATTGGGAGAATACCAATGTGGGTTTCGGAAAAATCGAAGCACCACTGATCAAATATTTTCACTCCGTATGATACAGGAAAAGTTCTATGCACATAATATACCTCTACACCAATTATATGTGGATTTCAAACAAGCCTTTGATAAGGTTAATAAATCATACATATTGGAAGCCATGGCAGAACTGGGCATCCCATATAAATTAATCAGACTTACCAAAATGACACTCTCCAATACAGTCAACAAATTAATGATCCAGAATAAATGCTCAGAAGAATTTAATACATACTCAGGTATTAGACAAGGAGATTCATTATCAGCCATGTTGTTTAACATTGGACTAAAAAAAATAACAAGGAAAATTATTATGAGCCTTGGAGGATCAATTTTTAATCGAACTAGGCAGTATATGGCGTCTGCCGACGATATAGTGCTTTTAGCAAGAAATTTAAATGCAATGAATGAAATGTTAAATCAAATACAATTGGAGGCAAATTCAGCAGGACTGAAGATAGAATGGAAAAACAAAATACATGCAAAATGTAAATAGTTTTAATAATTTTATTAGTAATAAAGTTGTTTTAAATGGGGAGACCTATGATGCGGTAAGTTCTTTTAAATATTTGGGCTCAGTAGTAACCAACAGTAATGAGATAATGTGTGAAATAAGAGAAAGAATAGCAATAGGAAATCGCTGCCTACATGCCCTTAATAAAATAATAAAAGCCAGATATATCGGAAAGAAAACAAAAGTAAGAATATATTAAACAATAATAACACCAATAGTTGTCTATGGTAGTGAGTCATGGACATTAACAGAAGAGGCAAAGAAATTTATAGCAACATGGGAACGGAAAATACTAAGAAGAATATTTGGCCCCATCAATGATAATGGAACCTGGCGTATTAGAACAAACAAGGAAATAACAGATTTATATAAAGATGTAGATATTGTAACAGACATAAAAGCCAGAAGATTGAAATGGTTGGGTCATGTAGTCAGAATGGAGGAAAATAGAATGCCTAAAATTGTTTTGGATGGAAAACTGGATGGAAAAAGGAGAATTGGAAGACCTAAGCTGAGATGGATCGATGATGTGCAAAGCGACTTGAGGACGATGGGAGTGAGACTATGGAGAAGGAAAGCGGAGGATAGACTTGAATGGTGGCATATTGTAAGGGAGGCCAAGGTCAAACTCCAAGGACTGTAGAGCCACAGAAGAAGAAGAAGTGATCTTTAAATATAAAGGTGCACTAAAGATACAGTTTAACAAAGGTATAAATTAACACAATGTACTGTAATTACCATTGCGTTACTACGTAATTTTAATTGATCTGTATTTGTAATTTACTGTATTTTTAAATGGCCCATAACATCTTCTCGATGCTCACGGCAAATTTAATATTAATTTAGAAATTAAAGAATATCCAATCGCCACACTGCATATAAATATTCACACATTGATAACATATTACTGCAAGTCGAGTACAAAATAATGTCGTCTACATCCGAAATATCTCACAATATTTGTTAGTTAATCCTTCCTTTTTAGTGTTAGTTAGAGCCTATCTGCTGTAATTTTTCTTTCGTCTTTTTGACACTTAAACATTCTAGAAGGGCCCAGTAGACAAGGAAGTATGTATAGTAGCCTCGTGTCCTCTATAAAAATATAAAATTACGAACATATTTTTCGGACTGGGAAGATGGAACGCCATTTAAAAGCATGGTGCCAGCAGACGACAACTGAAAAATCAAGTGACGGACAGCTAGCGCATACCGGCTAGTACACCCACGCTATCTGTCGGAGAAGTTTGGCGAGGTACATCCAAATTGTCTAGAAAAGTTTTCGCTACTGTGACTCGATTATTGGGTTTGTTGTTCTACAATGTTTGTTTACTGTTATGATGCGGCGAGGCAGCTATGGAGAGTTGAATAACACGCAGGTGTGGATGCTAAAAATAAAGTATGTGGATGTTATCTGCAGCGGTAGGAATGAATATGTTAATGTATGTGTGTGCAGGAATAATGGACACGAAGGAAAAAAGGTCGTCTTCGAGGCGCACCGGGACATATTGGGCAACCGAAAATGCACCTTGGAAAGAAGAAACCAGATCATGAAGAGATGTGTGAACGTTAGAATTTAATTTTGCATTTCTTCATATGTTGATAGAGTAGAGAAAGTATGTCCACTGTGGGTGAGTGAAGTATTTGAAGAATTGACGTCGGAAAGGGGATACCTTTTTTTATGGAGACGTTCGTACAACTGTTGATTTGCAATAGCATGTTGAGGGCATGCCAAAAGAATGTGATTGATCGTACCTTCCTGTTGACAACTACAGAGGGATGTTTCCGAAAATTTAATTTTGTGAAGAAATTCTGGTGAAGTTGTGTGGTGGAGTTTAATTCTGATGATAGAGGTAATAAACCATCTAGGGAAGTGGAGGTTATAAAACCACGGTCTGCGCGGGATTGTGGGTTGAACAGAATAATATCGAATGTGTGATGAGGTACCGTAGGTATCCCATTTCCTCTGCCATTCAGTTCTAATGTGTGGTATTGGGAGATGTTTAAAGGTGGATGCTGGAAGTAAAATGTTAGTAAATTGCCCTTGATGACTAGCTTGTTTTGCCAATTTGTCAGCCTCTTCATTACCCGTTATACCCGTATGGCCTGGGATCCAACACATTCTAATAGAAGGCCCGCATTGTAACAATTGGTACCCCAGTTGTTTGACGTGAAGAATCCACCAATCGGTGTGTGCCTGTGTCTGTGGTTCATGTAAAGCTGTAAGAACACTTTTGGAATCTAAATACAGTACGACCGGATATGGAACGGGATGATGTTTAAGCCACAGTAGTGCCTGTCGTATCGCAAATAATTCTGCCATGAAGACTGTAGAGTCGGATGGAAGTCGATATGATGCTACCACGTGTTGGGAAGGTATAATGAAGGCTGCTCCAGCAGCATGCTCAGGACCCTGTTTTGAACCATCAGTGTAGATTGCTATACGGGAGAGATAACCGCTATTCTCTGTGCGTGGGGAAAACAATAATGTACGATCGTCATCTGTCATCTGATATATCACAGGAAAAGAGAAATGTAGGACCTCATAAGGGCACCTATAACAGGGGAGACCCGGGGAGCGAACTATATCCTGAACATGTGGGTGAAGAATGTCAAACGCCCAAAGTAAAACTGGAGAGGCAATCGTTCTATTAATACAAGAAGGTTTGTACAGCCGAGACAATAAGGCGAGTTTTGGAATAATCGGAGATGGATTAACTGAAAGCTTTTTAAGAAGATATTTTGTAGCTAAAAGTCTTCGCCTGTAGACATATGGGAATTCCGCCATCTCCACTGGCAGTGCCTGGTTGGGGGATGACCACATGGCTCCTGCAATAAATTTTTAAAAGAGTAAAATGAAGAGCATCTAATTTCTGCAAATCTTTTGCATAGGCCGAATCATAGAGAAAACCAGCATATTCCACCTTACTGCGAACAATAGCTTGATATGCAAAATGGAGTTGTTGGACATTCGCTCCCCACCAAGTGGTTGTCAATGTTTTGATGATTGTACTTCCCTGTTCGCACCGATGAATTACTTCCCGAATATGTGGGCGCCAGTTTAATTTAGAGTCGAAAATGATCCCCAAAAATTTGTGTTGTTGAACCACGCGAAGAAGAGAGCCATTATATCTGATCGGGGGGGGGTGTGATACCTAGATTTTCTAGTGAAGACAAGTCTTACCGTTTTACCACTTTGCACCTGTAAACCTTTCCCGTCCCACCATTGTTGTAACGTATTCAAAGCTTGTTGCAGGTCCGGTGTGGATTCCTGCAAGGACGGTTTCCTTGTATATAGGAGAATGTCGTCTGCATATTGAAAGATGCGGCAGTATGGGTTAATTGAAGATTCCAATGTGTGGGTGTATATAAGATATAAGATGGGACTGAGACTAGACCCTTGAGGAATACCCAGGGAAGTCTGACGGGAGTGTGTATAGCCAGTGGAATTTTCAATGCAAACAATTCTGTCTGTATACAAGAGTCGAATGAGGTGAATCACATTAGTAGGGAACTGTAGATGAAGGAGAATATCCAGAAGAAGGGGAATTTGGACCGTATCATAGGCTTTGGAAATGTCAATAAAAACAGAATCCACAATAGTCTGTGTAGAAAGTGCCAGAAGGAGACCAACATGGTGAGATTGTTGACCTGCCCTTCATAAATCCCGATTGGTGTTGCCCAAGACATCTCCTGTATTCTAAGTACCATAAGATGCGATTCTGTAACAGGGCTCCAAAGATTTTCCGAAAACAGGAGAGTAGAGTGATTGACTGAAAATGGGAGGGGTCTGTTACTGGTTTTATTTTCGGGATAGGGATCACTAGACAATCCTTCCAAGACGGCGGTATGGTCGGGTGGTGATAAATAGAATTAAACCAGTACAATATGTATTCATGAATATGGTGGAGTAAGTTTTGGATCATAGGGTATGAAAACCCATCTAACCCTGGGGCTGTGTTCCGTTTCTTTTTCAGGATGGCTATGTACTCAGAGAACCGAAATGCCGTATCAAATAGAATTGGCAGCTGTTCGTCCGCTATAGCAAGAGCCGGTGGCAGTGGATCCACGGAAGGCGGTGCCAGCATCACATGAAAGTTTTCCAAAATTTCCGGGGTAATGTCATTGACCGGATTGGAAGGATTTCCATTTAACGAACGGATCGTAGTTCATATGGAAGAGTAGGGTGTCTGTGTGCTAAGTGTAGAACAGTAGGTTTTCCATGCCGTTCGTTTTGCTAGTTTGATTATTTTAGATGTTCTCGCAGTTTGTTGCTTTAAAAGGAAATGCGTATGATTATTCGGCGTACGAGTATATTGTGTCATAGCCCTTCGTCTGAGAGCAACCGCCCGTGAGCATTCTGGATTCCACCAAAACTTGCCAGTGTTGGGGAGTAACGAGGAATGATCGGTTGAAAAATGTTCAAGTATGCAGTGATTGGTCGGACTATACTGTTGTATGCCTGTGTAGCCGATTCCTCGGACGAAGGTAAGTGAAAATGTCGAGAGATGTAATCTGAATATTGTGTCCAATTAACCCGTGTGATACCACGACGCCGGGGTCGGAGTTGGGAGCCCCCAGGGGAAGTATAGGCATTTTGAATGCATTGATTATGATTGGAAAATGATCACTGCCCAATGAATCCAAATGGACTGACCATTCTGTATGAGTGTCTATAGTGGGCGTAAGAAAAGTGAGGTCCAAGATCGATCTGGTGTGGGTAGTGGGATGTACAGCTGTAGGGGTGTGGGTGTTGAGACAGATAAGTGGACTGTTAAGGATAGCTCGGTATAAATGTTGTCCATGGGAGGAAGAATAATTACCGTGCCAGTATGTATGAAGGGAGTTAAAGTCCCCACCTAAGATCGTTGGGCCTTGGAATTGAGGCAAAAAAAAAATTCCCAAGCAGTAGTGCTTACTAAGGCACTAGGAGGCTTATAGAGTGATACATACAGAATGTCATGGATGCGAATGGCTGTAGTATTGACCATGTCATGTACTGCGTGAATGGGGACTATTGTGTAAGGTATGGAAGAGTGGACTAAAATTGCGGTACCCCCCTTCCATCAGGTCTATCAGTCCGTATTAGTGTATAGCTTTTTACAGAAACTGTCACATCGGGCGTGAGCCATGTTTCACACAAAAGGAAAATATCAATCCTCTGACAATCCGCAAACTGCTGCAGTTCGGGCAATTTACGTCGAATACTTCGAGCATTCCACTGTGAGATGATCATAGCTAATGTAAAATGAGTGTGAGCCAACTGAGATATATGACGCAATATTTGATATTTCATATCCACCATACCTGGTTTTCTGAGGTTACGCCCCATCGAATAAAAGAGGCTATTGATTCTTGATTTAAATTGTTCCGTTTCCTTCTGTAACTCCTCCGATAAGGGCTGAGCTTGGGGTGGGTCCACCATACCCTGTTTCGACTGTTTCGAGTGGTTCTGCGTGTGGGCAGGGGCTTCTACACGACTGTCGGAAGGTTCTGATCGCCCAGGTCTACCATGTGGCCAAATTAAACACGATGAAGTGTCTGGCACAACTGGGACTGATTGTTTTCGAGCCCTTTTAGGGGTCTCTACTTGATCGGAGGTAACCCGTTTACCTCTTGCCGCAGGTGATTGTGCAACAGGAGAACTCTGGGCTTGACTTTGAGAATTAGTGTACGAATTCGCACGAGGAACCTCTGTAGGATGTTGACTTGCCCTATTGTAGGTAAGGGTCGGGAAAGATCCCACCTTTGGTACATACGTTCTAGAGTTAGTAAAGTGCTGTAAGGCATCGAAATACGCCAAATTGTACTCTGTCATAATGTCCAAGATTTTCAGTTGTTTCAAGCGAACTGGGCAGTCCCGTTCATAAGCTTTATACTTTCCACGACAGTTGGTACATTTGAGAAGGGGAGAAGTACAAACATCCTCCATATGTTCCTCCTTGCAATTAGCACATCGAAGTTTTCCTCGACATTGTGGCTCCCTATGGCCAAACCGCCAACACTTCGCGCATTGAGTCAATCTATGGTTAAATTTATCCACCTTGAGTTCCAATTTATATAAATGAACATATGCAGGTACACTTTTACCTCGGAAAGAAGCAAGTACCGACTGCGTCGGTACATTTTCAGTTTTCTCCCCTGATTGTATCCGTCGCGTAAGACGACGAAGTTCTACCACAGGGCCGAATGGAGACACGATATGGGGAGCAATTTCTACCACATTGAGTTTCGTATCTATTCCCCGAATATCCTCTTTGACAAAGAGCGCCTTGAATGGAATAAAGGCTTTCAATTGGTGGTGTTTAAGTAAGGAGTGTTTTAGAAATGCATTCGCCGACTGTGCCGTTGCAAAGATAACCTTTACCCTATTACGGCCCATGCGATCGATGCGTGAGACATTGTCGATCTGTGATTCAAAAAGAATTTTCCCCAATGCTAATGGGTGATAATGGCCCACATTCCCTGATTCTGCTTCCACATATACTTGGTACGGCCCAACGTCCGAATTAGAATAAGTTTCTAACGGAGGACGATCCGTATCCATGTTAGTAACTGGAGGCACAGTAGCTTCAATGGTACTCATGGACTGAGTTTCTTTTTTCGTTTCTTTTTTCGTTTCCTTGACATCGTCAGATGAACCGGATTCCGTAATCTTGGCAAACACTGACTACACAAGTAAGTACCGCACCTATCCGAGCTCGAAGGAAGAAGAACTTTATCTGGAAATACACTGGGTACAATCCCAAAATGCCGTAAGCCACTCAAATCTGTCACTCTAGCATTAGAAGCCTTCACTATTCACTCGAACAACGGAACCGAATGACTGTCTCAGCACAACTGGAGGATTCTTCTTAACATATCAAGCTGGCGAATAACGGTTATCTTCACCGTCGACTTGCTGCGCCGATGACCTACGAACGTCGCCGGAAATTGCCGAAGACTGGTGAGAAGACGTGAAGAAGATAATTTTTAGCATGTAGCGCGCACGACGAGCTACAATAATTAATGAATTAACACTGTTTTATTTAATAGGAAATAAAAATTTAACGCTTATAATGTTATTTCAACACTTTTTAATTTTAATATAAATGCGATTATATTCCAACGAAATATATTGTTGGGCCAAGAATTCTCTCGGTTGGACATTTAACAGGAGGGCTAGCCAACTAATAGGACGTTGGCCGAACCGAGGAAATTCCAACCAACCTTTTCCCAACATATCCCTTCCATGCCAACAAAATCCCTCCGTTAGGCCAACGAAGCGTGCTACTAGGGACTCTGCTGCTTCTACTGGTACGATGCAGGTCTCTCTTGAAGTCGCTGCGTCTGCTGCAACGACTTATCTTTGCCCAGACTGTTCTTCGCATATCTGAACCTGATTACATTAAACTTGAGATAAATACGTTCTTCCCCTGCTTCTGCTGGTACGACGCAGATCTCTCTTGAACTGCTTCGTCTACCATTTCGATTTATTTTGGCACATGCTGCTTGGTTCTTCTCATACCAGAGCCTGCTTGCATGAAACTTAAGATAAGTACATTCTGCTACGCTACTTAATTCGGAATTATGCCAGAGAATTGTAAAGGCATCATGCATCGTATCTATCATTAAACTTGGAAAGGTATTTTCTATACTTTGTGCTTAAAATAGCGCGTGCCGTAACCAGGAATATAGCATCAAATATAGATTTTATACTGTAATTGGGGTGTTATTCCAGTAATTGTTTTCAAATATTTATTCGTCATGGTAATGGTCACTGAATTATATCAAAATTGTGTGGCCCAATGCCTCATGAATTCAACATTAACAGAATTTAACGTGGATGTTAAATCTATTCTATAATGCTATCTTAAATGAATATGTTTTGTAAATTATAATTATTAAAGGAATTATTATGATTGGGAAAGTTCATTTAAAAAATGGGCCTATTTATTTTTGTAAGTGACAAGAATCTTTAAATGCAAGTAAGTTATTTTCAAGTAATCTGAAAGGTGTTAAATATTGTCACAAAGCATATATTAAGTTATATTAATTGGTGATCAAAAAGAGCATTTTAGAAGCAAATATATGTGTTTTGAAGACTTTGTATAGGCTTATCATAGTAAAAGATACATCTTACTTTTGTAATAAACTTAACCGCTTTAAAAAGATCATGCCGAGAAATTATCCTATACTTTAAAAATATATTAAAATAAAGTGCATTGTTAGTAAGTATATTATTCTCAAAACTTTATAATTCTGCATCACATGCATGTAAGTTACTTTCACAGCAGCTCCTTAGCCAACTCCTCGAGCAATGGCAGCCAGTTAAGCATACAATCTCATCTAACCTGTGATTAGTTTATGGGTCAGGAGAAATGTTTGTCTGTTTGTCATTCCACAGTATCCAAAAACTGGTGAGGTTGCCTTACCATCTTCATGAGATTATTCTAACCCTTCCTCTCGCCACGTTTTTGTCCATAAGGTTCTTGTAAGCAAAGCGCATTCATGCCAAGCTCTTCTGCAACTTTCCTCACCTCAGTCGCACTTCGCATAGCATTTAACTGTGCTATTCTTATAGTACAATAAGTATTATCTATCTACGGATGATTGGTGTGTACTATACTTCTCGGAAATATCTCCTTAGGATCTATCGTTGCGAGACCATGCGCCTTAACGAAGTTCCGATACATGTCCTCGAATTATATGGTTTTTTTTTATTTTTTTTATTTGTTTAGTTACATTACAACCCGTGTTTCACCAACTGGTATATCACGGGATATTTACAGAATTATACATAATTACTATAACATAATTATTATAATATGAAAACAGTTTATGTGATGGAGCGGAAGACGTGGTTGATAAAGGTGGTTATCTGTATCGTATTGATATGATACTTGAGCACAATTGGCAACGGTAGTGACTTTAGAATAGATGGTCTTTCTCTTTCAAACCTGGAGCACTGTGTTAGTAGGTGTATGGCGGTCTGAATGTCTTCCTCACGACAGCTGCATGGTGGTGACTCTGTTTTTTTCATTTTAAATAGGTAGGATCTGAAGGAGCCGTGATTAGTTAGAAATTGAGTGAGCATATAGTTGGGCCAAAGGGATAGAGAAAGCCTGTGGAAGATGTTTGGGATGAATGGTTTGGTGTGAGTGGCTACTTCGGAGTTTACATAAGTAGCATTCCAAAGTTCGATATAATGGTCTTTGAGGAGCTGTTTGCCCCTGCACAGGGGAATTGCACTGTAGTCAATCGTGGTTTTGTAACTGGCCGCCGTCTTGGCTAGATAGTCAGCTCTTTCGTTGCCCCTGAGACCCGCGTGACCTTTGACCCAATGAAGAGTGACTGATGTGGTCTTCTTTAGGTTGATTATTATTTTCCTGATTTCCAGGGCGATGGGGTGAGTTGTGTGCTTATTAGCTACCGCAAACAAGGCAGCTTTGGAGTCCACGTGTATGGCGAAGGAGGTGAAGTTTTTTGTTTGAAGTTTGATCCATTCAGCTGCCATGAGCATCCCGCACAGTTCTGCTTGGAAAACAGAGCAATTATGACTTAATCTTTTGACTCCTGTGTATATCTCACTGGATTTTTTAAAGGCGATCGCTCCAGCTCCGACATGGCTTTCCGTTTTGGACCCGTCCGTGTAGATCTGCACGTCAGCCTGTCCTATTTCTCCAGATGTATCCACTCGTATAAAGTTGTCTTTGGGGTGAACTCCCCTTTCTCTGGAAGGGGTTTCAATGTTCTTTAGTTCCGAGATTACGGCTTCTGTAGGTAGACTCTTTTTTAAGGCTTTAATGTCGTTACTTAGCCGTATTGCGAGTTTGATTGGCATTATTCCTGCTATAGCAAGAAGAGCATCGGTGGACACTGTTTTGTAAGCCTTTGTGATGAATACAAGAAGTGATCTTTGTATTTGTTGTAATTTCATCTGAGCTCTTTTTGAAATATTAATACTCCACACTTCTGCTGCATACGTGACTACTGGTAGGAGAGCGTATTCATAAAGTATTCTAAGGTTGTGGTAGGAAATGCCCCATGTAGCTCTAGAACATCGGACTAGGTTATTACGGATCTTTAACAATTTATTTTCAAGAAACTTGGTGTGGGAAAACCAATCCAGCTTACTGTGAACGATTACTCCTAGGTATTTCATTTTGGAGACAACGTTTATCTTTTCTTTGACGATAGTTGGATGGTTTTTGTATTCGTCTTTCTTTCTTACAAACATCGGCATTACTGCCGACTTTTCTTTGGATATTTGTAGCTTATGGGCTTTACACCAATTCTCTGTTTTTGTGAGTATATCCGTTAATTTGGTTAAAATATGTGTGTGAGTTTGACCTCTACACATTAACATTATGTCATCGGCATATACCACCAACTATAGGTCTTGAGTGTCGGCCACTTGTTCTATTAGGTCACTAATGATTAAGTTCCATATAGTGGGTCCTGCCACCGATCCCTGTGGGCATCCTTTCGTCACCCTTTTAGAACATGATACATTTCCCACTGTGAATTGAGCAGTTCTGTTCTGCAAAAAATCTTTCATTGTGTTGTAAATGTTTTCTGGACACTTCAGATTTATGAGACGAGCGAGGAAACTGGGCTGCCATGCATTATCGAAAGCTCCTGCTATGTCTAGTGCGATGAGGCAGCTCTTTTGACCGCGTTGTATGCTTAGCTGGACGAAATTGATGACTGCTTTTAAGGCATCTGCTGTCGACTTTCTTTGTGTGAAGCCATATTGCTGAGTTGGTACCGCTCCAGTATTTAGAAGGAAATGGTTTAGCCTTGTTATTATTAACTTCTCTAGACATTTCCCTGGAATAGATAGAAGGCTAATACCCCTATAACCGGTTACAGATTGTCCTTTACTCTTGTCACCTTTAGGGATTGCTATTACATTTGCTGATTTCCAAGCCTGTGGGAAACTACCAAGATCTAGGCTTTTGTTAAAAACCGTCAACCAGAATTCAGGTAGTATTTCATGTATTACTTTAACTATTCTTCCGTCAATACCATCCAGTCCTGGGCATTTGTTGAGCTTTAGTGCAGTTATGATCTCGTCCACCTCATGTTTAGTGAAGTGGGGTTCACGTTCTATTGTTGGAGAGCTATAGGCGCACTGCGTTCTGACTGCTCGTTGTTGTATGGTATCTAGATCTTGTAGATCGTCTGGGAAAAAGCTATCTAAAAGCGCAGAGGCGGTTTGCATTGCTGACGATGTGACAGATCCATCTTTAAGTGTGATGGTTGAATTTACAGGTTGTCTAGTGAAACCTGTTTTAGACTTTTTGTAGATTTTCCAGGGAGATTCTTTGGTGCTGTCTGTACAAAATTTTTTCCATGATTCTTGTTTGGCTTTCAGTAGTTCCGATTTGTAGTGATTTCTGAGAGCTTTTAATCTTGTATTGTATAGCTCTTTCAGGGTTGTGTTTTTACATCTATTAAATCTACGTTTTGCAGCACTTACTTGTTTTCGAATAATTTGTAGTTCGGGAGACCACCATGGCGTGAATCTTGTGGAGGGTGCGAATAGGGGGAAGCATCTGCGGTTTATGATATCAAGTTCGTCCCAAATTGTTGTTATTGCATCTTCTAGTTTCTCTTTGGTTTTTGAGTTCCTGACCCTGTTAATCCATTGATTACCTCTATGTTGAACTTCGTAGTGGAAAGTGTTCCATTTTCCCACCTGGGTAGCGAATTTTGTTGTTGAGTTTTGGGGTTGCCTTCTTATAACATTGGTTCGGCGTTGTGAAGATAATGTGAATGTGATGAGGTTGTGGTCAGATAGTGTGTCCTCACTGACACCCCATCTCTGAACTCTGTGGGCTAGATTGGTATTGGTGATTGTTAGGTCTATCCAGCTTTCACCTAGTGTGCTTGAGAAGGTAGGGCGATCCTTTTCGTTGGCGATAAGTAAGCCATGTTGTGTCAGAAAATCGACCAGCATTCGCCCTCTAGCGTCTGTAGTTGGGCTATACCACAAGTTGTGGTGGCTGTTTGCATCAATGCCCCAGATGAAATGGGAAGGTTTCGTGGAAGTTAGGAAATTTTCTATGGGTGAAAGGTCATTTTCTAGAGTATTATAGGGGGGGGAGGTATGAACTGGCGATATATAAAGGGGGGTTGGATGATGTAGCTACTATTATGTTGTCGGGAGTGGAAAAGTTATGCAGGAGTATGAATTTATGGGCGATTTCGTTTCTTATGAGCAAGCTAGCCCTAGGTGCTTTGTTTGTGTTTACGTAGTAGGAGGTGTAGTTTGAGGGGGAGAGAGAGGGAGTACCATCATAACAGTATGGTTCCTGGTTAAATAGAATGTCAATCTTGTTTTGTGTAAGACATAGGAAAAGATGAGCCATAGCCGCTTTGCAGTGTTGAGTGTTGAGTTGTGCACATATTAGATCTTCCATGGTCAAAATTCTGTTTTATTTCTTACAATCGATTGTATTCTGTGAAGTCTGGGGCAATCTTTGCTGAAGGCGCTGTGGTTGGAGTTTAGTTTCTTGGAGGTATCGTGTATGAAAGAGTTTGCTTTGACGCAATTGATGCATTGTGTGTGATTTAGTTTGTTGCAGTCCTTCCAATGGTGTTCCTCTGAGCAATTTGAGCACATTTGTTGCTTGTTACAGTACTTTGCAACATGGCCGAATCCTAGGCATTTAAAACATCTTGTCACCATTATAAATTCTTCAACTCGGCATATGTTCCAGTGCATTTTTATTCTCTCGAGGGCAATCAATTCTCTCCTCAAATTAGGACTTACTTCGATGACAATGTGTCTTGAGTCGGTGAAGGTGCGTTTTGTGAATTTAACATTTAGTACTATCTCTTGTAAGTGTGTCAGGCCGTTTTGTTGTAAGATAATGTCCTTGATTTCGGAGTAATTTATGTGTTTAGGTACATAGGTGAGGAGTAATGTTGGTAATTTCATTTTAGGTCGTTCCAGAGATATTACATCAATTTTACTTAGTTCAGATTCTAGTAACTCACGGTCAGTTGTGTTCTCGCATTGCACAAGTAAGGCATTGTTTGCTAGTTCTCTCATTCTATTCACTCCTATTTGAAGAGATTTAGGATCAACTTTATCTTTGATTATTTCCTTTATTACTGAAGGTGTCAGGTTTGGTGCATTGGCTTGATGATTAAGCTGGCGGCCTTCGGGAGATTGCTGCCGTTGCTACTAGGTGACGGTAACGGACGGAACTGCCTCTGATGGTTGTTTTGCATGCCAACAGATGTCGCTAGTGCTTCGCTAAACGAACGTGGATTCGTGTCAGCTGCCTTCAAGGCTTTGGTCAACGAACTTTCTAACCCTTCAAACATGCCACTAAGTTTATTTAGTAAACTATCCATATCACTCACTGCCTTTATGGCTTCTTCCTTTAGTGTTTTATCCATGTTGCTGCGTGAAGACATGGCTGTTTTCACTTTATTTAGATGTTCTTTGATGACCGTAACTATTACGCTTCCAGCCTCTTCCGCCATCTTGCTTTCACACCTTTCGAAGGCGCTTAAAATTAACTGTTTCCACCTGTCTGGATCCGTGGCAAGATTTGCCAATCTACCACTTCCGATATTGGAAATGTTATCGAGCTACCTCTCGAGTGTTTTTACCTCGCAATGTATCTCAGGGCCGATCTCAAATTCCCAACTTCCTCAAGCCCGCAGCATTGTAGCATAAGCTCGAAGCCCTTGCGAATCGACGTCGGGTTCCTAAGGCATCCTGAGTAGAGGTTATCTTCTACATGTTGATCGTCACCCTCTTCACGAAAGTGATGTGGGGTCCGTTGTTATTTTCTAAGTCTTTTTTGGTGTAACTGTCTTCGTTTCTTGTTTGTGTGATTCGTTCAAGTTCAAGTTAATGTCTGTCTGTGTCGCTTTGTCCGCTATCGTTTGTAATGGGGAGTTTGCCCCAGTACCGGACAGTACGAGTTCACCTCTTTCCAATATAGATGGCAGAAGATTACGTTGATACAGTCCTAGAATTATACCAAAGAGACTACTTGGTGGAATATTTTTGGATTTCCTTTCACCACTGGGGAGATATACAATTTTAAGTGCAATCGTCTGCTGAGTTAGCTCTGCAGTTAATATTTGGAGTGATCGTTGAACATCTAAACATAATTTGAAGAAATTTGTTATATGTTGTTAAAAATTCTACATTTGTAGGCACTAGTATAGGCCTAATATGTATTTTTCGAGAAAAATTCTATTAGGTTATAATTAATGACATCTTCTTCTAAGGTCGCGCATGGTCCCAATACCGGACAGCATCATTGTACTAGAAAAGAACATCTTGGAAAATAAATTAATATCATCATTTGCTTTCAAGAACTACTATCGTGTTGGGAAAACCATAAAAATATCCCACTGCCACATATTCAAGTTCATCTTCCAGTCGATGCGGTTATATCAGTCCACAACTTTTAGGGTTAAAAGCTTCCAAAAATGCTATTCGACCGATTTCCAATGTAGTCAATAATTATTTGAAGAGGAGATAATCGTAACTGAAGGAGATAATAGGAGAGAAATTAAGTGAAATGTTAATATCCACATAAATATAAAATAAAATGAAGGAAAAATAAGTTCCTTAAAAAAATGAGTGAGCCTATGTAATGAGGCCGTTCCAAACAGAAACCAATCTCAATTTGTACCCTATCCAAAAGAAGACTTCACTTTGGAATTGGAGATAGGATCGAGAATGCTAAGGAAGAATGAGTATCGTCTCTTTAGAAGAATAGGCGTGTTGTTGTGCTTGCTCATGTTGGCTCTGGTGGCAGTAAAAATATAACATTCTTTGTGTATGCATTGTAAACAGAGACAATAACTATCTTCAAATAAGAGCGAATACTTTAGTTATATGATTTTTATTTAATATTTACTTCCGTCTAAATTGTTACTCTATTTCTGTATTTAAAATAATATGTCCGGTACTGGGAACAGTTTTTCGGAAGGTATCGTTGTATTCAATTTATAAAAAAAAAATAGATCCACTAAGGAAAGATACATTGAAATTCTAATTGTTGTATATTAACACTAATACTGTCCTTGATCCTCGGGTTTTTGTTTTATTTCAATTTATTAACAGGTTATCCAGAAAACGGGATAAAGGCTTAAGTGTCCGGTACTGGGGCAATACCTGGTTTCAGGGATTGACACAGTCTGTACTACTACGTTAGAGTTCCTAGTCGGTCTTGTCGTTTTATCGTTGCAAGAAAACTTCGTAGGTAGGGCACTTGCTCCTATCCACGCACCTGTTCTTGCACAGCATGCATGGTGGGCAAACTGGCGGTCCATTTTTGCCTGGGCACGAAGTACGTGTCGCTGCATTCCGTAGTGGGTACATATCTCATTTCCCGCTTTGTAGTACTTGGAGATATATCCCAGGAAGCGAAGTTCCAACTAAATAATCCTTGGGTCGACAAGGGCGTGATGCCCACGCATAGTTGTCTCGTCTATAGGATGGTGTTCCTTACGCCTGGAGAAACCTCCAATGTTAGAAAAAAATTAGTTTCTGAAGGCGTCTTGGATAGTTTTGTTTGAGAAGTTTTGTTTGAGAAGTTTTGTTTGTATATTTGTTCCAGTAGTTCTTCGTCGTTTACGCTCGTAGATACCGAATATAGTGGGTTCCTTTTTTCGAGTTGGCTCGGCAACGATGCCTTCTCTTTCTTATGAAAGCGTGGCCTACCACACATCAGATCCTCACGCGACTCTGTCTCCATCCGCGAGGTCCCTTCAGGGAATTAAACCGCGCAGGTTTCACCCAAAATCCCCATGGAAAAAAAAGTGTGCGTGGAACGCCACGCGACAGAAGTGAAGCTTGTTTTAATTTTTTCAATTTTTGATAATTGGATTTTTGAATTTAGCATTGTTGGGCTTTTAATATTGGATTATTGGACTTTTTAAATTTTTAATCATTGAATTTTTTTATTTTGGATTTTTTAAATTTTCAGTATTTGAATTTTTTATTTTTTAGATATTTAAAATTTGGATTTTGGGATTTTTAAATTGTGGATTTTATTATTTATTAAATCTTGGATAGTTGATTTCTTTATTTTTTATGTAATGTTTTTTTTTTAAATTTTGGATATTTGGATTTTTAATTTTGAATGTTTTATTTTTTTAATTTTGGATCTTTGAATTTTTTAATTTTAGAATTTTGGATTTTTTAAATATTTGGATCTTAGAATTTTTTATTTTTTATTTTTAACTTTTGGAACGCGTGCCGTAAGGGCTTCCCAAGAGGAGGATTACAGGATGTCAAAATTATGAGAGTCAGGTTAGAATAGTATCCACGATCAGTATGCAACACAAAAAATTCTGAACACAAGAATCAAATTTTATTATCAAAGGAGTGGTAGCTCTTACAGTAAAATCCAGAATAGACTACAAACATCTAGCTTTGAAAATCCTGAAGGGATGCTGATACCAAAAGCTCAGATAAAAGCCTATATTCAGTGAAAATTCAGAGCTTCAAATACAATCATTAATAGCAAAAGCTCTAGCAAAAAATTCTCCCAAAATAATAGGACTGAAGGTCCAACGCATAAGGCTTAAGGCCTGTCATGAGCCAAATTACAAAGCTTGAAGAATAACTATTACCAGCAAAAGCTTTAGCAAAATTATCCAAAATATCAGGACTGAAGGTCCAACGCATAAGGCTTAAGGCCTATCATGAATTGTAGTGATAATACGGCGAGCCATCCTTCTTCGTAACCAAAGAAAATATTTTAACCTAACATAAAAAAATCAGAATGAGCAAAAAAAAAAAAAAAAAACGAAAACTAACACAAAGCTGGTGGGCGAAACCGAAAATAACTGAAATGCACAAAAGCCCACCAGCAAAACTAGAATTTATAAACTAAACATAAAATACCTGCTGGTATAGAGAAGTAGCAAGATTACAGCATGCCGGAAAGAAGATTCACAGCGGGACGATGACAGGGCACGTCTCACTACCACGAGATCCCAACTTCAACTCCTCAAGCGAGAAACGCCCCTCAAAGAAGAATACGCGAACCGGCCGCGAGAGGCGCTGCGCCGGAAAAATAAACAAGCCCGCGAAGAAAATAATATAGGAGGCGCTGAAGAAGAAAAAGAAAACTAAACACACACTAAACAAAAGAAAGATGGCTGCCGCAAAGAAACTGAAAATATGTACGTAGCTGGCAAAAGGTAAGTAAACAATACAAAATAATATATGTATGAATAATGAGAACTAGAAAAAACAAGGTGCCGAAAAACACACGGCACATCCTCCACGACCCTAGGAAAAAAAAAAGTTTTGAGAATCAAAAGTTTTTTTTTTCAAAACTAGTCCATTAGTGAAAATATTTTAAATTTAGTCAGAACGAGCAAAGTTTGTGTCATCACCCCACCAAAGTGCAAAAGGTCCACCAAAAAAAAAATACACAATTAGTATTAATCCAGCGAAACATTTTGTAATAAACCTTGAAGAAAATTTTCCGGAGTCCATATCCGTAGTCATAACACATCACCAGCACGGCAAACCATGTGTCCTTGTACATAGTAGTTAGATGTAGTGAATAACCATAACCGTAGCTATTGTAGAACAGTGGTAATAGTATGTAGAAATTAACCAAGTCCATTTGGTGTTGGAAGTAGTCGGAGCAGTAGATAAAGCTGGTGAGTAAGCGTAGAAACATTGTTGCTGATGTGAAGAGCTGTAGTTGCATATAGTATAGCCGGAGCTTGCGTTGTTGCAGACTGACACAGCAAGGCGTCCCCATAGTGTCAGAACAGCAGCAGAGAATAGGTGGCCAGCACAGGGGTGGTAGAGAGTATGCTCGCTCGACAGAGAATGAACGGGCCGAGGAGGAGGGCAGCACACGGCGGCACAACACAATCTGGAAATTAGACAAATATAAGCACAGGTACGTACACACTCAGAACTGCTTCAAAAAAAAAACTAAATCTCCAGAAAGGAGCTAAAACAAAGTCCTGAAGGGATTCTTAGAATTTTTTTTTTGATATTTCTAAATGTTTGAAAGATTATTAAAATATATTTACAACGACCCAATACAACTAATGAGGGCCAAAACATGAAAATTAGTTTTAAAGTTATTTACATTATTTACAAAATACAATAAAATTAGTAATAAATTAATTAAATATTAACAATATGAATGCTGATCTAGGATAGAAAGATTCAGCAAAATTTTAAGAAGACCTTCCTAGAGTGAAGGCATAATTTAAGTAATATGTTAAGATTTTTGTTTCTTTTATTTTGTTACCACATTTTTGGTAGGCTGATTTTTTTTTTTCATTAGGATTTAAATAGAATGAAATGAGAGATAGAGGATGAAAATGATGATGCTAGGCCTAGACTTAGATGGATTAGAGAGGATGGAAACATAGGAAAGGTGATAATGAAATGATTGGAGATCGGATCTCGAGATGGCAAATATAGAATATAAAAGGAGGCAGGATCCTTGTAGATCGCTTCCACGTCTGGGCCAGCCGGACGGAGCAGAATACCGCCTCTCTGGTCAGTCCTCAGAGAAATCCCGCACTCAACCCTATAGAATTCACACGGCCGTTCGGGGGTCTGAAAAAATAAAGCAAACGAAACCTCGGGGATATACCCCGGAAACGGAAACCATTGTCCACGCCCCGCTAAGGAAAATTCCCGGAGACTCCTCAGCCGCCCGAGGACAAAGAAAGGAAAAGGAAACCTCCTCCATGGAATTAACAGGCGTGCCCGGAAGCCGCGAACCGAAACCGGGCACGCCCTCCCATGGAGCAGTCTGAGACAACCCGAACAAAACAACGGCACAACGAGACCGAGAAATAACCACAAAGCAATTTAAGCGAGAAAGAAAAATACTTGAAATGACAGCAATGATAAATACGCTGGCATAAGTTTATTCAGCATGGACAGCTCAAGATAATTCAAAACCAGCGCAAATCTTAAAGATAGATTTGAAATTTTCAGGCAGTAGTCCAAGTCTGGAAGTTTTGTCACGTTCAATTTAAGTTAGTTTTGTTGTTTTGGGACTTTACCAAAACACAAGACGGCTTTTGGCAGTAAAACAACCAGCAACAAATAATTAAGAAATTGCGTAGAAATATTTGATCTTGTTTCATTTATGTTTTTTTTTTTTATATATTCTTTCTTTCTTTCATTCAAACGCCTAATAAGCTTGGACAATGCTTTCCGTCACGCCCAAGGTTTCGACACAATCCTATTAGTTTAGTGCCATGATAATCAGTAAAAATCTCATTTCATTAAATATGCATTATTTGATTAAATATATATTATGTTGTTTTTTTTTTCCTCTTGCCATGATATCCATCCGGCATGCGAAAAGAAATAAATATATATATCTTATTTGACGGAAATTAAAGTAGTGATAATACTATGTAAAAAAAAACAAAGAGAATAATTGAAAATTGAATGTTTTTTTTTCAGAAAGAAAATTACCAGCAGAGAAAAACAAACAACCAAAAACGCATAAACTAAACAAAACAAAGAAGGAGGATGGCGGCCAAAAAAAGGAACCCTGGGAGCGTAGCGGCACAGTACAACTAACGGAAGAAAATAGAATATCAAAATCAAAATGACTATGCATAATATGTACTATAACTTATATATGGTAATAAATATCATAATAACATGTAACTTAGAGCCACATAATTTGGAATGTAAACCATCTTATATTTTGCACAAACAAGAAAATAAAAATGAAAAAACATGAATACGCGAAACAACCTACTCAATCATGTCATATTACGAGAAGAGTTTACACAAGCAAGAAAAGCCCAAAATTGGGACAATAGAAATTTAGAAAAGTTCACCTATTCATGTTTTACGGAATATAATGGGACTAAATAGCGGAAAAGGAGAAAAGAAAGAGAAAGAAGAAAATTAGCTATAGAGCAAGAAGAAAAGCAAGACCTATCTGATCGAAATAGAAAAAAATTTTGCATCAAATTTTATACATTTTAAGAAATAGCAAAATTGTATAGTACCTAAACAAGACATTTTAACTTCGGCAAAATTTTGAAAAGACAGAAAATTTATAGAAAGATAGGGAAGGAGAAAAGTAGACGAAAGAGAAAAACCCCAAAGAAAGAAAACCCGAAGAAAATAAGAGAAAAATCCCCGCCTAACTGACTCGGGCCACTTGGGAACGTCGGCTCCCATATCCCCATGCCCATTCATGGAGACCCCTGAGGGTAGAATAGGCCTATAGAAAAAGGTTAGGTTAGAAGAGAGTGTTTAGAAAATCGTAAACTGGAGGCTTTTCGCCGAAAACTATGGATTTGTACCACCGATGGTGTCTGGAGCATCACAGGTTGCCACACAGGTGAGGTCACAAGGGCTGGACGATGAATCAGCCTTTTGAGTATTGACCGGGAAACTCTCAAGTTCTTTGGCCTCACCCGTACGACATGGACCACGACCTTTGCTAGTCAAAACCCTGGATGTCTGTAATTTAACACTGGAATTACTTGGAGACATAGTAGGCCTAGACGTCTTTTCTAATTCTGTAATAGTGTTTCGCAACTGAACAACGTCATTAGTTAAATCTTCGCGGATAACAGTAAGATCGTTAAGGCGTTCTTCCCGCTCAGATAACCTCTCATTAAGAGCACGTATTTTCAGAAGGAGATTACTATTCTCTTTTTTCAAACTTTGATTGGCAGAGCTGAGTTTTTTATCATCTCCTATGGGACCAGAATTAACTCTAGCTGACAACTGATCACAATGGTGTTGCAATTCAGCGATTCTTAATTTCTGCGCGTTGGAATTATCTGCCATTTTGGCTATCTCCTTGTTCAAACCTTCCTCGATAGCAAGCAATTCCGCCATGCGATCTGCATCCTCACGGTTCCGCTCAGTAATTGCTAACAACTTATTATGGGACTCTTGAAGATCTTTACTTAGGCTGCGATTAGCAACTTGCAAATCTTGGTTACTCAACTGTAAAACCGACAACTGCTTTTCAAGATCGCTTTTTTGTTTACTGACCCTGCTTAACTGGTCGCGTACAGCTACTAATTGACGGTCCAATTTAATACAGTGATTACAACCACTAGCACTAGCGGAAGAATTATTGCACGCCACCTTACTCAGACATCCAGCATCTTTAACGTGAGGCCCCGGCCCAGAATTATTGGAAGTGGGGACACGCCGGGAACGTGGAGTCCCATCTCCATTAATTCTCCTTCGCCGCTCCTGATTATGTCCAATGGCTTTATTATTAAGGCAAGAAAGAATAGGCTGTCTACTCCCTTTTCCTTCCAGGTTAGGTTTGGAGTTAGTGGAAGTAAAAACACGTCCATTACGGAACCTTTGGTTGTCTGGGTTATTCCAGCACTGGTTTGCCAAATGCCCAAGACGCCGACACCGATTACAAAACCGGCGCTTCCTCTTACCACTACTAATCCGGTTAGGCCGGCTGGCATCATCAATAGGGGCAAGCATGGAGCGTGCCTCCAAAATGTTTTGTAATTTGGGAACAATAGCCCTCAACTGGATCCAACTCCCCGGTGGCTCTAAGGACAGCAACAATGCACGAACTTCTGGCAATTCGGCACCTGCCAGAACAACCTGCACCGAATGTTGCTGAGAAAATGGTACCTGAAGGGCCTCAGCAACTAACTCAATATCTTCCACAAAATCCTGAAAGCTTTCCCCCTTACGTTGCCCACGGAAATAATGCTCCAGAATAAACTGATTAAGAACCGAAGATGGAATAGTTTCATGTAATAATAAGGTATGAAATTCTTGTATATTAAGGCCAACAGTCAGCGCATCCAAGATGGCGTCACCTACACGCCCCCGGACACGCGGATAAATACACTGTAATAGGGCAATATAGGGTACATCATATGCGGAAGCCTGCCTACAGAATCTAATAAACATTTTAAGAAAAGCGAAAACTTCCTGTGGCAACACTGGTTCAGTGATTGGAAAATCTTCCAACAAAACCTGAAAGGGATGGGGAAACTCCGCCATCTTAAATTGTAGATTTTGTTCCGCCATAATGAACAATGAAAGTAGAAAAAAATTTTGAAAACCCCAGAAAATGTAATCAAAAACACGATCGAGTGCGGTCTGCTACCACTTTGGAACGCGTGCCGTAAGGGCTTCCCAAGAGGAGGATTACAGGATGTCAAAATTATGAGAGTCAGGTTAGAATAGTATCCACGATCAGTATGCAACACAAAAAATTCTGAACACAAGAATCAAATTTTATTATCAAAGGAGTGGTAGCTCTTACAGTAAAATCCAGAATAGACTACAAACATCTAGCTTTGAAAATCCTGAAGGGATGCTGATACCAAAAGCTCAGATAAAAGCCTATATTCAGTGAAAATTCAGAGCTTCAAATACAATCATTAATAGCAAAAGCTCTAGCAAAAAATTCTCCCAAAATAATAGGACTGAAGGTCCAACGCATAAGGCTTAAGGCCTGTCATGAGCCAAATTACAAAGCTTGAAGAATAACTATTACCAGCAAAAGCTTTAGCAAAATTATCCAAAATATCAGGACTGAAGGTCCAACGCATAAGGCTTAAGGCCTATCATGAATTGTAGTGATAATACGGCGAGCCATCCTTCTTCGTAACCAAAGAAAATATTTTAACCTAACATAAAAAAATCAGAATGAGCAAAAAAAAAATAAACGAAAACTAACACAAAGCTGGTGGGCGAAACCGAAAATAACTGAAATGCACAAAAGCCCACCAGCAAAACTAGAATTTATAAACTAAACATAAAATACCTGCTGGTATAGAGAAGTAGCAAGATTACAGCATGCCGGAAAGAAGATTCACAGCGGGACGATGACAGGGCACGTCTCACTACCACGAGATCCCAACTTCAACTCCTCAAGCGAGAAACGCCCCTCAAAGAAGAATACGCGAACCGGCCGCGAGAGGCGCTGCGCCGGAAAAATAAACAAGCCCGCGAAGAAAATAATATAGGAGGCGCTGAAGAAGAAAAAGAAAACTAAACACACACTAAACAAAAGAAAGATGGCTGCCGCAAAGAAACTGAAAATATGTACGTAGCTGGCAAAAGGTAAGTAAACAATACAAAATAATATATGTATGAATAATGAGAACTAGAAAAAACAAGGTGCCGAAAAACACACGGCACACTTTGGATTATCGATTTTTTAGTTTTAATTTTAAGATTTCTTAAATTTGGATTTTATTTTTATATTTTATATATTTTTAATTTTTAATTTTTAGATTTTTAATTTTTGGATCTTTGAATTTTGGAATTTTTAAATTTTTATTCTTTGAATATTTTTTATTTTTTTATTTCGGATTTTTAGATTATTCATATTGGATTTTCGATTTTAATATTAAATTTTTTTCATTTTTAGATTCGGTTTTTAGATTTTTAATTTTGCATTATTTATAATTTTATTTATTTTTTATTTTAATTTTCTAAATTATGGATATTTGGATTTTTTAACTTAGATATATTATTTTTTAAATTTTGATTTTTTAATTTTGGAGCTATGAATTTTTTTTAATTCTCTGATTATTTTATTTTTTGGATTTTTTTATTTTGTATTTTCGATTTTTTAATTTCGTATTTTTAGATTTCTTCGTTTTTTAAATTTTTAAATTTTGAATTTTTGAATTTTGCATTTTGCATTTTTAATTTTTTAAATTTTGGATTTTTGAATTTTGAATTTTTTTATTTTGTATATTTGTATTTTTTAATTTTGGATTTTTATTTTTTAAATTTGGTTATTTGGACTTTTTAATTTTGGATCTTTTAATTTTTTAATTTTTTAATGTTGGAATTTTGGACATTTTAAATTTTGGATCTTTGTTTTTTTATTGTTTGGTTTTTTAAGCCGGGTTCCATAAAATAGATAATATTCCTTTAGCTTGCTTAGGAATTGTCTATTGCCATTGAGCAAATAAATATTATCATTATTGCTATTGTTTTTATTATGATATTACTACTACTACTACTACTACTCATACTACTACTACTACTACTACTACTACTACTACTACTACTACTACTACTACTACAACTACTACTACTACTACTACAACTACTATTCCCATATGCAGGTCCTCGAATTTCCTTTCCATCACCTTCTATCATTAGTTTCCGCTTTGAGTATTTTATTTTGTCCTTTAAATCGTATAGCAGTTGATTATTCCTAATCATTGAGTTGATTGTTTTCTGTGCAGTGGTACCTACTAATTTCGTGAGTGGGCATAAAAGAGGAAGTAACCACGTATCAAAAGTACGTTGCAGATATTCTCAATTCGATTCTGATTCCGATTTCAGACCGACACTAATTTCGTTACGATTTTGAATGTGACACTAATTTCGAGACGGTTTTTGAGCGTGACACAATCTCCCGATTTAGCCCAACCGCGGCTAAAGTAGTTTCACTTTAAAAAAAAGTGCGGGGAACGTCACGCGACAGAAGTGAAACTTCTTTTTAATTTCTGATTATTGGATTTTTTCAATTTTGCATCATTGGACTTTGTAATATTGAGTTTTCACTTTTTTAATTTTATATTTTGTATGTTGTAAGCTCGTGGAGCTTAGAGCCCATTTATTATACTTTTATAGCAAATACTAGTAATGAAGTACTAATACAAGTCACTAGATGGGACTGATGCCAGTTACCAGCAAACAGAATTCTTGGCACGCTTGTATCTATTTATTTACACTTAGATAAAGAAAATATCCATTATACTCTGTATTGTAATAAAATAAGGAATAGTTTTACATATTCATTCCTGTTACTATTAGCTATTATCATTATATTAAATAATTAATGTTAATTAGCAACAGAAAGCTACATTGCCGACATCGAACTAATATCGATAACTCGAGTGACAGCTCATTAACATTTACTTGGCGCTACAGCCAGAATACATTAGCTCACTTAGAAGCGTCATATCGATTATTGCACTTGGTTGTAGAAGCAGCTTTATGAATAGATCGATTATTTACCACATTAAAATTATTAAATTTCTCTGTAATTATACATTACAATTATAATGCAAATGTTCACATGCAGATTTTTTATGTTACAGAATAATTACAGCATGTTATTATCTTTAAATGTACTCTTATTCTGGATGGAAGCTACTGGAAACTTCAATAAGAGCCTTCTATATAATTCTAGAACCTGACTCTTTGTAAGATGATTATGTGAACGCATTTTGGCCGTTAGACTTTACTCACTCTCTCACCGATCGTCGCTTCGTAAGGGCACAGCCCCAATTTAGCAACAGACCACAAGTCTGAATATATTATTGTACAGTTTCTACATACAACTACGCATGGAACCAGCATTAGCAGCCACTACTTAATCTACCAGGAGGTGGATTCTAGGACATCACTAGAACTTCGTGGAGCGTAGCTTGTAGCCATGGAAGGACTCGCTACTGGCCACCATTTGGGATGGACTACAGCACCATAGAACTTCAGCTTCAATAACTGTACACCCCTTAACTACAGTCCGGCTAAATGCAGTCACATTCTCATCAGATGTAGTCGCAATACAAGTTAAGTAAATCAAGGTAAACCATGTATTAACTCTCAAAGCCAAGTATGGCTTAGCGTCTTTACATTACTATAAAGTAAATCTGCTAATATAAATGTAAGGAGTTTTGGCATCCTTGCAGCTCCTCTTTTCCTCTACGTGCAAGCCCCGCCCGATGAGGATATGTGTAAATATATTAATGTATATATATATATATGAATGTATATATAAATAAAAAAAGTTACTTATATTGCTTTCTCACTTACGAGTCCATGTCAATATCCTAAACATATGAATCGGCTCATTGTACGAAGTATTGAGAAATAGGAGTTCTAGAAAATAAACCTTTCCATTTATATCCTGAAATAAAACACAATTTTTCATTGGATAGTGTATTTTATTCAAGTACATTCATTGGCATTGACATTACCATTCAATCAACTATGTCTTTTATATCTATCCAAGAATTTTGATCGCTTGGATATCCTAGCCATTTTACATATGCTTTATTGCATTTCCTTTTTAAAATCTTTTCCACCAAATAAGTAGAAGGCTATTTAGTTTTTTGTAGTTCTTCAGTATAAAAAGCACCAGTAATTGTATTCCCTTGAAAATCCTTCAACAGATAAGTTACAGGCCGTGTTAGCTGCACTTTAGCAATCTTAAAGAGTTCTGTAGTCCATGATGGTAGGCAGCCTTTAGTAAACAGTGCTTTGTGTTTCGAAATACGTACAGAGTCACCAACTTTGAATTTAGGTTTACGTTTCAACGTATTCTTATAGCTGAATATTGTAGAAAGTAAATTGTTATTAGTAACATTAATAGGTTTCATTTTAATTGTGGAATGTTCTGTTCGGTTGTATTGATGTACAAAATGCTGTAATATATCAATCCATTTATAGGACCCTGTGCAGAAAAATAAGTGAATAATTTACTTTTTAATGTTATTATAAAACGTTCTGCTAAGCAAGCCTTCATCGTGCTATGTACGGAATAGTGGTTTATTCCGTTCTTTTTCATTAGTGCTTGGAAGTTCTTGTTATAAAATTATTTCCCTTTATCAGTTTGAAAATTTCTTAGCATCATAGGAAGTTCTTGTAGAATACTCTTCATCTGACTCGTAACCTGCTGTGCCGACTTGTCCTTCAAAGGCCTTGCCCATGCATATTTTGAATATACATCGATTACCACCAATACGTATTTGAATCCTGTATTCTGCTTAGCATATGATGTCTTGTCCATTAAATCACTTTGAAACAAGTCATATAAACTTTTCGTAATAACATGTCTTCTATCAAATGTTCTTCTTGCAGGATAATGGATTTCACTCGCAATTGCATGTTTGCTCATGTTGATATATATTCTTTTAATTTTAACTCCTCCAGTATCTCTTTTATCTCGTTATCATGGGCGGTATTACCTGCTTGAGACGAAGCTATCAACAGTTTAAGTCTATCTACCAATAAATTAGGATTGTTCCAGTACTTATAGTCGATCTTATGATTAATATGTTCATCCTTCCAGGGAGATATGAGACCACATTTTTCCGTCTTTGTCTGCTTACCTTTTTCTTCCTTATACATTGGAGCAATATTAGTTGTCATTTTGCGGTGAAATGACGTCATAAGAGGCCCATCATTCACATGCCCTATTCTATGCACGTTCGTATCATCTAAAATAGCTTTATAGTTCCGAAAGTCAACATCATTATAATGATCGGGTTTAAATCTAAATATTAATTCAAGTAGCCCATGCGTCACATTGTATGTTTTATCATTTACTATTAGAATGTCCCCAGTTGGATTTAATTCTAATTCCACGTTTCCAAGCTTCAATAAGCCGTCGGACCAAATACTCTATCAACTCCTTTCTTATCATGTGATGGGCATGCGCCCATACGAACTCAAGTAGTTATCGACTAGCGCTCCACTTCCCACTTCATCCACAGGTCCAGTTTTTTCAGGTGTATATGTAGAGGTGGACAGTGCAGTTTTTTCAGGCATGTGTGCAGGAGTGACCAACCCAGCATATGGTTCTTCTTCCTCATCATCATCCTGATTCGTATTATCTGTGTCGGTATCCTGTGTAGTAGATTCATTAGGCGGACCTCCTTTCTGTAAATTGATCAGCGGAAGTATGACGGGCAGTAAGGACTTCGTGCTCATATTGAAATTATTCTGTTCCTGTGTCTGTAATTCAAGAAGCTTTTGTCTTATACTTTTGCTATGTCGGATGATGTCGCGCAGGACTATTTTTTTTATGTTCGTTGAGCAACAACTCTATGAAGAGTAAATAATGCTGTCAAATATTACGATATATATTTGCTCGGACAATCATATTTTCAAAGTTTCGTACGACTTATAAATGTTAGGAAGATCGGATGTATTTCTTTATGACGTTGGTCAGTTGCGTGAAAAGATAGTTTATCCGTTGTAGTAACCGAAATTGGAGAGTCATCTAAAATTAGGTCCTTACCGTTTAAGTGTATGTATAAATCTCGGAAGGAATGCTTGGGTGGGATATATATATATATATATATATATCCAACAATTCACAATTTATTGGGAAACTGAAATAATCATCTCCAGTGCTCAGGGTATAAGCACTCGTATCATTGTTCTGATGTTATATGGACTGGGTGTAGTTAAAGTTCACTTGATACATAGTATCAAACTTATTCATAATTACGTCCAGCTTTTGAGTTAGAATTTGCGTTTGTTGAACAAGACTTGAAATTTGTCCTTCTAGGGTCGTAAGAATATCACTAGTAACAAACGTATAACTTTGATTCTGAAGCGGTGCTAAAAGATATTGTTTTCTTACTACATCGTCCTGTAATTGTGGCGGTGCTACTTGTGTTAGCCGCACGTTGTTAAAAACTCTGTTATTTTGATCATCCTTACTCAAGATATTATTACCATTGATATCGATATTCAGTTTCGATAATAGATTTTTCTGAACGTCCTCCAATTCTTTTAGAACATAACCTTTCGTCACAACGTCATATGCTTCCTCAGGATCCGCAACTCCAGTTATTCGCACGTCGTCAAATACAACATTTCCATAGATGTCCGTGTGAAAGGATTCGGTAGGATAAATATTCCTCCGTCTCGTAAAAAACGGACGTGGATAAAGCGATCTTTCTCTGCAGATAAACTGTTGCCCCTCTCGTATGTAACTCATATCGTGTGTGCGTGTGTGTGTAACATTCAAACTTCCTTGCAGTTATGATGCGATATGTCCGGAGTCAATGTTTATATTGCTGTCTATAGCTAAACAGTATTTACCTTTATTTTTTCCCTTTGTTCTATTGATGGTAATGAATCCGTGTTTACTAGCAGACCAACACTTTCTACATATTTCTTGGAAACGTGGAAATGACATATCACAGTTAACATAGTCATCATAGGCATGTTTTGGATTCATATGGTCCATTTGAAAGAGAATGATAAAGTTACAATTATCTCTTACTAATTGTTTAGGTATCTTGGAATATGTCTGCATTAAGTAGAACACACCAATATGCTTATGTCTTCCCATACTAAAGTATTGCTGCATCATTTTTTGAGGATCACAAGCAACATCGTCAAAGATGAATAGCGAATGAGACTTCGCTTCCGAAGGCGGTGGAACTGTTTTATCGTTTGTGTGAAATTTGTAGTATCCAATGGTCGGCGTACGTCTTAAAACATCATCCAAATTCTTGTATGCGTTTTGATACAGTGTGGGTGAATATATAAATACATATTCTTGAATTTCAACCCATTTGGATGATAAATTAGGTTCAGTAACAAGTTCGTCTTCCCATATCCACTCGGACCTGCAATGATACATCTTATTGTGTTTGGAAACAGCACGGAATGCTTAATTTCATGTGTTTGGGGGGTTGTGCATATATTTGCTATCGGTAAGGATATGCTCTGCTTTTCCGGTAGTGTGCTCAAGTTCAGTTCATTGGACTGACAACATTGTTCATGTCGTTTGAAGTTATCTCTCCGCTTTATAACAGCCTTGCAAATACCACATACGAACATTGTCGTAGAGTGATGTGTTAGAAACTGATGTGTAAAGGTAAATGTACGTAATATTTAATATCTTTCATATGACCTAAAATTGTCAGGTGCAGGATTCGAACGTACGACCCCTCGGGGGGACCAAACCAATAGTCTGGCGCCTTAGACCACTCGGCCAACCTGACTTAAGTGATTGTGAGGAGGGGAGGAGGGGGAGGAGGGGGAGGTGGAGGAGTATCAGGTTCAGGGAGGAGTATAAGGATGGAACGTGGCATGGGGAGGAGGAGGAGGAGGTGGGGGAGGAGGTGGAGGAGGAGAAGGTGTGGAGGAGGAGGAGGAGGAGGAGGAGAAAGATTACCAGGTTAAAACTTGTCCTTGTCATAAATGTAGAATAATTGATTAATTGAAATAGTAGATGGTCTATGACGGGGAGGAACAAGTCGGAACTTCTACATTATGTTGAAATGTTGGTAGAAAAACAGATAAATACTTGCATCGCACGCAGCAGGAGCTTATATCATGTCTGGACGTGTTCGGAGAAGGACCTCTGGAAAAGGAATTTTGAACACTATCATAAACAACCTTCCACTCGAGTTACATATACCAGGATATAACTTTTGTGGCCCAGGAACAAAACTAAAACGTCGTTTAGCACGAGGAGATACGGGTATAAATAAACTTGATGAGGCTTGCAAACGCCACGATATCGCATACGGAAAGCATTCTGACAAATCATCTCGTCACATCGCTGATTTAGAACTTGCTAACAGGGCGTGGGAACGTGTAAAAGCGCCTGACGCTTCACTTAAAGAAACGGCAGCAGCATTATTAGTGACAAATTTAATGAAACGGAAAGTAAAAATGGGAGCTTGGGTAAAAATGGGGAGCAAAAGAAAAACGTCGAAAGTACAAGCTCGACAAATTAGTCAAATGATGGTAGCTAAAAAACACAATTAAACGAAGTAAAAATCCTAAAAGAAGGAGTCTAAAAATTCCTAAGAGAGGTGGTCCAATATTGGCCGGGATTTCAGCACTTGGTAGTTTAGCTGGTGGGAGTGCAGCTATTGCAAATGCTGTAAATACTGCAAAAAAAAGTCGTTACAAGAATCCGAACGTCATAATCAGACAATGGAAGTCATCGCACTAGGTAAAAAAGGATGTGGAGCCATAGATCCGATTTTTAAAAAACTGACAGCATATGGTACCAATCAACTAGGTAAAGTTTTGGATCGCCAATTCAAGGGAAAAGGCTTGTATTTACGTCCATATCCAAAAGGTGCAGGTTTAAAAAATTGGTGTATAAAGCTGAAAAAACCCCTAACCGATATCGACATTCTTAAGTGTGTAAAAAAATTACGCATTCCTAATTTTAGAGGTGTATGCATGCGCGATACGTTCACCCATAAAACCTTGGCCTAAAGAGAATGTCATAGTAAATTTAGATAGCCACTTCAACACAGGAACACACTGGGTAGCAATTAAAAAGGATGGGCGATATGCGTAATTTTTCGATTCGTTTGGCAATTTACCTCCTCCTAAAGAAATTGTTATTTATTTACGACGATCGAGCATAAAATATAACGCTAATTCATATCAAAATTTTGATACGGAAATCTGCGGTCATTTGTGTTTAGCATTTTTATTATAATCATTTTACCGACAATTTGCTAGTTATAAAAGGCATGTCCTGAAATATTGGAGAACAGTCTCTTAAAGGCGCATCGTGACATCATACCTATTTACGCTCACAGGAGCATCGACAGTTTTATCACAGGATTATCATCCTACGATAAATCTGGATCCTGAATTGACCTATGAAATAGTATTACTTAATTTAAACACCTATCACGCAATACCTAATATTACGGATAAGAATAACAGTTTTGCTATAGTACTCAAGGACGGAAACGCTCTACGTCCCGATACTGCTGTGAAAAAGTACACACTCCATATTCCTACGGGTACATATGAAAATGATGATATTGAGGCTGCAATGATTACCGAAATAGAAAAGCAAATACACATGGTACAAAACAAGCCAACAGGCCTTATAGGATTTTATTTACAAACCAATGCTTCCACATTAAAGGTGGAATTAACATCGCCCGTGCCGATCACATTTGAAGTACCGAACTCTCTGGGATCGGTTCTAGGATTTAATACTACCTTGTCAGAGGATAATCAAAGAGAAGATTATTTGCATAATATCATGGTCCAATCAACGTATCCTCCTAATATATTTGCAGTAAACGTTATAAGAGTCGAGTGCAATTTGGCGACGGGCTCATTCACGAATGGTAACTCGACTCATACATTTCATGAATTCTTTCCAACAGTTGCACCTGGCTTTAAGATATCTTTAGCGCCATCAAATTTAATTTATATGCCCCTAACACATACAACATCAATCAACAACATCACTATGTGACGGGCTTTTCTTATTTTATGCTATAAAGTTCTCTAACTTCTTGGATTAAATCTTCGCCAAAATCTGTGACGACTAATATGTGATTATTCTCAATCGTAGTATATAAGTTTACTGAACTCCTACAAAACAAGGTCACTCATGCACCTGTCGTGTCATCATAACACTGCCTGCATAGTCCACATTCCAACGTTCAGTACAACTACCTCTGTCACCGGGTGATTGCAAATTTCCTACTCTCAGTCTACTTTCTCTTTCTTTTAACAATTTACCCAGTCTTGATAATATTGATGAAAATTTATATTAACGGGCGCCATCATCAATACGCTTCCTCTTTTTTTTTTGTTATGTATCAGCCCAGTCACAAATTAAATTATAGATACACAGGCTATGTATCTACATGCCTCTCGACTAGCTTTTAAATTAACAGTGGAGACGGGAATTGGGTTCGGATTTACCTTTCGTTTATTACTCTGCTTCTCTCTATTTCTTCTTTTTCTCCTTTATCAGTGCTCACTACCAAAGTATATAACTTAGCCCAAAAATCAGCGACTCTCAAACCATTACAAGGATAAGGGTCAAAAATCTGAACTTCACGTTAATTTACTTTGCATAACAATAACCATAATTTATTTAATATATTTTTTTTTTTCCTTTTTCAACAATAACAATCTTACATACAATAAATTACATTTACCCAACATTAACCATTCAACATTTTTATTAGTAGGATAGTATTTAATTATTCAAGGTTAGTATACCCAGTTTAACTATATAAGTACATTCTCTGTTCAACAATAACAAATCCCTAATTAATTACTTTAACCTTCTTTCTTTTTTTTTTGTTTCCAGGTATCTACTAGAACGTCTTGTATTATTCTTCTAATTTACTACTGACTTGTGTAATCATTTACATTTGCAACTTCAGGATAGTCCAATATGTATATTATACCTTTTTTTTTGAATAAATAAAGGTTTTCAATTCATAATCCCGTCCTTAACTCTACAGATTACACTCAATAATCCCACCTATGTCTCCTATACGAGTCTACTAGTCATCTTAGTCCATGAAGAATTGTATTTAAAGATAGATAGGAAAGACAGTCTCATGAAGAAAGAAATAGAAGTTTAGGCCTATACCCACAGAGTGACTGTGGCGATAGACCACCGATACAGGAGCGGCGTCTAGATCTTGAGTTACAAACAATCTGACTCCTCTCCTGCAACCGGGAAAATATTAATGGGCCGCAAACAAAAATAAAATTTTGTAAATCGATGTCAGAGGTCCCTGACACTCTCTCCTAGAGGCACGTGGGGCCGTTGTTCGCCTCCAACATCGATGGCTTTCACAATCTCTCATAAATTTCTTTTCTTTATATGTTACTAGTATAGGCCTTGCCTACTACCAGATTTATTTGTTTGATTCGGGATACTTCAGGCGTTCCCTCACCTCACCCTTACAATCTCTAGTACTTGTTCATAAACTACTTATCATCAGTACACTACTCGTAATTACCGATTCTCCTCTTTCTAACCTGACCAATCATCAGCTATTATCTTTTAACCCCTTTCTTTCTTTAAGTAGAGTTCCCTTCAGCTTATACCATTGATTTAATTCACTTGGTGGTTATTCTAGTTTTCCTACTTCTTAAGTTACTACTCTTCAGCATGGGCACCCAATCTTCTTTTGTCTCTAAATTCCCTAGAATTCTAACTGAAACTAATTCACGCCCAGATTCGTAAGCTTCTCTATAACCCCTGTAGTGACTTCTACTTCTACCCTAACAGGTAAATTTTCCAATGGTACACACCTACTGCACTACCACTCGTAGGCCTTCTTTTGCCCTTCAATCTTTCCACTTCTTATCCCCCTCTACCATATTCCATACACCTTCGCTTGTAGATAAATCTCTATAAAAAAAACATAACTTAACACTACAGGCCAGCATGAAATCTATTTATAGATAGTCACCCGTCACCTGAAAGAAACCCAAGTGGGAGGGGCCCTCGTAAGAAGTACTAAGCATGCCCCTTAATTACCTTTCTTCCTTACTCCCCTCGCGTCCTGTCTCAAAAATAACAAAGTTTATATGAGCATCACCAATTGCCCCTAGCTATGTATTCATTCGTGGGACATTCACCCATAAAACCCCAAAGTGAAGAGATCTATCTTTGGCATTCAGCGGTTAGGCTCTTGACTGCTCTTTCATAATTAACTTAGACCAGAAATAGAAAATAGTTGGATTACTGGACTTCATCACTTTACTTCTAGAATTCTCACTTCTATGTTCCTATTCTATTCTTTTATCATACGATACGGCGTCTAATCGCCACACATTACTTAGAAACCATCCTTACAAAAAAAGGAATATCTCAATTTTCTCACTCCCCAAACAATAAGAAAAAGTCTAGACGATTATACTCAACCAGTGATGTCCAACTTATCCTCCGATCCTGAGTTGTCTTCCATTACTTCCTGATGTCCATATCTGCTCTTATTCAGAGCGAGCAGTCACGACTCACTCTCACAGCTGATGTTCGCTGTAGCGGTGTCTCGTACTGGCCGACTTGGTGTATTCTTCTGATTAATGACTATCTCCATATAGCCGTGTCAAGGAAGTTCACAACCAGAATTTCCTTTAGATGAAAGTCTGACACACCATTATGCCAGAACGCCTCTACCGCTGTCACACATCCCAATCTCGTCTTCTCCCTTCTGCCTTTTCAACTTCTCTCTCTCGTGGTCAGGCACGTACTACTAACCGTCTTTCAGGTTCCACACGTCTCTCTCGTCGATTCACCGTCGACGCATGCGCACCTCTCCTTTTCTGTAATTCAAATAAATTCAGGGCAGTATCGATAATCATGAAAATGTTCAATATCGATTAGTTGCGGTCCCCCAACCCTTCCTTTGTTTAGGAATGGTCTCCTATCGTTGATTATGCACGTCGCTATTTGCGTCGTGACATTCTTCCCGCACTCACCATAAAAAAAATAATGTTGACACAGGTCACATTCTTTTTTTTTTTTTTTTTTTGTGCGTGTCTCTTTTACCAGCCTTAAAGAACTTTTACCCAGGTACAAAAGGTTTCAAGTCTTTAACGTGCCACTTCCCCAACTGTTTACCAAAACGGTTCGTCAGTTCATAAGTATTCTCGCTAAGCTTTTTCTTTATTATAAAGGGGCCGACGAACTTTGCACTTAAGCCTGCTGCATAAGCTTGTGAGGCATCACTTAATTTAAAGTTTCTTCTTAACACAAGATCTCCTGGACAAAATCTCACCTCTCTCCTCCGAAGATTATAATAATGACTTGAATTCTTATAGGCGGTTTCTAAGTTATGTCTAACCATTAAACGTACCGTTTTCAATTTATTGAGTCTCTCCACCCAAAGTTTTGGAATTTCTTTATAAATCGGTTGGTTTTCCACCTTTTCAATCCTACTGATAATTTCAGGCTCCTTCCCATAATTTAGCATATAAGGAGTGCATCCAGTGGAACTATGCTTAGCCGTATTTATAGCAAAATTAAATTCTCTCAAATACACGTCCCAAACTGTCTGATCCTTTTGAATGTAACTAGAAATCATTGTTTTCAATACTCTATTGACTCTTTCTACTGGATTTCCTTGTGGCGAATATACAGGTAAATAACAAGGAGTTATATTAAAAGCTTTAGCTATCTCTCGCATTAATTTACTAGTGTATTGCGGTCCATTATCCATCAGCAAATATCCCGGAATTCCCCATTTAAGGATAATCAATTCATAAAATGCTTCCGTAACTGCTCTACTGGTTGCTTTCCTTAACGCTTTACACTCTACATATTTGGTAAAGGTGTCCTGAAATACAATCACATATCTGTTTCCCTTTTTTGAACGTGGGTAAGGTCCCAACAAATCAGTAGCTACAGTCATCCAAGGTTTCTCTTTCTGGTAAAAATGCATTGGTCCTGCTTGAGCCGTCTGTAACACTTTCTGTCTCTGACATATTTCACAAGCAGTAACATATTTAGCAACATCTCTAAACATTCCCGGCCAATAATACTTGTTTGCTATTCTAAAGAAAGTTTTAGCTATCCCCATATGCCCTGCAGTAGGTGCATCATGACATTCCTGCAATACTTTAATCCTAAAATCTTGCGGAATAACTAATTTCCACCTATTTACTGTTCCCTCTAAAGTTTGTTCTAACTGATCTAATCTTAGATGGTACAACTTCCCATCTACGACTTTCCAATCTGGCCAAAATTTAGGTTTACTTTGTACTTGCTCTTTCCGCTTAATATACCAAGCATCTTGTATATTTTCCCATTCCACTACTTCAGAGTTATCAGTCAACAAGAGGCAAAATTCTTCCTCTACCGTTTTCTCTTGAACTTTCCCTTCGTGTATTCTAGATAAAGCATCTGGAACTTTTTGTAATCTACCAGGCCTATGTATTACTTCAAAATCATACTCCTGGAGCAATAAACTCCACCTAGCTAATCGTCCGGTCGGATTCTGTAATGTATTTAACCATTTCAGAGCAAAGTGATCAGTATATACTTTAAAATGATAACCTTCCAAATAAGGACGAAACTTTTGAACTGCCCATAATATAGCTAACAATTCTTTCTCGACTATTGCCCACTTTTGCTCGCCTACCGTTAAAGTTCTACTAGCATAAGCTATTACTTTTTCCTCTCCTTCCTCTCCTGTCTGAATTAATGCTGCTCCTATTCCTGAAAAACTAGCGTCGGTCTGTAGCACTAGGGGTTTAGTATAATCTGGACAAGTTAATATAGGACTACTAGATAATTTCGATTTTAATTCATCAAAAGATTCCTGACATTCCTTAGTCCAACGCCATTTCTGATTCTTTTTCAGAAGTGCAGTGAGGGGCTTTACAACTTCAGAAAAAAATGGGATGAATCGTCGGTACCAAGAAGCCAATCCTAAAAATGCTCGTACTTCCTTGACTTTTGTAGGGGCTGGATACTCAAGGATACACGAGATTTTATCTGAATCTACAGCAATTCCTAATGGAGTAATGATATGACCCAAATATTTTAATTCACTTCTGCAAAATTTTGATTTTTCCCTATTAATTTTCAGGTTAGCTTTTCTTAATTTCTCTAAAACTTTTTCTAACAAGGACAAATGTTCTTCAAACGTCTCACTAATAAGTACTATATCATCCAAATAACAAAAGCATTTCTCTCCTATCTCTTCTCTTAATATAGTATCAACTAATCTTTGAAACGAGGCTGGTGCGTTATGGATTCCAAAAGGCATAACTCGAAACTGATACAATCCTCTACCAGGTACGGTAAATGCTGTTTTTTCTTTACTTGCTTCATCTAATGGAACTTGCCAATACCCATTTTTCAAATCTATTGTACTGATATACCTAGCATGTCGTAATTTACTCAACACATGTTCAATGTATGGCAAAGGATAACTATCTCTTTTTGTACAATTATTTACTTTTCTGAAATCTACGCAGAACCTCCATGTTTTATCTGGTTTCTTTACCATAACTACCGGAGACGACCAAGGTGAATTTGAAGGCTCTATAACTTTTTCCAATAACATTTTATCTATTTCCGCGTGTATAACTTTTTCCAAAATGGGTGATACTGGATAATATCTTTGTTTTATAGGTTCTGCATCGCCTGTATCAATAACATGAGAAATCAGATCGGTAAGTCCAGTACACTGATCAAATTTCTGCAACTGATTTTCCAAAAACATATTCAATCTGTCCCTTTCCTGAGGTGTAGGTAAAGTAAGAATATTATGTAGTTGATCTTCTTCTTTTAAATCTATAGCCTTAACAAATTGAAAAATTTTTGCTGGTTCATCTTTGAAATACCAAGTCCCATCTTGCAAATCTACTACTAACCCAATTTGTTTCAAAACATCCATGCCCAGAATCATATCTACTGCTAAATTTGGCATAATTTTACATTTTATCTGAAAGATCCTGTCCTGCAATTTCATCTCAAAAGTTCTCTCTCCTGTTATAGAACTATAAGTTTTATCTGCTAGTTGCACCACCCTAACTTCAGATTCTTCTACTGCTAAATCTAACATTTTACACAAAAAATCACCCTTCTCTCCCACATAAGTTTTATCTGAACCGGAATCTATTAAAGCAATAAATGTAATATCCTCCAGCAAAATTTCAACAAAACATCTATCTCCATTAACTAAATCTGTAGGATTTATATTTAACATCACACAAGCCTGATTTTTAGTTAATTGTCGCAAAGAATTTGTAGGCCTAACTTTTCTTTCTTGGGGCATCCTACAATCAATAGACCTATGTCCAAGCTTATTACAATTATAACATTTAATCGTAGTGCGTGGAGTAACTCTACGAGGTGCCTTACACTCGAACTGCCTATGTCCTATTTTATCACAGTTCCAACATCGCTGGTTATTTGAAAAACGCAAAGTGGTGTTTTTACCATTTTCCCCCAACTCATCCTGTCTCTCTTTATTTTCTATTACTTTAACTATTCTAGAATCATTTACAGGACTTGAATTTCGTTCCTTATCCCACGTCTTTGCAGAAAAACTAACACTAGGTTTCTTTTGTAATTCAGACGATGGAAGTTCCTGTTTTCCCTGAATTCCTAACGCTGTATGAACTGAAGGTATAACAACTTGTCTCTGGGGTTTATAAGCCGTTTCTTTAATTGTAGCTCTAACCTGCGTTGGAGGAGGAATATATCTCTCAGAATCTAACAATATTTGTTCATACTGCCTACCTACACGTATTAAATCTGTTATAGTTTGAATCTCTGCAGGTCTAAGGTACAATTTTACATCAGGACGCAAATTTTTGATAACAGTCTTCATCATTTGTTGAGGACTCATTGGAGTACTTAGCCTCCTCATTAACGTTTGAATAGCATTAACATAATCAAAAATCGATTCTTTAGGACCTTGCGTTCTCTGTCTAATCTCATCCAAAAGCGCGTCTTCCTCATCAATAGGCAAGTAATATTCTCTAAATTCTTTCAAAAAAGCTTCCCATGTAGGCCAATCTGTTAATCTGTTCCTGTACCAAAGTAAAGCTGAATCTTGTAAAATTTCGGGTAATACTGACAATAACTCTGCACCCTGTAACTTAGAACTTTGTTTTAAATCTTCCAATCTCTCCAAAAATAAGTAAATGCTATCCCCAGGTTTGAATTTAATGTTCCATTTACGAACCAGATCCAAAGTATTTGGTTTATGCGGCTCTAACTGAATTGTGAACGATGGTACTACTGGTACAACTTCTTCTGAATCAGCTACCGCCATGGCCTTCCTACGCATTAACTTAACCCATGTATACACTACATCTCCATATGAATCTTGTGGAACCGTTATATTATGTTCAACTAAATCTTCTTCCAAAACTTCCTGACTCAGAGCAAAAGCCGTAATTAACACTTGAAATGACTGAGGGTTCTTGCGGGCATAATCTAACAAGCGTTGTCTTAACTCATCCCTTGTACCTGTGGTCGGTAACTTTACTCTATCACATTCTGCCTCTAAATCCGCCTTCCTCAACTTCCTAATAGCTTGGGTTAACTCAGCTGCTCTTATTTGTGCATATGGATCAACATAAGTAGCCATATTTATATATTAACAATACCACTGAAAAAAAAGATTAGAACACAATAGTTCAGTCGTCTGTCTTAGTCATCTATAGAAGTCCTTACTTGTCAATAGTCATTATTCTTTTCCCAAAAATATGTTATTATTATTATATATTTTTTTTTTGAGAATAAATTTCAGTTATACTAACCTAACTCCCAAAATTCTTTTAACACTATCTCGCCTCACGTTAGGATATCAAACTTTGTGATTTCAACACAACTCAACCCACGCTATGGGCTCCAAAATATATGATGACTCGTATTTCAAGTTTCCAATTCTAACTGATTAATGTTTATTTTCTTTTCTTATATCAAGCCCCACGTAATGGGCGACCAAACTTTGTGATGGGCTTTTCTTATTTTATGCTATAAAGTTCTCTAACTTCTTGGATTAAATCTTCGCCAAAATCTGTGACGACTAATATGTGATTATTCTCAATCGTAGTATATAAGTTTACTGAACTCCTACAAAACAAGGTCACTCATGCACCTGTCGTGTCATCATAACACTGCCTGCATAGTCCACATTCCAACGTTCAGTACAACTACCTCTGTCACCGGGTGATTGCAAATTTCCTACTCTCAGTCTACTTTCTCTTTCTTTTAACAATTTACCCAGTCTTGATAATATTGATGAAAATTTATATTAACGGGCGCCATCATCAATACGCTTCCTCTTTTCTTTTTTGTTATGTATCAGCCCAGTCACAAATTAAATTATAGATACACAGGCTATGTATCTACATGCCTCTCGACTAGCTTTTAAATTAACAGTGGAGACGGGAATTGGGTTCGGATTTACCTTTCGTTTATTACTCTGCTTCTCTCTATTTCTTCTTTTTCTCCTTTATCAGTGCTCACTACCAAAGTATATAACTTAGCCCAAAAATCAGCGACTCTCAAACCATTACAAGGATAAGGGTCAAAAATCTGAACTTCACGTTAATTTACTTTGCATAACAATAACCATAATTTATTTAATATATTATTTTTTTTTTCCTTTTTCAACAATAACAATCTTACATACAATAAATTACATTTACCCAACATTAACCATTCAACATTTTTATTAGTAGGATAGTATTTAATTATTCAAGGTTAGTATACCCAGTTTAACTATATAAGTACATTCTCTGTTCAACAATAACAAATCCCTAATTAATTACTTTAACCTTCTTTCTTTTTTTTTTGTTTCCAGGTATCTACTAGAACGTCTTGTATTATTCTTCTAATTTACTACTGACTTGTGTAATCATTTACATTTGCAACTTCAGGATAGTCCAATATGTATATTATACCTTTTTTTTTTGAATAAATAAAGGTTTTCAATTCATAATCCCGTCCTTAACTCTACAGATTACACTCAATAATCCCACCTATGTCTCCTATACGAGTCTACTAGTCATCTTAGTCCATGAAGAATTGTATTTAAAGATAGATAGGAAAGACAGTCTCATGAAGAAAGAAATAGAAGTTTAGGCCTATACCCACAGAGTGACTGTGGCGATAGACCACCGATACAGGAGCGGCGTCTAGATCTTGAGTTACAAACAATCTGACTCCTCTCCTGCAACTGGGAAAATATTAATGGGCCGCAAACAAAAATAAAATTTTGTAAATCGATGTCAGAGGTCCCTGACACTCTCTCCTAGAGGCACGTGGGGCCGTTGTTCGCCTCCAACATCGATGGCTTTCACAATCTCTCATAAATTTCTTTTCTTTATATGTTACTAGTATAGGCCTTGCCTACTACCAGATTTATTTGTTTGATTCGGGATACTTCAGGCGTTCCCTCACCTCACCCTTACAATCTCTAGTACTTGTTCATAAACTACTTATCATCAGTACACTACTCGTAATTACCGATTCTCCTCTTTCTAACCTGACCAATCATCAGCTATTATCTTTTAACCCCTTTCTTTCTTTAAGTAGAGTTCCCTTCAGCTTATACCATTGATTTAATTCACTTGGTGGTTATTCTAGTTTTCCTACTTCTTAAGTTACTACTCTTCAGCATGGGCACCCAATCTTCTTTTGTCTCTAAATTCCCTAGAATTCTAACTGAAACTAATTCACGCCCAGATTCGTAAGCTTCTCTATAACCCCTGTAGTGACTTCTACTTCTACCCTAACAGGTAAATTTTCCAATGGTACACACCTACTGCACTACCACTCGTAGGCCTTCTTTTGCCCTTCAATCTTTCCACTTCTTATCCCCCTCTACCATATTCCATACACCTTCGCTTGTAGATAAATCTCTATAAAAAAAACATAACTTAACACTACAGGCCAGCATGAAATCTATTTATAGATAGTCACCCGTCACCTGAAAGAAACCCAAGTGGGAGGGGCCCTCGTAAGAAGTACTAAGCATGCCCCTTAATTACCTTTCTTCCTTACTCCCCTCGCGTCCTGTCTCAAAAATAACAAAGTTTATATGAGCATCACCAATTGCCCCTAGCTATGTATTCATTCGTGGGACAATCACCCATAAAACCCCAAAGTGAAGAGATCTATCTTTGGCATTCAGCGGTTAGGCTCTTGACTGCTCTTTCATAATTAACTTAGACCAGAAATAGAAAATAGTTGGATTACTGGACTTCATCACTTTACTTCTAGAATTCTCACTTCTATGTTCCTATTCTATTCTTTTATCATACGATACGGCGTCTAATCGCCACACATTACTTAGAAACCATCCTTACAAAAAAAGGAATATCTCAATTTTCTCACTCCCCAAACAATAAGAAAAAGTCTAGACGATTATACTCAACCAGTGATGTCCAACTTATCCTCCGATCCTGAGTTGTCTTCCATTACTTCCTGATGTCCATATCTGCTCTTATTCAGAGCGAGCAGTCACGACTCACTCTCACAGCTGATGTTCGCTGTAGCGGTGTCTCGTACTGGCCGACTTGGTGTATTCTTCTGATTAATGACTATCTCCATATAGCCGTGTCAAGGAAGTTCACAACCAGAATTTCCTTTAGATGAAAGTCTGACACACCATTATGCCAGAACGCCTCTACCGCTGTCACACATCCCAATCTCGTCTTCTCCCTTCTGCCTTTTCAACTTCTCTCTCTCGTGGTCAGGCACGTACTACTAACCGTCTTTCAGGTTCCACACGTCTCTCTCGTCGATTCACCGTCGACGCATGCGCACCTCTCCTTTTCTGTAATTCAAATAAATTCAGGGCAGTATCGATAATCATGAAAATGTTCAATATCGATTAGTTGCGGTCCCCCAACCCTTCCTTTGTTTAGGAATGGTCTCCTATCGTTGATTATGCACGTCGCTATTTGCGTCGTGACAACTATCAAGTTACTGGACCAGGAAGGGAATATAATCGATAATAGTGGTGAAGAGCTATCGGTTCGTCTGCACATTAAAGCTCGTAAATAATGGGACTTCATTTTAGTGGTCTCAAAGGTAGTATTAAAACTAAACCTAAAACCAAACCCTTCAGTTCAACACGTAGTCTCAAACAGTTAACACTGGCTAACAAATCCTTCCTCCAACTGTTAGGATATCGAGTTAATAGACGAGTTAGACGTCGCTGAGGTTACTGCCTTTTCGGAGTCAGTTACAGAGTATAAATATCACTATTTTAGTCCCACTAATATTACCGCTATTAACGAAAGTGATGAGATTAATATACAAATTCATAGCCAGGAGTCACAACCACTTCCATCTCGGAGCAATATTATATTAACCGGTGAAGTGACAAAAGCTGATGGTACTGCATTTACTGGTAAACTGGCTATGAATGGCCTAGTCATTCTTTTTGATGAAATTCGACTCGAGCTCAATGGAGAAATTATAGACAGAACACGCTATCCTGGGTATGCAAGCCTTATGAAGGGATTGTGCTCTTATGATGGCCAGAAATGTAAGCAACTTGAAAATATGGGATGGTGTGGTAACTTATCAAACGACCCTAAAATATTAGATAAAGGGAAATTTAACGTCAGTATCCCATTAAGCCATGTATTGGGCTCGGCAGAAGATTTTCAAAAGATTGTATTAAACGCTCGACTGAAGCTTGAATTGCAGAGAGCAAGAAATAGTATGAACGTGACGGCGGAAGAGAGTAAAGTTAAGCTGACGGAAGTGATATGGAACATGCCTATACTTCGAGTATCAGGTCAGGAGAGATTGAAATTATCAAAATATCTAGAAAAGGATTCCGCTCTACCAATTGCCTTCAGAGAGTGACAGATGTTCGTACATCCAAATGTTCCCGAGACATCGAAATTGACTTGGAATATTTCTACAGTCCCACACCTACAGAAGCCAAGATATGTCATGTTCGGAATACAAACCGACCGAGAAAAAGTAGGAGGGGATCCATCAAAGTTCGATTTAAACAAAATAACAGATGTTCAGTTATATCTACAGGACAAGAAGTATCCTTATCAATCCTTCGATATTGATGCAACAATAATCGATATGCCATATTACATGATCGATTCTGTGCATTCGCAAACTCATATTATGGACACTCCTCTGGTCCGATGTTAAATAGAGAGGAGTTCGTGACAAAGGCTCCACTTTTCGTCATCGACTGTTCCAAGCAACAAGAGGAAATATAAGAGCTGAAATCACTGCTTCGGAAAACTTACCTGCTAACACTAAGATCTACTGCCTCGCTATACATGATAGGAAACTGAAGTATAAACCACTCTCAGGCATTGTGACAAACATTATATGCAGATGTCTGCTTGTGTGTTAGATGTCCAAGGATTCTATACAGCTAATAATAAATTCATCGCCAAGGAGGTTGCTGTGATGTGCGGTGAGAAATTAGCACATTTCGTGTTTCTTCCTCCTGATGACGTTGTTCCAAACGTCAAATCAAAATACTTTCTTGAACATGTGTTCCATGGGCTGAAGTGGGATATTGGATTTTTACCTTATAACAAATTAAAGCCCAAACTTCAAGAGTGCGTGAAATATAATACGGATGTGTATGTGAAAGGAATGTCCAAAAAGATGTTTTTTGAAAGTGTTTTAAACAGATACATTTCAGACTTAGAATTACATGGCTGTCCTAGCTTGGAGTCATTGAAGAACAATCTAGATGTACAAAGCAATCAAATAAAGTGCATGTTTCATTGTGTTAATACTACAAAGTGTGCTTTAACCAATGTTAACGTTTTACAGTTTTGGTGGAATAAAAAAAATAATATGGCTTTGTATTAAAATACTTTTTATTATTACTTTCCATTCTCTTACACTTTATCAAGCTGTCCTAGCCACTCTCCTAACATATTTAAATTGTTTACATTTGTCAGTTCTTCATATGTTAAAGTCAGATTATCTGTTTGCGTACACGCATCGCTTGAAGTCCTCTTCTTCGTACCAGTCCCTTTATCACATGTCTTCATGTTTTTAACACTTTTAAAAAGTTTACATTGATTATCACAATACCTCCAATCACTACAAGGTCCCCATGATATGGCCTTATAACAGTAGATCCATTGTCGACTCCATCGCACGTCTCTGAATGAAACAGTGCATTCATTGTAGTTCATACGTCGATGCTGCTATCTCGTATGAAAACCTTCTTTCTCTATCGTATCATAATATATATATATATATATATATATATATACCTACATGATCCCCTCCCCTCTCCTCCTAAAGGTGAACATCATGATAGGATTGCTAGGGTTAATAACAATTATACAAATACATATGTAATTTCTTTATTCTCACAACACAACACATACGCACATCCACAATACACACTGGTTTACGTTTGATATATATTGTTAATTTTTGACCACATAACTTGGAATACTATTGTAACATGTCAATTTACTTCGAATGTTTGGCTATTATATGTAGATATATATTTGATCCCTTGTTACATATGCCGACAAATTTCTAGTACATGTGTACCAATTCTACTTTAATGAAGCGCGCGTTCCCAACATCTTGCATGCCACGACTCACAACAGCAAAACGTCCACTGTTTAATTTTATAATGTTATCGTCATTGAACGTTGAAAAACGTGCGGGTAAAAACACACTGGTACTATCTACCAAATCTAACACCACACGGCGTCCATACTTAGTATTCACGGCTCGTGCCCGCTTGATTGGATACTCGGCATCGACAGTGAAGTCTTCCAGTTTCCGCATAACGTCATCATATGCACAGCCACGTCCAAGTTGGTTAAATTCCTGAAGAACACTTGATCCGGCAGAGGCATCTTCACTTGCACTATGGTAAGGTACACTTTCTGCAGAGTTCTCTCTTGAGTACTTCTCAGTCTCCATGCTTTCGATGCTTTTTGTTTTGGTAGCAGATATTCTTCCACGTTTCGAGTCCACGACTTCAATTAGACCATATCCTCCTCCGTTTCTGTTATAAGTTGCCATAGTAAGATTGTTGTAAGATTGTTTGAAGATGATGTAGTCTCGATCGCGTTCCTGCTAATACAGGCTCTACTGAGCTTTGCTCCTGCTTTATATCTCTCCTGTTTAAGGTGGTGGGGGATGATTTATGATGCCAGGTGTTTTCTTCAATGTCGGCAAAAGTTTAACGAGTATAGAAATGGTGGGAGAAAATTTATGGAAGCAAGTGGGAGACAGGTGTGGATATTCTTCAAGGTTAACAAGTGTTTGGGCGTTGGCCGCATATTTGCAATGATTTATGAGGCCAGGTGTTTTCTTCAATGTCAGCAAAAGGTTAACGGGTATGGAAATGGTGGGACAAAATTTATGCAAACAGGTTGGAGACAGGTGTGGTTATTCTTCAAGGTTAACAAGTGTTTGGGTGTTGACCACATATTTACAATAATTATGAGGCCAGGTGTTTTCTTCAAGGTTAACAAAGGTTAGCATGTATGGAAACGTTGGGGGATAATTTATGGATGCAGGTGTAGATATTCATCGAGGTAAAAAGGCGTTAGGGAGCAAGTTTCTTCCACGTATCTTTTAACGACCTTTGCAAACTAAAAATTTTACTGTTGTTATCTTCTCCGTATCAACATGCTTATGAGCATATGGTACATCTGTAAACTTTTGGCTGGATTTCCCCGTCACTCCGAAGTGGGCTGGAACACCATACTTGTTCCGTGCATCGATTTCAATTCCGGTGTGCTGACTGGATTTCCCCATCACTCCGAAGTGGGCTGGGATGCCATACTTGTTCTGCCCATCGAATTCAATACCGGTGCGAACTTCATCATGTCCGAGTATGTTGCAAACAGCTATTCGCACAGGATCCATTTTCCATGTAGTTAACTTCATAGTGCACACCCCATATACCTTTCCCAGAATGTCGGATTCTTCAGCTTCATCTGTAATGATTACAAATTCTGCCATATCACCAAGTGATCGTATCTCCTCTTTCTCTGCCGTGATGCGGAATTCTTCATATTCTCCATCTAGCTTCGAAATTCTCAAATAGGTAGAATTTCTTTTCGGGTTATATACTAGTGTGAATTTAATTTCCTTGGGAACATAATCTGAACACTCGATGGTATATGTAAGCACATCCCCCTCCTTGACTATTCTTTTTACTTTTGGAGTTGATACAAATCGATACTTCCCCAATTTCTCATTCTTCTGCGGATCTATATCAATATATAGACCGTTTCCCACTTCCATTGTTTTATAGTTTTATTCCTCACCGTTGCACACAGCAAACTGACCGGAAAAGAACCAGGACCGAGGTATTTATGAGCGGATGGTTATATAAACATGTTCAATCATGTAATAAGTCTGTGGCCATATAGTAATGTATCTATCCCATTTCGCATTACTTTACGTTTGTTGTCAGTGGCATCGAGAGTTTTTTTATTTACACATATTGAATGTACCTCATGTTTTTTTATCTGATATATCGATTTTCTGAATACGTGACAATGTTTTGTTTTAAACAATTAACACAGTCGGAAAAAGCTATTTCTTTCTGTACTGTGCTCTTTTTTACTCCTTTTGCTTTTTTATTTCCCTACCGCCACATATTTGCATAGCATACATTTTAGCTCTCAGCGATACGAATTTATCAATTTTTCCCCTACTAATTCGTCCTTAAATATCCCTAGTACTCCTTTATTATGTATAGAATACAATGGATGATTCTGTCTGTAATTGCTAGTGTCAAGATGTTCAAATATGTTTAACAAATCCCTATGTAAGTTATCAGTATGTATGTTGTAAACAAAGGAATCTGTATCCATATAGCAAAGTTGTAGGTTTGTATCATACAATGGCTGCATCACATCGTAATGAAATGTGTACATGTGTGTTTTTGAAATATCCAAAATGGACATACCAACATATACGGCTTTTGTAAAGATCAATTTAGTTTTTTCTAACAAAACTCCGGCCAATGTTTCATCATATATCGTACGGTACACGAAATTACATTTATTTATCAATTTATTTAATTGTTTCATATTGGAAGTTAACCTAAAGTCAATGCGATTTCTAATATTCTCCATAGTTTTACCAAACACCGCATTATTCATTAACTTAAAAAAATTCTTTTCAAAGTCATTTGCAGCCATAGTTCGTTTCATATTGTTCATGTCAATGTATGGTTTCAACCATGTGGATTGGCTGAATTCGATAGCACTGTGTATTTCTACACACCTAAGACCATGTTGAAGAGCCTGCTTTAATGATCTGTAATGAGTACCATATTTGTTTTTAATATTTAACGTTGTTAATAATTTAGACTGCTTATCACCTTGAACACACATACTTTCAGCGCAGAACGGCAAGTCTTGGTTTTTCTCATGCAGATGATCTGGGTATTGAATATCTACTTCTAATATATGTAGCCTTTCGAAAAATCATCCGGTATTGTTTCTATGTCTATCGCGGCGATTTCTTCATCCGTCAACCATCTAAAATCACCATATGGTTGACACTGACTCATTGCCCAGCCGTATAGATTGTTCGCATCCCAATACATTATTGAATTGCTCTGACTTGATTCTACATATCGGGTCACACTTTGACAAATCCCACCTCTAATCCCCCTTTCAACAGTTAAAATCATGTTTATATCTGACATTATAGATAGTTCGATTCCTGTATATTTTAGCATTGCAGCATATGCGAACCCCGGTATTGTATAATGATGAACGCTACCCAATTCATATACATCTAAACACATCTCTCGTAAATTTTCAAAGACGTCCGTTAGAATTAGCACGTCAGTTTTTAGATAGATATCTGAATATTGGCCCAAGTTTTGAAACGCGTACTACGGGGGTTTTTCCCAGAGCCGCACAATATTTATAACAATTTGGAGGAAAAGTAAGGATTACAAAGTAATTAGAAAACAGAATCCAGGAGAACAGTTCCAAAAGTGTATTACGCTGTAAAGTGTTTTCAATAACAACAGCGTAAAATGCATACATAGGCCTACATTAGAATTCATAATGATACAAGATAAAAGTTGCAAGACACATGGATAGGCGGAGGGCCTAAATAGCAATACGGCATAAGGCCTAGTAATAATCATAGCAGAAACAGTGCGAGCCATATAAGGCCTAGTATTAATAACAGTACAAACAGAGAGAGCCATCCTTCTCGAAAATAAAGAAAACGCAAAAGAAAGAATAAAAATAACCTAACATGAAATGATATAAACTGCAAAACGAACAAAAGCGAAAACATAAGCTGGTGGGCAAACCGAAATAAACTATGAAGAACCAAAAACCCACCAGCCAAAAGGAACAGAGATTAGCAAACAAACATAATGAAATAGCTGGTATTACAAAGATAACTTACGGCATGCCGGTTAGAAGAAGGTCCATCATGAGGAGATAGCGGAGAACGTCCGCTCTCGGTCGAAGTCAAACTTGAACTCCCTTACAGAAAAAACGCCCCCTTAGTATGGAACCGGGGCGGCCGATAGAGGCGCTGAGCAAAACAAAAACTCGCGAACCCAAAACCCAAATAGGAGGCGCTGACTACCAATAGACTAATGAACTAATAGTTGAGCGAACCCAAAACAAAAGAACGATGGCTGCCGAAAAGAACTGTGAATGTGCGTGTCAACAAAACCCACATAATTACGTGAGTAAATAAACATCAATATATACACACATATATATAAATAGTCTGTGAAATTATTAAACAAGTGCCGAAATATAGACGGCACAGTTTTTCAAATTAAACTTCTCCCAAACTTTCTTTGCGTGTGAATAGTCATCGTCCGTGATATGATCCCCCATCAGCTTGTTGTAAAAGCATTCTTTAGGGGGCAGGCTCTCTTCAGAAAATACATGGTCTGAGGTTATATAGTCATATGGAAATACTCCTCTTCGTACCACTAAATCAGTGTTTTCTTTAAAATACTTTTGTGTCTCAATAAACTTGTTTTTGGGTAGGTTGTTGGCAAGAGATGATAAACTACTGTTTAAAAACCTAAAGGAATCTATAAATCTCAATTTGAGATATGTATTCTTCACTTCGCGGGGTACATATTTTGCAAACAAAATATATTTTTCCTGGTTAGTAGGAATGACATCTATTCTACCTTCATCGAAACCTAATGATTTACTATGAAATGTGCATCATAACTTGAAAGATTATGTAAAATGACAGGAATAACTGTTTGTGTTCTGTATCTTAAATTACATTCATTATGTGCAGGTCCTCTATACTTCCCCGTGATATGACAATGATCCTTTACTTTACGGTTAATTTCTGTAAAGTTTTCTTTTTGACAAATGTGGCATTTGGATGCATTATCAAATTTCATGCGTTCTTCTTCTGTCAGAGGAAGCATCGCAATAGTCTGCTGTAATACCTCTTTTTCGATTACTTTAATATCTTGTATAAGTTTACTAATGAAGTGTTTTTCTACATTTTTACCTCTGTATAATTTTAGTGTGGAATATGTACCTTCGCTAACTTTTATCATATAACAGTAGCTATATGGCACATGTTTCTGATACTGCATCGTCCAACTGCTTTGAGGATCTCCTGTGCAGCCCGCAACGGGGAGTAAACTACATTCGAAATCTGCATAAACTACGAATCTTACTTTTTTACTGTGTTCGTGGTTTTCAAATCGAACTTTGCGCTTTTCGGGTACTGGTATTTCATATTTAATAGGCTTAAAATACATACAAAGTCTTTTGTGTTCTGCCAGTTTGACAATCGAAGTTTTCGTCTCGCTATCTTTAAAGTGTGAGAAGCACCGCCTTCATATTCTAAAGTTTTTATAGTTCTTCGAAAGTGTGTTTTGCGATCGAACTAATGATTCCAAGTTGGTTATGACACAGAAATGAGCACGTTCTCCATCGGTAATGTAAAGTATATCATGATGGTCATCGGCTTCGGTATCGCAAACACTATAGGGATAAATTTCATGATCCATGTATGGATATGTATTAGTGACTACATCTTCAATTGCGTATATATTTATAGAAATGTTGTTTCTTTTTGCAAATTTAGATATTTGTTTTAGTTGTATGGGAAATGTAACATCGGTCCAATCATATTTACTTTCCAGGTCAGGGTGTTGTGTATATGAGCATATAAGATCTTTGTTCTGATTGATATATTTAGATAGGATACAGTATTTAAAACACTTATCATCACAATTCCTCACATTGATAACTGACTGTGAATGTTTATATTTCATAGGCAAGTGTATATACGAACTAGCTTTGGCGAGGGGGATATGCTTATTTATCCGCAGTTCTATTTTATGTACTTTTTAAAATGTCAACCCGAGCCCTTCATAGAACAATTTTCTAGTTCGGCACATATTTTAGCAAAATTATTTCTTACGATCTGATCCACATCACTACTTGTAGCCAATGCAGTATTTTTTGTTTTGAAATTTTTCATGCACGTTTCGCTTTGAATATTTTCGAATTCGCATTCAACGAATTAGTTACACTTGACATTTTTAAACAATTTTATATCCTCTTTTAGTTTCTTTATAATGTCATTGAAATAGTATTCCAAATTAGTTTGAATGTCCCCAACGGAATGTTATATGCAAAATATGTTTTTAATCTGGATTTAAATGCAGTTTGTAACAATACCATTTTACCCCCATTATCACTCCGTCTGACCTGTGTATGATCCTGATGACTCGGTCCAGGCTGTGGGCTTGATGAGGGTCCTTGGTGAATAATTTGCTGGCGGCTAGGGCTTGATCCGGGCTGTGGGATTGGAGTATGTCCATGATGATCGCTCGGTCCAGGTTGAGGGCTTGAAGGTCTGCATTGTCTGGATACAACACCATGATCCTGATGATTAGTATCAGGACGAGGAGAATCACGCTGACAGGGTTCTGGCTGAGCGTTGACCTCTCGTCCCACTGCGTTCTGGAAATAAAAAATAAAAAGTTTTCAATAATCTTTTATTTTCCCTAATATAAATTACATCTGTAGTAAAGTTAGCTTCTTACCTGATTATTCCCACAGTGCTCTCTCTGAACATGATCAAACAGTCATCATCTTGATATATATGTCGTATTACACAGATCACAGTGATAGTTCTGACGTTCATGGGCTTCGACACTATGTCGTCGTAAACTCCTATGTGTCGTGTAAGTACGATTACATATATATATATATATATATTTTTGGCCCACCACCACCCACGGAGGTACCCCGGCCATAGACCATACTCCGCTCCCAACAACTGTTCGGCGCATGTGTTCTGTTGCTCCATTAGTTCTAAGATTGTCCTGCAACTGGGGAAAGTGTGTTTGAGCTAGCTGTTTGTTTCAGCACTACAGAATTGTGTTTCTTTGTCTGTGGGGTCCTAATCTGTCTACACGGAGGGTGCTATCCGATCTGGCATTCACCTTACAAGTGAGGGAAACCCCGCAAAACCTCACTTAGGCCGGTTGCTGTAAGTGAACTTTCAGCAGGTAAGTGTACTTACAGCGGCTCGAGAGTCTGAGCTACTCTCGAGATTCGTCTCATAATTGGTTTGTCTCAATATCGGGTAGTCTAGACATCGTCTGCGACTTCTAACTTTCTAATTCCTATTACCTGTCTCGCAAATTCTCTGAATACTTGATGAGCCCTTTCGGTCGTCCAAAACTGAAGGTCTGGCGGCCACCGTTCACCCTCTTGGATGGTTACGGTTCTAAGGTCTCGTCTTGCTTCCCTGTATCTAGGGCACGTATATAAGGAGTGCTACATTGAATCTAACTCACTGTCTTCACAATAACAGAGGTAATCATCTGCTAGCTTAAATCTGTAGAGATTTGCAGTGAAGTATCCATGTCCTGTGTAAAATTGTGCTATCGCATAATCTATATGTATGTGTTTCTGTTTTAGTCTTTGTGTAACACTGGGGAAGTAGTCCTTAGTGATACGACCTTTTGTTGATCTACTCCACCTTGTTTCCCATTGGGATATTGTGTGTTTTCTTAGTTGGGAATTTAACTCTGTTTTGTTCCGAATATTGTATGTTTCTGGTGCTATTTCAGTTTCTCCTATTCTAGTCGGTATGTGTTTTCTTAATTTATAGGCTATTACTTTTTCCTCTAGTATTAGGTCCATAGGGATTTCTCCTGCTATAACCTGTAGAGCCTCATTAGAGGTTGTAGAGTACGCGCGTGTTACCCTGAGTAGTGCTTTTCTCTGTGCCGAAATAAGTTTGTGCTTATGTCTTACCAACAGGTATGGCGCCCATCCATGTGCTGCATATGTTATGATTGATTCAAATACTGTGCGATATAACAGCTTATAGTTTGTATATTTATAGCCCCATGTCTGGCCCGATAACGCTCCTAGCGCATGGAATAAGTGTACTGCTGAATTACATACCTTATTCACTTGATTCTCGATTCTGTTTCCGGCTTGGAGTTCTACTCCCAAATATCTTAGTCCTCGTACGTTGCGTATGTTAGTCCCTAATAATCTAATTGTCGGGGGCCTTCTTGGATGAAGTTTGCCCTTTAGAAGGAGCGTTCTAGTTTTCTCTTTTGAGATCTTTAATTTTGCCATTTCACACCAATTGGCGAATACTTGCATGGTTTCTGTCTCCTTTCTTTCTAGTGGGGGTCGGCTATCGGCTTCTATAAAAAATACTATGTCATCTGCGAAGACAACTGGCGTCGCTTGAAGAGCTTGCGCTATATCTCTGATTATCGGCGTGAATACTAGGTTTCAAATTTTTGGCCCTAGTACCGAACCTTGTGGGCAGCCTTTCGTTACTTGTTTTACTTTTACTTCCTGGTCATTTCTCATTATTACGTTTCTGTCCTGGAAGTAATTCCTGATGAGTTCATATATATCGTACGGACAATTTATTTCTCTAAGCCGCTTTAGGACGAGGGGCCACCAAACGTTGTCGAAAGCTCCCTCGATGTCCACGAATATGCCTAGCACATACTTTGCATTTGAATTCCTGACGATGTCTTGGAGTTTAGAGATCGCGTCTTCCGTGGATCTTTCCGGTCGGAACCCAAATTGGGCATCGGAGCACGATTCTTCTAACAGTCTTTCTAGTTTGGAAAGAATTAGTCTTTCGAGTATCTTTCCCAGGACGGGGAGCAAGCAAATCGGTCTATATGATTAAGGGAGGTTTGGGTCTTTGTCTTTAGCTTTTAGTAGTGGGAAAAGTATTGCTTTTTTCCATGCCTTCGGGAACATATGCTTCCGAAGGCAGGCGTTATATATTTCTAAGAGGTGAGCATGAAGTGCTGCACCTCCGTTGACTATTAGTTCTGGGTTAATACCGTCTATGCCCGGCGTCGTTTTCAGTTTTGTCTGGCTGAGGGCTACCTGAAGGTCTACTGCGTCAAATGGTTCTGTTACGATTGCATTTGGATAGTCTAACTCTATGTCCGCACGGATTTGTTGTTGTTCTTGTGTTTCGTGGTCCCTATCGTCGTCTGGAATTAATGTTTCCATCATTGTTTCTGCTATAGCGTCCCATGTCTGGGCTTGGCTCCCGTCCTGCTTTGTAAGGCTACTTAACGTGGTCTTTGTCTTCAGTTTGTCTGCTTGGATGCGATATGCAAGTCCCCAATTGTTCATCGTGCTTTGCTCTGATACAAAGTCACGCCAGCTTTCTCTTTTTACGGATCGGACTGTCTGCGTGTATAGTCTCCTGTATTGTCGGTATCGTTCGTATAGTCTAGGTTTGTCGTTGAGATCGGCGCGTTGATACGCTCTTCTCCGGGCATACGTTTCTCTTTTAAGTTCTGTTAGCTGGGGGGTCCACCATTTTACGGTAGACCTTTGGGGTTTGGTTTTCCTGATTTCCCTATTTGCTGCTTGCTTTATCGCTTGACTGGTATCCCTAATGTCTATTGCTATAGTCGTTGTCGTGGTAAGTGGCCTGTGGGGGTTGAGCATCTCACCGAGCCTCGTTTTGTAGTTGTCCCAGTCTGCGTTTCTGAAACAGTATCGTCGCCGTATGTCATGTTCTAATCGCACTGGTAGTCCAAGTATTGTCTCTAAGACTCGATGAGTACTCGATGTTACGTCCTGGAGTTGCCATGACCTGATTCTCGGGACCAGTCCCGGGGTGGCTGCTGTTATATCTACGTATGAAGTTCTCGTTTGGTCCCTTGTATCCAATTGGTACGTGGGGCCTTGGGCTGGCTCATTGAGGATGTGCCAGCCTGTTGTGATTATGAAATTTTCAGTTGTGTTATCGGATTGTGTCGCTGCTGGATTTGGCCCCCAAAGTTGGGATCTGGCGTTAACATCAGCCGCTAATATTATCTGGCCCGGTAGTGTGGTTATGATTCTTTGTATGGCCGCTATGTATGTATTTGGTGGTTCACTGTATTGGAAATAAGCTGAAACTAAGTGTATTTTGTCCGGCCCATTGATGATGGTTGCACAGACTACGTGAGTGGTGCATAAATGACTTTGCTTTATAACCTGCACGTTTGGGTTTACTGTAACTATCGCTGCTAAAGGTTCTTCATCTTGCCCTGACCCTGTGATGACTCTGTCCTGGATTCCGAACCCTGTTACCCTCCCCTGATTTGTATATGGTTCTTGCATTAAGATTACATCTATTCCTGATTGTTGAGTTTGTTTTCTAATTTCGTCAGCCACTACCCGCGACCGGTCCGCGTTAATCTGCCACAGCTTTAGAGTATGGGCGTTATGTCCCATAATCTATTCTGTTTCTAAGTCGTTGCTCTGCTTGCATTTTCGACGGGCAGTCGAAACTATTTGCCTCGTGCGAAGCTGTCAACTTTGTCTTTGCGCAATTGACGCACTTTGGTGGTTTGTTTCTACTTCTACATTCCTTGTACGTATGTCCCTGCCCGGCGCAATACGAACAGGTATCCTTTTCCTGCGTACAATACTTTGCCGAGTGTCCGAAACCTTGACACTTATAGCATCTAGTTACTGATAAGTAGTCCCTTACACGGCAGGTATTATAACCTACATATAGTCCGTCTTTTCCTAGGAGCTTCCGTCGTAGTGATGGACTAGCCTCGCAGACCCAATGGTCACTGTCAGGAAGCTTCTTCCCTAACTTGAATTTCAACTCGAGCGTATCCCAATCCGGGTCGTCCCCGTCTGAATTTTGCATTTTGAGGGCGTGCTTTATTTTGTCTTGCTTAACGCCGCGAGGTACGTTAAGTATTATTACTCTTGGTTTCAACTTTGCCGCGAACTGGACTCTAAATCCCTGCGACTTGAGGGCTTTAGATTCCACTATTCTCTTGGCCTGCGACTCAGTTGGGGTCTCGAGAATAACTTCCCTATTTCTCGTCTTTCGGAGGGCGACTACATTCCAGCCTTCCGCTGAAGGGTCTACTTTGCCTAGGGCAGTCCTTACTCTTTCAGAGGTATCTCCGTCTTTTTCGGGCCTATCTATGATCAGAGTATGCTTAGTTTTTAGCTCCTGCGGCGGTCTTGGGAATGGCGCAGGTGGCAGGGAAGCTGCCGCCCTGGCGTACGTTGCGCTATTAGGTACTGCAGCTTGCTTGGTTTTCAGCACTCTATTTTCTGTACGAAGTGAAATGTTTTCAGCTTGGAGTTCATTATAGTGGGTCATAATTCGCCCTAGACTCTTGTACAGTTCAGTTCTCTTGTCTCTTTTCCTTACGTCCTCCGCGATGAGACCTGCCATGTCGATCATTAATTCGACCATTGACCTTTCGTCCCCTGGGGCAGCTACTAGCATTTCCCCAGGTGGGAGCTTCTTTTTGCCATTCGGCGTTTCGATTTCGACCTCGACTTCTTTCTCTATTTCTGTTTCCTCCCCGCTGGAGGAACTACCACTGACTATTCTGCGCCTACTCTTGGCCTTAGCCTTCACCTGAGGGGGTCTAGTTTCTTTTTCCTCCCCGCTGGAGGAACCACTAGAGGGCCTACTGGAGGAGCCACGAGAGGGGCTACTGGGGGAGCTACGTGCTGGGCTGGACCTAGTTTCAGTCTTAGAGTTTTGATCCTTGGTTATGACGATTTTTTCCAGCCCGACTACTGGGGTCTTTTCAGGTGCAACCCCACCTCATTGGATTTTTGAGCGGGTTCCGACGCCGCAATGGATTTTTTCCTTTTTGGTGTGTTCGACAGACATAACGACAGAAATAAGTGTTAGTTGTGAGGCGCTCCGACACGCTACAACCGAAGGGATCACTCCAAGCGAGTGCGTGTAATATAAGGGGGCGATTCCGAATTGCCGCTAGTCGGCCGACGACAGCTTTCTGGCGCCGGCTTACGTGATACACTAGCTTCAGCCCTAGCAAACCGGAAGGTGCCATCTGCCTCAAGGGCAACTTTCCCCTCTAGCCGGCGGGCCTACACACTAGCCACGGGTTACGTGCAAGTCCCAGGAAAGCTGTCGTATAATTTTGTGCCCATGTTTACGCAAACACCTTAATTCACGGCCCGAAGGGAGCTACTTCCCCTGGCGTCCTAAACTATTTAGCCCTAAGTCCGCGACTCCGTCGGTGCAGAGCAAACCCACTTAAGAGGGGAGGAAACGCCCCATGCCGGTCCCGTAACGGCGTCGAACACAAGGGGACCGTCCGGGCACAACTTTCGCTTCCCGACATGAGGCTATGGCCTCCCATTAAGGAGGGGAAGTACTCTTTCCCTTCTTTGTCGTTTTCCATGTTCGGGCGAAAAGAGGAAGTATTCAATTAGGTGACAGACGATAGAAACGTTGGGAGGGGCCGTTACCTAAAAATTGTATTTGTAGGGGGTTAGTGGCTCTAAAGTAAGTTTAAGGTGGACTTGGAGTCGAAGGGGGTTTTGCCTAACGCAGCCTGTGAGGCTCTCTGCAGCGCCGCATCATCGTCGTCCGTGGAGGCACCGACGCCGTGTACGCCTTAAATAAAATTAAAGAAGACAGAGAGAAGATAAAATAAATGGAAAGTAAATAATAATTTATTATGGACATGAGCCCCACGTGAGGAGAGCTGCGACTAGCCGACGCTCAGTATCCGACCAGTCGCCCGTCCTCGCACGTATCTGAAAACTCGACCCTGCGCATCGGGTTGCAATGAAGCAGGCAGTGGGAAAGCCGCTCTCCGAAATCCCACCGCCCCCCGGTGCGCAGGTAAGAAAGGGGAAACACGACGCGGCGCAACCACTAGTGACGCAGACTTAGCACAGTTCGAGCTGGTGTTACTTGAATTAGATCCCCGTTTTCCACCACCGCTTGGAGGCCAAACGGCAGGAGTTAGAGGGTGGGGGGGCTCAGAACGCGTGACTGATTTTTTGGTTTTATGGGGGCTATTGGAACCTATTATGTAAGTTTTCACTTGGGTATGTAAGAGATGTTATAAGGCGTACGTAGGTCTTTGTTTAATGTCCACGCGATTGAAGAGAGCATGTGAGAGGCAGACTACTTGGAATTTCTTCTAAGTACAGTTTTGAAAAAAAATTTGTCAGGCTTAGGCCAAAATGTGGGGGTAATATCATCCCCGGTATGAATTTACTTAAATTGTTTTTAAGTCAGCATGGGATGGCTGTTTGACGCTAAAGCGGGATTCGGATAGGCCCCCACGGTGGTTCTATTCCGTACAGAGGATTTAGGATCGCTACCGCAATGCGGCCTGTCTCAACATCCTCTGCGGGAATTCGCCCCATACACTTTGAGGGTACTGCCTGCTCTCGGCCGTCCGGTCACTTCGCCCGCGTCCTCCAGCCATTGTCCCCATGTCCTCGCAGTCCTTCGCTCACACAGCCTCTTCAAGGTTCGGCAATAATCCCCACTGGGGTGACGAGCAATTAAAAACCTAACACTCTATCACCTCGCAAGCGAGGATCAGACAGGGTGGGGGGACAGGGCTAGGACTATGGTGACAGAAGGGAAACAAGGATGGGGAGGCTGTAGGGTCTTGCAACTCCACCAGGAGGCCAGGTGGAGAAGATCGCCCAGGAGGTAGCCTCGTTACGAGTAGGGGCGGGCATGTGTATCGTGGGAACTACACTCACGATGTGCACCGCCCCAAACGCGCCTTAATGGTGTGCACCTTCACACGGGCTCGACGCATCCACACGTCCCGTGCCCGAGCTGCAGTGCACACAGTGCCTCCAGGGATGGGTTGAAGACCGACGACGATGATCTCACCCAGAGTGGGTGCGATCGGGACGCCTGCGGAGGATGATGCACGGTCCACTGGAGGATACTGCTCTATTGGCATGCCTCTAAGCTCACGAGCTACCCCCGAGGGGGCCTTTGTGGCCTCGTCAAGCGCCAGAGCTCGACCCAAGACTCGTGGTCCTTGATGTGCAACGCCCCCCCGCAAACACCCCGATGACGGGATTCCCCTCACCAGATTCAACCAGTCCTCGACGACCTATGGGATTCCGTGTTCGGAAAAGCAGCCGGATCGAAGCCTTGGGCCCCTCGTCTAACACAGCCCGACCCGGCTACTCGCTCGCTGGGGGACTTTCCTCTGGCTAACCGTGGTCGCCTGGAGTACTAACCCCCCGAACACAATTCTGGATTGGAGACGGGCCACCAGGGCCTAGCCGGAGCGGTTTTACCCAGCCCGACCTATGGAGCAGGCCAAACAACCCAGCTGGGGGCAAGAGTCATAACTACTCCCGCCCTCTCTGAACATGATCAAACAGTCATCATCTTGATATATATGTCGTATTACACAGATCACAGTGATAGTTCTGACGTTCATGTTATGTCGACATGCTTTTCTCTTACATGTCTTCTTAGAGACGTGTTACATTTATATGATGCAGTACAATGCTCGCAGCTAAATCTTTCCATTATGATAGTGTTGCATCGACTGACTTATGTACAGACTTAGCACACGCTTATAATATGCAGAATTTATTTCATCTTAACCATTCCGTATTGTGCATGTGCGTATGTGTGTGTGTGTACGTGCTTTTGATGTGAGAATGTAGAAGCCACGGAATGATCCTATTATATATATACGCCTCACACACCTGCTAGCAGTTAAAAACTCCATTCCTAAGCGTCTCGCCCCACCCTTATTTATCACAGAACGCTAGGAGACATGACATGGTCGCCTGTCAACTCAAAGGAATAACACAGCTCATCAATCCGCGTTCACGTCCTCCTAAAATGGGCATTATTATTATCGTACGACTTTATTCCAAGTCTCCTAATATGGACATACGGACAACGCCCATCATTAACATACCGCTTTTTAAATCACGACTGCCTGCCATTCCCAAATGAGGAAACATTCAAATCTCCTTGTCACATCGCACACAAACAAGGACTCGATTTATCAATGTCGGCATATACATCAAACGATTCCAATTTTAAAATGAACACCTGCCCATATAATTAACTTAAACGACATTCCAACTCGTCTCATCATTATTCTTCTATCAAACAATGCAAAAACCTTGAACATGTCCACTCAGGTCAATGCCAAAGCCTCCTAATATGGACATACGGACAACGCCCGTCATTAACATACACGACCACCTGCCATTCCCAAATAAGGAAACATCCTGTTACATCGCACACAAACAACGACTCGATTTATCAATGTCGGCATATACATCAAACGATTCCAATTTTAAAATGAACACCTGCCCATATAATTAACTTAAACGACATTCCAACTCGTCTCATCATTATTCTTCTATCAAACAATGCAAAAACCTTGAACAAACCCGCTCAGGTCAATGCGCTTGCGCCCCGCGGCACGACGCACGTGACCCGATGATCACAAAAAATCTGCCCTTTTGTGGCTATCACCCCATTGTTATACCACTAGTTGATTTCTAAATTTCAAAAGGAAAAAATCAGTTCGCTTCTGCATACAGAAATAAAACACTTTATTCTTTTTTGTAATTTTGTATATAGCGGTCTTCAGGCTCTTTTGGTTGGAAATAAATTTTTCTAAGTAATCACAGTTTGAACAGTTGAACTTTGCAGAAACAATTGCGTAAATGACCTATTTGTAAATAAACGTATAACTCGATCGGTAAGACCTGTGCCAGACAAACGGATAGCGTAATCTAGACCTGCCTGACCTTCATAGCACGTGATGTTCCCTGCTAGTTTATACTTTGCGGACCGTGTAAAACATCTTAGCCTCACAGCATTCTATAATGAAGTGTGATACGTTAATAAGAGCAATGGAAGCCGAATGTAGTTATTCTAGCAAAAAGGTTGGTGGTAAAGTGATTCACAATCAGAGTAGGGAAATAGTGTGGAATGTATATAGGTATTTCAAACAGGTACACCAAGATGACCCTAAATATGCAATTCAGCAGCGTGATTCGGATGCTATAGGAATTTCATTCAGCAAATTAAGAGAATTGTAAAAGACTGTGAGATATGTGTTCAAGATGGAACGAGATTTAGTACTCCACACAAAAAACGACCAAGAAAAATGTGAAAACAGATGATGTGATAAGTCTGTAATTAGAAGGACGGTGATTTAATTACACAAAAGAAATAAGGAAAGGTCAACTTTAAAAACACTATTACCTGCCCTAAAGAACAAAATTAATTTTTCTGGAGTTAAATGGGCTTTAAGGCAAGTGCTGAAAAATTTCAGGTGTAGGAAAACAATGACTAACCTGAAGATATCAATTGAGAAAATGGACATCCGTAATTTATGTCTTAAGTATTGACGATGTCTTACAACGTACAGGGAAGAAGGGCGACGAATAATCTACATGGACGAGACCTACATTCATTCATCGCACACCAAAAAACACGCATAGAGTGACAACAGTAACACGGGACTGTTAGCTCCGGTTTCAAAGGGACAACGGGCTATAATTGTGCATGCATGTGGTGAAGACGGTTTTGTGCCCAATGCAGTTCTAATGTTTAATTCGGGTATAAAATCAGGAAATTACCACGATGACTTGAATTTTGTCAATTATCAAAAATGGCTTACGACTAAATCAATACCCAACCTTCCCTAAAACTCTGTTCTGGTAATCGATAATGCACCATACCACAACGTAGGCCTATAACTTAACCCCGCTCCAAATTCCTCATGCAGGAAAGCAGTCATGATGGATTCGCTTACACTACATTGTATTCCATTTCACTTGAAAATGCTGAAAGCAGAAAACATTCAAAATTGACGCCCTTTTTTCTCAACATGGATATTCCGTTCTACGACTTCCACGTTACCACCCCGACCTAAACCCCATAGAATTAATTTGGAAGTCACTCAAAGACCACGCGGAAAAGAAAAATGTACATTTTATTTTGGATTCTGCAATGCAAATGTCAATCTATGACATCCAAAGACTGAATTTCAAGATGCCGACATGTTCGAGACATTGAAGAATTGCCCATTGCCCAAGAACTGGCCATTGATGCAATAACAGAACAGCTGGTAATTCAAGTGGGAGATAACAGTGACGCAGATGACGACGATGGTGATGATGATGATGACGACGACGCCGGTACTATGTCTGGCGTTGAAGCTTTGTAGACCTAACAGCGATATTCTGTGAGTTACATACCATTACTTAAATAATATTTCATAACTTAAAAAAAACTGTATTTACTTTATTTTTGTTTTCAATAGTTACGGGCTATTATGAACCGCATAGTTTGCAATGAGTAGTACAGTATAAGCATTATCTTCTGCCCCTACTCCATTGCTATCGGCGGACGATAAGCTATCTGCGCGTGTTTGGTTCCGGTCCTAGCGTCCCAGTTATATCTCTCTCTTGAAGTTATAGAAAAGAGAATAAGGAACTAATATTCGCTGTGATAAGGAATTACAGACTTTGAATGATTTGGGAGAAATGAAGGTCATAAGTAATATTTTGAGCGAAACTAAATATTGTGTTGGCTTACGGTAGTGTTTTCTCAAACTGCTGGTGTCTAGATTATGGACCAAATTTTTTTGCCGAAATAGTATTTATTTTATGTTACTGTGCTATGTAAATGTTAATAGTAATAGTAGAACTAATAGTATTTGTAGTGAATAATGAAGGAAATGAATAACTTTTAATTTTTAGGAAAGGAAGAGAACAACAGTAACATCGGAAGATGTCCTCTATATTCTCTACTAGCATGTGCCCGCGGCTTCGCCCGCGATAATTATTAAAAAGATTAAAAATTAAGGGTATATGTACGTGGACTACCACAAAAATATAAAAAAATGCAGGTTCTAAAATATTAAAATTTTACAAGAAAATGAACTCAAAAGTGGACTAAAATTACAGGATCCTATAAGAAGGCTTACTAGAACATAACTAGCTGATAAAAGTATAAAAAATTGACCAAGTTATTTTTAAATTACATGTTTTATAGGAGCATGAAAAAAATTAATTCAGATTCACTTATCACTTCCTGTAGAGATAGCATTTTTCTGGTTTCTCTGACACCTTTTATTTTTTTAATGCATATAATGAACATATTTTTCTACAAAGTGGACTACTTTTATGCAGCTAAAGTTAGTATTTTTAATGCAATTAATTTTTATATATCGCATATAAAATATATTGAAATTTGATCAATATTTCATGACACATTTTCTTTAATTTTATACCTATGGGCATCATTGTAGTCTACTTTATGCATATATGCATGTAAAATTAGTGTAAAAAATTTCAGCCTTCTATCTCTAATGGTTGTAGAGCTATCTAACAATATGTGTGAAAAATAAGAGTTACCGGGAAATTCAATTTTAAGTTCATAGTGAATAGTAGCTCAGAGCACGTAAACATATTTAAATGTCCATTAAAATGGCACCAATAATTTCTAAACCTATATAAACTATATACCAATGGATGCAGAAAATTCAGCACAATTTTTTAGTGCTATAAACAAAAAAACATAAATTTCAAAATAATTCACGTACATATACCCTTAATGGCCGAGTGCACCAACCCCGGTATTCAGAATACCGCCGTAAAGTTACTTAGTTTACCCCGGTAATGTCATACTTTCGTTGCACCGTGCTCGGTTTCGACTTTAACCGCAGTAAGATGCAAACCGGCCTTGAAGGAGCTGTAAAGTGAGAAAACCGCGTTTTTCTTTCCAAGATGGAGATCAGCGTAATGTATCATATTTACGATATCTAGGCCAAAAGCTAATTGAACATAAAGAATAATGAGAGACAGGTGGGGTGTATTTGAAGAATGAACGATGGTGCATATCTTTGCAAATACTGTGCTGTAACATCGATTGAAATGACCTTCCTTTCTTACCTCAACCAAACCAGGTCCATCGAGTAGGCTAGTGGGCGTAACCACTATTAGTACGATTAGTACAGTATTTATGGTGTTTGAATTCAGACGACATATATACGCAATATAATATTCCATTTTATCCTTATGAACATTTATTACTGAACAATGAGGCAACAAATAAATGAAATATGGAAAACCAGTGGTAGGTTTTCATGAAACTTGGTACAGCCTACGCATTTATAACGTCCATGGACTGAAGCCTATTGATATTGCACCAAATCGGTTGACAGGTAACGCAGTAAAGCCCAATTTAGTGCCCATTTCATGGTAGTGTTTTAGAAATAATTTATTAAATACAAAAATTATCATGACAACATATTGTATTGGAATGTTCATATATGACTTTGGAAGTTAGCTTTGAAAAATAACAATATTCCTCCACATATGCTTATCAAACTAGACTGTTGAATTGAGCGATGGTAACGTTTGGGACTCGCATTCTGAGGGTCCCTTGTTCAAATTCCGTAGCCGGCAAATATAGAATTTTTTTATAATATATTTTTAATTTTATGTGAGTGTGCAATTGTCAAGATATCACAAATCTGTATAGTTCTGCTGATGCTGGACGATGTTAATCGGATTATTTAAAAAAAAACTAGACCTTTGTTCTTCCATAAGTCCTACTTAATGAATCAATCTGAAGCTTTACTCGAAAATCGATTAAAAAGAAAAAAAACTTAATTTTATGCTTATTGTAATTGCAATTATAATTGTTTAAAAAACATTCTGGCACTTCGCTACATCAGTTTACCTGATTTTATTAACTAAGTGACTAGCAGAACTCTCTGCCTCCTTTATTCTGGAACTGATGAAGCTATCGAATGGCACCTCTCTACATAATTTTTAAAGTCTACCGTGAGATCCGCCACAATTTACGACAGTTTATGTTGTTATATTTCTCGTCCAAATTAAAGCGAAGCGCACAAGAAGTAGAGAACATTTGATTATAACAGATCATATAGGTTCGGCCAAAAACAGTAATGGCATTACTCAAATGGAAAGTTTGTTTAACAGAATCGTAGGTAAGTTAGAAAAAACGAGATGAAATCCTGAGGAATTACCACAAGTCAATTAAAAAATAAAAAGGACGTGAAGAGAGGTTTGATTGAAAATGTGAAATGCAACTGAGAATTATTATGAATACATTCCATGTGTTCATTGTTGATATAATGACGTAGTGTGGTAAGTTAGGTTACTGACTCTTGAGTGTTGGAAGATCGAGTTTCCACCAAGATAGCATGAATGAGAAATCGATGATAAAACACTATCTTATAAAAAATAATTTATCAAGCTATGCGGTTTCTGTGCTATTTTATCTACAAGAACTTGTCTCTCATACTTTCAGTTTAAGGTGTCCCGTTTATAATTTACTATGAGGTGCTCGCGGCTTCGCCCACGAAAATTATTCGAAATAAAAAGTTAATAGCAACATTATTAAAATATTATATTTATTAACATTTATACGCGAATCGTTCATAAACTAAACGATTATAATGAAACAGCTAAAAATCCTGCTTTGCAGTTCATTCCACGATTAGAAAGCTCCGGTTGGTAAAAACAACTTCAGATTAGAGTTCCCTGGCCCCGAAAACCCCTACATAGTGAGTTCCGTCCAAATCGAACAATGTATGCCCTTTTAGGCCTGCAAAAGAAAGCAAAGCCACATCCTTCGATAACAAAAATTTACGTTTTATGCCAGCTTTTCACTCATCACTCGCGAAAATGAAAAATCCGGCTTCGAGGTGCATTCGGCCACCCTTCAGTCCATCTACGTTTAAAATTTGAGATCTCTCCGTTCAGTAGATTTCGTTGGGCATCGCGTACAGACGTACAGACAGACAGACAGACAGACAAACACTTCCTCTTATTTATTAGACTCTAGTCCGGGTCTCATGGAGGAAAACTAATATCTCATAACATTTCGGCCATAGTACGGGCTGCAGTACCCATATCGTGGGGCTTGTAATTAATTATTCACACATTCTATAATTTCTATCACTTTTCCGCTTGCATGACATGACGTGGTAAGAGAATGTAAAAAAATAATGGATAAAATTTATTGCACTACTCCAACTAGAAATAACATAACGGAGGGACAGAATGTAAGAAAACCAAGTAGTAATACACGTCGTTTATCCTGAAGAGGGGAAATGGGGTGGGGGTGATGACATCATAGGGTTGGGAGTGATGACATCATGGAGGGGAAAAGGGGTGGAGGTGATGACGTCATAGGGGTGGGGGTAATGACGTCATGGATGGGAAGTGATGACGTCATTCAAAATGGCGAAAGACTCAAAATGGAGGAAGTCTCAAAATGGCGGAAGCTTCAAAATGGCGGAAGCCTCAAAATGGCGGAAGACACAAAATGGCGGAAGACACAAAATGGCGGAAGACTCAAAATGGCGTAAGACTCAAAATGACGGAAAATAGGTTTTTGTAAAAAAGGCCCTTTGGATCGGGACGCCCTGTGACATAATGGTAGTCGATTCGAACAATATAGCTGTGCCCTTTTACACTATGCTATTACCGATTCATCCAGACGCCTTTTTACTTATGGGAGTCGATTCGAGGAAATAGGCCCTTGTGATCACGTTCCCGATATTAGTTACATCATGGGATATTTTTTTGTAGATAGGCCCTTTGGATGGGGACGCCCTGTGACGACATGGGAGTCGATTCGAACAATGTAGCTGTGCCCTTTTGCACTAAGCTATTTCCTATTCACCAAGACGTCTTTCTATTTAGGCCCTTTGATAGAGGACGTTGTTAGACGTGGATTAGGCGGGAGATATGAAATTTGTATTTTTCAAAATTGGCGGAAATTCGAGAGAGCACAAGATGGCGGCAATGGGTGATCGCAAGTCTCATCATGGCGTCTAAGGCGGGAGATATGAAATTTGTATTTTTCAAAATTTGCGGAAATTCGAGGAAGCCACAAGATGGCGGCAATGCGTTATGGCAGGTTTCATCATGGCGTCTTGAGCGGGAGACATGAAATTTGTAATTTTAAAAAAGGCGAAAATCCGAGAAAGACACAAGATGGTGTCATGCGTGATGGCAGGTCTCATCATGGCGTCTTGGGCGGGAGATATGAAATTTGTATTTTTCGAAATTGGCGGAAATTCTAGACACAGGATGGCGTCTTCAAAATGGCGGATGGGGCGGGAGATATGAAATTTGTATTTTTCAAAATTGGCGGAAAATCGACAAAAACACAAGATGGCGGCAATGCGTAATGGCAGGTCCTAACATGCCGTCTTGGGCAGGAGATATGAAATTTGTATTTTTCGATATTGGCGGAAATTTGAGAAAGACACAAGATGGCGTCATGCGTGATGGCGTCATGAGTGATTGCAGGCCTCAAAATGGCCGATAGGGTTGGAGATATAAAAGTTATGAAATTGTGTATTTTAAATCCGGTGACACTTAGAGGTATTATGACTCTGAATAATGGAAAGATGGGAGCAGTTAACACAAAAGGCCTCATTTTGTAAAACTAATACATAGATCTAATTGCCATGCATAAGGGCATATTATGTGTTAGTATTTTTTTTAAATATTGTTTTTTTCAAATAAGATTTATATTACAACTTGACACAGAAGACCTATTTGTCTTATAATATGATTTCTGCGTCAAGTCGACACAATAGGCCTATTTGTGTAAAAGTAATCAGATGTATAATTCTCATTCATAACAACTTATAATGTTTAACAGATCAATAAAATACTGTCCTTAAATTAGAGTTCAGGATAAAAGGGCTTTAAAAATACTAGGCACAATAGACCTAAATGCTTCACACAGACCTTAGGAGAGGAGATGATCATGGTTGAAATAAACTAACATATAATTGTACATTAGACCAGAATAATAATTTATTTTCACAAGACACATTATAGTACAAGGATTTGAAGGATATCTTACATTTATATCAGACGTATTCTATTAACGATAACAATCTACCACTAGCATCCGTATGTATAAACAGAACATTTAGTACATTGAATGACAGATGTGTGTATGTCTGTATTATTGACCTACATATTAAACTTATTATAGAACATACCGGATTTACAAAGAGGATGGTAGAATGGAAATTTATCACAAGGAAGTGAATGAAAATACACACATCCGTGACACTATTTGTAATTCTGTAAACAATATGACATGTTCCTTATGGTATGAAGAGAAGCGTTTTAGGGAATTGTTCTCTTAGACTTTCTATAATTCATAAGTGTCTTTATCTCTAAGGGTGTTTGAAAGTGATAGTGATTCAACTTCTTCCAGAAAATCAACAGTATGAAAGGTATGTTTCATCAAACTAACATTGTTTTTATTTAACTTGTTTAACTACAGTTGTGTTTAAAAACCCATAAGGAATATTATCTATGATCCAAGATTTTAAACTTATAACAATTTGATGTGCACATTTTGCTTCAGGAAAATTATGAAATTTACACACAGTAATACATTTAGGTAGAATATTTAAATTTGGACAAATGAAATCAAATAGATCGTAGAAATCAACAGACGGAATAATGGTTTGTAGAAATTGTTTCTTCTGAAAACCTTTCACAAAAACTTGATCGTAATTGTTGAAAAGTTTTTTAAAAATAGTGTTCAATAGGAACATAGTCTACAAATCCACGATCGTATTTCAATCCATGATGAACATGTTCTAAACAATGTTTTGTCATCTCATTTACAACACTGCCTTCAGGACTGTTCAATAATAGATGTACACTGTTTTCAACTTTGAAATCACAAACAAAAATTATTTTACAAAAAGTAGACCTGTTGTTTGTTCGACAAAACCTTGTATGTCTGCAACTCGGTCACCTATAAATTATTCCTACTTTACATGTTCCACTATTTACAGATTCAATGTTGGCTATTCTAATTATGTGGTATACTTTTTCGGTAGGAATATAGATAGAACTTCATCACTGGCTTTCGTTTGTATTTATAACAACACCTACTCTCCGTATTTGGTTTGTTTCAATACTGCCGATGAAGATGGAAGTTGAGAGATGGAAACACACCTTGCCCTGTAAGAAGCGTTATTGAATTTCACGATAATGGAAGCCATCTGTAAAATAAGAAAAAAAATCCTTAATATGTAGCAGTATATTTTTCGTTAATTATCTTGTCAACAATAACCTCTATTTAGATGCTTTTGGGAAAAGTGAACGAATTAATTGATCAGCTACCGTAAAACATCGTAGTTAAACAATCTATCTAATAGAAAATTGCCAAACAAACATTAAGTTATTTTATTTTTAGAACAAACTTGACAACACTTACCTAGTTAGATGTAGGAAAAAACAAATACGATGATAGAGATACAGACGATGAAACAGTGTTTAATGAAGGAACAGAAATGGCATGCCTATTATAGCGATATTAAGTAACGGTTTCCCCTCTCTTCTAACTTACACAACGTTCTTATCACGAACGTTCTCGAAGATATAAATATCTTTAGATTTAAATGTCTGAACCGGATTTCCTAGGACGATGACCTTGTTTACTAATCTAATTACGGAATATTTTCAAACCTTTTATGACATGTTCCTACAGTTTAAAAATATTTAGAATTAGATGCAGAAACAGGAATTCCTAGGACGTTATATTATATTTTTGTTATGCGATGTTCCTACGTTTTCAATATATTTAGAATTAGATGCCGGAACATGTTCTCGTGTGAGTACGAACTTGTTCATTAATCTAATTACGCAGTATTTCAATCTTGTTGTTATATGATCCAAAGATTCGTTAATTTTAAACAAAATACGGTGTATGACTTTATGGAATAGGCAGAGGTTTATTTTTCGAGCTTCACAATGTTACTTTGACCATGAACTCAGTAAGATTGGCATGCTCAATAATGAAACAACACTGTACATAAACAATTATCATAACATGAGGATTCTTTTATTATTTATTTATTTAATCAGAAACCATGTCATACAAGTACAGATTTTCCCATGATGTAGGAATATTTTCCTTATTGATATAATTAACTATTTCAGTCTACATGAGAGCATATTTAGCCATAATGTTTGTAAAAGCACTAGAGTTCACCATCAAATAATTATTATCACGATTTCTAAAACCTATGCGAGCCATTTCATACTGTATATAACACGCTTTTTAACTTCTTAGTTGTCTGTAACATAAAGTTATCTTCTTTGAATAGGTAAGGTTTTAAATAACACATATTTTCACACACACACACACATACAGATTTCGTAAGTGAAGCAAAAAGATGATAGAAAGTATAGGGATAAGATAACACAATCACCACGAACGTTTCCTATTTCTGCACACCTGTTGTATTTCAGAAAGGGATAGAACCCCAAAACTAATATAAATGTCTTAGGGGTTGTTCGGGAAAATTGTTCTTCGCGCCAGTACAGATGGAGCAGCAATTCGATGTTTCAATGCACCCTCCACAGTCTTTGAAGAACCAGAGCATCTTTTGTTCTTTTTTTCTCGACTCTCGAAGATTTGCTCTGAAAACAATAAAAGAACAGTACACTTTAGAAAATATATTCTCAAAAGCAATTGAACATAATTTCTTCTTGTCTTACATAGTATACTTACTTTTGTACATACAGTCTTGCTCGCATCTCCGAAAGAATTTGATATCATAGATTATCTTTTCTCCTAGAATATCGTTACGAATATTGCTGTCTCGAGTTCTCGTTCATCTCGTTTTTTCCTGAAAACAAGATTGCAAATGTTTTAACTTACGTGTGACCTGCTTCTGACGTTTCAAAACATATAATGATGTTATGACTCACGGTGTGCACGTCAGGGAAGACATCTCTGGCATCCTTTCCTTTTTCACTTTTGTTTCGGAAGACGTGTAGAGCTTCTGTGTCTAGAGATGTCTTAATGAGTTTCCACAAAATTCGTAGGTGATCCATACTCTGTCTTTGTAATAGGCAGATATTTATTTATGATGCCATTATTCTTATTGCCTATGCAAGAAGCAAGAGTGAAAAATAAACCGTACGATTTGTGATTACACAATGGTGAATTTTTTCAATTCCTTTGATTATAAGTAGTCCACCTAGACGTTCTAGCTGTCTTTGGAAATAATTTAGAAACGACTAATTTAAATTTGTTGGACAGAGTTGACCCATGTAAATGTCCTCCTGTCGATATTAGCATGCTTTTGTACATGTTTAAGTCATTTTGTGTCACCACTTTCAAATCAACATTTTATTCTAGTTAACAATTCCCACAAACCTACAGTGGTGTCGTACCTTTTGTTACCAATTATCAAAGTGTTGTTGTCTATTAGTATTTTTGAGTCACCGATCATATACTCTCCCGTTTCACTATCTTTAGAGATTCCAAATTGAGAATCGATAACCTTAGGTGAATTTGTATAAGCCGGTAAATATTTAAGTGCTAGTTCTCCGATTACATTTCGTTTCTCTTCTCCTGCATTAACTTTAGTCACGTCAAGTCGAGAAAGCGATTCGTAATATGATGATGTCTGAAAGCTAGAATTATCTGTATTATAATTAAAACGATTAGACGTAACTGAAGATATATTGTTATTAGTTGTAAATGTAGATATATTGTTACTACATTCAGAACTAAAATGCGTTGGAGTCATCCATACCATTTCAGCTTTAAATAAAGTTTTGTTGATTGTTTTCTCTGCTAACAATCTTTGAACAATACTAAATATTTCTCTCATTCTAAGAATTACAGTTTTACCTAAAAGGTAACATCTATCATCATTAACCTTAGGTTTTTAAAATGGTGTTCTCTTGGTTCTACTACAGAAGCACGTTTTTCGTTATTTCTTTTATATGGTCTTGTATCATATGATTTCTTAAGAGTCATCTGGTCAAATGAAACACTTGTGTCATAGGATGTTTGAGATCTTGAGCTTTTTTCACAAATAGAATCGTCTAACCCTGGGGTAGAGTGAGTTTTTTGTTCATCTTCTTCCTGAAATTAATATTTAAGTATTTAGCATTCTCTATTGTTTAGAAATGCAGCAAAAGAACAATGTATGTTGAAAGACAAAATGACGTACCTCAACAGCCATCGTTAAAATTAAATATTTTTTTTTTTAATATAACTCATTAGATATAACTCACCTTTCATTTATTAAACTCGTTTTGAGAACCTTTTGGAGTCTCTTTATTTCCCAAAAATTCAAATAGTGGATAGTACCAAAGCGAAGGCTTATATAAAGGAATCGTTCCATGTGTACAGCGACGAGATGCTTGAACTTTTTTCTTTTCTTTTCTGTAATTATGAAGTGATTTTACATTCTGGGGCTACGGGATTATTAATTTTGTTGGGCCAAATTTAAATCAAACCTGAGGTCCGTATAGATCATTTCAACATGGACGGAGGAAGGGGTAAACAGCTCACAGAAATACATCGACAGATAAATGGCATAACAAAGTTATATTCTCACCATAAAATGTCTCAATACAATAATGAATAAGTTAAGAGAATATACTCAAAATATTTCGTTCAACCTGACTAACAATTCAAAAATTTACACAAATAACAAATTTAATTCTAACAAGAACTCTACAAATGCACACAGTTTGAGAATAGTAACTTATAACAGCAACCCACATTAAATAATTCAAGAGTTGATAACCACTGGGTTTTCCTTTCTTAACGAATATGACTAATTACAGAACTTGAATGACGAAGAGACTATAACTCAATATAAGTAAGCAATTAGTTTAACACCAGAGACAAACCACGCTTAAGTAAACTGTGAGTAGCCTATATTTTACAAGCCAATCAGAGTTGGGACAACATTAAGTATGTTTACAATTTCATGCTGGCCAAAAGATCCAACCAGCAAGCCAAATTAAATAATTCAATATATACATGGGCATAAGGGACAGCTAGAACTTCTGAATGGCTTGTTCTTTTTGCACAATGTAATTCAGTACAATTGCAAACTATTAACCTTATTCTGAAACGTCATGTTGAATTATGTTGAGGAATGAATTATTCCTCGCACAATTAATTCAAACTGACTGAGATGTCATTTAGTGTAAAGGGAGCAAGCGCAGCCTAAATCTTAACTGGATTCCTATTTACAATTATATAAACTGATGCAATTCAATATATATATATGGACATAAGGGGCAGCTAGAACTTCTGAATGGCTTGTTCTTTTTTGCACTATGTAATTCAGTACAACAGCAAACTATTAACTTTATTCTGAAACATCAGCATTTTAAGTAGCTAAAGAGGTTAGGACTGAATTATTCCTCGCACAATTAATTCAAACTGACTGAGATGTTATTTAATATAACGGGAGCAAGAGCAGCCTAAATCTTGGCTGGAATCCTGTCCACAATAATATAAACTGATATAATTCAATATATATATGGACATAAGGGGCAGCTAGAACTTCTGAATGGCTTGTTCTTTTTGCACAAATTTTGTTCTTAACTACCAGAATAATAAATAGAGAGATTTTGAATAGCTTCTTTTTCCAGAACAATTCAGTTATGAGTTCATATGAGTTCAATTAAATACCATTTGATTCAGTATAACTGGTAAATGAGATACGGCAAAAACCCTAAACATAGCAGATAATTTACTCAGGAGACTAATTACTTTTACAACACTATAAGATCACCCAGGCTTCCCCTTTGCCTAGACAATGAATTCCTTAGTAAGAAGTCAACTTACTTCTAAAGCGGTAGCTGGTAAGTAACTAGTCATTTTACAACTAATCACTTGATTATATAAATAATGCGAACATTCTAGAATAGACATTTTTGTTTAAACACCTCCACATAAATAAGATGGCGTCCCATCTTTAAGCAGAATAATAATAATGAAGCTTTATCATACCTAGGTATAACATTAATATACTAATACACAATTTCTTAGATCTATGCTTACGACGAGGGGGAATAACTTATGTGAATATGCAATGAAGCAAACAACTCACAATTCTCATCACGCTGCCCAGACGTAGCCCCTGAGCGATGAAGACAGCACACACGCACCACTCAGATCAAGCTCTCAGTCGCGACTCTTTACTGTCTCCAACCGCCTCTCAGCGCTCCCCCCAAGGAGCGGAACGGAGTCGGAGAGCCCAAGCGCCAGCCAAGAGAAAGGAGAATAGGAGTAATTGTAAACTGGAAGCGCACAATGTGATGGTACATCACAATTAGTCCTGAAGAGATTTATCTTCTTAATAATATCTTTCTTATTAGTGTTATTATCAATTAATTTATATTTCCTTAACAAGATAGCGTACGCTGCATCCTTCTTAGACTTGTCCTGATATTCTTTCAATTTAACACACTAACGAGAGGGTAGACTTTCGTATATTCTAATAAAATCTTCCAACATTTCACGTTTGGCCTTCTTCACATCAGAATATTATAGGAGAAAAATTCCTCCGACACTGGGACTTGAACCCAGGACCTTTGGCTATTCGCGCCAATGCTCTACCAACTGAGCTAAGCCGGAGTTCAATTCACAGCGCCAGACGGAACCTCTCTCCTATGACTGATTGCCCTAATGGTCTACCTCACAGGCAGACAAGTTATGTCATATGCAGTACTGTGAGGCACACTAATTAGAGATTTTTGTGACCGGGCTCCCACTGTTATTGAATAGTTAACATTCAAGATAGATATATGAGCTTTCATGAACCACAGATTATTGTCTCTGTTGGACATTACATGAAAGCTCATATATCTATCTTCTTCACATTGTTAGCCATGTTAACAGTTGAAGAATATCATCACTACTAGGGTTCACTTCTACAATCCTGTACTATTTAATACTTGTCTGATACGGGGGTAGAACTTATGTATCAAATATGTTTGCACAAACATGAATAAGCTATATTTTAAAACCTTACAGTTTTGTACAGTGTGTTTGCACAAGCATGTACACAAACATGAATAAGGTATATTTTAAAACCTTACAGTTTTGTACAGTATGTTTGCACAAGCATGTACCTTCAAAGACTCATAACTGAGAGTTATCCCGAGAACTTTGCAGACAGTTTGAGATGTCTTTGCTAGGAACAACCACTTTGTATCCGTAGTTTCATTTTAAGGTTGAACGTCTGAAATCATTTTGAAAATAATTAACAGCGAGTGTTTCTTTGTGCAATAATAGATCAATCATTAAAAGTATGATCAAACGAACATTTTATCAACTTCTCAATAAACAGTTTAAAGTTTTTCCCGATCCCACTCCTGATACAGGGTACATGTCAGAGAAACATATTAATGAACTTCATTTTGCAATCAAAATTAGATGTATTAATATTTTAAAATTAAAATGCATAGTCGTCTAGCTCTGTCGCTGTGGTAAAACAATTAAAAACATTTGTACAGACCTTCTTGCTTGTGCAAACATTCTGTACAAACCTTCATGCTTGTGCAAGCATTAAGAACCTGTCTTATACATGCTTGTGCAACCGCACTCATGCTTGTGCAACCGCACTCATGCTTGTGCAACCGCACTCATGCTTGTGCAAGCATTCTGTACGAATTCTCATGCTTGCACAAGCATATTGCACAGATATACTGTACAAACCTTCAAAACCTTCATGCGTGTGCAAGCAATTAGTACCTGTCTTATATATGTTTGTGCAAGCATTTAGTACCTGTCTTATATATGCTTGTGCAAGCATACTCGTGCTTGTGCAAGCATTTAGTACAAATTTTCATGCTTGTGCAAGCATTTAGTACCTGTCTTATACATACTTGTGCAAGAGTACTCATGCTTGTGCAAGCATTCTGTACAAATTTTCATGCTTTCGCAAACATATTGTACAGACATACTGTACAAACCTTCAAACCCTCATGTTTGTGCAAGCATTTAATACCTAATGATTGTGCATGAATACTCATGCTTCCCAGTAATTTTGTTAAAGTGAATAAAATTCTAAAAACATGAGATGTATTTTGTATTTCACAGCCCTTCGTTTTCCTCATCCTAGGAATTTGGAATAGGTTAGGTTAGGGAAAACTGAACTTTGTCAAACATATATAGCTAAACTTACGATTTTTGAGAAAATCCAGTTATTAAATAACTTAAAAGAGAATACAGTTTTTAACACTTTGGTTTTATTGGATATTTACAAAATGAATTTCACTCATAATCTTCACCGTTGAGAGTGCCTCCAACTTCTGAAACATAGAAAAATAAAACATGCATATGAATTTAGCTTATGATGGTTAAGAATATGGAATGGTTCATGTTAATAATACATAAAGTACCTTTCTAGAGAAGTCGATGGGCGTAGGGTGACTCCAACTTTATGGCCGTCGTGCTGTGTAGAGCTGTGAACGATAGTCACTTTTAGTCTGTTATACATATTGAGTCTAAAATCACAAGACGTTTGCCAACACTTTGGTCTAGAACGCATGATGTAATGTTTATCATCGTCGTAATGTTCTACGTGAAACAGCGATTCCTTGTTACACAAAGTTGAAAACGTGATAGTAGTAACCGTGTGAATTCGGCTCCCTACCGTAGTAATTCAATGAATGTTTCTCGTTCATCTGTTGAATCTGATCTTCACTCAACTTTCCAAACCTTCGGGGTAGAAAAAACGCTGCAGCCAATCATTAAATCTAGAACGATTCTTCTTCCATACCATGTATACATGGAACGAGCTTCCTTTATAGGATACGCAAGTCCAATTTGCAACTCGCTCAACGGCTTATTACATTTCACATAGGGAATGTACACAACTGAATAACGCTCTAGAATGGGTACTATAAGCGTCTTCTTATTCTAGTTTTCCTCCGATTAGAACTGTGTATTTGGTAAATCCGTTCGTGACGCCTGTATGGTGAAGGTCTGCAGCGTGTCCTGCGTAGTAATATCCATTGTAGCAACACCAACTGGAGTAGATTTAGGTGCACTTTTACGACCACGCTTCAATGTTGACATCTTAACAGCAGAACAATCACTAAAACTATGCACATACACATCGTAGGTATTACACACTATCCATCTGCCTCCACCGTTCTTAACCAATCACATCACTTTCGCTGCATACAATCGTGTTCATCAGGAACGCAAGTAAAATTCGGATTTCACCTGTACCACAAACATCCCAGCCCAGGTCGATGTGGACCTCATCTTTAGTTTTATTTATAAACTTGCAGTAGGGGGCCCATCTTTTATGCTCATTTGCTGGATCGTCCGTTTCTTCCCAATGTCCTATTTGTGTATGACAGTACACGCACTCGGCTACATCCTTGTATCCCGTATAGTAGAATTCAGCTTCGCTCATTTTGTACAAGTCCATAAACGGTAATGGCCAGTCTTTAAATGTTTTACGTCGATCAGGTTGTTTAGACATATCAATCTTCGTACCATTATGTCGCATAAAATATAGAGCCATCCTGCGCATTATGCTTCTCACTCAAGTATGGTAAAAACGTTATGATTATAACTTATTATACTGTATGATATTGAAACAGGTTCGAACCTGCCCTGCACGTGTGTGACCTTTAAACAATTTTGAACAAGTCTGTAGTGATGCAATATCCTGTGATGTTATAAAGAAGGAATTTGCTGATGGAACACCCACGAATCTTGTGGAACTCTTTAAGACATCTCTAGACACAGAAGCTCTACACGTCTTCCAAAACAAAAGTGCTGAAGGAAAGGATGCCAGAGATGTCTTTTCTGACGTGCACACCGTGAGTCATAACATCATTATTTGTTTTGAAAAGTCAGAAGCAGGTCACACGTAAGTTAAAACATTTGCAATCTTGTTTTCAGAAAAAAACGAGATGAACGAGAACTCGAGACAGCAATATTCGTAACGATATTCTAGGAGAAAAGATAATCTATGATATCAAATGCTTTCGGAAATGCGAGCAAGACTCTATGTACAAAAGTAAGTATATTATGTAAGACAAGAAGAAATTATGTTCAATTGCTTTTGAGAATATATTTTCTAAAGTGTACTTTTCTTTTATTGTTTTCAGAGCAAATCTTCGAGAGTCGAGAAAAAAAGAACAAAAGATGCTCTGGTTCTTCAAAGACTGTGGAGGGTGCATTGAAATATCAAATTGCTGCTCCATCTGTACTGGCGCGTAGAACAATTTTCCCGAACAACCTCTAAGACATTTATATTAGTTTTGGGGTTCTATCCCTTTCTGAAATACAACAGGTGTGCAGAAATAGGAAACGTTCGTGGTGATTGTGTTATCTTATCCCTATACTTTCTATCATCGTTTTTGCTTCACTTACGAAAACTGTATGTGTGTGTGTGTGTGTGTGTGTGTGTGTGAAAATATGTGTTATTCAAAACCTTACCTATTCAAAGAAGAAAACTTTATGTTACAGACAACTAAGAAGTTAAAAAGCGTGTTATATACAGTATGAAATGGCTCGCATAGTTTTTAGAAATCATGATAATGATTATTTGATGGTGAACTCTAGTGCTTTTACAAACATTATGGCTAAATATGCTTTCATGTAGACTGAAATAGTTAAATATATCAATAAGGAAAATATTCCTACATCATGGGAAAATCTGTACTTGTATGACATGGTTTCTGATTAATTAAATAAATAATAAAAGAAACCTCATGTTATGATAATTGTTTATGTACAGTGTTGTTTCATTATTGAGCATGCCAATCTTACTGAGTTCATGGTCAAAGTAACATTGTGAAGCTCGAAAAATAAACCTCTCCCTATTCCATAAAGTCATACACCGTATTTTGTTTAAAATTAACGAATCTTTGGATCATATAACAACAAGATTGAAATACTGCGTAATTAGATTAATAAACAAGTTCGTACTCACACGAGAAAATGTTCCGGCATCTAATTCTAAATATATTGAAAACGTAGGAACATCGCATAACAAAAATATGATATAACAAGGTCAGCGTCCTAGGAAATCCTGTTTCTGCATCTAATTCTAAATATTTTTAAACTGTAGGAACATGTCATAAAAGGTTTGAAAATATTCCGTAATTAGATTAGTAAACAAGGTCATCGTCCTAGGAAATCCGGTTCAGACATCTAAATCTAAAGATATTTATATCTTCGAGAACGTTCGTGATAAGAAAGTTGTGTAAGTTAGAAGAGAGGGGAAACCGTTACTTAATATCGCTATAATAGGCATGCCATTTCTGTTCCTCATTAAACACTGTTTCATCGTCTGTATCTCTATCATCGTATTTGTTTTTTCCTACATCTAACTAGGTAAGTGTTGTCAAGTTTGTTTAAAAATAAAATAACTTAATGTTCGTTTGGCAATTTTCTATTAGATAGATTGTTTTACTACGACGTTTTACGGTAGGTGATCAATTAATTCGTTCACTTTTCCCAAAAGCATCTAAATAGAGGTTATTGTTGACATGATAATTAACGAAAAATATACTGCTACATATTAAGGATTTTTTTCTTATTTTAAAGATGGCTTCCATTATCGTGGAATTCAATAACGCTTCTTACAGGGCAAGGTGTGTTTCCATCTCTCAACTGGTACAAGGTGCTACATACAATGTTCTGTCGGCAGTATTAAAACAAACCAAATACGGAGAGTCAGTGTTGTTATAAATACAAACGAAAACCAGTGATGAAGTTCTATCTATATTCCTACCGAAAAAGTACACCACATAATTGGAATTGCCAACATTGAATCTGTAAATAGTGGAGCATGTAAAGTAGGAATAATTTATAGGTGACCGAGTTGCAGACATACAAGGTTTTGTCGAACAAACAACAGGTCTACTTTTTGTAAAATAATTTGTTTCTTGTGATTTGAAAGTTGAAAACAGTGTACATCTATTATTGAACAGTCCTGAAGGCAGTGTTGTAAATGAGATGACAAAACATTATTTAGAACATGTTCATCATGGATTAAAATACGATCGTGGATTTGTAGACTATGTTCCTATTGAACACTATTTTTAAAAAACTTTTCAACAATTACGATCAAGTGTTTGTGAAAGGATTTCAGAACAAACAATTTCTACAAACCATTATTCCGTCTGTTGAGTTCTACGATCTATTTGATTTCAATTGTCCAAATTTAAATATTCTACCTAAATGTATTACTGTGTGTAAATTTCATAATTTTCCGGAAGCAAAATGTGCACATCGAATTGTTATAAGTTTAAAATCTTGGATCATAGACAATATTCATTATGGGTTTTTAAACACAACTGTAGTTAAACAAGTTAAATAAAAACAATGTTAGTTTGATGAAACATACCTTTCATACTGTTGATTTTCTGGAAGAAGAAGTTGAATCACTATCACTTTCAAACACCCTTAGAGATACAGACACTTATGAATTATTGAGAGTCTATGAGAACAATTCCCTAAAACGCTTCTCTTCATACCATGAGGAACATGTCATATTGTTTACAGAATTACAAATAGTGTCACGGATGTGTGTATTTTCATTCACTTCCTTGTGATAAATTTCCATTCTACCATCTTGTTTGTAAATCCGGTATGTTCTATAATAAGTTTAACATGTAGGTCAATAATACAGACATACACACATCAGTCATTCAATTTTTAAATGTTATGTTTATACATCCCGGATGCTAGCGGTAGATTGTTATCGTGAATAGAATACGTCAGATATAAATGTAAGATAACCTTTAAATCTTTGTACTATAATGTGTCTTGTGAAAATTAATTATTATAGCGGTAGATTCTTATCGATAATAGAATACGCCTGATATAAATGTAAGATAATCTTCACATCCTTGTACTGTAATGTGTCTTGTGAAAATAAATTATTATTCTGGTCTAATGTACAATAATATGTTAGTTTATTTCAACCATGATTATCTCCTGTTCAAAGGGCTGTGTGAAGCATTTAGGTCTATTGTGCCTAGTATTTTTAAAGCCCTTTTATACTGAAATCTAATTTAAGGACAATATTTTTGTTCTGTTAAACATTATAAGTTGTTATGAATGAGAATTATACATCTGATTACTTTTACACAAATAGGCCTATTGTGTCGACTTGACGCAGAAATCATATTATCAGACCAATAGGTCATCTGTGTCAAGTTGTAATATAAATAATATTTTAACAAATACTAACACATAATATGCCCTTATGCATGGCAATTAGATCTATGTATTAGTTTTACAAAATGAGGCTTTTGTGTTGACTGTTCCCATCTTTCCATTATTCAGAGTCATACTACCTCTAAGCGTCGTCGAGTTTAAAATACACAAATTCATAAATTTCATATCTCCAACCCTATCCGCGTTTTGAGGCCTCCAATCACTCATGACGCCATCACACATGACGTCATCTTGTGTCTTTCTCGAATTTCCACCAGTTTTAAAAATACAAAATTCATATCTCCCGCCTCATCCCCCATTTTGAGACATGCAATCACGCAAAACGCCATCGAGCATGACGCCATCTTGTGTCTTTCTCGAATTTCCGCCAATTTAAAAATATATAAATTTCATATCTCCCGCCCAAGACGCCATGAGAACTGCCATCACGCATTGCTGCAATCTTGTGTTTTTTTCGTATTTCCGCCAGTTTTGAAAATACAAATTTCATATCTCCCGCCCCATCCGCCATTTTGAGGACGCCATCTTGTGTCTTTCTCGAATTTCCGCCAATTTCGAACAATACAAATTTCATATCTCCCACCCAAGACGCCATTATGAGACCTGCTATCACGCATGACACAATCTATTGTCTTTCTCGGATTTCCGTTTTTTAAAATACAAAATTCATATCTCCCGCCCAAGACGCCATGATGAGACCTGCCATCACGCATTGCCGCCATCTTGTGTCTTTCTCGAATTTCCGCCAATTTCGAAAAATACAAATTTCATATCTCCCGCCCATCCACGTCCGACAACGTCCCAGGTCAAAGGGCCTAAATAAAAAGGCGTCTGGATGAATAGGGAACTGCTTAGTGTAAAAGAGTACAGCTACATTGTTCGAAACGACTCCCATGACATAACAGGGCGTCCCGATCCAAAGGGTCTATCTACAAAACCTATCCCATGATGTAACCATCATCAGGAACGTGATCACAAGGGCCTATTTGCTCGAATCGACTCCCATAACGTCTAACAACGTCCCGGATCAAAGGGCCTAAATAAAAAGGCATCTGGATGAATCGGTAATAGCTTAGTATAAAAGGGCACAGCTACATTATTCGAATCGACTACTATGAAGTCACAGGGCGTCCCGATCAAAAGGGCCTATCTACTAAAACCTATTTCCCGCCATTTTGAGGTTTCCGCCATTTTCAGTCTTCCGTCATTTTGAGTCTTCCACCATTGTGAGTCTTCCGCCATTTTCAGGCTTCCGCCATTTTGAGGCTTCCGCCATTTTTATTCTTCCGTCATTTTGAGTCTTCCGCCATTTTGAGTCGTCCGACATTTTGAGTCTTCCACCATTTTAGATGACGTCATCACTTCCCCCTCCATGACTTCATTACCCCCACCCCTATGACGGCATCACCCTCACCCCTTTCCTTCATGACGTCATCACCCCCACCCCATTTCCTTCCACAGGATAAGCGACGTGTATAACTACTAATCCACTTTATTAATGAAAGAGCAAACTTAACACTAAGATAAATCAATCATAGAATCATAAATAAAAATAATACTTTTTTGTAAGAAAGGTCAGAAAACACAGCCGAACAAAATACAAATGACATAAAAATAAGCTATAATTGGAAAATGAAAACAATTGAAACTGGATAAGGGTTTAGGAACATACTTTTCAATGGGAGAAATGGCAACAAGCACTGCGTTAACACATAAATTAATTTAAAGTAAGTTCTTTTGCTGTAAATTTCATGGAGGCAAAGGACCAACCAACCTAACAGTTGAATAATTTTTATTCTTTGGAGCTCATTGGTAGTTGGTAGGAACTCGATTCATTGCGGTTCCCTTGGGCGAATTGACTACATTTTTTGGCCAGAGCCGCTACTTATGTAAAGAAGTTCCTGAATTTTCTTACTGTACTGAGTTTACCAAAATGTTCTTGCCTCAGAATTTGAGGAAGTGCCGGAGATCGAGCAGGGCCTCCATTTCTAGTCAGCAACACCAACTCAGTAGCGAGGCAGAGTATGTTCTCGTATATAATCATTATTATTTAACATTTCAATTACCTAGTGTACTGTTACTTTATTCAATGAATACAACATAATATAATTACATGAAATTAGAAAAAAAGTGTTGTGAAGTGAAGTTTTGAGTTATATAATGTTGCACAACGGAATTGTCTACCGAATAAAGAATCCGTTACATCTGCTGAAGAGAACAAATCTGATAAGTGTTGTCGTGACACCTAAAACTGTGAATCCTGAAAGGAAATGACTTTCCTGTATCAAGTTAATTGCTCATCTCATGAACAAAAGAGACAATTGTGTGGGGAGGGTGTATGGAGAAACATAATGAAATCCTTTCCAAATCATATACAAGTCGTAATCATTATGACATTCCGTTTCAAACCAGCGAAGGAAATTAAAATTAATAGTGACGAATCTTAAATTAAAAGTGATTACTGATTACATTTCTGACTATACCAATATTAGTACATGTTGTTCCTTCGTATCTAAGAACGTTCTTATTATTTTGAATGGTGTCGCACTCAGCTCCTGGGATACTTTATTTAAGGAGACCAGGACCTCGGAAAATACTGATTTTTTCATTATGCTCTCTTACGTTTCCTCCTTGTAACAGTGTACGAAACTGTACCACTACTGCAATGCTTTAAAATGTTTTCTGGTAAGAGTACATGGCCGTGGTCATTCTACTCTTTACGTGCAACATTTGGCAAACTCAGGTTAGGTGATTATATCGAAGATATTGCAACGGAATCAATGAAAAATGCATAAGATGACATTGCTGCTGAACCTCTGCAGGGGAACTATAATTCTTTGAGTATAATGCAGCTGGTGTACTAAGATCTTCGATGGTCATTACCTTAAGTTTTTTTTTTCTTCTGAACAATATGAAGCGTTTCTCACCTTATATTAACCAGAATTAATTTAAGTATTCAAAAAATATTCCGTACGTCTATATTATTTTATGCAGCGAAATATTATGAAATGTGTATTTTTTAGGAAATTATGAAGTGTGTATTTTTTAGGAAATTATAAAATGTGTATTTTTTTAGGAGTCAATTCTAAAATGCTGAAAAATGGTATTAAAATGTACAGAGTAATTATTGCAGTATTTAAAAAGATACCGTGTTAAATTAATTTAAACGTACTAGGAATAAGCTGGGTTTCGCTCCTGTATTGGCAATAGTTTCTGAGAAAACATAAGCTTACATTAAAATCCATTAATTTAGTGTGAATCTTAGATTTGCATCAGTGTTACTAGCCTTTTTTATTTATTAAGTGCAAGAATAGTACTTTATGAGATTGTGTGGTGGACGGGAAAATTTCTGTCTCTCTGTCCGTCTCTCCGTCCGTGTGTCTGTACACACGATCATTCAAATACGCTTTATCGGATTTTCATGAAACTTGGCATATGCATTTATATCGTCAATGTAAAGGAGCCAAATGAATTTGGATCAAATCGGTTGACCGGTACCGAAATAACGACTAATTAACGGTCACATTTATTATAATATAATCTTCGTTCTCCGAAGATCCGAAGCATTTTGATTGGCTCGCGGACAGTCAATCAGCGGCCGGGCTCACGTAACTAACGTAAACAAGAAAAGTTCAGAAGTATTACGAGGAGAAATGACATACGAAATTACTTTTTAATGAGCATGCTTTCATTTCCAGAAGTTCTATCCAGCTGGTAATTTACATAAATCTTATTCTTTGCCCATTTGACAGCATACAAACACAATATTAATTTTATGTGTGTAAAATGCTACGACAATAATGCTTGGCCCACAGTAACCTAAACATAAAGTATCACATTTTCGATCTTTTATCTAGGCGTTGAATAATTAAACGTAGCTGTTGTTGATATAATATTGTGCATTCTATCGAAATGTAGGCTACCAATATCTACATTATATTTTAATGTGAGTATTTTTCTTAAGCGCCCCTGTACAATCAATATACCTAATGTAATTCCTGACTGGTTGATTTCAGATTGACTTTAATTCATACATAACATATACGACTACTTTAAACATGTCAGCGAATTGTAGGCCTATACTTACGTAATTTTATTTAACATTATTGCCAGTGCATTTTGTGAAAAGGTGACATATTTTAAGAATTTCTTATATCACTGTATACGAGTATGAATTAAGGTTAAGATCAAACATTAGTCCTTGTTCTTCCGAAAGCCTTGCTTAATGAAACGATCGAAATGTACCACAATTTAGAAATAAATTGAATATACATTTTCTTTCTTTCTTTATCTTAGTTTTACCTCTCCCTTTTAGGATTTAAAAGATCCAAGCCGCGCGGGCCTTACAGGGCCGCGACCTGTCGGGAGAGGGATTATCTTTGGATCACATACATACTTTTTTGACCAGACAAGGACATGGAGGGCCTCTCCGGATGAGTGATTAGCCCAATGCCGGGGCCACCTCCGAGACAACACGAACACATAGTACGAGACACACCATTCACGCACACACTCAAACATGGCAAGGATGGGATGAAGAAGATATTGACGGCCAGATGATATCTGGGGACCACAAGAGCCTAAAGTTACCCGACATTTGTCTCACAGGTGAGGAATAACCCCAGAAAAAAACCCACCTAGGTAACTTGTCCCGACCAGGACTAGAACCCGGACCCGCTGCCTGAGAGGAGCGAAAGCATCCCTTACGCCACAGCGGGGGAAGAATATACATTTTATTAGTAATTTATTTTATTTTAGTTTAGTTTATCAAACTTGTAATTAAATCCTTGTAATTTTATTGTCTGTAGCATTTTTAGTTTTATTTTATAATTTATCAATTCTTGTATTGTTTGTAGTATGTATTATTTACGATATGTATAGTTTTACTTGTGCAGTGGAAGAAAAGGCCTTATGGCCTTAATTTCGCCAGTATAAATAAAAATATTAATAATAAAAAATAATAATCTTCTAGAGCTTACCTTGGAGATCTATTACAAATCAACTTCCGGCATGGATGTAAACTCTTTTAGAGATGCCTCTGGTAACATTCATGTGAGTTTGGATGTGACTGATCGGTGCTCATCAAGACAAGAGGACTGTTCTGAAATGGAAACTGTAAAATAATATTGATAGTGAATTCAACAAGAAGAGTGAGTCAGCTCCTACTAAAAGAGGCCTTCATGAGTTTGTCAACAATCAGTATATTGATAAACAAATCGGCGAAATCCAAAACCAGGTCGCTCCTTAAGCTCCGCCCACTCGATATTCACATTTGCACAGACTGTGTGATATATTTTGTTTCTGAGTGAAGCAGGGTGACCATCTGTCCTTGTATATCATCGAAAGTGCTTTGTACCTACTGACCTTGTATACTCTCGCAAGTGCCTTGTACCCACCTCATTATATCTCCCGCGAGGTTTGTCAGCCAGTCACCGGTATGACGTCACACCTCCAACGTCCAATCACGAGTTTCTTCATATTATCAGTTTTATAAATTCACATATGCCAACAATTCAACAATTCGTGATCACTCTTCCAAAATGGCAGTACGTAAATCTGTTTCCATGCGTCAGTTAACTATAATGAATTGTAATGCCAATGGTTTTCGTATGAAACGGACTTCTTTAATCGCTTTTTTATGAGTCCCTAGCATTGACATTGCATGGATCACAGAAACACACTTTTTATCAAATGAATCTTTTAACACCCCTGGTTATAAAATATATCGGAAGGACAGAACTGCTGACATAGCCTCTGGTGGAGTAGCTGTAGTAATAAAGCGTAACATTAATCATCATGCATTACTTTTACCAGACGTATAGGCTTATGAACTTGAAACAGTTGGCATTAAAATTTATTGCCATGATAGTGATGATTTTGTTTTTCATTGGTTCAACTCTTCTATTGGGCGACCTTAACTGCAAACATGTAGCCTATCGTGGGGTTGCATAATTACAAATCCCAGTGGCACTCGTCTTTTAGACTGCATCAATGCCATGGTCTATACATGTTAGCTCCGAGTGAACCAAGATACTATTATTATAATCCAGCTGTGATGCCTGATATTCTCGACATTGGAATTCATAATAATATGCAATTTCCAACGTACGTCTCATCCTTAACAGTACTTGACTCGGATCATTGCCCAGTTCTAATTAGCCTACATTTCAATTAAATCCAAACATAACACGCCAGAATCCACGTCTCATAGATGCTTATGTGAACTGGGAAAACTTTCAGTCATCACTGGATTCAGCATTATCTTCAGCTTACAATCTAGAAAAAGCAACAGATATTATGAATGCCGTTCAAGATTTTACAAATACTATTTTATCTTCCTTCAAAAAGGCAAAATGTGTCTCTAATAGGCCAACATTCAGTTTCTATCTGCCTAATTACATACTTGAATTAATTCAGGAAAAATATAGAATTCGTAGATAACGGCAGCATGAAAGGCAGCCATGGCAGAAAATGAAACTTAACACCAGCACCAATATGGGGTGCAGCTAGCAAGACTCATAATCACCGATTACAAGTTGTGCAAAATAAAGTTCTTCGCAAAGCCACAAATGCGTCTTGGTACATAAGAAATAATCAACTACATAATGAACTTGGAATTCTCCCGATTACAAGAATGCATTCGAACCCTATCAAGATCATTTTACAGCAAACTGCTAGATGTTCTTGGAACATCTGTTTATAAAATTTGAAGAAGATCATTGAACAGAACAAGACTGAAAAGAAAACTTTCTCAAAATGTGTTACTCAGTGATTCGGAAGAAAATTATAATACTGTGTAAATTATTCTCTTAACTTTTAATATGAGAAAACTGTATGTGCTGTAATTCAGCTTTTGTTATGATTTATGGATTGTATTTTAAGCTAGAGGAGCTGATTTAGGGTACCTCAACAAGTTATTATTATTGTAATATTCCACAGTTTAACACTGGCCTTTATAGTAGTTTTGCTGATCGGTCAAAAATATATTTCATAGAAAAAAAGCATCCCGATTGTTTCAATATATCGCATGGAATTATCGATTGTTTCGATTCTGTGAGCTCAGCCTGGACGATTCGTTTATTTATAATGTTAAGGCCCGCAGACATTTGAAATCTTCAACATAGACGGAAGTGGGATAATAAATATAGGCCTAAATGGACAAACATTGATCGATTTGGACGGAATTCACTATCCAGGGGTTTTATGGGCCAGGGAATTTGAATCTGATGTTTTTTCTTCCAAAGCGGCGCTTTGTAATCATGAAATGCACTCCAAAGCCGGTTTTTTAGCGGTTTCTTTAAAATTATTAATCGTTTAGTTTGTGAATGATTCGTGTCTTGCAAGCTGCACGCAAAAGTATTCCCAGGACACTACCAGGAAAAAAAGGCTATCTCCTGGTGGAGCGATGACCTCCACCGACTGAGGCGGGAAACAAATAGAAATAGGCATGGTTTCAAAAAGCGAACACAATCTGCGAACGGCCAATATGCAATATGCTGAATATATGCAATCCCGAAGAGAATATTCGCCTGTACAACGACAAAATCGAAAGCTGGCGAAATTTTGGTAGCCACTGTCGAAACAAAATATGTCCTCGCCATTTTCATAGACATGGAAGGTGCATTCGACAATGTCTGGTGGACGCACACTCTGGAGAGACTCCGTCAAATTAACTGTCCAAGAAAAGCATATATGAGGTACTGGATGATTACTTTCGGGCCAGACAAATCACGATACGGGACAACCTCCATTCATACACAAAGGCCGCGACCAAAGGGTGTCCCCAAGGCTCAATATTGGGCCCCAAGGTCTGGAACCTGGTGTTTGATGAAGCCCTCAGACAACTTGAACAAAGAAATGACGCCTAAGTCATCACTTGTTTGAGCAGTGATTCTATATAGGGCTATTTGAACAGCAGGGAGAGGCTGTCCCATAAAAAGGACTGATTGAGGCGCTACCGACACCTGATTGGTCGGATCTGAGCAATCTGAATTTGTATATATTCTACACCAGGACGACGACTCGGCAATTTTGTAAATCTTGTAAAATATCATCAGACAAAATATTCCATAGTCCTGGACTAGACTGAACCTTGAGGGCATCCTCGAGATACAGTAGTAATAAGAGATTCATCGCAGTCATATGGATTTTCAGATTACACAGGTCAACAAAATTAAAAAGGTTTTTTGTTTCCGAAATTAAATGTATCAAATCTTATGTAATTTGGCCTCCTAAATTCGAAAATGGCAGTAATTCTTTATTTTTCTCGTTTAGAAGATATCGGCTATATAGCCTTCATTGTTGTTCATGCAAGAAAATATACGTAGTCTTTAATCTCATATCTCATATAACGTGGTCTTTTGGCATCTCTTACTACAGACCAGCAGTAGTCAGCAATCATAGACGTGTTCCATTTCCCCTGATAACATCGTTCTAGAGTAGCTATGTCTTGGTGGAAACGTCCACCATGCTCGTCGCTTACTGCTCCAAGATTATCATGGAAGAAGTCCAGGTGAGAGTGAAGGAAATGCATCTTGCGAGACATGTTGCACCCCATTCTATTATAAGCCATCAACATATTGTCCACTAATGTTCTGTAATTAGACGCCCTTTTGTTGCCAATTAAATTAAGTACAACTCTAGTGAACGCTACCCATGCAGTTTTCTCATTGCCTATTAGAAGTCCATGAAAACGTTCATCAGCCATTAGTTTTCTTATTTTGGGATCTATGAATATTCGCTCTCTGGTTTTAGATTCACTTAATCGTGGAAATTTATGAAAGAGATACCTAAATGCTTCTCCGTTCTGATTCATACCCTTTACAAAGTTTTTCATTAAATCATAATTTAATGTGCAACGCAGGTACTGTACGGAGCTCAACAGAAGACGAGCGGGGTATGAGGAGAGGGGAATATTGTCGCTGTGATTCCCCGTTGCACGTGCGGGCCATGCATTGAAGTGTACTAATCATTCACAAAGCTTTGTACTCTTGCACATTCATGTGTTGCGGTTAAGTGCTTCATTTTCATTTCAGTGTTTATAAAGATTGTGTTTTATTCATCAACGTAACTAAGTTAATGGTAATAATTATTAGTAGGCCGTAGTCAATTTCGTTTACAGTATATCACAATGGAACCACAGAGGAAAAAAGGAAAAACAATACATAGCGAGGCCCGGGAAACTATTAGAAGGGTTATACTTGCTTGTGATGAGGAATCACGACAAGGAAAACTTAGCCACGCAGTGAAACAAGCAAATTTGCGAATATCACATTACACTGGTATTTCAGTCAGCTCAATAACAAGAATTCGTAGAGAAGGTGCTGATGCCGGTGAGACTTCCCTTTCTACTCCAGGTAAGCACAGAAAACGCCAAGAGGAAAGAAATGTTCATTTGGACGATTTTGATAAAAGGGTAATTAGAGATACCATAAGCGAATTTTATTTATTAAAAAAACAGGTGCCTACATGTCCAAAACACTTTCCTGTATTGAAAGAAAAAATAAACTTTTCATGGGGGGTACATTATTTGAGAAGGGTTTTGAAAGACATGGGTTATAAATGGAAAAAATGTCAGAATGCGAGGAAAATATTAATTGAACGCCCACATATTATTGATTGGCGTTGTATGTATCTGAGGGCAATACGGCGATTCCGGGAGCAACATCGCCGTATAATATATATTGATGAAACCTGGATAGATAACAATTTGACGGTCCATAAATGTTGGCAGAGTGATAGTCAATCAGGAGTACTGACAAAGTCAAGTTCAACGAATCGCCTCGTAGTCGTTCATGCTGGTTCAGAAAGTGGTTTCGTGGAAAATTCATAACTAATTTTCCAGGCTGGTAGAGCTACAGGAGATTACCACGGCCAGATGAATTCAACAAATTTTGAACGCTGGGTTACCACTCAGCTCCTGCCTAATCTACCAGAAAGAAGTGTTGTTGTTATGGATAATGCTCCATACCACAGCATTCAAGAAAACAAACCACCAACAAGAAATTCTGTAAGAGCAGAAATGATTTCGTGGCTGGAGAAAAACAACGTCCCTTTCGCCGTAGAAGTGAGGAAAACTGAACTTTTTATGTTAATAGAAAGAAACAAATGCCCAGAAAAAACTTTTCGTATAGACCAAATTTTGAAATTTCATGGCCATGATGTTCTCCGATTGCCTCCATATATGTGCGACCTTAGTCCAATTGAACTTGCATGGGCAAAAGTAAAACGCCTGGTACGTGAAGAAAACGTTGCTGGAGAAATGTCAATGGCAGTACTGAGGGACATGACAACAAATGCATTTTCGTCAGTTACTGAGAGTGATTGGTTAGGGTACTGCAATCATGTGCGGAAGCTGGAGACTGAATACTGGGAAAGGGATGGATTGTTGGAAAACACCATAGATCAGTTCGTAATTGCTTTGGGGGGTGCCGAAAGTGATAGTAGTGACTCGAGTGACTCACAATCATCTGAAGAAAGTGACGACACCGAGCTTGCCCGTCCTCTGTCGTCCAGCGAATAAGGAAGTTCAACTTGCATCATATCACGTGAGTTAAAATTAATTTTTTATATACTATAATTATAAGCAGCCTTTATTGTTGCTAAAATTCGTTACATAATATTAGTTTTCATAGAGTACTATTCATTGTTCGCATCTATTATAAAATCGAGATTCATACACTAATATTAATTTTATTAATTCCTTTTATAAATTTGTAAGTTACAAAAAACAGCGTATGAATCTCGTGCACTTCAAACTCGTTATACAGTGTTATGCAATTATTATATTCGTCAGGGGTGCCCACAGGGGGGGTTAAGACGCAGACTGCGTCATTGAAATTTCTGGGGGGGGGGCAAAATATTATCAATTATGAATTTTCTGGGGGGTGAAAATTGTTGCAAAATTAGAGTTTTATATGTTAAAAATAAAAACAGCCAAGTTCTAGAACTTCAAAAGGTCTCTTCTAATTCTTTATAAAGATGAAGAATTTCGACAGCCATGGGCGCCCATACCCGGGGGCGGGGGGGGGGCGAAGGAAAAAATGTATATTAATAATTATTATAGTCAGACGTTTTTCTTTTAAGACAATTATTTGAATTGCAGAAGTTTTACCAAAACGACAACATGGAAGCAGAATCCACAGTGCATTAGGAAAGGGGGGTTCAGGGGGTTTGGACCCCCCAAAAGTCAAAACCTAAAAAACCTGTATTAAAAAAAATATATTTAATTAAACAAGATTTGTTGGTGTGTCAAATATGATATAGGGTTATTTTCTTTTCATAACATAATGAGTAGGCCTATTATGTCCACTGTTCCATGTGTTATTCAACTTTTCTTATAAATAGTAATAAGTATTATAACTTAGGTAACAATTTCTTGTTTAAGTTGCCATGTCTTAGAGTATAGTAAACAAATTTGCTAACTAGTTTTTCAGTGCTAAAATAGCGTAAAATGTGATTTTCATTAGTTCAACATTTAAAAATTTCCCGGGGGTGGACACCCGACTTAGGTAACATTTTCTTATTTACATTGGCATGTCTTAGAGTATGGCAAACATATTTCCTAACTAGTTTTTTATTGCTAAAATAGCGTAAAATGTGATTTTCATTAATTCAATATTTAAAATGGACTCTCCCGGCACCTCCGACCCTCCCCACAATTATTTTCTGGCTACGTCATTGTTGCACTTATTATATTATTAATATCATGTTACAAAGTGGCCAAAGAAGTTAAAGTGACAAAAAATAAATTAATTTAAAAAAATCCCCCCCCCCTCAGACAGTATCATATGGGCGCCCTTGTCGACAGCCAATTGGGTTGGGGTGAGCAATGAAGTTTGAGGGTGAGGAATGAAGTTTGGGGTGGTGACCAATGAAGTTGGGGGGGGGGTGAGTCATGACTTTGGGGGGTGGGCACCCCTGTATTCGTTACTCGTGTAATAAAGTACAACATTGTAAACTTTTAAAATTACATATTACATATTATACTATTACAATAATTATTTTTTGCAGATTAAGTTATTCTTAAACTGTCGAATTCCTGAATAAAGTAAGGGAAGAAAACCAAATTGAAGTAGTTATAGGATTTGAGAATAACCGGTAACTTACAACTTAATAATTGTAGGCCTAACGGTTAAAAATAGAATTCTTAAACATTAAAACGTTGAACTAGAAACGCGACTAATATTTTCAGGACAGGTAGTATTAAGATGCGATCGCTAAACATGCTGAGACTTTGACCTTACGCAGCAAATTCCTTCCGTTCGCCTTCTCTTGAGCTCCGAGCAGTAATATTATTTTAGTATTGTCAACCAGTGGTCTGCAAACAATGTTTTTAGTACCTGGTTCTAAGTTTTGTTCCATAGTATTTGCCCTTCGCAGTACTATCCCATTCACATAAAAAGCAACAATATTTCGTATAACCCTGTTGAAGACCTAATATGATTGCCACCACTTTCAAATCAGCACATATGCACCACTTGTACCTATCATAATTTAAACAGTTGATGAGTAGTTTAATATTATCATATGTCTCTTTCATATGAACTGCATGCCCGATGGGAATACTGGGTAATTCGTTGCCATTGTGAAGTAAAAAAACTTTAAGGCTGAGTTTTGATGAGTCTAAAAAAAGGCGCCACTCATCTGGAATATGTTCGAAACCCATGGCGATCATCAATCCATCCACATCATTACAAAATACAACATTTTCTTACATAGAAAAAACTGTTGTAGTAAATATTGACGAACTCGAAAGTTGGATATTTTTACATGTTTGTCAAGGTCTCAAGTACTGCTTAAGTCGTGATGCCAGCAACTCAGCCTTATTCTTAGGCAGATCTAGGTGTCTCATAAGGTCATTTAGTTCCGTTTGAGTTACTTTACGTGTTTCAGAACTTAATGTGTCAAGCACAAAATCGGTATGTTGAGATGTTGATGGTCTCTGCGTTGCTTCGTCAGAGGGGGATGATGGTGTGTTGTACTCATTGTCAGAATCAATTGTGTAGGAGGCTGGAGGATTAGGTATAGGTAATTCATGGCTATGAGGCACAGGGCGGATAGCTGAGGGGATATTGTGGTAAGTAAAAACGTGCTTCTTCTTACTATTCAATCCAACTACGGGAGGAACCAGACAGAAGTAGCAATCATCTACATGGTTGCTTTGTTCCCTCCACACCATTGGTATAGCAAACTTCATATATCGCCCGTTTCCATTTAGCCACTCGCGTAGGTTTGAGGAACAAATACGGTAAAAAATATGGGGTGCAAACTATTTGTCCTGAGCACCAACCTTGCAACTAGAATAAATATGATATGCCTTTTTAACAATTGGAGTTAACTATACCTTTTGAGATTTAAAAGTCTCTTCTCCACACATAAAACAAAAGTTATTTGGATTGTTAACACACTTACGCGGCATTCTGTGCCTTTCATGCCAATTGTATTACAGAAAGGATAATATATACGCATATATGTTATTCTATAATTATAATTATAATCACTCACAATAACAATTAAATCACTCCACATTTTAACTATTTCAAAGCGTAATGATACACAGTTTTCTCACTCACAAAGCAAGAATTAAACTGAGCTTTTAAAGGAATGTCAGCTTGAGGGTTGGACTTATCTGCTGAAGCCATAAATTCACCCTTAAATTTCCGGTAAAGGCTGTTTCAAACAAAGTTACTCGGCTAAAACTCCTGTTTTTAGTAAAACAACCTGACCTGTGTATTATAGAAATGAGAAGTAATAGACAATAATGGATGTCATTTTCGTGTTTAGCGACCCCAAATTAGTAATGTATGGTTAATTTTATCTCGAATACATTTTGACTGTTGACTTGTGTTATGGAAATAGTCTTAAAGAAGTCTATACTGATTTTTAGGAACTTTCTTTAGCTTGACTTGATGCAGTATTTTGAGCCACAAGGCGTGATTAAATGAACCGGATAAACCTAAAGAAATAAGAACACCCAGCATTTTGGGCTGTAAAGTTCTTTTTATCTATTGCTGGCCTACCACATGACAGACGGCATCTTCAGTGCCTGTTTGATTTAACATATCAATTTGAGACTCCAGTAAGAGAGACCTAATTATAATAAATACTAAACTTGTTTCCTAAAGGTTTTCTCAGCGTGTTAAATATTTACAGAAGGTTAGTTTATCTTTCCTTATTAATATATGATTCATAGCATGTAACTATTCATTCCGGCATTTGCCTTTGCGATTGGGGAAACCATGGAAAAACCCATGTCAAATTGACCGGTATGAAATTGGGACTTCCAGGATGCGAGTCCAATACTTCGTGCAATCGATAAGCACTCATTTCATTAAAAATGTTTTAGTTATCTACATATAAAATGTAAACATTTTACATTAAATAGGCAAATGGATTATTTCAAGATGCGAGAAATCACTATCCTTAGTCATAAATTCACACTACTATATTTAAAGACTCTATAACGGGTCAGGCAGCCTAATTATTATTCATCACTAGGTATAAGACAATTTAGCACCAGGTATTATAAATTTTAAATTGTGCTAAGTTAAATCTTGAAATGAATAACTAATGTGATCACAATACTCATAAAACCATCCATATGTAATACAAATGACACTGAATTGTCGATTTTCGTCCATTGTTTTACGATATTCTGTCATGGAAGCAATCAGATCTATTTTCTATAACCTCTAAATCCTAGACGGTATCAACACAGTTTTATTACAAGGGGATTGTAAAGTTATTCTTGCCACAGACAGGAATAAATTGAATAATAATGAAGACCATTAAGCAGGCACACGTGATCAAGCTTCGTGTTCTGATATATTGCATTCGTTACGATCGGTATTGCTTTTAGGAGAGGCATAGCCAAGGTATCTAGGTCAACAATTCAGCCATTGCTTTCTATAGTACTAGCTGACCCATCAATGCTTCGCATTGTTAGATTTATGTATACATAGGTTAAGTGAACACAATTTAAAGTCGATTTGATGTACTTCTATAAATAATCAGCCGTCCAGCCAACACGGTGAACGTATTTATATTCCACATACTCCATCATCCGTAGTTTACTCTGATTATGTCTTAAAAAATTTAATCATTCTGTTTCAATTTTGGCAAACATACAGTAAATAGCGGGCTCCGGTTCGAATATTGGTCGAGACAAGTTACCTAGGTAGGGTTTTTTCCGGGAATTTTCCTCACGTGAGACAATTGTATGGTAACTTTAGGGTCTGGTAACTTTTGGCCTAGTGGTCCCCGGGTATCATCTGTTAGCCATTATCACCCTCATCCCATCCTCGCCTTATTCAGAGTGAGTGTGTGAATTATGTATCTCGTCCTATGTGTTTAAAGTGTTGTATCGGAAGTGGCCCCGGCATTGGACTGATCACTAATCCGGGGAGACCCTCCATGTTCTTGTCTGGTGGAGAAAGCATCCATAGATCCATAGATAATCCCTCTGCCGACAGGTCGTGGCGCTGTAAGGCCCGGGCAACGTGGGTCCCTTAAATGACCCCAAAAGGGAGAGGTAAAAACTAAGGTAAAGATAGAGATGATGTGGTAAATAGAAATTAATCAGGAAATTATATCTATTGATATTGTATGAACTATCTTTCACAATACAGTCCTAGGCTAACTTTAAGAAAAGAGTTCGACTCTTAAGAAAAGAACCCAGGACCTTCTAAATTTGCTTTGTGTCACAAAATGGTTGATAATCATTTATAGGAATTCTTTTGATAGCCTTTCTCATAATTTTACATCTATTAGGCCTTCATGAAATCACAGTGTCATGCCAAGCGACCAGTGTAGTTAAAAAAAAAGAAAAATGTTGTCATGGGGATTGTGTACATGCGGTATGAATTCCTTTTGGTGAATTACATAACTTTGCAACCCTATTTTGGCCCTTAGAGGTCAAAGATTTGGAAATCCTTTCTTAGTGCGCATCTAGAGCCTAGGAGCAATATGTGTACCAAGTTTCACTTTCCTAGGCTGTATAGTTTTTGAGAAACCGTGATCATTCGTCAGTCAGTGGGTTTTGGCTTTTATATATAGAGAAAAACATAGTCTACAAAGCTTATGGTACTAGATACATGATCTCAGGCTCCACGGCTATGAGCTAGGGCTGATTTTACAGCCCAACAGAATATTTTATTCATTGCGAAGAAAATTCAACATTGCCTTAAATACTATACCTAAAAAATTATTAAATGCTCGACAGTGAAACAGGAACAACATTTGATCTGTAACATTGTGATTTATGGGTATTGCTATACTACAAATTTAATTAATTGAGACTTGCAGTATGTATGTGTAAAAGAGAAAGAGATACAGAGAGGAGTGGAGAGCGGGGAGATTTTTTAATTAAATAATTTACCTCTTCCCTATGCGTGACCTAAAGATCAAGAAACTCTTAAATTTCAAAATGTGAAATTGTTATGTGTTTTGCTACACTGGTACACAAATGAATTTCAGAAGTAATTATACCAACTTCTTGTTGAACAACTGGCGATTTCAAATTTGTATTGAGTCTTTTATATTGTATAGAAGGTTATGTCTATGGTCTCAATTCTGTACTAAAAGTTATTACCCGATGACAAATAGTGTGTTACATAGTGTTACTAATATCACGAAGTTGAGCTAAAGTTGAATACCTGAATTAGCACTGAATGGTCGACGTGTTCAAATAAACACAACGTTTGTATTAGGTTAAGTCAAGGGCAAACCTCTCTGACCAGGTAAGTTGGAAAACTTCAAGTGAATTTGAAGCATTTCAAATTATATGTTTAAAATAATGCAAGAGGAAACTAAATTAATTTTTTAGGGAAACGAGTTCCTCACAAAGAAGCACACACAAAAACGTCAATATAACTTTCCCGAGGCAGATAATAACATGTTTAAGGATGTAAAAACTGTTCTCGGGGTTCCAGTCGGGTAGTTATTGAAGTACATTCTGAGCTTGGATTACAGAGACCCGGGGTTTATGGAATTTCTTGTAGTTATGGCAAGATTTATATTGGTCAGACAGGACGCCACATTTCCACCAGAATTGAGGAGCACAAACGGCACTACCGTCTGGGGCAACCTGAAAAGTCCGCCATCGCCGAACATTGTCTCGACATGGGCCACGAGATGAACTACCTCAACACAGCGGTACTGGCTTCTACCACGGGATTATGGGACCGTCTCATCAAAGAAGCCTTTTACATCAAACTGAACCCCAATAACATCAATAGAGACGGAGGGTTCCAATTGGCCGCTTCCTGGCAATCTGCTATTTCTCTGCTCCAATCACGGAGGGAGAGATCGTTTACTTCCACCGAACAATCAGGATCCACGACTGCATCTGACTAGTCCTGCCATGGGTATCGAAAGCTCAGAATGTACTTCAATAACTACCCGACTGGAAACCCGAGAACGGTTTTTACATTGTATTCGTCGGGAGAACCTTCAAAGTTTTATGTTTAAGGATACTAAGGTCAAGATAAAATCTGTGCTTCGCGAAATTACTTAGAACAACCATTGATTTCACTAGATTAAAACAACGTTCTTTTTTAAATGTTATTACCATTTTTAACAACAACTATGGTTTTCTCCTAAATCTACTTTTAAATTATTATTTATTGAAATATTTCAATAATAGCTGGTGACACGTCCATCGTAGGGATGGAAAAATATTCTGCACTATTTTTACCTTACACTAGAAACATCAAAAGGAAGTAACCGAACTTTGTTTCTTAGTGCGCCTGACGTGCTTCCGGAGTTGGAGAATGACGCGTCTGCATCTAAGTCCACGTGAACCAGTTCAGTACTTTTTAAGTATTATTGCAATGTTTGCGACCATGTATGCATGAATATATTAAATATTTGATCAAATTCCGCAGTAATGTTGTAAGTGAGAGAAAATGAGTCCAGTCAATCCCGGCATCAGAAATTAGTATTACTGTAGATGCTGGAAGTCACTTCGCATTGCGTAAGATGCAGATAGGCATGACGTTTTTCGGGCAAGGCTGAGAATAATGAAAAATATTTTTTTACCAGTAGGAAGGACGAATAAGCCTAGTTGTACAAGTTATTTTTTTTTAATCGATTTCCGAGTTAAGTTCCAGATTGCTTCATTAAGCAGAGCTTACGGAAGAACAAAGGTCTAAAGTTTGATAAGCATTTCCAAAGTCGTATATGAACACTGTAAAACAATATATTGTCATAATTTGCATTTGATAAATTCTTTCTAATATACTACCATAATGATGAAGATGATGAAGTGTCGGCCCGGAGGCCGGTCCAGCCCTGGGAGCAGGAGGCCCACGGATCGACCAAGAGACACTAGGCCGGATGACAAGTGTGGCCAGTTCCTTTCGCGGGATGTGAATAAGGACACAACATCCAATCCTGAACCAGGAAGGAAACTTTACATCTCTGTAAAATCCGGCCTGGTCGAGAATTGAACAGACACATGGGCAGACAGACAGACGGTCTCATAAAGTACAATTCTGGCACATAATAACAGCTGATCTAATTGTATGACAAAAAGTTTAAATGCTCTTAATGAATGTTTCTTGTCATGATAATTATTTTCATACAATAGTCTGTCTACTATTTATTTATTTATCAAAAAGTTTAACCGTATCTTACCATGAGGTATGTTAAGCTTATAATTATTTACAGAGACACAGTTGGCCTTGCTTATTGTAGCAACAGCTAGTTCTGAATAGAGGAGAAAATATTTCAATAATTTCATATTTTATCGTGTTTATTATTTGTGTTTGGTGTTAAATTGTGCAAAAGTTGTTTCTGTGATAGTGTGACTGTTATCTTTAAATAATAAACAGTGTAAGTGCTAAAAACGTTAACTAATATGACGGACCCCTATGTGGGCATACAAAACAATGGTGAATCTGATATCTCAACATCAATAAAAGAGAGACCTTCAAATGAAAAATTGTCAAATACACAGTTTGTATTCATGAACAAAACTAATATTAGAACATACAGTAATCTAAAGGACTGGAACAGCAAAACTGTAACTGGCTTATCAGCTATTGATAGTAAGTCAAATAACACTTTAATGCAGTCTGTTCCAACAAACGATACAGAAGCAAGGATTTCAAATCCTGACCCCTTCACGCAACAAGATTTGTCACTGGAAATGTCCTGTGATATTGAAACTAACCCTGAATGGCAACTTGTACGCTGTAAGAAGCGTAAATTAATTGAAAAGGAATTTAGGCTCACACCAACTATTACTGCACCAGTGCCTGTGCATAATGAGTTCGATACACTTTCGAGCATAAATGACAATTCAACTCCTACAGAGTCTTCCTCGGCATCAATGCCACTGAAACCTCCTCCTATTTTTATCCCAGATGTCGTAAAAGTGCCAGAACTATTAAGTTGCATTAAGCAAAAAGTTCCTGAATCAGATTTCTCATACAAAATGTACAAAGATGAAGTAAAATGATTACCGAACTCTATAGAAGCTTATAGGTCATTAATCAAATTACTCAATGACAAAAAAGCTCTGTATCACACGTACCAAATAAAACAAGAACGAGCTTTTAGGGTTGTCCTTCGCAATATGCACCATTCTGTAGATGTACCATCCATTATTTCGGAATTACAGGAACAAGGACATAGGGTTCGCAATATTTACAATATGTATTCGACACAGAGTTTCCAAGGAGCCATTGCCTCTATTTTATGTTGACCTAGAACCCCAGGCAAATAATAAAGATATCTATAAAATTGACTCTTTGATGCATGCAAAAATTACATTTGAAGCGCCTTATAAAAAGAAGGATTTAGTCCAGTGTATTGCGATGCCAGATGTATGGGCACACAAAAAAGTACTGCAAGAGATCTCCTAGATGTGTAAAGTGTGGAGATTACCATCTATCTGAAACATGTCGGAAGGACCGTTCTACTCCTGCAACATGTGCTCTTTGTGCGGGAAGTCACACAGCCAATTACAAAGGATGCGCAATTTATCGGGATATTATAAGTAGGAGATATCCGACTACCTCGAGACCAGTAACTTCACCTTCGTCCAGTCAACCAAAGCCAAATGCTGCAGATTTTCCGCCTTTGCATTCTTCCTCACATCCTCCGTTTTCTTCCTCCTATAATTATGCCCAAGCAGTCAAACACAATGAAATTGATATCGCAACTATTATTAAACAATCATTCCTCAAATTTGAAAATCTACTCAAACAGCAAGCTGAACAAATAGGATCACTACTTAACCTGCTCTCTGTCATTGTGTCCAAAATCAAATAATTATGGCTTGCATATGTAACATAGCTCTCTGGAATGCAAATGGTCTACTTCAACATCGACAAGAAGTAATATTGTTCCTACATGTTAACAGCATAGACGTAATGTTAATTTCGGAATCACACTTTACTGATAAAAGCTACTTAAATATACCAGGTCATACTGTTTATAATACGCAGCATCCTGATGGAACTGCCCATGGTGGAACAGCAGTCATTGTCCGTAATAAAATTAAACATCATTGCCTACCTGATTATAAGACAGAGCATATATAAGCTACATCTATTATGTTAACAGAAGCATGGGGTCAATTAGCACTTACGGCTGTTTATTTCCCACCTAAACATAAGATAACGCAGCAAGATTTTTCTACATTTATTAAATCTATTGGAATGAGATTTATAGTGGGTGGAGACTATAACGCAAAACATCAATATTGGGGTTCTCGTCTTAATACAACAAGAGGTTCAGAACTTTTTAAAACTTTGTCAGAACTTAATATTCGAATAATGTCTACTGGAGAACCAACTTATTGGCCCACTGATATAAATAAAATTCCAGATCTCTTGGATTTTCTTCTAATCAAAGGAGTGCCGTTAGAAAAATGGAAATAAAAAGTAATTATGATTTAAACTCAGAACATTCTCCTGTATTAATGAATCTGGCCTCTTCTGTTATTGAATATTCTCCACCTCCAAAGCTATATAATAATTTCACTGACTGGAAATATTTTAAAGACAGAGTACAAGAAAAATTATCACCGCATATGCCTCTTCAAAATAGCACAGAAATCGACGAAGCCATTGAACATCTAACAACTACTATACAGCAAGCTGCAAGGGATTCGACACCTCCTACTAGTAACAAACAAGAAAATAAATATCCACTTAACATCATGGAAAAATTGAAGAAAGATGAAGGTTACGACGTATATGGCAATGCTCAAGACAACCCGAGGATAGATGTGCATTTAACAGAGCTTCCCGGCAATTGAAAAGTCAATTACAGTCTTACCGAAATGAATCCTTCACCCAATACTTCCAATCATTAAGCCCGAATGTGGAATCAAACTATTCACTTTGGAAAGCAACAAGAAGACTGCAGCGACCAAAATCTTACATCCCACCCATCAGGAACAGTGACAACACCTGGGCTCGCAGTGGGAAGGAAAAAGCAGAACGGTTTGCAGAACATCTAGCAATGGTTTTCGAACCTTCTACTCAAAAGAGCTCTTCTGAGGACGACATTATTAAGTATTTGTCTGCTCCACTTCAATTATCACCCCCCATTAAACCTTTCTCTTCAAGTGAAGTTAAAAGGACAATAAAGAATCATGTTAATCCTGCAAAAAGTCCAGGTTACGACCTAATTACTGGTAGAATCCTACAAGAATTACCGAAGAAGGGATATGCATTTATTACATCAATTTTTAATGCTATTCTCCGATGTAGCCATTTTCCAAATCAATGGATGATAGCTCAGATAATTTGTATTCTTAAACCTGGTAAACCACCCACTGAAGCAGCATCCTATCGTCCGATTAGTCTCTTGCCTGTACTCTCCAAAGTGTTTGAAAAATTGCTCCTGCACCGACTAAAACCATTAATAATTCCTGACTTTCAATTTGGTTTCCGAGAATGCCATTCTACTGTTGAACAAACCCATCGCATTCTTAACATTGTACAACAGGATTTTGAATCACGTCGTTACTGCATTGCAGTTTTCCTGGATATTCAACAAGCATTTGATAAAGTCTGGCATATGGGCCTTCTGTACAAAATAAAACTAAAACTTCCTCATCCTTATTATCTGCTGCTTACATCATACTTAAGTGATCGACATTTTCAAGTTAAAGTTAAAGACGAACTCTCCATATTCCATCCCATAAAGTCAGGTGTCCCACAGGGTAGTGTTTTGGGACCAGTTCTGTATCTTCTTTATACACATGATCTACCAACAACAGAAAATACCATAACTGCAACATTTGCAGATGATACTGCTATTCTTGCTTCAAATGAAAATCCTACTTTAGCCTCAGGATACTTACAGAATCACTTAGATTTATTACAACACTGGCTAAATCAATGGCTCATTCAGGTAAATAGTTCAAAATCTCGGCATATCACTTTTTCTTTACGCCGAGAAAAATGCCCAAGAATACAAATAAATAACGAAGAAATTCCAGTTGTAGAGCATGTAAAATACATTGGTTTTCATTTAGATGTACATCTAACCTGGAGACATCACATTATTACGAAAAGCAAAGAAGCCAAACTAAAGTTTCAACAATTGTACTGGTTATTAAATATAGAATCTCAGCTATCCCTGTATAATAAAGTTATACTTTGCAAGACCATAATAAGGCCAGTATGGACATATGGACTTCAGCTTTGGGGCACTGCCAGCAATTCCAATATTGGCATCTTAAGAAGATTTGAATCCAAATCTCTTCGCCGACTTGCTAACGCACCGTGGTATTTTTTTTTTTTTTTTTTTTTGTGTGCCCTCCCTTACCCCCCGAGTGCCAAGCAATGAAGCCAGTACCTCGGGTCAAACCAAATTCTGGTAACCATTTGTGATTATGTCCCTATCGTGAGTGTGTTCCATCCAGAAGGGATGTGGTGGATCGTGACGTGTCCAAGCTGGTATCTTGATTCATTTTCAAGCTTTCATCAGCTAGGTGTTTGTGTGTGCGGTGTTACGGAGTGAGTAGTGTTCTTGATTGTTTAGAGTTTTGTGTTTGTGAGATTGTTGAGTTGTTTTGTACTGTTGATTGTTGTAATTATTGCATGCTTCTTTGTTATTTTGAGGGGTGGAACTAGGCCGGCATTTGCCTTACAGGCGAGGGAAAACCCCTCTCTAAACCTCGCCCAGCCTAGGGTAGTGAGCATTGCTCAGCCAGTTGGCAATCTACCTGTCTAGTTTAAGTGGTCCTTTTCAGTCAGTGCAGCTTTTGCGAACTGTTTTAATATCGGGAAATTGTGTTTTCTGGTCCAAAAGTTTAAGTTTGGAGTCCAGAGTTCATTTTCTGCTCGAGCGGCCGCGCGTAGAGGACGGCGCGCTTCGCTGAAATGAGCGCATGAGTAAAGAACGTGTATCATTGAGTCAAGCTCGTTATCTACGCAGGTGCATCTAGGTGCGTCTGTTAGCCGGAATCGTGCCAAATTGGCAGCAAAGTTTCCGTGTCCTGTTAGGAATTGCGTGGTGTAGTGGTCTAATTGAATCCAGGTCATGGACTGTCTTTGGATGACGCTCGGGAAAAAGTCTCGTGTGATCCTACCGTGCAAAGCTACGGTCCATCGTCGTTGCCAAGAGCACAAGGTAGCGTTTCTGATCTGAGTGTACAATTGTGTTCGGTGAAAATTTACTAGTTCGTCTGGCCCAATCTGGAGATCGTGTATGGTGTGTGGCAGTTGTTTTCGGACATGGTATTTGGCTATTCTTTCCTTTAAAAGTAAGTCTACTGGCAATACCCCAGCAATTACAGGAAGCGCATCGTTTGAAACTGTTTTGTATGCTTTCGTGAATTTGATTAGGGCAAGTCTTTGGGCCGAGCGGAGTTTTCCTAAGTGTTTTGCTTTGATGTAGGGCGCCCAGCCGTTTGCAGCATAGGCGATGATTGATTCGAAAATGGCGGAATACAATATCTTGTAATTTGTGAATCTATAGCCCCACTGTTGTCCCGATAACCGGGCAAGGGCTTGCGTGAGTCTATTAGCTGTGGCGCATATGCGCTGTACATGAGCTGTGAATTTGTTACCTTCCTGTATCGTGATTCCTAAATATCGTGTTTCCTGTACTCGGGGGAGTCTAACTTGGCCTAGTCGTATGTCTGGAGGGTGATTTCCTAGTTGTCCCTTAAGGAACATCATGTGTGACTTAGTGTGTGAGATTGTTAATTTTCCTTTAGCGGACCAACGTGTGAGCGCAGCTAGCGCAACACGAGATTTGCGCTCCAGTTCGTTCCTAGACATTCCTTCGACGAGTATAACGGCGTCGTCCGCATATGCTATTAGGTCGACCTGGTTAGTTTCAAGTATAGTATTTAGTGCTTCGTCGAAGATAAGGTTCCACACCTTGGGCCCCAATACTGAGCCTTGGGGACACCCTTTGGTCGCAACCTTAGAGAAAGTGTGAATGCTGTCTCTAATTGTGATTCGTCGAGAGCTAAGGTAGTCACGGATGACAGCGTAAATGTTTTGTGGGCAGTTGATTATTCTAAGCCTTTCCAGCGCATGTGGCCACCAGACATTGTCAAATGCGCCTTCTATGTCGATGAAGATAGCAAGGAGGTATTTGGACGTGGAGTTCGCGATTTTGCTTTGCAACAGTGAGACCGCGTCTTCTGTGCATTTTCCTGGTCGGAATCCAAATTGTCGATGCGATAAGTTTTGTTCAAGGATTTCGGTGATTCTAGAGGCTATGAGATTTTCGAACAGTTTTCCCATTACCGGGAGCAAACAGATAGGTCGGTAAGATCTTGGGAGCGATGGGTCCTTAGTGTCGTCTTTCAAAATGATTTTTAAAAGTCCGCTTTTCCATTGGTTGGGAAACATGCTATGCTGAAGGCAGGCATTGTATATGTTAAGAAGCTTGATTTGGAGAAGTTCTCCACCATGTTTGATAAATTCGGGGTGAATCTGGTCTATTCCTGGAGCAGTTTTACTATTTGTTTTGTCCAGTGCTATCTGTAAGTCTATGAGGTTGAAGGGGTCAGCAATTATTTCATTGTGAAAGGGGAGTCTAGCAGCTCGACGCAGGAGCTGGTGTTCTGGGGTTTCGCCTGCAGGGGTGTCGTCCGGTACTAGCGCATCTGACATGACGGTGGCTACTGCTTCCCAGGTGTCGGCAATTGTGCCATCTGGGGCTTGGAGGCTGTGTATGGCAGTATTTGGGTGAAACTTATTGGCTTGGAGTTTGTATGCTAATCCCCACGAGTTAAGGGTGCTTTGGTCAGTGACGAACGCACGCCAAGATTCGGTTTTCGCAAGGTAGATTTGCCGAGAGTATTCTCTCCTGCATTGGGTGTATTCTGCATGTAGTGCGTTTCGCCTATCAGGGTCAGTTCTACTGCTTGGTATGTTTCCAATGCTACATTACACCACGACCTGGACATCCCTACTATTAAAGAAGAAATCACCTTGTACAGCATTCGATACCAGCAACGCCTAAACAATCATCCCAATTCCCTAGCCATCAATCTATTGGACAATAGTTCCTCAATCAACCGTTTACATCGATATAAGATTTTAGACTTGGCATTCCGATTCAGTGACTTACTTTAAAGAGATGTTATTCAATGACTTATCTTAAAGAGTTGTATTTTACAGATCTCATATCATGACTGTGACATTTATACCATTTACTGAATGTTCATATTTGAACAGATTGTAAATCTGCAGAATAAATTTAAAAAAAAAAATATTTACAAACATAACATATGAATATTAATTATAGTGCATGAGATGGCTAACGATATATAGTAATAGTTACTTACAAATATTATAATACATTCTTAAATTCTTAAGTAATACTGTATATGAATAGTACAAGAATTAGCTAACAATGTAGGCTTACAATCTATATATATAAAAATGAATGTATGTGTGTGTGTGTGTGTCCTTTATGCATTACTACACCATTCATCCGATCGCCATGAAACTTTGGGAAGTTGTTGGGTACATTCCCGGGAAGGTTTCTGTCATACTACATTTTTAATTTTAGCCTTCGTTCGCGAGTTATGAGTGAAAAACGGCAAGAAAACGTGCATTTTTTACGCTTTCGAAGCATCGGTTTTCAGTTATTCATTTCAGTTGTCAAATCAATTGCAGAAGGCTTTGTCTATTTTTGTCATACTTTGGAAACAATAGCATCGCGATCGCTTTGGAAGGCAATGGATATCTCATGTTATTATAAACGCCAGAGAAGTTAATGATAAGGTGATGATAAGGTAATATTAAATATTTATTTAACGTGGAATATGCTTCTTATGAAAGATGGTTTACAGAAAAATTTGGACTCTGAGTAGAATAAACAAAGTCTGTTTATATGGAAGGCAATGGATAAATCTCATCTTATTGTAAAAGCTAGAGAATTTGATAAGGTAATGTTAAACATGTATTTAACATGGAATATGCTTCTTAAGAAAGAAGGTTTACAGAAAATTCCGGGGAAGTTGCTTAGTCCGGGGTCCTGGCTACAACATTTCTATATGTAATCATAATTAAAATCTCTTATGTAGGGTCGTTAAATCTGCCTGAAATGTAACGGAATTAAAAGTCTGGACAAATGAATATAGAAACTTTGGCCTCAGTAGGCTTATTCCATTCTTCATCTATATAAATAAAACGAATATATGTCTGTCTGTCAAATACATTTACACATATTTTTTTCATTGTGAGTTTAATCGATTTCAATTCTCATAATCTTCTGAGATTGCAGTAACGCCTGACGGGTAATCTATATAGCCTACTGAGATGTATTTTGAAAATTAAAGCGAAGTGGATTTTGGAAGGTTACCTGAAACTTAAAGCTGGTTTCTAATTGGAAATTAAACTTGGGAAATAAAGTGTTGAATTTTGAGTAACCTAACCGTGACCTGTAACTGGACATATATATAGAAAAAAATTCTCGACTACTACAGAATAGTGATTTCTATTCGCAATTGATTGGAAATAATTACATACAAATTTTGTGAGCTAATGGTGATTAAGATGTGGGCTAATTAAATCCTGGAATTTATTTGTTAATAATTCCGATACTTGATATTGACTTGGTTTTGAGATTGAAATTTGAATTTAATGTCGTTTAATGATTGGGAACCGATTTGTGACTTCTAGCTGGAGATTAATTATTCGAGTATTTTCAAGTTTGATATCCGTTCTTTTCAAATTTAGATTTTACCGTGAAATTTCCGGTATATTGTAATTTAATAGTGATTTGTATTCTGGGAAAATTGTTTGAGCTTATGCATATTATTGAGGCTTAACTGTGAAGGTGTATGCTAAAACTTAATTTTGGGCAACTATTTTCAGTTTATGTACTTACGGTCACACATGAATATTTACTTAAAATTCAGTTAGTAAAAGGCTGTCCTTTATTCGCTTCCTTTTTATAAAGTTTGGCGAACTTTTCAAAATTGGGATTTTGCTATTTCTTTGGTGGATTTTGCTCTCAATCGATCATTATGAGTAATAGGATATATGTCCCCGTGGAATTTTTGTTAAAGGCTGATATTATATACGAATTATTAGTTCGTGGAATCAAAGTGGGTTCTGAAGACTCAGTTGGGAATTTGTCTAAATTACTGAAGGATAATTTGTTAAGTCCAGTTGATGTTAGTAATCTAAAAGACATAAAGATGGAGAATGAATATCCTACATTAGTTTCTAAAACCGAAGAGATTTTTCAACAATGCCAGGAACTTGCTGAAACAGGGCAGTTCTCCCAAAACCAGGTACTACGTTTGCAGGGCCGATTGGACCATATTTCAAATAGATTACAGGACCACTTACAAACAGATATATCCGGGGAACATAGTAGATTACTCTGGCTGCTTCTTCAGGAGGTCTCTTTAGAGAAGGACAAACTTAGGTATCAGTTGGCTGGGAATGTCATGAGGGATTTCGGAATTTCTCTTAAAAGATTTTTTTTCGGATGATTCAGTTATCAGGGAACCGCTCCAGCGTACCCCGAAACCCTTTGTTCACAATCTAAGTTTTGAAGGTGCTATAATTTTGCTAAATTGGACCATCCCCTCGGTAAGCTAATACGTCAGTTGGAGGAGTTTACTGATAATTCGCTGGATGAAGTCATTGCATTTTTGAAATGTCTGATTGAAATTAAGGCTATTAACGAAATTTTTGGATTTAATATCAGGCAGCTTCTTGGATTGTGTTTTGTTAGGTTGAAGGGGAACTTAAGGAACCTAGTGGGTACCGCGGTTAAGGAGGATTGGGATTTGCTCCAGTTCCATCACAGTGTGCTGGACTTTTATTTTTCAGCCAGGGATAAAGTGTGTTATTTAAAAAACTACTTTTATCGCGTCCAAGGCGAGAAAGAGTCTTTTGGGGATTATGTCCAGAGCATTAAATGCTATGCTGAAGTTTTTCAAGTTAAGGAAACTGAAGTTCAGATTGTCCAACATATTCTAGATGGTATGTCAGTAGTATGGTTTTGTTCATGACGTCATTGCAGGATTGGCAGGATTAATGACGTCACAGATCACGTGACAGTAGGCGGTGGAGGGGAGGGAGGATTGATGACGTCACAAGTGGGCGTGGCCTATGACGTCACAAGTGGGCGTGGCTATGACGTCAGTGGCGGATTGTATGACGTCACAAGTGGGCGTGGCAATAACCACGTGATTCAAAATGGCGTCGGTTCCGGTTCCTATTTCAAATGGCGGCGGTTCCGGTTCCTATTTCAAATGGCGTACGAAGCGCGAAATTCAAAATTTGCGAATTTATAATGTAATTGGTTACGTTTCCGGCGCGAAATTCAAAATTTGGAAATTTATAATGAAAATGGCTACGTTTCCGGTTCCTATTTCAAATGGCGGATGGTGAGAAATTTAATACTAGATGGCGGGTGATTTGAAAATTGCAAAAGGTGGAAATTGAATATTACAATTGCAAATAACGGGTGGTGGGAAATTTGAAATTTGTATATTGGTATTGTTTTACAAGATGGCGGCATTGCTTACGTCATTGTAGGATTGGAAGGATTAGATCATGTGACAGGAGGAATGTTTATGACGTCATTGCAGGATTGCGGATTGATGACGTCATTGCAGGATTATGAATTGATGACGTCATTGCAGGATTACGAATTGATGACGTCATTGCAGGATTGGAAGGATTAGATCATGTGACAGGAGGAATGTTTATGACGTCATTGCAGGATTACGAATTGATGACGTCATTGCAGGATTGGCAGGATTAGATCATGTGACAGGTGGATTGTTTTTATGACGTCACAGCAGATTTTAATCTTTATGTCTTTTTAGCATGGAAGCATCGTTTCATCACGTACGCCAGAACATCGCATAAATGCAACGTTATCAGTTTTCTGTAAGATGACTATTTCAGTAAAAAATATCCCTGAGAGCGTTATTTTATTCCTTCGTAAATATGGTAGCTTTCGTCTTAAATCTATATTTTATTTGTAAGATTATAATCCTAGCCCAAGGGTTAACTCAACCTCTGGCTTACCACTCGGTGTATAAAATATTATATCGTAAATTTTCCTATCATGATCGGTGCATAATCTTACGTGTTGAATTATCTTCAAATCCCCCAGTATAATGTCGGAATAATATTATATCATACTTCATTATTCAAAGGCGTTTTATAAAGTCAGTATATACAAATGTTTTCTCAATACAGAACTATGTTGGCACATTGTTTCAATGTACGTGACAGAATTGATGAGGCAAGCTCTAGTTATCTACAACAGTCATACGAGGATGTAGTAACCTTGACGTACATCTCACATCTCCATTCACTGCAACTTATCTATCGTATGCTTACATATTCAAATCGTCTTAAAACAATCTCTTTAAACAGCAGTACTTTTAAATATTAAATCCTAGTCATAGCACATGTCTTATGTATTATTAGTCAACAGTATTTTTATTGCGGTATATTAAAAACTTATATTGTAATATTCCATCGCTGAGTGGTTCTGAGTTCGATTCAAAGTCAGTAAAGGCATATTCAGCTTTTCTCACATTGCAGGAAAATGAATATACTGTTTCAGAAAAGCGCTGATAAGAAATAAATATCAAATAACTGATGATTTAAGCTTTAACGTATATTTCTCCCAGTAATGATATATGTTTCATCTCCGCTGGAACCTTATATTATTATTAATGTAGTTTCATACAGAGTATAACATAACACATTTGTCAGCATTTATTGCATGAAAATGAATATTTTATTTCCGTACCAGAATTAAATATCGAATATCTGTTTATGTCATCGTAAATGAATATTTTTCGCATACGTCAACAATTTAATGTGGGAAATCACAAACAGGTATTTTCACAAGCAGGAAACGCGAAATATCTAATTACTGCTGACTTAAACTTTAGCATGCTAAACAGCATTTTTTTAAACTCCAATCATGTCATTGGTGTAAAATATATTTGTCCTGTTGCGAGACTATTTTATAACAACACTATATAAACCAATGACGTCATGCATTAGGCTCACTTCTTATTCAAACGTTATCAGCTGTCAGTGAAGATTGAGTGTGTGAAAGTATATTTCATCGACCAAGAATAATCATTAGCTTCATGGGTAAGTACATAAAATATTTTTTACAATGTTTATAGTGCTAGCATATGTTCTTATTCCTCAACGTGTGTAGTACAACAGTATAGTTTAATATAGCACAACTATTATTCAAATTCCATTTTAGTTGTTAACGTCTTAGAAAATTTGTGTTGAACATCTTAATAATAAAATTTAAAATCTCATTTCGGACTTTTATTTTCTCGATATAACCATTCCATAAGAGCATACATATGTCTTAATACATGGCATGTAGAAGTATGATAAAAAACGCAATGTTTCATAATGTAATAAAGTTACTATTATTATTATTATTATTATTATTATTATTATTGTATGCGAGAGTGTCTGAAAACATATTAATTATAAATATACTTAATGTTAATCTTGTAATAGCTATAAGGTGATGCAATATTATCATCATTCCACAGATCATATGGGCCAATGCTGGGATGGAGTCCCCGACGAGATAATAGCAAAGGCTTTAGATGTCGAAGAAGATAATGAACCTCTATTCAAAATGGGCAGATCATACACCATCATCGTGTATGATATTCTTAGAAACAAAGTACGTACACAACAACATACAATAAAATATACCAAAGTCTATAGTAGTATTCAACAACAAGAAGCAGTGGTTGAAGTGTATCCATGTGGTCAACCAGAGGTGCGATATCTTGGAGATGTAAGACATGACACTCAATCCCATTATGAAACATGCAATGGTGAAGAACACATAACAGCATGTAAAGACCCGGAGTTCCTATCGCCTGTTGAAATCTGGGGGAGGAACTGCTCACGCGACTGCAAAGTCTTCATCAATCAATGTCAGCAGGTATATATATATATACAACACATTTTTTATATCAGAGTTTTATTCATACACTGGTTTAATCAATTTCCTAAGTCATTACATCAGTTTTATCATAGAGTTTCATTCCCTGATTTATTGAATTTTATATGTTCTACCACATTCAGCAATTATATCATAGGCTCAAAGTAGTTAGTTCGATCCACCAAAAGCCTCCCACGGAGAGAACTACATCATAATTCCTTATATGTTTTGTTTTCCTTTGTTTCAGTTCACTGAGAAGATGTTTCAAAAATTTAAACTATATTGCTTATGTAGAGACGATGACGAAGAATATGAAGCATAAGATCTTTTAAAAAGTATTATGTATACAATGTAAGAAATAAATGTGTGATATAAAGGAAACCGGCGTAAAAATCATTTCAAACTGAGCTCTTACATTTTATGAATGAAAAAGTTCAGGTCTTAACCTTATCCAAAAATCCATACTTCCATACATCCATCACACATCATATCATATTTATTTTTTACAGGACGCTGTTCATAATTATATATTATTCTATTTGTTAGAAAATTCAAAATAGTTTAGAAATTCTTTCATTCCATAGAATGCCTGATGTGGGTATTTTACAATATTCTCACCATGAGCTAAATTTCTGTATTTGTATAGTTTCTCAATACTCCATTTTGCTTCAAAGTATTACTCTTTACACATTTCCACCACTAAATCAATATTCTATGTCTTCCGAGGCATACTCGTTAATGTATTAAAGTCATAGAGTTTTATCTAATTTTCAACATGTATAAATTATTATCTTAACTTATTACTACTATTTTCCTTCATTTTTTTATTGTTATCACAAAATTTACATCCAAGTGAGGTACTCTTCACTTTCCGCTTTTCCTATATTATATCACATGCTTTATTTATTTATTTATTCAAAATCTTAACATCAGTAGAGTAAGAAGTAAAATATGTATTATAAAGAAATCTTTTTCGTTACAACTTCAACAGAATTTTTTCATCTCATAATGTATGCAAAAGTTCAGTCTCATCCTTAAATTATATCCCAAATCCATTTCCCTCATTACATAACCTGCCATCAAGATGATTATTTATTTATCAAGTCATCAAATATCAAAAAAGTTAAAAAATCTATTTAATTAATTATAATCATTGAATTTTAGCTAATTTGTGACATCATATGTGAAATATTTTTCTTAGGTTCTGGTAATATGCACATTATATTTTATGTATCAAATGATTATGCAAATATCAGAGTCAAGAAAATAACATACATCTTCTAGCATATAGAGAGTAAGTTTCACAACGCAAAACGTACACGTGAGAAGGTAATGATTAGTCAGCAAAGTATATCAGGATCCAAGTCTCTATACCGTTCACCTTCAGTAAGGAAAAAAGATATCGCGTATAATTTTCATAATAAGCATTTATATTTTGCATGCTTTTTCCCTAACGTCCTAATTATAATATTCAATTAGATATAAGTTACCACAGCTATGTTATCAATACAATGTTGAGGTTCAGGTTTTACATCTGCTTCATGTATGAAACTTGGAAATAAGACTTAGATAACGCATAAATTTCATAACCTGTTCATGTTTCACGGCACCTAATAGTTATTGGTAATAATGTTTTAAATTTAAAGTCATTGTATCCGTTAGTCTTCACAATATTTCATTTTACTTTTTCGGTTATGGTCGTTCTATATATTACATTTTATACTTTAGTTCTACTATTGAGGCTTCTTTGACAAAGGCAATTACTTACTTTATCTCATTATAACATATACTAAGAAACCTTATTTTTAGGTAGTAAAGAAGAGGAAGACCTAAATGAATGAATAAAACCAAAGTGATAAAAGCACAATCTTTTGTAAGTTATTTCATAACTAGATTTTCTCACGTTTGACAAAGTCCAGTTTTCCATAACCTCTCCTATTCATATTTCCTAGGACGAGGGACTGTTAAATAAAAAACACATCTCAGGATTATAGAATTTTATTCATTTTATTACATTCATACTGGGAAGCTTTGGAACACTAAGATCGTTCATGTTTATAACAGATCTCTGCAAAAGTTTACAATGAAGAACATCTACACTTTCAAGAACAGGCTTCAAGTCTTCGTAGGGTAAGTATCCCTCTACCACAGAACTATATGGATGTAAGATTCGATGTGCTACAACTTTACATCTAGGTAAATGTGTTTATGCAGTCAGAGAACAAAATGTACAATTCTACCATCCACCAATGTAATCATGATAAAATCGCTTTTCTTAAGTAGAGAGTGGGAAGGTTTTTGATAGTACGACTCTGGCATTCCAGTTTATAAAGTATTCAATACGCTCCAGTCTTATTGTTTACGATCGAACCAATGTATGAAACTCTTACGTAATCGCAGTCATTCTATGATTTTTCTCTCCTTCAACTCAGATGTGATTTCTTGTATCTCGTTGTGATGAGAATTATTCCCTGCCGCAGACGAGGACAAAAGTATACGTAATCTGTCAATGAGCTCATTCGGATCAGGCCAGCATTTATAATCACATTTACGATTCGAATGTACTTCTCCTGTATGGTACAACGAAGCCTCGTTGGAAGAGTCGAAATCTTGTTCTTCTTTTTCAACATCATCTTGTTCTTCCTCTTCTTCTTCTTCTTCTTCTTCTTCTTCCTTATCCTCTTCAGGAAATAATTTCTTAATGACTTGTAGATATTTATGAGTATTATCTCTTCGAATGTTTTCGCTTTCGTCATAATTTACTTTGTGCGCGCTAGTTTTTTTCAAAATCTCCTTATACATGGCTAAGTCATAACAGTCATATAAATGTTTATTAGGATTACTTTTCGTCAATAGTTCAAGTAACCCAGAACAAACGATATATCTCTTGTCACCAACATAGAGGTTATCATTTTTAATGGTAACGGGGAATTTACCAATGTTCAATACCTGCCTATCAGGATCCCATCTCATACCGTAAATATCATCATCATCATCATTATTTCTCGGTCTATGTTGAACGAGTTTCTGGACATAAGGCGCTGACACTTGACCGTAGACAATTTCTAACAGGTATTTATATTGCTTCTGCAGAGTTTGATCAGAGGAGTGAACAGATTCGCATTCCATCTCCGACTCTTCAGATTCACAATCACTGTTATGTATGAACTCTTCCAGGGGGAGAGTTATCGGGTTTCTAATTTCATCAATTTCTTGTTTAGACTGAAGATTGGATTTTTTTATCGCTAAATATTTATTCCGTAAAGTTTTATCTTGTTCCACAATATCTATCGGTATATTTTTATCTTTTACTCGTGGGAGGAGTTTATGTACCATTATCAGATGCTTCCTCAGACCAGTAGTATTATGGTTTTTCATTTTTAATTCAACATTCTTATGCTTTAGCTTTTCACAAAGTTTGCACAGAGCATACGGGTGCTCAGCTCCATCAAATAACGCAAAAAAATTAACATATTTACTGTTTGATAGTTTCGATTGTGAGCATACAGCATCACTACTTTGATCAGAAGTGATCTCGCCACTCATTTCGGAACCTCACCTTCACAGCTTCAAGGATGAAAAGCAACTAACTCTATTTACCATAGATCCATTATTTATTGCTAAAAATCATAGTGTTCGAAAAAGGATATGCCTGAGGTTTTTAGACAGAGGATCGGGATGTTCTTGGTCTATTTCTCGGTCTCGGTCTCGGTCTCGGTCTCGGTCTCGGTCTCGGTCTCGGTCTCGGTCTCGGTCTCGGTCTCGGTCTCGGTCTCGGTCTCGGTCTCGGTCACGGTCTCGGTCTCGGTCTCGGTCTCGGTCTCGGTCTCGGTCTCGGTCTCGGTCTCGGTCTCGGTCTCGGTCTCGGTCTCGGTCTCGGTCTCGGTCTCGGTCTCGGTCTCGGTCTCGGTCTCGGTCTCGGTCTTGGTCTTGGTCTTGGTGTCTAAAAACCTCAGGCATATCCTTTTTCGAACACTATGATTTTTAGCAATAAATAATGGATCTATGGTAAATAGAGTTAGTTGCTTTTCATCCTTGAAGCTGTGAAGGTGAGGTTCCGAAATGAGTGGCGAGATCACTTCTGATCAAAGTAGTGATGCTGTATGCTCACAATCGAAACTATCAAACAGTAAATATGTTAATTTTTTTGCGTTATTTGATGGAGCTGAGCACCCGTATGCTCTGTGCAAACTTTGTGAAAAGCTAAAGCATAAGAATGTTGAATTAAAAATGAAAAACCATAATACTACTGGTCTGAGGAAGCATCTGATAATGGTACATAAACTCCTCCCACGAGTAAAAGATAAAAATATACCGATAGATATTGTGGAACAAGATAAAACTTTACGGAATAAATATTTAGCGATAAAAAAATCCAATCTTCAGTCTAAACAAGAAATTGATGAAATTAGAAACCCGATAACTCTCCCCCTGGAAGAGTTCATACATAACAGTGATTGTGAATCTGAAGAGTCGGAGATGGAATGCGAATCTGTTCACTCCTCTGATCAAACTCTGCAGAAGCAATATAAATACCTATTAGAAATTGTCTACGGTCAAGTGTCAGCGCCTTATGTCCAGAAACTCGTTCAACATAGACCGAGAAATAATGATGATGATGATTATATTTACGGTATGAGATGGGATTTTGATAGGCAGGTATTGAACATTGGTAAATTCCCCGTTACCATTAAAAATGATAACCTCTATGTTGGTGACAAGAGATATATCGTTTGTTCTGGGTTACTTGAACTATTGACGAAAAGTAATCCTAATAAACATTTATATGACTGTTATGACTTAGCCATGTATAAGGAGATTTTGAAAAAAACTAGCGCGCACAAAGTAAATTATGACGAAAGCGAAAACATTCGAAGAGATAATACTCATAAATATCTACAAGTCATTAAGAAATTATTTCCTGAAGAGGATAAGGAAGAAGAAGAAGAAGAAGAGGAAGAACAAGATGATGTTGAAAAAGAAGAACAAGATTTCGACTCTTCCAACGAGGCTTCGTTGTACCATACAGGAGAAGTACATTCGAATCTTAAATGTGATTATAAATGCTGGCCTGATCCGAATGAGCTCATTGACAGATTACGTATACTTTTGTCCTCGTCTGCGGCAGGGAATAATTCTCATCACAACGAGATACAAGAAATCACATCTGAGTTGAAGGTAAGAAAAATAATAGAATGACTGCGATTACGTAAGAGTTTCATACATTGGTTCGATCGTAAACAATAAGACTGGAGCGTATTGAATACTTTATAAACTGGAATGCCAGAGTCGTACTATCAAAAACCTTCCCACTCTCTACTTAAGAAAAGCGATTTTATCATGATTACATTGGTGGATGGTAGAATTGTACATTTTGTTCTCTGACTGCATAAACACATTTACCTAGATGTAAAGTTGTAGCACATCGAATCTTACATCCATATAGTTCTGTGGTAGAGGGATACTTACCCTACGAAGACTTGAAGCCTGTTCTTGAAAGTGTAGATGTTCTTCATTGTAAACTTTTGCAGAGATCTGTTATAAACATGAACGATCTTAGTGTTCCAAAGCTTCCCAGTATGAATGTAATAAAATGAATAAAATTCTATAATCCTGAGATGTGTTTTTTATTTAACAGTCCCTCGTCCTAGGAAATATGAATAGGAGAGGTTATGGAAAACTGGACTTTGTCAAACGTGAGAAAATCTAGTTATGAAATAACTTACAAAAGATTGTGCTTTTATCACTTTGGTTTTATTCATTCATTTAGGTCTTCCTCTTCTTTACTACCTAAAAATAAGGTTTCTTAGTATATGTTATAATGAGATAAAGTAAGTAATTGCCTTTGTCAAAGAAGCCTCAATAGTAGAACTAAAGTATAAAATGTAATATATAGAACGACCATAACCGAAAAAGTAAAATGAAATATTGTGAAGACTAACGGATACAATGACTTTAAATTTAAAACATTATTACCAATAACTATTAGGTGCCGTGAAACATGAACAGGTTATGAAATTTATGCGTTATCTAAGTCTTATTTCCAAGTTTCATACATGAAGCAGATGTAAAACCTGAACCTCAACATTGTATTGATAACATAGCTGTGGTAACTTATATCTAATTGAATATTATAATCAGGACGTTAGGGAAAAAGCATGCAAAATATAAATGCTTATTATGAAAATTATACGCGATTTCTTTTTTCCTTACTGAAGGTGAACGGTATAGAGACTTGGATCCTGATATACTTTGCTGACTAATCATTACCTTCTCACGTGTACGTTTTGCGTTGTGAAACTTACTCTCTATATGCTAGAAGATGTATGTTATTTTCTTGACTCTGATATTTGCATAATCATTTGATACATAAAATATAATGTGCATATTACCAGAACCTAAGAAAAATATTTCACATATGATGTCACAAATTAGCTAAAATTCAATGATTATAATTAATTAAATAGATTTTTTAACTTTTTTGATATTTGATGACTTGATAAATAAATAATCATCTTGATGGCAGGTTATGTAATGAGGGAAATGGATTTGGGATATATTTTAAGGATGAGACTGAACTTTTGCATACATTATGAGATGAAAAAATTCTGTTGAAGTTGTAACGAAAAAGATTTCTTTATAATACATATTTTACTTCTTACTCTACTGATGTTAAGATTTTGAATAAATAAATAAATAAATAAAGCATGTGATATAATATAGGAAAAGCGGAAAGTGAAGAGTACCTCACTTGGATGTAAATTTTGTGATAACAATAAAAAAATGAAGGAAAATAGTAGTAATAAGTTAAGATAATAATTTATACATGTTGAAAATTAGATAAAACTCTATGACTTTAATACATTAACGAGTATGCCTCGGAAGACATAGAATATTGATTTAGTGGTGGAAATGTGTAAAGAGTAATACTTTGAAGCAAAATGGAGTATTGAGAAACTATACAAATACAGAAATTTAGCTCATGGTGAGAATATTGTAAAATACCCACATCAGGCATTCTATGGAATGAAAGAATTTCTAAACTATTTTGAATTTTCTAACAAATAGAATAATATATAATTATGAACAGCGTCCTGTAAAAAATAAATATGATATGATGTGTGATGGATGTATGGAAGTATGGGTTTTTGGATAAGGTTAAGACCTGAACTTTTTCATTCATAAAATGTAAGAGCTCAGTTTGAAATGATTTTTACGCCGGTTTCCTTTATATCACACATTTATTTCTTACATTGTATACATAATACTTTTTAAAAGATCTTATGCTTCATATTCTTCGTCATCGTCTCTACATAAGCAATATAGTTTAAATTTTTGAAACATCTTCTCAGTGAACTGAAACAAAGGAAAACAAAACATATAAGGAATTATGATGTAGTTCTCTCCGTGGGAGGCTTTTGGTGGATCGAACTAACTACTTTGAGCCTATGATATAATTGCTGAATGTGGTAGAACATATAAAATTCAATAAATCAGGGAATGAAACTCTATGATAAAACTGATGTAATGACTTAGGAAATTGATTAAACCAGTGTATGAATAAAACTCTGATATAAAAAATGTGTTGTATATATATATATACCTGCTGACATTGATTGATGAAGACTTTGCAGTCGCGTGAGCAGTTCCTCCCCCAGATTTCAACAGGCGATAGGAACTCCGGGTCTTTACATGCTGTTATGTGTTCTTCACCATTGCATGTTTCATAATGGGATTGAGTGTCATGTCTTACATCTCCAAGATATCGCACCTCTGGTTGACCACATGGATACACTTCAACCACTGCTTCTTGTTGTTGAATACTACTATAGACTTTGGTATATTTTATTGTATGTTGTTGTGTACGTACTTTATTTCTAAGAATATCATACACGATGATGGTGTATGATCTGCCCATTTTGAATAGAGGTTCATTATCTTCTTCGACATCTAAAGCCTTTGCTATTATCTCGTCGGGGACTCCATCCCAGCATTGGCCCATATGATCTGTGGAATGATGATAATATTGCATCACCTTATAGCTATTACAAGATTAACATTAAGTATATTTATAATTAATATGTTTTCAGACACTCTCGCATACAATAATAATAATAATAATAATAATAATAATAGTAACTTTATTACATTATGAAACATTGCGTTTTTTATCATACTTCTACATGCCATGTATTAAGACATATGTATGCTCTTATGGAATGGTTATATCGAGAAAATAAAAGTCCGAAATGAGATTTTAAATTTTATTATTAAGATGTTCAACACAAATTTTCTAAGACGTTAACAACTAAAATGGAATTTGAATAATAGTTGTGCTATATTAAACTATACTGTTGTACTACACACGTTGAGGAATAAGAACATATGCTAGCACTATAAACATTGTAAAAAATATTTTATGTACTTACCCATGAAGCTAATGATTATTCTTGGTCGATGAAATATACTTTCACACACTCAATCTTCACTGACAGCTGATAACGTTTGAATAAGAAGTGAGCCTAATGCATGACGTCATTGGTTTATATAGTGTTGTTATAAAATAGTCTCGCAACAGGACAAATATATTTTACACCAATGACATGATTGGAGTTTAAAAAAATGCTGTCTAGCATGCTAAAGTTTAAGTCAGCAGTAATTAGATATTTCGCGTTTCCTGCTTGTGAAAATACCTGTTTGTGATTTCCCACATTAAATTGTTGACGTATGCGAAAAATATTCATTTACGATGACATAAACAGATAATCGATATTTAATTCTGGTACGGAAATAAAATATTCATTTTCATGCAATAAATGCTGACAAATGTGTTATGTTATACTCTGTATGAAACTACATTAATAATAATATAAGGTTCCAGCGGAGATGAAACATATATCATTACTGGGAGAAATATACGTTAAAGCTTAAATCATCAGTTATTTGATATTTATTTCTTATCAGCGCTTTTCTGAAACAGTATATTCATTTTCCTGCAATGTGAAAAAAGCTGAATATGCCTTTACTGACTTTGAATCGAACTCAGAACCACTCAGCGATGGAATATTACAATATAAGTTTTTAATATACCGCAATAAAAATACTGTTGACTAATAATACATAAGACATGTGCTATGACTAGGATTTAATATTTAAAAGTACTGCTGTTTAAAGAGATTGTTTTAAGACGATTTGAATATGTAAGCATGCGATAGATAAGTTGCAGTGAATGGAGATGTGAGATGTACGTCAAGGTTACTACATCCTCGTATGACTGTTGTAGATAACTAGAGCTTGCCTCATCAATTCTGTCACGTACATTGAAACAATGTGCCAACATAGTTCTGTATTGAGAAAACATTTGTATATACTGACTTTATAAAACGCCTTTGAATAATGAAGTATGATATAATATTATTCCGACATTATACTGGGGGATTTGAAGATAATTCAACACGTAAGATTATGCACCGATCATGATAGGAAAATTTACGATATAATATTTTATACACCGAGTGGTAAGCCAGAGGTTGAGTTAACCCTTGGGCTAGGATTATAATCTTACAAATAAAATATAGATTTAAGACGAAAGCTACCATATTTACGAAGGAATAAAATAACGCTCTCAGGGATATTTTTTACTGAAATAGTCATCTTACAGAAAACTGATAACGTTGCATTTATGCGATGTTCTGGCGTACGTGATGAAACGATGCTTCCATGCTAAAAAGACATAAAGATTAAAATCTGCTGTGACGTCATAAAAACAATCCACCTGTCACATGATCTAATCCTGCCAATCCTGCAATGACGTCATCAATTCGTAATCCTGCAATGACGTCATAAACATTCCTCCTGTCACATGATCTAATCCTTCCAATCCTGCAATGACGTCATCAATTCGTAATCCTGCAATGACGTCATCAATTCATAATCCTGCAATGACGTCATCAATCCGCAATCCTGCAATGACGTCATAAACATTCCTCCTGTCACATGATCTAATCCTTCCAATCCTGCAATGACGTAAGCAATGCCGCCATCTTGTAAAACAATACCAATATACAAATTTCAAATTTCCCACCACCCGTTATTTGCAATTGTAATATTCAATTTCCACCTTTTGCAATTTTCAAATCACCCGCCATCTAGTATTAAATTTCTCACCATCCGCCATTTGAAATAGGAACCGGAAACGTAGCCATTTTCATTATAAATTTCCAAATTTTGAATTTCGCGCCGGAAACGTAACCAATTACATTATAAATTCGCAAATTTTGAATTTCGCGCTTCGTACGCCATTTGAAATAGGAACCGGAACCGCCGCCATTTGAAATAGGAACCGGAACCGACGCCATTTTGAATCACGTGGTTATTGCCACGCCCACTTGTGACGTCATACAATCCGCCACTGACGTCATAGCCACGCCCACTTGTGACGTCATAGGCCACGCCCACTTGTGACGTCATCAATCCTCCCTCCCCTCCACCGCCTACTGTCACGTGATCTGTGACGTCATTAATCCTGCCAATCCTGCAATGACGTCATGAACAAAACCATACTACTTATGTCCCCGAGAACTAGAAGCCTGGTTGGTTTAGAGAAGAAACCAAAGAATTTTTATGGCTTGGCGCTTTTGGGGGCTAGGCTTGGATCTGTTACATTATCCGATGAGTTGAGAGCTGGAGTATCGGAACTTAAGTCTACTCCGGAACCTGCCGTTACGGGCAGTAATGGTTTGGTTCCTCGACCAGTTGAAAGTATTGTGAGGACCAGATCTTGTTACTTTTGTCATAGGCCTGGGCATTTTCTTAGGGATTGCCCCAGGAGGGTTTCGCAGAGGATTATGCATCGTGGTTCCAAGACCTCCTATTCTTTTACATCTAATAGTAATTCGTTAGGCCAAGGGGTCTACGCTGTTGGTAATGAGGAACGGATACGGGGGTTTATTAGGAGAGGTTTGCCCTATGTGATTGTGGTATGTGATAATCTGGAAGTGGCTGGTTTGGTGGACAGTGGCTCTACCATCAATATCATCTCAGAATTCATTTATAATAACATTAGTAAAGCCCCCAAGAAATATCCGATTGTTGCCGAGAAAATTTCTTGTTTGGTTGCCAATGCCTTACAAATGGAATTCCTGGGGTGGGCCATGATAAAATTTAAAATCGCCGGGTTCTCTTGGAAGGCGAAATTTTGGATAGCCCCCTACTTGTCCGTACCCTTGATTTTGGACGTTCCTTTTGGGGAAGGATCGGGTCTGGTTCTGGATTTTGCTCAGGAAGTAATTTTTTTTAAATTCTCTCCTGAAATCAAAGTTCCTTTTCATAAGAGGCCTTTCTCTGGTCCTATTTCATGCAAGAAAGGAGACCTCTTATTAACTTTTAATCCCTTGAAGATTCTAGTTGGGATTATGGTTCCATTGGAGAGACTCTGAATCATTTGTCTTCGGACCAGAAAGTAATTCTAAAGGGCGTTTGTGATAGTTATCCTGAAGTTTTAACAACTAAACTAGGACTTACTCACCTTTTGGAATATGATATCGAATTGTTGGATCATACGCCGGTCCGCAGGCCTCAGTAAAGATTATCTCCTCCTAAGATTAAGGTAATGAAAAATCTTATCCAGGAAATGTTGGATGAGGGGGTGATAACTACTTCTAGTTCAAATTACAGTAGCCCCATTTTCCTTGTGGAGAAGGGAGAAGGTAAATTTCGGCCGGTCGTTGATTACAGGTATCTGAATTCCAAAATCAAGATAGATTCCGTGCCTTTACCTGATATACATTCGTCGTTTAGTTGGTTTGGGAAGGCGAAGTATTTTACCTCGTTCGACCAGAACCAAGCTTATTATCAGATTCCCTTATCTCAGAGATCCAGAAGGTTGACTGCTTTCAATACCGACTGGAACCTTTTTTATTTTACTAGGGTCCCCTTTGGTTTAGCTACCGAGGCCCAAGTTCTGACTCGGCTGCTTGACCAAATATTTGGCGATGTCAAGTATGATTTTGTCATCCACTATTTGGATGAGCTCATCATTTACTCTAACAGCTTTGAGGAACATATCGATCATATTGTCCTGGTTTTGGATAGGTTGAGAGATGCGGGTTTGACCGTTAACCCGGCTAAGGTTACGTTGGCTTCTTCGCGTCTGGCTTTTCTGGGGCATGTTGTGTCGCCTGAAGGCGTCACTATCAATCCCGAGAGAACTAAGGCTATTAGGGAATATTTGCCTCCCAGGGACGCGAAAGGAGTCGCTAGATTCCTGGGTATGGTGAATTTCTTTCACCGGTTCATACCTAATTTAGCCGACAGAGCTGCTCCTTTGAACATCTTGAGGAAAAAAGGGATGAAATTTCAGTGCGGCCCTGAGCAGCAGCGGGCTTTTGATACATTAAAAACGCTGGTGATGAATCCTCCTGTTTTGAGTATTCCTGATTTTTCAAAGAAGTATGTTTTGCAAACTGATGCCTCATCGGTAGCATTGGGGGCTGTGTTACTTCAGAATTTTGAGGATGGTCGCAAACCTATAGCGTATGCCTCAAGAACGTTGACGGTGCAAGAGCGAGCATACTCTGCTTATGAGTTGGAGGCGCTGGGGGTACTTTATGCCGTAGAGAAATTCAGGACGTATTTAGAACATTGTGAATTCGACCTGGAAACTGATTGTCAGGCTCTTAGTTGGGTTCTGGCTAAGCCCCGGATTACCGGACGACTTTCCCGCTGGGCGGTTCGGCTCTCAGCTTTCAAGTTCTGTGCCAAGCACGTCAGAGCCTCCGAAAACGCGGTGGCAGATGCGTTATCGCGTATGTTCGGTATGCCTCCCGACCAGCCGGGAAGTGATGAAGGTAATCAACTGTTAGGGGAGGAAATTTAGCCCCGAGAAAGTGAGGTTAGCGCAGGTATCTGGGATTCTGGTAACATGCCTTTAGTCTGTGGGATTATGTCAGATTTTCCGTTGGCTTACAAGTCTCTGGCCCTCCATCAAGAAACTGACCCTGAACTGGACCCTTCGATCAAAGATCTGCAAGCGGGTTGAGTCCTATCCCAGTACGTCCTAAAGAAAGGAGTTTTGCATAGCGCTGATCGGGGGTTACGAAAAGGGAAGATTATTCTGCCATCTGTCCTAGTGGACATGGTATTCAGTTTTTTTCACGAGTCTCCTGTCGGTGGGCACTTGGGGCTGTTTAAGACTAGAGCGAAAATTCGTGAGTACTTTGTGTGGCGTGGTATGGAAGCAGATAGTAGAGCCCGAGTACGAGCGTGTGCGCGGTGTGCTCAAGCAAAACCCAGCCAGGCAAGCAATTTGGGTTTTCTCAGCTCTCAAGTGCCTGTCGCCCCTTTTTAGCGCTTATTCATAGATTATGTGGGGAAGTTTCCTAGGTCACGCAATGGCAATCTTTACATCCTCGTTGTTGTTAATGATGCTTTCACAAAATTTGTGTGGCTTTTTCCGGTCAGGGAGGCCAACACTAGAAATACGGTGGAATGTTTGAAGAGAGTTTTCTCCGTGTTTGGTTTTCCTCGCAATCTAGTTTCGGATAATGCCAGCTATTTTGTTTCTGCCACCTTTCGGAAATTTTGTTTTGAGCTCGGGATTAAGCATTGTACTACGTCGCCGTACTATCCACAACCATCTTTGGCGGAACGTTTTAATCGGAATCTTAGGAGCGCCTTGATCGCTTACCATGCCCAAGATCAGACTAACTGGGATCAAAATTTATTCTGGTTACAATTTGCGTTCCACAGCGCTCGCCACGAAGCTCATGGTTTCTCTCCCATTTCTTTGATGCTGGGATTTAAACCTAACGACCCGTTGGCCAACCTGTGGTCGATCCAAGATTTGTTGCCAGATCCGGATCGGTCAGGGCAGGTCAAGGAAATATGGAATAGAGCGGCTAGGAATTTGCAGATTTCACCATGGGAAAAGTACCAATAGGTATAATAAGCGCCGTAGCCCTGTTCCATTCAAAGAAGGGGATGCTGTGTGGGTCAAAAGCTTTCCCAAGAGCAGTGCCATCAATAAGGTAGCCGCTAAATTATCTGAACGTTTTGTGGGACCGTATAGGATTTTGTCTTTTCTAACGCCTGTTACTGTTCTTTTACAGCATTGTTCTGACGGCAAGAGACGTAAAAGTCATGTGTCCCATTTAAATCCTGGGTTTACGGGTCCTTAACCGAAATACGTCCTAGTAGGCTTTATTTTAGGGGTTGTTTGTTAAGCAAGTCTTTGGGTATATCCTGGTGTTTCTGAAAGGTAAATGTCATGTTGGCATAGTTTAATTTGGGGAATATTGATCTCTCTGCGACCCCCTTTCTACAAATTCTGTGTGTTATTTTATTCAAACAAATATTTTCTCTTTCTCAGTAATGCAGGGTTTTTCTTATCTGATGTTAGGCTTTACTTATTATAGCATTGGATTTTGGTCATATTCAAAAGAGAGGATATATAAAAGAGAGGAGCCTTTAATAAAAAAAGGGGCTAGTTAGATTCTTATTGCAAGTGCATCCTGGAAAAGGTTCTTTTAAATAAAAGAAAAGGAAAAAATGCCTGGGTATATTCTAAGTGTAGTTGGATCCTGCAAAAGGGAGAACATGGAGAGTTTATTCGGGATTTGGAACAATAATATTAACTAAGTGATTCCATTTACACTCATTTTATTTTAAGAAACAAAAGGGGGAATTGGCAAAATGAAAAACAAAAAACAACACTTATATTATGTATATTTTTGGGCGTCTACTGTGTGTTTATATTTTATGTCCCAGTTTGTGGCTGTTCTGTTGGAGTATGATTCCGTCCCTCTTTTCTTCGCACCTGAAGGAATTCTGTACCTATGTAAAAAGGGGGGGCTATGTAGTGGAGCCTCTCTTTCTTCTTGCTTCACTGTCCCACTCCTGCCTTGTGCCGGCCCATCTTGGTTCCTGCTCTGGAGACGTCTTGAGTTATGGTTCCTGGAACAGTAAGAGAACCACGGATGATTTGGCGCATTTGTGGAGCGTCTATCTGGATTTCCAAAAAGGGAAACAAAACTGCTTCTGCACTAAGAAAATAAATGTAAGCAAGGAATTGGAGGAGACATCGTCTTTTGGATGGAGCAGACTTAGCAGCATGTTGGAAATGAACTGTTGTAGCATGGTGGAAACAAGTTATTACATGCAAGGCTTGACTTATACCAAGGCAATCTGAGGCTGTGTTTACATTCATGCTTCTTGTGTTTATGAAGAGCCTGGATATTATATGGGTGAAAACTCCATGCAAGCAAAGAAAAAGCATAGAGCAAGGCCATCTTTAGCAAGCATTTCGCCTTTTGCACTTGCCTTATTGTGAAGAGCAATTGTTGAAGAGTCGTCGGGCACCCTGTTCGGGCTGTGGATGTCGCAACTGTTGCAGTTGCCGTGCAGTAACCTCTCCCGTCTGGTAGATTACAACACTGGTAATCTGAATCCACAAATCCTTGTTCATCCGTCTTCTGAATTCTATTCCTGTTGGTCATTCTATATTCCTGTTTGTTTTTCCTGGGCGGCATGCCATCCTGTTTTACCACCCACCCCTGCACCATCTGGGACTCTCAGCCTTTCTCTCAAGCTGGAGCACTCACAACTCATGAGTTAGTTTGGTTGCTCTGTGTTCGTCCGGTTGATGGTTACCGGCCTGCCTGCCACCTTCTTCCTTGGACTGGATCCTTGGTGCTCTGTCTGGTGTGATGGACCTCTTGAAGTTGCTGTGGGCACTGACAGTGCTTTTCTCCTTGGATCTTCCGGTTCCTGGTAATATGGTGTTCCTGCTACGGCGGTGTGGAAGTCATCGCAGTCCTGTGCGCCTGCACAGATTTCCGTGGTTCCTGTCTTCTGTGGTGTTTGTTCTTGTCTCCCACCCGGGGAGGAGGACGAGTGGAGTGGTATTAAGAAGATTGGACTCTAAAGAAAAAGAGTGTTTGTCTCTTCCTGAAGTTGCTGGGGCATCGGGCAAGGCATTGGAAACATTTTGGGCAGTGTTCAAGACCAAAGATTGTGCTTTTTTTGGTGTTTCATGTATATTTGGGGGAATGTTTAAAGAAAAATATGTGTTCTGGGTTTAAAAAAGAAAATAAATAAATAAAGTCTTTGACTTTATTTTTGGGGGGGGGAGTCAGGGGAGTTTGAGCCGTGAATTCGGCTCATATCTTGATTATCTAACAGTTTTGTCGCATTCTGCTATCTTTGGTAAAGGTTTTATGTATGCTTAGTGAAACACGCCCAGTGGTAAACTCTGTTTTCTCTCTTTCTGAAATTGGTATTCGCTTGTGCTGCCCTCTGTATGAAGGCAAGGGAGGTCAGGGCCGTGCATCGAAACGTCAGTTGTAATTGGGATCACGCACGAGCAGTTTCTCCTTATGAAAGTTCAACTCAGTGTTTGGTGGGCGTTTCCCGTGAGGGCGACCTTCGTCTTCATCGTGGTTCTCGGGTGAGATCTTTGCTTTTTCTATCATGAATTTAAGGTATTTAAAGTAATTCTGTTTAGTATTTCTCACCCAGTTTTGGCCTTCTCTAAATTTCCGTTCTTCGCTATAGTTAATTATGATGCAGTATCGCGATTCTGGAGTTAAGTTTGAAATTTCGCCTACACCATCCGTAATTATTTCAATTCTTCAGTCAGTCTAAAGTTCGTCTGTTATGGGTTGTTTTCACATGTTCTCCCGTTAGGAATGGCATTTTTACACAGAGCGAGTAATGTGGGTTGAAAGAGATAGTATTGGTCTAAAGGTTGGATCAGGGGCTAAATTCTTATAGCTATTTCAAAACGGGGTTTCTTGGAGTTTACCACCGTCTAACCAGAGCATTTTTTTCAAGTTAATTTTGGGGATTTTGCCACTATAAAAGTTATGCAGAAGTTCTTCGGCAAATATAGAGTGATTAAAAGAAGTGGGTTCTTCTTCGTCATACAGAGTGATTAAATTTTGAGGACACTATTTGAAATGTCTAATAAATGCATATTCTTGGACAAGGGGAGAGGATAAGTAGTTATACCATGTTTTAGAAGAATACCCTCATGAGGATATTTTAGGTGATTTATTTAATTTTGTATACATAACCAAACTGATCACTTTAAGGTGTAGCGTACGATATTAAGATCATGGGATATGTTAGCTTGTTAAATTATTTAATGCATTTGTTGTAAATCATTGTTTCGACCGATGTTTAATTGGTGAAGTTAAAAATAAATCTGTTTCTCCAAGGTTATCGCCCTTTTCTATTTTGATCTACATATTTCAGGTTTTCCCCTAAATGCTGGGTAGTTATTGGAGTAAAATCCTTTTCTCCTGGGAGTATGGGCACCAGATATTGCAGAAAATAAGCAGTAGCGTTGCTAAATTAGTTAGAAATGAGAAAAACCCGGTCTACTTCAACAAAGCATTTGTACTAGGCTTCGTACATATGTCGTCTGTGCTAAAAGAGTAAAGGGGGCGCAACACTACATAAAAATGAATGTATGTGTGTCTGTCCTTTATGCATTACTATGCCATTCATCCGATCACCATGAAACTTTGGGAAGTTGTTGAATACATTCCCGCAAAGGCATGCTACCTTTTTAATTTTAGCTTTCGTTCGCGAGTTATGAGTCAAAACGGGATTGAGACGTACATTTCTTGCGCTTTCGAAACATCAGTTTTCAGTTGTCAAATCAATAATTGCAATTATTGCTGATGACTTTTCCTACTTTCGTCATACCTTGGAAATAAAAGCATCGCGATCGTTCAAATTTTGTAAGCCCACCATGGCCGAATCATTTGTTTATAATGTCAAGGCACGCAGACAGATGAAATTTTCACCCTAGACGGAAGAAGAATAATGAATATAAGCCTAAATGGGCAAACATTGTTCGATTTGGACGAAACTCACTATGCAGGGTTTTTTGGACCAGGGAACTCGAGTCTGAGGTTATTTTTCCCATGCTGCGCTTTCTAATCGTGGAATTCACTTCAAAGCCGGATTTATAGCTACTTCATTAAATAGGCCTATCAATCGTTTAGTTTAGACCTATGAATGTTTCGTGTGCAAAGTGTTAGTAAATATAATAGTTTAATTATTTTGCTCTTAATTTATAATCTTCCTATTAATTATTGTGGGCGAAGCCGCGGGGATCTGCTATAAGCTATAATAAGCTGTAGCTTATCTAGCGTTTTCTGAGGAAATAGTTTGTGTGTGATAAGTCGTTCTTCCCCATTTCAAATTCTAATTACCTATATAAAGACCTCGAGTTTGAAAATCGAAAGTCCTTCATAAGTTATTTTCGCATTTACAAAATACAAAACCCGAGCGACGCCGGGCCTTTTAAGCTAGTTATTTATAAAAATATAAGACATTTCTAATGACTAAGCATAATATTATTTACAATGCGAAAAATATGCATAATATGAGGTTATTTGCAAGATAATGTATTTCTAAATGCTAAAGTAATAGGCCTATATGACTATTAACAGTGCATGAATTAGCTAACAATATTAGGTTATGTTTATTTACAAGCATATAATACATTCCTAGAAACTGAAGCATGTGTAATGCATGAAATGTCTAACAATAATAATGCATTGAATTCACACAATATACATAAAGGAATTCGACTATGGTGTATCTTTGGGAATATTGTGTTTAAATAAGATATAAAATATTTATGACTTACAGACGTTTGTAAGCGGTCTAGAAAATGTACAGTCTACTGATTCTAACAGTAATTCAAGCTCGTACCTGTCCAGGTGAAATAACGGACAGTCAAAAGTAGGTTATGTGTGTGACATTTTGGATCTTCTCTCCGCAAATGCAGTCAGGGCTAGGCCTAATGCGGAATCTATGTAAATATTCTTTGAAACTGCCATGTCAAGAACTGAGTCAGGATAAAACTAGGCATAAATATTTTACACTCAAGTCTATCGTATACCGTCGGAAAATACAGTTCTTTTGTCAGAATGCCTATATCACTGTTGAACCAATGTTCATTCCACTTCTGAACGATAAATTCTTTCATAACCCTTTTAATATGTGATATTGGGCATAAAGTATAAGTAAACGGACTTGGCAGCCAACTTTGCCAATTCGTCGCCTTCTCATTGCCTGAGATGCCAATGTGAACCATGACCCATGAAACACAGACATGAGCAGTACAGTTCAAAATTAGATTTTTATTTCCGAAGCTATTGGATTGTAGTTGTATTTACCACTGATAGCGAACAATGCTGACTGTGAGTCACTATGTATACCGGCATTTTGTACATTGCTGTTACACCATTTGACTGCTTCTCTTATTGCAATCAGCTCTGCCTGGAAAATCGAGCATTCTGGAGCAAGTTTATGCATGGCTGAAAATATTTCTTCTTCTTCTTCTTCTAGTTTCTTTATCGACGCCCCTCTCCCCGTCACGGAGTCCCACCGTCAAAGGAAGTTTATGTGGGAAAGGGGAAAGTATATGGTGGAGGTTGGTAGTAATGGTTCTTTATATTTTCATTTTGCAGTTTGTAAGGTGTTTGTGTAATATGTGGCTCATGTGTATTTCATCACCTATGATTAGTGTGGTTATGTTCCAGGGGCCAGTGCCTCTGTGTTTGTGTATGATAGAGTAAAGTGCGTCTGTATGTTGTTTGTGTAGGCGGCAACCAAAAAAGATGTGATTGAGGTCCCCAAGGTCCCCACAATCACAATAAGGTGTGTCACGTTTGTGAATTTTATGTAAATATTGTGGGGTGACCGCAACGTTGAATTTGATTTTGTGTATGATGGAGACGTGTGTTCTGGGTAGTGTTGTGTGGGAAACCATGGTCGTAATCTTGTGTTGGTGGAAGTCATGTGTTGAAAGCGAATGTCATGTATGTAGTGTTGGGTTATGTCTGAGATAGGAGTTAGAAATGTGTGGGGTATGGGTGACTGTGTAGCAGCTTTCGCAAGAAAGTCTGCCTTTTCGTTGCCAGAAATGTTCCTGTGTGATGGTATCCAGAGGAGGGTAATGTGATTGTTGTTGTGAAGATGTTTGTGTATGTAGTATTTGCAATTAGTTTCCCACCAACCCAGTTTTGGGTGAGGGTCGTAGTTGACTATGTTGTGTATGACACTTTGTGAGTTTGTACAAATGATAATGTGAGAGTTGTGTAGTCGGATGGAGACGAGAGCTTGTCGGATGGCTACAAGTTCAGCTGTGTAGTTGGAGAAAAGTGAGTGTAGTGTGAATTTGCAGTGTGTTTGGGAGTTGACATGGTAGTAAGCGGCGCCAACTCCATGGGTTGTTTTGGACCCATCAGTGTAATATATGTCTATGGAAGAAGCGGCATGTGTGTGACGATACTGTTCAAAATATGTTAATAATGTGGAGGAGGGACAGGGGTCATGTTTGGTAAAAGTCAAGAGATCATGTTGTGTATGTAGTGTGTAATCAATGCAGTATGAAGGGGGTCGGGGAAATGTTTTTTTGTGTTGTTGTGTAATATTTATGAAAGATCGGGAGAAACGTTGGAGTGTATGGGAGGGCATGTAAATTGTGTGTGTATTGGTGATAGAGGCAGAGAAGTTTGTTATATAGAGGAGATTGTGTGTTAGAAAATAGTCGGCCTAGAAGTTTGTGAGTAGAAATGGATTGGCGATGAAGTGGTGGTCGATAGCAAATTTCATGTAGAACCTTTTGAGTATTGGGGTTTCCCGATACTCCTAGTATTCGTTTAGCGATGTGATAAACTTGTGAAGTGATTTTCTTTTGCCAGATGAGATTCGGGGAGTGAATGATGATATTGCCATAGTCAATTTTAGATTGGATGAGGTTAGTATATAAGGTAAGCATGTGGGAGGGGTGGAACCCCCACTTGTTACCTGCAATGTATTTGAAAATGGAGTTAGCAGTGGTGAGATGAGCATGAAGGTGGCGGTAGTGAGTATTCCATCGTAAATTGTGAATAAAATGGACTCCAAGATATTTGACAGAGTTAGTGATGAGTAGAAGAAGGTGATTGATCCGTAATTGTGGTTGGTGTGTCAATTTGGAGGAGCGAAAGAGTATGGTATGACTTTTGGATGCATTGATGGTGAGTCCGAGGTATGTGACATGTTGGTGGAAAATATTTAAATCAGTTTGTTCAGTCTCGTAGTCGGTTGCGAAACATGTTTTGTCAACTTTAGAGTAGAGTACTATGTCGTCAGCATAGAGCAGTATTTGGCTGTTAAGGAAGGGGGCATGTGTAAGGTATCGTGTGTATATGTTAAAGAGGATGGGACTGAGGGCTGATCCTTGTGGGAGGCCAGAGGATGTACGTCGTGTAGAATGGAAAGAGAATGTGGGAGGGAAACAAAGCTGTCTGTCTGTCAGTAACCGTTCAATGATAATGATGAGCGTGATAGGAATATGAAGTTTATGTAAAAAGTCAAGAAGGATAGGAATGTTAACAGAATCGTAAGCTTGACTAATATCGAAGAAATGTGCTAGGAGAGCTTTACGGTGTGTGCAGGCATTATAAATTTCAGTTGTGAGGTGGAGAAGTGCATGTTGCGTTCCATGACCAGTGCGGTATCCGTATTGATGTCGTGGCCAGGGTCCTTGTCGTTCTAAGTAAAATATAAGTCGTCTTGTAAGAATTTTTTCAAAGAGTTTTCGAAAAGTCGAGCTGAGGATGATAGGTCGGTAGCTGGAGGCAAGCTCGTCGGATTTATTGGGTTTGAGGATGAGGATGACATGGAATTGAAGCCAAGTAGAAGGGATGGTCTGAGAGGTGAATATACTGTTGAAAGCGTGGAGGAGCATGGATTTTGTGAGGTGGGGAAGATGATGAAGCAAGTCATATGTGATTGCGTCCGGTCCAGGTGCTGTTGAAAGTGTTTGGCGTCGAAGTATAGAGAGGAATTCGTTCATAGAGATGGGGTCGGTTAAGGTGTGAGGAGGAACTATGGGGCTTACAAGATCAAGTGGTGGGCAGTAAGGTGGAGGGGGAGCAGTATCAGGTGTAATGTTCTGTAAAAACTGTTGTTAGATGGCAATGTTGGAATGAATGTGATGTGTTTGTCGGGTAGTCTTACGTGTAAAAAATTTGATTTTTCGCCAAGCATCAGATGTCGTGTTTGTTTTGGACGTTGTGTTACAAAAGTCATGCCAAGCACGTCGACGAGTATGTCTTAAATATCGTGTCGTTTGTGCTGTGGTCCGTTGCAAAGAAAAGAAGTTGTCTCGTGAAGGGGTACGTCGAAAGTTGGAGAGTGCTAGTCGTCTGGTAGCAATGGCACGTGAGCAGTCCGGTGTCCACCAGGGCGGTCTGAGTCGTCGGGAGGGATGAGTGATTACCTGAGGCGTGAGATAAGTATGACGATACGCAGTGATGATTCGATGAAGGTCATCATAGGAAGGAGGAGCAGTGGTATGTCGGTGTAGGTTGACCGTGGAATGCCGAATTGCATCGGTGTAATGCTGCCAGTTATGAATGCGAGGGTGGATGATGAGAGGTGCTTCATCTGTTATAGAAAATTATTTATTGATACCAATGAGAAGGAAAAGATGATCGCTGTTCATGGTGTCATGTGCCGTTCGCCAAGTGGTATGAGGATAGAGGGAAGTGAAAATGAAAGTAAGGTCAGGGGAGGTATCGTGTTGTTGTGAGTTGCCAAGACGTGTGGGATGATCGGAGTTTAGAAGTGTTAAATTGGATGCATGAAGGGAATGAAGAAAAAGCATGGAGTGAGTGTTTGATCGTATTTGATGTGGGGTTAAAGAAAGACTGAAATCCCCAAAGATGAGCAAAGGTCGATTCTGGGGGATGACAAAATGGTTATTTCAAAATGTGGACGTTATGTGATTAGTATGTGTGTTGTAGACAGCAATAATATAAATGTGTGTGAGAGAGAGAGATGTATGGCTTCGAATGTTTCCGTGTAATTGTGAATTTTGTGAGTGTGTGTTATGTGGAGGTGAGGTTTGAGAAGGATCATAACGCCCCCTCCATCTTGTGTCCTGTCTTGTCGAATAATATTGTACGGGTGAAATTTGAATTTATGAGTAGGTTTGAGCCATGTTTCGAGGATGATGATGATGTCTGTAGGAGTGTTTGTGAGAAAATGTTGAAGTTCATGTGATTTGTTCCTTACACTGCGGGCGTTCCACTGGAGAACGGTGAGTGAAGGAGAAATGGACATAGATTAGATGGACATATTGAGAGCAGATTTAAGGGAGTCAAGAAGAGCAGCAAGGGTAATTTGGTCTGAGGATGGGAGGGAGGTAATACTATGTTGTAGGTTGTTGAAGGCCGACATGAAGTGGTCCTTATGGATCATTAAGTACTGTGGACGTTCTTGAGAGGGGCGAGGCAACTTCGAAGGCGTAGTGCTAGGTGCATGTTGTTCTGGATGGTGTCGTAGAACAGGCGAGCCCGTAGGTTGACGAGTCTGCCAGTGCGGTAGCCAAAATTGAGGATTGTGGGCTGGAGGCCTGGTGGGGGGTGCCGCCGGGCACGCCAAATCAGATTTTTTGCGTTTTATGGTTGGCGGAGGTGGTAGTTCCGGATAGGAAAGTTGCTTCGCACCCTGAGGAACAGGGGATTGAGTGCATGAGGTGTGCAAAGACGGTGTCTGCAGCGATGGCTGGATGCTAGGTGGGTGATTCGCAACATATGCATATGTGGTACGGCCAGTAGAAATTTGGATGGCCTCGTATCTCGTGATTAATCTCGTGGCTATTAATTTTGTCTTGTATAGAGATTTCCAACTTGTAGGATGGGCAGGTTTTTGTACGGGCATCGTGAGCCTGATGACAATTGAGGTATTTGACCGTTGTCGCAGGACAATCCGCAGTTGAATGTGAGGCTGAATATTTTAGGCAAGTTGGTTGGTTTTTACAGATGGACGTGGAGTGTCCAAACTTGCCACATGTGTAGCATTGTTTTACCCTTTCGTTGTATTTTTCAATTGGGAAACGATAGTAATACAATTGTAGTGCAGTGGGGAGAACTTGTGAACGGAAAGTAACTAAACAAGTTTTTGTTGGTAGGTACTGTATTTGGCCTTGGTCATTAACTGTTTTACAATTGAAGCAGTACACGTGGTGAATAGGTGCTTGTTCGGCTGTGAAACCATGGTTTTTCACGTCCTCAGGTGTAATATCTAGATCAATATTTTGAAGACTCCCTTCGTATGGATGTAAGAGAAGGGGATGTATGAATAAGTGTGAAATTTGTCGTCAAAAGACGAAGTAAGGAAGGCATTGGCTTCTTTATGATGTATGAATTTAAGTTCCAGTTTGCTTTTGCCTAGTTTTCTGATGTCCTGGATTTGAATTCGAGAGTCTTGTTCGTATAAAAGCCTACCCAATTTCATGGGATGTGCTAGAAAAGGTGATCCCTCTTTTGATTCTACTATGACGATGTACGGACTGGCGTCATAATGGGTATAAGTAAGTTTTGGTTTTTGGTTCTGTGGGGGTAGTAGAAGAGGCCACCGTGGGTGGGTCACTAGTTAGTTGAGTAGTATCCATGGGAGTAGAAGAGGTTTCAAGTTGAGTAGTCTCCTCGGGATGGGACAACGTGGGCTAGTCAGAAGACATGGTAAGTCAAATGTGTGTAAATGTGGATGTATGTAGCAAGTTTCAGATCCTTCCCCAAAAGGGGAGGAATGGATAAAGCACTTTTTGTATAACAAGCAAAAGGTACGGCAAAAGAACACTTCACTAAATCACACAACACTCTATTGGATGCGTAGTCACAAGGTTCCAATGAGGTGAGGAGCACTTCCGGAAAAACGTCTGACCACTTCCACGATCCGATGAGTAAAAAGAAATATTTCTTTACCTTCCCTGTAGACCACAAAAGCACACCCTACTTTGGCTGATTTATTTGGTTCTTCTTCCAACCGCGATCCATCGGTGTAGATAGAATACCAGTGGGATTCTGTAGCACATGTTTCATTGAGACAAGGTCTATAAACGGATGGATGTCCTGCACAAAGTGGGTGAACTGATACCTCTAACTGTAAACGTGAAACATGTTGTGAAGTTTTCCGGCCTTGTTTGATATTTTTTATACTTGCCTTGAATATACCAGTCAGAAATAGTGGTTCGATGCCAGCTATGATCTGTGAAGCTGCAGTAGATGTTGTGCGGATGATCCTCAGGAGATATCCACGTTGGATCTGTGCTAGTTTCTCTTCTGCCCATCGTTTTTGAAGCGTGTATTCATATGCTGCTGCACAGTAGAGGATCATAGGTTCCACAGCGTCCCGATATATTACCTTCAGTAATTTTGTGTTGAATCCCCAAGTGGGTCTAGTGGCAGCAGTTAATGCTGGTAGTAATTTACATGCTCTCTCAGCAACATACGCGAGATGAGGACGAAAATTCAATCGTTTGTCGAAAAAAACTCTAAGATACTTCAGCTTATCCACCATTGTGACATTTTTGTTATCCATGAGAAGAGTTATTGGCTCCACTTTTTTTTCTTGTGACTAGCATTGCCATCGTCTTGGTAGCGTTGAAATTAAACTTGTTCGTATTCTCCCAGGGGCTTCATTTGTTATCGTCTGCAAGTGCTGAATTGTGGTTAACTTTGTTAGTAGAAGGGGATCATCAGCATAGGTGTACACTGTACAGCCTGCAGGGAGTTTTTGCTGCAGTAAATCGTCATACAATATCACCCAAAATCCTGGGCTGCAAATTGAGCCCTGTCTACTTTTGCATACTCCACAATAAAATACTTAAAGTTTTATTATACATTCAAAATGTTATGCACAGTATATAATAATATAATCTAAAGTAAAATGGTCCCTAAATACCTAAAATTTCTATCCTAAAACTTTCTAGTTATTTAAAAGTAGTAGTCTTTATTTTACATCTTCGCAGCCTTAAAACTAACTTCAAACAAAGAATGTATTCGGGTTTATCAGTAGGTCGTGAATTACTGATATGCACCTGTTTATTTTTATGGTTTGTGTCCATTTATGTGATATTGAACTTTAATGATTACGGTATTAGGTAAAAGAGCTAAAATAAATCAATGACTATAGACCAGGGGTCGGCAACGTTTTGAGTCGGAAGAGCCAAAAATTACAATTTACAAAATTTCAAAGTTTTTAAAGAGCCATAATTTTTTTTCTTGCCAACAATAAATAGTACTCGCATAAATAAAGTCTTTTGATAAGAAAAACTAATCTACTTATTCATAAGAAAAAATATCTATATATTCATATATAAGTAGTGTTTTTCACAACAAATTAGATAATATATATATAGGGTATATATGGCATTATTAGATAATTACTTATTATTTAAGTGAAAAATTAAAACAATTAAACATTTACTTACAACACTAACTTGTACTTAAATAACATACATTTGAGCAAACAAATTCAATGGGAGCGTTGGTTTTGCATGGTTTTAGAAAGTTTGGATAAATTTGGCTCATAACTTGTTGTTTTAAGTTTTAAACACGACTCTAAATTTTCATTTGTTAGTTGGCTTCTTACTTTACTTTTAATTATATTCATGCAAGAGAACGCTTGCTCGCACGAATATGTCGATCCGAAGATAGTCAGCACTCCAAATGCCAACTTCTTCACCTCACTGTAGCAATCTGGAAGACTATTCCATGCGTCGAATATAAGTGCCTCAACTCGCAGCATTTCTTTTAAAGCTGTCCACTTTTGTTGCGTTACGTACATACATTTCTGGACCTCCAACTCATCCAACTTGCTTTCAACTCTGTAAATTTTCCACTCCACAAAGCTTTACTTTTTAAATCGATCAATTGCATTTCTAGAGATCCAGTATTAATTCCAAATGGCTCAATGTGGATTTCGTTACTATTTGTGTTGAGAGGATTTACTATGAATGCTAGAGTGGTTTTGTTGGTTTTGAATTGCTCAAATCTGTCAGCAAATTCATCTTTAATTTTTTTTATAACTGTGCTGAAGTAATTCGTGTCAACAGTTGCACTGGTTTTATCGCGATATTGCTTTAGAAAATGAAAATGAAGTAATTTCCCTCTCTGAATATCTTCTGCAAAAAGAATTAATTTTTCTTCAAAACAAACCAATTCTTCTACCAAAACATAGGCTGGGTTTCCCTTTCATTGCAGTTTTAGATTCAGCTCATTTAATTTCGCTGTGATATCCACCATAATGTAAAATTTTTGCAAACATTTGTCGTTCTCTAATTCAGGGTGATTAATGCCTTTTTCATTTAGGAATGTATTTATTTCATTCAAGCACAAAGCAAAACGTTTCAACACCTTACCTTTTAGTCCAGTCGATATAATAAAAAATAGGGGGGTAGCTGGAAAATATTCCGAAGTTAATAAAAATGTTACAGGTTATTTGGGGCTACTCTAGGATGTCTATCCTAAGTTTTCGACCTCGAGGACCCTGTGCTAACTTGGGGGTGGGGCAAAAACCTCAAAAATGTTGGACTTTTTTCAGGTTTTCGCTTACATCTCGTAAACTGAGCATATTTTGGGCACCATAGTACAATACAAAGTTGTAGAACATTAAATTTGAAAACTTTGGTTGATAAAACGAATTTGTAGACCCAATATTAACCGTGGTACGGCCGATCAAAGTTAGACAAATTTTCTCGAAATGTAAAAAAATATCCGAAAAACGAAGGTTTTGGCCCTATAATTATTTATTAACATAATTTACATGTTAATTATGTTAATCACCCATTATTATCAACATCTTGGAATATCTATGACCCCTTCCTCCACCCCCTCTTCCCACCCCTCCCCTCCCTCAGTATTATAGGAATCAGGATTACAAATTCTATATATATACATATATACATATATATAGGCTACATATATACATACATATTATAGATAGGCATATAGGCTACATATATATACATACATACATATTTTATTTTATATATATATATATATATATATATATATAAGTTACATCTTCTGCAGTTTTATTCGAATCTCGATGAAATTTTGAATACTTCAATACACGAGGAAAATCACTGTCCACATTTCATTATAACAAAAACAACATTTGTGCCCTTATTCAAGGCCTTTAATATTACACAATTTAATGTAAGCCCTATGTGGAGAAAGGAAATTTGGAAGACTTGAAGTTGCAGAGTAAGGATAAGGTGGTTACTCTGGCATCTGTTTCCTGTTCTCTGAAAATCAAGGACAAAAAGTTCACAGTAGACCCACTCACTCTATTCCAACGAGTGTGCATAACCAAACAATCAGAGGCTGACCTCAGGAACTTGTTCAAGTATGAACTCCCCCTTCCCCATGTCTCTCTTCGCAGAATAAGGAATGCATAAAGGCCGAAAATCGATGCTGTATGATTCATTCCTTCCTATCGTGGGTGAAGACGTAGACTTTGGCGCCAAAAAATACAATGTCATTGATGGTGGGTTTCTGTTACATAGGGTTGTTTGGAGCAAGTCAAGTGAAGCCACATTTCAATCTGCCAAAACTACGTGGATTACGTCCAAAGGCACTTCGGTAGCAATGTCATAGTGGTTTTGATGGTTATCCTTCTGGGATAAACTACCAAAGCACCAAAGCAGCTGAACGTTATCGGCGTTCTTTGCTGCACTCCTCAACAAAGTTAGCCTTTTCCACGACAACTTTGATTAGCACGATTTCTCAGGCGAAATTTCTTTCCAATGATACCAACAAGATGAACTTCATGACCACGTTGAAGAGTGAAATGGAAGCCAAGGGGATCCAAGTGAAGCAGGCAGTAGAAGACACCGATGTAATGATTGTGGATACTGCTGTCTTAGATGCTGACAAATATGATAGTATCATCATAACAGGGGAAGACAAAGATCTTCTAGTGGTACTCACTTCTTTGGGTTCTTCCAAAAAGAACGTCTATTTCCAGAAGAGTGGAAAGGGTAACAGCCCAACTGTACTGTATTCATCCCACTCGTTCAAGTACGAACCACAGGATATTCTTTTCCTGCATGCGATAAGTGGGTGTGACACCACCTCAGCACCCTTTGGAATTGGAAAGAAGAAGGTGCATGAGGAAGACGTGTCCATGGACCCCGACAACGATGACGGCGACGACGACGACGAGGAGGAGGAGGAGGATGAGGAATGTCCGGCAGCCCCCAAGCGCTCCAGGTTTTCGTAGCCTGATATATTATGTATTAATTATTAAAAATTATTTCTACGTGCGTCATAACACCTGCAATTATCTTAATTATTATAATTTTGCTCTAAATTATGATATTTTGTAAATAAATTCTATACTTCTATTACTTTAATTCTTTATTACTAATTATTGATTTTACACTACCTGATCTACATTTATTGAGGTTCAAGATTATGGGTTAACAGGAATTCAAAGTAGGGTGATGACCAGGCACGAAAATATGTAAATAACTGCAAATCACAACAATAGGTTCTTGGTCAGCGGACCCCCCCCCCTCCGGTGACATCACATTGTGTGTACAACGAAAGGGTTTTTGGTTTCTTAAAATGCATTTCTTACATTAAAACTAGGCATCATCACGTTTGGGGGAGAGGGAGGGGTGGAGGAAGGGGTCATAGGTATTCCAAGATGTTGATATTAATGAGTGATTAACATAATTAACATGTAAATGATGGTAATAAATAGTTATAGGGCCAAAACCTTCAATTTTCGGATATTTTTTTACATTTCGAGAAAATTTGTTTAACTTTGATCGGCCGTATCTCGGTTAATATTTGGTCTAAAAATTCGTTTTATCAACCAAATTTTAGAAAATTTAATGCTCTACAACTTTGTATTGTACTATGGTGCACAAAATATGCTTAGTTTACGAGATAGAAGCGAAAAACTGAAAAAGTCCAACAATTTTGAGGTTTTTGCTCCACCCCCAAGTTAGCACAGGGTCCTCGAGGTCGAAAACTTAGGATAGACATCCTAGCGTACCCCCAGATAACCTATAAAAATTTCATTAACTTCGGAATATTTTCCAGGTAAAAAGTTATATCGACTGGACTATTTGGCAAATATTAGATACTTAGTTTACTTAGGTGTTATCCCAGCTATGCCGAAATCAATGAAAATTGCCAAACATATAAACAATCTAAAACTGCAAATACTTTGGTCCTCAGAGTTCGAAAATGGGTTTATTAAATAACAATTTATAGGTACTTATACTTACAATTATTATTTTAACACTGATTTTTAAATAATAAAAGCTATAAAAAAGATACATAATAAAATAGGTAATTTATTAAATATATATTATAATAAAAACACTTTCGCGGTAATATCCAACAGTAGTGCTTTTTTTCTTTTTTGACAATTCTTATTGACTTCAAAAAAGTAGTTAGGTATCTCATTTGGAAAAAAATATGTATAATATGTATTTTAAAAATATAATACTTATTATGTTACCTACCTTTGCTTCGGTTTTTTATTATATATGTATATATATATATATATTATCTTCTCAAAGTTATGTATGTGTGTATATATATATATATATATACACATACATAACTTTGAGAAGATAATTAGCTTTTAACTCTTTTACTTGAAACAACAAACTATACGTCACAGCCAAAGCACTGGTGAAGACGCCAAATTGTCTTGCGTCGAAAGCGAATTAAAACCTACATAGAAACATCCGACGACGGCGTCATTCGAGAGCTTCCGACGGACTGACGACAGTGACGACGCGTGTCACGGGGGAGGGGTGCAGTGAAAAGTGAGTACAAGTGGCGGAGAGATAGAATCGGTGCCTAATCCTCGTTAATCGATTCAGAACGATTTTTATTTTTTTTTTATAAAATAAGTATTATTTGCGTATGGAACTAAAGAGCCGCAGCTTCACATCCAAAGAGCCGCATGTGGCTCGCTAGCCGCAGGTTGCCGACCCCTGCTATAGACCATTATCTTCCTGCAGTTACTGTATTTCAAAACATTTCACCATTTTAAGATGGTGGCCGTTTTAACTGCTTGCCGGATTATGTTCTTTGTAGATATTTAATTTTACCAGGGCCAATCCGTTGGCGAAACCGTCGTACTCGGAGACAACTTGCAGTATTTAAAATTTAAATTTCTGTAAAAAAAGTATCTTGGTATTTTTACATATCTTATGTTTATTGAGAGAAGACCGGCTTAATAGATTCCGGTGGACACTAGGATTATTTCATTAGATATTTTTTTATTTTTCAACAGACGAAACAAAAAGTCAAGGAGAAGGCATAGTAATGTTTCTTGTTCAAGTAAAGGGAAAGTAAATGCTTTGGAAAACTAATAAACGGTTATAATTACATGTCGGACAACGTTGCCCTTTCATTGCCAAGAGATCGAAAAACAAGTAAAAGGACATAGCATACAGAAAAACTCCCCTCCCCGTCACGAAGTTTATAACAATTGAAGAAGATGCTACTATAAGTACAGCTCAAAAAAGGTAGAATTTCCTACAGGGAATGTTACAAATGACTCCTCCTCCGTGGTTCAGTCAAGTTTCTGGTTGCTATACCTATGGAGTAAACATAGGCCTTCACCTCTATTCACCTACCCAACGCAGAGATTCGCTCGCTATACATAGTTGTTTGTGTGGCATCATTGTCCCCCCCCCGCTACTGAAATAAGGTTTGGCAAATCTTTGTCATGATTTGTTCCCTCCTTCTTGTAGTCAAAATTTATTAAAGGATACGCATTTATACACTTTGCGATTAGTACTTCCTCAGTCTTTTTTGCCACGAAGAATTAATTTATATTTTGTAACTAGAGAGCAGTCGTAATATCGTTTGCGAGATTGCTAGCTAACAGCGCTGCGAGCATTGATGGCGCCAGAAAAACTGAGGGCAGGCTGCGTCGGTACACTCACTGTCCGCTCACGACGACTAGTGAGGAGATGTATCTTAGCCATTCTTAATGTTTTTGCTTTTTTTTCAATTGTATAGAAGGTGCGACATTTGAAACTACAGTCACTTGTAGAAGAGTTTGGATCAGAGCTCTTACCTACTGATTGTTATATAAAATGCAATCGTTTTTTTTTTTTTTTTTTTTTTTTTTTTTTTTTTTTTTTTCAATTATGTGATTTTATTTTAACTCTACTAAACTAAAAAAAATTACATAGACTATTGACAGTAAAAATAAAAAACGTTAAGAACAACAAAAGAACACTAAAACAATTAATGAAAACAACACACACTTAATCTTCCAAACACTCGTAACAGTGAAAGTCTTAATCTTCCAAACACTTTGTCGATTAGATTAAAGGTTTCCAACGTGTGCGTCGAAGATAGTCCAGGTACATTTCTTTATCAGTGGAGCCAAAATTGTGAATAATGTACGTTACAGTATGTCCTATGAGTTGCATAATGTTCTGGTGCGTGTTTTTCGGGGTGCATAAAAAATCAGGAAACAGAAACATTCTAGGAGTGAAGGACAATTTTTGCGCTGTTAATATGTTACGGGTGTATGCCAAGAGAATACGCCATACAGGTAAGACGGTTGGGCACTCTGTAAGACGATGAAGTAAGTTGTCAATTTGGTTGCAAAAAGTACACTGATTAGAAAGCGTCATTTTAATTGTAAATAATCTGTCTCGTGTTGCAATAATATCATGAATCACTGCAAACCATGTTGAATGTGTTTCCGCCGGTAGACGAGTTGAGCTAAGATTTTGCCACAAACGTTCAAGTTTAATATCTGTTGGGGCTATGCGATGCACTCTCATTTCACTATGTGTCCACTGTGTCTGTAAATGCGCATAAATTGTAGAAGTTAATTTCGTTGTAGGCAAGTTGTCGTCTAACTGAAAGAAACTCCAATCCTGCAGGAAATCACTCAGGTATTGCAAGTCATTAGGTATTTGTTTTTTGTAAAATGGATAACTTAGGTCCAAAGTATTAAGCCAATATTTGTACCACAGACCTGAGAAGGATGTCCGTTCCAAGTTTTTACTGCATCCGCTTCTACTTAGAAACAAGGCCTTGCATTTTTCTTCAACGTTCACAAGTCCAATACCACCTTTGTTCGGTGGACGGTACATAGTAGATAGCGGTACCCTGAATATAAATCCTCGCCATAAATACCAAGAAATGGCACAAGTGATTTGTCGTACACAATCTTTTGGAATGGGCAGAATTTGTGCAACATACCAACATTGTGATAATATATATGTATGCACAACCCAGCTTCTTTTGTATAAACAAAGATTGCGAAGACATAAGTCTTTAGCTAGGATTTTGATTTTGTTAACTATCTGAGCCCAATTCAGTTTTTGCATTTCTGCGATTGAGGTATTATACTGAACACCTAGTATTTTGTGTGTATCCGTCATGGTTATATCAAGGTCTCGTAGTGGAGTTTGCCACCCGACTGGTATAGCTTTACATTTGTTGACATTAACTGTTAGACCAGATAATTTTTTAAAGCTGTGGAGCTCTTCAGAGAGTTTTCTGCTATCAGTGTCCTGACTTAAAATAACAGTGACGTCATCCGCATAAGCTATGACTGAAAGATTGTGCTCTTGAAAGGAAATACCCTTAAGCTGACTGTCTAAGTTGTATATTAAGGGATTGAGGGCTAAGGTAAATAACAACATTGAGGCAGGACACCCTTGTCGAATGGATTTTGTAATGGAAAAGGGTTGAGTAAGGAAACCATTGACTTGGATAACAGCTGAGATATCAAAATATAAGCATTTAAGATAAGAGACAAAAGTATTACTAAAACCATACTGTTTGAGGCATTCAAATAAATAATCATGACGGATACTGTCAAATGCGCGTTGGAAATCCAGGGATACTAGTAGACCCTTCACTTTATAGATATTTAGATAAGCAAGACAATCACGTAAAGTGCACGTTGCATCAAAAATGGTGCGTCCGGCGACTCCACAGCACTGGGCTGGGTGAAGTAGTTTATCCATTAGTGGCTTAAGACGATTGGTTAAGATTCTAGCTAATATTTTGTAATCGTAATTGAGAAGACTGATTGGTCTAAAATTCTCAACCCCACCATGGCCTTGAGACTTTTTTAATAAAATTATCACACCTCGTTTCTGGGAAGCACATAGTTCTTTTCGGTGTAGGATAGCATTAAGCACCTCCGTCAGGTCATCTCCAATTAATTTCCAAAATCGAACATAAAATTCTTGTGGAATTCCATCACATCCAGGAGTTTTGGAGCTTTTTCCTTGAACGATAGAATTGTAGACTTCCATTTTAGTAACAGGTTGTTCAAGTAATATATTGTCGTCTGCATTAACGTGAGTCTGGTTTTTATGTACGATAGGTTGTATATGTAGATCATCACCATTGTGTTGAAACAATGTGTTATAGTATTCGTAAATCATTTTACTGATAGCTGGTTGAGATGTGTGCCACTGTCCACTTGTGTCGAGTAGTTTTGTAATGCTAGACTTATTTCTGTGTTTCTGACTTTTGATGAGGTGGTACAAGGATATTCTTTCATTGGATACAGCATACTTATGTCTACTTCTAATTGCTAGGCTTCCCATTCTGAATTTGTATATCTGTAATACCTTAGCTTTGAACAGACTTAATTGTTGTCGACGTCGTGGAGAGGGTAAATAATCAGTTTGTAGTTCTCGTAAACATCTAAAATAAAAATTTAATTTATTTTCTGTCTCTTGATATTTTAGATAAGAGTATTTCTTAAACAGACGTTTAATGTTTGGTTTCACTATGAGATCCCACCAATCAGCAACATCCTTATAATAAGCTTTTTTACGTTTCCATACTGCCCATAAAAGCTGAAGTTCACGGTGTAGGGATTCTTCATCTAATAAACTGACATTCATTTTCCAATAACTCTTGCCTATTGGTGTATAATGTAGATTATTTAATTTAGTGTAAAGAAGAACGGCGGCATGGTCTGAAAATACTACAGGGTGTACCTCTATTCCACTAACATTACTTTGTGAATCTTTGGGAATGTAGAATCGATCTAATCTGGAAGCAGTTGTACTACTGAAGTAAGTATATTGTACGTTTCGGTGGCAGGCTGAACAAACGTCCGTCATTTTCAGATGCGTGACAAGGTCCTGCAGAGTATTACTTGGCTGAAAGGTTCCTGTAGTATCCTCTTTACGGAGAAGACAGTTGAAATCCCCTCCAAAAACATACTGCCTGGGCAAGGAGCGAAATAAATAAGCAACTTCATTCTGAAAGAATTCATTGCGCTCTTTTCGTTTGTTGGTACCAGACGGTGCATATATATTGATAAAAGTAGTGTTGTGAAACTCACCAGATATGCCTCTTCCATTTGGTAACATTTCCACATTCTCCAAGGATATGGTTTGTTTTGTTAGGATGGCAGTACCTAAATTTTCTGTACCGACATTCACGTATTCATTATAGTTGTATATGGAAGAGAAATTGTGCACGGAAACCTCCTGTAAATAAACTATGTCAACGCTATAGGCATTCAGGAAATCTTGAAATGCTTTAAGTTTAGTAGGTGAGGAGTTGTTATTAAAATTGACAGTCGCTACCGTAAGAGTAAGTAGCACGATCCTGTACACGCAGTGAAAATGTGGATGGTGTCCGTAGTGATTTGTTTACTTTAGCGCAGGGAACCCTAACTTGCTTCCTGTAGTACGGTACGGGTGTAGCCGTACATCCTTCTTTTCTACTTTCTCCTTCACCGAGCTCTGGTCGTCGGGTGTCAACTCAGGTAGCAGCTTACAGTCCATATCCATAATGTCATTCCAGTTAGAATCGGATTCTTTAGTGGTGAGTGTGTCATGATGTAATTGTTGTTGTTGCGCACTTTCAGTGTCTACTTCATTTGTAAGACAGTGATGTGACATAGGAGGCTTATCCATCTCAACGTCCTGTGTATTCCTCATGGTGTTTATTGTTCGATTTAAGAGTGGGTCCGTTTGTATAGATTCCCCCGTATCGTATGTATTGAATTCTGGTCCATTTTCTTCCACCGAATCAGTTTCTGAGTCTGAGTGTACATTTGTTTGTGTTGTGTCAGAAGGCCCTGTTTGCACTATGTTTGCTTCGTGGGCAGCCATCTTAGGAGTAGGGCCAGCATGTTGTTTATTTTTTTTCTTTCGTTTAGATTTAGTTCCTTTCTGCAAGGGAACATCAGCATTTTCGACTGACTCTAATGGTTCGTTTCCCACGACATTTTCAATGTCCATGGGATTTACTTCATTAATTAAGGCTTGATGATCCGAATTTACATTTTGAATTGGGACAGCCTTTATCTGTTCCTCGCTAGTAGAGAGTTGTTGTTGGTTTTCATGTACTGGTACAGTATGGCTAGCACCTGGAATGGGCTCTTTATTTACTGGCAGCGTACTAGGTGAATGAAATAAGTCACTCATCAATAGTTTTTGTCGTGGAGCAACTAACCTCTCCATAGGGCGACGTGGACAATGTTGTTTAACATGTTCGGAACTACCACATGTATAACAGGTTTGTTCCTGCCCAATGTACGTAATATATGCCTCATACTGTGATATAAGTAGAGTGGAAGGAATGTGCTTGTCAATTGTCATTTTCACTACACGAATTCCAGAATCAACCTTGAAATTGTAACGGTTTGCCCATGTATCATTTTCTACCTGTTGAACTTTTCCATAGTTTTGCAATACATTTCTTATTCTGTCGTTAGGAATTTCAGGGGGAATATTTAAGACCCGCACAGTAGCATAATCTAGTTCAGCTGGTCCTACTTTTACCTTAATTATGCTACCATTCATTAGTACGAAGTCCAAATCACCACTGTGTTTACGCAGATATTGTTCATATATTCCTTGTGTTTTGAATTTAACATAAACTGCATGTTGTTTTGCCACAAGTTGTAACGTTTGAATATCTTGTTCACGTACCTGTAGTTTGTTCTCCAGCCACATGTGAATTTCCAAAGCAGTCGGACGTTGGTCTTGTTGGTTAAATACTATTTGCAAAGTATTGACACGCACTATTTTAGTTGCCATTGTTATCCTGTATGTTGTGACAGAAAAAAAGCACTAGAGTCACGAGAAGTACGCTAAGAGACACTGCACAAGCAAGCGTCTCCCAGATTTGTAAGAGCACTTACATAGCGTGTTGCTCACTCGGCAGTTGCCGACTGACTGATCGTTAAACATTTCACTCTGCAACGACTATACTGGTCACACCTGACTTTGTTTTGTCTTCGCTGTGCAAACATCGATTCCGTAGAGCACATGCTTCTGGCTTCTAAGGGTAGATGTGCGGTACCCCAAAAGCTCTCTGCATTTACACCTATCTCTGTCTCCTGTCATTAATAACGCGCCGTACTAACATGTTCTATTGGGACAAACACCTATCTCCAACAGCTGAAAGGCAGAAATGATAAACCGACTTTCTTCCATGGCATTCCGTATGAACTACACTTTTACAAGTTTATTCAAATTCACAAGCTTAATTTCACATGGACATACTGTTCCTCGCTTCCCTCCCGTTTTGAAACCAATCGAGATTATTTGGACAAGTGAAACAATGAGTTACTGTAAAGAATATCACCATCACAATTGAGGACGTAAAATTTTGTGTGAACAAAAACTTAGTGCTATGGGGGAAAGAGATTGGGGCCCTGTGTGTGACTCTGTTAGAAACTGGAGAAAGGATATATGGAGCGAGAAGTTGTTATCGACAGTAGAAGTGGACAGATTAATTATAACTCTAGGGGACACTGCCAGTAGATTCTCCAAGTTACTCTCATTCCAAAGGAGACTGTATCTGATGGTCAGTTATTAGGAATGAAGATTTCATACAAAACAGAACTGAAAGATACAGTCGAATACTTTATTCTATTTAATACCAATCCAATAGAGTGGTCAATGTTTTTAGTTCAGCATAAACAATAGCTCGCTCAAATAAAACTCTCCAAAAAGGTTCATTTTAAGTTTCGTGTCAGGTATAGGGAATGCTACGTTTTATTTACTATACCTGGAACATGAATACTGCCTACTGTCGCCTCATTAACATTCCAAAATAAAACTCGAATATGATGATGTCATTAGTTTCTGAATGTGAACATGATTATTCATTACCAGGGCCCGGATTTTGATGATCTAAAAGTACTTAAAATATGAGGTACAAAATAACTGCAAAAATACAAAACAATGACAAAAATCTAAGAAAAATGACACAATAATTTGTATGAAAATACTAATTTATTAGATTTGTGTCTATTCTACATTCACGTTGTTGATCCAATTATAGGCTTGTGATTAGTTAATTACATACGGTTAAATGCAAACAGCAAACACCTAAATTTTAATTACAACAAGATCTATTTATTTATGCTTATTTAGAGTTTCGTTAATATTCAATGCAAGTAAATGCACAAAAACTCTATATAATGCGAGAAACAACACAAAATAAGAAAATAATTACTTGAATTTTTTAAATTACCTTAAAATATGAAATGGGGAAAAAGAGACCATAAAGTGACCAAAAATTACCAAATAATGACACTGAATCATAAAAATGAAATATAAACTAAAAACGGGAAAATGAACCCGAAAATTACAATTTATTTAATATAGGAGTCATGATCAGAATATCTGCACTAGTGGCAACGCCCATGATGTAGGCCTACCAGTTAAAAGATGACATGTTATCAAAATCCGGGCCCTGCTCATTACAAAAGGAATGAATACAAGAGGAATGAAAGTATTTTGTAAATTACAATTAGCCTATGTGGTATTAAGAAGGAAGAAAACGGTTTTTATTTTGACTGGTGTTTATTTTCTTAGTGGAGCAGGTACAACTGAGTCTGTAGTAATATTTATATCATCACAATTCTTGGAAATGGGCTATTATTTAACTCAAATCTGTTTACTTTACTCAAGAAGTATGTCAGTACGTCACTTCCTGTACTTTATGACAAGGATAGTCGAGAACAAGAAATATAATACGTAACAACTCCACAGAACGCCTGTTTTAAGAACATTAGATGTTAAAACATATCGTGTTTCGAGGGAAATTAATACTCACACTACAACTCCCAGAACACCAACAATCCTGATTTGAAACGAACGAGATTAGAGAGATCATTAACAGACATTTATAAAACCTTATACACTAACTAAACAATAAAAAAAAGACTTTCTCAGGGAATCCACCGAGTGATTTTTAATTCATGGTTGTATATCACTTTTTCAAGGTGTTTGTGAATACTGCAATTCAGAATGTACGTCCGAATGGGTAGCACTTTGGTTACAACTTTTATTTCCAACGGTAGGCTATTACTCTTTTCAACCGCTAAGAAATGTTAGTAAACGCCAGAAATCAATACTACATTTTACAACTTATTTCATTTTAAATTATAAATAACTATTAGTGGTTTAGACCTCAAAATAAAATTTTATCACTAATGGCTCTTCACGCAAAACAAACGCTGGTACGATAGTAGAAGACCCGATTTTTATGTACAAACATAATTCTGTTAAAGTAATTATCAACAAAATATGGCTTATTTCGGGCCAAGGATTAAAGAGATTTATTATATATTTCAATAATTAAAAATATAAATATAAAATTAATCTATGGGATTATTTTCTTGCGCTCATACATACTGACGATCATAGCGATCGTTACTAAAGAAACTGCTGTATTTGAAGACCTAGTACGATGCAGTAATTACATTGGTATTGTTGATTCAAATCTAAAACTAATTCATATCAATATAAAAAGTGTAGGTAAATACTTCTCTGAGTTCCTTGCATTATTAAAAGGTTTTACTTGCATGTTCGACATAAATATATTATCTGAATCATGGCTAAACTGTATTTCAGAATTTGATATTCTGAGAAATAAATGAAACCGGTTAAAATATAATAAATGTGATGGTATGATTGCTTATTTTACAAATGATATAAATGTATCACAAATAGAAACTGAAATATCTTGTTGCAATTGTATAAATTTCTCATTTCAAATATTTGAACTTCAAATTAACATTACTGCCATTTATATATTTCCTGATAATGCAAAAATGACTTCATACAAGACCTTGAGAAGCTTTACTCAAAAAGAAAATAGTAACAAATTATATACTGCTTGGGGACAAAAATATAGACATTTTTCATGGTTTTGGTTTTTAACAAATATTTAAATTCTCCAACCAGATGCTCCTTCTTCTTGAATTGCAATGGCTTAGTTCTAAATATGACTATCAGTAGTTTGGTTTTGCCGATGACTCCTATGGTGGCGCCCGATACAGTCCCGCAACACATGGTGGTGCAGGGGCAAAGTCCACAAATGACGTCAACCAATATGGCGGCGCGCTAGACCACGTGACCAGAAGTAGGTTTCATATTACATTGTGGTTTCCCACGAAGCGTAAATGCAACGTCATCATTATATTTCAACATACAATTTTTCCGTAAGATGTTTATTTTTCTAAAACTTAGCGACTCAGCCTGGAGTAAATGCGGCCGATGCCTAAGGCTGTTAACCTTATTATTATTATTATTATTATTATTATTATTATTATTATCATTATTATTTTACTTTTTTCTTTCTTTCTTTTCTTTTTCTTTTTTATACACATCGAAGTCTAAAAGATATTACGATAGCACATATTTTAAACCTTCATGTATTTTTTATAATCATATTTTACCATACAATTTTATGCATAAGATGTATATTTCTCTATTACATTAATTTTTTACTCTCACCCTGGGATCGACTCAACCTATAATAGAATCCTAGGGTAAAGGCGTCCGGTGCGTAAGGCTGTTAACCTTAACGTACATATTATTATTATTATTATTATTATTATTATTATTATTATTATTATTATCATTATTATATTACTTCTTTGCTTACACATCGTAACCTAAAATATATTACGATAGCATATATTTTAAACCTTCACATATTTTTTATAATTATATTTCACCGTACAATTTTATCCGTAAGATGTATATTTCTCTATTACATTCATTTTTTACTATGACCCTGGGATCGACTCAGCCTATAACAGAATCCTGGGGTAAAGGCGACCGATGCTTAAGGCTGTTAGCCTTAACGTACCTTATTATTATTATTATTATTATTATCATCATCATCATATTACTTCTTTCGTTCATACGTAGAATTCTAAAAGATGTAGCGATAACCATCGTACATTTTTATAATTATGACAGCGGTTGATTTTTGACTGCAGACATAAGCCAACACATATGATGTCTATTTCCCTAAAACATCGTTTTTTTAGCCCTGGGGTCGACTCAGCCTGTTTTTGCCGGTTAGTGTATAATATAAATCCATAAATATTACTATAAGCCTTTAAATGCGACCGTGCGAGATCCTACGTATCGAATGAGCTTCAAACCCTCGGTCTAATGAGGGAATAATATTATGTTAATAATTACAGGTTTTTACAAAGCCAAAACTGTATGTTTATATTGAAGTTATATTCAGAATTGCGAGAAGCAAGCATGGAGATTTTGCTGTCATAAGCGGAAGTATGCTGACCTTCACTTGCAGGACGGGTGAGATTTGCAAACGCATAAATTATTTTTAATATCAGCCTCAACACCGTACAACATGATTTTATCTAGATAGGTGATTTAACTTTTAATACAATGTTATGCTTTACCTGCTAATCTGATGCGATGTATCTACGAATTGATCCTATTTTTGTGTATAATAATATTACATTATTTTGCCTTTTAATTTGTTTCACACCGATATATTTTCAAATTCTTCTTGAAGCGATTTCTTCCTATTTCTATGATTACCTAGGATTTTACCTAGTTTCTATGAATACCTAAGAATACCTATTTTTTTATAATTATATTTCACCATACAATTTTATCCGTAAGATGTCTATTTCTCTAAAACATAAATTTTTCACTATAGCATTGGGGACTACATAGCCTCGGTTTGCTGGCTAGCGTATAATTTAAACAATAATTTTCACTTTGGTCCTAGGGTAAAGGCGGCCGATGCGTAAGGCTGTTAACCTTAACGTACTTTATTAATATTATTATTATAATCATATTTCTTCTTTGTTCACACATCGAATTCTAAAAGATGTAGCAATAACCATTGTACATTTTTATAATTATGACAGCGGTTGATTTTTATCTGCTGACATAAGCCACCACATAAGATATCTATTTCCCTATATCATCTTTTTTCTGATCCTGAGATGGACTCGGCCTCAGTCGTTGTATAAAATGTTAATCTCCTTGTACTATTGTCTCAAACCCTTGGTCTGTATACGCAAAACAACGGAATAAATGCGTCATTATTCACAGATGTTTTGTAAAATATATTAAAAGCCTGTATTAAGCTTTATTTTCATACGTTATAACAGCGAAGATTTCTGCTAGCCTTGTGTCAATGCAGAGAGAGTTTGCCGAATAAGCTAACCTTAACAGATAGCATTTTTGCTGATGTAAGATTACGGTAGCGAGTATTTTTATCGAGCGCACAGGTGATACAAATACATTCAGTCTCTTTAAATCTTCATTCGCTATGTTATAACGACGATACCTCATCTCTCCCTTTAAATCCTCTTCTCAGTCATTATGTCTTATATGATTAGTTCATTAATCCTTCTGTATTACCTAGTGCGTTTATTAATTTGTTTCATTCTCCGCTTTGAATAACCTGATACACTGACAACTATTTCATTCATAATTATGTACTATGAATTCTCATCGGTGAGGGGGAGAGTAAGTGGAAGGGTAGTCTACCACTACATTTCACAGTACCAAGAGCGCATGCGCAGTCAATCGTCTTCCTAGCAGGTTAGCTCTCTAAAATCCAAGTTATACGTCTCATTTCACAGTAGAGACCGGAAGCATGTATCATATTACCAAAGTCATCATTTTTTCTTCTTTTTCAATGGCGTATCAGACGTATCCTCAAACAAAAGGTTAATTTTACAATTTATTTATTCATATGCCTTATGTGTATGATTTATTAATCTTTATGTATAATATTATGCTGGCCACATGCCCCCACGCAATCTACCATCTGTCTATGGTTCATGATGCAGCGGTCGAGTGGTAGGCCAAGTCCCTTCAGGGATGTAGCGCCACGGAGTTTTGGAGTTTAGCTGCTTAAATATACATTACCTATTTTTTATGCACGATGCTTTCATTCTCCGTTCTGGAACGAACTTTGTCAAAATGTTTACGTTATACATATAATTTAAAAAATCATTTAACAATCCGGAAGGTTCTTTCTTTTACAAATGGTAGAATCTCATATTAGCTGGAGGTTCGAGTTTTCAAAACTTACATTTTCATTCTAAATTTCAACTTTGAATTAAAATTATGTTTTTATTTTGCAAGATCAACACTAATTTTCACTATGACTCCTTATAGTAAAGACGTACGATGCAACTCACAACGGTGGCGCGGGTCCAAACACCATCATGTCTTCCACAGATATCATTCAAGATGGAGGTGCGCTAACCACGAATCCACACGAGTGCACACGAGACCACATTTGGTTTGTAAATGGTGGACCATGCGCACGATTTGAAAATTACTAATGGTGGAAGGTGTAGAAAATTCAAAAATTGTATTTCGACTTTGGTTAGTGAGTACATCGTTTTTGTATGTAAGCATATTACAACCGTATCAGGATATGTTCAAGGTCACAGGGCTCATACCACACCTGGTGATATTACACGTCATCAGTTTTCTAACATACATCATCACATTCTATGATTGTCATCCTTCTCTTTCTTTGGTTTTTAACACGAGATTTGAAATTATGAACAAAAGACTTCTGGTGGGAGATTTGAAATTGCATAATCAATGGTGATTATGTTAATATTCTTACGATAGAGTTCTATACATTTTAATACTTATTCGACGAGAGGATTGAGACCGGATGTACGTCTCATATGACACAATGACATCAGTTTTTTTTTCAGACGTATCTCTAAACAAAACGTTATTTTTTATTATTCATATGCGAGAAATGAAATAGCTGCGGCTAACGCTAAATCAACAAATTCTTTATGTACAACGTCACCACTACAAACTTGTTCGAACATGCATCGGTACGCTTGATCATACTTGTTTCAAGGTCACACGTCCAACATTACAGCTGAGACATTAATTCTTTATTTATAACGTCACGGTCTACGTAATGGTCACGTGATTCAAGATGGCAGACCACGCGCACGATATGAAATTACAAAATGGTTGAAGGCGGGAGATTTGAAGTTCTTTGATACTGACTATCTTCTTTATTATCTATCGGTGTGAATTAGTTGAAAAGGTGCCTCACAGTATCTTCTATACTAGTTGTACTCGTTCCAACGATAAGGTTGTTAATACTCTGCTTTAACTTATTTTGTCAGATGACAGTTTGTATATTTCATTCCATGGATTGTTTGATGTGGTTATGTTACAATATTATCTCCATGAGTTAAGTTTCTGTCTTCATAATTATTTTTTGCCTCAAAGTATTGTTCTTTACACATTTCTCACACTAAATCATTATTATTTGTATTCTGGTACCTTCCCCTTAGTGTACCAAAGTCATAGATTTATATCTAATTTACACAATCATGTATGAATTAGTTTATTAGCTTTTCACTATTGTTCAACTTAACCTCCACTATTTTTCATCAATTTATTCATGCTATCATACCATCTACCTAATTAACATCACACTATAGGTTTATTACCAAGTGCGGTACTCTTAGCATACAATTTTTCCTATAATATATCACAAGTTTGATGGCTAAAATAATATGCTTATTGTTTTTCCAAGTTCTATAACAAGATACTACACCAGTCCACACAATGCCTTTGAACTCGAGCTGTTCAGCATTCCAGTCTAAGACCCATATTTTATAAGCACTTGACACAAGTAACCTTTTTTACGAGATCTTTGTCGTAATTTACAGAGCACCTATTAGTTATAGGTAATATTGTTTTAAATTCAAAGTCATTGCATTCGCTAGTCTTCACCATATTTCATTTTACTTTTTCGGTTATGTTCGCCCTATATATACCATTTCTACTTCAGTTCTACTTATGAGGCTTCTTTGACCAAGGCAATTACTTACTTCGTCTCATTATAACATCTACTAAGACGGCTTAGGAAAAGATTTCTTTAAATCTAGTTCCAATGTATAAATTTCATTCTTTACCCATGACTAGGTTTCAACTTCTTATCTGTAAGCTAGATTTTTTTTTCCGACGATCACAATTCAAACATCCAAGATGATGGATCATACAATTATCATTATTATTAGTATTACTTTTATTATTACATTCAAGCTTTATAACCTTAAAGGGTCATGTCCTACTTCGTATCAACTGCTCATTTTCCACTATCTCATTTCGGTATTAGGTGGCAATATTATGGTCTAAGTTGTAAGCTCAGCAGCTTTCCAGCTATCAGCTATCATTTCTTTATACTTCTAAATCTTCAGAAGTTCTCACATACGCCAGTACACACCGTTTGAGAATTTTCTTCAGAAAAATAACTACACCACTGGTATAGATCCACTATACATCTGAAGCGATGATAATATCTCTAACATCAATTTATATTCTTCTTTCGGACATCCATTTTTCTATGTTCATTCCCACTTGTATTAATTTAGGTGTACACTTCATTATAGTATTTATTATTATAAATAACAAATATCAGAACTCATTATGGATTAGTGTTGTAAAAAAGTTACAACTAAGGATTTCAAATTTTGCCCTATCTATATAATTCACTACTCTAGCTGTAAAAAATGATAATTTCTTTAAAATGCGTTTAAGAATTCATTTCGAAACCTCATATTTATGAACGTTTAGTCACACTATAAAACAAGATTTTCTACATAAAATCACTATAAATATCGAAGTTTTTACATAAACTAACTATAAATATAGAATTTTCTACATAGAACAACGAAAAATCACATACACACCCCACATTTTTAGGAGAGTAGACACACATACGATTAGATACATTTTGCACTTATAAATGATACTTTCTTTTATACGAGGAATTGTTGGAAATTGATAAATTTGCACCAGATCTTCTGGTTGTTGTCAATATTCTGGAGGATATTACACGAAGCATACTGTACAGAATTCATCAGCTTTTTTTATATAAATGTCTATAAGAATATCCGTCGGAGTCCATCAGACGCTTACCTTCTTCCCACAATCTATACATCTTTTATACATTGCACAACATAGTGGATATCATTTTGAAATTACTTTTTGCATATAAAATCATCGACCATTTTATGTTTCCACTATATTTTTAAGTACTCGCTCTACGTTTTTACATAAATTCACTATACATATCAAATTTTCTACGAGAACGAGACGAGACGAGAACGAGACGAGAACGAGACGAGCACGAGACAAGAACGAGACGAGAACGATACGAGACTTGTTCTTGTTCTTGAATAAAAAGGATACTTACCGTAGTGGACTACGTCCAGACTTGTTCTGACTAGAAAAAAACCAGTCCAGACTAGTTCTGACTAGAAATAAGCCAGTCCAGACTAGTTCTGACTAGAAAAAAGCCAGTCCAGACTAGTTCTGACTAGAAAAAAGCCAGTCCAGACTAGTTTTGACTAGCGAGACATTTGTTTCATTCTAATACATGTTGTAGTCGAGACCCTCTCTATTCAGTGTCAGGAATGGAATAACCTCACTTAAATATTTCCGTTACATAGCCCTCTATTAACTGAACTTAGAGTTATTTATGTAAAAAAGAGTGATGAGTGTTGGGTAGTATGTTTCGTGTTATATCCTCTAGTGTAATGACAACAACCGGAGGATCTGGTACGCGTTTCTCAATTTCCAACAATTCCTAGTTTAAAATAAAGTATCATTTATGAGTGTGAAATGTACCTAATCGTATGTAGATCTACTCTCCTAGAAATGAAGTGTTTGTGTTATGTGTGTGTATGATTTTTCACCATTCTATGTATAAAAGTCGATATTTATATTAATTTTACGAACAAACTTAGTTATTTTCGCTAATTTATGTAGAAAATTTGATATGTATAGTGAATTTACGTAAAAACGTAGAGCGAGTACTTAAAAATATAGTGGAAACATAAAATGGTCGATGATTTTATATGTAAAAAGTAATTTCAAAATGATATCCACTATGTTGTACAATGTATAAAAGATGTATAGATTGTGGGAAGAAGGTAAGCGTCTGATGGACTCCGACGGATATTCTTATAGACATTTATATAAAAAAGCTGATGAATTCTGTACAGTATGCTTCGTGTAATATCCTCCAGAATATTGACAACAACCAGAAGATCTGGTGCAAATTTATCAATTTCCAACAATTCCTCGTATAAAAGAAAGTATCATTTATGAGTGCAAAATGTATCTAATCGTATGTATGTCTACTCTCCTAAAAATGTGGGGTGTGTATGTGATTTTTCGTTGTTCTATGTAGAAAATTCTATATTTATAGTTAGTTTATGTAAAAACTTCGATATTTATAGTGATTTTATGTAGAAAATCTTGTTTTATAGTGTGACTAAACGTTCATAAATATGAGGTTTCGAAATGAATTCTTAAACGCATTTTAAAGAAATTATCATTTTTTACAGCTAGAGTAGTGAATTATATAGATAGGGCAAAATTTGAAATCCTTAGTTGTAACTTTTTTACAACACTAATCCATAATGAGTTCTGATATTTGTTATTTATAATAATAAATACTATAATGAAGTGTACACCTAAATTAATACAAGTGGGAATGAACATAGAAAAATGGATGTCCGAAAGAAGAATATAAATTGATTGTAGAGCTATTATCATCGCTTCAGATGTATAGTGGATCTATACCAGTGGTGTACTTATTTTTCTGAAGAAAATCCTCAAACGGTGTGTACTGGCATATGTGAGAACTTCTGAAGATTTAGAAGTATAAAGAAATGATAGCTCATAGCTGGAAAGCTGCTGTGCTTACAACTTAGATGATAATATTGCCACCTAATACCGAAATGAAATAGTGGAAAATGAGCAGTTGATACGAAGTAGGACATGACCCTTTAAGGTTATAAAGCTTGAATGTAGTAATAAAAGTAATACTAATAATAATGATAATTGTATGATCCATCATCTTATATGTTTGAATTGTGATCGTCGGAAAAAAATCTAGCTTACAGATAAGAAGTTGAAACCTAGTCATGGGTAAAGAATGAAATTTATATATTGGAACTAGATTTAAAGAATTCTTTTCCTAAGCCGTCTTAGTAGATGTTATAATGAGACGAAGTAAGTAATTGCCTTGGTCAAAGAAGCCTCATAAGTAGAACTGAAGTAGAAATGGTATATATAGGGCGAACATAACCGAAAAAGTAAAATGAAATATGGTGAAGACTAGCGAATGCAATGACTTTGAATTTAAAACAATATTACCTATAACTAATAGGTGCTCTGTAAATTACGACAAAGATCTCGTAAAAAAGGTTACTTGTGTCAAGTGCTTATAAAATATGGGTCTTAGACTGGAATGCTGAACAGGTTGAGTTCAAAGGCATTGTGTGGACTGGTGTAGTATCTTGTTATAGAACTTGGAAAAACAATAAGCATATTATTTTAGCCATCAAACTTGTGATATATTATAGGAAAAATTGTATGCTAAGAGTACCTCACTTGGTAATAAACCTATAGTGTGATGTTAATTAGGTAGATGGTATGATAGCATGAATAAATTGATGAAAAATAGTGGAGGTTAAGTTGAACAATAGTGAAAAGCAAATAAACTAATTCATACATGATTGTGTAAATTAGATATAAATCTATGACTTTGGTACGCTAAGGAGAAGGTACCAGAATACAAATAATAATGATTTAGTGTGAGAAATGTGTAAAGAACAATACTTTGAGGCAAAAAATAATTATGAAGACAGAAATTTAACTCATGGAGATAATATTGTAACATAACCACATCAAACAATCCATGGAATGAAATATACAAACTGTCATCTGACAAAATAAGTTAAAGCAGAGAATTAACAACCTTATCGTTGGAAAGAGTACAACTAGTATAGAAGATACTGTGAGGCACCTTTTCAACCAATTTACACCGATAGAAAAAAAGAAGATAGTCAGTATCAAAGAACTTCAAATCTCCCGCCTTCAACCATTTTGTAATTTCATATCGTGCGCGTGGTCTGCCATCTTGAATCACGTGACCATTACGTAGACCGTGACGTTATAAATAAAGAATTCATGTCACAGCTGTGATGTTGGACGTGTGACCTTGAAACTGGTATGATCAAGCCTACCGATGCATGTTCGAACAAGTTTGTAGTGGTGACGTTATACATAAAGAATTTGTTGATTTAGCGTTAGCCGCAGCTATTTCATTTCTCGCATATGAATAATAAAAAATAACGTTTTGCTTAGAGATACGTCTGAAAAAAAACTGATGTCATTGTGTCATATGAGACGTACATCCGGTCTCAATCCTCTCGTTGAATAAATTTAAAAATGTGTATAACTCTATCGTAAGAATATTAACATAATCACCATTGATTATGCAATTTCAAATCTCCCACCAGAAGTATTTTGTTCATAATTTCAAATCTCGTGTTAAAAACCAAAGAAAGAGAAGGATGACAATCATAGAATGTGTTGATGTATGTTAGAAAACTAATGACGTGTAATATCACCAGGTGTGGTATGAGCCTTGTGACCTTGAACATATCCTGATACGGTTGTAATATGCTTACATACAAAAACGATGTACTCACTAACCAAAGTCGAAATACAATTTTTGAATTTTCTACACCTTCCACCATTTGTAATTTTCAAATCGTGCGCATGGTCCACCATTTACAAACCAAATGTGGTCTCGTGTGCACTCGTGTGGATTCGTGGTTAGCGCACCTCCATCTTGAATGATATCTGTGGAAGACAAGATGGTGTTTGGACCCGCGCCACCGTTGTGAGTTGCATCGTACGTCTTTACTATAAGGAGTCATAGTGAAAATTAATGTTGATCTTGCAAAATAAAAACATAATTTTAATTCAAAGTTGAAATATAGAATAAAAATGTAAGTTTTGAAAACTCGAACCTCCAGCTAATATGAGATTCTACCATTTGTAAAAGTAACAACCTTCCGGATTGTTATATGATTTTTTAAATTATATGTATAAAGTAAACATTTTGACAAAGTTCGTTCCAGAACGGAGAATGAAAGCATCGTGCATAAAAAATAAGTAATGTATATTTAAGCAGCTAAACTTCAAAACTCCGTGGCGCTACATCCCTGAAGGGACTTGGCCTACCACTCGACCGCTGCATCATGAACCATAGACAGATGGTAGATTGCGTGGGGGCATGTGGCCAGCTTAATATTATACATAAAGATTAATAAATCATACACATAAGGCATATGAATAAATAAATTGTAAAATTAACCATTTGTTTGAGGATACGTCTGATACGCAATTGAAAAAAGAAGTACAAATGATGACTTTTGTAATATGATACATGCTTCCGGTCTCTACTGTGAAATGAGACGTATAACTTGGAGTTTAGAGAGCTGACCTGCTAGGAAGACGATTGACTGCGCATGCGCTCTTGGTACTGTGAAATGTAATGGTAGACTACCCTTCCACTTACTCTCCCCCTCACCGATGAGAATTCATAGTACATAATTATGAATGAAATAGTTGTCAATGTATCAGGTTATTCAAAGCGGAGAATGAAACAAATTAATAAAAGCACTAGGTAATACAGAAAGATTAATAAACTAATCATATAATGACTGACAAGATGATTTAAAGGGAGAGATGAGGTATCGTCGTTATAACATAGCGAATGAAGATTTAAAGAGACTGAATGTATATGTATCACCTGTGCGCTCGATAAAAATACTCGCTACCGTAATCTTACATCAGCAAAAATGCTATCTGTTAAGGTTAGCTTATTCGGCAAACTCTCTCTGCATTGACACAAGGCTAGCAGAAATCTTCGCTGTTATAACGTATGAAAATAAAGCTTAATACAGGCTTTTAATATATTTTACAAAACATCTATGAATAATGACGCATTTATTCCGTTGTTTTGCGTATACAGACCAAGGGTTTGAGACAATAGTACAAGGAGATTAACATTTTATACAACGACTGAGGCCGAGTCCATCTCAGCATCAGAAAAAAGATGATATAGGGAAATAGATATCTTATGTGGTGGCTTATGTCAGCAGATAAAAATCAACCGCTGTCATAATTATAAAAATGTACAATGGTTATCGCTATATCTATTAGAATTCGATGTGTGAACAAAGAAGAAATATGATTATAATAATAATATTAATAAAGTACGTTAAGGTTAACAGCCTTACGCATCGGCCGCCTTTACCCTAGGACCAAAGTGAAAATAATTGTTTTAAATTATACGCTAGCCAGCAAACCGAGGCTAAGTCGTCCCCAATGCTATAGTGAAAAATTAATGTTTTAGAGAAATAGACATCTTACGGATAAAATTGTATGGTGATATATAATTATAAAAAAATATAGGTATTCATAGGTATTCATAGAAAATAGGTAAAATCCTAGGTAATCATATAAATAGGAAGAAATCGCTTCAAGAAGAATTTGAAAATATATCGGTGTGAAACAAATTAAAAGGCAAAGTAATGTAATATTATTATGCACAAAAATAGGATCAATTCGTAGATACATCGCATCAGAGTAGCAGGTAAAGCATAACATTGTATTAAAAGTTAAATCACCTATCTAGATAAAATCATGTTGTACGGTGTTGAGGCTGATATTAAAAATAATTTATGCGTTTGCAAATCTCACCCGTCCTGCATGTGAAGGTCAGCATACTTCCGCTTATGACAGCAAAATCTCCATGCTTGCTTCTCGCAATTCTGAATATAACTTGAATATAAACATACAGTATTGGCTTTGTAAAAACCTGTAATTATTAACATAATATTATTCCCTCATTAGACCGAGGGTTTGAAGCTCATTCGATACGTAGGATCACGCACCGGTCGCATTTAAAGGCTTATAGTAAAATTTATGGATTTATATTATACACTAACCGGCAAAAACAGGCTCAGTCGACCCCAGGGCTAAAAAAAACGATGTTTTATGGAAATAGACATCTTATGTGTTGGCTTATGTCTGCAGTCAAAAATCAACCGCTGTCATAATTATAAAAATGTACGATGGTCATCGCTACATCTTTTAGAATTCTACGTATGAACGACAGAAGTAATATGATGATGATGATGATGATAATAATAATAATAATAATAATAATAAGGTACGTTAAGGTTAACAGCCTTAAGCATCGGTCGCCTTTACCCCAGGATTCTGTTATAGGCTGAGTCGATCCCAGGGTCATAGTAAAAATGAATGTAATAGAGAAATATACATCTTACGGATAAAATTGTACGGTGAAATATAATTATAAAAAATATGTGAATGTTTAAAATATATGGTATCGTAATATCTTTTAGAATTCGATGTGTAAACAAAGAAGTAATATATTAATGATAATAATAATAATAATAATAATATGTACGTTAAGGTTAACAGCCTTACGCACCGGACGCCTTTACCCTAGGATTCTATTATAGGTTGAGTCGATCCCAGGGTCATAGTAAAAAATTAATGTAATAGAGAAATATACATCTTACGCATAAAATTGTATGGTAAAATATGATTATAAAAAATACATGAAGGTTTAAAATATGTGCTATCGTAATATCTTTTAGACTTCGATGTGTAAAAAAAAAATAGAAAAGAAAGAAAGAAAGAAAAAAGTAATATAATAATGATGATGATAATAATAATAATAATAATAATAATAATAATAATAATAATAATAATAAGGTTAACAGCCTTAGGCATCGGCCGCATTTACTCCAGGCTGAGTCGCTAGGTTTTAGAAAAATAAACATCTTACGGAAAAATTGTATGTTGAAATATAATGATGACGTTGCATTTACGCTTCGTGGGAAACCACAATAAAATATGAAACCTACTTCTGGTCACGTGGTCTAGCGCGCCGCCAAATTGGATGACGTCATTTGTGGACTTTGAACGATGTGGACTTTGCCCCTGCGCCACCATATGTTGCGGGACTGTATCGGGCGCCACCATAGGAGTCATCGGCACAACCACACTACTACTATCTGTAAAAACATAAATTTTCAGTACAAGCAAAAGAAACTTCAGGCATAAATATCAAATCAGGTTTATAATTTAGGCAGTCGTTTTATTAGCTAAAATATAATACGTTTAATCATTTTTAATTATTCATGATTATTCATATTTTACACTTTCATTTAAGGTACGTTTCAGGGACAATTTTGGAAAAATAATCACATAGCTGCTTTTGGAATGAAGTTATTATATGAAAACGAAGACAAATAAATAAGGCCATCTACTAACAGATAAATAACCAGTGTTTTATTTATCTCTAGAAATTACGAGTAACAACCTTTTTTATGTAATCCTCAGCATTTGTCTCGCTACCTTAATAAAATTCTCCTTGAAAAGAGAAATAAGGAAAAAACGATTAATGTTTTGAAGAAAAGTGTAACCTGTGTACTAAAATGCAATGAGTAAATTGCACTTCCATACTCATAAGGAACGTTTTTATCCTCTTTATCACCATTAACTATCGGGCATCGTTGTTTCATCATTTCCTGTAGTAGGATCACTCAATAAATTTTGGAAGAAATCATTAAAGTTATGAAGGACATGACTTGAACTGTAAATTTATCGTGTTTTAACTTCAATGTAGAATACTTCCTCTTTTCACTTCGCAAAGGTTTGACACATTCCTCCTTGGTGTCGGCCTCTTCTTGGCAAACACGTCGATGCTGAAGAAATCCCTTTCATAAGTTTATATTTTATTTATTTATGTAACCTGGCGGAATTAAGGCCATAAGGCCTTCTCTACCACTCAGCCAGGGCAAAAACATGAAATACATAATGATAATAATAATAATAATAATAATAATAATAATAATAATAATAATTAATAATAAATTAAAAAAGAACTGATATACATGAAAACAAGAAACGTACATTAAAGTCAAAGAAAAAATTCGAACATAAGTACTTGAATAATATGAATATATAATACAAATGACTAAAAATAAAGGAATAAAAAAAGCTGAAAGTCTAAACAAATACATTCTTAGTTATTACAAAATATAATGAAAATTAAAATATATATTACTAATTAGCATCAATTCCTAAATGTTATTGTATACTAAATTTATTAAATGGCGCTTGAACTGTGAAGTCGTTTGGCAGCTCCTGAGATGGCTAGGCAGTGAATTCCAGTGACGAATAGCTGTTGTTAACGAATTCGAATAATGTGTAGTTCTGTAAAGAGGCATGGATAGTAAGGGGTCAAGCTGAGAGCGCGTGCCCAAGTTATGGTAGGAAGAAAGGTAATGAAAGCGACTGAAAAGATAGCTAGGTGTTGAGGTATGAAGGATTCTATAGAGCAGTAAGAGACAGTGAAAATATCTTCGCTCACGCAGGCGTACCCATGGAAGTTATTCCAGTGACGGTGTTATGTGGTCATATTTACGAATGTTACATATATATCTGACGCACGCATTATGAACACGTTGTAGTCTTTGAGTCAAATTGCTGTTTAAGTCAGTAAGTAGGACGTCACAATAATCAAAATGAGGCAAAATGAGTGTTTGAACAAGTGTTTATCTTAATTGAAACGGGAGACAGTCTTTTATACTATACAGAGTATGCAGCGTTGCAAATGTTGTTTTGCAGATATTAGCGACTTGCATATCCCACGTTAAATTATGGTCAATGTGTATGCCAAGGTATTTAACGGTATTACTATAAGGAATTATAGAATCGTTTAATTTCACTTGGTTTAGAAAATTGGCATCTATTGTAGATAATTGCCGCTTGAGCCCTATTATGATAGCTTGTGTCTTCCTAGGATTTAGCTTTAAGTCGTGTCTTTTTGCCCATTTAGAAATCGAGTCTAAGTCACAGTTGATTTCTTCGATAGCGTCATTTACACGGTCGAGTCGTGAGTGTGTATAGAGTACTATATCGTCAGCATAAATCATGTATTTCCTGTGAGTCAAATTATTTGATATGTCGTTTATATATATTGCAAAAAGTAGAGGTCCCAGTACAGATCCCTGGGGAACTCCTGCCTTAACAGCCCGCCAAGAAGAGCTCATATTGTTTAAAACAACACATTGTTGACGGCCGTTAAGGTAAGAGCAGAACCAGTTCACGACATTATTTGAAAGATGTAGACGTCTAAGTTTGCTTATAAGCAGATCTATGTTCACAGAGTCAAATGCTTTGGAAAATTCTAGTAAAGTCATCACTGAAACTTTGCTCACGTCCTTTGCAGTGCGGATGTCTTCAATGACATTTATCGAAGCATTAAAATGTGTGCTATTGTTGGTAATATTAAATGTGCTATTTTATTTATAAGAGTGATACTGATTTTGTCAACACCTGTCCCTTTAGACTTTATACGTTTCAACGCTGATATTACGTCATCAACCATTATGTAAGAAAAGCAAAAATTGTCTCCTATAAAGTTTGTGTCCGTCTGCATGTCAGTCGTGTCGTTTCGAAAATGTGTAGTAACATTCTGAGATGTGGGCATGACATTCGTGAAATATTCGTTCAAACGGTCAAGAGGTATAGAAATATGTTCTATTTGCTCTTTTGTGTGTCCTATTCCCATTGATCTCATACCCTGCCCCAAGTCAGTCGGTGAAGTGTTACGATCAACAAGTTTGTTGATACATCCAACTTTAGCATTTCTAATCATCTGTGTAGTTTTATTTCTAAGACGTTTGTAATGTTGAAAATTTTCGTCATTTTTATTCTGTCTGAATTTCTTATATGCCTGATCTCTTAAAGCCATCATCTCTCGAATGTCGAGTGTCATCCACGGAGCAGGCGGTCTTCTTGTGTGTTTAGTCTTAACAGATGCATGTTTGTTATACAATTTAATTACTAAGTCATTAAATATATCTACTTTTTCGTCAACAGAATGTGCATGCCAAACTCTGTGTCAAGGTAGTTCTTTGCGTCTTCTAAGAATGCAGTCTCGTCTATACGATTCAGGTCTCTGTAAGTAATTACCCTTGCTTTTCTTTTAGGGCACTGTAAAGAATAAATTACGTAAATAATGTCGTGTGCAGAGATGCTCGGAGCAGGGACCTGTCCGTGAGTCATTACTTTGTCAATATTGTTTGTTACAATTAAGTCTAGAAAAGTTTCTAAAGTACATGTGTGGTGGGTAGGATTTAGAGGAAGGATATTTAGATCGAAAGACTGGAACATTTCACACATTTCTTTCGTGTCTTTGTGGCTTGTTTCTAGTAAATTAGTATTCATGTCTCCGAGAATAAGTACATGTTCATAAAGCGGCAAAATATTAAGGAGTGTAGTTTCCAAATCGTTTAGAAAGTTGGTTTTTGGAGGTCTGTATATTACACCAACAATGCATTTCTGAGTCGAGACAAGAATTTCAATGAACATTATTTCTGGATGGGCCGTATATTCACTTGGTGACTGATAAACTATTTTGGGGTTTAAATCTGACCTCACATAAGCTCCGACACCCCCCTCTTAAGAGTGCGGTCATTGCGAAGTAATGAGTAACCTGGCAGATGAACTAATGTAGAAGGCAAAAAGAAGGCTTTAACCATGTTTCAGAGATTAGAATAACGTGAAATTGCAGCTGGAAAAATATGAAGTGAAATTCGTGTAAGTTGTCTCGGCTTCCCTTATTAATGGATTTGCTTTCTCGTAGGCCTTCTTTATCCATATTTTAATCTTTTATCAATTTATTTTGATACCTTCTTCAGCATCACTAACTTTGCTAATATTTTCCAGACTAGAAATGAGAAGTCATTCCTTTGTTGAAAGTCATGGTTTTGGCTCTGTTTCTTTGAGGGTTTTGAAAATAATATTCACCCATTCATGTGGAAGGTAAACAGGCACATTTTTAGGTATCTTCATACATACTGATTCTTATTTTGTCATGTACACGTATTGCTATAGAGCCTTACATTCTTCACAACTTAACGATACTTTTGAACGGATGAAAGCTACATGAAACAATTTCTTATTGTCCTTCTTCCACCCTGTATTTCATTCCACATGTAACATTTCCTAGTATTATTCCAACATCAAAGATAGTAAACTAAAGGTATCTAACTTTGTTCTGTAGAAACTGATAGGATTTGTTGGATGTGTGGGAACATGGTACTCGCTGTAAGTCAAAATTACAAGAATTCTAGATTTAGTTTAGATTCAATTTTGTCAGATTCCTTTTCTTATCTTGCTCGGGCCTTCAGTTCTATGTGTTCAGTGTGATCACCTTGCATTATGAGCTTCTGTTCAACATCATATGATTTATATTCAGTGTATTAAGGTTGCTGTGGAAGGACAAGTTAAAATGTTTTAAGAATATGTAAAATAATATTTCCTTGACTGGTTGTACACCACTATTTTTACATTAAAATTTGTTATAATTAATACGTCTTGGCAGTGTCCAAAATATGACTCAAATATTTCCTTCTACTGGGATGACAGTGTAGGGAATTTGTTAATGGGTTATTTTACAAAAGACTCTGTCTCCTCTAATGTCTTAGAGCATCCGCATCGTTTCTGTCGTTTTGTGTTATCCCGTTTGGATTCGGCTTCTGAATATGGAAAATGACTGAGAATTATCTTCCGGGACATTTGTTGTCGTGAATTATCGATATTTTAATTTTAATACCTTACAAATTTTAGAATTGGCTCGAACCATCGGTTTTTTTTAGATATATTTATATCTCTATCAAACTGCTAATAACACCACCTTCCCTTTCAATATTGCTAAGTTTCCAGTAGTCAGAAAAAATGTTGCTTCTTTGTTCCTGACAGATACGTCAGCAACGTTTTAGTCTACAGTCACCAGGCTCGTCCACTGACTTACCAGGAAATATTGATCTGTGAGTAAAATTGGTATTATTTAGATTAATCTGCCAGCAGAATTTAATATAAAAATGGGGTCTTCAATACAAAGCTATGTGATATGACTACTTTTGGAAAAATTAAAAGCTTCAGAAATTTATGTTCCACTTGTGACTATCTTACAAAAGTCATATTTGGAACTGACATTGTACCACATTTTCAACATAGCTACTTCGGTACACAGTGCTTAGTGGCGCCGTTTTTTAAGATATCAGTTTGACACATTGGGAGCTTACAGAAGATCTGGTTCTCAGTAATTCTAGCAGAAATCCTAACATAAAAAAATTTGCAGATAGCCACATCTGGGACCAAGCCATCAGTATATTCTTTGAAAGCTATCGGTATATTCCTTGAAAGTAAAATTGGATGGAGTTTCACACCTATTATATATTTTATGCAATAACCGATCATTTCATGACCTTATCTTTATTTATATACAGAGTGTTTATAAAGTAACTTACCATTTCTGTTTTAACACCACAAATTTTGATTTTTTGCAATGTACACAATGCACACAATAGAGGGCCCGACGAGAGGGAGGGGCAGCCGGGACCGACCAGATTTTATTTTTACTTTCTAAATTTTCTCTAAAATAAAATTGGTTATAAGTCAATAAACAGCTTAAGTTATGTTTTATGTGTTTATTTTATCTGCAGTGTCCTGTCGTATAACGGTGACAGGGAATTTAGCAGTTAATCTGAAACGGATTATTCTTGACGAGAAATTGCTAATTTTGAAAAGTAGATCAGAAATCATTTTGGACTCAACAGCAGGCCTCACTACGTTCGGCACTTAAAATCATAATTTTCAAAAGATTAAACTGGTACATACAGATAAAATTGTTCCAAATTATGACATTTTAATGTATTTTTCCGTTTCGTGCCCGGCATTAGTTAACCGATTTGGTCCAATATCAATAGGCTTCGTCCCATGGGCGTTATGAATGGTATACCAGGTTTTATGAAAATCCGATAAAGCGTATTTGAGTTATCGCGCTTACAGACACACGGACAGACAGTCAGACAGTCCTGTCTACCAGACAATCTCATAAAGTACCGGTACCATTCTGGTACTTAATAATTATGTAATATTTTTACATAAACTTTTTGTTGCATACATTATAAAGGGAGAGTTGGGTAGTGAATTTAATAATTGACGGGGGTCCGGGAAAATTTGTCCCTGGGGCCCTTGCTTTCTTTCCACGGCCCTGGCTATGACTTACTGGATGCTGTTAGAAATGAAAATTTAATTAATGCAGCATGTTCTGTTCAGCAACGAGGCAACATTCCACACCTGAGGACATGTGAACAGACATAACTGTCGGATTTGGGCAGATGAATAGGCAAATGCGTTACAGGAATGGGAAAGAGCCGCCAAAGGTAAATGTGTGGATGGGAATCACAAAATCAAAAGTGTATGGACCCTACATGTTTGCTGAGCGAACAGTAACTTGTATCACCTACCTTGAATTACTGCGGAACAGATAACGCCAGATTGTTAGCAAGGGTGTTTCGTACTACAGAGGAACGATGGGACTTCTGCTTAGATTTGCAGGGTCATCACGTTGAAATGTATTGAATAATTATTATTGGTTGGTGACATTATCAATATATGTATACCTTTGTTCACTGATAACCGCATGTAGTTTAATTTACTTCCTTGAAGAGTTTTAATGAATCAGGGGGAAGGGGGAGAAAGGGTTTATAGTCCTACAAGCTAGAAAGAAACATGTGGGGAAAGAAGCTGCACTTGCTGCAGCAATCACAGATTCAATCCGAGCAGTTTTCTTTCTAACTATTGTAACGAAGTCTACTTACTCTTTAGAAGAAAATAAGGTCGGATGGAAGAAAGGAGGGAATAAAAAAGAGAAGGAACTATGAAATGAATGAGAGAAGGAAGATGGGAAAGAAGAAGGATGGATAGAGGAAAGGAATGAGGTAAGAAAAGGGAAGAATGGAAGGTAAGTTGGAAGGAATTAAAGAAAAGGAGGTAATTTAGAACGGAAGGAAGGAGGGATTGAAGGAAGGGAGAAAGAAATGAGGGAATTACGAAAGGTTGGAAAGAAGGAAGCAAAGAAGGCTAGAAAGAAGGAAAGATAAATAAAGGAAGAATTGAAGGAAAGAAGGAAGGAAGAAAGGAGGATAGGAATGATGGAGAAAAATAAGACAGGAAGGAAGTGGAGATGAAAGGCGGGATTAATGAAAGAAGAGAAAGAAGAAAGCTAGGAAAGGAAGAGAAAAAGTAAGAGGAAAGGAATGAGGGATTGAAGGAGAATTGATAGATAGGAATTAAGGAAGAAAGGAGGGAGAAATGGTGAAGAAGAAGAATAAAGCAAGGAGGAATAAAAATAGAGAAAGTTATGAAGGAAGGAGGAATTTAAGAAAGAGGATTGCAAGTACAAGCATGCTTAGTACACAGAATATCTGAATAAGCATGTGTTCATATTGTACATTCATAAAATCTGTTAAACAAAGTCAAAGTTTCAACTTGAGCGATGATCGCTAGCAAAGTGATGATGGTAATAATGAAAACTCATGGATGACTATAGAAAGGAATCGGATCTCAAGTTCCTATGCTGATGCTGTACCGTTCCATTGATTTCAATTGAGAAAGCATTTAATCTCTACTGCACGTTAATTTACTGAAAACAATGTACTCTATTTTAAAATTTTCCTCATTCTGAATGACCTTTTAGAAAGCTCTTCATTGTGTTTGCGGACCTCGATCAAGTGCAGTTACGTGAATTATTTACAAGAGATTCAGTGCTTAGGCAATTAGCGCTCTCCTTCGCGTTTAATACATTTGCATTACAAACATTAAAGCACCAAACAATTATATTGTCACTTATGTATAAAATAGTCCTTGAGACACGCTTCTTCATACGTCATTTCCTATTTAGTAAGGAAGGAAGTGTAGCCTTAATTTCAGTTTGTGAATTAAAGTTTTCCTTGGAAATTCTTCCTTGGATTAAGAACTCTAAATTCATCTTGCTTTGGAAATTGTTAAGAAATTCTGAGAGAAATCTTCCGATTGATTTTTATACAGTACGGGCTTTTAAAGGATATGATTATTCGATTTACTTTGTAATTTTTTTCGAGTTGAATTGGTTATATATGAAATCATTCCAAATTTCATAAAAGAAGGGTTAAGAAAATACTGAAAATCCGGTTATAAAACAAATAAACTAAAAAATAAAATCAGTATGCCACAAAGTGCCAGAAAGAGTTTTTAATCAGTGATAATTGCAATTATGATAGGCCCATGCAGAAAAGAAGTTATTTTTGTAATAGATTCCTGAGTTACACTCCAGATTGATTCATTAAGCAGAGCTTACGGAAGAATAAAGGTCTAAAGTTTGATTCGTAACATTAATTCTTATTCGTATACACTGATATATTAAATTCTTTAAAAAGTAAACATTTTACAAAATTCACTGGCAATAATATGAATTATGTAATAGGTCTACGATTCACTGATTTGTTTGTTTCAAGTTTAAAGCAGCCTTATAAATTATGAATGACTAACAGTTCAATCTGTAATCTATCTGTCAGGAACTACATTAGGTATATTCCTGCACAGCAGCGAATAAGAAAAATACATTAAAATATAGACTAATGTAGATATCGTATCATACATAACGATAGAATGCACAATATTATATCAATATTCAACGGCTAGTTGTGTTTTAAATATTTTATTTACATTTATTTACACTGACATCGTTTTGAAGAAATGAATCGATCAAGATGGGCTAACAACATCAATAAACGATTGGCAATTTGTTACATTATGTTTAATATATTGTGGGCCATGCAATAATGTTGTAGCGTCTTATATTCATTACAAAATGAATATTTATATTAAACTCGAAATAAAAGCATGCTCTTTAATAAGTAATTTCGCCTACTATTTCTATTTACAGAAACTGATATACTGATACATCTGAACGTGTCTTGTTTACATTAGTTACTGAAACTCGGCAGCTGATTGACTGTCAGCGAGCCAATCAAAATGCTTCGGATTGTTGGAGAACGAAGATTTTATTATAAATGATGTGACTGTTAAGTAGGCCTACTCGTTATTTCGGTACCGGTCAACCGATTGGTCCAAATTCAATAGACTTCTTCCAATAGACATCATAAATGCGTATACTATGTTTAATGAAAATCCGATAAAGAGTATTTGAGTTATTGCGCCTTTCTAATATATTACCATAACAATAGGCACTAAATTGGGCATTACTCCGGTACCGGTCAACCGATTTGTCCATTGTCAATCGGCTTCTTTCCATGGACGTTATAAATGCGTATACCAAGTTACATGAAAATCCGATAAAGCGTATTTGAGTTATCGCGCATACAGACACACGGACAGACAGACAGACGGATAGACACCAGACAGACATTTTCCCGTCCCCACACACAATGTCATAAAGTACCATACTGGCACTTAATAATTCTGTTTAAATGTTGTCACAAAAATGTTTTAATGTTTATTCCACCAAAGAATGGAAGTATATTACATAATTAGATTTTGTAACGGCCTTAGCAGTCATTTAAGAGTCAGGGCGTGGATATAAACTCCTCGTAATATTCACCTTGCTTTTCATCCAAATTATAATATTTAAGTTAATTTATTAATTTTGATTTTTAAATACAATGCCCAATATAGTTTGGTTACAGTTTTGCTGTGAAACAGATAAGAACCTGTAAAATGAAACGAATTACTTATAATTATGCATTAAATGGTATAGATATTTGAAATGAATTTAAATTTTGAGTATAGGCTCTGGAATAGATATTACTTAAAATTTTGTGTATGTTTATTCATTCAGTATTTTGAGCCTTACAAATAATAAAAATAAATATTTCCCCCCCAAAAATGAGAACAACATGTTTATAAAATAGTAGTAATTTACTTAGTATTTTTAAAAGTAAGAGTTTTTCCCATATACATAAGGAAATATTGTGCAAGAAATATTAAAAATTTTGCACCAAGGAATTTTTCGGAATAAGCAAGATATTATTTTCTTTAAATATTCATAAAATTAAAACCATTTAACCTTTCCAATGCTACTGACATAATTATAAATGCGTTAGATGAAAACTGTATAAATGCAGAGATTTAAGATTAGTACAGTAGTGCTTTATGTAAAATGTACGGATTTTTATCCACGTGTTAGGATTATCATTTGTAGAGTTCAGTTGTTCTACTAAAATGTTCCTCGTTCATTTGAATGTTAGAGACCACTGATGGTTTCACTTGATGATTGCTTATGTAACTGCTTATAAACTTTACTCTGAAAGGGTTATCATAGAAATTAAATGTTATATGTGTGTTACTACTAATGTGATATGCCAGAGTTCAAAATTTGATGACTCTAGCTTCAAAAACATGGAACGTAGTAATTTCAGTACCGGTAGCTCGGTTTTGGACCACCTGCGTGGTCTCATGGTTGGCGTCGATGGCTACAGTACCTCCTCGGATTTTTCTGATATACGAAGATCGGGAACGGGGTGCACTCAACCACGTGATTCAAACTGGATTACTTGATAAAGAGGTAGCGGTTCCGGTCACATAAATCATTAACGGCCATCAGTATCGGAATGCTTACCACATGGTCCCCAATCCTGCCATCTGCCTCTGGTAGTGGACGCAGCGATTGGATGGTAGGCCTACTCCCTTCAGGGATTCAGCGCCACGGAGTTTACTTAAGCTCTATTCGAACTGGGAAAGATGAAAACAAGTTATTAAACATTTCCGCATGTCCAATTCTAAATTGATGGGTATCATGAAATATTTTGCACTTAATTTATCTCACAATGTTGGTCTAACCTCATCAGCAATTCGTCGTGAAGTTGCCTATTTTCGCATTACGTCCGCAGTAGCCTATACCGCTGTAGTAGTATCTCTCTGGTGTGGACTCAGCGGTCGTAATGTTCATGCTGCGTACAACTGGTTAAGGATAGACCTAGTCGACGAAGGACTATAGCCTGTTGAAGTTGAAATGTATACATATCCATTTTATTAACAGTGAAGAGGACCCTACCTAAACATTCAAGATTTTATCATTTTAATTCTACGTCAGTGATGTAACCTAAAGACTTGTAATTTTTGCTAGGGGCCGTATTTTTTGTAACAACGATAAGCGCGAAATTTTATAAAACAACCTCCCTTAGCTATATTTAGCTTTTATATGCTTACAATACCAATATGAACCAAATTGAATCCACGAAATATCGCGAAATTTACTCGATTCCGCGAAATGTGTCTAAAAGCGCGAAGTATGCCCCTTCTGTCCGTAAAGTGAAAAATGAGCACGAAAATGTGCCTTAAAATCACAATATTGTGTTTTGGTGTAATGTATTTTTTATTTCTCAGCAGCATGCTTATTTCTCTGCTGTTTCTATGGCTGTCGAAGATTTACCGATATATCGATATTGGTCATCGATTACAAATATTGCAGAATTTACGCAAAGATTGTCTGTGACCTGCTTTGTATTGTTGAGTACACTCCTTTCCTCCTATGTCTTTGCCAAGTTAGCGATGCCTAGGATCGATTACAGCAGAAGTGTAGAAAGTTTGTTACTTGTATTCAACAGATTTCTTCTTTTATCCACAGTGGTATGGTTGGCACTTCTGTTTGTAAATGGCTATCTGATGGTGTTTAGTAGAAATTACGATAATATTTCTCGTCATTATATTTGAACATTAACTCTAATCATGCCTAAATCGAAAGTTACTTCAGTTCATTACAAGGGCAAATAAATATAGAAATGGGGGGAGGGTGTTAGTTCATGTAAATAAAGATGCAAAGTTTATCATTGCGCAATGTTCCCAATGTAGTATAAGTAATTTATTTCACGAAATACCCACCGAAATAGAAGGAAGTTAACACCGAAATCAGCTATTTTATTTACCAATAAATCAGGGCCCTACCCATTGCCAATTGTACTGTTATTGGGAATGAGATTGTTTTATCTGACTTTACAACACTTCGTAATTGAGGTTATAATATATTTTATGTACTAAGGTAATGTATATAATATTAGGCCTACTGTGTAAGGAAACCTCATAAAACGTAACTTGTGGGTATAAGGCTGATACAAATATTGTACAAATGTATGAAAATATATACATGTACTAATTTTTTGTAACTCCAAGCTCATTTAAAAAAAATACACTTTAGAAACGTAAATACCATATTATATCACTATTAACACCTTGTTAAATTGCAGTGCCCTGCAATATCGACACTACTGTGATGTTCGCGTGCTCATCTATCTTCGTACCAGGAACAAACCCAACCCTTCCGCTTGGACGTACAGCAACTCCAAGAATGTATACATTTAGCCTCTACAACCTTGTGCGCAAACGTGTGGGAGACTTCACTACGGAATGGTTCCTATCATATTATACCTTCGTGAATATTTCAAGACACTGTACAGCATACTAATTTCAAATAGAATGTGTTACTTTAAAACAAACCGAGGACAATTTTCTGTACTGCATGCAAGCCAAAAGAAGATCGATATAGAATTCAAGGTGTATAAAGAATTGTAAAATTCTGCTTCCGATAGTTTTGTGAGCTCGTATATAAGTGGTTTGTTAATAACTAATATAGAAAATAATATGTTTATCTTTCGTTAAAGTTCTGGTTTTCGATATCAGAGCAGTTACCCCAAAATGGAGCGTCATGATAGTTCATGCGTTTACTCTAGCTACAAGTTTAGTTCAAGTGATTAGTCACCATTAGACTAAACATGTATCGGAATCTATATCTAAAGCCCGTCGTATTACTTGCTGGGTAAGTATTTGTTTACTTAGTGGTCATTTTAAAATATCTCTCTCCTCACTCCATGCAGTACTATCTTAAGAATTTTCTATTTATGAATATTAATCAATTCAATAACATCCTAACTTTATCTCAATGCAATTAAAATACATTAGGAAATTAACTTTATTGTTATAGCTTACTATCTGAAGTTATTAAAAAAACAGAACTTTTGTGGTGGGATAATGTACAATAACTTTCCACTTAGTATTAAAAATATTTAACAGCTTAAAATGTAATTCTGAAATAATAAAATAGGTCTAAGGTGTATTCTATTATTGATCAGTTGATTGTTAAGTATGAGTGTCATGAATGTCCCACCTTTTTGTAAAAATTCATTAATATTAATAACCTCCCTAATTATGTTCTTTTGATCTGACTGTCTTAAAATTGAAACTGAAACTGAAACTGAGTTAAACGACTACCAAATTACTAACGAAATAAAGGAAATATAGTATTATATCAATATTTAAGCTATTGTATAGTTTGTTCAGGTTTCTTCTTTGATGTTCAAATAAATCGAAATTTTATGTACTTGAGATGTGGGAAACTTTTAAAAATAATTAGTAGGAGTCTTCATGTGGTTCTTATAAAACTTTCGAAGAATAAGTTAACCAACTTGCTCGTTCATTAAAATCTGTTTTTTAAACTTGCTTTTGAAAATGAACCGTTCTATTTCACAAGAAATTGCACGTGTTACGTTAGATGTTTCACTGTAATCTTTGAATTATTTTTTGTTGCTTATCCAGCTCAGACAATGTACGTAGTCTTTTAATGAATTTGTATAATTCTATATAGGTCTGCTCCCTTTTAAAATAATGTGTAATTTATATTAATTTAGGGTATTGTATTAAATGAGATAAGTATGCAATCTTGGGCCAGAATTAGAGCTGTGCCTTACACCATTTTCAGTATTTGGTTCAGAGAAAAAAAGTATTGCTCTAGCAAAGCATAATAATCTTTAACATGTTAACAATGTGTATTCATAAATTTGCTTTATGTCGAATAAGTCAAATATCTTGTATAAGACAAGTCGGATAATAATTTCTTTAATACTTCATTATTTTTTGTGATAATTTCAACAGCATAAATGGTCTATACTTAAAATGTATATATACTATACTTACTATACTATACTTACTCATCTTATAATTCTGTATTGTAAAATATAACTAGATTTAAATATATTAGTCTTAAAACGGATTCTGAGATACAATATCCTAATTTATATTCATTTTTGTGATTCTGAAATCAATAAAATATTTCAAGAAAATAATAAAATTATCCTAATGCATGTTATGATCTATAATAGTACCTAAATATGTTTCTTATTAATTGGTTTTACTATTTCCGATTACAGATAATAAACTTCTAACAATTATTACTGTAGAAAAATCTATTATACGTATGTTTTGTCAATTGCATTCCATATTTTTTATTTAAAGAAAAGGGCACAAAAGTAATTTTAATAGTTTTATAAGAAGTAATTTTGTAGTGTATAGGCCTATTCCTCATCTTCTGTAAGTTATAACTCCGGTTATTTCCAGAGAATAAATATTTAAATGTCAAGTAGGCTATGTAAGTAGGCCTAAAAGTGAATGCCCCAAAGCTTTAAATAAAAACCAAAAACAAATAAATAAAACTGTGTGATAGGAATATTCCTAGTAGAAAAACTAAGTAGCCGATTACCATATACTTTCTTTAATATAAAAATGAACTATCACTAGTAATGCATCAGATTTATATTATTTGAAGCTGCGTGTTTTCGAAAGACCAAGTATCGATTAACTTTGTAATAAATTGCTTTCGTCTTTAACATCACAAAAGTTGTATGTATCTAACTCTGGATAATTATAAATGTTTTGACAAATAATATTTGTGAACATTAAAGTTTACGGTAATTACAAATTATTCTTCAGCAGACTCTAAGACAAAACATGCTAATTAATTCAGTTATCTTGAACTCAGGTATTGCATATAAAAGTTAAGTTGAAGTCTTGACTTAAGCCTAATGTTATCTATAGGCGATTGTTCTATTTACAATCTGAAATGTGGATCTGTCAAAGCGTTTCTATAAAGCAGTCATTTCTATGTTAGGAAATAAGTGCTGTAGGCCAATACTTGACTCTGAGCTTATTTTGAGATAAAATTTCCAGGGGTGACTTTTTATGACAGGATTATTTTCTGTCAGTAGTGCAATTAACAGGTACGGTATGTGCATTTTCTCATAATAATCTTAAACTAAGGTTTTGCTATTGGCTCCTCTAATTTATTTTAGAGACCTCGTTCAGGCGGCATGGGTTCGATTTCCAGTACCGGTAGTAATTTAGAAAGCTATGCGGTCTGGAACGGCATTGACCCAGCATTGTGAGGACAATTGGGAAGCTACAGTGAGTAGCGGTCACGGAGGCAGCGCAATACAGCTGAGGGATGTGTCGTGTTAAATATCTGCAGGCCAGCAGCCAAGGTCCTTGAAGGCCTGTAATGTTTTAATTTTTCATATAATCCAAAACTGTTTTTGATAAATGTCTTTTCAATTGTCTTAATTTTGCAGTTATATCTGTTAAGAATAGGTATACCACGCTTCGTACAGTAAAAAAAAACACGTTACAGTTTAAGAGCATATTGTAGTAATTTAAAGTCTATTTTCTGTCTATTGACACATTTTTAAAGCATATTTTAAGTTCCTATTTTCTCTTTTAAAAGCATATGTACTTATTTTAAAAGCCTATTTTAGGTGCCTAAAACTAATTTTTATAGAACCTAAAATCCCAGGTCTAGATATCACACCCTTAGAAGAAGGTATTCCTATCTCTTTCTAGACGTATACAGTATATGCCATCAATTTACCAAATATATATTATCTTTGTCCTTATAATTTACGAACTGCTAAGAGTAAAACATATGAAAAACTCGTACATTTGAAGTGGTATCATTGTGTAAATGTAATAAATTAATAAATAATCTTAATTTGTCGTGCCGATGAATGGCACAAGGTTAAACGAAACGAAAAAGATATTACCTGAACGTTATTAGAAAATTAGTTTTAATATTCATCATCTTTGAGATTTCTATTAGAAATGGAAGCTTACTTATGAATGGTCTGGCGTGGTTTGTAAAATTAATTGTTCAACTTTTACTTGACGTATATCACGAGGTACATGACATGTATTTTTTTCTTTTATTTTGTTTATGTTTTTATATACTTGACAGAAATAGCTTACATATAATGCAGAAGATGTGAAATTGATTGAACACACTATTTTAAGGTCGCCTGCTGTATTATGTGAATTCATATGATTCATCAGTAGCATAAGAAAAGCTACTTGATTCCCAGGAAGGATCGTCACATTGCATGCGCTGCGCTGGTGTGAATTACAATGTGTTACACAAAGCCAAGTTCATGGAACCACTGGGTTTTGTTATTCTGAATTAAGTAGTCTCGAGGTGACTGACTGTGAGCAATTTGCATTTGTATATCACTGGAACAAGCCAAGATTAACAACGAAATCAAGATTACATAAACATGTAAAGTAAACAGAATTTTCAACGAAAATTTCTCTTCTCTTTCCTCAGATTTACATTTTATCACCGAGTCTACATTAAGGTAATGTTTCCCGGTCTGTAGTAAAACGTAATAACGATCAGTATTTCTCGACTATTCCATTCATACGACGCGTATTTGATAGTGACCAATAACGTTTAGAAATGCCTCGGATATCGATCAATCATGATCGTTTATCTTAAAATATGCTTGCAAATGATGCAGTTTTATCTGATAAAACGCCAGCTCGTTACTGCATGCGGTGAATAAAATGTCACAAATCTGTACTGCTGCAAGTGAACAGAATAAAAACATATTATTTCATAATCTCCAATGACACAAATAGCGATCATTTTCATTGTTTTAAGTATCCACTATATGCTTAATCTGTGAATATTCGCTAAATTATCACAATAAATATGATTCGAGGTCCGAATTGTCTTAAGATAAATTCCGGACCATTCGTTATAAATATTACTTATAACAATAATAACAGCAACAGCGTTTAATATGTATTGAAGAATGGATTCAAAGTAAAGCGTTCTTATGCAGACATTCTACGATGCTCTTTATCTTAAACCTGTAGATACTAATATTTGTCAATAGTCTAATGAGAAGAAAAGAGGAACAATTAAACTAGTAGTCCAGTATATAGGTAGCAAAAAAAGGGTCCACCTTGCATTCATTAGAGTAAATAAATTTTATTCTTTATATTATTTGCTATAGTAAGATTAGTGTAAAACTAGCTTTGCGACCTCGTAAGCCCTAGGGATAACTTTCTGTGAGCAAAAAAGAACGAAAAACCACGAAATTTTCGCACTTTTTTCAGTTTGTCGGAAAACTCTCCTATATACCAACTCCTAGCAAATATTTGTATATTCGAAAGAGCATGAAATTTCCTGCAAAATGCACTGCTCATACTTTAATTTAATTTAGTATTACAGGTACTAGAGTATATGGAATGTTTTAAAAAATATGTTAAAATGCTTGTTTTGACAAATTTTATCCCTGTGCATGGCGGTTTATGTAGTCCATTATGTATTTTAATATTGAATGACCATTAATTATATATACATGTACATGCATAACAAGGTAACACAGCCTCGGGGGGGGGGGTTAAAATTGATGAATAGAAATATGCGACCAGATAATATAGAACATTTAAAATCCGTTTAAAATTACGTATGTGTAAAGATTTTCATTTTTTAATTCCTTTTTATGCGAAGTCTATAGTTCACAGTACTACTAGTGTAATGTAAAAAATCACAAAATTGCTGCATTATAAGGCCACTTTTTTATTTTCTTCGTGTTTAGATGGAAAGGTGGGAGAAATGGGTCAGCGAATGTTGTTATGAGAGGAGGGTTATATCGGTCATTTGGTCTTGAGTAGTCTAGCGGACAGTGGACACTAGGGAAGGTCGATCTGCAATATGTTTATGATACCAAATGACTGGAGTGTTATCTGAGCAGCATGTAGACGCAAGGCCCTTTCGAATGTGTCGAGACAACGACGACACACTGAAATTGACCTATTGGTTGTTCAGCACGATCCTTTTCCCATAACTGTCTCTATAATGTTAATAAGCAGTGGAGTAGTAGGTGGACAGCAGATGAATTGTTAATTATCCCAAGAAGTAGGCAAGGCCTGCATGGCAAAAGTGATTGGTAAAAACTTAAAAAGCCTACTCTTGAAACGAAATGATAAAGTGTTGCTGATGCCAAGAACACCATGAAGATTGGTTCCGAACAGGTGACCTCTTTCAGAGAACCTGAATAGCAAAGCAGTCAGATGAAGACTTGAAGAAGAACTTTACCCCTGACTTTGTTCAGCGAAGAAGTATTACGAAAGGGTACCAAATCATTACGCTGCAAAGCTTTCAAGTATGTAAGTTGGTAGTTGCCCTTCATAAAGTACTGTGGCAAAGCAATTTATCATTTGGTTCTATCTGCAGGAGGTACCTGAGCTATGGGTCGGAAGTCATTATCGTGTTTGACGGATACCAAAATGTTGTGAATCAAGGAGGTTCCAAAAGTTCAGAAAGGGTTCTACGTTCCAAGATAAAGAGTTTAGCTGATATAATTATTGACGAGAAAACATTCCCTGCTGTTTTCCAAGAGAAGTTCTTGGGGAATGACAATAATAAGAGTCGTCTCATACAAATGTTGAAAAAACATTTCGAAAACATTTGGAAGTATTACAGGCAGTAGTAAACGCAGATGTGCTGATTGTTACTACAGCTATGTCAAAAGTAGCCACTTTTGATAGTGTCGTTGTAGTAAATGAGGATATTGACGCGCTTGTGCTCCTGTCCGGGCTACCCAATACATGCCCCAAACATACACCTTGTCAAATCAAGAAGGAGTGACAAACATATCAATATGATCCAGAGTACCTTATGTTTATTCATGATTTTAGTGGTTGTGATACCACCTCAGCTCCATTTGGTCATGGAAAAACAAAACTTTGCACCCTCGCTGCAAAGAATCTCATCTTGAAAAAATACACTTCAGTTTTTTACAAATCTACTGCAACCAAGGAAGAAATCAGTCATGCCGGAGAAAAAAAAAATCATGGCACTGCACAAAACTGGAACGAACACACATCAGGAGATTAATGATCTGAGATACAATTTGTTAACAAGGCTCCCGAAACAAAGGCCTGCCTATCCATACTGCCACCAACACAAGACGCAGCCGAACAACATGCATTTCGCACATTCCACCAAGTGGAATGCTGGCTGGGTAACAACCTGGATGCAGTAGAATGAAGATGGAAACGCGACAGCCATGGTGTCATTCCAATCAAAATGACAGAAGTCCCAGCACCACAGTCCTAGCTGCAACTGATACACTTTAGCAGCAGAAAAGATTGCAATAGTGCATATACCTGCAGGAAATACGGGATGAACTGCAAGGATTTCAAGGTACCAACGAATTTGAGGAAGAAAGCGATGAAATTGGTATCGAAGCTGTTGAAGGACACGATGATTCTACACAATAAAAAGAATATGACTTGATGACGCACCGGAAGCATATGTACAACCTGGACCCATTAAATGTTTAAGGCGCACATAATTCATACCTTTCTCACAATATATTTCCATCATCATAATGTTTGCCTCATGATCAATTGTTTCTGTAATAAAACCATAATAAAAGCAATAGTTATGATTGATGTAAGTATTCTGATTATCATTCTGATTATCTTAAGCTTTTATTACTTCATTTCCCGATTTATCGTCTTTATACATATACAGAATTAATGGTCATTCATCATTGAAACACACAGTGAACTACATAAGCCGCCATAAATAGGGATATAATTCGTCAAAACATGCGTTTCTAATTTTTTTTTCTTTCTTGAAATTCCAAATACTATAGTACCTGTGAAACTACATGTAAATAAAAGTTTGACCAATGCATTTTGCAGAAACTTTTATGCTCTTTAGAATGGTGTTAGACAAATATTTGCTAGGAGTTGGTATCTAGGAGATTTTTCTGACAAACAGAAAAAAGTGCGAAAATTTCGTGGTTTTTCGTGGTTTTTTGCTCACAGAAAGTTATCCCTAGGACTTTCGAGGTCCTAAACTTTGTTTGCGCCTCTCTTACTATACCAAATAATATAAAAAAGAAAAATATTTTACCCCAATTAATGCAATGTGAAATGTATCTATATACTGAACTATAGGTTTTAAAAGAATTTTGATTATATCTTTCTGTTAACATTATAATTATTCGTAGTATGCCCGTGCGAAGCTTCCACACTTCGACCTTCCTGACAAATAAGCTACCCAAGAAAAATGAACACTGAGCTAAGTAATAAAATTCACTGTTACACAATCCTAGACCGTCACATAAGAAATGCATATAATGTATTAAGATATCCCAGAAAGTGCTGGAAATTAATAATGACTGTATATGATTTAGTGACACGTACGGTATAGCTTTTGAGCGGGCGCATATATTATACATGTAGTACAGCGAAATCACCTTCATAGTGAAAATAATCCATCAGGGAATAGGTAAGTAATAGGTAGTAATAAGTAAGGAGTGTTTAAACTGAAAAAAATATTCACATTAGAGCTTAATGCAGATAAGGTTACTGCAGCCGTACGTGAGGTTTCGATAAATGCACACCTCGATTCCAGAGATGATATATTAACCAGAGTCACTAACATCTATCATCTGTTTCAATTACGCCAATAATAATAAAACACTTTTTTTCATCTTAATTTTTATTACAAAACGAGATGCCCTAAACCTGGCACAATAAACATCCTAAATTGAAAATAAAGGTATTATATAATTATTTTACAAATCGCATAGAATCAAATGAAGCAATGTATACCAATATACCAGTCATATAATTTCTCATTGATGGCCATTACATTACAAAAATAATATCCTCGCTTTTGTAAGAGAAAATGGAAAATCATTTCATTTCATTGAAATAAATTCTCCCTATAGCATTGCAGATCTAACACAGTGAAAAGTGTGACATTCTGAAACTTCGTTTAATTATAATTCAGTGTCTAGCAGATAATGCATACTGCCTTATTTTTGCAATGTGCAGGATTCAGAGTAAGTGATCTAACGGGAATGAGAATTATTTTGTTAGTAATGTACACATTCTTTTCGTAACAATTGCCATCATGTGGAATATCTTTGTTATGAATACATATCTCCAGATATTTTGAGTCCTGTATAGTTTGATACCAAAATTTCAACAAACAAATCATGGATAAAATATTATTACAATAATACTAAATTTATTATTGGAACAGTAGTCTATATGTTCCTCCAAATTCAAACACTGAATCATTTACTGAGTTTTATGATCAAAGGAAACAACATTTTGCAATGTGTAATTCTCATATCCTTACAGGCCAGAAATTTCTAATAATACGTATGGCCTCAACAAAGGCAGCAGTAAAGCAAAATGTGTTAATAACATGTTAAAGTATTCAATTCATTTCAATTCAATTTATTATCGCCTTTGAGTATAAAATACAATAGGCTATGTCATTAGAAGTGTATATAATTCATTATACAATACTAAAATACTTACATACTATACACAATTCAATGGCTACACATTAATATAAGCATAATTAAAATCAATACATTCGTCAAGATTATAAAATGGATTATTTTTCAGCCAGGTCTGGATTTTGAACTTGAACTGTCTAAAATTAAGCAATTTTGCATTGTCAGGAAGTTTATTAAAAACGGATATTGCTATAAAGACATGTGTGGATTTGGTTTTAGACAATCTAGTAAAAGGTATATGAATGTGGTTGCTATGTCTTGTACCATATGTATGAATGTCATTCCTTGGATAAAAACTATTAAGATTCTTTTTTAAAAACAACAACGCTTCAAGTATAAACAAATTATACACAGTCATGATTCCTTCTTGTATAAAAAGTGGTCTGCATGGTAAATCTGGGGCTGATTTAGTTATTAATCTGACAGCTTTTTTCTGTAGTAACAGTATATCTTTCAAGCCTGATCCATTTCCATACAACAATAAGCCATATCTAAAAACACTTTAAAAAAAAAGCAAAATATGCTTGTCTAATGTATGGTTTAGGTACCTTAAAAGTAAGACTTCTTAAAAGATAGAGCACTCTAGACAGTCTTTTACATACATAGTTGATGTGAGTATGCCATGTCAATTTCGGATCAAGATAAATTCCCAGCAGTTTTACAGACACGTCTTCTTGGCTTGCTGATACAGGTTTCAGGCTGAATGTTACAGTTTGTGTCTTATCATGATTTATTGAAAATCCATTGACAGAAAACCACGTGTCAATTTCCTCAGATAAATTTCTTGAAAGAACTTGCAACTCTGTCAGTACATTGTGAGTAATTAAAAAAGTAGAATCATCAGCATAAAGTATTGATTCAGCAGAGACATTGTCAGGCAGATCATTGACCATGATTAAAAATAAAAAAGGCCCTAGAATGGAACCCTGAGGTACACCAAACATTATTTCAGCCTGGCTCGATCTGTTTTCATTTATTTCAACCACATGGCTACGTCCAGATAAATAAGATACAAAAAAGTTATATTCTAGATTAAGAATGCCATAATGTTTCATCAGTTTCATCAGTAATAGGTTATGAGAAATCGTATCGAATGCTTTACTTAAGTCATATAAAAGAGCATGAGCGAATACGTTAGCCTCAAAAGATTCATAGATAGAAGATAAAAGGCAGTCAATAGCATCTATTGTCGATTTGCCTGGAAAAAATCCAAATTGTGAAGAAGCAATAAAATTATTATTAATAAAATGTGCAATAAATTAACAATGTAAGAAACAACAGTAATAGAACGTTGGATTGAGTAGTATAGTAGTATGGAGGAAGGTATGGCCCCCGTTTGAGGGGAAATAGTAGTATGGAGGAAGGTATGTCCCCGTTTGAGGGGAAATGGGGTGGGGTAATGACGTCATGGAGGGGAAGTGATGACGTCATAGGGGGCGGGGCTAATGACGTCATGGAGGGGAAATGTGCTGGGGGTAATGACGTCATGGAGGGGAAGTGATGGCGTCATTAAAAATGGCGGTTAGACTCAAAATGGCGAATTAAAAATGACGGTTTGACTCAAAATGTCGGAAGACTCCAAATGGTGGGCAATTTGGCGGCTAGCGCCAAATTAAAAATTAAAAATTAAAAAATGCGAGAGTGGGTTAAGTCGAAATTTTAATGCAAAAGTGAGCTAAGTCGATTTTATTAAATTCTTAAAATGGCGGGGTGTTTGAAAATTCAAAATGGGGGTAATATTTAAATTATCCCTCGTTAAAGCTTTTTTGAAAATGTAAGAGTGGGCTAAGTCGAATTTTATATTTAATGCAAAAACAGTGCTGTGTAAATATTGGTGGGAATATTTGAATTTTGAAATACTACTACTACTACTACTACTACCACTACTACTACTACTACTACTACTACTACTACTACTACTAATACTACTATCACTACCACTACTACTATTAATACTACTACCACCACAACCACTACTACTACCAGCACAACCACCACCACTACTACCACTACTACTACTACTACTACTACTACTACTACTACTAGTACTAATGTTGCTAATGTATAGTTATTATCATCTTTTCTTTCTTTCCTGCCTGATTTCTTCCTTTCCTTCTTTCTTTCTTTCCTGCCTTCTTTCTTTCTTTCCTTCTTTCCTACCTTCTTTCTTTCTTTCTTTCCTTCTTTCCTTATTTCTTTCTTTCTTCCTTTTATTCCTTTCTTTCTAGTAAAATGAAATTGTAAGGATCTTGGAGGATAGGTGATGGTTTTTTTTTTAAAAACGGCACATTATTATATGACTAAGAATGTCTCGTTTTTGTTTTTATAAATAATTACAAATGTATTACATTAAGAACAGATCTTGGATAATTATTTACTTATTTTTACATCAAACATATTAATATTTACACTGAAAAAAATTGTTTAGGTTTGTCCTGTCCTCTTTCTACAACATGACCAGACCTTGGTTGTTTATTTCGTCTGTTACACAATCGTATAAACCTAAATTTTCCCAAGATGATGGAACAGATTGTTTGTTTACAAGTTTCAATATGTCGTTCTTCATTATAGAGTACTTTGACATAATGTTCCTGATGATGTTAGTGTGTATAGAAAGAAAATTAATTTTTTCACACTTTAAAACAATACGTGTTTTCTCGTACTGAATATAACACTGTTTAAAATTCTTAGCCAATCGTAGTTTAAACCTTTCTTCAATAAAATGGTAAGGTTTAGCGTTACACATATGTTCACATAGTTTAGGTAAGTGTAATAAGAAAGAACTCAATAGGTAGGGTGAAAACACAACACACGCTCCAAAAGAGTTTCCTATTTCCGCACAAGCACTGTAGTTCAATGATGAGTAGAAGCCGAAACTTAGATATCTGTCCTTGTTTCGGTTGAGGAAATAAATCCTACGTGCCAATATAGAAGGAACGACTCCTGACTGCTCTTCAATCGTGTCGACGGTTGTGTTTAGCGCTTCCTCTAGAAGTTTCCCCAAGTCTATCACCTCCTCCGTAGATGGGATGGTTTTCCGATACCTCTTTGTACGTGGGTCCTGCCTCGAAGATTTATTCTGAAATCATACAAAAACACCAACACATTTGAAAAAATCTATTCACGATACACGTATACATTTTATCAATCAGTTCTGTAGTTCTTGCAAGAGTTTTGCTCCCTTCTCCATTAGCTTTAGACCTCATGATTCCATGACGGTACGTTCTATACTGACGTTACACCTCGACTTCGTCTCGTATTATTCTGAAATTAGACAAAAGTAACTGTATTAGTATCGCGTGATCTAACAATAGTAGAAATAGTATCAAAACCAAGATACCGTTAACAATAATGACTCACGGTGTGAATGTCCTGGAAGACATCTCTGACCTCTTTTCGTTCCACACAACGATCCCCAGGATTTATGGAAGAGGTGTACAACTTCGCTGTCAGGACTTGTTGCTGTTGTTGTATAATTATTATTATATTCAGAAAATAAGAGGGATGTTGTGTAAATTAAGTAAAAGAAAGGCAATGAACTAAAGAGGAAGAGAAGTTAGATTAAAAGTTAATAAACTGTATTGTTTGAAAACAAGGAAATGAATTGCTGTGTACGCGGAAGTTAAATTGTTTAGTTTTGAAGTTCAATAAACGACAGAATGATGACGGAGGAGCAGTCATATGCGAGGATTGCTGAGTTAGTCATATGTAGAACATAATCAATATAATTACTATTGTCGAGTCAACACCAATTTCTATTAAACTGTTGGATAATAACCATAATAACTTTGATCTAGCTCCTCCTCCTTACGAAGTTATAAATACGCAGATTAATGTAAATTTAGTGGATTTCATCGTGGTCAACAACGGCATCAACTTGTAACTTGTGCTATACAATAAATCACTTTTCTACACTTCAACAGTACTTGTATTATTTCTGAGGAAATAAACCTACGATTTACGTGTGTGCAAGCCTTCCTACAGATTGCAGGTTCAACTCTACATCTGTAGAATTAACATCATCATCTACCAGCATACACATTGGCGTGTATTATTGGAGCAACTCGTCCAACCGGACGGGAAACACCTATAATTATACGACATGGTGGCAGCGGTGGGATAAAGATATAAGTACTGGTCTACATTCTTCACTGCAAGAATCCCAAGAACTAGAGGATATTTTGGAATTCAAATAAACAAATTAAAAAAGAAGTTGCAACGACAATAATTTGGACAAGAGACCTCTAGGGAAAGGATAACGGCAGCATCATCTTCTTCTTCATCTTCTTTTCTAACTGGTGACGTCGCAGCCCGAGGGAACGGACAGCACCAGTCTTCCTTCCACTAAGGAGTGCCCGAATTCCGGTACTTCCCGTCGAAGATACTCCCAGCAGTGCCTCTTCCAGACGAAGCCAACCTGAGGTCCGAGGACTATCACCAGGGTGGAGGCCACTTCGTCAACGAACTCTCTGTCTTGGGTTCGGGAGGAGCAACGCCGCGAGTTCCGAGGAATAGTATCTTCCCTTCACATATCTTCAAATTGTAAGTACAGAGTTGTGAAAGTTGTAGAAATCCCCATTAGATATTCGAACATCCTCAGTTGCCGCTAATGCAAATAAATAAATAAGTAATTAAATCAATTATATAATAATTAATTAAAAGAGTAATTAAGAAAGTTAATTAATTAATTAATGAAGTTAAGTTAGGAATAAATTGAGATAATTTAAATAATGGAAGGGCAAGAAGAAGTAGAACAAGTAGCAAACAATGAAGCACGAGCTAGAATCGAGATATTAGAAGAGCAGATTCAAACTTTGTTAAGAGCAAACATGCAACATGGATCATTAACGATAACGGCTGCAGCCAAATTGTTTGAACGCGGATTTACAGGAGAACCTAAAGAATTGCAAGATTTCATTGATAACGTAGAAGCTGCATGCACTTTAGTAGATCCAACTCATCATGCTATTTTATTTCGTTATGTTTTAGCCAAGATCACGGGGGAAGCAAAAAGAACTTTAAGCATTAGAGATCAAGCAGGTTTAAAATGGCAAGAGGTAAAACAGAAATTAGAGGTTCATTATTCAGTACAAAGAACGTTCAATTATTATTGTAACCAACTATGTCAGGTGAAACAAAAGCCTAACGAAGGAGTGACACAGTGGGGTACTAGAATAGAGCAGTTGACTGGTAATGCTATTGAGAGTACAAGGAAATTCACGCAAAACTGGTCTGAGGAAGAGAGATCAGGAGGACGTAAAATCATAGTAAGATTAGGTCGTACCGTATTCATAAACGTGATTTTTTATGAAGCAGTACGTGAGGCGGTTAGGATCAATTCAGAGGAATTGTCAATGAAGGAAACGATCGACAAAGCCGCAGCTGAGGAATGTGATCGGAAATCTAATGCGAGAACATCAAATAATAAACCACAATACAAGAATATGGGAAATCCACAAGTAAAAAGTGAGAGTGTAAACTCTGTAACGAGGATGACATGTTATAATTGTCATAAAGAAGGGCATATCAGAAAAGATTGCCGAAGTGTAATTAGATGCATAACTTGTAATAAGTTAGGGCACGTAGCAAAGGATTGCAGGGTGCGTAGGTCGCGACTCGGCTCTGACAATGGATTGCGTAGTACCTCCCCGGGAAACGAATAGAGGGTATGACCGAGCAGTCGGGTACAACCTCTGGCAGTAAAGACTGCATATATAATCCCTTTTCATTTTATGCAACATCTGAGGATTTGCATGAAGGAATTGGATTGGTGTTGCTTGATACTGGCTCCTCTGTATCGCTAGTAAAGAAAACAAGTTTAAAAGAATATCATAAAATAGATTGCCAAAATAGATTGCAATTTAAATCAGTAACTGGAGAAAATTTCACGGTACTAGGAAGTATAATGATGGAATTACAAGGCAGTCAGCCATGTAAATTTTATGTAATGGAAAATTTACCAGAGCAATATGATATAATTTTAGGGCAAGACTGGGTGAGAGAAAATGAAGTAAAAGTAACATTACCAAGACATGTAAAAGTGAATACCAGGATACCCGCTTGTTCAGAAACATTAGTAGCTTTTCCCACCACGGAAAACGGAGTAAAATATTGTAATAAACAAATGCTAGGGTCAAATGTTTATTGTTGTGAGGGAGTAGTATTGTGTAAAGAGAATAAATTTTGCTGTTTAATTATTAATTTAAATGAGGATGAATATGACATTGAAAATATTCCACAATTAGAGAATTTTTCTTTAAAGAAAATAAAATAATGAGAGATGGCCGAGAAAGGAAGCGAGTATTGCAAGAAAAATTGAGATTATCACATATTAAGGAAGGAGCAGATTCAATTAAAGAAATTTGTTTAGAATACAATGATATTTTTCGATTACCGGGAGATCGCTTAACAGAAATAAAGCATGCTAAGCATTATATTCCCACACCAACAGCTGACAACGTAAGACCGATTGCAGTAAAACCATATCGAATACCACATCATTATCAGGAGGAAGTATATAAACAAGTTGATGATATGTTAGCACAAGATATTATCAGACCCAGTGAATCATCTTGGAATTTTCCACTTTTAGTCGTACCTAAAAAAGTAGACGCTTCAGGGAAAAAGAAATGGCGCATTTGTATAGATTTTCGGAAATTAAATGAATCAACAATCGGAGATAGCTACCCTTTGCCAAATATACAAGAGATTCTTGATAGTTTAGGTAGAGCTAGATTTTTCTTTGCATTAGATTGTGCTAGTGGATATTGGCAAATACTGTTGGCTGAAGAAGATAAATGTAAAGCATCATTTAGCACTCAAAAAGGAAAATTTGATTTTCAACGATTACCATTCGGGTTGAAGAACGGACCTTCATCTTTTCAGAGAACCATGAATATGATTCTTTCAGGACTGATAGGGTCAAGGGTTTTTGTTTATTTAGATGATATTATTTTATTTGGGGCTGATCTGAGAGAACATAATGATAAATTAAGGGAAGTATTTGAGAAAATGAGAGAATTTAATGTGCAGTTAGAACCGGATAAATGCGAATTTTTAAAGAATGAATTAAATTATTTAGGGCATGTAGTAACAGCTGAAGGAGTGTATCCAGACCCAGAAAAGGTCAGAGCAATACAAGATTTTCCTAAACCTAAAACAGTAAAAGATGTTAAATCATTTTTAGGGTTAGTGGGTTACTATAGAAAATTTATACCTGATTTTAGCAAAAAGGCAAAACAATTAAATGAGGAAGAAGGAATTAAGTGGGAATGGACTGAAAAACAGGAAGAAGCTTTTAATGTATTAAAGCAGTGTTTGATGTCAGAACCCGTACTTCAATTTCCGGACTTTAGCAAACCTTTTCTGCTGACCACGGACTCTAGCAATTTTGCTATTGGAAGCATACTGAGTCAAGGAGAATTAGGGAAAGATAAACCTATAGCATACGCTAGCCGTATTTTAAATAAACATGAAATAAATTATGGAATAACAGACAAAGAATTATTAGCTATAGTATGGTCATGCAAGCATTTTAGAAACTATCTATTAGGTAGGAAGTTTACTATCGTCACCGATCATAAAGCTTTAAAATGGATGGTAGGAGTAAAAGATCCAGGATCAAGGATTTTAAGATGGAGATTATTGTTAGAGGAATTTGATTACGAAGTAGTTCATCGGCCTGGAAAGAGCTTTGTAATCGCGGATGCCTTATCTCGTTATCCAGCAGTAGCATTTGTAACTGATTCTTTGACTAATGAAAAGAAACAAAAGATATTAAAGGAAATGCACGATTCCCCAATCGGTGGACATTCAGGAATTCAGAGAACTTACGAAAGAATAAAGATGCACTGTAACTGGCCAAATTTATTTCGTGATGTCGAAAACTATATTCGAAAATGTCAAATTTGTCAAAGAAATAAGGATACAGTACCACCCGTAAAAGCAGCTTTTGAACAAACAGACACTAGTCAAAGTACATGGGATAAAATTTATTTAGACATAGTAGGTCCTTTTACTATGTCAGAAAGGGGAAATAAATATTTGTTAACTTGCCAAGACAATCTAAGCAAATATGTGATAGGTATCCCCATTCCAAATCAAACTGCAGAAACAGTAGCGGAGGCATTTGTAAATGAGGTAGTTTTGAAATACGGTATTTCAAATGCGATCCTTACAGATCAGGGCACAAAATTTATGGGTAATGTAATGAAAAGATTGTGTAAATTATTAAAGATAGAGAAGGTACATACAAGCGTATATCATCCGGAAAGTAACGGCAGTTTAGAACGATCCCATAAAGTTTTGGTGGAATATTTAAGATGTTTTTGTCAAAATAAACAGGAGGAATGGGACAAATGGATCCAATTTGCTGTGTTTACATACAACATTACTCCCCACACAAAGCTTAAGTTTACGCCATATGAAGTTTTATATGGGAGACAGGCAAACTTGCCGGGCGCGTTACAGAGAAGAGCGGAAGTGTTATATAATTATGACGACTTCATATTGGGTATCAAGCAACGGTTCCAGAAAACATGGGAGGAGGCTAGACTTAACTTAGTGAAAAGTAAGGAAGCCGAAATAGAAAAAAGAGATAAATGTGCACGAGAACCTCAGTATAAGAGGGGAGATTATGTGTTTGTTCGAAATGAACAAAGGAGAAAATTAGATAGTTTGTATAGTGGCCCATGGCAAATTGAGGAAATCAAAGGTAAAAACCTAGAGTTAAGAAAGGTAGGAACAAGTGGAAAGAAAAAAATGTATACCCATATTAACAGAACGAAACCATGTGTTTCAGATTTGTTCGCAGAGGATGTTTAAGATGTGGATAATAATGTTAGTGCAATTGATTGCAATGCAAGAGGTAATATTAAGAGAAACAGATTATAAGAGTACCAATCAGAAAGAAGGGGTAGAGATAAGTGAAATAAAAGGAGAAGCTGGAATTTATTTTGATGAGCTAGGAGAGTTATGGTTCTCTCCAACACAGTGGGAAATTGTAACTTATGTGGATAGCAATGAAATAAATAAAGTATGGTTAAGTGTAAAGAAACAGTTAGAACAGTTTCAGAACATGTGTAGGAGTATTTCAAGTAAACCATGGTATGAAGTCACAGATTGTGCTTCAATTCTAAGATATTTTGAATCAAAGTCAAATAGGGTTTTGAGATTAAAAAATGTGTTCAAAGAAGTATCAGGATTAGGAACTGGTGAGGTAATAACTTTCAGAAGAACTGAAACTAATAATAGTAGGAAGAAAAGAGCTATTTTTAATTTTATAGGAGAAATTTCTCGTATTTTGTTTGGAACAGCAACTGAAAACGAATTAAAAAATTATGATAGACAGATTAACAAGTTAAAAGATTCAGAGAATGATTTATTAAGAATTGGTGAAGAACAAATGTCAGTTGTGAAATCTATGTTAGTCACCATAAATTCTACTCTAGTAAATATCGTAAGCAATGAGAAAAAGCTTACACAGCAACTTAATGATATTACAACGAATTTCAGTGTGGAATTAATTAAACAGAAATATGAAGCTGAAATAGCAATAATGTTAACTAATTTAAATAGACACATTGAGATCGGGTTGTATGAATGTCAACATAGTTATGAATTATTAATTGAAACATTTCTTCATGCACAGTCAGGAGTAATTCAACCTCAAATCATCACTTACAGCCAAATAAAGAACATTTTAAAGGAAATTGAGTCACAAGAGAATGTGATTCCTCCTTTTGTAACTAGCCAAGCTATGAAATTATTAGAACCAGTAATTTATGTTCAAAATAATTTATTAGTGTATGTAATACGAATTCCGTTACTTTATCAACAAAAATTTAATGTATATCATGTAATACCTTTTCCGATAGTCATGAAAAACAATACGACTGTACAATACATACAAACAAAACAGGAATATATAGCTATTGATAAATATAAGACAAAGTATGCTTATTTATCACAAAAGGAAATAGGAGACTGTAAGAAACCCAATGATTTAACTTACGTGTGTAAAGAAAATGTTTTAATATCTAATTATATACCGGGGCAAGATTGTATTTCCACCGTTTTGCACCCCACAACACAGGTAATACCGACGAGTTGTTTAAAATCTGTTGTGTTTTTAAATAGTCAAAAGACGTTATGGATACCGTTATCTGGAAGCAATGAATGGCTTTATATTTCCCCTAAAACCGAAATTTTTACAGGTATTTGTTTTAAGAATAAATATACCAAGAAAGTCATAGGTCGAGGTAAATTAAACTTAGGAGAACATTGTAAGGGTATCACAACCACAGGAGTCATTTATCCGTTACAAAAGAAAACTTACAATAATTTTCAGTTTGACGTAATACCACTTGCTAGTTTCAACAATTCATGTTGTATGGATTTTCAAACTCAGAAAGATTTTGCTGAAGTTAAAATGGAGTTACCTTTTCAAAATATTTTGTCTAATATAGATGAATTACGAAGAACAGGCTATCATTTAGATGAAGTTAAAAGGTTTATTAATGAGGAAAAGAAGAAAGTAAACGTTATAAAAAATGAAAATGATGATAATTTTCAGTGGTATCATGTTGTATTTTTTGTAATATTTTTTATGGATAGGAGGAATGATATCCTGCTGTTGTCTGACTCATGTACAGAAAATTAAATTAGGTATGTATCAAATTTTGTAAATTAATTGTTGTAAATTTTGGATGCTGTAAATATAAGCAAAGCCATAATAACATAAACAATGGTGAAATAGAGTTAACTAATAAATTAGAAAAAAGGGTTAGAACTATAGAAATACAAACTGAAGGCTTAGAAAAGTCAAGTGAAGTATTAGTATGTAATAGTCATTCAGGTACATGGAAAGAAAGTGTAAAAGAAGTAAAAAGTAGTTTAAACATAGTACCAGAAACAGAGATAGAAGAAAGTAGTTCTATTTCAGGAAAAATTCACTGGACACAAATTAAGGTTTAAAAATCTGTGGTGTAAACCCCGGCTTTTTAAAAAATAAGGGAGGGGATGTTGTATAATTATTATTATATTCAGAAAATAAGAGGGATGTTGTGTAAATTAAGTAAAAGAAAGGCAATGAACTAAAGAGGAAGAGAAGTTAGATTAAAAGTTAATAAACTGTATTGTTTGAAAACAAGGAAATGAATTGCTGTGTACGCGGAAGTTAAATTGTTTAGTTTTGAAGTTCAATAAACGACAGAATGAAGACGGAGGAGCACTCATATGCGAGGATTGCTGAGTTAGTCATATGTAGAACATAATCAATATAATTACTATTGTCGAGTCAACACCAATTTCTATTAAACTCTTGGATAATAATCATAATAACTTTGATCTAGCTCCTCCTCCTTACGAAGTTATAAATACGCAGATTAATGTAAATTTAGTGGATTTCATCGTGGTCAATAACGGCATCAACTTGTAACTTGTGCTATACAATAAATCACTTTTCTACACTTCAACAGTACTTGTATTATTTCTGAGGAAATAAACCTACGATTTACGTGTGTGCAAGCCTTCCTACAGATTGCAGGTTCAACTCTACATCTGTAGAATTAACATCATCAGCTACCAGCAAACACATTGGCGTGTATTATTGGAGCAACTCGTCCAACCGGACGGGAAACACCTATAATTATACGACACTGTTTTGAAGGGGTTCACAAACTATTGCATGTTCCACCCTCTATCCATGTAATAGGTGAACGGGCAGGTATACTGTCCGCAGACAGAGGTTGTCAGTCCTTGCAGTCTTTGAGTGTTGTATGACCAGTTTATTGAATTTTGACTAATAAATTTTATTATCCTAGGAATGAGAGGTGGTAGTCCGAAAGAATCAAAGTAATAGGTAAAATTTTGATTTTTTTAAAACACGGCAACCCAATGTGAACCAGGTGAACAATGTGGGTCTAGATTAATGATGTAAGATTTAGGTCTGTTTGTTACTCTATATGGCAGTAAATCGCTAGGACAAACTTCATCAAAAGTCTGAACATTACGAAGTACATGGTTTATTTGAGTGGTGTTCATCTTTTAATAATCTGTAATTACTTTTCTTTCTTTAGTAATTTCAATACTGTTATCGTATTCCGAATAGAGAATACAGGTAACGACTTGTTTTAATTCTCTGTCGAATTTTGCTTCTATTCTAATGTTTCCGTTATTCGGTAAAGTTTTATGACCATGCGAAGCAGAGGCGTCAGGAGTTAGATCATACATTAACATGAAGAACTCATTTATATACATGTGAGTGATCTGCATACCGCTATTGCTGTGATGGACCCCTGAACCTTTAAAAAGAGTATCATAAGCTAGTGTTGTAGTCTTTTCATGATCTGTAGAAAGGTTTAACCCTTCTGAAGGAATCTGTTGACCATTTATATACATGGCAAAATAATTCAAAGCAAAATGATGAAACTCGTAGGGATTGGATTCCACTGAGCCTGAGAAAGCCGAATTTTTCACCATTGAAAAGAGGAGTCTTTTGAGTAGAGTACCAATGTAAGGATTATCGATAGAAATCGATCTAGATTCCGAACTAAATGTTAATGTTGTCAAATCCACTCTAGTGATGGAATAGTGGGCATTATGACCTTTTTCCAATGTTTTAACATGTGCTAACAGAATACTAGGTGAAGGTTTGATTTTCCTCACATACAGACCTACATGGAGGAACTTAAAGAATACTTAACAATACCTAAAAGATAAAACTCTCTCTTTGATTTCGTAAGACGTATCTGCATGTTTACGTCTGACAACAAAAGTTTCGATAGATTGAAAATATCACCATGTAGTTTACCAATCATGACTATTGGTTTAGATTTCTTATATTTTTCATATCTTTCAAACCAACCGGTGATTTTATCGTTTGGCCCTAATGTTCCGTTTAGTCCAACTTCTTTAGGATCAGTCAAACCTTCGATAGCTTTATCTAGATACCAAAACGAGTTAGTCAGATGAGTTTTTGAGGCATCCTCTCCATATGCAAACAATGTTTCAAAATACGACCTGTAATTATACAAGTCTTCAGATGAGGTAACTGATGTTCCATCTACAGAAACGCTGCACTGCTCGAAAAGCTAATGAAGTAGATTGTTTACTCCGGTAACCTTATCATATAGGTTAACTCTTTCCCATCGTTTTAACGAATTGTCCTTTCACCATGACCTGTACGTTTAAATCAACATAGTGTTCATTATCTGCAGGAGATATGAATTCGAGAACATTTTGATCGACTGGAGTAATGGGTTTACATAATGTAATAACATTCCCCAACACGGCTGACTGAATAGGAACTTTATCGAAGACGTCGAACTCTGACTACTTTCTTCTCTTTACACTACTAAATATATCTCTTATTTCAGTTTTCGTCATCTTTTTTGATGAACGTTTCCTCTTTCTACCGTTACCCTGCATTTTGTTCACAAGCTTCTTAGTTGACTCGTTTACTCTGTTAGCGACAATGTCTTTTACTTTTTCACCTTTCTGCCTAGATACTATATCGAATAAGATATTTGCACCAGCCGAGAGACTTTCACGACCTAAGGAAACTACCTAGACCTCCGCGCTGTTGAACATATGGGCTACCGTTGTAGAAAGGCCCTAGATTGTTAAGACGCCCTCCCGACTGATTGACGTAGTAAGCAGTGAGCGGATCCATCGCAACTGAGTCAGAAACTAGATTGTTTTCTCTTTTTAAAATGTAAAACAAGCATAGTAGGTTTAGTGCTATCTACTAATTTAGCTAGACCACCTAACTTTGTTGTCAACTCTATACCTATCACCTAAAATTCTGTACATTCAACGGGATGGTAGTAAACTACGGGAAACCAATGGTATACCTGAGGAAAATTAATAATTCTAAGATGTTTCACATATGAATCTCCTACAAGTTGGGGTTTCATTATATTACAATATATATAAATACAAGTTCATTCTTTGTAGTACATGTTGTTAGATTGGTTTTTGCACCTCCCGTTTCTGATAAAATTCCTTGAGAATAACTAATTTCACATAAACCCAGCTCCCATTGATCCCTCTCTAATTTTATGACTTGTGCTAGTTGCACTTGAAAACTAGCTAGAGTATTGGTAGTAAAGTTTTGTATGACGCATCACTGAGTAGAGTAATATAAAAATCTTCTGAGACGGATTTAAATAATCCGCCTCATTAGTTCCTCTCTCACTGGCTGCGTGGCGCTCTTGTTGCGCATGAGCTGCCATCCGCGAGTTGGTTCCCGGAAAAAGTTAGTGCCTTGGGACCTTGAGTGAAGTTTAGTTCGTTCGTTGTGTTCGCCTGCTGTGATGGTGAGTACTGACTATCTGCCAATATAATGCCAAGCTATAATGGTTAAATCGAATGAGATATCAATTGCCTCACTTAATTTTCTATCCAAGTGTGAAACCATTAAATGAGTTTACCGGCTTACATTTTCCTCAGCCATGAAATGCATTCTTCAATTTAACCGTTTTCAAGGATTTTGTGGCAGCCATTTCCAGAATTAATATGGTTAGTTTGTCCATTAATTACATGCTTACGTCATTTTCTGGTCAAACATCCAATGTAAATGTGTAAATCTAAAAGCTAACCTTTTAGTTTTTCGTCCGCCATTGTAGGATGAATTCATGTCATATCTACGTGTTTATCTAGCGTAAATTTCTTATCTAGGGAAGTTGGCCTCTACGTCTCGTAATTATTATTTTTGTGCTCAGAGTAGATTTATTGTTAGTGAAATTTCTATGGTGGAATATATACAGAGATGCCTCTCCCACCTGGTGCGTTCCGTGTTCTTGGAACTATGTTGCCACATGTTGCTTTGTCTGAAATCTGCAGCTATTAATAGAATAAGTTGTAAAATTTGGTTTGCCACTTAACATTTGTATAGGCGTAACCTATAATTGAATATTATGGTTAAAGAAATATACTTTTTCTATATTCAATCTGGAAATCTGTACTTATTAATATAATAAGTTGCAAATTTTGCCCTGCCACTTAATATTTGTATAGGCCTAACCTATGGTTGGATATTATAACGAAAGAACTATAACCTTTTATATATTCAATTTTGATATTCTTACCTTTGAGTATTCTATTGGTAAATTTCTTCCCCACTTAATCTTCTTGTAGGCTTAACCTATGATGCATTTTATAGCTAAAGTGAACTCTTTGCTATATTCAATTTTCAATTAATCGCCTATTAATTTGCGATTTTGTAATTCTGCTTGTCCCCTTATTTTATTGTAAGCTTATATGCAGCATAAGGCACTTTCTATTAGGAAATTGGTATATTCTAGTCGATTAATATGTTTTTTGTATGTCGATCTGACATTGCATTTCTTGTCTTTCATATTGAATTGAATTGGCTTAAAGAAATTTATTGATAAGGTGCAAAGCTGGAAGCTAACCTTTTATATTTCATACTTAAAATTATAGTGTACTCCTTAAGTTCGGTAAATATATTAGAGTTGGAACGTTGGTGGCTATTTATACTTATGTAATACATATAATATATATCCAAGTATTGAAGTTACTATGATGATCACTTGGTAGTTTATCAGATATTGTTCTTGTTGGAGTGAGCCGATCTAGTAAATTCTTATATAGAGATAGATGTTTATCTTTCTCCCAGATCAAATAGTTCAACGGAGTCAGGCTTTACCTTGTATATTGTTGTTTTTTTAATTATTGAAGAGATCTATTGTTATGAATATAGAATGTATATCATTGTTCATTGGGTATCTTAAATTATTTATCATTTGGTGTTTTTGATGAAGTTTTATAATATTTTGTGAATTTTTCTATTCCATTTGAAGGAATAAATTTTCTGGCGTTTTCCAATTTTGGAGTTTCTACCTTAGGTGATCCTTGGCATTTTCTCCCCTCTCCCTTGCGCTTGAGTTCGTTATTTATTTGCGTGTCTGATCTTAGGCCCTGGTGTTTCCAGTACCTTCCTGTTCTTCCCTATTCTAATTATTACTTCTTCTTCTTCTTCTTTCAAGGATTAGGCTTTTGCCTGTTCCGGTCTCATTTCTGTTCAGTCCTTCTTTTGATTGGTCGTCCAATCGATCTTCGTCCTTTAGGTCTGTACCTTAATGCTTTTCTAGGTATTATTTCCTCTGACATGCGATCTAAATGTTTCATCCATTCTTCTCTGTATTTTTGTATCTGATTTAGAAGTGGTTGAACTTGTAATTCTTCTCTAATTTTCTCGTTCCTTATGTGCTCTTCTTTTGTACATCCCTTGACTGAACGTAAAAACCTCATTTCAGCAGCTTGTATTTTACTTTTATCGTTCTTCTTAACTGTCCATGCTTCACTTCCATAATGTATCACTGGTACTGCCATTGCTGAGTAGAATCGTAGTTGTGTTTCTTGCCTTACTTTGTTTTTGAAGGTTCTTTTAATTGTTCCACAAACTGCCTGAAATTTTTGTATTTTGGTGTTTATATCTCGGTCTTGTTCATAAGATACATCACAGCCTAGATACTGGAAGTGTGACACTTGTTCCAAGATGTAATCATTTAGTACAATTTTACTTCTTATTGGAAATCTTCCCTGGAATGCCATTACTTTTGTTTTATTTTTAGATATTTTCATATTGTACCTCTCGCATATTTTGTTTAACTGAAATATTGCTTTCTGTAGCCTATCTTCCTGGTCAAAGAGTAAAACTAGGTCATCTGCAAACAGAAGAGCATTTAATGTTCTGTTTGGTCCCATTTTAATCCCATCATATATCTTTCTTTTCCATTCATGTAGAATTTCGTCTATGTAAATATTAAATAAAACTGGAGATAGACTACAGCCCTGTTTTAAACCGCAGTTTGTTTTTATTTCTTTTGTAACTTTTCCACCTAATTCAATTACCATTTTTGTATCTATATATAGACTTTGTACGATTTTAATTAGATGTAGTGGATAACCTTTTCTATACAATATATTCCATAGGAGTGGGCGATTGACTTTATCAAACGCCTTTTCTAAATCAATAAAGGCCAAATGGGTTTGTAGGTTGAATTCCCTTCGTTTTTCTATGATCTGCTTTACTGTAAAAATATTGTCAATACATGATCTACCTGTTCTAAATCCGTTCTGTTCTTCACTAATTTTTGTCTCAGTTATTATTTTCACCCTATCAGTAATAATTCGGGCATATATTTTATACATTACAATCAATAGACTTATCCCTCTATAATTTTTGCATTCATTTCTTTGTCCTTTTTTAAAAATAGATATAACTTTAGCTGTTTCCCATTCTTTAGGAATTTTTTTTGTTCTCCAACATATATTCAATAAATGCAATAGCCGAAATTGCAATATCAGTCCTCCATACTTGAATACTTCTATGGGGATATTGTCTATTCCTTATTACTTAAATAAGTAAATATATCCCTCTACAACAATCTCAAGCTGCACTTCGTTCATCATACTAAATCTTTATCTTTAACCCAAGAATCAAAGTTCTGACCATAACCTCTCCACCGTAGGAGATGTTCTTTACTGCATCTGACCGTACGTGTGCGTAGAATTTTATCTATTTTGTAAGCAGTGTCCTTGTTTATAGTTACAGGCGTGAGTTCATAACTATAAAACTGACCCAAAATTGGAGTGTTCCTCAGACCTTCGTGTTCGTATACAGGTTGAGGTGAATGTTTGATTACTTTAACGATTCTGAATATTTCCGTGGAATAGTTTTGTTCGAAACCTTTATCGAATTTCATCTTCTCTTTACCTATTCTAACAGTTTGTCCTACGTTGAATCGTACAAGTCTATGTTTCACACGAAGTAGTTTTTTTCTCATTCGTTTCCATATTTTCAGGACATCCCTATCAGTAACCTTACTAGGAGCCATTCCAGTACTGGTATTTACAGAATCGATGTATCCTAACACAAATCTATCCAACACGTCTAAATACTTGTAACTGTTCTTGAAAGCAAAATATTTGTACATTTTAGTTTTTAAAGTGCGGTATAAGCGTTCAACTATCGAACATTTAACATCTGGGTTGTTGGAAACGCGATACTCTATGTTCTCTTTTTAAAAAGTCTTGAAACGTTTTGTTTAGACACTCTTTACCCTTATCTGTTCTACTACGATAGGATTTCTAATAGTTTTCTCCAACACGGACTTGAATACATTTTTCACTTCGGTACCTCTCTTAGATTTTAGAGGTATAACACAGGCGTATTTGGAAAACACGTCAATAGCTACAAATAAATATCGTATGTTGTCATTATGTTTCGAAATGTTTTGCACATCAGCTAGATCAAGTTCAAACATGTCGTAAATGTTGTTTGCCGAATAAGGATTTCTTGGAAACCTTCTCCTAATAGGTTTATGTAAACTGTAAACATCTTGTGCAATCAACCATTCCTCTATATTCTTATATGTAACGGTACTTGCTTGGGTATGTTTGCTTAGAGTGGAAAAACCCGTAGGTTCTCCTGGATTGTAATAGAGGTCATGTAATCTGTTCATCTTCTCTGACTATAAGTACTCCACCTATTAGCTGGAAATTATTTAGAAACGACTAGTTTAAATTTATTGGTTCTAGAGGTTTTAAGTTCGTTATTATGTAAATGTCCACCGGTCGTTATTAAAATGTCTTTCTACATGTCAAGGTCTTTCTCACTTACTTGTTTTAAATCTACTTTCTTCCTAGTAAGAAGTTCCCACAGACCTACAGTTGTGTTGTACTTCTTATTGTTAATAATTAAAGTGTTATGTTCTATTTGTATTTTAGAATTACATATCATATACTCTCCCGATTCTTTATCTTTATAGATTCCAAACTGAGTATCTACAATCTTTGGGGAATTTACATAAGCTGCCAAGTATTTACCTGCAAGATCTCCTAGGCTCTACATCTACGGGATCAGGTGTTGGAGGTTTCTCGAGTATTGAAGTTTTCTCGGGTGAAACGTCTCTTTTACTAGATTTTTCCAATTTTCTTTTCTGTCTCTTCTCGAAGATAGGATCTTGTTTTTCACGTATTTTAATCCACTCTTTGTAAGGATCTCTAGAAACTGACGAGTTTGAATCATCAGCATCACGTTTTAAAAGTTTGTACTCTTTTATGCTGAGTAACATGATTTTCTGTAACATTACGTTAAAGAACTGATTTCCGACAATACAGCAGACAAGAGGGGAATTTAAAATCCTCCTTTCTGAACTAAAGATCTTTTTCGTAGACAGAGAAACTTTTCTATCAACAAGATGTCTGATAGATTCTTTATGTTTGTTCAATTTACGTTTAGAACACGGATGAATTTTACATTGACCGTTCAAAACGTTCAGAGCACACTCTATTATAGCAAGTATCTACTCTTTGTTACCGCTGTTTAGAATAAAGCTTCTCAACTTGGGTGAAGTCTTTTTAAGAACTTGTAAGGTATGGTAATGGGATTTTATCCGTTTCATGCTTTACAGGCACGTAAACCTTTGTATCTTCGGATGGAAAGATCTTAGTTCGGAATCTAATGAAATCGTTAGTTCTCTGACAAAAGTCTATTAACACATAGCCGTGCGCCTTCTTCGTAGCGTTTTGAAAAGATTTGTAAAACGCTCTCCAATTTTCAGGGTACACTTGTCTAGCTAGAAAAGTAATCTGATTTTTCTCTCTCAAGTTTCTAAACAAGACCATGTACTTTGTATTGAGAGAAATATCTCTACTGTGGGAAGATTGATGAGAAAGGTTCTGAGTGACTAAAATTGCAGATATATTATGATGATGACCACCTTTTGTGAAAATTGAAGATACCTCGTTAGAGTAAGCTTTGTCGAGTAAATCGTCTAAAGTTATTAAAACAGGTTTACTACAGTCTTGTTTCTCTTTAAAATTTGGAAGACCTTTATGATACGTCACAGGGGTACTGAATTTACTAGGAATGGCATTAGTTTCACCAAAACACCACAAAATTCTGCTGTATTTACTTACGTTAGATATATGTTTCAAGTTGCTGATCGGTTTTATAGTGAAAGTAATCTTACTACAAAATCGCGGACCTGAGACAATTAAAGTGAACGGGTGCTCAAACTTTACGACAACCATAACACTCTCTTATCATAGGCGGGGGTCCATCCCAACAGTCGTGAACAGGATAATGTTTGTCACATCTGAGACACTCTTTAACTATTCCACTACGTTGCACATTTTGAGGGAGTTGATCGTACACTGGATAAACACTTTGAGCTGCACAAGAAGCTAAAAATTCCGGGGATAACTCAGCCAATTCTTCTATAGTATGATGAATAAGGGTTTTATTGATCAACAACTTCTTCACTGCCAAACACTCTAGAGACGAGGACGAGTCCATACTGACACGGTACTTTCTCCTCGCCTTTATTTAAACCCGTAAGGGTGGGAGTCGAACCCTCCGCTAACTCTACGTCTTTTGCGGAAGCAGAGACGGTACATTTTATTCTCAGGCTCCGAAACTATGCTCGGACCGGCCTTTCCTTTAATTTTCTTCTCGGTTCTCACAGACACTGTTGCACTGCGATCACCGGCTAAAACCATACTCTTGATGGAGTCAAAGATAACCACTTTCAAAGTATGGTAGTTTAAAGTGATAACTCTGACCATACATACAGGTTTTTTGGTGTTTTCATCGATAACAACTTTATAACCATAGTTCTTAGGTCCTCCGCTAACAAACTCAGAGATGTAAGCATCAGGTCCATAGTCTGTCAGTTCGTCCGTCATGTCACCTAGAAAGTCTGAAATGGGAACGGTGTACTTGTCTTTGTCGGTCTGAGTGTAAATCACACTGTGTGTGTCGCAATATAGGGCTCTTCGATCCAACTGATCACGGTAATTATAAAGGGTCATGCGTCCACCAGTTGTTACATATGCCCCATGAACAACACTAGTGTGAGGAAGAGGGACCTGTTCCTCTTCTATGGGGATATAGTTAACCCACACGACTTCATCACTGGCAATAAGGAGCCGTTTGACTTCTATACATGGAGTCGTGAGGAGGGTAATCAACTCTAGAGAGTCATTAACAAGCTTCGTCCTCGTCCTGTTAGGATCTTCACAAAATTTCCCCCCAAAAAAATTGAGGCAAAGCTTGCTAATGGCCCTCTTTCTAGCGTCCTTCACGATCTGGGTAGGGTCTAACTTAATACCTTCTCTCTCAGAGAGCAGATCGATATATTCTTTTTTCTCCTCTTCTGTTTATACCTTGTTAGGGTATAAGCTGGATTCTGTCTTTATTTTAAGGAACAGGTCCATAAAGTCCGCGGACAGTCCTCCTTGACGAGAACTTTTAGAGTATTTGGTAACCTCATACTCTAAGAATTCGTGGACTTTCTGAACAGTATACCCTTTCTCTACTGCCAGTCTCACCTCATCCACAACCCAAGTACCGGTGAGTACTCTCTCTTCCTCCTTAGCATGAGTGCAGGTTCCTTGCTCCAAAGTAGTAGCGCAGGAACGGCAAAGGGGAAACAAGAGTTTACCATCCCACCTGAAAGTCAAAACAGGATGGTAAAGCTGTTGCGGAGGCAGGACGGTACATCTAATCACTCCTTCTTTCTTCATCATGGCATCGACATCCATACACTGATCCCCTACATGAACAGTGGGATGCCCTATGTGAAATTTGAAATATTTGGAGACGTATGGGTATAGAGACATAACGTGTGCCTAGATGATTTTCTGCTGCTCTTCCGCTTTATGGTAGAGGCGCATAGTTTCAGTTCGCCCACCGTAAACCGAGTCTCTCAAGACCAGAGGAGAGTCTCCGACAATGGGGTCATTGCTCAGTTGTGGGAATTTCTTGAGCACCTCTTCAAACTCACATTCCCACATAATTGTATAACCACAATCTCGGATAGCTTTCAACCTGACCATGGTGTTTTCGTATCTCACGGTCAGGCATTCAGAAGACGAATCCATCGCGGGTACATCTCTGTTGGGTCTGCAGAGACAACCGTTATAATAGCAGCCGAGGAATTCGAAAATTTCTCGTGTTTCATCACAGAAACCGTTCACCTTCCAGTTCGGAAGTTCGGGCAGGCGAACTCCTCTTCCGTTACCCGCATGACGGATGAATATGTTCCTCTCCCTGGCTTCGTGGACAAGCCACATGAGGGATTTCCTAGAGTGCCTGTCTGCTTTACGGTAGCCGCAGGGAGGATCCAGACCTATAGTGTTCTGTTTGAGAAAATGTTTTCTGAAGATGCGATTGCAAGCACTCGCAATAGTAATCGATTCTTCAAAGATATCGAAATAAGCTATTTCCTTGAAAAGTCTTTTAAAGAGAGTGCAGGCTTCTCTCAAAACTGTGACATCCATCTGGCAATATTTTAGGAGCTCAGCACGATTATCGTATGCTTCATCTTCTTTTACGGTCTCGAACCATTCTAGAAAGACCTCACGATCTTCCTTAGATATGGTCTCCGATCCGTAAAATTCGATACCAGGATATGGACCTACGTAATTGAGGTTAGCGGTCGTATTGAAAAAATGCGGGTAAAATCCTTTGGCCACTTCAGCCAGACCGAAAGTTTTGGAGAAACTTCGCAAAAGTAAACTTTCTTGAAAGACAAAGTGTTCAAACTTCATGCAAAGAATCTTGCATCCAGACATAACCAAGTCAGGGGCCCACCCTTCCTTAATAGCAAAGTCAGGAATGAACTGTAGGTCGTAAGACCGTGCGTTATGGGCTACAATAATGAGCTTCTTGAACTGAGGTCTGTTCGTTCTTAGATAATCCATGAAACCACGGATTGGATCTTCCCAGAAAGAATGTTTACGAGGTCCACATCTAGCACACATCATCCTTGGATGACTCACACGTAGAACAAGATTGTTCAACACATAACAGATTCGGTACGTGAACAAACGTATTGCCTTCGAGTCCGGTGTCCTGAGTTGACTCGATGTCATATTAAATATATAACGTGCTCTCCTTAGTTGAGGAAGAAGACTTCTTCTTCAACTTGGCCATGCAACACTGATGTCCTGATGATTGCTGTTTTCTTACAATACTGACAGAAGGACTTGTAACATTCATGACTTTTCCAAAGTGTTTTGAGGATTTTACACTCTTTACACTTTTGAAGAGCCATGCACACAGTACGTCTTTCGATCAGATTGCGTCTATGTTTATGGAAACAATCATGACCGCTGAAAGTTCTATCACATACATTGCAGAGTAGCGATAGCCCTTGATCGGTACAGGGCGGTATCGATCTACACAGAGAACAAACATAATCACAGGAATGTTTCGCTTCTTCATTAACCCCTTTATTACACCCCTCACAGATGTATCTAACAGCCATAGCTGCCCTTAGGTTCGTTATAGTGTGGTAATTTCTAGTCTCGGGATCGTACAATAGATACAGTTTTAGTTTGTTCTATCCGTTATTTCCGTCGAATAACATCTTTGCGAGCTTAAAACCACTATAAACCACTAGCCTATACTTATCCTTGATGTAATTTTGAATCACACCAAGCTCATGGAGTCCCCCTCCTCTACTGAGATCAACGCCTGAATTACTAATAAATTCGGCAACTTTTGCTTTGATTTTCTTACCAGTCATATTACGCTTAAGATAATCACGGAACTCAGGGTCTTCAGTCACCTTAGCGATTGCAATCACTTCAGTGAATGCAAGACAGTTCATTAGTGTTTTTATCCGAATAACACTTCGCTTCAAATGGGCCAGTACATCAATCTTACGACCATTCGTCTTGATACCAATACCGTCCCCGTTTCCGCTAGGTCGATGAACAATGTCAACCACTAAACGCAAACGGTCAGTAACACGGAAATTGTCGTTAGGCTGACACACTCTACTGACTACGTTTTTCAGTACCTCAATATTAAACTGGTCTTTCCTCCTAAAACTTAGACCCATTGGTTTGTCCATCTGATTGATTCCATTATAGATGGACACACCGAAGAAATCCCAGTCTTCAGCCTCTACTAGAGCAAAGTCAATGGCATCTTTCAAACACCGTTCGAAATGATCTGACCCCACATCGCCTGATGGTTCACTTAGGTTGATAATCATCTGGAACCCTACAGCATCAAACCTAGTGTACTCTTTACGAGCACTCTCTACAAGGTGAAATGTAGGAGGTGGTGGATCTCTTTCACTTCCCCTTGTATTACTTGATGTGCTGGGTGCAGATAGATTCACATCATTAACATCGTCGACATCCTCAGAATCTGGTAACGTGATGTTACCTACACCGTTTCCAGATAGCGATTCAGGAAGTGTAACAGTCTCTGGTTGTGTATCTGGTATAGTGTATATCCCAGGTTCGCTATCAGAGACCGTGTACACATCTGCATCGTTTCCAGATTCGGAATCCGAAAGTGTAACAGTCCCTGTCTGTGTATCTTGAACCGTGTAGGTCCTAGGTTCACTGTTAGGGACTGTGTATACTTCAGGTTCGGAATCTGACAATATAATGGTAGCCATTTCGTTCTCAGACTCTGAAGATGAACAAATATCAATAAATGGGACAGACATTGTCACACAACACTATGAAAGAGAGAAAGATTGATGATAAACCTATAACAAGGAGAAATGAGTGAATGTAATGTTTAAAAAAATAACCAATTAATTGCATATAAGTGTACAGTAATAGGTTATTATTATTATTATTGTTTATGAGGGAAAACGTCTATTTAAATTTTTTACACAGTAGATGTTATGTTCTACGAGACATGTTGAATCCTGTCTATGCGTCATAGCGTTAGAAGTTAATTCCGAACATCGAAGAAGGTGAATGACTCTTTCTCTCCGTAAGAGACCTGCTGAATCATGTCTAGACTTCATTCCAGGTATCGAGTAACGGAGAAAGATGTATGACCTTCTTAATATCAATCCTGATGTCTGTGGTAGACGTGTCGATTCATGTCTATGACTCATGGAGAGAAGTTAATTCCGAACACTCGCTAACGGTAAAAGGTGAATGACTCTAACGAATTGATACAGGACATTAGATTTTAATTCAGGTTAATGTGTAAGGAATGACCTTTGGGTGATCAGTACATAAACAGTTGAAAACATCCCAGACTTTATCATTGTTTGTCTTACTGCTAACGTTCATCTACAAACTGTTTCAAGGTAAGACGAAAACATATTTTGTTTATTATTATTATTATTATTATTATTATTATTATTATTATTATCTTTATTAATGTCGTTACGTTATGTTAACTTCACTTCGGAAAATCAATGAGTAACAAAGTGAATATGGAAAATCACCAGCACTTGCTACGCTGTCGTATTGCAGGGGTGCGGGTTGCGTTTTCTCTCTTGTTGCTTAGTTTATTTATTTATTGTTTATTTGGGTGGCGTTTGCTTTTATTGTTGGTTGATTTATTTATTTGTAATTAATGTATGTGAAAACTATTTATTTTAATTAAATTGCCACCACACCCTCACTACCTAGGCAATTATCTAAGGCTAATAACCCATGCCATGAAAACGTGCTATTTACAGGGCATATGAGGTCCGGGAATAATGGTTAATCACGTAATTTATATTGGTAACATCTATACTTATATTTTTTTTCAAAACCAAGTTACAAGTACAGCATTTTCAATCTTTAGTGATTTACTTTGATTTTTAACACATTAAAAAGATTCCTACAAATATGACTATGTACAACTGGGACGGATGAAATTATAAGGGGGTTAGGTTATATAAGAGAATACTAATAGTCATTAATTAATTCTTTCATAAACAACGGGGAGAAATACTCTAAATATAAATACCATAAAATTCAGTGCACAAGAAAATAATATTAAATAATTATAAACAGCAAGGAGCTTACTAAAAATCTGATCAATTATATTATATTTCAATTCTGCTACCTATAAAAACTCTGGAAGCGAACAATACTGGGTTTGGACCCGGAGGAGTAGATCGAACCAACAATGCAAGGTGAGGTAGGATAGCAAAATAAGAAATGATCTAGCCACAATTGTAAACAGGGTAACAATTATATGTTTTCACCAATGTATGTATGTAAAATGTATATACAAATCTCTATATAATTTAGTTATAATTAATAAATTAATTAAAGGTAATGTCCTCCAAGACAATTAATTGTTTTAAGAGTATTAAGAATTTTGGTACTGCGATTAATAATTCCTATGCAGGCAGCACCTAACCAAGTTTATATATAATAGTTTCTAAATCTGGCAAAGGCAAATAAGGTAGTCAAGATAGACATGAATCAGAATTAGCTAGCGGCCTGAACCTAACGCAGGATACAGCCTAAATGCTCAACCTACTACACAATAATGTGAATAGAAAATGAAACACAGAACTTCAATAATAAGAAAAATTCCCATGTATAACTACAGCAAAATGCAGAGGAAAACTAGTTCTAAGTTTCCCCCAAGGAAGTGGAATATTGGCTAGAATTAAATTTAGAAATAATTTATGTAATATGAACAATATACCCCAAATGATCTCTTAAGGAGAAATCCGAAAATATCAAACGGCGAAACGATCATAAGCACGCATAAGGTTACTGTACTCAGCAGATGGCAAACAGATTATAAATAGCACAGCAGTACAGCAATTAAGAATGCAAGGACATAACTCGGCCACATATTTAACGAACAACATTAACAGGGCCGCAAAATAGCATAAATGTGATTTTTATAACCTTAAAGAATTTATTTTCAGAAACTGTAATAAATTTGGGTTTGAAACGCCAAGGAATTTATCCCCAGAAAACTGTATCATGAAGAAAAAGAGCATAAATAACCGGCATAATTTCTATCCCACATCTTCAACTAGAAATATCACTGCATCGGAACAGAATGATGGCATATAATGCAAACAGCAATTTGAATATCAATGAATAATATGGACTCACTTAACATCGCGATACTGAATGAATTACAGAGCGCAATAAATAACATAATAATAGAAATCCAGTAATATGGAACATGACCTACATTCCTCGCGTGATCACAGACCTTGGCACGCACCCAAACTGGAATACTAGCTTTAACATATCCACGCTAATAGAGGAAAACCTAAGCGAATAACTGTTATAAGTAGGCACACCAGATTCTGTAAGGCTTTCTTCTTAAGTACAATATACTTCGAAAAATTCGGTAATATTTAATTAACCTTCTGAGAAAATCTGAATGGGTGGACTCTCACAAATATAACGAACAAGCATCTCTAATTCTGATAATTACTGTCTAACATGGCCAACTCGGTGCTGAAGGCACTTATGCCCAGACGGGGCTTAAAAATCTTTATCAAGAAAATTCATATTTCTCACTTACCAACCTAGATACGGAGAAAATCTGCGCTGAAAGGACCACTACATTGTGAAGGCAAGCTGCGAGACACACTAAACTCGCCAAGCAGCGGTACCGCCCAGCTAAACAAAAGCCACGCCCCTACGCGCATGCGCTAACAAAAGAACATCGGCTCACGAGAAATTCATAAAGAAGCCCACAAATGCTCTGTTTACTTTTAGAAACGCTTCAGTAACAAAAAATGAATATTGAAAATCACCAGCACTTCTTAAGCTGTAGTATTATTATTATTATTATCATTATTATTATTATTATTATTATTACCCTTATTATTAACATCGATACATTATGCTAACTTCAATTCTGAAAATCAATTAGTAACAAGAAATGAATATTGAAAATCACCCGCACTTCCTACGCTGTCTTATTATTATTATTATTATTATTAATATTATTATTACCCTTATTATTAATATCGATACATTATGCTAACTTCATTTCTGAAAAATCAATTAGTAACAAAAAATGAATATTGAAAATCATCAGCACTTCCTAGGCTGTAGTATTATTATTATTATTATTATTATTATTATTATTATTAATATCTATACATTATGCTAACTTCATTTCTGAAAAATCAATTAGTAACAAAAAATGAATATTGAAAATCATCAGCACTTCCTAGGCTGTATTATTATTATTATTATTACCCTTATTATTAATATCGATACATTATGCTAACTTCACTTCTGAAAATCAATTAGTAACAAAAAATGAATATTGAAAATCACCAGCACTTCCTAGGCTGCAGCATTATTATTATTACCTCATTATTAATATCGATACATTATGCTAACTTCACTTCTGAAAATCAATTAAAATCACCAACACTTTCTAGTCTGTCATCTTATTATTATTATTGTTATTATTATTAACCTTTATTAATATCGTTACATTAATATCGTTACATTATGTTAACTTCCTTTTCTCAAAATTAAAATTCATGAACACTTTTCAGGCTAACATATTATTATTATTGTTATTATTATTATTATTATTATTCTCCCTTATTAATATCGATACATTATGTTAACTACCCTTCTGAAATTCAGTTTAAATTCACGAGCTCTTCCTAGGCTGTCAAATTATTATTATTATTATTATTATTATTATTATTATAGTATGAGACTCCACCGTGAGTGGACGTGTTGTGTGTTCTCTCTGCTATAGTGGTGACCTACTTACTATTTCATTGACAGTGCTTCGATTTTTCAATGGCGCCTAGTGCCGACCTATGCCCTTTGTGTAACAAGGGATTTCAAGGAAGGCAAAAACATTTATACTGTAGTGGGAACTGTAAGGCCCGCTTTCATTTAGTTTGTCTAAATATAACTGATATAGAGGCTACCCTCTACCACAAGGATGGTGAGAGCACCTACGTTTGTGATAAGTGCACTCAATTAAGGAAAGCCCTCAGGAATGATGATACTCCTGTTAGATCTAGATCTAATTCAGTTCCTGATGAGAGTATATCTGCAGCTCATATTCACCCAGGGAGGTGTAACACCTTGGATAGCAAACTTGAAGCCATTATTGAGGCTAATAAATCTTCATCAGTAGCAGTGTCAGCTATTACTGAACTGCTGACAAAAATCCTCTCCGAGGTCTCTGACCTAAGAGAGGAAAACAAAAATCTACGGAAAGAGATCTATGGCCTCCGAGATCTCCTAAACGAATCTTCACCACGAGTCCAACAAGGAGCTAGTTCAAGTGGTACCAATATTCCCCAGCAGCCTAGCAAGAAAGTTGCAAATATCATCCAACCGGCTAAATACTCTGAAGTGGTGGCTGCCATCAATAGAGAAACTACCTCTGCCAACAGTGGAAATCCTACCTATACCAGTAATGGTTCAGGTGGTGTTTCAGCTTCCTCAAGCCGCAGTGTCAAACTGCCAGTGCCCAATCGGGCCACTACAAGTGCCAGTTCCAGTGCCAGTGTGTCTAGTGCCATTAATTCTAATCTCGCAGTGCCCACTGCACTCAGTGCCCCGGAATCCGATAGAGGTGACACCAATGACGGCTTCACAGTTGTATCTAAAAAACCTAGGGTTAAGAAGGCCCCGCTAATAGGAGTTAGGAATTCTTCCTCACTACCAGTAGTTGCCAAACCAACTAGAGGTAAAGCCTTATTCGTGTCACGCTATGGTAACACTGTAAACGCGGAAGATATTGCAGAATCCTTACGTACCCAGGTAAATCTCAAAACATTTGCAGTAACAAAGCTGAAAACTAAATTTAATTCTTATGCCAGTTTTCATATTTCTGTTTGTGAGGAAGATTTCCCTCTTATTAATAATGTAGATATCTGGCCTACAGGGGTGCTGTTTTTTCCATTCCGTGGCCGCCTACAAAAGGAACAAATCGCGCCCATCAGTCCTGACCCAGTTGTATGTAGCCCTACAACGAAGTCGCAGGGTAAACCTCCTGAAAAAACTCCTGAAAAATCCAGTAGATCTTCCCCTAGGAAGATTATGGATACACTGCTAGCCAGAACATCTTCTAAAAGCAGCCTTGGAGGGGGCTCTCCTTAACCCTAAATGGCAAATAGTTGTGATCATATGGATCAGTCTATGTTTAGTAACAGCAATTTAGGCACTGAAATTTATTACCAAAATGTTCGTGGTTTAAGAACTAAATCCACGGACCTTTTCGACAATATTAACACAAATGAACCCATCATCATTTGTCTTACTGAAACATGGTTAAATGATGACCATTATGATCACAATTATTTTCCTGAAATATATCAGGTGTACAGATCTGACAGAAAATATACACTAGTTAGCCAAACTCGGGGAGGAGGGTCTTTAATTGCCATCAGCAACAGTGTCAGGCATAAACGTAGACCTGAATTAGAACAGACAGATGAATGTGTGTGGATTGAGTTAACTCTCAAAAATGCTCAGCCTATTTTAATTGGATGCCATTATTTTGCGCCCAATACGAGTATTGCTGCATTTCAGCAGTATTTTAATTTTCTCGAAAATAATTTAGATTGTAACAACTTTCAGGTCATTTTACTCGGTGATTTTAATATCCCTGGTTTCAATTGGCTGGCAGGTGTTGCACCTAACTTATATCACTATCATAAAATTAAAGGTGAAATTGTACACCAAACATGCTCTTTCCTAAATTTATCTCAAATCAATGACACTGTCCCTAGTAAAAATTTATTAGACTTAGTTTTTACAAGTCTGGATGAGATCACTGTATCAATACCGGATTATGCACTGGTGAATATTGATAACTATCATCCCCTATTGTTATGAATTTAATTAGCCAAGTGAGTGAAGGTACTCAGTTCCCAACAGAAAGTTTATGCTATCACAAAGGTGACTATTATAAACTATACAACACATTAGCTTCATCTGACTGGTCCGCAGTGTATAATCAAAAATCACCTGACACTGCTGTTGAAAATCTTGCATATTTAGTTAGTGATGCAATTAATAAGTCAATCCCTAAAACATTTGCTGTTAAACCAAAATATCCGGCTTGGTTTTCAAGAGAGCTTAAATTATATATAAGGAAAAAGAAACATTATCATCGACTTTTTAAAAAACACTCGACTGATTTGTATTATCAATGTTTCTCAGATTACCGAAGATTGGTAAAAGTAACTATTAAAATTGATAGGCAAAAATGGTACAAATCAATCGATCAAGATTTAAAGTCAAACCCTGCTAAATTTTGGAGTTATGTTTCGAAGTTACGAAATAAAAACGATCCCGTATTGCATGTTAAAATTAACAATACCATTGTTTCAGAACCATCAAAGCTAGTGAATATTTTCGCAGAGCATTTTCAGATTATAAATACGCCCACTAATGAAGTACCTGGGCCCTATGCTCAAACTGTCACATCTGAATGCCTACATGTTCCAACTATCGTAGATTCCGATGTCTTGGTAGCTATTCGACACTTGAAACCATCTAAGAGTTCGGGACTCGACCAGATACCAAGCTTTATTGTTAAGGGGTGTGCCCCAATACTGACACCTGTACTTACATATGTGTATAACCTTTCGCTGGAAACAGAAACTTTTCCTTCAATTTGGAAAATTTCTGCTATCAGACCGGTACATAAGAAAGGCAAAAGCAAAGAATTGGCAAATTTTAGGCCCATAGCCATATTAAATACATTTTCAAAAATTTTTGAAACCATCATTCATAAACATATTTCATTTTTCAGTAAAAATAAATTAAATGATTTCCAGCATGGTTTTACCAAGGACATGTCCACAGCAACCAATATTATCACTTTTCTCAATGACATACTTAAAGAAAATTGCTCACAATCGCAATCAGATGCCATATTTTTTTACCTGAGCAGAGCATTTGATGTAGTAAATCACGATCTTCTTGTTAAAAAATTGAGTAATTTAGGTCTACATAACAAGTATGTCAATTGGTTTTCAAGTTATTTAAGAAACAGATCTGCTCGAGTTAGAATATCTAACTATTTTTCAGAGCCTTTTTACATACCAGATGGTGTACCCCAGGGGTCAGTGTTGGGTCCTTTCTTGTTCTTAGTTTTTATTAACGACATATCTAATATGCTAACATGTAAGAAAATAGCATACGCAGACGACCTATGTATATGGAATAAAATATCTACGGCTTCGGACTGCAAATTACTGCAAAGGAATATCGATTACATACACCAGTGGTGTAAATCAAATTTAATGATAATTAACACCAGTAAGACCCAGAGCATGATATTTAGTAGAAAAACTAACCAAATAATATACAATTATCGTCTTGGCCAAAACATAATAGCACGTTCAGAAAATATAAAATACCTTGGAGTTTATCTTGACTCAAAATTATATTTTCATGTCCATATTGACCATATTTTCACACAGGCTTTAAAAACTCTTGGATTAGTTCGTTTAATTTCTCAAAATTTAAAAAGCATAGAGTCATTACTTACTCTTTACAAATTTTTAATTCGCAGTGGCTTAGAATATTGTAGTGTTGCTTATAACAGCATTACAATATCTGACAGTAATAAGCTGGAACGAATACAAAGAAAATTTGTTTCCCTTATACGTAATAAGTTTAACAGAAATTTGGACTATGATGATATACTTAAGTTATTAAATTTGGAAACATTATATAATAGGCGTGTTTCTGCAGATGCTAATTTCATAGCTAAAGTCTTTCGTGGGGAAATACATTGCAAATCAATTTTAGATAGCATAGGGCTCTCTGTCCCATATGCACGAGGAACAAGAAATCGAACAATTTTTGCTGTTCAACAGCCATATGTGATTCCTTCTAACAGAATGGCTATTGCTTGCAATGCCCTATTTAAAAATTCTGATATATTCCACAAGCAGTGATTATTATTACTGTTATTATTATTATTATTATTACTATTATTATTATTATTACTATTATTATTATTATTATTATTATTATTATTATTATTATTATTATTATTATATACACACAAGACTGACAAGGACTCATTCATTATTTTGATAAAACGGCCATATGCTCTACAAGTTTAACAAGAAATGTAATGACACAATCTTTAATTAAAGAATGCGACCTGCTTTCCTCAAATATAAACATATAAACTAGTGTCTGCATTGAATTATAAGTAAAGAATGTGCTGACGTAACGAAGTTCATGCTATTGACATAGCTCTGCTGACCGCACAATCAATCATGTTAAAACTGCAGACTTGACAGTTAGGTAGTCAGATGTCTAATTATGTGTTATCTTGTAATTCCTGTTGTATATGTAATTCTTTTATTATTGTAAATAATATATCATCATCATAATTCACCACTGCCATTCCTTTATCATAATTCGTTCTAATATTAAGTAGAAGCCTACTGTTTAAAATTTGTAAAAATTGTCTGTAGCTTCTATAAATAAATAATTGAAATTGAAATTGAAATTGAAATTATTACTCTTAATATTAATATCGATACATCATGCTAACTTCATTTCTGAAAAATCAATTAGTAACAAAAAAATGAATATTGAAAATCACCAGCACTTCCTAGGGTGTATTATTATTATTATTATTATTATTATTATTATTACCCTTATTATTTTTATCTATACAATATGCTAACTTCACTTCTGAAAATAAATTAGTAACAAAAATGAATATTGAAAATCACCCGCACTTCGTAAGCTGTCTTATTATTATTATTATTATTATTATTATTATTATTATTATTATTATTATTACCCTTATTATTAATATCGATACATTATGCTAACTTCATTTCTGAAAAATCAATTAGTAACAAAAAATGAATATTGAAAATCATCAGCATTTCCTAGGCTGTATTATTATTATTATTATTATTATTATTATTATTATTATTATTATTATTATTATTATTATTATCTAATCTAATCTATACTAATCTTAATCTCCCAGTGCCCACCACTCTTAGTGCCCCGGAATCTGATAGAGTTGACACCAACGACGGCTTCACAGTTGTCACTAAAAAACAAAGGGTTAAGAAGGCCCCACTAATAGGAGTTAGGAATTCCTCCTCACTACCAGTAGTTGCCAAACCGACCAAACGTAAAGCTTTATTCGTGTCGCGATATGGTAACACTGTAAAGCCAGTTTGGTAGGTAGCCGTACAACGAAATCACAGGGTAAAACTCCCTATAAATCCAATAGATCTTCCCCTAGGAAGATTATGGATACGCTGCTAGCCAGAACATCTTCTTAAAGCAGCCTTGGAGGGGGCTCTCCTTAACCCTAAATGGCAAATAATTGCGATTATATGGATCAGTCTATGTTCAGTAATAGTAATTTAGGCACTGAAATGTATTACCAAAATGTTCGTGGTGACAATATAAACGCAAATGAACCCAACATCATTTGTCTTACTGAAACATGGTTAAATGATGATCATTATGATCACAATTATTTTCCTGAAACATATCAGGTGTACAGATCTGACAGAAAATACTCACTCGTTAGCCAAACATGCGGAGGAGGGTCCCTAATTGCCATCAGCAACAGTGTCAGGCATAAACGTAGACCTGAATTTGAACAGACAGATGAATGTGTGTGGATTGAGTTAACTCTTAAAAATGCTCAGTCTACTCTTATTGGATGCCATTATTTCGCGCCCAATACCAGTATCGCTGTATTTCAGCAATACTTTAACTTTCTTGAAAATAACCTAGATTGTAATAATTTTCAAGTCATTTTACTCGGTGATTTTAATATTCCTGGCTTCAATTGGCTGCCAGGTGTTGCACCTAATTTATATCATTATCATAAAATTAAAGGTGAAATAGTACACCAAACATGCGTTTTTCTAAATTTGTCTCAAATCAATGACACTGTCTCTAGTAATAACTTATTAGACCTAGTGTTTACTAGTCTGGATGATATCACTGTATCAATATCAGATCATGTACTGGTGAATATAGATAATTTTCATTACCCCTATTGCTATAAACCTAAAAAGCCAAGTGAGTGAAGATACTCAGTTCCCAACAGAAAGTTTATGCTATCACAAAGGTGACTATTATAAACTATACAACACATTAGCATCATCTGACTGGTCCACAGTGTATAATAAAAAAATACCTGACACTGCTGTTGAAAATCTTACATACCTAGTTAATGATGCAATTAATAAGTCAATCCCTAAAACATTTGTTGTTAAATCAAAATATCCGGCTTGGTTTTCAAGGGATCTTAAATTGTAAGGAAAAAGAAGCACTATTATCGACTTTTTAAAAATCACTCGACTGATTTTTGTTATCAATGTTTTTCAAATTATCGAAGATTAGCAAAAGTAAGTATTAAAATTTATAGACAACAATGGTACAAATCAATTAATCAAGATTTAAAGTCAAACCCTACTAAATTCTGGAGCTATGTTTCAAAGCTACGAAATAAAAATGATCCCGCGCTGCAGGTTAAAATGAACAATTCCATTGTCTCAGAACCAACAAAGCTAGTGAATATTTTTTTTCAGAGCATTTTGAGTTTATAAACAAGCCCTCTAATGCAGTACCGAGGCCCTATGCTCAAACTGTCATATCTGAATGCCTACATGTTCCAACTATCATAAATTCTGATGTCTTGGTAGCTATTCAACATTTCAAACCATCTAAGTGTTCGGGACTCGACCAAATACCAAGCTTTATTGTTAAGGGATGTGCCCCAATACTGGCACCCGTTCTTACATATGTGTATAATCTTTCGCTAGAAACAGAAACTTTTCCATCAATGTGGAAAATTTCTGATATCAGGCCGGTACATAAGAAAGGCAAAAGCAAAGAAGTGGCGAACTTTAGGCCCATAGCCATACTAAATACATTTTCTAAAATCCTTGAAACCATTATTCATAAACATATTTCTTTCTTCAGTAAAAATAAACTAAATGATTTTCAGCATGGTTTTACCAAGAACAAGTCTACTGCAACCAATATTGTCACTCTTCTCAATGACATATCTAAAGGAAATTGCTCACAATCGCAATCAGATGCCATATTTTTTTACCTGAGCAGAGCATTTCATGTAGTTAATCACGATCTTCTTGTTAAAAAGTTGAGTAATTTAGGTCTACATAACAAGTATGTTAATTGGTTCTCAAGTTATCTAAGAAACAGATCTTCTCGGGTTAGAATATCTAACTATCTTTCTGAGCCCTTTCACATACCACAAGGAGTACCCCAGGGGTCAGTATTAGGTCCCTTCTTGTTCTTAGTCTTCATTAACGACCTATCCAACATACTTACATGTAACAGACTAGCATATGCTGACGACCTATGTATATGGAATAAAATATCTACAGTTTCTGACTGTAAACTATTGCAAAGGAATATCGACCGGATAAAACAATGGAGCAGCTCAAATCTTATGCTAATTAACAGCAGTAAGACCCAGAGTATGATATTTAGTAGAAAAACTAACCAAATAATATACAACTATCGTCTTGGCCAAAATATAATAGCACGCTCAGAAAACATAAAATACCTAGGTGTTTACCTAGACTCGAAACTATACTTCCATGTCCATATCGACCATATTTTCACACAGCCTCTAAAACTCTTGGATTAGTTCGCTTAATTTCTCATAATTTAAAAAGCATAGAGTCACTAACTATTCTTTACAAATCTCTAATTCGCAGTGGCTTAGAATATTGCAGTGTTGCATATAATAGTATTACTGTCTCTGACAGTAATATGCTGGAACGGATACAAAGGAAATTTGTCTCACTTATACTTAGTAAGTTTTGCAGAAATCTTGACTACTATGAAATACTTAAGTTATTAAATCTGGAAACATGATATAATAGGCGTATTTCATCTTATGCTAATTTCATAGCTAAAGTCTTTCGTGTGGAAATATACTGTAAATCAATTTTAGATAACATTGGACTTTCTGTCCCTCATACAAGAGGAACAAGAAATCAAACAATTTTTATTGTACAACACCCTTATACAATTCCTATTTTTAGATTAGCCATTGCTTGTAACACCTTGTACAAAAATTAAGATATATTCTACAATCAGTGAATGTAAGTGACACAGTTAATTAGTGTTACTCAGCAGAGTGTGTTGCAACTGACAAAGTGGAATTTTATGACCAACACCTGATGAACATGAACTCGCTAAAGTGCTGACATGGAATTTCCTACTTGTTGTGTGTTTAAATATTCATGTAATGTAATCATATACCAAATGCTAATCAATGAGGCTAATACTACAGACTTGACATAATCACAAGTCAGATGTCTAATTATGTATTATTATGTAATTCCTGTTTGTATATGTCATCTATTATTATTGTACATCATCATCATTACCATTCCTGTATCATAAATCATTCTATTATTATCTACGAAGCCTACTTTTTAAAAGTTGTAAAAATTGTCTGTAACTTCTCTTGATAAATTAACGAAAATAAATGAAATGAAAATTATTATTATTATTATTATTATTATTATTATTATTACCCTTATTATTAATATCGATACATTATGCTAACTTCATTTCCGAAAAATCAAATAGTAACAAAAAATGAATATTGAAAATCATCAGCAATTACTAGGCTTTATTATTATTATTATTATTATTATTAACCTATTTTGAAAGACATTAAAAAAAATTCTACGCATGTTTTGTTAAAGGTTTAAATAAGCAACAGTTTTTAAAAAATATTTTACCAAGTATACATGTATATGAATTACAAGATTATAACTGTCCAAATCTTAAGTCTTTAGTGAAGTTAATTCCGGTATGTAGATTTCACAGTAGAAAAGTAACTGATGTAAAATGTTCATTACAGACCGTTGTAAGTCTACATGGTTGGTTTAAAAAACAAATTACATTAATTTTTTAAAACAAGAAAATATTATTATTATTATTATTATTATTATTACTATTATTACTGATGGTAAATTGTTTACACTGATTATAAAAAACATTTACCTTTGAGTCTGTATAGATGAAGATCCTTGAAGAATACGTTGACTGCCTGCACCGTTGAATATTAATTAGAATCTGTCAATAATTAGTAGTATAAATTTAACGTAGACACTGTTCGCACAAAGAAGTTTAAAATCAGAATGAGATCGTGCAATTTTGCAACCAGCATTTATATGGTGCTAGGTTTATGACAGTAGATTGCTACCTAATTTAAAGGCGTCATATTTATTAGTCATCTGTAACAGGTGACTTCCGGTAACGGCACTTTGTTCAGTAATATATTACGATACGGAGAAATTAGAATATCAAAACAGCCGATAAGACAGTTCCCGTATGAAATGACGAAAGCGCATTACATATCTGACGTGTTGTTACGGAATCATGGTTAAATTAAGACAAAACGATAAACTGATAATAAATCTTGCTACAAGATCCGGAAATAATTACATATATAACGGTTATGCAATCGTGATTACAAAAGTTCCGTATAACTGCTCCGCTTATATTTCAAGAAACCATTACCTTTAAAGATGATATGATAACGTATGACTAACAATATTCCGTTACTATAGTTAATTCTGACTTGTAGATATCCTGCATGCGTCAATTTAGTTCTCGGAAACTACATGTTTTCCTAAACCTATGTAAACGAAATAAAATCATAGGGGTAATATTATTTAACCCTTCCGATAACTTTTTTTATTTTCCGTCTAGAACATAGTTTTAAAAAACTAATTAATTAATTAATATTAATTCTATAAACTAGAAAGAAGGAAAGAAATAAAGAAGGAAAGAAAGAAAGAAGGAAAGAAGGAAAGAAGGAAAGAAGGAAAGAAGGAAAGAAGGAAATAAAGAAAGAAAGAAAGAAGGAAAGAAAGAAAGAAGGAAAGAAAGAAGGCAGGAAAGAAAGAAAAGAAGATAATACATTAGCAACATTAGTACTAGTAGTAGTAGTAGTAGTAGTAGTAGTGGTAGTAGTGGTGGTGGTGGTGGTAGTAGTAGTGGTTGTGGTAGTAGTATTAATAGTAGTAGTAGTGGTAATAGTACTAGTAGTGGTAGTAGTAGTATTAGTAGTAGTAGTAGTAGTAGTAGTAGTAGTAGCAGTAGTAGTAGTAGAGGTATTTCAAAATTCAAATATTCCCACCAATTTTTACACAGCACTGTTTTTGCATTAAATATAAAATTCGACTTAGCCCACTCTTACATTTTCAAAAAGCTTTAACGAGGGAGAATTTAAATACTACCCCCATTTTTAATTTTTGAAACACCCCACCATTTTAAGAATAAAAAAATTCGACTTGCATTAAAATTTCGACTTAACCCACTCTCGCATTTTTGAATTTTGAATTTGGCGCTAGCCGCCATCTTGCCCACCATTTTGAATCTTCCGACATTTTGAGTCAAACCGTTATTTTGAATCCGCAATTTTGAATCCGCCATTTTGAGTCTAACCGCCATTTTGAGTCTAACCGCCATTTTGAGTCTAACCGCCATTTTGAATGACGTCATCACTTCCCCTCCATGACGTCATTAACCCCACCACATTCCCCTCCATGACGTCATTAGCCCGCCCCTATGACGTCATCACTTCCCCTCCGTGACGTCATTACCCCCACCCCATTTCCCCTCAAACGGGGGCCATACCTTCCTCCATACTACTTACTTGGTTTTGAAAAAAATATCTCAGAACTCAAAGTAGAGGAAGAAAATAATTATCTGGTACCTATTGGCCTATACCACTCTTCTTTAAATATGTAAAATACAGAAAGAATTGAAAAGAACACCATAGGTAAGTGTAGTTACAATTTTTGCAAAGCCGACTTTAATAAATTCAGAGAGTGTACATGGAACAATTTAACTGATTCTAAAGATGTTAATTTTGCTGCCTACATTTTATGACACAATTTACACAATATTAGATAAATGTGTACCGTAAAGAAGGCAACATCTACACAGATACCCAGTGTGGTTCACAGAAAAAATCACTGGAAATAATAAACTTAAAGGAAAATATCATAAAAATAAACGTTTATCACAATATAATATGTCAGCATTCAAGAATATTAGAGTAAATTTGAAGAGACAATTTAAAACAGCCAAAATAAGTCATCTTCAAGAAATTGAGAAAGATTTATTACGCGGTCTAAATAACTTTTAGAATGTTATTAAAAGCAAACAGAAACAACTGAAATATAATGGAAAAATATTGAAAACCCCTCGTGAAATTGCTAATGGCTACGCTGATTATTTTAAATCTGGTTGGTAGTAGGAGAAAAATAACCAAGTTCTTTCTTAACTTTTGTAAACGTTTCTCATTGACACAAGATCTGTATGTAGAAATATGTAGCGCTATTATCGCTTAAGGGATCCATCCAAATAATGAGAAACCACCTGTACAATGAATTTGTACAATGAATTTGATTGTTTTCCTTGATTGCTTTAATTGTCCTGTTATTGTTGAAAACCATAATGATTTAACTGAAAGTTAATGTAATTTCTGTATAAAAGTGTATATTTGTGTGTTATTCTTTGTCTGTAAGGCAATCTGAGTTGTGCAGAAAGACTGTATAAATAAATGAGGGTCGTCTAGATAGTATAGATCGATTTAGTATAACTAAATACTAACGATAGATACCAATACACAACTTTATTTACGTAACAGGCCAAAGACTCAGGCCCAGACAATGACATGAATGGCCAGTTGTAATTGGGAAATGTATATAATATGATAGGAATAAGCACATCATCGCCTCAAAATATACTGTTTATTTCCTTTCGTGTTAAACAGAGCATTTTAATACTTGTTTTCACAACACAAACTTCCATGACACTTTGAAATGCATAGATCGCTGAGTGTACGACACCTACACTTTCTGCTTCTACATTTAGATTTGTAGTGACACCTCTCATAGGCTCCTGATAGGCTCCTGATAGGCCTATACTGTTGATTGAGACCGTTTCTCTGAGAATTATTTCTTTATCTTTTGCTGATTCCAAGGCTTCCTCCAACATTATAGGCCTAACTTATAGGGATTTATTTCTGACTTGGTATATTTTTGCTTTAATATACCTGATGCTGCAGTGTTATTCACTTGTACTATCTAAAATGTCATTCGTTCGTTGCGGCATTGGCCAATGAAGCTTGGTAAGTGACGAGTTTTTCCGGGCAATGTTGTTATTTTCAACAACGCCCAACTATCTAGGAGATTGTAGTTAATTACCGGTCATTGACGTTACTACCCAGTGTACTTAAAATGACGTTAAAGACCGGCCGTTATATACATTTCCCCAACTTATTTCATTGTCCTTAGAACATATACTAAATACCGAAATAATATGCTATTCTGTGTCACGTAAATATCAGTCTCCTAGATTTTCGTACCTTCTTCCTTAGTTTTCATAAACCTTACATGACTGAAGAAGAAACTGGATGACTGAAGAAATGGATGACTGAAGAAATGCGTGAATATATGACAAGGAGAGACGCGGCATATCGTAAATATAAACACAATAAATGTGATGAAAACTGGCAACACTATAAGCTTTTCAGAAATAAGACGACCCAAATGATACGTAATGCTAAAATACTACATGGACACAAACTTGTTGTGCCAACTATGACGACTTGTGACGTATGGAAAAACTTACGTACAATGGGACTATGTAAACAAAAAACTGACTGTTCTTTTGACAATTTATCTCTCAACGAACTGAACGAGCATTTTACGTCAGTGCCTATCAGAACCTTAGACAATGCAACTAAACGACAAGCTATTGCTGAACTGACAACCTTACCTACACCAGATCGTGAAAAATTCTATTTCTCTCACGTATCTCCCATGCAAGTAAAGAAAGCTCTTCAACGGGTAAAAACTAATTCACAGGGCATTGACAGAATAAGTATAAGAATGCTAAACAGAATCATAGATATCATCCTTCCGACCATAACTCACATATTTAACGCTTCACTTGTTACATCCACATTTCCTCAACAATGGAAACATGCACTCGTTCGACCTATTGCTAAAGTAAATCGGCCAAGCACTCCTACAGACTACAGACCTATTAGTATTTTACCTACTTTATCTAAAGCACTAGAACGTATTGTTCACAAACAACTTACTGACTATTTACATACTTACAACTTGCTCGATCCACTCCAGTCTGGCTTTAGGACTTATCACAGTACCTCTACTGCACTCCTTAAAATCGTTGAAGATACTCGTGAGGCCATGGACAGACGTGAGTTGACTGTATTATCCCTTCTTGACTTTTCCCGTGCATTTGACACAGTCGATACTGACATTCTTATTGCAAAGTTGAAATCTTTGTATCTGTCTGACACTGCAATCACGTGGATGGAATCCTACCTTCGCGGCCGTCAGCAATGTGTTACTGATAACAAGCGCTCTTCATCGAGGCGATGTGTGAAGGCAGGCGTTCCCCAGGGGTCTGTATTAGGGCCTCTCTTATTCTCCGTATTCATAAATGATATATCTAGTCACATAAGACACTCCCAACACCACCTGTACGCAGATGACCTTCAGATCTATATTCACTCACCTCCCGATGCAATTAATGACTCTGTAATATTCCTTAACGAAGATCTACAATCAATCGGTAACTGGGCAAACAAATTTGGCTTACAACTTAACCCAAGCAAAACCCAAGTTATTGTATTAGGACAGCAAAGACTCGTGTCATCCATCAACAAGGCTACATTGCTACCAGTGACACTGAACAACACAATTATCCCTTACACAGAAACAGTAAAAAATCTAGGTATCTATCTCGACTCAAACATGAATTGGAATTCCCAAATCAAGCATATATGTAAAAAGGCTTTCTCTATCATGCATGCTCTAAAACGACTGAAAAACTTCCTTCCTACTAGAATAAAGCAAACCCTCATACAGACCCTAGTGATGCCTTATTTCGACTACTGCGACATCTTGTATGGAGATCTGAGTGTTGAATTGTCACAGAAACTTCAGCGTGTTCATAATACCTGTGTTCGTTTTATCTTTAACATTCGTTTCCACGATCATGTCTCAAAATATTTCTAGCAACTGTCTTGGCTTCGTTTGCATAATAGACGTTTGGTCCACTCTATGTGCTTATTATACCAAATTCTTAAGTTTTCCATACCTCTTTACTTGGCTTCCCGATTTACATTTCTATCCTCCTACCATAATCATGGTACACGCTCGCAGCACAACTCTCTGTTATCAATTCCTAGTCATCATACAACCTCATACTCTCATTCATTCACCATAGCCACAGCCCGTTCTTGGAATACCTTGTCACAAGATATTAGGGGTAGTCGGAGTGTACACTCTTTCAAATCTGCGCTTATTAAACAATTATTGCCCACTGAACAGAACTAGCTCTTTGTAGTCACTCCATCTTTCACTGTATATAACATTACTTAGTCTCCTTATAACGTATCTACAGCTAGACTTATATTTCCATTATAACATAATTTTACATATTCCTTGTTTTACTTGTAACATTATTACTATTTTCTTTGATGACACTTACGCTCTCTATGAAGCCTATGCTTTTTATGAAACCTATGCTTTTTACTTATTTAATTTATTATTATGATTAGCCTTAACCTTAGTCTTAGTATTAGTCATAAGTCTCTTATTCACTAATTTGCTATTTATGTAAACCTACATTGTATATATTTTCTGAAACCTTGTTGAGTGGAAGAGAAGGCCTTATGGCCTTAACTCTGCCAGGCAAAATAAATCATTTACTACTACTACTACTACTACTACTACATTTATGGTACAGGGTTACATTCCCATAATGTGACAACTTACTTACATTCTTAAGTGCACAAGCACATATAAATAAATTCAAACATACACATAAACACCCATGTTTCACAATGTATCTTTTTGTTCGACCATACTATAGGCTTAATATTCTTATTATGTTTGGCATAACGGTATCATAATGACATTCATTTTGACACTGTGTTTCATTTCGACATCGGTGTGGTATCGATTATTATCGAAAACGGAACGATCTTGACGCCTTGAGGGTAGTAGCTGAAATCTGAGTAATAAATAGCCTGTATTTAAAATAAAATCAATTCTGTTCGTGTTAGTCTTAATATCATACTAAAGTGAATTAATTTCGTATTGTCAAAATCTGTTAGGTTCATGAAAATAACGAAAAGGAAGCTTCAAGTTGACCAAAGACATGAGCTGCTTTCTGTCACAGAAGACAAGAACTGCAACCAGCTGGTGCAATGGTCTTAGCAAGCTGGGGTGTGACCTTCTGTTGAGTGAATCTAAGATCACAAGATTTAAACATTTAGATTAATTATGGTCGAACCGAAACAGTCGTATGTAACTTGCTTATAATGTTAATTAAGGTACTCGTATCTTAATAAATGTCATTATAGGCCTGTTGCATAATGTACTATTCTCATTTCTACATTATTTTGTCCTTCACCAAGCAAAGTTTCCTTTGGCATTTATTCTAACACTAAAGTAAAACCATTTCCATGAAAACATTAACAATACGAAACCAGTTTTCCGATAGGGAATAATATCACGCCAAGTAAGGCCAGAAAACGTGATATGACGAGGTCAGTCAGGCGATACCGATGACTCTGCATGTCCTCATAATACTGATCGGTTTTTATGGACGCTTCTTAAGAACAGCCTTCACCTTAATGTGGGAGTGTTGGTCACGAGTGTAAGTTGTAGTGTGACCTCCACAGGAAGTGACTACAGCTTCCGGCATGAGGCCGAATCTCCAGTCGTTACTAATGTCTTGGTCGCATTAGCTCCTTCCTAGGGGATTTCTTATGAGTCACTTCAAAAATATACTTAAACGCAATTTAATCAACTAGAACATTTATTGGATTTGTGCACACTTCGTGTTAGAATCCAATTCTTCAAAAGCAAGCAAAAATCTCTTAACATTAAGAGGGGAAATTTGGAAGTCCATCAAATTGATTTCAGTTGCAGTCTTCAGATACCGTAAATCACATGTTTGCGTGGTTTCTTTTAAGACAGGCTATCCAATACTCTAGGCGTAAAGGGTAATTTTCAACGCCATAGAATCCTATATAAGCAAATATTTAAAATCTCAATAGTAGTAGTAGTAGTAATAATTAAACCTGGGATTTTAAGGCAAATGCCTATTTTTGTGCCTTATGAAATAACATTAAATTTTTTTAAATATGTTGACGTTTTACTTGCATTTATTGAGTTTTATAGTGCCCTAAAATGCCTATTTGGACCTTTGGAGCCTATTTTTAATCTTTTAGTGCCCAAAATGCCTATTTTGTACATTTAAAATAAAATTCAACTTCTGTAACTTTTACAATCGTTTAATGGTCATCCCTCAATGAGAGCAGAACACCAGAGGGTGGGTTTTTCACAGAAACCTGTTTTTCCCATACAATTGTGGCCAAAGGATTGCTGACTGACGGGGGAGGGGAGGATTAACTCAAAAGAACAAGTAGCAAGTATATAGTAATAAGGGACATACTGTGTCAAGTCACCAATGAAAAGCCATCTGTTTAAGTGAATGTACTTCGTGTTGTCTAAATAGAAATCATCTAAGAGTTTGCTTATACAACAATGGCTTACATAAAATTTCCAGGGGTGACTTTTGATGGCAGGATTATTTTCTGTCAGTAGTGCAATTAACAGGTACGGTATGTGTATTTTTCATATTAGTCTAAAACTAAGGTTTTGCTATTGGCTCCTCTAATTTATTTTAGAGACCTCGTTCAGGCGGCATGGGTTCGATTTCCAGTACCGGTAGTAATTTAGAAAGCTATGCGGTCTGGAACGGCATTGACCCAGCATTGTGAGGACAATTGGGAAGCTACAGTGAGTAGTGGGCACGGAGGCAGCGCAATGCAGCTGAGGGATGTGTCGTGTTAAATATTTGCAGGCCAGAAGCCAAGGCACTTGTAGGCCTGTGTAGTGTTCTAATTTTTCATATAATCCAAAACTGTTTTTGATAAATGTCTTTTCAATTGTCTTAATTTTGCAGTTATATCTGTTAAGAATAGGTATACCACGCTTCTTACAGGGAAAAAAAACTTTACAATTTAAGAGCATATTGTAGTAATTTAAAGTCTATGTCTATTTACTCATTTTGTAGCATATTTTAAGTTCCTATTTTCTCTTTTAAAAGCCTATTTATTTGTTTTAAAAGTCTATTTTAGGTGCCTAAAACTAATTTTTATAGAACCTAAAATCCCATGCCTAATAATAATAATAATAATAATAGCATCAATAGCTGATAGTATAATTGACAATAATAACGATGATGATAATAATGATGATAATCATAATAATGACAGTGATGACAATAATTTTAAAAAATAATTCTAATAATAATAAAAATATAACAATATTATTAATAAACTAAATATAATAATAGGCCCAATAATGGAGAAAATAATGGAGAAAAATTGGTGGGACTAATTCGGGGTTTTGGGATTCTCACTAAACAATGATTTTAATTTAACGTCTCATCAAAAGGAGTACGATTTGTTTCCGCTAAACAAGAAACAAATCAAAACTATTGCCAATGGACCTCCAACACAATTCTGAATTAATAAAACTTCATTATCAATAATTCTACACTTTAACCTAACACTAGGAATACCAGGTGTATCTGCTTATCTATAGGAATCAAACCAGTCAATTTCCAAGGTGAAGTTTTTTAAACATTTCTTGCGAAATACCTTATGCTTTAAAAAAAAAGAAATACTGTGTTATTCCACAATATAAGATTCTTGACAATTTCAAATCTAAATAGATACAACTAAAATGATTTGTGTTATAAATAAATATTAAAAAGAAAATATATATATTGGCCAACTTTGTTTGCAGGTGTGTTTACAGTCCTTATAGCTACGAGGCCATGACAGGTGTGCGGGATCTGTGTCTATACAGTAGGACAGGCCATGAAACTGTTGCTTGTCAATATGACCACGGGATTTGAAAGCCCTACTTTTGTTGATAAAAGAAATGTAAACAATAGTAACAATATCAGTGAATGTCAGTGAATTATTTTAAACACAAATAGAAGCAGTTCCTTGCTATTTAGTCAAATACACCGCTTGAATCATCATTAAGTGCCAGTATGGTAAACTACTTTTGGTTCAAGTCCTAGACTCCCAAAATTGACCAAGTCATAATTTGGGTGGACTTAAAGAAACTTATACCACGTGTTCCAGGGGTCATGTCCGGGAGAGCCGTCATGAGGAGGTAGCTTTCAAATATGGCGGCTGTTCAAAGTGGCAAACGGTGAATCTTTTGATTCAATTATCCAGAGACTGGGTGGATCAATCTTGAAATTAGTTTTTTTCAAAATGTAGGTTATTTTTCTGGCTACATTTTTTTTGCACATGTGTATGACCGAAAAACCAGTATTTATTGGTCAAAACTAAAAAAAGGAAAATACGGTTATTTGAAATTTACATTTTGCGAATTATTAGACTAACGGTTGGGTATATCGAAAAAGTATTTGAAATAAAAGTTGTAGAGAAACACCTCACCTTTAAAATTCTAAAAATAAATCGAAATTCAGATCAATAGAACCCGAGGTATCCATATTCAAAGCGGGCGGGACGGGGTTAGGTGCGTTGACAAAGCGCTCGGTACCGCCGAGCGAGAAGCGAGACTTAGCGTAAAATCCTGTGCTTTATTTATTTCCATTCTCAGTTTTTGATTTATCATTAAAGAACTTTACATGACTTATTAATGTGCACTATTTGTAACATGATTATTAACCACCTACTACTAAATGTCATTAACAATTATATAATATATCTGGGAAATAGATATTAATAATTACCAACTCATATAATATACTGTCAACGTTTTTATTTTCGATATTGAAAATGAACTCGTTAAAGGAACTTCCAATAGGTACAATAATTTAAAAATGAAAAAATAATACAATTTCTAAGTATAGTAAACTTTGAAAAAAGTTCAGAAATGAACACAGGATGTGAGGAACTAAGAAATAAGAATGCCTATAAACTTCCTACAAAATATAATAGTATAATACTATATTTATATAATATATTATATACTATAATTATAATATTGTGCGGTTACGACCCTTACTGACACCATATGTAGGGGTCACATCTTCTATTGGAGCGTAGTGTGTTCATCTTGGCTTATTCGGCTGCTGTTACTCACTGTTACTTCTTCTGACGTCGTACGAGCCCCCTGCAGGCTGGAGGTAGGATATGCTGGGATCTCTTTCACTTGATTCCCCTTTTGTTCCCATTTATTCACACATGTACACCATTCTAATTACTATAACCTTTCACTTCTAGTATGATACGTTCTTCCCTTCGACTCATTCCCTGCTTCCCCCACAGGGATCTCACTGTTAATATATAAAGACGTCTCCCTCCATCTCTCCTGCAGCGATTGCCTGTGAATATCTGCGACTCTCTTACAAATAACTCTACGTACACGGGTCAATACAGCCACCGGTTACCGAAAGAATTTACACATTAGCAGTACTGCTTGTACACGGGGCTGCGGCGACCCTGGACTTTGATCACAGGATATTACGCAACAACACCCCTTCCACAGGGAAATTAGTACTCGTCCCCGAGTATGCTAAGCGCCGGCTAAAACGAGCCACTAAAACAAAAAATTCTTCCCCGGGGGATCAGAGAACGAAGTAGAATATACACAGACATAAACACACACTAAGACAAGAAAAGAAAAAAATAGAAAAACGCATTATAGGATTGTAAAATGACCTGCACTTCGTGGCAATACCCTCACACAATAAATTGGAACAACACATGAATAAAAATTAAGGAGAAATCTTAAAAATTTGTTTTGCATCCCTCAGCAAATTATATTCCCACCCCCTTTATCGTCAATTCCTCTGCAGATGTATTAGACGGGGTTGTATTTAAAGTAATGTTGGAAGCCATCATGGTAACAATAGGGTCAGCTTGCGCTCCTAGTTACGGGCGTAAAATACCATGATGGTTACAAATAAATTTAATAATGCAAATGGAACAAATAGTGCTTACAATCAATGATAACATAGCCAGAGATAAAAGCATGTAACACCAGCTCAATAAAACAAAATTCCTTATCCTTTACTCATCGGATGTTCACGAATTTAACAACACTCTCAAAAAGAATAATTGACCTCAAAAAATGAAAAATACACAACTCATACACAATAATGACAAGTGGCTACCTAAACAGTATGCATGTACTCATATGCATAAAGTTGAATGACTTTATACCCTCTCAGCAAATAAAAATTGTTTGACATTATCATAACACACGTAAATATTCTCATATTAAAAGCTTCTCAATGAAAACAATACTCTTAAATAACAACATAAGATACAGTTTCTCAAGCAAAAGACATTTAAAATTTCTGTTCTGAACATAAACATGAATAAAAAAACCTAAAATGAAAAAAAAAAATCGAAACAGAACATCTGACATTAAACGGAAATGAAAACATTACTGCTGCACTCAATAACAAGTAACACCTGACCTTGCAATATTGAAGTAGCTGAACTCTTGTTATAACATCTGGCTTAAGTCTCGTTTCTACAAAACTAAGGTTAAGCTTCATTGATCAACAATTATAAATTAACATACTCTACACACAGCTGACAGAAACCATATGCTGAAAATGCTTGACTTGCTTTTGACCTCACATGGACTCTTTACTCCGACATTGACCTTAACAGCTGTCATCTGCCGTGTTTACAATCAAAGTATATGACACGCTCATAATCTTCGCTTAGCAAAATTTTATCTCCTCACTCTACTTTACACATGAACAACAAATGAATTTCTTCTCTCATCCTTTCTGTTAAGTGCAATTCTTAATGCTTCTTCAGAACATGTTACTACAAAAATTTACTTAGGTAAATCTCTTTCTCAAAATTACTGTTACAATGCTGCATTGAAAAATCTATTTAAATGACTAAAGCATAAAATAAAAGTTATTCTGTTCCACGGATTTCTTCAACAAGACATGGATTAAATCATCTCGTTCAGGTGCGCGCTTCCTAATACGACATGTTTCAAGCCTTGTCATGCACTTCTTAATTCTATGAAATTTATTTAACACTTAACAATAAAATTTCTTTCAAATCACATAAAAAATATCAAAATTGAAATCACTTGCAACACTATGACCAAATATACAAAAAATATCAAAATTCAAATCACTTGCAACACTATGACCAAATACACAAAACATGATTACAAAATCTACTTCATAGAAAAAATGTTCAGTAAGCAAAACATGTTTTGGATCTCTGACGTCATATTTTTTCCTCACTGAATGATCTCGCTGTTAACATTATTCTTCCGCTTGCAACTAACAAAAAATTAAAATTTTGAAATTTTCTCTGACTTTTTTGCAATATTTCTCCGCACTGGACTTGACGCTCAACTGACCTACTTTACTAACTTTTCTCTGATGGATTCTGAAAGATACTTAAGGAATGAATATAACTGTAACGAAAATAATCTTCCCATGGCGGTCTTTGACCCTGGAGAGAGCAGCTGACAGGTAACTTTAACACCGCTGCCACTGCGCTACCCTTCGATTCATCTCGCCGGGATGGAACTTCTCACTCGCTGGTTGCCCGTTCTACTCACGGGAGTTGGTCCCACTCGTTGCTGTCGAAAACTCCCTACGCAGACGGTAGGTCCTGACGTAAAGGGTTGCTCCCACACGTGATAATCCCTCCTTCTCATGGAAAGAAGATAACTCTCGTGGACGCCCCCTCACATGTTAGGTACCCTTTCCGGCCTGAGCCGCTTTCCCCTCATGCTGAGAGAGACGTCGCTTCACACCCTTCTCCCACAGAAGCGATAACTTCGTTCCTCCACCTGATCGGTGTCAACTCTTCTTCCACAGTCTTCTCCCTTCTTAAAGTATTCACCTGTTGTTTTCACTTTTCTCTTTTGGTTCCTGCTCCATTACCCACGTTCTTCAAATTCGGGGACCTCTCAAATTTCTGGCATGCCTAAAACACACCACATGCTTTGCATGGACAAACAGAAGTAATTTCTACTTCACCGAGAGTAAGAGTGCTTTTTTCGTCTCTCCAAAGATCTATGACAGTACCCCGCTATGAAGTGACTGGGCCGATTCGAAGCTTGTATCCTTAGTCCTCTTCAATAAAACTGCACCGAAAAGGATATAAACTTTTCTTTCTGTACTCCAAAGAGATAATCAGCCTTCCCTTCCCTTCCCTTCTTCCGCATGTCATCCTCTCTTAATTTCTTTATTCCCCGAGGTCTTCGGAATGACGGGTGATGTGTCCCAGTACGTTTCACCTGAAACACCTCACTCTTACTGTAGGTCCATCTTGGTTCTCAACAAATTAGAAAATGCTTTCTTTACTATAAAATGTTTTAAATCTAATTAACTTATAGATTTTCACATTTTCACTTTTATTAGGTATAACAACGTGAAAGCAGAAAATATCTGTTCGGTGAATTGGTAGGTTGTTCTTCCCTCATCGACTGGGTCCTAGATCGCAGAGTGTAGGGGGTCCGGGGAGAAGATTGGGAGCTTTTTAGCGGACTTCCAGCAGGGTTGATTAACCTCACCGGTTCTGGGACGACGTCTGGGTCTATGTTCGCTGGCACAGCTCCCTCGACACCAAGCGTCGGGATGACTCCTTAATCCAACCCGCTTCGTAACCTGCACGACGTACCCGCCCCTTCGTGTAGCCTCTCCGGACTAGGCGACTCCCGTATCTCACCCTCGGTGTTATAGGTGTCGTCAAACTATTTGGCCTCTGGAGTTTTCATATAGTAAAGCTAAGCGCGAGTCACTCACCATGTTCTGTTGTATTGAATCCACCTTCCTCCTGGAATATCTTCTCTTCTTAGTCCCGCTGCAGAAGTACATTCGCTGTGTGCAGAAAATTGAGCCGCTGTGCAGATGAAGACAGGCACCATCATATCACCGTATAGTTAGCCTAATCATCACTGTGGTCTTCTAAAGGCTATATTCCCGACATTCCACCATCACTCTCACTTCCTTCACTCTCACTGCTGCTGCTATCGTCTACGATTACTATATTCTCTGTTCTTTCTTCAATTATACATTCCCGTTCCCAGTACTCATTTTCCAGTTTTTCCACGTGGTTACAAACATTGTTCCATTTATCTCTCCCTACTTCTGCAAACCTTTGTTCACATAGCCGTTGAACATCTGCCAGTTTAAAGGTGACATTATTGGCACCCACCCACTGCTTAACATCACCCCAAATGAGTTCAATCGGGTTCAGATCAGCATGATAAGGAGGAAGTCTTAATACGCAGTGTCCATTAGCTTCAAGTATTTCGTCTATGACATACTTTGTGTGCCTGGGCTTATGCAGTTTAATGAGCTCATATTACTGGACTTTCAGCAAGGATTCATCAAATGGAACATTTTTTGAACGTAACCAGCTCTTCATTGACTCCTTGTTTGCATTTGATGTTGGGGCCTTGTCTTTCTGTACATTATGATAGGATGCATTATCTATCACTAATACTGAATTTGGCTCTAAATTTGGAATTAAACTTTGATTTACCCACCGTGTATAGTTCTCGCTATTCATATCATTATGATAGTCTCCAGTTTTTTGCTGGGACTTAAGAATGAGCAAGGCGTTAGGCACAAATCCGTTTTTACTGCCTGCATGTGAAATGATGAGACGTCTCCCTTTCGAAACTGGTGCTAGTAGACCTGATGTATCACCATCGCTCCAGCCTTTAGGGGTTGTATGGCTGCTGTGAATATATGTCTCATCTTGATAGACGATGCAGCGACCTTCTTCCTTGTACTTCTTAAGGGCAGTTAGATAGGTTACCCTTTTTCTTCGTAGATCATGCTTTTCTATTAATACACGTCTATTATTTGTTGTTTTCTTCCATCTAAAGCCCAGTTCTCTGATGATGCGTCCTAAGCTGCTGCTGCTCCCTTGAAAATTAATTTTTTCTTTCAGTACCGGCAGTAATTTGGAGATGGTGGGAGATGTTTTGTGCCAAATATAAAATTCATGAATAGTACGCCGAATAACGCACTTATCAAAATCGTCAATGGCGATAACACGTTTAGTTCCTTTTCGGTTTTTACCAGGCGTGCTGAATGATGTTTCTTCGCCATTACGTTTTCTTTCTTCTACCAAAATCCTTCGAATTGTTCGACGGGATATTCCAGTTGCTTTTTCCACTCTTTCCTGAACCTTTAACAATTCCTTTCTGTACTCCTCCGGTACTCTGCCCTTAGCTTCCTCTGCTTCTTGCTTCATATATTTGTAAATATTTAAAACAATCTCCCTGGTTTGTCCCCTTTTTGTGCAGTGTTTAAACTTAGATACTACTGGTGGCATTGCTGAAAACTCGTAAATACAAATCCTAAACACACACTCGTACAAAAATCTTCTCTTCTATTATAAACAAAAACTCCCGTAAAACACGTGCTACTTTCGTAGTTTGCAATACGTAACTGAGTATCCTCAGTGACTTGACTGGGATCGCTTATGTTTTGTTTCCGGTGGTTGTGGAGTTAGGGTAGGGGGAGTGAGGTCCTATACACTTTCAGCGGCATGATTTACAACCTCTACCGACAATGGTTCGTCTGCTAGCTTACACAAATTTTTCAGAGGCCAAATAGTTTGACGGCACCTATACTCGCGGGGGTGGTTATTGGATGTGGCCTGTCCTGCAGTCTGGCAGGTGAGATACTCCCTTGCTGGCAATCCCATGGTGCGGTCCTTTCAGTCGGCCTGGGCTGACTCCGCCACGTACTTGGGGTAAATCTTCCTCCTTCCAATTCGAAATTACTGCCACCTCTTCCAATTTTGAGAAGAAAGTGTGAATATTTTCCCTACTATCACCTCCATACGATGGTACCGCGGACAACATATTAAAATTGCATTTACTATTGTCGGCTGCCTGATGTGGCTGCACATTTACACGCTCCACATTAGCTTCTCCCACCTCCAACGGCGCCACACGACGCACTAAGGCGTCCATTGCCTCTTGCACAATTATTTCAGTCATGCTGAACTGGTTGGTAAATTATCACACAAATTATAAATTAAAAAATAAATTACTAGCCACACACGCTTGGTATTTCACAAACGACTATTCCGAAGTCCGTGGTCGTGGTTGTTCCACAGCACTCCATTCTTCTATCTTCTAAGCTGCTGCTACCCCCTTTACGAAATGATGGCCCCGTGGCCTTGTGGCATGTGTGCGACAGCCCCTAAAACTTCTGGCACCATTGTGAGGTTACGACCCTTACTGACACCATATATAGGGGTAACATCTTCTATTGGAGCGTAATGTGTTCCTATTGGCTTATTCTTTTGCTGTTACTCACTGTTACTGCTTCTGACGTAATACGAGCCCCCAGCAGGCAGGAGGTAAGATATGCTGGGATCTCTTGTCCCTATATAATAATCACTTGATTCCCCTTTTGTTCCCATTTATTCACACTACGTACACCATTCTAATTACTATAATATTCCTCTTCTAGTATGCTACTTTCTTCCCTTCGACTCATTCCCTGCTCCTCCTCAGGGATCTCACAGGTAATGTATAAGAACGTCTCCCTCCAACTCTCCTCCTGCAGCGACTTCCTGCGACTCTCTGCTACTCTCTTACAACTAACTCTACACACATGTGTCAAGACAGCCACTGGATATCGAAAGAATTTACACATCAGCAGTGCTGCTTGTACACGGGGCTGCGGCGACCCTGGACTTTGATCACAGGATATTACGCCACAATATAATAATATTTTCAACTATCTTGAATTAATTCTTCTTCACTAGAATCAGTATTACAGTGATTACAATCCTCCACTTAGCATTCGTAACCAATATCAATCACTCAATTGCACTATTTCTCATCTACTGTTGGTTCGGTACACCTCTTACACCCACAGCTTTCGGTGCATTGGATTTGAGTTGGTAAGCGCGAGCAAGTTTCTAGTGCACAGTTGCACTTACAATCACACACCGGTGCTGGCAGGCCTTCCATCCACTTGAGAGGTAAGTTACTTGATATGGTTTTGATCAATAAATTATCTTTCTATGGACTTAGACATACAAGCTTAAATCTCTTGAGGTCGTATCTTTCAACCAGACAACAAGTAGTTTCTTTTGACAAAGTAAAGTCTGGCATAGCCATGAATAAGGTAGGCGTACCGCAGGGTTCAGTGCTTGGTCCGTTTCTCTTCCTCGTAGTAATTAATTATCTCCCTTCGTTCCTGGGTACTCAAACCATACTCTATGCTGATGATACAACATTGTTTAATGTTAGTTACGATCCTAGTAAACTGGAAGTACTTACACACAATACAATGCTTAGAGCTTCTCAATGGTTTGGCATTAATGGATTCATGTTAAATGAGAGCAAAACGCAACACCTTTTATTTTTCCTGCGAGATCCGTACGTAAATAAAAATCAGCATTCCGACAACATTAAATTATTGGGGATTATTATTGACGATAAACTAACTTGGTATCCTCATATAAAGGAACTCTCATCTAAGCTTTCTAAGGCCATCTATCTGTTACACAGACTTAAACACACAATACAATTCACATATGTACGAACAGGGTATTTGGCGTACTTTCAAAGTATATTGCAATATGGACTGCTTCTTTGGGGCAATTCAAAACACATCACCACCATATTAAACCTTCAAAAAAGGACTATTACGATTATTACGGGATCCAATTTTAGAGCACATTGCCAACCCCTATTTGTCCAAGAAAAAATTATGACAGTGGTCAATCTTTATATTTATACAGTATTAATATATACGAAAATGAAGTTTCCTAGTTTGCAATTAAGAAACAACATACATGCATACAATACAAGATTTAATTCTCAAATAAATTTGCCAAACCATAGATGAGTAAAATCGACAAATAGCCACCAAATTGTGGGGATGAAATTACTCAATAAATTACCAGCAAGCTATCAGGAATGAACACTTAATAATGTTAGAAAAAGAGTATTTGAGTGGCTTGTTATGAACCCATATTATTCGTTAGACGAATTTTATAACTGCAACATGTTTATGTAAGTCCTAACTGTATGTCTCAACTGATTAGTGTAAGTTGATTGGAGTTCTGGACACATAGTGATGGCATTTTAATGTTTTACTGTTTAATAATGTATTTATATCCCTAATTTTAAGATTGACGTTGTTTATTACCATGTAATTGTAGTCTAATGACAATAAAATTTATACTATTATTATTATTATTATTATTATTATTATTATTATTATTATTATTATTATAGTATGAGACTTCACCGTGAGTGGACGTGTTTGTGTGTTCTCTCTGGTAAAGTGGTGACCTAGTTATAATTGATTAGCACTGCTTGGATCTCCAATGGCACCTAGTGCCGACTTGTGCCCTACGTGCAACAAGGGGTTCAAGGGAAGGCAGAAACACCTATACTGCAGTGGGAGCTGTAAAGCCCGTTTTCATTTACCATGCTTAAACATGACCGATTTAGAGGCTACCCTCTACTATAAGGATGGCGAGAGCACCTACGTTTGTGGTAAGTGCACCCAACTAATGAAAGCCCACAGGAATGAAACTCCTGTTAGATCTAGATCTAATTCAGTTCCTGATGAGAGTAGATCTACAAATCATATTCAGCCAGGGAGGTGTAATATTTCTATGACCTTGGACGGCAAACTAGAAGCCATTCTTGAGTCCAATAAATCATCATCAGCAGCAGTGTCAACAATGACTGAACTGCTGACAAATATTCTCTCCGAGGTCTCCGACCTAAGAGAGGAAAATAAAAGTCTACGAAAAGAGATCAATGGCCTCCGAGATCTCCTAAACGTCTCTTCATCAGGAGTTCAACAAGGAGCTGGTACAAGTGGTACTAACATTCTCCAGCAGCACAGTAAGAAAGTCGCAAATATTATCCAACCTACCAAATATTCTGAAGTGGTGGCTGCCATTAATAGAGAGACCACCTCTACCAACAGAGGAAGTGCTACCAGTACCAGTGATGGTTCAAGTGGTGTCAACACAGTTCCAGCCTCCTCAAGCGGCAGTGTTAATCTACCGGTGCCCAGTCGGGCCACTACGAGTGCCAGTGCGCCTAGTGCCACTAATCTTAATCTCCCAGTGCCCACTACACTTAGTGCCCCGGAATCTAATAGAGTTGATACCAACGACGGCTTCACAGTTGTCACCAAAAAACAAAGGGTTAAGAAGGCCCCGCTAATAGGAGTTAGGAATTCTTCCTCACTACCAGTAGTTGCCAAACCGGCTAAACGTAAAGCTTTATTCGTGTCGCGATATGGTAACACTGTAAAGCCTGAAGATATAGCTGAATCTTTAAGTACCGAGATAAAGCTTAAATCATTTACAGTCACAAGGCTGAAAACCAAATTTAATTATTATGCCAGCTTTCACATTTCTGATTGTGAGGAGGATTTCCTTCTTATTAATGAAATAGATATCTGGCCAAGTGGGGTGCTATTTTTTCCATTCCGTGGCCGCCTACAGGAGGACCAGACCTATTTAGAAACTTTTGAACAAATCGCTTCCGCCAGTTTGGTAGGTAGTCCTACAACGAAATCACAACTCCAACAACTCCTACAACTCCCGAAAAACCTAATAGATCTTCCCCTAGGAAGATTATGGATACGCTCCTAGCCTGAACATCTTCTAAAAGCAGCCTTGGAGGGGGCTCTCCTTAACCCTAAATGGCAAATAGTTGTGATTATATGGATCAGTCTATGTTTAGTAATAGTAATTTAGGCACTGAAATTTATTACCAAAATGTTCGTGGTTTAAGAACTAAATCCACGGACCTTTTCGACAATATAAACACAAATGAAACCGACATAATTTGTCTTACTGAAACATGGTTAAATGATGATCATTACGATCACAATTATTTTCCTGAAACATATCAGGTGTACAGATCTGACAGAAAATATTCACTAGTTAGCCAAACTCGCGGAGGAGGGTCCCTAATTGCCATCAGCAACAGTGTCAGGCATAAACGTAGACCTGAATTTTAACAGACAGATGAATGTGTGTGGACTGAGTTAACTCTTAAAAATGCTCAGCCTATTCTTATTGGATGCCATTATTTTGCGCCCAATACGAGTATCGCTGTATTTCAGCAATACTTTAACTTTCTTGAAAATAATCTAGATTGTAATAATTTTCAGGTCATTTTACTCGGTGATTTTAATATCCCTGGCTTTAATTGACTGGCAGGTGTTGCACCTAATTTATATAATTATCATAAAATTAAAGGTGAAATAGTACACCAAACATGCTCTTTTCTAAATTTGTCTCAAATCAATGATACTGTCCCTAGTAATAATTTATTAGACCTAGTTTTTACTAGTCTGGATGAGATCACTGTATCAATATCAGATTATGCACTGGTGAATATAGATAATTTTCATCCCCCTATTGCTATAAACCTAATAAGCCAAGTGAGCGAAGGTACTCAGTTCCCAACAGAAAGTTTATGCTATCAGAAAGGTGACTATTATAAACTATACAACACATTAGCTTCATCTGACTGGTCCTCAGTGTATAATCAAAAATCACCTGACACTGCTTTTGAAAATCTTACATACTTAGTTAATGATGCAATTAATAAGTCAATCCCTAAAACATTTGTTGTTAAATCAAAATATCCGGCTTGGTTTTCAAGGGAGCTCAAATTATATATAAGGAAAAAGAAACACTATTATCGACTTTTTAAAAAACACTCGACTGATTTTTATTATCAATGTTTTTCAGATTATCAAAGATTGGTAAAAGTAACTATTAAAATTGATAGACAAAAATGGTACAAATCAATCGATCAAGATTCAAAGTCAAACCCAACTAAATTCTGGAGCTATGTTTCGAAGCTACGAAATAAAAATGATCCTGTGCTGCATGTTAAAATGAACAATTCCATTGTCTCCAAACCAACAAAGCTAGTCAATGTTTTCGCAGAGCATTTTGAGTTTATAAACAAGCCCACTAATGCAGTACCGGGGCCCTATGCTCAAACTGTCATATCTGATTGCCTACATGTTCCACCTATCATAAATTCTGATGTCTTGGTAGCTATTCAACATTTTAAACCATCTAAGAGTTCGGGACTTGACCAGATACCAAGCTTTATTGTTAAGGGGTGTGCCCCAATACTGACACCCGTATGTGTACTGTATAACCTTTCGCTAGAAACAGAAACTTTTCCATCAATGTGGAAAATTTCTGCTATCAGGCCGGTACATAAGAAAGGCAAAAGCAAAGAAGTGGCGAACTTTAGGCCCATAGCCATACTAAATACATTTTCAAAAATCTTTGAAACCATCATTCATAAACATATTTCTTTCTTCAGTAAAAATAAACAAATGATTTTCAGCATGGTTTTACCAAGAACATGTCTACTGCAACCAATATTGTCACTCTTCTCAATGACATATTTAAAGGAAATTGCTCACAATCGCAATCAGATACCATATTTTTTGACCTGAGCAGAGCATTTGATGTAGTTAATCACGATCTTCTTGTTAAAAAGTTGAGTAATTTAGGTCTGCATAACAATTATGTTAATTGGCTCTCAAGTTATCTAAGAAACAGATCTGCTCGGGTTAGAATATCTAACTATCTATCTGAGCCCTTTCACATACCACAAGGTGTACCCCAGGGGTCAGTATTGGGTCCCTTCTTGTTCTTAGTCTTCATTAACGACTTATCCAACATACTTACATGTAATAGAATAGCATATGCTGACGACCTATGTATACGGAATAAAATATCTACAGTCTCTGACTGTAAACTATTGCAAAGGAATATCGATCGCATAAAACAATGGTGCAGCTCAAATCTTATGCTAATTAACAGCAGTAAGACCCAGAGTGTGATATTTAGTAGGAAAACTAACCAAATAATATACGATTATCGTCTTGGCCAAAATATAATAGCACGCTCAGAAAATATAAAATACCTGGGTGTTTACCTAGACTCGAAATTATACTTCCATGTCCATATCGACCATATTTTCACACAGGCTCTAAAAACTCTTGGATTAGTTCGCTTAATTTTTCATAATTTAGAAAGTATAGAGTCACTAATTACTCTTTATAAATCTTTAATTCGCAGTGGCTTAGAATATTTCAGTGTTGCATATATTAGTATTACTGTCTCTGACAGTAATAAGCTGGAACGAATACAAAGAAAATTTGTTTCCCTTATACGTAGTAAGTTTAGCAGAAATCTGGACTACTATGAAATACTTAAGTTATTAAATCTGGAAACATTACATAATAGGCGTATTTCAGCAGATGCTAATTTCATAGCTAATGTCTTTCGTTGGGAAATACACTGCAAATCAGTTTTAGATAACATAGGGCTTTCTGTCCCTCATACAAGAGGAACAAGAAATCGAACAATTTTTGTTGTACAACAGCCTTACACAGTTCCTTGTTTCAGATTGGCCATTGCTTGTAATATGTTGTACAGAAATTCAGATATATTCCATAAGCAGTGATTCCAAAATGCTAAAATATTTTAAATATAAGTGTCTGACCTGGTTTCTTTAAACCAGAATGGTTTCATATCAAATCTGTAACATATGAACAGAGACATTCCACCACTTGGAATGTGCTGACTAGTCTAAACATGCTGACCACACAAAATTGATCAATGAGGCTTACAAAGCTGACTTGACATATTTACAAGTCATATGTCTTATTGTGAATCATTATGTAATTATGTTATTCCTGTTTGTATATGTCTTCTATTATTATTGTATATCATCATCATCGTCGTCATCATCATAACTATAATCATTCCTGTATCATCAATCATCGCATTATTATATAAGAAACCTACTGTTTAAAATTTGTAAAAATTGTCTGTAGCTTCTCTAAATAAATAATTGAAATTGAAAATTATTATTATTATTTTTATGTCCATTTCCACCCATGAGCAAAAGATGTTTTGAAGTTTTGTGAATTTTACGTACGATTTTTTAATAAATGTAACTTTAATGACTGCGTAATATTTCTAAAAATATCCAGCTAAAAATCCAGCTTTGGAGTGCATTCTAAGATTAGATGGGGAAAAGGACCTCAGATTCGAGTTTCATAGCCCAGAAAACTCCTTCATAGTGAGTTCCGTCCAAATGGATCAATGTTTGCGGATTTAGGCCTACATTCATTAACACTCTTCCGTCTATGTCTGTGTGCCTCGACATTATAAACAACAAATCGACCAGGGGTTAGCGCACAGATTTCATTTTGAGTAAATTTAGCCGACCATTGGCCAATTTTCGTGAATTATTTATCTTGTTTAGAGTTTTGTTTTCCTTGTTTTCCATTTTTCCTTAATAATCACAAACACGCATGCCCGAGGCGGGACTCGAAACCACAGCCTCCTTCACCAAGGATCTAAGGCAGCCTTAGGTACCGCGGCTAAGGAGATCGACATAATCGAAGCGATCTATAATTCTATGCGATATATTGAAAACATCGTGATTCATTTATTTCCAAGTTCTGACATAAAACGGCAAAGTCACATGCAATTGATTTGACAAATGAAATATATTAGTGAAACTGATGCTTCGATAGCGCTAAAAATTCACGTTTTCTGTCACTTTTTTACTCATTACAATCCGGCTTCGAGGTGCACTCGACCACCCTTTAGTCCATATAGGTTTAAAATTTCAGATCTCTGCATGCAATTTATTTCGCTGGGCATCGCGTACAGTCAGAAAGACAAACACTTCCTCTTATTATTATTATACATTGTGTACTAGGCCTACCCACTTCAATTTGAACAACGAAATAAACAAACAAGCCTTTGTTTTTAACGCATGTGCCATCCGAAGGTAGCCCGCGTGGATAGATTATTATGGGAGAGGTAGATTGACATAACATAACCAATCAAATAACGTTACGGGCAGAATGGTACAAATGCAATGTTAACATGCAATTGCATTCTCAAAATTAATGGATATATTACAATGCCGCGTTACTGATTAAATAATTTTAAAAAATCTAAAAAGTTGAAATTTTGCATGATTATAGCTTATATCCTCCAATCGACGAAAATATTTTTAACAAATTATCATCTTTATGATAATTCTTTCACACTGGCCGTGTGTAGGCTAAGATGGACATGTGAAGTCACAATGAAAAATTCAATGCCATAGCCGGGATTTGAACCAGGAACTTCGGCTCTCCGTGCCGATGCTCTAACCAACTGAGCTACCATGGCAACGTGCCGGTACAACATTAAATTCTCCAACTGACTCACAATCCCAGAATACCACCAGGCGTTCTCAATATGAGATACGAACCAAGTGGCGACTTACAAGCTGTAAGTGCTTAAAAACCCAGGTTTTATAGTAAACCACTAGTAGGTCACAGTGGAATGATAATTATTTAGGCTAAGATGGACACGTGAAGTCAGAATGAAAAATTCAATGCCATAGCCGGGATTTGAACCAGGATCTTCGGCTCTCCGTGCCGATGCTCTAACCAACTGAGCTACCATGGCAACGTGCCGGTACAACATTAAATTCTCCAACTGACTCACAATCCCAGGATGCCACCAAGCTAACTCAATATGAGATACGAACCCAGTGGCGACTTACAAGCTGTAAGTGCTTAAAGACCCGGGTTTTATAGTAAACCACTAGTAGGTCACAGTGGAATGATAATTCTTTCAGACTGGCCGTGTGTAGGCTAAGATGGACACGTGAAGTCAGAATGAAAAATTCAATGCCATAGCCGGGATTTGAACCAGGATCTTTGACTCTCCGTGCCGATGCTCTAACCAACTGAGCTACCATGGCAACGTACCGGTACAACATTAAATTCTCCAACTGACTCACAATCCCAGAATACCACCAGGCGTTCTCAATATGAGATACGAGCCCAGTGGCGACTTACAAGCTGTAAGTGCTTAAAGACCCGGGTGCTTAAGAACCACTAGTAGGTCACAGTGGAATGATAATTCTTTCACAATAGCCGTGTGTAGGCAAAGATGGACACGTGAAGTCAGAATGAAAAATTCAATGCCATAGCCGGGATTTGAACCAGGATCTTTGGCTCTCCATGCCGATGCTCTAACCAACAGAGCTACCATGGAAACGTGCCGGTACAACATTAAATTCTCCAACTGACTCACAATCCCAGAATACCACCAGGCGTTCTCAATATGAGATACGAGCCCAGTGGCGACTTACAAGCTGTAAGTGCTTAAAGACCCGGGTGCTTAAGAACCACTAGTAGGTCACAGTGGAATGATAATTCTTTCACAATAGCCGTGTGTAGGCAAAGATGGACACGTGAAGTCAGAATGAATAATTCAATGCCATAGCCGGGATTTGAACCAGGATCTTCGGCTCTCCATGCCGATGCTCTAACCAACTGAGCTACCATGGAAACGTGCCGGTACAACATTAAATTCTCCAACTGACTCACAATCCCAGAATACCACCAGGCGTTCTCAATATGAGATACGAACCCAGTGGCGACTTTCTCAAGCTGTAAGTGCTTAAAGACCCGGGTTTTATAGTAAACCACTAGTAGGTCACAGTGGAATGATAATTCTTTCAGACTGGCCGTGTGTAGGCTAAGATGGACACGTGAAGTCAGGATGCAAAATTCAATGCCATAGCCGGGATTTGAACCAGGATCTTCGGCTCTCCGTGCCGATGCTCTAACAAACTGAGCTACCATGGCAACGTGCCGGTACAACATTAAATTCTCCAACTGACTCACAATCCCAGTAATACCACCAGGCGTTCTCAATATGAGATACGAACCCAGTGGTTTTATATTTTTTATCCCCGAAAAACATTCAAAATGGCGGATGCAAATTTACGGTCTGTGCTGACCATCTTTGGAGGCTTATAGTAGCTGAAAGGTAAGTCGTATAAAAAATCCTATTGCACAAGCAGTAGCGGATTATGAGAGATCTACAAGTTTGGTCCTATGACTTTTTATCGTATGACCATCGGTTATGTCTTAGATAAAGTTAGATTTTTTATTCGAAGTAATTTTATATATATTTTCTTCACATAATATAATTTTGACACATTTATAAGACATATATTGGCATTTATAACAGTCACAAGGGTACAAAATTTGGTGCTTTTCGCTGCCCCACAACTATGGAAAAACTTGCTGGATAGCCGTGGTGTCATTCACATCTACAAAAGTCTAATTATTCCCTTATTATCATTGATGTTTATTCGATTCCAGATGAGCTAAAAACTTGAAACTTGGCATACTTATAGCTTTTAGCCTATAACCGATGGAAAAATTCCAAAAAGTACAATTTTTAATTTTTTCCACTCCAAAACGAACACCGAAATTTTTTGAGTTTTTTGATTGCCTATTTGTACGGCTTCAGATGTTTTGAAAAAAAAAATAAAGGCATCGGCCTGTAGAATTTATGTGAAGTTTACATCAGATTTTTAATAAATGTAACTTTAATGGTTACAAAATATTTCTTCGCATGCTTCCATGATGTGCACACATAATATACAGCTTATATACAATGATATAACCCCTAAATAAAGAGAAAGTGCGATGTACGGTTTTCTTTCGAGATCTCGAAATTTGTCTGAAACTTAAATGACTTGAAACTTGAAACTTGAATGAACAATGAATACTCATTTTAAGGGACATTTATTGCCCTACAACTTCTTTTGTGAGAGAATTGCTGTACACCTAAGGGCTGAAGCTCTAGAAGGCCAAGTTGTCGAAAAGGGTAAGGCGGAAGACCATTTTTGGAAAACTTGCTATTTTCGCTGGCTTAGGGATTGAAGGCTATTTTTATTTATTTATTTATTTATATCTCGAAAGGTATTGGGAATATAAAAAATGTATAGGATCAAACTATCATCAGCTATTATGATGAAACTATCATCACACTATTATCAGCTTGAATTTTGATCAGAGTAATTTTCCCCTACGATGCACCGTTGTTTAGATATAAGCGAAAAACCAATAAATGGGTCCTTCTGCGGGTCCTCCTGCCCCGCTCACCCTCCCCTCACAGGGACTTTTAGTATGTTGTTCAAGACACTCCACCGACAACTCTGTAAAATGTCAAAACTACATGATCAGTGTTATTTTACCTTCATTGACTGGACTAACTACCTGCAACACAGGGCAAGCAAGCTTGTTAAGTTGTTAAGGCTACATATGCATCCTCTAGGCCTGGTATGTCAAACTCAACTTTTACTAAGGCCAACTAGACTTGATAAAATGAAGTCCGAGGGCCGCATGCCGAAATGAAAATACAACCCTTTGTTCTTATATAATTTAAGCATGTTTTTATATTTAGTAAAAAGCAAACAGCCGTTTTTTTTTAATTTTAACCCATTGTAGAATAAACAAACACATACCATTCTTGCCTTTTGACGCTAAGTGTACTACAGGTGCAGTACACTCCCATCCTCACTGCCATCCCATCATCAACCAGGTGAGTACCAGTCGTCATCGGAGTCCTTAGTCTGGAAGCCAGACTTCAGGCATCGGCGTCTGTCAGTACATACAGTACACAGAAAAGCCGTGTGGATAACCAAAATAATAGGACTTTAACACCATTCCTTACAACTTAAATGCATGATTCATTATTAACTTTTTTATGTAGGAAGCAATGTGGGAATCTTGAAAATGCTTGTTGTTAGGAAAATGAATTAAGCTGCCGCTTACCAGTTGCACTTCCCAAAGCCTGAGCTTTAATGTATAATCCTTAATATTATTATCATACAATGAAGCTACAAACGATCTTTCCCTTGTGAAGTTCAATTTACCATGAATGTCAAATATTTAAGCCAATTACTATCGTCACATACCTTATTGGATGATTCGCCCTTCATTTCTAAGAAAACTTTAATTTCATCTTGAAGGAACCAAAAGCGTTCTTAAACTTGGTGACAGGAAAGCCAGCGAACTTCTTAATAACATGACAAGCCCTCAAATTCACTATCCATATCACTAATCAAAGTAGAAAACATGTTGAAGTCCCCTGGAGTGAATAAAATTCACTGTTCTTTTTACGAATTTCAAAATATGATTAATTTTAATTTTTTTAAGCATAGTGCTTCCTGGTGAACAATGCATTGCACAGGCACTGCACTATATAGGCCTACCAGTATTTAGTGCCACTTCTCTTCTGTACTTTTATTAAATTTACTTAATACTTCAATGCTCCTGGACTCTTATCAGAGGCCTCTATATGCACTGTACATTTGTAATTTACTAATTTATAATTACATTGGTTATCTAAATTATTTATAACCTAATCTAAACCAAAGTTTTAAAATGTAAGAAGAAAAAACATTGATAACGTAATAATGTACTAACTACACTAACTACAGTAAGTGTCGAATCCGGAATATTTGTGGATTTGTTATGATGAATAGGAGATCGCGCCTAAGCATACCGCACCTTTCACAGATGCAGTACACTCCCGCGTCCTCACTACCATCTCATCATCAACCAGGTGAGTACCAGTCGTCACCGGAATCCTTAATCTGGAAACTAGACTTCAGGCATCGGCGTCGAGCAGTTGGTCATCCTGGCACCACGAAGCCATATCCGGGTGTGTATTGTCCTTTATTTGAAATTTGTCTTATGTCATGTGTCCTGGTATGTCTTATATCATATGTCTTATTATCTTTGTTCGTGTCTGCTATTTATACAGCCTTCTTTCTTTCTGGGAAACTCTGTCTGTTGCTTCATCCAACAACATTCATGAGTAGGGGTCTCTTATCATTTTCCCTATTTGCCTGCCTTGAAGTAGTCTCTGAAAGGGCCCCCTCAACTGAGCAGTGTTTGGGTATTCCCATCCACATGGTCAGAAGTGCCTGTTCCCCCACACGAGCATGTGTTAAGAGTCCACAATACCTTTTTCCTTTAGGTAAACCAATATCATGACCCGTCAACTAGTGGTTCAAGTCTTGGGACGGCTGTAGATGTCGCAGTTTTAGTCTTTCGTGTACGTTCTTGAAAATATCTTAAGCTCTCCGTCCTGTGTTGCTTTCTTCTCATCTGATTTGCTACATATCCAGTATCACATTCTTGACATCCCTTGTTGATTCAACTCGAATCTGAAGTATGAACTCTGCCTGTAATCTCTTTTTTTTTTACCCAGAATGTTGCTCCTCTTTGCCTCATAACGAGATCCACTGGTATGACCCAAGGACTGTGGTTAAAGCATCAGTCTTGTGCGTGAATATTTATTATTGTTTTAGCATTGATTTCCTTTAAATTTATTAATTTTGATGGGGGGGATTTCATTATTCTTTTAGATGTAGAAGGATTCCCCTCTGAAGATTACGGAGCTTCGCAGCTGGCTTATGTTTTTAACCGATGTCCCCAAATGCCTGCACCGTATCCCACTATTGATACCAGAATTGCCTCATGATACAATTTCATCACCCTTGGAAAGACGAATCTTGGTCATTCCAAGGTTTATAAATTTGTTCATCAGTCTATCGGCTTTTGCGCTTATTCGTTCAATATGGGGCATGAAAGTAATCTTGTCGCACAGGTCAATCCCTAGGTATCTCATCGTTCTGCTTCCCCTTAGGCATTTTCCATTTATCTTAAGCGTTTTGTTACGTAGAAGCTTCCCTTTAAACAAAAGATAAGTTGGTTTTGCTAATTCCAATTTTACTTTTACCTCTAAACACCAGTTAACTAAATTTCTGGAGTCCTATTTGTTATAGGACTACATTTCAATTCTCGTCTTGAGTCTGCCTCAATCACCAAAAGTAAGTCGTCTGCGAAAGCTACCAATCCAATTAGGTCATTTGATTCTTCCAGTCTGAAGAGCCCAGGTTCCATTCCCATATCCCAGAAAATATGTCCACATACAGATCTTTATGGGCACCCTTAGCTGAGTTTTTTCTTGGTTCTGTTAACCTGGCACTCAGTCATGCCGAATCTTTCTTGACAGCAGTTAGCCCAGTCAAATTAGATTAAGAAAATTGGTTTTGCTGCATTAAATCATGTAGTTCCAAATGTTTCACGAATGTGTAGTGGGAGGTCCCCTGAACAACGCCTAATATTTTCCCGCCAATTTCAGGTGCCGCGGGGGTGGGGGAGGCTCAAAGGTCCCTTTTTTCAGTTTTCGGCGAAAATCTCTAAAACGGTGCATCGTACAGATGTGTAACCGACTCCGAGAATGAGCCGGTGAAAGTGGAACATTTGCAGAAAAATTTGTGGCGCCACACGTTTTTCGTGAAACTTTCCCTTCCAATTCTTTTGTTTTCCATTTTACAGGAAAGGTGTGAGAAAAGAAGTTGTAGAGACTTAAATGTCCTTCAAGAATATATATATATATATATATATACATTTGCTAATTTAACTCTCTGTATCATGTTATTTATTATTTATGTAAACGTAATGGCATTTATTACCCATATAACTAATCATGTGTAGTATATATATTAAATAGCTAATAATGCAAAAGTAAAAAAGAGGCTTACACAACCTAATACCCGCTCACCCTTCCATCCTATCATACATTTAAAGCTGTTCATACTCAAACTCATTCTCCTCACCATACAACACTACCAACTCCTCTTGAACGGAAGCACTGTTAGTGCAAGCGCTGTGGCAATTGCCACAGACAGGTTAGCGTGGATGCCGGCTTTCCGGCAGGCACATCTCATACCGCAGCCTGGGGTACAAGGACAAAATATGGAGTTGAACACGCTGTTAGGTGCAATAGGGGCCTTGGTCGTAATAGGAGTCAGACATCCCCCATCTTCTCTTGTCCAACCCCAATGTTCAGGTTCGAGAGATTCTTTCCAAACCACTGTTGGACCTGTAGAAACACTCTGTACGAGTGATCTAGAGCAGCATCTTTCGTAGGTGGCAGTGAAGACAAATTAGCATTCATCTTGGCAGACGATTTAAGGAAGCACATCAACTTGTGAATAAAATAGAATAGAACAGAATATTTATTTATCAAACAGCATACTTCAACGAAGTTAGTACATGCAATACAAAATTAAATGTACCGGTACCTGTGATGATTGAGGTCATGCTCGTGGGGTGGGGCCTGATACATCAGGAGGAACATTTGTTCCCCAGCTTCAGCAATGTCTCCTGGCGTGGATGTGGAGTTTTAGAACACTTCAGCGATGTTTTTGGTTTCGTTAGGAAACAGCTGGAAACATTTAACTATGGCGGGTTTATTTTTCCATAAATTGCAGAAGTGATATCGCATCCAGTGAAGCGATGGATAAAGATAATGTATTGGCTGAATAGCAAGGCCTGAAGTTGTTGGGAGGAGTACAACCTGTCTTCTGTGTTGCCTCACTTTCATTGCCTGAAGTGTGAGTGCCACGAGCAACACGAGGTCTATGTCTTCGCCAACTACCCCCACATTTGAATTAGAGGTATTTTCTAATCCACACCTGACAATGCTGCAGTCAGCGTCTCCTTTGCCTATGGTGAACTGTATACCTTTTGCACCCTACGCCTGCGCTAACATACTAATCAGCTTGGTTTTGTTCCTTTTTTTGGAAAAGGAAGTTTTCCTGCTGAACAGTAGCCACCATGTTCTCATCAAAGTCTACATCCACTGATGTTTTGCTTGATGCCCTCCGATGTTGTTCGGCTCTTTTCGTGGAATTAGTGTCTTCGTAACCGTCAAAAACTACAGCAGAGTTGTATCTGTAATGGTTGATTATTGAGACACATATTGATTGCAGATGGAGGCGAACATTCTATGAAGGTGGAAGCCGCCATCGATTTAAGCTGACTTTTTCATTTTCCTCATGATCCCTTCGTCGAAAATAATCATGGGGCATGTCACTAACTCACACTTCAACAGCTCCTCTACATCGTCTTTAGTTTTCTTGGTAATTATGGTCCTCTGGAAAATCATTAAAGGGTCAATCCATTAGAAATGAACCAAATTTAATAAAATTTGTTGCTCGACATTTTTGATTTTCCTAATTTTTTTACCAGTTATTTCCCAACTAAAGGTGAGTTCAAAAGTATGTTAAAAAAAAAAATTTCCGCTCATACTTTTTTTTTGGCGGCCATTTTAAGTTTGCTTTTTAACCATATTTCAGTCGAAAACATGTTTTGCATAAATGTATGTAACTCTGTTAATTTTATAGATAACAAGACAAAATAAACACCAAAATTATCAGAATGAAATGCTCTACATTTTTGTTTTAACACAATATTACCTAAGAAGTGAGGAAAGTGAAGAAAAAAATTCAAATCTACAAATTGAAAATTGACTTAAAACGGGAGATTTAGTGCCGCAAAATTATTAGAAGGAAGAAAGACTCGCCCTTAATTTTTTTTTCTGGTGTAGATCTACTATAGGATTACTCGGTGTAGAAGTTTGAAGCTTGAGAACTTTGCGGTTTTTTTAATACAGTTTTTCAAAAATGCCCAAAGCCATATTTTGGCAATATTTGAAGTAGAATATCTCAAAAGGGACTGAGTGAAAAATTATGAAATTTACATAGATAACACCTCTTTATGATATAAAGATGTGATATAAATTTGATGACTGAGACTCAACTGGTTCCCGAGTTATAGTGCATCGAAGTTGGCCATAACTGCAAACTATGCACCGAAATTTCAACACTCTTCAAAGCTTTGAGGAAACCAAAAATTTGTCATGTTAACTGATGAAATGTAGCCTACATATACAACTCTTTTTTGTAACAAACTTAGGCTCACAAAAATTTTATATTTAAAATTTAAAAAGTGAATTTTTACTATTAAATTACCGTTAAATTTCGTGTGCCTATAACGCAATTTTTGGCCAACTTCAAAGCACTGTTACTCTGGAACAAGTTGAGTCTCAATCACCAAATTTATATCACATCTTTATATCGTAAAGAGGTGTTATCTGTATAAATTTAATAATTTTTCACTCAGTCCCTTTTGAGATAATCTACTTCAAATATTGCCAAAATACGATTTCGGGCATTTTTGAAACACTGTATAAAAAAAGGGCAAAGTTCTCAACCTTGAAACTTCTACAGCGAGTAGTCCTATAGTAGATCTACACCATAAAAAATTAAGGGCGAGTCTTTCTTCCTTCTAATAATTTTGCGGCACCAAATCTCCCGTTTTAAGTCAATTCTCAATTTGTAGTTTTGAAATTTTTTCTTCACTTTCCTCACTACTTAGGTAATATTGTGTTAAAACAAAAATGTAGAGCATTTCATTCTAATAATTTTCGTGTTTATTTTGTCTTGTTATCTATAAAATTAACAGAGTTACATACATTTTTGCAAAACAAGTTTCCGGCCGAAAAACTGTTACAAAGAAAACTTAAAATGGCCGCCAAGAAAAAAGTATGAGCCTAAAAAATGTTTTACTCTAGTTTTGAACTCACCTGATATTGGGGAGTAACTGGTAAAAAAATTAAGAAAATAAAAAATGTTGAGCAAAAAATTTTATTCAATTTGGTTCATTTCTAATGGATTGACCCTATTTTGGCACTATTTGAAGTAGAATATCTCAGAAGGGCCTGAGTGAAAATTATGAAATTTATACACATAACACCTCCTTACGATATAAAGATGTGATAATAATTTGGTGACTGATACTGAACTGGTTCCAGAGTTACAGTGCATCGAAGTTGGCCAAAAATTGCAAACTATGCACCGAAATTTCAACGCTCTTCAAAGCTTTGAGGAAATTATAAATTTGTCATGCTAACTGATGAAATGTAGCCTACATGTACTACTCTTTTGTGTAACATAGTTAGGCTCACTAAAATTTTGCATTTAAAATTACAATGTGGATTTTTACTATTAAATTACCGTTAAAATTCGTGTGCGTATAATGGCATTTTTGGCCAAATTCGATGCACTGTAACTTGGGAACCAGTTGAGTCTCAGTCACCAAATTTATATCACATCTTTATATCATAAAGAGGTGTTATCTGTATAAATTTCATAATTTTTCACTCAGTCCCTTTTGAGATATTCTACTTCAAATATTGCCAAAATACGGTTTTGGGCATTTTTGAAAAATGTATAAAAAAAACCGCAAAGTTCTCAAGCTTTAAACTTCTACAGCGAGTAGTCCTATAGTAGATCTACACCAGAAAAAAAAATTAAGGGCGAGTCTTTCTTCCTTCTAATAATTTTGCGGCACCAAATCTCCCGTTTTAAGTCAATTCTCAATTTGTAGTTTTGAAATTTTTTCTTCACTTTCCTCACTACTTAGGTAATATTGTGTTAAAACAAAAATGTAGAGCATTTCATTCTAATAATTTTCGTGTTTATTTTGTCTTGTTATCTATAAAATTAACAGAGTTACATACATTTGTGCAAAACAAGTTTCCGGCCGAAAAACTGTTACAAAGAAAACTTAAAATGGCCGCCAAGAAAAAAGTATGAGCCTAAAAAATGTTTTACTCTAGTTTTGAACTCACCTGATATTGGGGAGTAACTGGTAAAAAAAATTAAGAAAATAAAAAATGTTGAGCAAAAAATTTTATTCAATTTGGTTCATTTCTAATGGATTGACCCTATTTTGGCACTATTTGAAGTAGAATATCTCAGAAGGGCCTGAGTGAAAATTATGAAATTTATACACATAACACCTCCTTACGATATAAAGATGTGATAATAATTTGGTGACTGATACTGAACTGGTTCCAGAGTTACAGTGCATCGAAGTTGGCCAAAAATTGCAAACTATGCACCGAAATTTCAACGCTCTTCAAAGCTTTGAGGAAATTATAAATTTGTCATGCTAACTGATGAAATGTAGCCTACATGTACAACTCTTTTGTGTAACATAGTTAGGCTCACTAAAATTTTGCATTTAAAATTACAATGTGGATTTTTACTATTAAATTACCGTTAAAATTCGTGTGCGTATAATGGCATTTTTGGCCAAATTCGATGCACTGTAACTTGGGAACCAGTTGAGTCTCAATCACCAAATTTATATCACATCTTTATATCATAAAGAGGTGTTATCTGTATAAATTTCATAATTTTTCACTCAGTCCCTTTTGAGATATTCAACTTCAAATATTGCCAAAATACGGTTTTGGGCATTTTTGAAAAATGTATTAAAAAAACCGCGAAGTTCTCAAGCTTTAAACTTCTACAGCGAGTAGTCCTATAGTAGATCTACACCAGAAAAAAAATTAAGGGCGAGTCTTTCTTCCTTCTAATAATTTTGCGGCACTAAATCTCCCGTTTTAAGTCAATTTTAAATTTGTAGTTTTGAATTTTTTTCTTCACTTCCCTCATTTCTTAGGTAATATTGTGTTAAAACAAAAATGTAGAGCATTTCATTCTGATATTTTTGGTGTTTATTTTGTCTTGTTATCTATAAAATTAACAGAGTTACATACATTTGTGCAAAACATGTTTTCGACTGAAATATGATTAAAAAGTAAACTTTAAATGGCCGCCAAAAAAAAAGTATGAGCCCAAAAATTTTTTTGCCATAGTTTTGAACTCACCTTTAGTTGGGAAATAACTGGTAAAAAAATTTGGAAAATCAAAAATGTCAAGCAACTTGGCCTGGTTCATTTCTAATGGATTGACCCTAAAAGCTCGACCACCACCACTTCGTTGTCAAGTTTGACAGTGTTGCTCATAGCAGCCAATGGGACTATTGCGTTCTTCTCACACTGCTTCATTCCTGCAAAGTTCATTCCAACAAAAGTTTCCATTGTACGGGTTCCGATGTCCACTGCATGGTAACAATTGATGTTGTTGGTTCCTATTACTCCGGTTGAAAGGGACATCAAAGAATCGCGTACAGCAAAAGGCGGGTGAACATCCAACCACTGAGCAAGCTTAGTTAAAACCGTCGTGCACTAACTACGTAAACTATGTCGATTAGATAAACAATAAGTAACGTACATAAAAGTTCACATTTCATAGATATATAGGCCTACATACATACATATATATTATATATATATATAAGTCATATGTGTAATTTCATACATACATTCATATATATATATTATATATAATATTAGTTATATGAGTAATAAACACCATTGATGTTTACATAAACAATAAATAAAGTGATACAGACAGTTAAAGCCCTTGAAAACGGAAATAAAGTGATGAGCAGTTTACTAGCGGAATCTCGAAATAGACGCCGAAATGTAAACACGCTGTAACTTTTAACAATGTGAAGATAAATTAGCAAATTTATATATATTCTTGAAGGAAAGTTAAATCTCTACAACGTCTTTTCTCACACCTTTCCTGTAAAATGGAAAACAAAATAATTGGAAGGGCAAGTTTGACGAAAAACGTGAGGCGCCACAAATTTTTCTGCAAATTTTCCACTTTCACCGGCCCATTCTCGGAGTCGGTAACACATAGAGAGAAATATGAATACATCGTGTTGTAGGGAATTTAATAAGCTTTGATTTTGAAAAGTATAATATTTTCTGTATGGTGCACCGTTTTTTTTAGATTTTCGCCGAAAACTGAAAAAAGGGACCTTTCAGCCTCCCCCCACCCCTCGCGGCACCTGAAATTGGCGGGAAAATATTAGGCGTTGTTCAAGGGACCTCCCACTACACATTCGTGAAACATTTGGAACTACATGATTTAATGCAGCAAAAAATCTAATTTGACTGGACTAAGTCCTTGAAGGTGTTGTATAATTCTGCCGGGCATTGAAGTTCTCTCAGGCGTCCGAACAATGTCTTCTGTACTGATAGAAAATCATGATTTAGCAAATTTTAATTTACACTAAAGTTTTGGTGTATATATTGTAGATTTTACCTAAAACTTTAGGGGGCCGCACTTCATAACCGAGGGGGCCTCATGCAGCCCGCTGGCCGTATGATTAATACACCTGCTCTAGGCTGTCCTCCTTTTAAGAGAAATGTAAACTGATGCAAGGAACATACGGGAGAGAAGTGTATTTAAGAAAAGGCTCATAAAACCTTACTTGGGCCTTGCTTGCCCGTGTGCACAGTGTTGTAGACCGGTTTCCAGTATAGCCTAGGTTGATATTGAAAATCGGTAGTGGGGTAAAGTCTGGCGCATACACATATTTCAATATCAATAATAGCTTTAAAAGTTGTCACAAAGATTACCGCACGCTCTATTTAGGTCCCTGTGCACTCACTGCTTTATAATTCCGAACTTTTGTTAACTTCGAGTAGTCTATAGTTCGTACCTTTTGGATGGGTTTTGCAAAGTTTGTGACGTGTTTGAGCATCTACAGTGAGTCACACGCAAGAGTTGGCCAATAATGTGGGTTTCTGCGTCGCGGCGGCCCATGATCTAATTCCCGAGCGATCGGGTGGAATATCTACGCTTATAAAGCCGCTAACGGCGTAATGATTCATGTTCTCACATTTACAGTAGGAATTACAATGAAAATGACAATGTACCTCATCACAATAAATGTTGGAAATGTCCTCCTCATGCATCCACACAACACTCGCATCTTTTGAGGAAATTTTATTTCAAGCACATAAGTTCAGCTTCCGAGATAGAGTTCATTTCTCTTCGGATCTTGTCTTTAAGTTCTTCTAATGTATGGAGAATGACCTATACACTTTATTTTTCAAGTTTCCCCTTGTTTTACTATCATACACACGACATATTTGCTTAACATGGGTGAGAGGCCATCATGGAGTTGCCGGTAACGAGAGAGCCGATGCTGCTGCCAAATCAGCCGCAGTTTCGAGTCTAAATTATAGCTACTCTCTTTGTCCTTACTCTTATGCACGAAGAAAGATGTGGGATCATATTAAGACTAGGTGGAACAATCAGTGGCCATCTAGTGTTAAAGGAACAGTTACAAAAGAATTATTTTTTCCAAATATTGAAACCCGACTTCAAAGCAAAATTGAACCTGAATTTGTATTAACCCAATTCTTGTCAGGTCATGGAATTTTTGGCTCTTACTTTGAAAGGTTTAATATTATAAGGGAGAATGGTTATTTATGTATTTGTAAAGAAAACCAGACCGTAGAACATCTACTTTTTGATTGCCCACTCTTTGAAAGGAAAAGATTTTCTTTAACAGGACACTTAAACTATTGTGGTGTTAAATATGATAAACCACTCTTAAATTTTTTTTAGCAAGGATTGTTGTTGTAGAGAATTCCACTATTTCATATGTTCTATATTTAAGAGTTTACGATAATTTTAATTAAACTGTAGCAAAACAGGCTACTCTAGTATACAAGATAACAGGTACATTATAAATTGCAATTGACATAAAACTATAGCCCTAATGTACCTTATGGTGAAATAGGGCTAAAAGAAATTGTATATTAAATAAATAATAAATAATAGTCACATACTGTTAGAAGAACTTACAGACAATCTCAGAAGAGAAATTAACTCGGAAGCTGAACTTATGTGCGTGAAAGAAAATTTCCTAAAAGGTGTCAATGCTGTGTGGATGCAAGATGAGGACATTTATAATATCTCTTGTGTTAAGGTACGTGGTTATTTTCATTGTAATTCGAACTGTAAACGTGAGAACCTGAATCATTACGACGTTGGCGGCCTTATTTGCGTAGATATTTCACCTCATCGCTCGGAAGTTAGAGCAGGGGCCGCCGCGCCGCAGAAACCCGCATGATTGGCCAACTCTTGCGTGGGACTCACTGTATAAGGGCGCAATATGATTTGTGGGTCCTAGCCAGCTCATCCTTGATCCCAAACGCCTGAGATGCACAGCATAATGTTGGTGAATAGACTGGCTATGAGTCGTCTTTAACCATTTCTCTTCTCACAATCCTCATTCCTGCCGTTTATTACAACTTGAAATATATTTAAATGTATTTTCTCGATTCCTGTACCGAAATAGATTAATTTGTCTAAAACATTCAAAACGAGAATAAGAATTCCGTTTCTGGGATGTTGCATAGTTAATTAACTGTTTTAACTATACCATCAAAGAAAGCTTAGAACACTCATTATTTGAGTAACATTTAACAGTAGCTTTCATAAAAGGAAAAATGTAAATTAATGTTTACAGAACCGATGTTAGTGTTTTACATACAAAACTCTTTTTTAACTTTAGGTGCTTAGTTTGAAATTGTATAGTTTGAAATTGTATTATCAATCGATAATATTGAATGTGGAGTCAATACTGTATGTAAATCGTCAGATCACATGATCAATATACTATCGAACAGACAGGTAAATTTCCCTCTAAAATAGGGGTTCTCAAGTTCCCCCCCCCCCCCAATGAAGTACCATTATTTGGTTTAGAGCATTAGCTTATTCAGGGTTGGATTGCCTTGTGATTTTGTTTTAGCGAGAATATGCTAGACTTTTTAATTTTTTTGTAAATAAATATGTACTATAAGTCCTAGGAAACAATTAATGAAGATTTTTAAAAATATATATTTTTGCATTTTGTATTGCAGGGTAAATCTACGCCAATACGCCAATACTTTAAATATCAATGTATAAAAATTCAATTGCATTAGTAACTCAATATATGTAACTAAACAATGGAAATTTATATAATACTGTATCTGTATCACATGGTAAATAGGCTTGATAAATCTGCATTAAATATGAGGGGACCCGAAATTAATTAAACCAGCCCTGCTTAGTTTAGCTGTTTAGTAAAATAATTAGAATAGGTCCGAGTAGTCTAAGTTCTGTGAAAGATTAGTGGACTCGACTTCAGCGTACTAAACTGAAAACCTTGGTTCGACTCCTATCAAGGATCAATTTCTTCTTTAGAATATAATACAACTCTCTTCAATTACACATGACTGAAAGTATGTCAGTAATTTCTAGTTTACGTAGTCTGTTTTCTTACTAAACGGAATTAGCCACCTCATCCAAAAACTGAAGAGTCCAGATCCACAAGTAGACCAGGAAGAAAAGGCCTTATGGCCTTAACTGCACCAGTATAAATAAATAAATAAATAAATATTACTGTGCTCTGCATGAGGGAAGACGTTATTAGAATGTTTACTCCATTTAGGCGGCCACATGTTCTAGGCCGGGATGCAAATAAAAAAGTGCTTAGGCCAAAGGAGGGGATGTCATGTTTCACATCGTATTTCTTTAGTAGGACGGTTCGTGTACACTTCCAGACATCCTTCACCTTGCTGGGGATTGCTAGTCACTAGTGTGAATTTCACAAGAAGTGACCACGCTTTCCGCTCTGCAGGCGTGACCGATTCACATGGAGACCCGCTGACCATCTCGAACTTTCCGCTTGCATTTCTATTGTTTCTTTATATCTTATTATTCCTTTATTCTATTTAAACCAGTAGATTCAGTTCTTTTTATTAAAACCATATAATTTGCAATTCAAACAACATTGTGAATCTTCTTGCCTCACCATTCACTCCACTCCGTTTTTAACTCTTCTCAATTTGCTTGGACCTGTCCTATCTTCCTCGAGGTTTACATTTTAGTTTACACAGCGGAGATAATTCTATCTAAAAATATCAGAATGTTCATGAAGCCTAGATGGTCTGAGTTGTAACCAGAAGTTTAACTTTTCTAATAACTCTCGAACTCGAGCTTAAGGAATTGAAACATAGTGTAGCCTACCTGATAGTCAGTACATTTATTTAACTTAGACCTGTGACCGTCGCCAATGTGCCGGAATTTTGTCCCGCACGAGTTCTTTTACTTGCCAGTAAATCTACAGACATGGGCCTATCACATTTATGCACACATAAATGCCATCGACTTGGGCCGGGATGAAACCCGATATATTGTGTACAGAAAGCCAGAGCGATACTAACTGCGTCACCCAGGCCGACTGACAGTCACTACAGTAATATTTTGATGAATGCATTGGAAATAGATTACTCTGCGATTCTGAAACTAACTTGAACAATTTTGGAACTTTCCATCTTGTATTTATTCTTTTGTGTGTGTGTGTTGTGTGTGTGTGTGTGTGTAAAGTTTAGGTAAGAGTAACGTTTAATGTTGAATGAAAACTCAACTAATAACATGAAAGTGATGAATGTATGTCAGTATTTCGAGCGCAAATATAGTTTTTTTTTTTTTTTCATTTAGTGCTAAAGAATTTTGCGTGGACCAGTACTTTGTTGCGTATTGCATCCGAAACAATTACTGATAATATTTGTAATATTTTAGTTCGAGTTGAATAAAAATAGTAATTTAAAATAGTAATAAGTTAGTAACTTTGTCTATATTGTTTCAGCTTACCACTTAAGATAATCAAAAGCTGCACAGCAACATTTAACTGTGACTGTCGAAACATAGGCTTTGACGTAACAAGATGAAGACATGGACTACCAGCAAGAGTGGACCTGGCAATGGCAATCATATCGATGCACTCGCCCACGGTTCCTCGTCTTGGTATGTACGGTGAGATCTCACTTGAGTCTAGGGGAGGTTACATCAAAGTCACTTAACTATCAATTCTTGTATGATCTAAGGAAAAGTCTATAAATTTCAATGTTCTGTTCTTGTCATAGAAAAACATGAGAAAATACCAGAACAATATTGGGAGAAAAGGTTGCTTAATTGAAGTAATAGGCAGTCAAAGAAATCACGTACAGAGAAAGAAATCTCCATGCCCAAGAAAGCAGGGAAGGATCTTGTAAAGTCCGTAATATGTATCATTAGTTTTAAAAATATCATTACAAACCTGCTGTAAGTTAGTACTCAATATAGTAAAGAAAAAAATTATCTGTGACAGCGTTAGAATCTAGGATCTCAGCTATATGTCCTAACGCAGTACCAACTGAGATATAATTCTGAACATGGTGGCAGATGGAACTTACTCTTACAATTACCCTTAATTGTAGACCTCACTGAATAGATATATGACAATTGAAGATCCCGGGGCTTAAACCCTGGTCCCAGAAGAAATTTTCTTTTACTATGATCACTATTATTCTTTAACTATTAACTATTATCATGTCAACAGATACTTACTTACTTACTTACTTACTTACTCAATGGCAATAGACAATTCCTAAGCAAGCTACGGAATATTACCTATTTTATAAGACCGGAGGTTCGTTGCCGCGCTTACCTGAGTCCGCCATTCACCCTATTCTGTGCTAACTCCATCCAACCATCCCTCACAAATCCAACATCTCTTAAATCTATTTTAATATTGTCCTCCCGCCTACGTCTAGGGCCCTATTTTTGATAAACATGACAATTCTACAATTGACAGATGACAAATGTCTGACAATCCTACAATGCAAGATATTGCTGTTTCTCAATGCAATGTACATGTCAGAAAAATAGTTGACTATTATGTAAATTGTTATCACAATATGTCTATTTTCTGTTTCACAAAATTTTACATGAACTCACATTCGGGAGGTCCCAGGTTCAAATCCCTTAGCCAGCCAATTTGACTTGTTTTTACCGAGCGAGGTGGCCGAGATAGTAACATATTGGACTCGCATTCGGGAGGTCCCAGGTTCAAATCCCGTGGCCGGCCAATTTGACATGGGTTTTCTCGTGGGTTCCCCAGTCGTAAAGGCAAATGCCGAATTCGATATTTACATACCATGAATCATCCTCACCATGTCATCCTATATTATATCCATTTATATTAGTATCAGTTGAAATTTACTCCATTAAATACACCGACAATAGAAACAGCTGACAAGCGATAGTTCCATGGCCTACCCTACTGTGTAGACACAGATCCCGAACTCCTGATATGGCCTTGCAGCTAAAAGGAATGTATACACACCTGAATTAAAAAAAAAATACAGTTGAAATATGAAAATTTGACAAAATTGTCATGTTTTCTAACAGTTTTTTTATTTATGAAACACCTAACTATGCAGTCTTTTATTTACAATAATACATATTTGTAAAGTTGTTATGTTATTGGTGACACTTGACTCCTCTTAGGCCTATGTCATAGCATTTTGACAATTGTTAAATCAGAAGAAAAACTGAAAAGTTGGAATTCAGGTATTACAATAAATTAATTTATAATTGTTTACAAATTTTAGTCCAATGCGAGTCATATTAATAGTGTTGGGTTTCTTTCTTGCATAGTAGTGTTGTGTGTCTATAGTATGCTTCTACGCTTTTTATTGAGGGTATAAGGTGGTAAAGAAACCCAACACTATTAATTTATAATATTGATATGCAAGATACATAGGCCTACAGTAGTAGTAGTAGCAGTGAACAAATTTATTAGAAAGTGAAATAACGTAGATTTCAAGAATAAAATTAATTTATCAATTAATTTGGATGATATTGTTTTGAAAGAAAAATTCCAAATCAACAAAATCAGAGTCTAAAAAATAGGGGACAAATTAAAAGAAGACATATAGAAATAAATTTGTCCTGCCGTTAGAATGTGGAAGGTATTTTATTCATTAGTACCACATTCCCGGCAATAAATAGATTACGGTTATAACGTTAATCAGAATGATTAATATAATTAATTGATCGTTTCACAAAGCACAATAATCGATTCTTTTCATATTGCGACAGTCGATTTGTATTCTGCGTCAAACAAAATTATATAATTGTCATTATTGAGAAACGGCCCTGACAATTTATAATTTTATTACTTATCTGTAAAATATAACCAATTTGTAGATTTAAAAATAGAGACAATTACCTATCGAAATGACAGAATTAGCGCCTGCCAGGTTCATGAAAGAGGAGGGCCTAGGTCTTCCAAGTGATCTCTTCCCGTCGGGTCTCCCAGTCAATATTTTTTCAATATGTCATTCCGCCCCCATGTGCACAACATGTCTAGCCCATTTCATCCTCCGTGATTTAATTACCCTTACTATATTCGGTGAAAGATACAGTTTATGAAGCTAGCCATTGTGCAATTTGTCCAGTCCCCATATTTTCCTCTCTCTTAGGTTCAAATATTTTCCTAAGCTCCTTGTTTTCGAACACTCTCAGATTATGCTCTTTCCGAAGAATAAAGGACCATGCCCCACATCCATATAATACAATCTGCACAATAAATTGTCTTATACATTTTTATTCTAAGATTACTGAACAGAAGAGAAGATAGAAGTTTCTGGATTGAATAAAAAGAAACATTTTACACTTAATTTCTGGCTTAATGTTATTTTTATCTGTAATTATTACTTCCAGGTATTTGAATTTCTCCACTTATTCGAATGTTTTACCGGCTATTCTAATAATTTACAGCGCATTATTTTCATGTTTCATGACCATTTACTTAGATTTTTTAAAATGTATTTTTAGTCAACAAATATTTAATGGCAAACTAACGAGGAAGAACATTCTCTTTCTGAAACAATCAATTGTAGGGGTGGAAGGGGGATACGAGCTATGTCAGATTTTTGTTAAACATGTTTCGATTATGCAACTACTTTGCAACATTCTAAAGTGATGATCCACTATTTATGTTTTGACTTGTCAGGAATAACATGAAAGCACGGCGATATAGAAGGAATATATAGAAATCAATTACCGCTTCTGTAAGTCTGTAAATTTTAAAGCACTGAGCATTCCAATTGTAATCGCGAAAGCAGGAATACATGGAGGCACTTGTGCTGATCTCTTCACAGCTTCACCATTCAGTTAATCTTGTACATATTGAACGATTTTTAAGACTTTGCGATGCCATTTAATATACATATTAATGCATTTACAATGAAGCATTATATGAAAATTTTACAATGCATTCTTAGAATCCACCCAAAGGGCATATTGTGAGCACTCATTTAACTATTTCAGGTAATATAAATGTGATTTCACATTTGTTTGATCTTCCTGAAGATAACTGAATGTTTTGCCTAAAAATTGAAATGTATAACATTTAGCTTACCTATTTTTGGACTGTGATCAATACTATCAGGTGGGAAAATTTTAAATCCAATATAGCCTAATTCGTGAACGTTTTATTTTCATGTCTTTATTGCTATTATGATTTTCATGCTTGTGTTGGATTTGATAATGTCAATAGTAAATATCATTTTATAAAAAATGACACTTCTTAATGAAATGTGGAAGAAGCCATGTGGAAGAAATATTACAAATCTATTATATTTTTTAAGTGGAAAGGTTTTGCATATTTATAGTTTTCAAGTTTAAAAGTTGTACCTGCAACAGAAGATATTATATTAAATACTTCTTCAATAGCTTCGAAATATGTAGGCTATACATACTATAATTTTTATTCGAAGCCTACCAAACATAAAGCAATATTCTTCTTGATCTAGGCATAAAGAAATATTTAAAGCTATAGGGAAAAGGAATACTAAAAACAAGGCCATATTAAGTACCACAACCATGGTTTGTCCTTAACACAGCCACTGCGGGGAAAAAAAAACCATTGAAATCGCAACCCAAACGACCTAATTCCGAAACCTGCAACCCTTACGATAACTTCTATTTGCATTGCAATTGAACCTGAACCAGGAAACAGGAAACAAGCTTTGGTCCTTTATTTACCTTACTTTGATCGTGGAAAAAATCGAAATAACTCTTGGAAAGACATGCCTCGTGACGTTGAAATTATTTCATGTGCTTTATGGATGAATTGTACGATTACAATCTGGAACTTTTTCTGGTCACAGATACAAAACGTGCACATGCAAATAAAGCAAACAATATTACATGTGTCATGTATAATGAATTTTTCAAATGTACTAATGGATCTCAGAAGCAAGACTTACCCTTACTATAAATGTAAACACATGATCTCGGGCTATAGATTACTGTGATCAATACTATCAGTGATCAATACTACTGTTATCGTGCTAAGATACAGAATTAATGGTAGTGGGCTACTCATTTCTCGTTAGTGTGTTTGCAAAAATAAAGGGGCTTAATTAGTCTGTTGTCAGCTTGCATTTATCATTAAACCACTCCATCAAAATGTAACTGCTAAATTAGTGCCCGACAATTTTCTATATTCTCATTAACGTAACCTGCTTGTGATAATACTCGTATAAGATGGGCAATCATTCTAACTAGAATTTCACATCAACTAATAAACAATGCAGCTAGAGATCGTCACATAATAGATTTATTTACCAGCTTTATATGCCATAAACTACATTTTGTGTTGTATTCTGTTTCTATTAACCTATATTTGGAATTTTATGCAATCAAAATTGTTTTACCACATATCTAGCACTGTTATTAATCATCAAGAACATCTACTATTTCACCTATTAAAAAAATGAGATATCCTCTTTTGAATTTCAATACCTTCAAAACTTTCGAGAAACTGGTTTGCTACTGTGTGCGAATTCTAGTAACATTGGAAGCTATAGTGAAGTAAGAAGAAACGGGAAGGGTTCAGAGATAAAACCCGTCAGTTAAATTGTTTGTCTTTTGCGGCAAAAATGGCATGTATAGCAGTCCTAGAAACTCATCCTTACAAATTATATTAAGGAATTAATAACGAAGGAACCCTAAAATCACCATACCTCAAGAAGATGATGTGTTTCTCACCGGTGCATCGGCCTCACTCATTAAAGCAGAAATAGTGAGACGCGTACTATAAGGGCTTTCCCCAAGAGCTGCACTATAGAATGTCAGTAACATGTGAGTGAGGATAGAATAGGGTTCGCAATTTGCATATAATTCAATAATTATAAAAATGAGTATTAGAATTTATTACAAGGTAAGTGGTAGCTTAATAGAGCAAAAATACAAAAAACTTCAGTACTAGTTACAAATAGCAAGCTTTCAAAACCAAAGAAAAAACACCAAGGCTGAGGGCCCGAATAAACATCAGGCGAAAGATCTGGTATGAATAACGTCAGTTTAAGAGGCAAGTCATCATCCAAAATACAGCTGAATCCAATGGCAATTACAAATATCAAAACTTGCCAAGCTCAGCAAATGTAATAAGGCTGAAGGCCCAACTCATACGGCTTAAGGCCTGACAAGAATTATGGTAGTTAATAGGCGAGCCATCAATCACAATACAGAAAGCTTCAATAATAATTACAAATAGCAAAAGCTTTACTAAAAATCACCAAGTATAACAAGGCTGAAGACCCAACTCATACGGCTTAAGGCCTGGCATGAATTACGACAGATTAAGAGGCGGGCCATCCTTCCTCGTAACAGAAAAAACTTTAAAGAAAATAAATAAACCTAACATGAAACTATGCGAAACGAAATAAAGAAAAGGAACGAAATCTAAATCAGAGCTGATGGGCAGAACCGAAAAAGTAGAAAAATCAAAATCCCACCAGCGAAAATCTAAAATTTACAAACTAAACATAAGGTACCTGCTGGCATATAGAAGTAGAGAACTCAAGGCATGCCGGATAGAAGTCACACAGCCGGACGATCACGGAGCACGTCTTACTTCGGTGAAATCCAAACTTCAACTCCCACATGAAAAGAAACGCCCCTATGACAAACATGCGCGAACCGGCCGCGAGAGGCGCTGCGCCAGAAAAGTAATAAAGCCCGCGAACAAAGCAATATAGGGGGCGCTGAAGCAGAAAGAAAATAACTAAACACACTCGTAACAGAAGAAAGATGGCTGCCGCAAAGAGACTGAAATTGTACGTAACTGCTAAAACACCAAAATATGTAAGTAAACAAGAAAATAATAAGTATATAAGGAGAAACTAGATAAAAGCTGGTGCTGAAATACACACGGCACAATAGTACCAAAAAAGTTCATTAGGATGTCAAAACAAGAAGTAGTGTTACATACAGCTAATGATGGAAAACTACGTTTAGCAAGAAAGGTCATGGTAAATATGAAATTAGGGAAAGCATGTATAAGACATCCATTGTGGGTGGTATCGGATTTAGCAAACGAATGTCTGTTGGGTAATGATTTCAGTCACCGATTCAATACAATATTTTCTAATGCTAATGCATTTTCAGTATTGCTTGTTGCTTGCTGCTTGAGGAAGGTGTCCATCTTCTGCCTACTCCAATCTCTGCCACATCTAACGTCACAATGGTATTCAAAATCAGGAGCTAAACCTCCTATTGGACGCTTTATAATACCTCTTAACGTTCCGCCGATGGGTTTTCTCTCTTCGTTTTTATCTAACGTGTGGCATTCGGCACAAAACTTGATGAACAATGTTCTTCCTTTCCCAGGATTACCAGTGCAAGTAGACTTCTTAGAAAACACTTCAGTATAACGCTTGAAAAGTTTTGCTACATCCATTTTGTCAATAGATGTCACAACTATAGCAACGACAATATTCCCCCCTCCATGGAAGATGGAAACAATCACTCGAGCTGGCACGTATGATTTATACTTATACCAGTGGCGGCTCGTGCCCCAGCAAGTAGGTGAAGGGCTTAAATGTGTTTAGTAAAGCATGACTATAGAGTTGGAGATGCACTTCTATGATAATTGGACATGCAAGACTCACCTATTTCTTGTGTTTAATCCCTATGTTTATCTAGAGCTCACGTAATGTTCTTAAAATCTGAAAAAACTTTCTTTAATCCAGACATTGTGATTGTTACTAAAAAGCAAGCAGGGCCAACAAAATAACTTACCTAAAGTTGGACTACTACACAACCATGAGAACTCAGAAAACCAAGATTCTTAGAAACCGATATTATTGCTTTTACCGTCATTCCCCCTTCGATAAACAAACATGGTATGGTAGGTCGTCCAATTGTGAAAACGTCTCTTTTGTTTTCGTATTTTCACCTGCAGAACGGTGTCTAAAAAAAAATGCAAACTATTTATCATTAATATGATTTCTTTCGGTAACATAACACAGCATCGGTAACACATCCCACCCAAAAACTCGCGAACATCAGCTCTAGAAGAAGAGTCTAGCGACACTAATGCCATGCCACATGTATGTACAATACAAGCCACGAGGGTGCAAGAAAAATTGGCCGTAGGGTGGACTTGGTTTAAAAGTGACCTGGCTGGTTCTGAAGTTCACTGCAAGGGAGGGATGTGTCCGTTTTGAAAACGTCCCGTCACAAGTGTAGTAAAAGCAAAATATTCTTAAAGAATTTTACGTCACGTTGCCATAGAAACCCCCTAATGATGAATGGACCTGGTTTGAAGGACAGAGTCGCCTCACATACGGTCTCCAGGTATAGTGCAAGTGAGAGAGAGAAAGAGAGAGAGCACAATGAAACCCCGACCCGACCAGACCTGCTCGCTACAACTAGACTGAGGATGAAGAATACACGATTCGTTAATACAGTATTTATATATTTTTTATTTTTAAACTTAAACGTAAATTGTAGGTGAAGGGCCCCTTCACTCCCTTCACCTGGCCGGCCGCCACTGACTTATACGGTTTTCACTTTTATTGCATATTCAAAGATATAAGCCTACATCTTTCATGGAACCCTCATATAGATTTACAGCCTTACTAATAAAAGCTGCTTATACCTGCGTTGAACGGTTGTTTGGTTGTTCACCGTGCAAGTTCTGCATAAGCCGCATTACCAATAATAGGTGTGTAACTGCCGAGTTTACACAGTGTTTGTACGTCCAACGTCATCAAATACGTCACGCTTTTCATGACGTTCCTAGCCTCAGGCTATGAAAGGACTGCTGAACGCCATCTATCGGTGTAGCGGGCAAACAACGATGGATCGTCTGCAGACTAATTGTAGTTTCAGTATTTCATTATATTGTTTTCAGAAAGCTGTAATCATAGGTACAAGTATGGAAATATGTCCCGCAAACAAGGAACAATGTTTATAATTCCGCAAAAGTAGCCCAGAATGTTTCATAACAAGTTACCTTAAGAATGGATGCATAACCTCAAAATTCAATCTCAGACATCTACGAAGCGACCGGCTGTTACGCATATCGGCCATCTTGATTATTTACGTCAAGTTTAAACAAGGGGGCCAGGCTGTGTAAAGGTTGCCCACATTCAGCCTTATGCAACAATTATTAGTACACTTTCTTTCCTCAGCTGTGTATATTCCTGGTATAAATGTTACAACTGGATTATTAGTAAGACTTATTCAGTCTTACTAATAATCCAGTTGTAACATTTATACCAGGAATATACACAGCTGAGGAGAAGAACTGTACTAATAATCGTTGCATAAGGCTGAATGTGTGCAACCTTTACACAGCCTGGCACCCTTGTATAAACTTGGCGTAAATAATCAAGATGGCCGATATCCGTAACAGTTGGTCGTTTCGTAGATGTCTGAGATTGAATTTTGAGGCTACGCATATTCTGAGCTGCTTTTGCGGAATTATAAACATTGTTCCTTGTTTGCGGGACATATTTCCATACTTGTACCCATGATTACAGTTTTCTGAAAGCAATATAATGAAATACTGGGACTAGAATTACTGTCTGCAGACGATCCATCGTTGTTTGCCGCTGCACCGATAGATGGCGTTCAGCAGTCCCTTCATAGCCAGGAGCTAGTAACGTCACAAATAGAGTGACGTATTTGATGACGTTGGACGTACAAACCCGATGTAAACTCGGCAGTTACACACTCGTTATTGGTAATGCGGCTTATGCAGAACTTACACGGTGAACAACCAAACAACCGTTCAACGCAGATATAAGCAGCTTTTATTAGTAAGGCTGTTAATATATAACAAGCTGTTAAACATGGTGTATCTCTTAAAGAAATTTACATTTTCCATTATTATGCGGAAGTATTCTAAAATAGCGGAGGCATTAGTATTTCAAAATAAAATTGTTGGAATAACTTATTGATCAGTGCTAAAAACAAAGAATATCGCAAACCATTATTTCTAGAGTGATAGGGAAATAGCGAATAAGTCAAAATATCGAAGTTTTAGGAAAGACAAAATACAATTTATTTCCACAGCACTGTTACAATATTACAATATTTATACTGTTACAATATTTAGCTCAGTCCACTAGATATTTTTACACAGTATCTTATGCCATGTAAAAATATCTGGGTGGGCTGATCTAAATATTGTAACAATGATGTGAAAATCAATTGTTTTTTGTCTTTCCTGAAACTCTGGTATTTTGACTTATTCGCTTTTTCCCTATCACTCTAGTTTTGGGTACGGTCCTAGCACCAGCTGCGACGCGTCTACTGCTAGTGTAGTGTCAGCATTTTCCCAAAAATGAGCTAGTAAGGGTGGATTTGTTAATTTTTCTTGGAGTATCTCGAGGGATTTTTGGTGTGTTTCTTTCCATTCGAATTTAACACCTTTCTTTTGGAGATTCATTAATGGCGCAGATATTTGTGCAAACTCTGGTATAAATTCCCTAAAATATGACGCTAAACCAATGATTCCTCTTAATTCTTTTATTTTTTGGGTTTTTCCCAATTCTTTACTGCTTCATATTTTTCTGGTGGCGGTAAAATACCTTTTGCATTTACCACACGGCCTAAAACAGATACTTCTTCATAACCAAAATGACATTTATTAGAATTTAGTTTTAACTTTGCTTCTCTTAATCTGTTTAAAACTTTTCTTGTTTTTTCAATGCCTTCCTCTACTGATCTATAGGGTATAATGAGTTCATCATCATAAGATAACACTTTGTGCCATTTTAGGCCACTTAATACTAAATCTATCATTCGACAGTACACTGCAGGGCTTGATTCTAACCCGAATGGGATGACCCTGTACTGGAACAATCCATTTTCCGTTATGAATGCTGTTTTATGTCTGTCCTCCTCTGCAATTGGAATAGCGTTATAACCACTATACATATCTAAACAATGAAAATACTTAGCATCTCTTAGAGCGTCTAAAATACTGTCTATGCGAGGAATAGGGTATTTCTGGTCTACAATGAGATTGTTAAGTTTTCTGTAGTCGGTTACAAGTCTTTTTCCTCCTCCTTTTTTCGGTACTATAAGAATAGGTGCAGCATAGCTACTTATGGCAGATTCTATGATCTGTGCTTTCCACAATTTATCTATTTCTGTAATTATTACTTCCCTGTCCCTGGGGCTTACTCTGTATGGGGTTAATGAACTGCGGTGTCATCTTTTAAGTTTATGCGCAACTCACATACGTCTGTTACTTCAAGGTCGTCTATACCAGATGCAAAGAGATCTTTATATTCATTTAACAGGTCGGAGATAGCTTGCTTATGTGAATGCTCTAGTTGTGGATTCACATCAATTTTATCTATATTTGGGGAACCTGTTACTACTTGTGTTTTGTAAATATATTCTTCTGTGTTAGCTTTGTTCTGCTTTATATCCCTAATCTCAGCTACTGTCCCTAGTTTGGCATTCTTAAATAGAGTGTGATTTCTATTCGACTCATTTATTAAGAAAATATATTCAGTTGTATTTGAGACTAAGGCTTCAGGAATAATAATATTATATTTCTGTTCTAACGCTAAATCTTGCGTGAAAAGTCCTTCGTTTGTTTCCAGATTACCCTTAATATTCACTTTAACCTTTTGCATTGTATGGGCCAGCAATTCGACTTCTTGTGCAATCCTTACTGTTGGGTTTTCTACCTTCAGCTGCTCAACCTGCATCTCAAGGAATGGGTAGTTTTTCTGGCTCTCTTGTTTCTCAAATTTTATTTTAGCTTGTTCGTTGTGAACTTGGAATTTAACATTTCTATCCTCAAAATTAATTTGGGCATTGAATTGGTGACTGAAATCATTACCAACAGACATTTGTTTGCTAAATCCGATACCACCCACATTGGATGTCTTATACATGCTTTCCCTAATTTCATATTTACCATGACCTTTCCTGCTACACGTAGTTTTCCATCATTAGCTGTATGTAAAACTACGTCTTGTTTTGACTTCCTAATGAACTCTTTTGGTACTATTTCTGCTTTAATGAGTGAGGCCGATGCACCGGTATCTAGAATACCCTTAATTGGCTTGCCGAATATTTCCATTGCAATATTTAAAGGACTAGATGTCTGCATTTTTATCTCTAGTATTCCATTATTGCTATTAACTTGTTTATTCTTATTTTGATGTATGGTTTTATTAAGGTTTTGTCCTTTCTGCCGCCTGTGATGTGAAATATAATGGGGATTACTAAATTTTAGTATTTTCCTCCTTTTTAATTGCGCCAGCCTCCTTATTAGTTTTGGCACCCATACTTTCCTTATCATTGGGCACGCATTTAACCTGTGACCTCAATATAAGCACCATAAGCAAATTTCACTTTCGAGAGAATGCTTCATTGTATTCCCTCGTGTGATTTGTGGGTATGTTACTGGAATTAATAAGTCGTAATGTCCACTATTGGCATAACCTGTAAATAGAAGGTCAACTTTGACACTTGACACTCCGTCTCCTAGGTTCAGAATTGGTTTTACAAGCTTCCCGTCATATATATGAGTTATAACGTTTATATTGAATGCTTCACTAACTGCCTTTATTTCTACTGCTGTTCCATATACATTAGATCGTCTCATGTAAAGTTTCTCATTTCCGTCACTTGCCATGTCTCTAAATTCATGCCATCGATTTACAACATAAGTAACTGTTTTTGTCGTACTTTGTCATGACTGTCCTGATTATCGTAAATTTTCAAAGCAACGCTTCGAAACAGACAATCTCCATCTCTCTCAATATGAACTTTTCGAAATTTCTCACCCTTTTCTGTTTCGATTATTGGTATTTGTTCTGCTGAGTTTACTTGACTTTCTTTGTACTTTTGACATTCTTCTCCGGGGGCACGCTTTAAAATTGTGTGTTTTGGTGCCCCCGTTTCCCGTTTAAAAACCAGCACGCAGTTCTATAATGTCCTATTTTCCCACAACAATCACAGATTGGTCTCCCTGAATAGCTTCGGTCCATTCGTGTGTCATTAACGGGATTTTGATTACTCTGATTACCTCTTCTTGTATTTTGAGGATTTCTTTGTATTCTATTGTTGGGTCCTACATTTGGTCTGCCTCGGTTATTCTGCCCGTTCTGCATGCATTGGTAGCAATCCTGCATTTTTGGCTTAGTACTTTCTATTACTCTATTAATTGCTAGTTCTGCTACTTTATCCGCGAGTGTTTGAATGCTATCTCTGCCTTCTTTTTCCACTGTTCTCGCATTTGGATTTACGGTCTCTTCAATAGTTTTCTCTACCCACAGACTATTTGATTCTATTCTTTGTAGGTTTCCCCTCAACTTTTCTAACGATGAATTATCCAGAGGCACAAGCCCGTCTTGTAGACTACCTCTTAAACCCAGTATAATGTATTTTAACTTCTCTTTTTCCGGCATGGCACTGTTTAACCTCCTACATAGTTTTAATATATCTAATATGTAGGCAGTGGCTGTCTCATTAATCCCCTGCTTCCTCTTCTCAATTAAATTTAAAACCTTCCCTTCCTCATCTAAATACCCAAATAAAGCTTTCAATGCTGCTTTGATATCTTGGATAGTTGGCTGGCCTGGGCTTAACTCTGCCTCTAGTTCCTCTATACAAGCTAACGCTGCCCCATCTAAGTATGCTGGTAACTTGAATGCCTGCGTTTGTTCGGTCCATTGATTTGCCCTGGCAATTCTATCAAATGACTCGAGGTAATTTAATATGTCCTCTGAATGAGTACCCCCGAACCTAGCAGGTGACAAATCATTTCCTTGCCTGTTCATGCTGAGAGTGGAATTTCATACGCAGGAGCCGAGTCAGTATCAGCTGTTTTCACTTCTACAGTGTCAGCTTTACCGCTGCCCTGTATTACTTCTAACTTAGATAATTCTAAATTAGTCTTGTGGTTAATGAGTTGTCTGATAGAAAAGTGTGAATTACGTCTGTGTTCTCTAATTCTTGGTACAATCTCTGCTTTTATATCGCTAGGAATATCTGAGTCTACTAATATTTTCACTGTATCATCAACCTCACCTAGTGTACAAGTAAGATCTGATAAAAATGTCTGATAAAATTGTAGACTTTCCTCTCCGATATTCTCATACTTGTGCTCACTTTCATCCGAAAAACTATCTATATCCTCATATAGGGTGGTAGCATCTATATTATCATAGGATTGTGACCGTGTACGCTTTCCTGTAACCTTAATATATGTATTTAATTCGGGGAATTTTTCTATTAATCTGGCTATTTCATCGACCAAGGATTTTACCGTTCTCTTTGCTTCTGATATATTATTTATTTTCGTATTGTCTCCTTCCTCAGAATGATCTGTTTTAATTTTTCCCACACTTGCAGTTAAATATTTAAATATTTTCTTAGGGCTAGTTATCAAAGGGCTTTTTCTTTCCCATTAGGATTTGCTACTGCCATTATATTTCACAATCATTTTTAGTTACTTAATTTATGCGATAAATTCTCTTCTAATTTCAATTAGTATTACTGCTAATGCTATTGGGGTTTTAATTATAAAATTAAAAGTTCGAGCTCGAGGTACCTATGTAGGGTATCGTCCTTTCGCCTCCACCAAATATGTTAGGGTGATCCTATTAAATGAATACACAGTCATGAAATGTAACATGAATTTATTACCTTTAGTTCATGTAGACTCCTGCAGGGGTGCACACAACAATAGAAGCACAGGTCCAGGTGACTCGGATCAGGCAGCACCACACTGACCAAACTCAACTTTTGCATATCATAATCCCCCGCTTTTATATTGCTGAAATGCTTATCATGCCTTATGTAATTAGGCTGTCGATCCTTCATTATGTTGTCAATTGCGGTGTAGTGTATTGTGTAATGTACTCACAGAAATAGAATGTATAATGTATAATGGAACTCAGCCCTCAGTGTTCTGTTTCCCTCTTTTGTTTTTTTCTCTCTGTTGACATTGTTGAAAATAAAGATACGGCGCAAATAGTCGCGGTAGTCTGTAAATACGAAATAACACGAATAAATGTGATTATACAACTTTAGAAGGTATTTCTTATACTATTAATATCACTTCAGTGGTGACCCCGATGGAAGAAGTACAACAGACTACAGCTGGAACTGCGCAGGAAAGCCAAGAAACCGTAGTGGCCCGCGTATCTATCAAAGTTCCGCCGTTTTGGAAGCCTGATCCGAGGATATGGTTCATGCAACTCGAAGCACAATTCCGTAACTCGAGATCACTCAGGACCAAACTAAATATGACATTGTGGCGCGTTCACTTGACTCAGAAATTCTGACACAAGTGGCCGATATTCTCACGGTAAATATAATGCAATCAAAAAGCGTCTTATTTAAACTTTCGCAGATAGTGAAACGCAACGAACACAGCGACTATTGACAGACTTGGAACTCGGGGATCGTAAACCATCGCAATTACTTTGTGAAATGAGAAATTTAGCTTCAGACTAAGCGAGAACTTTCTTAAAACTTTATGGTTACAGCGGCTACCGAGAGAAATACATGCTATCCTGTCAGTGAGTAGTGACGATCTGACGAAACTGTCGACCATGGAAGACCAGATTTGGGAGCTAAAACCCACAAGCTCGTACCATGTTGCTCCTATTGCTATTACGCAACCAATGAACAACTCAAAAGAGGAACTGAGGAAGCAAGTTTCTGAGCTCTCACTCCATGTTGCAGAGTTGAGTAAGCATGTTTTCACCAACCGCCGCCGACAGGGCAGACCAAAGTCTAGGTCCAGGTTCAGATCCAGAGGTAGGAATGTAGAAACAGGACAGTCAACAAAGGTAGGGAAATTTTACTACCACAATAAATTTGGCTAGGAGGCATACAGATGTCTACAGCCGTGCAGCATGTCCCTCCGAGCTACACCTCATAATGGACCGGAAAACTAGTTCCCCAACTCTCCACGGCGACAGGGAGCCGGGGGTTAGAGCTGAGTCACCTTTTTATTAGTGACAAAGGGACAGCAACCCAGTTCCTAATTGATACCGGTGCAAATGTCTCTGTAGTGCCACCAACACACAGTGAAAATAAGTCACCAAATAAACTTGTACTTTTTGCAGCGAATGGTACTAGGATCAATACGTATGGTCAACGACTTATGACACTTGACCTTGGTTTACGTCGAACATTCAATTGGTCATTCATAATCGCAGAAGTAGGTAAACCTATAATAGGAGTCGATTTCCTGTCGCATTTCAATTTACTCGTCGACAGTTCTCAACATCGTTTAATAGACGGGAACGCACACTTGACCGCGTATGGTACCTCTTCTCACAACTACAGACTTCAGGTCCAGCTAACGGAAATTAATCAATATCAGCGGATTATACATGAATTCCCTAACATTCTGCGACCTAACATTGTCAACACAAAAATCGCAAGCCACCACATTGAACATTTCATCGAAACGAAAGGCCCACCAGTGTTTGCGAAAACTAGAAGACTCTCGTAAGACTCGTAAGGAATTTGAATTCATGCTCCAGCAAGGGTTATGTAGACCTTCGAAAAGTTGTTGGGCAAGTCCTCTACACTTAACTCAGAATAAATCTGGTGATTGGAGGCCTTGCGGGGATTATAGGAAACTCAATCATATCACAGTACCCGACAGATACCCTATACCTTTCTTAACCGACTGCAACCACATCTCACATGGAGCTTCCATATTTTCATCCATTGACCTTGTACGTGCGTACCAACAGATACCTGTGCACGAAGCGGACATACCGAAGACGGCCATCACAACACCTTTTGGACTATTTGAACTTCCGTTCATGCCTTTCGGACTAAGAAACGCAGCACAGACCTTTCAAAGATTTATGGACATGGTACTCAAAGGGTTAGATTTTGTCTTTTGTTACTTAGACGAGATCCTGGTTGCTTCTCCAGATGATAAAGTGCACCTTCAGCTTATCCACATTCTCTGTGAACGACTAAATGAATACGGCGTATGCATCAATGTTGCCAAATGCATTTTCGGTGTGCAGCGGATCCAATTCTTAGGGTACGAAATCAGCCCTCAAGGTCTGAAGCCTCTACCTGAGAACGTTAGTGCCATTAAGAATTTTCCAGAGCCACAGTCAGCCACTGGATTGCGGCGCTTCTTGGGAATGGTAAATTTCTACCACAGATTCATCCCAGAATGCGCCAAGCTGCAACAGCCCCTCTCAAAATTACTTAGCGGACACAAGGAGAAAGCACAAAACTGCTGGACTGGAACGAAGAAGCACAAACCTCTTTTGCTGCAATGAAGGAAGCCCTCTGCAACACAGCGGCTCTGGTACATCCTATTCCCGGTGCTCCACTCTCCTTGGTAACAGATGCATCGGACGTCGCAATAGGAGGAGTACTTCAACAGGATACTGACGGTGCAGCCCGACCTCTCAGTTTCTTCTCACGAACTCTCACTAAAGCACAGTCCAGATACAGTGCTTATGATCGCGAACTATTAGCAATATATAGCGCCATTAAACATTTCAAGCATCTTTTAGAAGGCTAGTCTTTTGTAATTTTCACGGACCATAAACCCTTCGTGTATGCTTTTCAGCAGGACTTGGACAAGGCATCACCCAGACAGGATCGTCAATTACAGTATATTGCACAGTTCATGACGACAATAAAATACGTTGCTGGCCAAGACAATATCGTGGCTGACACATTGTCACGTTTAGCCACCATAGAATCTCCCTCACCTCTAAATTATGACCATTTGGAAGATGTAAAATCGGACGAAGACCTCGAATCACTGCAACAGTATCCAGGAATGAAAATAGTAAAACTCAGTTTGCCGGATAGTAGAAAGTAATTATACTGTGACATATCAACAAAGCATATACGCCCGTATATTCCACGCAACTTTCGACAAGCAGCCTTTTCATCTGTTCATCGCCTTTCTCACCCAGGAAACAACAACCAAAATGATCACTGAACGATTTATTTGGCCCAATATGAAGAAAGACTGTCAACAGTGGACACGAGCATGTATCGACTGCCAAAGATAAAAAATTCATCGACACACCAGATCTCCAGTTGGACAATCCCAAGTTCCCAATGACAGATTCAAACACATAAATGTCGACATTGTGGGACCTCTACCTGTGTGCCAAGGATTCAGATATCACCTCACTGCTATAGACAGATACTCTAGATGGATGGAAGCTGTACCAATAGTAAACCAAACAGCTGACTCTGTTGCACAGGCACTATTAACCACTTGGTTTTCACGATTTGGTATTCCTGTAAGAATAACTACTGATCAAGTTCGACAGTTTGAAAGTCAATTATTCAAATCCCTAAGCAAGTACCTAGGTTTTCAGAACATCAGAACAACCGCATACCAACCACAAAGTAATGGTCTTATCGAACGCCAACACCGCACTATGAAAGCAGCACTCAAATGCCATCTACTATAATCCTCGTCGTGGGTAGACTCATTACCTCTAGTCTTATTGGGCATGCGATCTGTGGTAAAAGAAGACTTGGGTTACTCGGCCGCCGAACTGGTCTATGGTACACCGCTCCGTCTTCCAGGAGAACTGTTCACCGACCAGCCTACCGTATCACAGTCTGACTTCGTGAGACATCTCCAGGAGACAATAAGAGGACTTAAACCAAGTCAGACATCAACCCATGGCAAAAGACCTGTTTTTGTGTCCAAAAATCTCGCCGACTGCTCTCATGTTTTCATACATCATGGACCTCCGTTATCCTCACTCCAACCTGCGTACGACGGCCCCTACCCAGTAAAGAGTCGAACTGATAAGTTCTTCGACATTAATATCGGGGGGTTAATAAAGCGAATCTCAGTGGACCGCCTGAAACCAGCTTTTCTATTGGAAGAAGGTCCCCATACTGTTACTAACCCTCAACAAGATATTCGTAATGATGTAACTGGACATTTCACCAGATCAGGACGCAAGGTCCACTTCCCTGTACGTTTCTAGGACACTATCGCTGTCACTAGGGGGGGAGTGTGTAGTGTATTGTGTAATGTACTCACAGAAACAGAATGTATAATGTATAATAGAACTCAGCCCTCAGTGTTCTGTTTCCCTCTTTTGTTTTTTTCTCTCTGTTGACATTGTTGAAAATAAAGATACGGCGCAAATAGTCGCGGTAGTCTGTAAATACGAAAGAACACGAATAAATGTGATTTAGAAGGTATTTCTTACACTATTAATATCACTTCAGCGGCAACCACATTACTTAAGGGGAGATGGTAGTTACCGCTAGCAAAATGATAGAAAATATAGCGTATGTTCAAAAAGCCATAACTCAGGTGTTAACAGTCAGATTTAGTTGAATTTTCTTATGCTTTGCAAGTGCGCTCTGCAGTTTACAACAAGGAGAGAATGGTTGTTCTAGAACTAGCTGTTTGGTAGGAAAGAATTTTTTAACACATAGGTGATAATTTTGTTTTACATTTACTTCCCTTGACATAGGTACGCTTTATTCAATTTTTGTAGCTTAGATTTTTGTGAAACTTTGGGAACTTAATAACAATAGGTACTACTATTTACCCTAGCACAATCAGCCTAATATGTACAATATTACTGCATGAAAACTGCATAAAAACTTCACGACTAAAAAAATACTTTTTTTTAAAATAAAAATAGTTGAAATTCTTTATAGTCAAGACTTTTCCCATAATTCTGCTAAGGGAGATTTGTCATCCATCTATAATGAATTCCTGAAAGTTTCATTATTTTAGCATGAATAGCTTTTCAGAAAATGGTACCTGAAGTACAAAAAATGTGATTTTACAGGAGAGCGGAAAGAAAATGACGTGCCTTATGGTATTTTATCCATTTTAGAAAGCTCCAGGTCGCTCTGCTTGGCTTAATAATAACGCAACATATAAGACCTATATATCAAAATGTTCACAACACTATGCTCTATTACATGAGCCTAAGAAAAAAAAAATCTATTTTTTTGACACTGATAACTACCATCTCCCCTTAATAGCTTTGTAATCTGTAGCAAGCTCCAACACTAGATTTGTAGAAATAGGAATTCCTACTGTTATAGACTGTTAATAGTTGAGTTATATATTTACACATAAAATACATACATTTATATTATACATTATAAACGAAATATAAAAATCAAAACAAAATTTCTGGTTCAAATCCCGGCTATGGCATTGAATTTTTCATTATGATTTCACCTTTCCATCTTAGCCTACACACGGCCAGTGTGAAAGAATTATCATTCCAAATTATATATATATATATATGTATATATATATGTTTTGATTTTTAATAGGGAAAATTTGCATATGTACAACAAAGGAAAGGATATTCATAGTCATCATAAAACTAGTTTGAACAAAATAGATATGCCATCTCTCAGACTGCAAAATGTTTCAGAATAACTTATTACCAATTACTCGGAATAAAACTATCCTTTAAATAATTTTGTAATATTTAATTTGCAATCTACTTAAATTTTGTATTGTAATTTAAATTTGTCACTTAAAATAATTTTGTAACTTAGTCTATTTTAATTCTTGTGATTTATTTTAATTTTGTCGTTTAATTTAATTTTGTCATTTACTTATATTTTGTCATTTACTTTCATTTTGAAACAATTAACTTAAACCTTACTTTTAGTTTAGATTCCTTAGATTATAATTTGACTCTTAACGAAGCCAATATTATATAGGTCTAATATGATTCTATGATGAAAAAGATACGATATGATGGATTTAACTTTTTAGAAGGCTGTGGTTAGCTACTCTCCGCACTTCGGAATGTAGCGGCAGTTCCCCAAGTGCGGATGCTGGCTTGTTACATTGCCACATAACCAGTAGTTCCCTTAACTTAAACATTTAAAATAAATACAGAACATTTTCAGAGAAAAATGTTTGAAACATGAATTAATGTAAGTTTATATTTGTTTTTATAAGATTCATTTTCGTCGTATGGTAAATTATGTCTGCACCTTAAAAAGTTCACAGTCTATCTGACCATCCACAGAGGATGATGTGGAATATATTTCAACCTGCTGTTGAAAATCTCTTTCAAGTTTAAATTGCACCGCTAGTAAATACCAGTAAATACCCTTTAATGTCAAAATATCAAATAAGTTTCTTTCTCTGCATCTCATGTACAGATGTACTAGATAGCCTATTACGAATTTATAATTAAATTCACAATTTTTCTACGAAAATATAATTAGATTTCTTAAATGTTTCCTCGCCCTTAATTGAAACTATGTGTAATACATCATCTAGACTGAGAAAATGGTTTTAGTTTTACTAATGCCCAGTATTATACCTAAAATAGTAGCTAAACAGCATTGTACAATTATAAGCGTGCTACTTGCAGGTATATTGTAGGGAGGATACTTATCATTTTTAGCACTATTATAACCTAATAGCAGATAAAATACTTCATGGTTTGTTCCCATCTTCTTCAAGGAAGGTGTCCAATAGCCTCGAAAAGAAATGTACCTAACCACATGGAAATACATGCAAATGCTCTGTAAAGGCTATATGAACTGCTAAACTGCAGAAAGGCAACTAGTCCTCAAAATTCACAAATTCACTTTTCAGCACAAATCAGTTCGAAATGGGTAGACACACCGTTTACTGCCGAAAGGGAGTGTCTGTCATCATATTTATAGGTTTGGCAACAGTTAGAATTTTTCTTTGAAAAACCTGAGTTTGAAAATAACATGTCAAAACCGTTTTTTGTTGTTGTTGTCATTCCTGTAAAATCAGGATTTGTGGACTTGTTGCCTTTCTGCAGTTAGCAGTTCATATGCAACTAAGATAATTGGTATGAGTAACCTGTGCTTCCACTCAAAAAAATGAAACGCAATAAAACTATCAGGTATGCCAATTTCGTCCGCCGCCGTGGGTGAGTCGGTAGCGCTCCTGCCTTCCACTCCGGCGGCCCGGGTTCGATTCCCGGCCGGGTTGGGGATTTTTCAGTAGTGAAAAATTTCTTTCCCGGGTTCAGGACTGGGTGTGTGTATGTGTCCTTAGGTTTAAGTAGGTAGGGGACTGGCGCACCCCGGTAACAAATCCGCTGTGAATATCCCCTTACGGGATCACCAGGGGTCGCTCGCGACCCGGAGGAATAACTTCCTTATGCCAATTTCACAAACATAACAATTCTAAAACTTGTTACATGACAGTCACTTGTTTGACAATCATAATACAATGCGACATATTTCTGTTTTGTAAAACAGTATATGTCAGAAAAACAATTTAACTTATGTAAATTTTCATGACAAGTTGCCGCTTTTCTGTCTTTTGTTTTCAACTATACCTCAGACTGTCATGTTATTGGTGACACATAATTTTTATGTTAAAGCATTTTGATAATAATTATTGTTAAATCCGAAGAAATGCTTAATTAAAAGTTGGACTTTGGTTATTACGTTCAATTTATAATGGTGATATGTAGGATACCGTACATAAAGTAGCAGTAGCAGTAAACCAAGTTAATAAAACGCGAAATAATGCAGGATCTTCAAGCTTGTAATTAATTTATCAAGTCAAGTTGGATGCATGCCACTCCAAACTACAACATGATGCATGGGGGAAAAAAAATGCGGACTTGGGATGTTCTTGAAACCACTGTTTAACTATCGAGAAACGGCCTTGACAAGTTACATTACTTACCTTTAAGTATGATAAATTTGTATATTTAAAAATACAATACAAAACAACTGCTTAATAATATTCCACAGAAATCTTCCAGAAAAGCTGGCATTTTTAATGGGCCCTTAGTTTGGCAAAAAAAAAACTTATGTAAAAAAATTACACGACCTTTCCACCAAAACATGTATCTTGTTGTTTTTCCGTTTCACATTCCAACAACTGGACGTTCAACAGCAGTGCGCATTCCAATGTTTTTCTCATAGAGCAAAGTCGAGTTTCTCTCGGAATAGTTTTTGGATGGTTTATATGCAAAAGTTTCCAATAGGCCTATAAGTTTCGAATATCAAAATTATAAAAGATAGCTTGAGCGATTTTCGGAAAAAATAATAAAACATATATTTTTTTTTTTTATTTTTTTTTTATTTTGTACTTGGAAATTAACTATTTATTTATTTATTTATTACAAGAGATATTACAAGAGGTATTACATTTAGTAATACACCCGAATGAGCAAGACTGCTCGTGCTCGGGTGCCGTTTCAAAAATATCAAAGTGAAGAAAGAGGAGAGACAAAGAAATAGAGTGTATAATGTGCTTAACTAAAAAAGAAAGTAAAACAAAAACATTAAACATAAAAACATAAATACATAAAAGGAGTGAAACAAAAATTACTTAAAAGCTAAAAAATTACAAAAAATTCTTTACATATCTATTAAATTTAACAGTGGAGTATGCTGAGAGATCAGGATTTTTTCTGATAATTGAGTTATAGAAGCGCGGTCCAAAATTAATGCTATGCTTTAATCCTGCCGATGTGAGACATTTGGGTTCTAATAGGAGTAAATTAGTATTTCGTCTAGTTTTGTAGATATGATCACTGGAAGAGTATTTTATACGATGTTTGTGAAAATATTTTAATATAGAAAATTTGTAAATTTGGTCCAAACTTAAAACATTAAATTCCGAAAATATTAGGCTAGTTGGGTAATCAATGTGTTTTCTTAGACAGATTTTTATTATTCTTTTTTGTAAAAGGCAGAGGGGCTTAAGGGTAGTTTTCGCTAATCCTCCCCAGACGAGAATGCCATATTGAATAATGGACTGGAAAAGTGCTAGATAAACGGAACGTAAAACAGTAATGGGCATACAGTGGCGTAAAATGACAAATTTATGAATTGTTCGGCGTAGTCTATTACAGATGTAGTTAACATGGTGAGACCATTTAAGGTGTTTATCAATAAAAATACCCAAATATTTCACAACGGCTGTTTCTTTCAGTGGTAAGCATTTACAATTCACATCAAAATTACAATTATGTATTATTAAATTTAAATTTGTACATTTTTTCCGCGCTATCTGACCAGTAGATGTTAATGAGAAAGGAACTAATGTTGATTTATCCACGTTTAGTGACAGAAGGTTAGAATCGAACCATTTTTTTATAATTGTCATGCCAGTATTAGCGTATTTATATGCTACTTCCCATGAATGACCACTGAAAATCACAACAGTGTCATCTGCGTATGAAAATATGGAGCCGTTTATTTGATCTAGGTTTAAATTTAGCAAATCATTTACATATATTAAGTATAAGATTGGTCCTAATATCGTTCCTTGTGGCACACCAATATCAATATTTGATATTTCACTTATATGGCTGTCAACCTTTGTCATTATACATCTATTGCTCAGATATGATTCAAATAATTTGTAAACTGTTCCTCTAATTCCTATCTTATTCAGTTTATCTAATAGTATCGAGTGAATAACAGTATCAAAAGCTTTACGTAAGTCCAAGAAAATTCCTAAACAATTATTACCTTTGTCTAATTCTTTAATAATGTTACCTGTAACGTTAATAAAAGCATCGTCAGTAGATATGTTGCTCTGGAAACCAAATTGATTTTTTGATATAATTTCATGTTTTTGTAAATAGTTTAGTAGCCTAACTTTTATGCATTTCTCTAGTATCTTGGAAAAGGCCGGAAGAAGTGATATTGGTCTATAATTGTTTAAATCATTCATTTTCCCGGGTTTATGTATAGGTATTATCACAGCATTTTTTAGAGTATTGGGGAAAACACCTTCTGTGAAACAAAGATTGAAAATATAGACAAGAGGTTTTACAATATATTTAATGATAGATTTCAATGTAATGTTTTTTATTCCATCAATGCCTGGAGCTACATTATTATTTAAGGTCTTCACAATGTTAATAATTTCGCATTCATTAACAGGACTGAGAAACATAGATGTGATTGGATTCATGGCTGTTTTATTGTACTCCGAAGAGTCTGACGATGCCTTATTAACGTTTGAGGTTACACTGTGCCCTATTTTTGAGAAGTATTTATTAAATTCATTTGCGATATCCTCTTTGTTTGTTATGTGAGTACCATTTTCATTTATTAATTCTGAAACCGATTTATTTTTTTCAGTACCTATATCTGTGGCTTCATTAACAGTTTGCCAAAATTTCCTAGGGTTGTTCTTATATTCTTCAAATTTTAATTTATAATAACTAATCTTCATATTTCTTATAACAAGAGTCAGCATATTTCTATAATTTTTATAATAAATTTTCAAATTTTCATTGTTTGGGTCATGAATTACTTTTCTCGCAATCTTGTCTCTAGTACGAATAGATTTGATTATGCCTACAGTGATCCATTGCTTAATTTTTTTGAATTTATGAGGAAGCTTTTGATTGCTGGTCGAACTACTTATTATGTATTTCTTAATTAAATTATAAAATAACTGGAAAGAAGTATTTGGATCTTTACATTTATACACAGAGTCCCAGGTTTCTCTCTCAATAAGCGAGACTAATTTTTCATTGTTAATGTTATTTGAAATGGGCAAAGATTGTTGAGTACCTGGGGATTTCGAAATGTGACCATTAGGATTTTTTAGTAGAGAAAAAACGGCATAGTGGTCAGTTACGGCGCTACAGAAAATTCCTGGTATAAATTTCCATTTCTTTTTAGTTTTAAAAAATATATGGTCTAAGCAAGTTTCCGAGCCTGGTCTCGTAACGCCATTTAAAAAATTTACAAAACCATGTGCATGTAACATATCCATATACCTGTTTCCAATAATATCTAAATGATTTTCAATAATCTGAATATTTATGTCGCCAACAATTAGATGGTTATCTGTTTGCTTTGAATTTATTAAAAAGCGTTCAAAATTATCAAGGAAATCATATTTACAGGTGTTCGGTGATCTATAAATAGCTGTTAATGAAAATGTATTGTTGCCAAACGTAAAATTTAAATGCAAAGAATTACATTCTGAAATTTCTATGTCAGTGAGAGTGAAGTCAATATTATTCTTGCAATAGACCACTAAACTATCGCATTTGCTGTACTTATTCATTTTAACGTTTTTTGTATAACCGGGTAAATCAAACCCAAATTGATAACAAGGTAGAGAAAAAATTGACTTACTTCTTGCCACTCTATTTCTATAGATGTTCAGCTTGAATATATTATTTCATTTGGTACGATTCTCATTTTATAGCTTCCCTGTTCATAGATAGATATAATTTTTTTCTCAGGAGCAAGAGATCTCAAATTATTATTTGTGGATAAAATTCGATATCGAGTTTCAGGATCGATTATTACACTTCTTCCCTACGATCTCTGTGGCAAAGGTAGAGAAAGTTAGAAGGAATTTTAGGGTGGCCTATATCTTCAGTTAGAACAAATGATTAAGGGTACCTACTGTCCTTTAAGTTATCTTTGCCATCGGGTGTTTCTCTTCTTACCAAGAATTGTCACACTTTAAAAACAATTGATTATGTATTGATGTTTTATCACATGTAAAACATATTCGTAATAATAGGGTGAAAACACCAATTAAGATGAAATTCGTGAAAATCTTTAAAATATACTTTCATTACATGCTTGAAGTCAGTATGACATTTAGAAGCTGGACCCCACTCAATAAATGTTACATCATTTTTAGCAGTTAATTTACTCTGGAAGGACATAACGTAAAAACACACAAAGGTGTTCTGAAAAAGTCATACCTTCAAATTTTGTTCATTGTATTCAGTCCTTGAGATTACCGGACTGACCCAATTATGGAAAATTAAACTGTATAAAAGGTCACATAAACGTTTTTCCTGAACACGAGTTGCGTTTATCACATAAATGTATGGCAAAACGAAGTTAATTCTTTACAATAGTCTAAAACAATTTCTTAATATTTTGTAATAAAATTAGTACAAATTGAGACTTTTTTTTCAAGGTCTGTTTCATTAATGAGATCATTCATTTTGATATGATTTTTGCTTATGGTATTTCGCTCTCGATGTCTCTCTCTCTCTCTCTCTCTCTCTCGCTCTCTCTCTCGTCCTCTGTCTGTTTCTTTCTTTCCCTCTCTCAAGCTATAGAAAAAGAAGAAACAATACATAGATCGTGTATATAAAAACGATATTATCAAAAGGTGGACGTTAATGACAGCAGTGAGTTGCATGCGAGAAACTTGTGACCTTTGCTACAGGGTGGAGGGGGAGGATCGATGTCCACTGGAGTGTAGAGGGCGGCATTGCGTCCACATACCTGTCCACAAAATGACCAGAAGGAGTTAGTGTGGAGACATTCTTCAAACGTGGTGCGTTAGTCGAGAAACTATTAGCATCGTTGAAGAGCCTATTTTTTGCGAAAAAAGCAAATAGGCGTAATATAGGCTTAGTTAACATTGTTCATAATGAGTGACAGCTTGTGAGATTTATGTAATAACTGGGAAAAATGATCACTTGATAAAGTTAGACCTATTACTGCTGCTGTATCAATCAAAGTGTTAAGTTATAAAGCGAACAGAACATATTAAGTGATCGTGTAATTTCAGTTATCCAAGTACTTGAATTTATTTTGTGCGTGTTGCGGGTGCCACAGTGAATGAAGTGGAGAAAACAATAGACCTTGGCAAACAACACGGAACGGAAAATGTTAGAAAGGACATGTGAACTTATGTTCTAATGAGATAGAGTGATAGAAGAAAACTTATGAAATAGGAAAAAGGCTGTATATCCTGTTTCCACAGAGCTAAAATCATTCATTATTGAATCTATAGTCGATAGTATAATTACGTTAAAACATAATGGAAACATAACATAAACAATGAGATAAGATCTCAGATTATCTGAATGCACAGCACTTCAGTACCTATGTCGTGGGTATGGGAGAGGTTCAGAAACACGTTCAGGAGTTCAGCAGACGACGATGTTGAAGAAGTTGAAATTGACACGGTAAGTAATGTTGCATAGAGCATGCGGCTGTTTTAATGTGATCTCGGTATAATTACAGGAGTCGATGCCATAAAAACCGAAAGCCCTTTCCTTTGCACATTTTTGCAGTCTACTAACCGCATAACATTTAAGGGATGACAGAAGTGCTGATTTAGCCATTTTGCTAAAAAATTGATTTTTTTTAAATTTTAGCGTAAAAAATCATTCACACAACATATAAACATACATTAAAGTATCTGGTACCCTATGATCCCCAGGTGGGGCGAAGGGGCCTCCAATGGAGGTTGCATTACCTATAATAATTTTGATATGCTTATTTTCCGAGAGAGTGTAGAGGGACAGATGGTAAGCCCATCGCCTCGCAACCCCCCTCCGGAAACTAAGTATTTCTCGGACGTGAAAGGGCCGATAAATTTTGTCCAGAGGCTCTAATTTAGGCTTGGAGTTCTTTTACGTGCCGTAAATCTACGACACGGGACCCTCAGCTTAAAGTCCCTCCCGGAGGACTCCGTGCCCAGGATTTTTACGTCCTGAAAAATCCATCGACCGCGGCCGGGTTTGATCCCGCGCCCTGCGGATCTAGAGGCGGGCACGCTACCTCTAGACCACTGCGGCCGACACATTAAAGTATAACTACGCATAATTTCATGCCTTTTGGGCGCATTGGAAGAGATTATGCAGACGCAATTTTTGAGTTACCATACTGCAAGCTTCAAACTGCCAGTACGTGCAAACTTTATTCGCCTGTTTTTTTCTGTTTCAATTTGAATGTATTTTGCTACATTCAAGAGTAGACATATAGCTATGAGTTTACTCATAACGTACTTTACAAAGTGTGTAATAAAAATTAATTACTAGTTAAACTTAGACTTTTAAAACTTGCGAACAAGTGGCTTTGTATAGGTCTGAGACATCTGAATGCGCACTCTCACAATGAAATCATATACTCTATATCAGTATGCGAAGCGAGAAAATAATAGGTCTTTTCTCGGGAAAGAAAAGCGTGCGAATGTATCATTAAGTTAAAAAAATAGTTTGTACTCCCACAATGGTACTATAGTTGAACGGAAAGTTATTTTGAAATCTCGCGTACACGAAAACTCACTAATTATATGGTAAAACAGTATCCACCTTATACTACAAACTATATTAAATTGCAGAAATGTTTGCTGCAAGGTTTCTGCAATTTAATATACTTTGTGGTATAAGGTGGATGCTGTTTTATCATATTATATTTCACCACAAATGGTATGAAGTTTATCAATTATGACTCACTAATAAGCAGTGTTTTTTTTAATTGCTTTCGTGACTGCTTACGTGATCCATTGGCTAGGTTCGATGTCCCGGCCTAAAATGTTTTAAAATGTTGTCTTGGACCATGAAAATCGGAGTTACGCTAGTAAACCATAGCATACATACGCACTCTACGATTCAGGCTCGTACACTAAAGCAAAGCTGGTCAGTTGTCCTGTCGCGTCATTGAGAATTCCGCAGTCTAACGTGGTCGATCGACAGTACTAGAAAAATGTAAGACAACTTCAACTTTACTTACATAATGACTGGGAATAACTGTCTGATTATGGCAAACTAATGCCGAAAAGTATCTCTCGAGCTTTATGCAAGATCTACTTAATTATCAACATTCTAGATATAACTAACCTCACTTTTAAAAAGAGCAAAGCATTAAAAAAACCAGATCATTGACTTATAATTAAATATATTATTTGGATTTATATATTATGTAATCTACATTTCAACTGTAAGTAATAATGACCTTGTTATGATTTCAATTCATTATTAAGTAGGATCTAAATAATTAAAATGGGTTTAATTTCAAGGTATTGTGTTGGGAACAGATGCTGATATAGTTGTATTCGGATTTGTTATAGTACATCGATCGTATAGGTTGTTTCCCCAGGAAGGCTTCGATACTTTCCTTGTACAGCAAAGAACAAAGGTTGGTACTTATTCTTCTAATAAACCATGCATTACCTCTACGATGCTTTGTAACTTCTATACTTAAAAGCATCTTTGACTACTTGAAAGTCAAGAATGATAACTAAAAACTTGTCATGTACGATAATAAAGCGAGCACGAATTAACTTTTATTCACATAAACTGGCATTAAAAGAGAAAATTGTCAATATTCATGTCACATCTCCAAATATAACATTTTATTTTTATACGATTTTTCATACTTGAACAGACACAAAAAACAGATAGACACACATACATGTTTCTGAAAATATATTTTTGGATTAAGGAGACCTCAAAAACGTGTATTTATGTTGAAAACGCGACATCAAATTTCGGGGTCGAATACAATACTTCTTCTACCTGTAGTTCCTATGGTAAGGAGTAGAGGAAGAAAAATGCTACCATCGGCTTATTTAAAATAATCTTGTCATAAACCAAAGTTGAAAAATAATTCATTATGCGAAATTATTCGAAGTATGGACATCACTTGGGTTGCTATTTTTCTCAGATACATGAATTATTTCGTACAGTGAAATAATAACTAAAAAAAACGAAATGAAATGTAATACAGTGTGAATAATATAAGAGAGTTGATACTGTAAAGCTTGAAGCTCTGGCAACTACTTACACCTAACAGATTCTATCAAAGATATAATCAATTTGTTAAGAGGATTCAATATTACAAATGTAATACAAACTATTCGTACTACAATACATAAAATTAAGTCGGCAAAGGACCCTCTGACAAAAATAATCAACATTTTTGAAGGCATTGCCCTTTTAACAGATACTGACCCCACACAAAATGGCCAGTAGTTCTCCTTGCTTGAAGAAAGATCTTACTATATTGAACTTCAATGCTAATGGAATCATAAACCAAGTGTATGAATTGCAACAACTATTAACAAATTATGATATAGATGTAGCTTGTATCAGCGAAACTCACTTAAAGCCATCTACTAAGTTTCGCTTAAGAAACTATACTATTTACCGTACAGATCGACAAAATAGAAATGTAGGTGGAACAGCTATATTAATAAAAACATCAATTCCACATCGTCTTGCAAACTTACCTCAATTCAACATGCTTGAAGCAAGTGCTGTATATATTAATTTCGATGGAAGTGAAATATTAATTTCATCTGTGTATTACCCACCTTATAATCATATGGACGAAAACGATTTGAATGCTATTGTTAATGTCCATAGAAATTTTATAATTTGTGGTGATCTAAACGCTAAGCATAGGGCGTGGAATTCACGCATTAATACAATAAAGGGAGAATTTTTATTAGACCACTCACACAAGTTTCACTATGCAATTATTGGACCGCTTGAACCTACAAGATTTCCTTGGGCGCCAGCCCATCAACCTGATGTTTTGGACATTTGTCTATATAAAACTGCCTGTGTACCAAACCAACAGCTCTGTCTAACAGCCCTTGATTCTGACCACGTTCCAGTTCTTTTGTCCTTCAAGGGTCGTGTCACAAATTACTCAAAATCCAGAAAGATTAACAGATCAATCAACTGGAATGAATATAGCAAAATAATACACTCTAGTGTTCCTGGAAACCCACTTATATCTAACATTAGTGATATGGACACTGCAGTAAAGCTCTTGACTGACACTGTACAAACAACGCTGGAAGAGGCAACAACTTTATCTTCAATCACTGCGGAGGAAAATGAAAATCTAGAACTAAAATTCCTTCTAAGAGCCAAAACACGAGCAAGGAAACATTGGAAGATTTCTGGTGACCCTTCATACAAAAGAGCATTTTATCGTTACCAAAGAGCTATTAGGAGAATTCATAAACGCGCTTCAATGGATAATTTCGCTGAAAAAGTTGAAAGCTTAAAACCGTGTGGTAAAGACTTCTGGAGCTTCACTAAGCGTGTTATGGGTAAATCTCCCCAGACTAAAAATACACCAATTCAAGATAACAATGGTGACAATGTCTACGATCCACAGATGAAAACACAAATTCTAGCAAATTCTCTCTGTGAAAGGTTCAAACCTCAGCTTCATCCTTGCGATGAAGATTTTACGGTAGAAATTAGAAGACAAGTTAATAAACTACTTTGTCACCCGTTGTCTGAAATCTTTCCTCCTATTCGGCCTATTGAGGTTAAACAAGCAATACAAAATCTATCAATGAATAAAGCTCCTGGACCAGATGGCATTACACCAATGGCTCTTAAACGTTTTCCAAAGAGACAAAAATCTATAATGCATGTGGCCGCTTCGCTTATTTTCCAACAGCATGGAAAAATGCTAACATTGTTGTGATTGCTAAACCGGGCAAGGACCCAATTCTTCCGTCTAGTTATAGACCAATCAGCCTTCTTGACTTTTTGGGTAAAATTTTAGAGCGTCTTATTCTTCAAAGGCTTCTCCCAATTCTTCATCTACCTGAAAGGGTACAAAATGAACAGTTCGGTTTTAAAAAACACCATGGTACTAGAGATGCTCTATACCGACTGACATCATTTATTGAAGAAGGATTTCGTTTAAAGGAACATACAGTTGCAACTTTCTTAGACATCCAACAAGCATTTGACACTGTCTGGCATGAGGGGCTCATCTTTAAACTATTCAAACTTAAAATTCCTACCACCTACATTAAACTAATAGCAAGTTACTTACAAAACAGAAGATTCAAGGTTGTACATAATAGGCATCATTCCATTGTGCAAATTGCTGAAGCTGGTGTACCACAGGGTTCTGTTTTAGCCCCAACTCTTTATTGTATATATGTTCAAGATTTGCCTACCCATCCTGCATGCTTACATGGATTATATGCGGACGATACAGTATTGTACACAAGGAATAAGGACATATACACTGCATGTAAACAGCTACAGTCCGCTTTAGATAATTTTACGCAGTGGTCTACCAGATGGCGACTGAAAGTGAATGGTGAAAAGTCCCAATTGGTTGTGTTTACAAAGAGGTTCCCTCACATAACCCAATCTCTCACTGTTCAAAACCAACAGATACCACTCAAAATTACAACAAAATATCTTGGAGTTATCTTAGATAAAAGGCTTACATTCAGACCACATATTCAGACTGTGAGAGATAGGGCTTTCCAGCGTTTTATGGTTTTATATCCTATGTTCAAGAGTTACATTCCACTTAAGACCAAACTCTTGTTGTATACTGCACTAATAAGGTCATATATAATTTATGGATGTGAAGTTTGGGCTACGGCTCATTCAAGACACTTGAAACGTTTAGACGGCATACAACGTGCAGTCTGTAGAACTATTACGGGAGCTGACTATTACATACGTAATACTCAACTTTACAGTGATCTCGACATCGAGTTATTGAGTGTCTACTTGCAGCGCATCAGATCCAGATACCTTGAGTCCTTAAAATGTCATTCTAATCCCTTACTAAGGGAAATACAATATGTGACTTGTAGAAATACATAAAAACTATTCTACACTCATTAACCGGCCTCTACTTCTAGTAGACAAGCTGTGAATAACTGTTACATTTTTACTACTTTTTCAAATGTGTATTGTATTATGTCACTGTAAAGGCATGGGTCCAGTTGGCGACCTGGTACTTAAATATATTTGACTATCACCACAACAACAAACCTAACAAGTGGCAATAACGATTCTGACGTTTGATTTTCATTTATTTTATGGAGTTAAGGACATAAATAATTCAATTAAAAAATTTCACAATTAGTTAAACTCCTCTTATACAGGCATGACCATCATGACCATTAACCATATCTTGAGAATATTATTTTAAAGAAAGATAATGAACAAACGACCCTTTATCTTATACTTACATTTATTTTCAATGATTAAATCGTGTACCTCATAAATATATAAAATAATATACATTCTACAAAAAGTTCACACTGTTAATATCTTCTTTGAATTTGGATATTTAACTCTAATCATTTCATGTGTAACTTTTCCGCTTTATTCTATGAAATCGTATTGAATATTGAGTATTTTAAAGAGAGCAGTTAGGGTACAAAGAGCTCATACTCATAGTTAAAACACGTCGTAGTAGTTTTGTTAGCTTGATGTTGTTATAGCAACACCTGTCACGTGATAAGATATAAATGATTTCGTTACTAAAGTCCATTTAGATTTGGAAATCTACGTGTGAGTTTGTCATATCAACATAATCAATAAGCCTTGGAGTTATATATTAGGCATGGGTCGATGAATCTGCTGACGTTGTATAGCCTACAGCAAAGATGTGTCAGTACAAAAGTAGGCCTACTTTATTGCAAATGTGCCGGACTGATCTGAGAAGTAACTGCTGCAAATATTCAGGTTCTTCTTTCTCAATTTTAGAAAAAAAAACCCTTTAGGCAGGCCTGCAGGCTGAGGTAGATTTCGAAGTGCTTTTGGTTTAATTTATTGTCGCTGCGCGAGAGTCTTCTTCTTTAGCCTTGGCATGACAAACCCGCAATAATAAGAACTGAATTCGGTAAAGAGGAAGAGCTACAATTATTTTTTTTTTACAACAAGAAAAGGATATAATATTCTGGGAGGCCGTGCGTAAGATCAGCAATTAATAAAATTAGCAAAGCCGCTAAACAAGACAATATTAATGATATTATAATAATTCTTTAAGAGAGCCATGGCTGTGATAACTCTATCAAACTCAAGTTATCAACATAACTGAACAGTAGTCCCAATGTTCTTTGAGGACAACACTCTTTTTTCATTGAGCCGTAACTTTCATATTAAACTCCTTTTTACTGAGAATTATTTTATCACAGCAATATCAAAGTGTACAATGCACCAATGAAATATAAATAAATCTTTTTTTATATAAAGAGAGTTGTTTATTATGTTTTCAATTGATATTATATTTTATTTTTTATTTTGCCATGCATTATTGTTCTAAAGGTGTGTAACTATTATTTTTAATATTTCAAACTCTATTACATTGGTAATTTTATCTTTAGTCGGTCCTCACAAATTCCTTTCGGCAGGCCTTCAGGCTGAGGTATATTTTTAAGTGTTATTGTTTTTAAAACATTCAAATCTCGCCTTATATGAGAGCTATCGAGAAACTAGTTATTGATTTGTAGAGTACTCATCAAGGACTTTTCAACGATACCCCGCATTACGTGGTTTCAAAAGTTTATAATTTCCATCCCCCGCCCCCACTCGTACCCCACCAACCCCCGAATCGTTGGTGTCACTGTGAATTCCACAGGGAGTACTCTAATTTATCCCAACAAAGTTTCCCTCTATACTTCATAGGGACCGAGATATAAACCCCTCCCCCGACCCCCCCCCCCAGGGCCAATTTTGCTCATTAACGAACTTGTCCGAACTATTGGGCCTAGAAATAACATAAAATTTGGTTCAAATATCTTCAAAATTACGGCCCATATATATATATATATATATATATATATATATATAATCTTTTGAACGGGCGGTGGTTTCGTGCTTAGGGAGGCATGAAACGTAAAGATATGATATAATTTTTCGAAAGTCATGACATGGAACCGATCCCAATAGGAAGATTTTTCTTCGAAGTCTACCTAATTACGTTTTCTTAACATATTAAGATATTAGGAATTAATTGCGGGTGAAATTAAACCACTTAAAACCAGGAAAAACGTTGATTTCAAAAACAAGTTCACAAAAGCCACAATCAGCTAAATAAAACCAAATGGAAATTTCGTGCTGATTTTTTCAATAAAAGTTAACATTATTTTTAATTCAAAATTTGAAATGTATGCAAGAGCTGTTAATTGGTTTTACTGTCGTAACTTTTACCCTTTCTTGTAGCATATTTAAAGGTTTTAAAAATTAAATAGGTTATTTTCCCAAGTTTGTTTTTCAATGCAGATAGGTATAGCTAAAATTTGTATAATTATTGAAATTGCACAGTTATTTAACATTTTGATAGGATTCCTTTATATTATTATCAATTATAAACAATAGTTCCGTAATTGTTATTTTATAGTTAACAAGAAGGCAAAAATTGGCATTTTTTAAGTTAGTTTGTTTTAGAGAAGTAGGAAACTTCCTGTATACAGCAATCAATGATTTACCATCAGTGAGATGCAGTATACTTGATGTGAAGATAAATAATAATATAATTAATATAACCATTATGTCAGGTTATACATGTTTAACATCTTATATTTTCAGGGCCTTAAAAAATAAAAATAAAACATAAAACACCACCTTTTGACTTTTAAAACAGTAAATCTTGTGAAAAGAATTTAAACACCTCTACTTTTCCCCTTAATCTATTTATTTTCACTAGTTTATACTATTTGTTTTTTTCTGTTATTATCGCCAATGAAAAAAGTATATTCTGTTACACTTTAACATTTTACTGCTTAGCAGTATTGAGAATCAATAGACATAACTTCTGTTTCTCTTCCTAATTCACAATATAAACAAATATTGGCAACACTGCCAAAAACAGCTGCAATTCCTCTTAATCCTGTAACACAACCGAAAGAACGTTTCTTTCATAATGACATCACTTTTGTACTTGCAATGACAGCTGAGATTACGTACAATTGTTAAATAGCATGTCCCTCATGCATCCATACAAAACTGGAAGCCTTAACAAAAAATAACGAGCTACAATGTTGGCAACTTAATAAAATTGTTTACCCGTTACACATTAAAACGTCGCACTCACTTGCTCCAGAGGGCATAGTCATATAGGCCTACTCATATGAGAGGACAGTCACACGATTACAAAAGTAGTTTTGTCACAGAACATACAACAATACAGCTTGTCTTGCTTTTACTTCTTTAGCTACAAATTCATTCTAAACCCTGGTCAAGACCTTCGCCAGTGAGAGCACAGCATGACTGGATCAGTCAATGATGTTTCTTTAAGGGCGTAAGGTCTAATTGCTTGCTGATCTCCACAGCTTTCGAAAGCTCTTCATGAGTAAGCACGGCTAGTCTCTCTCGGTCTGTTGGGTCGATTACCACAATATCAAACTCTGTATTTACATTATGAAATGTAAATCTTTCCATACAACCCCTTCTACATTAGAAGCAACTGTCGGAGACGTAGGCCTATGCACTATCTCATTCATCGGGTACTGATTTAAAATCGACGTCTTGCCTGCATTGTCTAGTCCCACCAACACAATTTTATGTTCCTCATTCTCAAACAAGATCCAAATCTTTGTGAAGAGCAACGCCATGTTTGTTTGTCAGATGTCAGATGACCATGAGCACTGACAGCAAACTATAACACCATCTCTCAATCATTGTTCTCTATTTGGCGAAAAAAGCACATGTAATGATCACTCCGAAGTGTTAACAACAAAGATGGCATGTGTCACCCAAGAATTCAAGCACATGTAAAGAATCTGTCTTGTTTTAATCTTTTTAAGGACGTCAATCACTCACGTAACTTATCTTATGGCTCTAGTCTAGCTAATATGTTATGAATTCATTTAAATGGGGCAAATTTTCTACTGGAGCTGGTAGTGGTGGCCTCCGTTTTCCCTTAGGTGCCAATGCGGTATAATGTTTGGATGACGTGTCAAGGTACAAATACAAGTCTCTACCAACGGCTGGAGCGAAACGCATGGATGAAGTTCCATCTCCAAGGTATATATTGAGTGGCCTCTTGAGTAGGTAACTCATTATTATTACCTCTAGAATCTCTGCATAGTTCTTGTCTCTATGGACAGATTCAACGGAGGTACCGGTTTGTAATCCATGAGCCAGCGGAAGTAGCTCCAAAAAGTCCTCGTTGATGTGGATGTGATGAGCCACTAAGGCTTTAAGACCGTTGCAAAGGGCTTCCTCACCGCACAGATGTCGCGAAACTGCATAATAGAAGCAATTCCCGTCACCAGTCGTGGGAATTGGCCAGAAGTGTGATGAGATTGATACAGGAAGCTTCATTTTTCGCTGTGTCGGCCTTCTTTTGAGAACGAATGCTCCTGATCGCACAAAGTTCAAGAGCCATCGTACAGAATCCTCATTACGTAGACTCGTGAATAGTGCTCTCCCTTTATCGATCGCTATTCCAAGAGGTGTCGGAAACTCAGGTATCAGTGGCGGCGCAGGTGTTATATATCTTGATTTCGGAGGAACCATAGGAAGAGCCAACAGTTGTTTGTGGTAGCTGTAGAAGGTCTCAATTACTGTTGCGTAGTGCTCGAAAGTAGCATACACGATATCAATCTCTGTATCCTTATCAGTTGCGGAGACAGTTAAGGGCAGTTGGTTGGTAAAGCCCTGTACCTCCAAGAAGGCAAACATGCTTGATTGAGCCTTTGGTTGCAAGTTAAAGTCTCCAAGAATTATAACTATAGGACTATTCTTCAGAGCTACAAGCAACGCCGCCTGCACAAAGTCTCGAACTGCGGTGACCGGAGTTGATGGAGGTTTGTAACCCGTACAAATTCCAACCCCTTCGACAAGAAGGGTAGCCAAACAACATGCCGACCCTAGAGTCTCGTTGTCATAAGTATACAAGACGCTTACGTCGCTGCCATGTTTAGCATACACAGCTAAACCGTACTGATGCCTGTGCCTCTTTGCATCCTGGCTTAATATCGTTTCATAGTTGAGTATGTATATATTATCATTTGACAATGTTTCAGTTTCGCTTGCTATGAAAACCACAGGTTGGTGTAACTGCATGAAGTTCACTGCATCTGCCCAGTGAGCCTTATTTCTTAAACTCTGTATGTTCTGGTAGAGTATGGTTAATTCTCCTTGAGCTTCAGATGGATAGCTTCCATGCAGTACAATGGGTTTTCGTGAAAGGCACTCCATGGCTTGAAGGACTAAATTGTCCTTTTCATGTGCAGGTGGGGGGACAAAAGTACCTGTTAGGTAGAGGCCACTTAGTTTGGTGCATCTGCTCAGAGCCACGTATAATTCAGTCCTGGTCAACCCCTTTGTCGAATGTACTGCCACTGAGTCGTAGGTGCTTCCCTGGCTTTTGTAAATGGCAATAGCTTCTGCTGGTACCAGAGGTAATTGATTTCTGACGACGGAGAAAGGACTCTTGCAAGGATTTATTGTTCTATTCACCCTATCAATAGCAGTCAGATTGGGATCTGATACATGTCGAACCTCTCGCCTTCTCACTTTCCCAACGTTTTTGTCGGGGAACAACAGCCAAACTCTTTGAATATTAGAAGTTGGCTCTTCTATGTCTTTGAGTACAGCACCATTCACCAGGTCATCAGCTACACTAACTTTACTGAAATCATGTATTTCGTACTCAGACTCAGTGACACACGAAAAGGAAGGCCTTGACATTTATTAGTCGTGGCTGTCTGTGCAGATTGTAGCAACCGTTGCCTAGTTTTTGCATTTGGCTGTCCGGTCACCCTATCAATGGCTTCTACGTCGACTTTGATGCAGTCACGGTTAGTAACTATTTGATTGTAATGATCAACTTCTGCATTTGTACGAAATAAATGAACAGTTTCATCCGGTATTTGATTTGGAAGAACAATTTTACTTTTATAGAGTTGAACTGGCGTCACATTTAAGGTGCCTTGCGCCAAGTTATTCAAGGCTTCGGAAAAAAGAGCATCATCTCGTTGCCTCATTATTTGTGTCAATTTGTAACTGGCGAAGCGGTCCCACACTGGATTCCCGATGAAAACGTTATACGTTAGTGTTTTGGGAGGCTCAAAAATGTATCGGTCACCCACAGGTCTTAATTGGTTAAAATCGCCAAAGACGATCATAGGTATTTCCGCGAAGTCAGTGTCACTTTGAAATACTTCTCGCAACCGTATGTTTACTTGCGCCATCATTCGCGATCCCACCATACAGATTTCATCAATCATTATCAGTCCGACATCTCGCAATTTGGAGAAAAGCGAGTTACGCGTGGAGCTGCTCAGGTGCTTAATCTCTACTCCACATTGATTAAGTGGAAGTACAAATGCAGAATGTAATGTTGTACTTGCAATGCCGAAAGCTGCCTTTCCTGTTGGGGCACACACAAGAACCTTCAGTGATTCCAAGTTTTTGGAAGATGAAGTCTTATTCAAAAATCGGACGATCGTTTGGTTGATCGCTTCACTCAGACGTGTCTTCCCTACACCAGCTCCTCCAAGAATACAGTGGTAAAATGGCAGTCTATTTTCCTTGAATTGGTGAAGTACATGTTGAAGGTAAGTCCTTTGTTTGAGATTTAAGGTGCTGATGATTTTTGAATAATCGTCCTCTGCAAGTAACCTAGGAACAGGTAATACTATATAATCCCCAGCATGTCTGTGCTCATTTTCATTTGGAACTGCAAATTCTATGTCAACGTCCGGTGCGCCTGCGGTCTGAGAATTGAGTGCACCAAAAATCCTCAGATTTACAGGAGTCTCAATGTCCTCATCTCCGCTTTCTTCGTCAGTGTACTTTTCCTGATTTTCTATATCGAATATTTCGTTATTTATATCATCGTTAAAAACATATTTCGCTCTATTATGTGCAATTTGCTGAAAATGTTGCTTGAATATATCTGGCGCTGAGTTTATAATTACTTTTTCATCGCGCCAGTGCCAGAAAAGCATGACGTTCTCTCTCATAGAGTCGCCTTCCTGGTTCTCGTGGTAATTAACAAATCTTATAACTTTTGCTCTTTGTCTCTTGCGAATGAAGCCAGAATGGTCTATGAGCTCAATTAATGCAACTTGTAGCTCGGCTTAATCCGTACAGTCATAGTCAGACTCTTCGTTATGATCTTTTCCAACATTTCTAGTTGAATAATTATAGCAGGCGACGAAATCCGCCAAGGAAACTTCTTCCATGGCTGGTGGACGCAACACATAGTGGTCAATAGATGTTTTCGTAAATATATCCTCAGAATCAGGACTTATAGCCTTCAATGTCAATCGGTTTTTTAAAACCTCGCACCGCTTTTCTGGGCTGTTTGTATTGATGAATTCCGATTGGCATGAGCATGAGAATAATGGCAAGGCTATAATGTAATATACACCTTCTTGGGCGCTGAATTCACTAGCGTTGAGGAAGCAGTTGGCCAATAACCTCAGTTGGTCTCGCATACTCTTATTGCCTTACTTGATTTCAGTCTCCGCTTCTCTGAGGAGCTTTGACATTCCAGCGTTCGACTTGCTCAGATAATTAATTACGTATGTGGCACAAGAGTACATACCAGTTATGTACTGAATGTCCATGTTGGCCTCATGGAGGAGCAGCATATCAGTATTGTAATTATTTATCATGCACTCGTGGGGTGCCCATTTCAGGAATGTGGCCACTCTCTTTAGACCACTACGAACAATTTCAACATATTCTGAGTAGTTAATCTGAAATTCATTAAGGAGTTCTTCTATAGTGACAATCTGCTGGTTTTTATGAATATCAAAAAGTCTTTCTTTAATTTTACTTCGAATTTGCTTCAATTCTTTCGATGCCTCTTTGCTGAAATCTTCCCCTGACAAAGGCTCTAATATTTTTGTTTCAGTAAAAGGAAGAAATGGGATATCGAACCTGCATATCTTTTTGATGTGTCTGCAGTTCCAGTGACTCTGTAGGTAGCAAACTAGAACAATTTATAAATCTGTCAATGAATTGAACCACGTTTACATTTTCTGTCCCTTCCTTGTACACTGGTGCTTTTTCCAACCAGAGAAGACAGTGCAAGTGGGGGCTACCGCGTTGTTGGAATTACGTTCTTATGTAATAGTCCAGTAAATTGTGTTCCTCAAAGACAGAATTATTTTGCTTTAGCAAAATGAAAAGCCGCCTTGTCCGGTACTCGAAGTATCTTGCAACGGTAACAGGATTTGTCTTCACCAAACGAACCTTTTCCTGATATGCAATAGACTTGGCTGCATCCATGCTTATTGTTTCTCCATCTACTACTTTTTTGAGAATGGCAATTAACTCTGGCCACCTCGTTTCTGTTGGAGACAATGTGAGAAATAAAGTGGGAGGTCCAATCTGCCTTATTATGGCGAAAAGCTCTTTTTTCTTTTTCTCCCAGAAAGACGGCGATCCACGGTCTACTTCGAAAACGCGGTACCCGGAATCTTGAAGAACCAGCTCGTTCAATTGGTTGCCATCCAGAACATCCCTGACCTTAAACTTTTGTTTTGATTTTGCTTTCCGCAAACAAAAGGAAATGCTAGAACTCACTTTCTCAGTTCTTAGTTTGAGTGCAGAGAAGAATAACTTCGTTATGGTGGCGCACCTCCGTTCATCTCTCATAATTTCTGACTTGATCCAATTTTGTAATGTCATCCCGGTTGGTTTTTGCTTTAGCTCACCACAGTAAATCTTAATAAAACACTGAGCTTCAACGTATTCTGCAAAAAGGGATTCAGGTTTACGTCCCTCACCGGGAGCAAATATGATTGCATTTCTGAGCATAGTTAGGTCATCGGCCACGTTTATTTGTTCCTCATCATCGATTTCACCATCTTCTTGTTCATCATCCCCATCCATTTGGATGTCTGGCCTGTGGCTTCCTGGGACCTCGAAGCAGCTGGCGTTAATCAAGCGATCCGTGTCTACGTCAATTTTGAAATGCTGGTATAGGGGAGACTGTATTTAAAAATAAGCAGCGTCCATTATAGCCTTGGGTCTGACGTTTTCAAAAGCAACATTTGTTTTATAGGACTTCTTCCTTCTAAAGCATATTGGAATAACCAACGTATCATTAAATGTACGCGGTAGTATATTGACTGAAGTTGGTACGTCAGTTGGTACATTGACAGCACGACCCTTGACTAGGTACTGCTGATCGCTAACAGCCGCTCTAATAGACATAAACAGTATCCTCGGTGCTAGGAAACGTTCTTCCAGTTCAGTCAAGATGTCCAATTCTCTAGGAATATCAGGGAACTCCAGCTCTTTATTGCATAATGAATATGTCGGGAACTTCTTCTTGCGCAAGGAATTATAGCTAGTATTACACAACAACACGTCATCGCCTTCAATGAGTCCGCAGGCAGCCATCAGACCGTCTGGAGCTAGACTTTTCACTTTAGTATATTTGACAGATGATTTAAACAACAATCTGTGGCACGAAGAGCATGGATGGACAGGTCCATCTTTCTTTTCAGTAAGATATTTCTTGTAAATCTGCTCCCGCTTTTTAATCAAAGTCTCATTGGCTAGCTTGTTTTTGGTAGCAATTACTCTAGAGATGTGCAGAATTCTACCAGCCGGACTAGATAAATGCCGCATCTGGGCCAGACGGAGCCTTTCATGATGTTGATGAAGTTTACTCTTGATGAGCAATCGTTTCCTGAAATTTTCTCGAAGTCGCTGAAGATGAGCAGCCCGCATTGTTGGGCTTTGAAGCCGCTGTCTTTGACCCTGTCTTTACGTGTTCTGCTCGCTTTGTAGGGCTCTGCAGGCGTCGTTTTTGCTATTCTAGTAGCCGTCTCTTGTGCTCTGCTAACTTTGCAGGGCTCTGCAGGCGTCGTTTTTGCGATTCTAGTAGCCGCCTCTTGTGTTTTTCATGTCTAGAGGGACTTTGTAGGCGACGAATCTGACTTTCTTGCAGCCGTCTTCGGTGCACATTACGCCTAGTAGGACTTAAATGTCGCTGACTTTGACCCTTCGCCGACCTTCTTATGTGCTCTGCTCGCTTTGTAGGACTCTGCAGGCGTCGTTTTAGCGATTCTAGTAGCCGTCTTTTGTGCTCTGCTAACTTTGCAGGGCTCTGTAGAAGTCGTTTCTGATATTCTAGTAGCCGTCTGTTGTGCTTTTCACGTCTAGTGGGACTTTGCATGCGTTTGCGCATTACTAATTTCATATCGCTGAGTCGCTGCGCAGCACTCTTCCTCTTTAGCCTTGGCATGGCAAACCCGCAATAATACGCTAATACGCAATACGCTAACGGTTGATTTAACCAACAAACTACTGGTCTATACTTCTGGTTTTATTAAAACTCATAAGCTTACTGTGTATAAAGAAAAAACTTCGTTTTACCTAACCAGTAGTATTTTGTTTGATTAAGTCGGCCTAAGAAGGGCTTAACCTTCGGAAGAAATTGATATAAGAAGAACCGAAATATTTTTCTATAAAAAGAGAGTATTCTGCAATTTATGTTTCAGCTACTTGATGGAGGAGTAGCGGCTCCGGTCAAGGAAACCATCATTAAAGGCCGTGGGTATCGGCATGCTGACCACATGCCCCGCAATCCTGCCATCTGCCTTTGGTAGATGACGCAGATCCCTTGAAGGATGTAGCGCCACGGAGTTTAGTATAGTTTTAGTTTCATAAATACAAGCAAGAAATGTTTTTATATCACAAGACAATAATACCAACCTTGTAGTTGTGCGGTTAGCAGTGGACTGTAAGTAGTGATGAGCGAGACCAGTCTTGGTCTTGCAGTCTTGGTCTTGGTCTTGCAGAAAATGCAAGACCGAGACCAAGACCAAGACCGCATCAGCGTTAGCAAGACCAAGACCAAGACTGACCATGCAAGACCGAGACCAAGACCAAGACCAACAATGCAAGACTCTGGCAAGAACAAGACCTAACTGCAAGACTCTTGCAGTCTTGCTATTTGAAAATGTTTTATAAAGCCTCGTTGTGTATGCAGCGAGCCAGCGACCGCTACTCAAAGGCGCCGCAGAGTCGCTAGCCGAGGTAGTCCCAAGGCTGGTAGGCCTATAATGTAAAGGTTGCCTCATCATGCTGTAACCAATGAGAGCAGACCCGGTGCGTGACGCTGTCCGTGTCCAAAAACGAGCACACCATTCAAATAATACATGTGAAATCCGTATACAACCTCTCTTACCACTACGTTAAAACAAATTACTGCAATGAAAACTTACAATTAATCTGACGGATTTCCCTGAATGGCATTCCATACAGCTAGTTCCTTCAATTCGTGGGAGTTAAATTCACAATAAACACTCCATATTCATTTTTAAAATGTTTAATTGCAATAGTTCTCTAGTATTATGGCACGAAAGAGAAACAAATGTAACAAAGGCCCTAAGTCATGTATGAAATTTCATTTTGCGTACAATATAATTAAAATCTTCCATACAGTTATTTAATAACTAGTTTCTCTAACCTCAGACTGGGTTAAAAGAAAGCTATGACTGAGGATTTATAATAATTCTTTATTACAACCAAATGGTCATACTATGATGAAAGGAGCAACGATGGAATGATATTTGGCAGGGGAAACGGAGCACCCCGAGAAAGCCTACCCCGACCCCACTTTGTCCACCACAAATTCCACATGGATCCATCGAGATCTGATCCCGGGTCCCAGCGGTGGAGGGCGAGCGGTCTAACCACTCTGAGGATTTGAAACTTTAAACAGTAGCCCCCGTAACTTAAAACGCCTATTAACAATGAAATCCCTTTTTACACCTATCATTAATATTCATAGCCTACTCTCACATATAGAATCTTTCCTGTCTACTTGATCAAAATATAACATAGCTATTCGGCTCATTCCATTCTCCTTGCAGAAAATTTCAAAATAAAGTGAAGTTGAAAAAAAAACAGGTTATACGCCCGGTATTCTTCATAATTATTCAATAAAACACAATTAAACCGTAGATTAATTAAAACAGGAATTTATTTGACGGGCATTTGCTAGTTATTACTTTATAGTTACGTATCTGATTGTGCTGTAGCTATACAGGCCTACATTCTATTGATGACAGGTAGGACATCCACTGAAAACCTTTTTTTACAACTAAAATTTTGTTATTGGCACATAACGGTGGCGGTGTTTAAGTTCTTGCTGCTGATTCATATTAAGGATGCATATCAAATGGGAAAAGATACTAAAAGTGGAAAATGCCTGGTCTAGAAATATTTTCTTCCTTGAAGAATAGTTATGGCTATTTATGACCCAATTAGTTGAAGGCCCGAAACTTGAAAGCAAGTAGAGAGTAATTTATGGGGGGTAGCGGAAATCTTTAAAGTGCAGAAATGATCTGTTCACAATGTGTTATAAATTAGAACTAGGGTATATGGAAAGATTGCAGCCTATGGGTTTGGGTTTCGAATGGACATTGTGTGATTTTATGTAGATTGCACAATTTCTAAAGCATCTGCTTCAATCCCGTTATGTTTTGTTACTATATTATACAGTTTTAAACAGGTCAGATAGAACCTTTCTCCTTGCGGAAATCTTTTAAACATTTCATACATATCCTGTTAATATTACTTCTTGTCTCCACAGCCGTTCAATTTGAAACTTTACAATATAATAATCATAATTTTACACTCTCAAATAGTGTATGGCATCTCGTGGATTGTGGGAATACGGTTCTGCAATTGGATAACAGAGAATATTTAAATTTACACTCAAGGTTTACTGTTCTAGCTTAGGCTATATCACCATGGACGTTTCGACAAACAGCGTGACATCACATTACTGTTTACATGGTCAAAGCAACTAGCTTTCGTTACTTTCACAAGCAATAACACACATGTAATCGGTGTAACTTTAAATCATGTAAAGCCCATCGATCACAGTAAGATGCATAAAATAAAACTGCAAGACTCTTGCAACAAGACCAAGACCGAGTATGCAAGACCGAGACCAAGACCAAGACCACTGATGCAAGACCGAGACCAAGACCAAGACCAGGGTTACCTATGCAAGACCAAGACCAAGACTGAGAGTGCAATACCAAGACCAAGACCAAGACCGCCTTGGTCTTGGTCTTGGTCTTGCATTTGCTCATCACTAACTGTAAGCGTGTTAAATGTAGTTAAAACAAACAAACGCACAGCCTTACCCGATTGGGGAGAATGAGAGGTTTAATTACAATAATAATGTTTCATAGGCATTGAATTTCACTGACACCATAAATTCTTAAGGATCACAATCAATCGATTAATGATGTCCTTCGTCTTCTGAATGGTGAAGTTGAATTGTAGATCACAAGTGATGATTTATTTCCACCCAAAAAACGTAGATAAGATTGTTTAGAAGCATATTTATTAATAACAATTCCTGAGGATCACTTGATATTAAATATCAAGAAAACACATGAATGATTGAGTATACGTATAGCAAGTCCATGTTGCTTTAATCATATTGAGAATTCTAGAGTGATAGGGATAAAGCGAATACAGTAAGTCAAAATATCAGAGTTTCAGGAAAGACAAAAAACAAATTATTTTGACAGCATTGTTACACTATTTAGATCAGCCCACCTAGATATTTTTACCTAGTAGGCCTATAAGGTACTGTGTAAAAAATATGTGGTGGACTGAACTGAAAATTGTAACAATGCTGTGAAAATAAATTGTATTTTGGCTCTCCTAAAATTATGGTATTTTGACTTATTCGCGTTTTCCCTATCACTCTAGAATTAATCTCTCCAATCTCGATTTACACATTATCAAACAGTTAATTATATCACCAAGTCGAGTTGCATAGTAAAATGATACAGTTTACGATGAATAAAGTTGAGATTGAATGTTACAAGCTCTGTATAAATTATCTCAATTCACTACGTAGGTTTTAAATACTCACTGTGATAGTGAAGATTCCTTTGTGTAATTAAATATCAAAACGGTTCAAACCTGACGTCGAACCAAATGCAATAATCTTTCCTTGAAAAAATGCCAAAAAATCCTTGATAGTATCATTACAAATTCTGCTATTGTGAAGGATACGTTAGCCTAATAGTTTCTTATTTAGCGCTATTCAACACTGATTAAAAACGCACTCCCATTGGTGAAGAAAACATGAACTCAGCAATGATTTTCTTAAAAGAGAAGACGTAGATTGAAAAGCAATCTGGCAGTCATATGATGAGAGGCTAAATAAAATATATTCATAATTATTGCTTAGTTAAAATAATAAAAAATGCAATTGAAAATAAATGTTGAACTGAATTAGATAAAGAGAAAGTGCCTACAGTCATTTGTTTTCCCAACAAGAAAATGATATAATATTCTGGGAGGCCGTGCGCAAGATCAGCAACGAATAAAATTAGCAAAGCCGCTAAACAAGACAAAATTAATTATATTATAATAATTCTTAAAGAGAGCCATGACTGTGATAACTCTGTCAAACTCAAAGTATCAACATAACCAAACAGTAGTCCCAATGTTCTTTGAGGACAACACTATATTTTAATTGAGTCGTAACTTTCGTATTAAACTCGTTTTTACTGAGAATTATTTTATCACAGCAATATCAAAGTGTACAATACACCATGTGGAATATAAATAAATCTGAAATCTTTTTTTTTTTATAAAAAGAGAGTTGTTTATCATGTTTTAAATAGATATTATTTCTTATTATTTATTTTTTATTTTTCCATGCATTATTGTTCTAAAGGTGTGTAACTATTATTTTTAATATTTCACACTCTATTACATTGGTAATTTTATCCTTAGTCGGTCCTCACACATTCCTTTCGGCAGGCCTTCAGGCTGAGGTATATTTTTCAATATTATTGTTTTTCAAACTTTCAAATCTTGCCTTATATGAGAGCTATCGAGAAACTAGTTATTGATTTGTAGAGTAGGCCTACTCATCAAGAGCTTTTCAACGATACCCCAGATGACGTGGTTTCAAAAATTTCGAATTTCCATCCCCCACCCCCACTCGTACCCCCAAAACCCCCGAATCGTTGGTGTCACTGTGAACTCCATAGGGAGTACTCTAATTTATTCAAACAAAGTTTTCCTCTAACTTCATAGGGGCCGAGATATAATTTTTTTTCAAAATTTCAACCCCCTCCCCCGATCCTTCCCCCCCTTGGGCCAATTTTTCTCATTAACGAACTTGTCCGAACTATTGGGCCTAGAAATAACATAATAAAATTGGGTTCAAATATCTTTAAAATTACGGCCGCTAGCGTGTAAAGATATAGGCTATATAAATATAATTTTTTTTTTTTTTTTTGAACGGACGGTGGTTTCTTACTTAGGGAGGCATGAAACGTAAAGATATGAAAGAATTTTTCGAAAGTCATGACAGGTATCGATCGCAATAGGTAGATTTTTCTTCGAAATCTACCTAAAACCCGTATTCTATTTTCAGTACGTTTTGGAAACAATAATATAATACTATAATATATAATATGTGATATTCACTAAATGTTTTAAACGTAACTAAGTTTATTTTTAAAGGTGCAAATTTAAATACAACATGAAGTCATTTTTCCTTGACCTAAAGAATGATACTGTTAAAGGAAATCTCATAGCGTGCATAACCTTGAGAATATGTTTCTTTCTTTGTTAGGGCCTACCATAAAACAAGCAAGACTCGTAAACACAAGAGGGATTAGAGCAGGGGAAGTCAACTACGTCTTGTGATGACGTTTGTGGAGCAAGAGCATGCGGATCCCATGTGTGTGACGTCAGCAAGAGCGCACGGTAGTAGGGGTGTTTAGAGTACGCTAGATTTAGGTACTAGAGGACCTATTCACTTTAGCTCTGTGGGTAGAACAACTTCTGGTTGGAAATACGGAGCATTTTTCAAAGTTAATGCAAGATGCTATCCTGATAGTGTTCTCTCTGCAGAACATGTGTTAGTTCTGCAAAACATTCTTCTTCAGTTCGAATCGAGGTTTCAGGATGTGGAAAACCTTTCTCCAATATTTAAACTTTTTGCTACCCCATATTTAGTTAATGTCAAAGACGTTCCTTGCCCGTATCAGTTGGAACTGCTAAACTTACAATGCGACGATCTGTTAAAGGACAAATACGAACGTAAAGTGGTCTTGGGTAACTTTTACAGAAATTTCTCTGAAACCAGATTCCCGAAACTTGCCGCGCGAATATTATGTAATTTTGGATCGACATATGTGGCCGAACAATTTTTTTCACTAATGAAATGTGCAAAGCTCAAATCAAGAAGTACATTGTCAAATCACAACCTAAATGTAGTCTTCGATTAAATATTGCTCAAACATTACGTCCCAACATTGATAAACTTGTTAAAGAAAAAAGAGACAGGAAAGTCAGAAAATTGTTACTGTAATCTTGTATCATCTAAGGTGCAGACGAGCTTGTATGGTAATTAATTCAGTTCATTTTTTAATTATTTTTATAGTAGTGAATTATGTTAATTCAAATGATAGTATTGTCTATTTTTGTCAAAGAACATAGATTTTGTGGAAAGGCAATTGTTCTCACAGAATAGAAAAATAGAATCATTTATAATATGTTAAACTACTGTGCTGTAATTAACCGATAAACTATCAAGAAAATCGATTGATGTTTCATTAACTCTGAAACACGTATTACGTAAGTTCTAACCCCCTAAATTCCCCCTGCCCGCAATACTAATACCCCTCTCTTCCCCCCTGTTCACTGATGCCTACATTTCACATACTCCTCGCAGAGGTACAACGCGAGCAGTGAGAGCAGAAAGCAGTGACGTCACAGAGCAACCTTCTGTCTTCCCCTGGATTAGAGATATTAGTCCAGAGAAATAGTCCTGCAATATTTTACAAAAACGAAAACATTTTATGGTGCCTTCAAGACCTTCTTACAGTTGTTCAAATTGGCATTAATTCCACAACTACACTACCATCTTGCGATGCATATTAGGCCAACTAGCGATGTCCTTTAGTTCAGCTTTTCCAACGGTTTATTACATTCGTAATTCTCAAAGAAATTCACAAAATCACCATATTCGTCGAATAGCAAATTTATTTTTTCACATTCGGCCAAAATCTGTACGTCCAAATAGTGGATATTATAGAGTCGAAACAGTGAAGCGCCCATATCGTTGTGTGGTAACGTTTCCACCTCTAAATGGATAACCCCCAAGAGGATTGTTGTAAAAACTGAACTAAATTCTGTGGTTCTACATCCCTGAACAGACCATCGACCGTTGCGTCATCTACCATAGGCAGATGGCAGGATAGGGGGAATGTGGTCAACATGTTGACACCCACGACTTCCTTGACAGGAGCCGATACTTCTCAATCAAGTATCTCATCAGTTTGTATCACGAGACTGAATGCACCCCGTTTCAGACCTCCGTACCTCAGAAAATCCGAGGAGATACCGGGGATCAAACCAGGGCCTGCAGAACCTAAGAAGCGATGTTAACCGCGAGACCGCGCAGGCGGTCGATTAGCATAAAAGCATATCAATAAAGGTATTCTATGTAGAGATAGGTTTTTGCAGCAATTTTGGAACTGTAAAAATATGCGTTGACGACCTCTGGTGCTGCAGCAGAGTGACCGATATACCTGGTACTGAAAAAGTTCATATTGATTTTCACTTGAAGCACACTTAATCTCACATCACCGTGAGAATTTCTTCATGAAAAATAACATGTTACTAGTCATAAGAATTTAATAATTTCTTTATTGCAACCAATGGTCATATTATGAAGAATATAGTAACGGTGGAATTGTACATGATACGGAAAATGAGAGCACCCCGAGAAAACTTTCTTTAAAAGAGAATTCCACTTCGATCATGGTTCCAAGCGGTGAAAGGCGAGCTGTCTAACCACTCAGCAACGGGAGGGGCTAGCTATTTGTATTTTATTTTATAGTAATAAACATATTATTCTACAAGAACAGATCTTATTCAGTGGCGGGTCGTAGCTAAAATTAGTGGGGTGCTGCTCCAGATAATTTTTAGCATTTGTTTTATGGAAACATACATAAGTTTATATAAAAATAAAATTTATTCAGAAACTTGATAAAACCATAAAAGAACAAAATCAAAATGTTGTACTTAATTTAATCTAAGTTGTTACAGTTCAGGTTTATTCTATTCGTTTAAAAATGAAATCCATTCTTCTTGTTTTAAAATATGCAAGGAGATCAATAATTTTCTCTTTTATCTGCTATGGTTAAAGTTTTCTGTTAAATAAAAGAATCCAAAATATGAATCAAATAGAATAACGGGAAACAAGATAATAATCTAATTCTACATTTTATCACATTCAAGAATACGGTACTTGGTTTTTAAACACAACACACGCGGAATAAATAAATAAGTAAATAAATAAATAGAAAACTACCAATACGCCAGGGTCGGCACTGTGGAAGCAGCCGGTGTGCCGGCCGCGGCGTGCACCTTCCTATGTCCGCATGCACACAACAATCAAACACCATGCCGCTGGAACTGTGAAGCGCACAGTTCCATACAAAGATTTTCTTTCCTCTTTTTAATAAACTGGTGGATGGCTACTGGCATTAAGCTTAAGGATTGTATATTGCACAAGTACAAAGAAAAAATTAAATTACTCGTTATATTAAATGTTATCGATAATATCAAATGAAAATAGGAGTTGCTGCAGTTCCACATTGCCTATACACAAGCCGCCACAGATTATAATAATGTTAACAGTGGAAACCGAAAATCTGCTTTTGCATGGTAGCCTATCATTGACCATAAGGAGATAAGGAGACCATTTTTCTCTGTACACGAATTCCTTACTGCTGACTTTGTCCTATAAGAACTGCATGCCTCACCTATATGGACATTGGCTAATAAACATTATTATTATTATTATTATTATTATTATTATTAGTATGTGAACATGGGTAGCGTATTAAATTCACCTACCAAGGAATTGGAAGAGTATGAAACCTAGGGAGCAAATACTGATCCTGCGGGTAATCAGCTGTAATACTTTTCATAGCTAAGAATGTCTCCTTTACATTGGCAATTAACTTAAAGAATTATATCTGCCTTCCGCAATGCAGAACAGCCGCTCGGCGTTTTCGGTTCCTATCTGATGGAGGGGGATTGGCCGGGTGATGCGAATTATTACATACATTTCTGGGGGTTTCCGTCTTACCAAACTTCTGCGACGTCCTTCCGGCTAATACAGGGGAGAACTCGGCAGAGTGATTGCAGATCTTAACTTAGTTTAAAGTCAGCAAATCCAATAGCTCCATCTCCTCGAGGTACCTCTTGGGTTTCTGAATCGGTTGTACAATCAGACGGAACTAATTCTGTTTCCATCAATGAATTAACGTGATAGGGGTTGAAGTTTTCACAGGAGTAGATTTGGTTGTTAAGTTGGTCTCTTCAGGGCAGTTTTTCGCGCTACCATTGCGATATTTGGGAACGAAAAAAAAATTACAAACTGTACGTTTTCTGACGATATCATGCCGTGCGTATAGGTTTTTGTTAATTGTTTAGTTAATTGTTCGATATAACCAGCGATAAACCTTGGGGTCTTGGAGAGAAAGGTCGATTACGGTGAATTCTAAAAGAAAATATCGCTTCATGGAAGTAGTCTTGCAGGCAAGTATCGTAGGTGTGCAAAACGGGCGAAACAAATCCGCTGATTTTTCTATAGGAAAGTAATTTTACTATATTGTAAATGGAAATGGACTTGCTGGGTAGTATTATTCGAAATTGAAGGGACTCATAATATTAATCTTGAGCAATAGTTAGGGACTATATTTTTTGGTAAAAGTAATAAGCGCAAAACAAAAACAAAACAGCTTTCCTTAGCTATATTTAACTTTACAAATGCATAGAATACCAATAAAAAAAAAATGAATCCACGTAATATAGCAAAATTTGTTCGATTGAGCGAAATGTCTAAATAAGCGCGAAATATGGTAAATTAAAAATGTGTACAAAAATTTGATCTAAATCGTAATATTTTGTTTTAGTGTGATATTTTTTTCATTTCTTACAGCATGCTATGGCTGCCAAGAAGACTAAGACATGTCTAAATATCTAAATTTGGTGAACACGTTTCAATCCTTTTCTGCTACCTCTGTACCGAGTTTGGAATGCCTATGTTAGATTGCGGCAATGAGTGTAGATTTAACAGTTTTCGTAATTTATCCGTAGCTGTTGGCATTTTTGTTTGCAGATGGCATCTTGCTGACAGCAACAATAAGTGCTCACTTCTTTACAATTTTTCTTTCATTTCGCATATTTTTCAGCAACAAAATGATTATGTGGGCTATGTCGCTGGAAAATTGTGAATTCAGCCGTTTTACAAAATGCCCAGGCTTTTACAAAATGCCGGATAGTTATCCATTCTGCAAGTTGACTAGTTAGCCTTCAGGCATATTAAAAAGGCGGAATGGAGGCAGTCATATAAAAAAGGTGTTAACTCTGTTTAAAACATGTATCGAGTCTACGTAACAATTCGTTATCAGATTTGCGTTAACATTCTCTTAGTTTAGTACCTGCTAAAATGGATGAAAACATTTCTTTTTAGACATAATAGCCTAATAAAATTTACTTTCAATTAATTCTAGCCATGAAAGTGTTTTTCTGTAAAATAGCTGAAAACTGACTGATTCCATTCCTTTTTTTTTTTAAATATGCCTGAAAGGTAACCAGTGAAATTGCAGAGCTAACGTTTCGAAAAGAGTGAATATATATTATACTACAATCTGACTGACTCCATTCCGGATTTTCCAATAAGCCAGTCATTAAGCCAGTTTCATTAATAATTTGCTGGCATTTGTAAAAAAAAAAAAAAAAAAAAAAAAAAAAAAAACTGGGCATATATATATACATATATATAACATATATAAATATAACTTATATATATATATATATCGCTACAAAAATTAACTCTTTTCAAGCACGGCTCCACTAACAAGTGGGGCGAAAAAGGGTCTAGAGAAGGGAAGGTAGTAGTCTATAAATAATCCATCTGTGAAGACATCCAGACAGTAGCAGGATTTATCATTTTACTGCGGTCACATAGACCTCACGTCCATAGTTAGGGGTTAAAACAATTTTCCCAACCGAGCGAGGTGGCCGAGATAGTAATGTCTTGGACTCGCATTCCGGAGGTCCCAGATTCAAATCCCGGGGACGGCCAATTTGACATGGGTTTTTTCATGCTTTCCCCAGTCGTAAAGACAAATCCCGAATTGAATATTTACATGCCATGAATCATCCTCACCATTTCATCCCGTATCATAACCATTTAAATTAAAATCAGTTGAAATTTACTCCATTAAATACACCGACAATAGAAACAACTTACAAGCAATAGTTCCATGGCCTACCCTACTATACAGACACAGATCCCGAACTCCTGATATATCCTCGAAGCTAAAAGGAGTATAGGCTAAACACCGCTGAAATAACAAACAAAAATCGCCATGCTCTGATGAAAATTGCAGCGTAACGTGTTTTTGCCAATCCTGTTTAGACTATATATGCCTATAAACTGTAAAAGGGATATTTGTTGTTGTTACAGCGCCCCAGTCAGCACCGCGAGGTAGCCGTATATGGAGCGCCCGGCAAACTTCATGATGAGGGCGTCCCAGGGACGGCAGGGACTGAAGAGAGCGTGACAACTTGCTCGGCATGCAGGGTGACTATCCACCATCATCAGCAGCCAGGGCCTCGGCTGAGGGCTGCCTGTCCCTTCTGCGGACAGCCCTACTCCACCAACAACACAACCACCACCACCTCACAGCAGACAGAACATCCTCCTGTAGGGGTGGGCGTGGGTGCAGGCAGGGTTCATGGACAGAGATCTTGCAGCGACCCTATTGTGCCCAGCTTCCGACTCCCTGCTATTGTAAGTGCACGATAATTCCTTACTTAATGAAGTATTGGAAGTCTTAAAATTTGATAAGCCTATGTGTTGTTATAAGATCACGACTGTTTATTCTAAAATGGCCTGAAATATATCTGAATTATAAGTGTGAATAAAAATTATAGAAAATGACTCATAATAGTCAGTGGCTGAACTGGTTATTCCTTAAGAGTGTCATAGCAATTTGGACGGTCATTTGATGATGATGATGATGATAATAATAATAATAATAATAATAATAATAATAATAATAATAATAATAATAATAATAATAATAATAATAATAATAATGTTCTTTGAGTTTGATGTGAAAAATCGCAAATTGGATTTGGTTGGTCTAGGTTGGTTGCTTTCATGGTTATTACCGACGGGGGTGTACTGCTACTTGGGCTTGTGACTGTCACCGATGTGACATGGGTCCGTCACATTTATGCACACATAAACTTCTTCCGTAAAAGTATGTAATTTCAGCCAGTAATGACAAATACCTGCTGTCATTGATAACGTGATTTGGGACCCATACACTTAAAAGAAGTTTACCTAGAAGCGTACACTTGCTTCAGCGCCGGCCCAAGGGGGTTTGCCTCTCCGAGCAATAGTAGGTATTAGCATGCCAGATAATTTTAAATGATAGTACGAAAAGTACTCATAAGGACCAGATTTTTAGGAAAAAGACAATGCAAGGAAAATAAAAGAAAATGACAGTTGTGTTACTTTACTAATCACATCCAGTATATAACGTATTCATTTAGTTTCTTGTAAAATTACGGAATTTGTCACTCCGAAGTTCAATAACAAAGTTCTTTACTTTGTTTTTAATTTATTGGATGCACCCATTTCCATTCAATACCAAAATGATACTGCTACCGCCTCATCACCTTCCGCTGCCATTGGAAAGACTGAATTTTTCTCGCATGATTTACCGTTTTCGGAGAAGGCAAACGTTTTTGTTCCTAGATGGAACAAAAACGTTTTAAGGAAATTTCTTTTTTACGAAAGGAAATTTTTTGCTTTCTGTAAAAAACGCCTTTATTTAAATAAATCGATTTTGCTTAAAGCAGTTTTGTTCGGTAAGAAAATACCGCTTAGGAAGAAAATACCGCATCCACCAAAGTGACGTCACGAAAATAACACACCCAATTCAAGAACGAAGTAAGATAGAGCAATGCTGTTTTCACCAATGCTATTTTTACATAATTTCCAGTAGAATGTGCAAAAAAAATGCTCCATAAGTTGAAGAAAATAAATACAGTTTTTAGTCCAGTCAATAAACGTCAAAAAACACTGAACAGGAAAAAAATCGTGTAGTTTTGAAATTTGGCAGAGTTGTCGGGGGAATATCCAGAACAACATATTAAAAGTCCCCGTGGGTAGGGGATAAGTGGGGGGCAGGGGGGGCCGTAGAAAGTATATTTTATTGGTTTTTCACTTATATCTCACCAACGGTGCATCGTAGAGGAAAAGTTACTACATATAAAATTCAAACTGATAAAATTTCCTACAAATTTGATATTACACTTTTTTCTATTCCCAATAGTTCGCGATGTCCGCCAGCCAAAATAGTAACTATTCGAAAAAAGCTCTTTCGCCTCACGCTTTTCGACACACTTTACCTTCTAGCGCTTCAGCCCTTAGGCATACAGCAATGCCCTGAGGAAAGAAGTTGTAGGGTAATGTATCCCCTTTAAAATGAGTAGTCATTTTTTTTTTTTTTTTTTTTACTCAAATGTTCAAGAGTTATAACAGTTTTAAGTTTCGGACAAATTTAAAGATTTTGACAGAAAACAGTACATCTCAGTTTCTCTATATTTAGAGGTTATGTCTTTGTATATTGCGAGCGTAAGCGGCTCCAGGCACAATTAAATCAGGTTCACTAATTTGTCACTCAGAGTATTCCAGTGGGTATTAAATGCTGATAAAAGATTTCACTAAGAATTGCAATAAGCATACCTGTGTCCTTCCGTATTCGATGTCGTGCCACAGAAGTCCACCGACGTTCCGGTCCAGCTTGGCTTCAGTCGGAGGATTTTGCATGAAACTCTTGCTTACAGAGGATATGTGGGAGGTCACGTTTAGCACCAGAAATACCTTCTTTTCACTGTCTACTTATTTTATTTTATTTCGGACAAATGTGGTGGTATGATTATGCGGTGTCCACAATACAAAACACTTGCAATATAAGTTTACCATAAATCAACTCTTTCCTGTTAATTAAAGAAAAGTCGTAACTAACACAGGGAATCACACGTTATACGGCTCTACCTTGGCGCGAACTCGGTAATATTTATTATCGCGGGCTAATGCGCCCACGATCCACGTCACACTGGCACCAAGTCGGGGGGAGAAAAAGTAGTCTTTCTATTTATATGTAATTTTGATATTCCTACACTGTGGAGAAAATAGTCCAAAAGTGGCAATTATGTTCGCGCCCTTTTCCTAAAAGCATGTAAGGAGATTACTGATAGGCTAAAAAATAGCATCACACGCCTGAAAAATCTTAGAATCTTAATAGCTAGCGTGGCTTCATTTTGAGAAGCGAAGGGTTTTTTAGAAAGTTCTTTATGAGCCAATACATCATGTCACATAGCGCTTCTTTAGAAAAAGGCGTACAATATCCAAGGACCATGCCATTGAAACTCCTTAATGGTTTTAACGCATATAAGTCATAAGTCCACATAACGTGTGAATCCCAGTTCAATTGCTTTATCTATTAAATTACTTAAATCATAAGACTATCAATAACTCTATTGTAATTTAGGTAGAGCTCCTAAAAATACTGTTACAAACATGCCCCCATCAATTTTCATCGGAACTCCACAGGCAGTTCCGGGGGAAATTGATGTTCAACCCGGAATAATATGTTGATTTTATTTCAAACATTCTCTTAAAAACATAACGTATAAAGATGCAGTATGCATATAGATTTTGGTTAGCCCTTAAAAACTTGCTTCAGGCTGTTCCGAATGGTACATTGCAGGGAGCCTACCTGCTACATTTTTCTACATAATATGAGGGGGAACCCCTGCCTTTCTCGTAAATCAATCTTCAGCTGTTTAGTAAAACAACTCTTGTCTGCTGTTACCGTAACATATCCTTACTAGCTAAAATAAACATATTGCAAGAATACACTTCATAACACTCAACTGTGAATACTAAACTACTATGACATAACAATAATGTATCTCTGTTCTTTTCACGAAATTTAACCGTGATAGTTCAATTTCAGTCACTTCTATTCTTTTCACTGTCATTCTTAAAAGAAACATTTCACATTCTGTAATAATAACATGCATACACACCGTACTGCTTTCGTTTACAACAATATTCTCTGACATAGTAAACAAAAGTACTTTATTCTAATTACCAGACTATTATCCCAACGGTTCACACCTGTTGTGGATTAATTCTTACATTAAGGGGGTGGGCGCCTGGTATTTCTTTAACATACATTTGTGATATCTGCCAAAGGGCTTCTTAGATTTTACATCTAACAACTCGTAGGTATGATCCCTAAAATCCTTAGCAATATTTACTAACTTCTAAAACATTTGGTTTCTAGGTTGACGGCCTTCGCCAGTTATTGTTTACTTCTTGTGGTTCAACATCATTCCGTTGACAGTCTTGGTCAGCTGACCTGCCTGAGGGGGAATTCGGCCGTGAATCTTGGTTTCCTGGTTCAGACACCCCTCTATTCGCCCTCCAAGAATATTGATTTCTTCCTTGCCCGTTATTCCGAGTTCCGGCATTGAAATTGGGTCGCCAAAACCCTCTACCATATGATCGGTTCCGCAACCACGGTATATTTCCTTGGTTCCGCCTACCATAACCTTGATTAGATCTCCACTCTGTACTAAGGGCGTTTACCTGTCCTCCATTTTGGTTCTGCCTAAAACCTGATCTGGCATTGCCATTATTATTTCTTGAAAAATTAGGCCTATTCCCACGATAAGTGTCTCTAACATTATCAGCATTGCCCGTGTCTTTCCTCTGATTATTCCAATTACCTTTGAATTTATTCTGAGGGTATGGTGCCCCCAACCCGGAATAAATAGTGTCTTTGTTTTGCTGGAATCCACGCGAGTCCTGCTTATTACCATTTTCTGTATGCTTATTCGTATTTGCTGCTTTATTAGCCTCCTTCCTACAAGCCGGGGGTTCGAAAGCAGATAGTAAGTCTATAAGTTCCCCAAAATTCCTTGGCTTGGCTACTGCTAAATTACAACGTATGCTATCTGGAAACTGAGTTGATATCATTTCAATAAATTGCAGTTCGGACATTGGTGGATCGATTAAGCGACTTATTCGTGCTTTTTCCAAAAAAATAGTCAATATAGGACTGGCTATTTCTCGGGTCATATGTGCCACCTACTAAATCCAATCTAATTCGGTGCTGCTTAGACATACTCCAATACCTAGCTAAGAAAGACCTCTTAAAATCATCAAATGTTGCTTTTCCATCCAACGTTATGTTAAACCAATCTAGTACACGCCCACGTAAGGAACGGCGAACCATCAACATTTTCATATGAGGCGGTACTCCTCTTAATCGAAAGAAATCTTCCAGATCAGCTATGAACGTTTGGGGATTTACAAATTCACTTTCGTCATACACTGGTAATTTTAACTCACTTAACACACATGATGGTACATTTACATTCGATATGGACGGCACTGATTCACATATAGGTGTGGCAGAAGTACTAGCTTGTTCCCCTGTATTATTTATATTCAACTGTGGTGAGTGCGTATTAGGCCTACCATCTATATTAGCATTATAAGGTTCTGGGGACAAGATATTACTTCCCGCGCCATTCAAACTTATTATAGGACTTACCTGTTGCCTATCAGCATAGCTATTTGCTTGCTGCACATGACCTTCTAACGTACTCATTTTATCAGCGATAGCCGACTTCCATTCCAGAAACTGTTTTTCAATCTTACTATGTTCTGTATCTAATGTTTTAGTTAAGGTTTTAATTTCATCCCTGGCTTCAGAAAACTGGTTTTCTAGCTCCCTAGGCTTAGAATTTATCTCGTTATTCATACTAGAACGTAATTGTTCATTTGCATTTACAATACCTATTATCAGCTGCTCCAAGCCTTCCATATTACCTTTAACTGCATTTAAGTTTGATGTCATTTCATTCTTTAGCTGTTCCTTAAGGGAAGCAATATTTGTTTTGACTTGTGATTCTATCTCACTAGCAACTTGTAACTTTACTTGGCTAACGTCATTGCTTACAGAGGTGACTTGCGACTGGACAGTAGTGACCTGTAATTTTACATTACTGATTTCATTATTTACTGAAGTAACCTGAGTCTGCATTTGATTTATCTGGGTACTCACTAAGGTAACCTGCGACGTTACTTGGCTAACTTCATTATTTACTGAAATAACTTGGTACTTTAACTGACTAATTCCATTATTTCCTGAAGTTACTTGTGACTATATTTCTTTCATTTCCGACATCATATTATAAAAAAGGCTCTGCATGCCTTGAAACATTTCAACATTATTGATATTAGCAACAGCAAAATTTTCCTGCTCTATGGGTACTGACTCATCACCCTCTACCTGCATATGTTCTGGTTGGTTATTTTCTAATAATACACACTCACTTTGTCCTAATAAGTCCTGACCATGAATCTCCTGGCTAGCTGTTACGTTATCTTGGTCGGCCATTTTAACAACTTTCATCGACCTCAATAACATAGATTACACAGACAAAGTTTATTTTACAAAAAATAAAAATTACGGAACAGTCTTACTTGGTACATTTCTTTTCTTTCTTTCCTGCTGATCCACTTGCTGCCAAGGTTAGGGATGTCCAGTACAGCCTCTTGTGATGGTATTCTGTCGTGATGTTTTCGTCCCAAACTTGCAGCGGTCCTATTGTAGTAAATTGCCTCCAGATGATATCCACTACACAAAGGAAGTTGCAAGGTTCGTTGTCTCGTCCCATTACTGCTGTCGGTTTACGTAACAAAGTTCGAGTTCACTGTCCTCACTGTTTTCAATAGTTCGCGCCACTTAGTGTTTATTTTCTCAAAAGTCAAAACAGTCGTTTCTCGTCAGTTTTACGAAGTATATTGTTCTTTCCGATTACGGTATATTGCGTCCTAAACGTTCTTATCAGGCCGCACGTTGGGCGCCATTTTGCGAGCGTAAGCGGCTCCAGGCACAATTAAATCAGGTTCACTAATTTGTCACTCAGAGTATTCCAGTGGGTATTAAATGCTGATAAAAGATTTCACTAAGAATTGCAATAAGCATACCTGTGTCCTTCCGTATTCGATGTCGTGCCACAGAAGTCCACCGACGTCCCGGTCCAGCTTGGCTTCAGTCGGAGGATTTTGCATGAAACTCTTGCTTACAGAGGATATGTGGGAGGTCACGTTTAGCACCAGAAATACCTTCTTTTCACTGTCTACTTATTTTATTTTATTTCGGACAAATGTGGTGGTATGATTATGCGGTGTCCACAATACAAAACACTTGCAATATAAGTTTACCTTAAATCAACTCTTTCCTGTTAATTAAAGAAAAGTCGTAACTAACACAGGGATTCACACGTTATACGGCTCTACCTTGGCGCGAACTCGGTAATATTTATTATCGCGGGCTAATGCGCCCACGATCCACGTCACACTGGCACCAAGTCGGGGGGAGAAAAAGTAGTCTTTCTATTTATATGTAATTTTGATATTCCTACACTGTGGAGAAAATAGTCCAAAAGTGGCAATTATGTTCGCGCCCTTTTCCTAAAAGCATGTAAGGAGATTACTGATAGGCTAAAAAATAGCATCACACGCCTGAAAAATCTTATAATCTTAATAGCTAGCGTGGCTTCATTTTGAGAAGCGAAGGGTTTTTAGAAAGTTCTTTATGAGCCAATACATCATGTCACATAGCGCTTCTTTAGAAAAAGGCGTACAATATCCAAGGACCATGCCATTGAAACTCCTTAATGGTTTTAACGCATATAAGTCATAAGTCCACATAACGTGTGAATCCCAGTTCAATTGCTTTATCTATTAAATTACTTAAATCATAAGAATATCAATAACTCTATTGTAATTTAGGCAGAGCTCCCAAAAATACTGTTACAATATAAGCTGTATATTGTGTATTTACATCGTGAAAAATTTGAAGAAACATTACATATTCATTAAAGTTGAATTTATTAAAAATCCGATCTCGTTACAACCACAGTACATTATAGTCCAGGCAACAAAGGAAAAATAGGGAGAAAAAAATCATGTAGTTTTGAAATTTGGCAGAGATGTGGGGAAAAGTGTCCTAAACAAAATTCGAAAGGTCCCCATTGATGGGGGAAGAGCGGGGGGTGGGTGTACTTTTAAATGTTGTTTCTCTCATTGTTCCCTAAATAGCCTACCCAAAAAGTATGAGTTCTAGCAAAAGATAGTTTAGCACAAATTTCAACTACATAAAATTTCCTTCAAAATTGATCTGAATCATATTTCTGTAGAATTAATAGTTCAGGAAATATAAACATATGATGTATGACATAGTTCTGGAAATTATTAAGTGCCAGTATGGAACTTTATGAGATTGTGTGTGGGGACGAAAAATGTCTGTCCGTCTGTCCGTCCGTCCGTCCGTCCGTCTGTCCGTGTGTCTCTTCGCGCCATAACTCAAATATGCTTTTTCAGACGTTCATGAAACTTGGGAAACACATTTACAATGTCTATGGGAAGAATCCTATTGATATTGAACCAAATCGGTTCACCGATACCGGAGTAATGCCCAATTTAGTGCCTATTTTAATAGATTATATTAAGAAAGGCGCCATAACTCAAACAGGCTGAATTACATTTCCATGAAACTTGGTATACGCATTTATGACGTCCATGGAAAGTATCCTGTCGAATTTTAACCTAATCTGTTGACCGGTACCGGAGTGAAACCCAATTTAGTGTCTATATTAAAGACGCAATAACTCAAATACGCTCTATCGGATTTGTATGAAATTTCGTATACGCATTTATAATGTCCACGGGAAGACGTCTGTTTATATTCGACCAAATCGGTTGGCTAGTACCGGCATAATGCCCAATTTAGTGCCTTTTATGTTAATATATAAGAAGTCGTGATAACTCAAATATCCTTTATTGGATTTTCCTGAAACTTTGCATACCCATTTATAATGTACATGGAAAGACGTCTACTGATATTGGTCGAAATCGGTAGACCTGTACCGGAGTAAAACCCAACTTAGTGTCTATTTTAAAGACGCGGTAACTGAAATACGCTTTACCGGATTTGTATGAAACTTAGTATACACATTTACAATGTCCATGGGAAGACGTCTATTGATATTGGATAAAGTCGGTTGACCTGTTTCGGAGTAATGTTCAATTTATTGCCTATTTTATGGTAATGTACGTATTAGAAAGAATTTATGAAATGCAAATCAGTTATCATGACAACATAGCCTTTTATTTTACTGTGATCTTAAAAGGCTTTGGAAATTAAAATACAGTTATCTATGACAAATAATACTATTGCTTTACATGCGCTTATCCAACTAGACTGTTAAACTGACCCAGGTGACTGAGATGGTAACGTCTTGGCCTCACGTTCTGGAGTTCCATGGTTGAATTCACGAAACCGGCCAATTTGACTTTTTTTTTTGTATTTTGCATATCATAATTGCAATCATAACTGATTAAACAAAAACATACTGGCTTTTTGTTACATCAGTTTACCTTATTTTTTTATTTTTTTATACAGACCTGTTATATTATATTTTTTGCACTCCTTAGCTAGTAAGTGGTACTTACGAACGTTGTTTACATGGATCGTAAGTTGACATTCCCACACAGTCTTGTTGCTAAGGGCGGTTGCGATGAGGTTAAATTACTTACGGTCCAAGCGCTACGTCATAATTCATTACGATACACTTCATAATACAAGCCTTTATGGGCACGGCCCCCAGGACAAATATTCGGTTCCCATAACAACAAACACATGCGAATCACTTTCTGAAATAAACATCTATTTTCAAGAATGTATTTACATAATATTTTCAGGTAATATCACAATTAATATAATTAAATTGATATAAATAATCATCGTGCAAAAAATAGCATGCAACACACGGGCCGTAAAGGCATTTACGGGTCTCGAAAACTTAAAAACCCGAGACGCAGCCGAGGGTTTTCAATCTGTTTCCTCGACCCGTAAACGTGCCTTATGGCACTTGTATCGCAATATACTATAACACAAAAGAGAGAAGATGGTAATTAAATGGCTCAATGTTAAGCAAACTAGTTCTTACAAAAATATACTTACTTAAGGTTAACTTTTAACATAAAACTTATAATTATAATAATCATTATTTTATTATTATTATTGTTCGTCTTCTTGTTGTTAAGCTTAGCCATTTTATGTTTCGTTAAAAATTACCGGTACTTTAAAAATGGTAAATAATTAGATCTATTTAGAAATTCTAGGCCTAACTATTACTTTAAATAAATTTTTACTTGTTTATGTGGTTCTTAAGACAATATTTACACACCATATTTTGTCATTGTGCATATGGAAGAAGATATGGATGCCAAAAAGCTGGCATTAAATGCTCATCCGTTTGTGGAACCTGGCATGGTACTTGTACCAACAGTATGTTATATCTTCAGAAGAAAAGGATTAGTTTCAATTTCATGACGTCCAAGAAGAAGATGTCCTTTAGATATTCTGTCATCAAAGTTATATATGTATATATACTGTTTGGTAGATTGAAAAATATAAAAATATAACCACTGTGACCTACTAGTGGTTTACTAAAAAGCCCGGGTCTTTAATCACTTACAGCTTGTAAGTCGCCACTTGGTTCGTATCTCATATTCAGAACGCCTGGTGATATTCTGGGATTGTGAGTCAGTTGGAGAATTTAATGTTGTACCGGCACGTTGCTATGGTAGCTCAGTTGGTTAGAGCATTGGCACGGAGAGCCGAAGATCCTGGTTCAAATCCCGGCTATGGCATTGAATTTTTCATTCTGACTTCACGTGTCCATCTTAGCCTACACACGGCCAGTGTGAAAGAATTATCATTCCACTGTGACCTACTAGTAGTTTACTATAAAACCTGGGTCTTGAAGCACTTACAGCTTGTAAGTAGCCACTTGGTTCGTATCTCATATTGAGAACGCCTGGTGGTATTCTGGGATTGTGAGTCAGTTGGAGAATTTAATGTTGTACCGGCACGTTGCCATGGTAGCTCAGTTTTTTAGAGCACGGAGAGCCGAAGATCCTGGTTCAATTCCCGGCTATGGCATTGAATTTTTCATTCTGACTAGCTAGAAACATCAAATTTTGCACGCTTCTGGCTGTTGTATGTGCCAATATTCCTCCAAATTTTTCGATTCCATCTGTCCTATGTGTGTCAAATATTACATAATGTGAGGAAAATATACATTTACTTTAAAAAATCAGGTAAACTGATGTAACAAAGTGCCAGAATGCTTTTGTTTAATCAATTATAATTTCAATTATGATACGCAGAAAATGATTTCTTTTAATCGATTTCCGAGTGAAGCTCCAGATTGATACATTAAGCAGGACTTATTATTATTTAGTATTCTGCCTAGTGGCAGGTCCATGTCTTCGTACGGAGAATTTCTGACGCCAGTGTTCCCTATCTCCAGCTTAGTCCTTCAATCTGCTGTATCTCCTCTCATCTTTCATGTCATTCTTGTTCGAATTTCATTCGTGCAGTGGGCATCCTTTGTCAGCAAGCTTTCCAAGTACTTGAACTGCTTCACATTCTCCAGTTCTCGATTGTCGACAGTTATCCTCAAGGGTTTCTCTCGTTTTTATTTTTAATTTTTCAATGTTAATTTCCATGCCATATTTCCTTCCTGTTTCCACTAATCTGTTCATCATGTATTGCAGTTGTCTTTGATTCTTGGCGAACACTACCAAGTCATCTGCATACTTGATGGTGTTGATGAGGCGTCCTCCTATCCTTCAGTTTCCGCATCCTTTCAAAGCTTCTCTTGCCAGCCAGTCTCCATACAGGTTGAAGAGACTCGGTGATAGACAACATCCTTGTCTGACTCCTCTTCCTATTTCCACTCTGCTTGTTTCTCCGTGTGTTAGTCGTACTTTTATTCTTTGTCCCAAGTACAGGTTGCGAATTAGTCTCCTGGACTTATGGAAGCACAAAGATCAAGTTTTAAAAAAATCAGATTAACATCGTCCAGCATTAGCAGAACTATACAGATTTTTGATATCTTGACACTCGCACACTCACATAAAAATACCAACAACAAAAAAAGTCAAATTGGTCAGCTACGAGATTTGTACCAGGAACCTCCAGAATGCGAGTCCAAGATGTTACCATCTCAGCCACCTCGCTCAGTTTAACGTTCAAGTTTGAAAAGCATGAAATAATAGTGTTATTTATTATAGCTAACTGTATTGCAATTCCCAAAGCCGTATATGATCACAGTAAAACAATATGTTGTCATGGTAACTAATTTGCACTTGATAAATTATTTTATAATATATTACCATTAAAATAGGCACTAAATTGGGCATTACTCCTGTACCGGTAAACCGATTTGGTCCAATATCAATAGGCTTCTTCCCAGGGACGTTATAAATGCGTATACCAAGTTTCATGGAATCCGATAAAGCATATTTGAGTTATCACGCGTACAAACGGACGGACAGAAATTTCCCCGTCCTCCACACAATCTTATAAAATACTAGCACTTAATAAAAAATCTAACTCAGTCTAAAGGATAATGGATAGAGATACGACAAAAAATCATATGACAAAACTTGTAGATCTCTCAAAATCTGTTCCTCTTGCTGCAATCAGTTCTTTGATAGGCTACGACTTACCTATTAGCTAGGCCTACTATAAGCCCTCAAGAAGGTTTACACAGACGTTAAAGTTGCGTCCACCATGACACGCTTTCAGACAACAAACCCGAAAACTAGTTGTGATACAAAAAGAATAGTGACATTTTTAAAATCAGGAGACTCTATTTAGTTAAAATAGTTTATTAAATGCTTTACCGCAAAATGATGCAGGGTAGTGCAATTTAATAATGTTACTCGCGACATAACGAGGCGCGTCGATACAAAGAAACCATTGAGAGGGAGGCTCACTAACTGAATCCAGCTATTTATCTGTTACATCTACGCAATGGCGCGCCAAGTGGGGCCTGGATGGACTCTCACCTAAAAAATATTGGCCCACCTTCGCTTTATACTAAATTGATTATGAAAGATCGGAGAAAAGAACTAAAAAAACAACTTAAAATTAACTTCACTGAAGTCATTTCTTGTTTTTAAAACATGTGTGAGCTTTGTAGTTTTCACATGTTAACCCAACAGAAGTTTCTGATATTTTGGAACGAGAATAAACTACAGCTGGTCCTGGCATCCAGTTCCAGTAACGATTCACGTTTAAAAATTTGCACGGGGGAAAAGTTGCTGGGAAAGAAATCGAATCCAAAAATAACTGAGCCCAGAGTCCTTGTAAAGAATTTTAAATGGCTAATTTGATCGTATTGCAAAGCAATATTTAATGTGATAGGGCGACACTAATTTAATTCAATTATTTATCAATTTAGTGAACATAAATTTGATTACAAATACATATAATCATGACCCATCTGCAGAAAAAAACTCAGGCACCACCACTAATCTAGAATTGGGAAATATTTAAACCAAAACAATTCCGATTTACAGGAATAAAAAATTCAACCTATAAAAGTAAAGAACTGAATTACGAGAGCGGTAATGAACTGTTTCAGACAAATAATAATTATGTGCAGAATGGCAAATAAATATTATAATACCTACATAAATTTAAAATAATATGAAACTTATAAATGAATACAACAAAATGAACTCAAATACGTTGGGCCCAGCTAGGCGTCCTTAAAGGGTCTAAGTCCCAGGTTCTGGCGCCACTGTACGTTGCTAGCCGTTCTTCAGGAAGGAAGTGGATAGTTCTAAGTATGACACAAGTTGAATGACTGGCACATATTGAAAAATCATATCCAGAATGCAACCTATAACTGTACAGTATCTCCATTCAACATTTATATGTAGGTGGAATCAATCTTCCACACGAACCTGCTTCACCAGATTGACCTCGATGTTTCAAGCCTGAATATTTTACATAATGCTAAATTTTTCAAATAATTGAAGAAAATAACATATTAAGGTATTTAAGGTATTTTAAGATATTTAGAAAGAGCGAAAATTTAATTCTCCAATAATGTTGAAAAACTTCTGGTGTGTGTATGAGTATGAAAAGCTTAACTCGAAAACGAGAAACCATAACACAACAAAGTTATAATTTAGGTTAGCATCATCCGGGGATGTGAAACGAAATATGGAAACGATGTTCTCTTACTCTTATTAGTACAGTAAAACTCCAGCTCTCCAAACTAATTCGAGATTGGTATAATCCGATTATCCAGAAATCTGGATAATTGGACTGTAAGTGAAAATCATCCTAGTAACATGTCATTGTGAAAGTGCAGTTCTGCATGTATTAAAGGAACAAAAACTACAAATATTTAAATACAAAATAAATTTATTTACAGAACAAACGCTAAATTATATAAGAACAAACAGCATTTCGAATATCAGTACATGAATAGTACTGTAGTAGTAGTAAGTATTCTGCCTTCCGGCAGGTTTTCAAACTTGGTACGCGAATTTTGTTTTCCAAAACTGTCTATCCTCTGCTTCCACCTTCAGCATCCAATATTTCCGCTTTTCCCTTAAATCGTCCAACAGCTGAATTCTTCTTCTTCCAAGTCTAGTTGTACCGTCCAATCTTCCTTCTACGACATCATGTAATAAGCAGTTCCTTCTGAGAATGTGCCCAACCCAGTTTGCTTTCCTCTGACGAATTGTGTGTATGATTGACTTCTTCTCACCCACTCTACTCAGAACCTCTTCGTTTGTCACCATGTCCATCCACTTTATATTTTCTATCTGTCTCCAGCACCACATTTCAAAACTTTCTAAATATTTCTTCTCTAATTTCCTCAAAGTCCATGTCTCTGATCCATACAAAGCAATACTCCAAATATAACACTTCACCAGGTTTTTACGTAGCTCTAGGTTCAGACTACTAGTTAGCAGAGTTCTCTTCTTCATAAATGCTTTCTTGGCCATGGCAATTCTTGATCTTATCTCCTTGGTGCAATAGGCATCTTTCGTCAGTACACTTCCTAAGTATTTGAACTGGTTCACGTTCTCTAATTCTTGATTTCCCATGATAATTTGAAGCGGCTCTTCTCTCTTCGATATCCTCATCACCTTCGATTTACCTATGTTGATTTCCATTCCATACTTTCTAAGTAGATACTTTCTAAGAACATATAAGTAGTTATACAATGAAATATTAAAAATAACTTCATACTATAGTAAACAACAGAATATTACATAGGGTTTATAGAAACATTTATTTAAAATGTCCAGCAATTAGTTTCGAATTTTTCCGGAAATCGATCAGGATAATTGGTAATCTGGATGTTTGGCATTCGGTTAATTGGATTTTTACTTAACTTAACTTTCATTTGAAACGATTTTTCGTAAAATTTCTCTGAAGGGAGATTATAAATGAACCATTTGTGGCTACACAAACGAATTATATAAACGAAGTGAAGCATTTTCATGGGCGTGAATGAAACCGTGATGGGCTCACAAGCAAAAGGGAACACATAATGGGAACCCTTACTGTCCCCAGGTATCTTTCTGTAAGTCGAGTCCAACCGGTTTGGCTTTTACGAAATGACCAGACTGAAATCTCACTTTGCAAAATCAATAAAAGTGTCAATTTGTACGGTACTTCATTGCATTTAGCTAAAAAATATTTATTTTTAATCCTAATACAAGTATTTTAAGATAATTCTAAACACTGATATTAAAATTTGTAACAGTTTACGCCATAATCTCTAAACACCGATTTTGTAAAGTATTAGGCCTATAAATTGTTATTAATATGGCCTGTCTGTGTTTAGCTAGAGTGAGTTTAAAATGTCCTTTAGTGTGGCATGAAGTTTGGAAATAAGCTTACTTTTTTTAAATATGTCTACAGTGATTTAATTTAAAAATAATAATGTTAATAGTAATTATATTGATTTAGTACTGAGTAAGTTTAAGTGCTGAAACCCATTATTATTTCAATGATTATGACTGTACTTGGAACCGCGACTCCCCGAATGTGAGTCTGCTTATTATTAATCTACGAGTGGCGTTCCATATTGATTTGCACTTTACTTTTTTTACGTTCACTAAGAACCTCTATGCCTTGGCAGATATAACCACTTTCTCAGCAAAGTCTTCATTAAGCTGTATGCCACCCAAGTGGGAGTTCTTTAGGTCCTCTGAGAACCATTTTTTTGAGAGTCTGTCATACTCACCTCAGGACATTTCCTGGAAGTCGGCGAAATTGTTATCATTATCAGACCGTCAAGTTTATATGCTACATAGGCTACATATTTTGATTCCTATATTTGTCAAACCTAACTTATAAGCAAATAAATATGATTTTTATTTGTTCCAGGTATTTACATATCATGCTTATTATTTTCCGTCCACCATATCTAAAATATCAGATATTTTATCTCCAATATATGTGAGTATTATCGATCACTTCAGGTTCGTAAGCGTGATAAACCTCAAAGCGCAAATCGTGAAAATGACATTTTAAATTCATGAGGGAAATATTTTACTTGCTGACGGTCTTTCATAACTCCACAACGTATTGACAGATGCCTAGCCTCCACGGCATCCAATGCAATATTAAACAACTCTTGTCGTTATATAAAAAATGACATAACTTAATTTTCATGACTTTTTTATTGAAGAATATGCATATCGATTGGCATTGTAGTATATTGTACAAAGGAACGTTTAAGTATCCGATATAATTCTTATAATAGATGGCTAAGCAAATGTTCAATGTAGGCTAAATATTAAAGTAAAGTAAAGTGGTCCTTACACAGGTCATGAAGGTCCTGTCGGTTCCAGATGTTTAGACATTTCGGACTTGAAGGTGGTAAGGTTGTCATCTTTACACACCGGCAGTCTTTACCCCAGGATTGTTCCTGGTACTCATTTCTGTTAGAAGCTGAGTCGACCCCAGCGTCATAGTGCCACCAGAAGGATTAGGACAAGTGAAAAATCTCAATGACCTCATCGAGGATCGAATCCGCGACCTTCCGGTTTGTAGCGCAATGTCTGAATCAACTGCGCCACGGCAAATGTTGAAGCGGTAGGCTACATGCTATAAATTTAAGCGCCATTATAAATAAAATTATCAAATCTTATATCCAAAATAATAATGGGATGTGAACTGAAATATGTTCTATTAGTTTTGATGAATGTATAGTACATTCCATTTAGGAAATATGCCCTTGCGTAAGCACAAACTGTAATATGCCACAAAGAGACGCATCTGACATTTCATCATGCATTATCTCCAGTGTCCTTTTCTGTAATGACTTGGATGGTTGGTATTATGATTATTTAACGACGGAGGTGTATTGCATCTTAGCTATGTGACCCTCTCCGGTGTGTCGGAATTTTGTCTCGCAGGAGTTATTTTAGGACCACTTGAAAGACCTAGACGTAGGTGGGAGGACAATAATAATTATGATAGATTTAAGAGAAGTAGGATTTGAGAGGGATGGTTGGGTGGAGCTAGCACAGAATAGGGCTGAATGGAGGGATCAGTTAAGCCCGGCAATGAACCTTCGGGTTCTATAAAATAGAAAATATTCCTTTAGCTTGTTTAGGAATTGTCTATTGGCATTGAGTACTAGTAAGTAAGTACGTAAGTAAGTATTAGTAGACCCCTTGGTAGGGGATAGGACCTCCGAGTGGAAGTTTCGGTACGGAGACTAATTTTATTATGCTTATTTTCCGATAGAGGAACATGTGGTCCACAATCCTTGCATGAAACTGAGGTAATACTTGGACGTGAAAGGGTGGAGAATTTTTGTCCAGGTGCTCTAATTTAGGCTTGGAATTCTTTACCGTACTGTAAATCTATGACATGGGCTCCCTGCTTAAAATTCCTCCCGGTGAACTCCGTGCTCAGATTTTTACCCGCGTACTTGGACTCAGAATATAATGTTTTGGAAATTCTAATGTTTGGTTATTTATTGTGTGAAAGAATAGCGTTTACATAGAGACATTTAAAAGGTTAGCATTTAAAGGCTTTCAAAATCTATATAAATAAGCCTAGCCTGATATAGTAAGTTCACAAAACACAAATCCAGATCTGTCTAGGGCAGGCTTGGCAAGCAATGCACTCAGAGTGAGAAGTTCTCTACCCCTACACTCGCCCCATCCCCATTCCTTCGACCTGAGAGGTAGGCAGACTCGTGGCGCATGCCACAGTGGCGGTACCTCGGATATTGGAGGAGAGATGAAATGAATATTTCTTGAACTGCTAAAGAGTTGGCAAGGAAGGCACAGAGAGATGTAATGGGACAACAAGATACCATGAGGAAAGACGCAATGGCAATGTTGAAGCACAGTTCTAATATTCTAGCCAAGCCTTCAGCTCAGAGAAGCAGGTCCATACAATTAACATTATTTATGAACTAGTTCTACTTATTTCCCTTACGTTACTAGTGGCATTTAAGTGGTTTCTACACCGTAATTCTCAAAATAAACGTCACAATTTAGCTGAATAGTGTAGTAAAATTATTTAAACGTACATTATTACATATTGGCGTATTCTTAATGGCACTGTGTTAATTTAGACAGTTGGCATCTTTTTAATCTCTCTGCAGATATTATCTTTTGAATATCCGACTGCAAACTCGATGAACTTAAACATAGAACAAATCGTAGATATTCATAAGAAATGTGACTGCCCAGCAAGCTCTTCTTCAAGGTCAATAGGCTGAAAAGTTGTTCAAATTGATAAGTAGTACCAAACATGGCCAGTAATTTACTTGCAAAAAGGCGCATCTTGGGAAATGTTTTCGGCAGTGAAGTGTATAAGTCCAGAACAAGTTTTCCTGAACTGCCCAATGGCGTGCTGCTTTGAAGGTTAATTGATTCCAATTGCAGTTCGACATGGCCTACCAAAGGATCATATGTAAATGGATTTTCGAAAAGCCTGCAGTCGTTGTCTAACACTTGCACGACTACAAATTTATCTGAGAATGCTCCTGATAACTCCTGTAATAGTGCCATATATTTTTCTTTCTTATTAAGCAATTCATCTCTCATAACCGATTTTAAGGATGGGAAATGGTGCAATTTATTCTCTTCTATTTGGCTCTGCCACATATTTAATTTCTGATTGAATGCTTTCACACAGTCTGTTAAAACTTAAATGTACAATCGCGTTGTGTTTAACTTCATTTACGTGAACCGTTAAATCGCTTAAGAACGCTAAATCACAAACAAAAATATCTTTAAATTCTGGATCTGTAATCCCTTTAATTGCTAGGAAAGTGTAGCAAACATTCCTAATTTTGCAGAACCCCTATTTTCGCAGTATCGTTTTATTTTATTTATTGCAAAATTGGGAACAGTAGTGGAAATATTTCATCTTATTCATCAAAGAGGGCATCTTCTCTTCTATTTTATACATTTTTTTCCATTACCGTTCCTGATTTTGCAGTAAATAAAATGAAAAGGTACTGCGAAATTAGGAGTACTGCGAAATTAGGCATGTCTCCCCTGTGTATTTCCGTAGATCAAACATTCTTTGCAAGATTTTGCCTCTGGTTAGCCACCTTACCTGGCAGAAGTATGGCAAATCCAAGTATTCGGAATCTGACAGTATCAAAATTTCTATGCCGCAGAGCATGCGCTCTGATTAGATTCACAATCTTAATATAGATATCCATTGCGTTATTCAAAGTAGCTGATTTTGCACACAGTGCTTCCCTGTGAATAATGCAGTGAATGACTACAAAGCCATTAGAGGGAAATCCATTCTTACAAAGGAATTTTCGCAGACTCACTATTAAATCCATTTCTTTTCCCACCATTGCTGGAGTCCCATCTGTAGCTACGCAGACCAACTTGTCCCATTCAAGTTTAAACTTTCACGCTATCATCATCACTGCCTCAAAAAATCTTCACCGCGTGCGTGATCTTTCATTGAATAAATATCCAGCAGTTCCTCGATCACAGCTAATTCTGTATCGACACGTCTTATAAACACAGCAAGTTGAGCAGCATCTTTATTTTCAGTAGTTTGGTCCATGGCAAGGGAAAATGAACAATGTCTATCAACCGTTTCTCCAAACTTTTGCCCAGATCATCAATTCTGTTGGTAATAGAACCTCTCCTTAGGTTCCAACATGAGCCGAATTGAAATGCCTCCTGATGGTAAAGCTTTTAATGTAGTCAACAATAGTAGGACATATCAAACCCTGTGCTTTATCATCTTCAAGAAAAAAATTCTTGTATACTTGTTCTCCCAGTCCCGATTAAATACTCTTCGTTCATTCATGTTGCACACAAGCCACGCGACACAGGATTACTGCCACGCGACTACTCCCTGAGTCAACCGGTTTAGTTGTCATTACCTCGCTGCTGAAATAGAGTAGTGGGGACGATAGGGAGGGTAACTTCGCGCCTTCAGTGCCTTCGTTCCCGACCCTGGTCTAGGGAATGAAGATTCAGCTTAGCAGGAATATTTACATACCAACCCATGCATAGTATGTAAGTTTTAGAAGAATAAATTGTACAGGGTGGAGGTGGTACAGCTATGCAGATGTTGATTGTACTAAAATTCCATGTGGGGGACAAGTTTATGGATTTCGTACAAAAAATGGTTTCATGAAACTTTTAATAATGTTTTCCTCAATATGCTCAGAGATATCTTCTGAGAAGCGAAGAAGGGATTGTTTATCTATTTTCTCACCTTTCAATTTTCTTATCAATTTGTAACTTATTTAACTTACTCAAAAGCAAAAAAAGATGATTAAATACTATAAAGAAAAATTGTCGTTATTAGCTTGTTTAGTTGTATCCGTAAAAATTATAATCGTACGAATATAGTACACTACTCATTAAGTTTAATACTGTTAAAGATTTTCGTCAAACTAAGGATATCTGTCAATTTTCAGCAAGGAATAAAGTTTCATGTGGTAAAATATGTTTTTTTATATGATATCTAAGCGTTAATAAAGAATTACAAAGACTTTTAGACGAGGCATGAAAATTCAAGGGAAATTATACAGCGTATTAAGGGCAGGATTTTCTTTATTCTCAATCATAGGCCCTAACACTGTAAAAATAAACAAAATAGGATGGAACATTTTTAGTCCTATGCGCGCAGTAAAATATTATGTCCCAGGTTTTTGGGGAGGAAAGAATGAAGGTGATATTGAATGATTTCAGCCCCTAAACTGTTGTATGGTAACATGAAAGTGAGAAATAAAATATTCCGTAAAGACAGTATAGTTTTGTGTTTCCGGAATTTCTGTGCCTTCTTATTTCAACCCTTATCACGCATGGTGTGAAGAATCAATGGGGTGAAAATTCTAAGCACTCTATGAGCCATTAATGCTGTATCAAGCGTTTTCTGATACCTACATACCTCTATAAAGAACTAGAGTTTTAAAATTAGAGGTACTTTATAAGGTAATTTCGAATATTACAAAATACAAAACACGGGTGACGCGGCCTTTTAGTTTAAAACAATTGTGAAGTTGATACCCTTACAGTTTAATTTATTATTCAATTCAGCGAACATTACTTATATCCTACCTCAATCTTATATTTCAGAAAAAAATATTATAAAATTACTAATAATTTAATCTAATTAACTAATAAACTTCATGAGTAATTCTTTGTTCTGAAAGTGTTTTGAAAAAAGAATAATCATTGCGTGGTACTGTGTATTTTGTTATTGTAATGCACCGCATTAGTAGAAGGTTGAAAGTACGAAGTATGGTATTAACAGAAACTAGAACCAACGACAATATATTAATTAATGTATCAGAACAAATATTACTTGTATAATTTCAGTCTTAATTGTACTTAAATAATTCGAGCTCTGAAATAACGCTCCTCCAAAGTAATTTCAAATTGCTAAACTAAATAAAAGTATTTTATATTTAAAGGACTGCCCTAAAGGATTTCCGTAATACCTAGGTATTAAGAAAATACATTTATAGTTAATGCTGTTTAACACTCATCTTTATTAATTCAGTGGTTTATGTGAAGAAGTTAACGCTGTTAAGTCTTACAATATAATATACACGCTAATATAATACAGATCTAATAATATGTAGAATATAATATGAAATATCTAACATTAAAATAAATTTAGCTGGTTATTGTATTGCATATTTAATTTCTACTTGTAATTTAATCAAAATCGTCTTGTCAGATACATGAATCAGTCTAATATAGCTGGAAACAGGCATGTGGCATACCGTAAGCCTATAATGAATTCGAAGTCCGCCTCCGTGGGTGAGTCGGTAGCACGCCTGCCTTCCACTCCGGCGGCCCGGGTTCGATTCCCGGCCGGGTCGGGGATTTTTCAGTAGTGAAAGATCCCCTCCCCGGGTTCAGGACTGGGTGTTTGTCAGTACTTTAAGTCTTAGGTTAAGATAATGCACATTGTGCCCGATTCCTTAATTATTATTATGAATTCGAAGTATAACCAACTACCAACCAACTTGAAAGTTAGCCTTGATAGTTCTGTGGAATATGTAATAATGTTATTTGAATATGTAATATGTTATATGAAAGCGTAGTTTCATACAATGTTATTTGAATTTTTAAGTTCGCTGGAATCCGCAAACATTCGAATCGATGTTGTTGAAGCAACAAATTCAGATGAAAAGAAATTCTCTCGCAAGCAGAACTGTATAACAAGTTAGTGGTGAATGTTCAAGGTGGATTCTCTTTGGGAGAACATCTTTCGTGACGTGAATATCTGTTGCCACGAGGAGTTTGATCACGAAAGCTAATATTACTAGTAGTCAGGAGATCTGAAGTCTTGATGTGATCTCCAGAAGGGAAGGAAGTTAGTTGTGCGCCTTTCTTTTAAGAAATCTGTTCGAGATTTAAAACATCATGAGTTCAACCAGTGTTTCATTCTACAGTTAATTGAGAATACACTAAAAGCGACTGAAGCGAAAATATCGGTAATTTTTCTCAATTAACCAATCAAACTATAATATTTGTAATTCAGAACTCTGTTAAGTGCATTTGTTGTGTCAAGTTTCAATAATCAATATTTAACCATTTGGAGAGTTTAAACTTTTTTTGAAATTTGATAGGTCAGGCTACTCAAACGATTATCGTCAAATTTCAGTTCCGTTTGAGGAAAATATTAGTTTCTGAACGGTGGATTTCTTATCTTTGCATCAACTATATAAATGGTAAACTGTAGCCTACAAAATTCAAACTATTTATACGAAAACTGAATCTTGCATATTGTATCAGTGAGATGTAAAGATTAATGTCAGTTTATTTGCGGCCGACGCCGTCGAAAATGATGTCTCTTTACGGTATAATAATAAAATCAGGTAAACTGATGTAACAAAGTGCCAGAATGGTTTTGTTGAATCAATTATAATTGCAATTTTGATATGCAGAAAATAAGTTTTTAATCAGATTAAAATCGACCAGCTTCAGCAGAACTACAGATGTGTGATATCTTGATAATCGCGCACCCACGTTAAAAAAAAAAAAAAAAAAAAAAAAATGTCATATCGGCCGGCTCCGCGATTTGATCCAGTGTCTTCCAGAATACGAGTCCCAGACGTTACCATTTGACCAACTCAGTCAGTATGACGGTCTTGTTTGATAAACATATGTGAAGGAATAGTGTTATTCGTCAAATCTAAATGTATTGCAACTTGAAATTCTTAAAATATGTAAACATTTCACAAAATTAAGTGGCAAATAACTCCGCTAATTATTTCACAGTAATGTACCTTCTGTATACGATAACAGTATTCATGTAGTACTCAATTTCAACTAGATCAACGAAGTAAACAAACATCTGACAGCATTGCAGACAAAGTCCTCAATTATTAAAAATGCGGCAATGTATCTCAACTGTTTGTTGACAGATAAATATGATATGAATTTTGATTTGATAAATTCAAGTAATTTTCAGAAATTACATAATTTTTCAAAGGAAGGAGTGGTTTGTTTGGATTTTTATTGTCCGCGATATTGTCAATATATTACAGCTAGTGCCCGCGGCTTCGCCCGCCATTATTAATTGACTCCAGGATTTTTAAGAAATTTACACTGGCAGTTTATTAAAAATGTTTGTGGTTCCGAGCTAGGAAAATTGTAAGTAAAAATAAAATTACTTAGGCCATATATAGTAAATAAACTGTTTTCCTATCAAAATCAAAATGCTTCGAATTGTCGGAGAACGAACATTACATTATAATAGATGTGACTGTTAATTACTCTTTATTTCAGTACCGGTCAATCGATGTAGTCCAAATTCAGTAGGCTTCTTTCCATGTACGTCATAAATGCGTATACCAAGTTTCATGTAACTCCGACAAAGCGTATTTGAGTTATCGCACCTTTCTGATATATTTCCCTAAAGCGTATTAAGTTATGAGGCGTACAGACACACGGACAGACAGACAGACGGACAGACATTTTCCGTCTCCCACACAATCTCATAAAGTACCATTCTGGCACTTAATAAGTTAGAGATCTAGAGTGTCATCAGATAGCACCTTCGATTTCATACTAGTGCTACTGGAATGTTTACATTGCTGTTCGGATTAAATGCAACTTATGCCTTTCGGATTTTTACAAGATCGTATATTTGAAGCTATGGAAATACTAGCCACATCTTACACATTTAGTGCAAATCGTGCTTGAAATTGTTACGCTATTATGTAATATAGTTAATATTATGGTTAATGTGAATTATTTTATTTTCGTGAAAAAATAACTTTCTTTCGAAAAAATGGGTTAGTATCTGTGGCCTTGATTTATAATTTTCCTGTATTTATATTTAGTGTACGAAGTTTTTCAAATATTATTCAGTCAGACAGATAATATCCTTTTACAAATGGTAGAATCATTTTCTCGAACTCTTTTGTAGGCAGGTTAGTTAGTAATTCACCAATTATTTTCAAAAGAAGTTACATCAGCTCGTCCCAGAAAATCCGTCCCACGACGGAAAAATCGTCGTATGTAAAAATCCATCCAAAAAGGTAATTTGGTTTCAGGTAATTAAATAGTACAAGTGTTTAAATCAAGGAGTTCAGATGTTTAATTTTAGCTAAGCTATAAATTAGGTATAAATATTTAGTTATGGAACTATATTTCCAGCAACAGCTCTTCAGTTCCATAGCTACCAACAATATTCTTTCCTCTCGTCTATTTGTGCCTTGGTACTTTCTCTTCTTTTTCCTAGATGAGAAAATTTTCCGATTTATTTGAGTCACTTCTGTAATTTGCTAGAACTGAGGATATGGACAGACGTGATTTTCCTACAAATTATTTAATTTGAAATACCACCCTTTTACTGGGTATGTGGTTCAACGGTGCCCGACCACTTCATGGTCATAACACTTTCCAAACGTGAAAATGGAGATGTTCTATTCCATCGTCCTCTTTGCCGGGCCCTTATGTAATATTAATTGACATGTTGGAATACTAGCAGGTGCCTGCGGATTCGCCCACGATAATTAATTTAAAGATTAAAAATTAAGAGTATAATTACTATTAGAGTATTATATTTATTAACACTTGCACGCGAATCATTCATAAACTAAACCATTAATAAATAATGAAACAGCTAAAATTCCGGTTTCAGAGTACATTCCACGCCGCCTGGTAAAACGATCTCAGATTCGATTATGCAGTTCCAAAGCTAACTGTGAACACATAATACGTATTGTTTCTCAACTGTTTGTTGACAGATGAATATGATGTGAATTTTATTTTATCAATACGGTGTAATTTTCAGAAATTACATAATGTTTCAAGGAAGGAATGGTTTGTTTGGATTTTTATTATTAGCGATATTTCAAGAGTTAAACCATCAATATTTTTCAGCTGGTCCCTGCGGCTTCGCCCGCCATTATTAATTGACTCCAGGATTTTTAAGAAAATTACACTGGAAGTTTATTAAAAATGTTTGTGGTTCAGAGCTATGAAAATTGTAAGTAAAAATAAAATTAGAATATTTGTTCATTGTGTTCATTTCACTTAGGCTTTATATAATAAAGAAACGGTTTTCCTAATTTTGTACTTTTCGTGAAAGTTTAGACTGCGAGAGACGAACATCGCCGAGTATACCCGATGTTTCACGAAGCGGGCGAGCGAGTGAGCACGCTATTTAGGGCCGTTGAATTGTATAAGAGTAGATAGGTTGAAGCTTATGCAATCGAGGATACTCGAAGCTGATAGAAAACATCTATCACCTCTGCTCTATTGTCAGGGATGAATACAAGGACGATTAGGAAATGAAACTATATGCAAAGTTCGTTATTTTCTTCCCCCATGTACGACCCAGAAAGTTTTACTGCCTGTACTTTCCTTCAGAAGACATGGCTATAACAAAACAAACAACCACAAATCCTGCAATTGGAGAATATTACTTTGATAGAATTCATATCTGCAATACCCTAATCTCCAAACATCTCTAATGTGCACACATCTGCACACATTTCTGTTTAAAAAATACAGACTTAATAAAGTCAACTGAAAGTGACTGAGCTTGGCTTGGTTATTTATTAAACAAGTGGCAAACAGGAGATTTCATTTTGAGAGTAGCGTAAAATATGCGACAGCCCCATGTCTGTAGATTTACAGTCAAAATTCTGGCACACCTGTAACGGTTGAAGAACCAAAAATCAATAGTCTACAGAAAAGTGTCGTTAAATAACCATATCAGACAAATAAACATTAAAGTAACCAGTCTGAAATGGTTGATATTAATAATACTCTCATTATAATTTACATTTTATAATAAATTCCCAGTAGTGTAGTACATATCATATTTGCTATAATACTACTGTACTGTAAATTTTAAAAAGTAATATTCGTTCATTATGTCAATTTGTAACAGATTTGTGTACATCTCAACAATCTCATATCTCCTCGTCATAGTCACTGACCATGTCAGAACTGTTACTACAACTATCTAAATTTAACACACCTCTTTCATTAATGTCGTCTCTGCCTATCTCCTTTGGGAAGCCATCTTCTTGGAGTCTCTCAGAGTGTGCCACACATTTTCTCCAATCTTCGATGTAACACTGTCCAAAAACTATAACATAGCTTGACTTAGCAATAACTCACATTCTTATAGAGCGAAGTAGGGCGAGTTTGCGGACCATAAACATTTAGGAAAACAGTGGTATTGGAAACCCGTCTATAAACGAAATAGCCGTCTATTCTTTCTGCCTCTATTATAGTAACAAGAAAATTGCAAAAATTAAATTTTCTTCGTGTAATGCAAGAGAAATATGTCGCCATGCTTGGTGTCATATTCTCGAGAGATCCTTATATTAACCCAAATATAAAATTTCGTTTTCAATTGACTTTCGTGAGAGTTATGCTGTTTCCAATGACACACAGACATGTTTCCAATTATTGTAATTTTGGATTTAGTCGCTCAAAAATGTGTACTATCAGAGATGTAAACTCGATATCGAATTATTTCCTCTACGTGTTATAGATGGAGGAAGTAATACAGTTATATAATAAGCCTATGTAATACCATCTATGCCCCAGTGAGAAAGCAAAAATTGTTGATATTAAATCTTTTGAAATTGAATGTAATATGTATCTGTATCTGTATCTGGTACCCTATGATCCCCAGGTGGGGCGAAGGGGCCTCCAATGGAGGTTTCATTACCTATACCAGGGGTCGGCAACCTTTGAGTCGGAAGAGCCAAAAATTACAATTTACAAAATTTCAAAGTTTTTAAAGAGCCAAAAATGTTTTTTTTTTGCCAACAATAAATAGTACTCGCATAAATAAAGTTTTTTGATAAAAAACTATCTATTTATTCATAAGAAAAATGTCTATTTATTCATATATAAGTAGTGTTTTTCACAACAAATTAGATAATATCTATATGACATTATTAGATAATTACTTATTATTTAAGTAAAAAATTAAAACAATTAAACATTTACTTACAACACTAACTTGTACTTCAATAACATACATTTGAGCAAACAAATTCAATGGGAGCGTTGGCTTTGCATGGTTTTAGAAAGTTTGGATAAATTTGGCTCATAACTTGTTGTTTTATGTTTCAAACGCGACTCTAAATTTTCATTTGTTAGATGGTTTCTTACTTTACTTTTGATTATATTCATGCAAGAGAACGCTTGCTCGCACGAATAAGTCGATCCGAAGATAGTCAGCACTCCAAATGCCAACTTCTTCACCTCACTGTAGCAATCTGGAAGACTATTCCATGCGTCGAATATAAGTGCCTCAACTCGCGGCATTTCTGTTCACTTTTGTTGCGTTACGTACATACATTTCTAGACCTCCAACTCTTCCAACTTGCTTTTCAACTCTGTAAATTTTCCTCTCCACAAAGCTTTACTTTTTAAATCGATCAATTGCATTTCTAGAGACCCAGTATCAATTCTAAATGGCTCAATGTGGATTTCGTTACTATTTGTGTTGAGAGGATTTACTATGAATGCTAGAGTGGTTTTGTTGGTTTTGAATTGCTCAAATCTGTCAGCAAATTCATCTTTAATGTTTTTATAACTGTGCTGAAGTAATTCGTGTCATTGGTTTTATCGCGATATTGCTTTAGAAATTGAAAATGAAGTAATTTACCGCTCCGAATATCTTCTGCAAAAAGAATTAATTTTTCTTCAAAACAAACCAATTCTTCTACCAAAACATAGGCTGGGTTTCCCTTTCCTTGCAGTTTTAGATTCAGCTCATTTAATTTCGCTGTGATATCCACCATAAAGTAAAATTTTTCAACCATTTGTCGTTCTCTAATTCAGGGTGATTAATGCCTTTTTCATTTAGGAATATATTTATTTCATTCAAGCACAAAGCAAAACGTTTCAACACCTTACCTTTGGCAAATATTAGATACTTAGTTTACGAGTAAAGGTCTTATGCCCAGCTATGCCGAAATCAATGAAATTTGCCAAACATATAAACAATCTAAAACTGCAAATACCTATCTACTTTGATCCTCAGAGTTAGAAAATAGGTTTATTAAATAACAATTTATAGGTACTTACACTTATAATTATTATTTTAACCCTAATTTTTATATAATAAAAGCTATAAAATAGATAAATAATAAAATAGGTAATTTATTAAATATATATTTTAATAAAAACACTTTCGCGGCAATATCCAACAGTAGTACTTCGTTTATTTTTTGTCAATTCTTATTGACTTCAAAAAAGTAGTTAGGTATCTTAGTTGGAAAAAAATATGCATAATATGTATTTTTAAAATGTAATACTTATTATGTTACCTACCTTTACTTCGGTTTTATTATTATTATTATTATTATTATTATTATTATTATATATAAATGTACATTTATATAACTTTGAGAAGATAATTCGCTTCTAACTCTTTTACTTGAAACTAACTATACGTCACAGCCAAAGCACTGGTGAAGACGCCAAATTGTCTTGCGTCGAAAGCGAATTAAAACCTACATAGAAACATCCGACAACGGCGTCATTCGAGAGCTTCCGACGGACAGACGACAGTGACGACGCGTGTCACGGGGAAGGGGTGCGGTGAAAAGCGAGTACAAGTGGCTCAGAGAGAGAATCGGTGCCTAATCCTCGTTGATCGATTCAGAACGATTATTAAATGTTTTTTTTAAATAAAATGAATAATATTTGCGTATGGAACTAAAGAGCCGCAGCTTCACACCCAAAGAGCCGCATGTGGCTCGCGAGACGCAGGTTGCCGACCCCTGACCTATACTAATTTTGATATGCCTATTTTCCGAGAGAGGGTAGAGGGACAGGTGGTAAGCCCATCGCCTCGCAACCCCCCTCTGGAAACTAAGTATTTCTTGCACGTGAAAGGGCAGAGGCTCTAATTTAGGCTTGGAGTTCTTTTACGTGCCGTAAATCTACGACACGGGACCCCCAGCTTAAAGTCCCTCCCGGAGGACTCCGTTCCCAGGATATTTTCGTCCTGAAAAATCCATTGACCGCGGCCGGGTTTGATCCCGCGCCCTGCGGATCTAGAGGCGGGCACGCAACCTCTAGACCACCGCGGCCGACAATGTAATATGTAAGTACTTATATTTTTATTTTGTATTATTTTTCATTTTACAACCCTCTCTGGCAGGGCCTTAGTGGAGGGAAAACGCAGATTTAGTCCCCTTACTATGCCAGTTTTCGTGTTGTAGACCCAATTAAATAAACATTAAAAGAACCAATATTAAAAACCAATATTATGACTTATCTCAAGTTAAAAATTATATAATATAATAATATACTCGTAGTTCAGTCCCTAGGAATAAAGGCCTAATCCACAGTGTGAAGAGCGAGGAGTACACGATTGGCGGGTATGCGGCAACCCTCAATAAAACAAAATATTCACAATGCTTTAGAAATGTAGTCAATAGCTGATTACTTTAGTAGGTCTAAACACAAACCCGCCATTTCAGGTGTATCAAAATGTAGTCCTATTTCTCCGAAGGCAACTAAATTATACAATGTCCAGTCTGTGTCACTTGCAAAAGATATCTCGGCTAGCAGATACGTCGAATTGAAAATATTTGTGAGGGCCAAGAATTGGATTTTTAGTAGTTGACGCCTATGTCGGATAGGCCTACAGGCGATGTTGAAGATAAACAAGAAAGGCTAATCTTTACGTGCAACTCCTGCAGATGACATGTTTCTGTACGTATGTCCTCGTTTTGTGTTAGGAATTAAGCCTTGCCTCCTGGATAAGAGAATGTTCCTATTAAAGGTATTCATCTACCCTTGAATTCAGTAATTTTCATGAAAATGTTGTATACTGTCCTCATATGAAAGTTTGATTTCTCTAGTTTCTAAAAATATAGTTTATATGAGTTTTCTCAACAATTATTCTCCTCATTTCGTATAACATACGTGGAATTAAAGAGCAGAATAATGCAGCTATGTTATAAATTATCGATACCTTGTAAAAAAGAAAGTCATTGCCTAACTAAACTAAACTCCGTGACTGCATCCCTGAAGGGACTAGGCGTACCTACCGACCACTGCATCATCTAACATAAACAGATGGCAGGATTGGGGGCATGTGGTCAGCATGCCGATACCTAAAGCCGTTAATGATGGTTTCCGTGACCGGAACGCTAATTCTCTATCAAGTAGCTCCTCAGTTTGAATTACGAGGCTGAGTGCACTCCGTTTCAGACCTCCCTATCTCAGAAAAATCCGAGGAGGTACCGGGAATTGAACTCAGGCCTGCGGATCGCTAACCACGAGACCACTCAGGCGGTCCATTTCCTAACTACTAGCAAAACAATTAGTAAGTTAAATATGCTCAGTATTATAATATATTATTCAAGTGAAGGTATTATAAAGTGAAGGTGACTGATTTAGATTAGTAACATTAAATGCATGTTGGCTCAAGGGTCTGTAAGTTATAAGTTTCAAATTTGCCTCTGCGGTGATTGTGCGTGCTGTCATGCCTTCCCGCGTTATACGTCACTTCCTGGCGGTGTGTGGCGCGCTTTCGGCCCCCCAAGCCGAGTCAGTATTGTCTGAGATGCAGTAGCATACAGCTGTGTGGTTTCGCTTGCTCCCTTGTGCGGGACAGCGTCCAGCTTGTAGGCTTATTACTCATCTTCTATCCACACCCTTTCGCTTCTAGGCATTGGGCAGCGTGTGTGCGATTCCGGGCTTCATAATGTATTTTCTGTGCGAAGTGCATATGTTCCCATTGTGTTAATGGCCTAGCCACCACGTGTACTCTTAACAAAGAAAGTCAGTGCATTTCAGTACTAGCGCATCAAGAAGCTATATAACACGTTTCAGTGAATCAAGACGAACATTTTGATATTGTTGTTTGCACTTGTCTTTACTGGGACACTTTACCACGTCATTCACTATCTTGGCGGGTGTATGCTCCTGGCATCAGTAACTGTGTCCGACTGCATTTATAATCATCCTATGCTAAGTGTTTCTGTAGTTTCAATTACTCAGAGTTCAGGATTCCTGAATATATTGTGTTGCAAAATATCAAAGTCTAAATCCCTGATTACAGCGTCCTACAGTCCAAGTTCTCCTTGTTAATTTAAGTTGGTTTATATCAAACCTGGTCCTCCAAATCCTACTAGTTACCCTACATTTTGGATCCTCCGTGGCAGGATTTTGATTTTGCAACAATTTTCTGAAAGTTGAATATTGTGTAACACGAGTGGACTTGCGAGTTACTTCGTGTTCTCTCGGGTCGTCGGGTCGCGTTCGGCTCTGCTGGGTCCGACCTTTAGCCAGCCTGCACGTGGTCCGCGACAGCTGGGCGTTCTTCTGCGCGCGTGTTCATGGTCGCCGCCTCCAAGGAGAGGACAGCCAGAGCGGTTGGTTGCCTGTAAAACATTATTGGGATGGTGTGATCTTAAAACATACCGTTCCTCCAAGCCAGAACGTGGGAGGTGCTCTATCACCCTCCGTACTCTCAAGAGTTTAGTCACTGCGACTTTGATCTAATTCTGATCTAATTCGTATAGGTGAAGATGTTTTACAGACAACCGACTGCTCTCTTCGCTCCATCAACAGATTAGGCAGTGCAAACGGGATCCAAAGACTTACACATCGCTGGGAACATGTTGTATGCAATGGTGGTGATTAGGTCGAAGGCCTACAAAAGTTAGAACCATGTATGTATGCTATATGTAGAGAAATAAAATAGTTGCCACAACTAAAAAATCAACCCATGTATCTGAAGATGTTAGTGCATTTGTGATCAAAGCACATTATGACAAGTTATTAGATGAGATTGACAAGCTTGAATCTGTGCAAACGCAGATTGAATCTTTGATGGAAACTGATACAGAACTGGACATTCACATACAATATGCAGAAGAGGTATCAAGGCTATACAGGGTGTTAATAAATAACACCGAAATATAGAGGGGACCTGTATATAGAGGGGACTTAGACAAACAACTTTTATTAGGAGATTTTTGCTCTATGACGTAAAATGTGTATGCTACAGGGCATTAACGTCATTATAATTTGGTGCTCATAAGTCAATAATTAAGCGAAATGGGGTTAAGATTTTCATTAAATTGACTTCATGCCTTCTTAGTGATCGATAAAAACCTGATTTTTAATCATTCATCAACAGCTACATCACAATTTAGTGTTTACATAATCTGCAAAATTTGCAGACTAATCACATGACTGGTCGCCACTGCATTAATCTTTCTTTATTCATAACTACTCACTACAGTGTTAACAACGAAGTTCCTTTGTTTTGCATTTATTTCTAATGTTAGAAGTCAGTGGCGGTCAATCCCTGGGAGATTTCATGCTGTAATAGGAAAAATTTAATCCATAGAGCAAAAATATCCTAATAAAAGTTGCTTGTCTATGTCCCCTCCATACACTGGTAAAATATTTCGGTGTTATTCATTAACACCCTGTATATTGATCTAAAGGCAAGGTTAGGTGAGTTAATGCATGCTCGTGAGCCTACCTCAGTTAGTGTCAATTCAAACAACAGTGGCACACGACAAACAGTGAACTCCAGTGTTTTGCAGATGAGCAATGTGATAAAATTGCCTACGATTCAACTCCCATTGTTTGAAGGGACGTAACCAAATTCAAGCATTTTCATGACACATTTTCGAGTCTGGTTGTAAACAATCGCGGTTTTATCGCCCATTCAAAAATGTCACTATCTTATTGCGTCCGTAAAGGGGCAAGCTCATATGTTAGTGCAAAATTTACCAGTGACAAATGATAACTTCCAAGTTGCCTGGGATGTACTGTGTGCAAGATACAACAACAAAAGGTTGATTGCTATAGCCCACATTAAGCATCTTCTGTCCCTACCTGTAGCGCGACAAGAGACGGTTGCAGAATTGCGAAGCTTATTGAATCAATTCCAAAACAACTTGCATGCTATTGAAGCGTTAGAATTAGAAGTGCCACTTCATGAAGTCATTCTAATGCAATTGTTATTGGAGCACCTGCCAGACAGCGTGCAACGTGAATGGGAATCCAGAATCGATTCTCAAACCTTCACTTCGTTAAGTGAGCTTGTGTTGTTTCTAGAAGCGAAGTCTCATTCTCTAGAGGTGCTGTCGAATCATTCCTGCAGCTGGTCCAGCCCATAAAAACCTAGAAGTGAACGTCGTGAGCCTAGGAGTCAGCATAGTGACAGTCGTCAGTCATATGTGTCGACAACTGAGCAGTTATGCCCTCAGTGTCAAAGCGGCCATAACCTGTCTAAGTGTAAGCGGTTCCGTCAACTGAGTGTTGAACAGCGATGGAAGGTTGTGAAAAGCAAGAATTTGTGTTTCAACTGCTTTTCTAATACACATCGAGTGAATCAGTGCAACGTATCTTCATTTTGCAACTGTGGTAAAGTGCATAGCAAGATGTTGCACAGCAATGGTCACATGAGAACGGTTTCTCACTCCAGTGAAGGCAGTGATACAGTGCATAACAACAGGGCTGATGCGCCTGCGAGTAATTGCTCAGTGAAAATAAAGCCAGTGCTCCACGTCTTACATGCGACTGCGATGGTCCAAGTGCAAGACAAGCATGGTAACTATATCCAGTGTAAGGCCCTTCTAGACTCTGCCAGTCAGGCCAATTTTGTGTCAGCGGATCTAGCGAGGCGTCTGCAACTGCCCACGATGAGAGCTGATACGCCTGTCAAAGGTATAAATGGTACCTCATCGAATGCCAGTCATAGTGTTAACATTAATATGAGATCCATGATTTACAACTATCGGATGAATCTAGATTGTCTAATCCTTCCTCGCGTAACAGGGAAGCTATCTGCCGTCCGAATTGACCCAACCTCCTGGAGCATCCCCTCGAACATTCCATTAGCCGTTCCCTTGTGCGGGACAGCGTCCAGCTTGTAGGCTTATTACTCATCTTCTATCCACACCCTTTCGCTCCTAGGCATTGGGCAGCGTCTGTGCAATAACGGGCTTCATAATGTATTTTCTGTGCGAAGTGCATATGTTCGCATTGTATTAATGGCCTAGCCACCACGTGTACTCTTAACAAAGAAAGTCAGTACATTTCAGTGCTAGCGCATCAAGAAGCTATATAACACGTTTCAGTGAATCAAGACGAACATTTTGATATTGTTGTTTGCACTTCTCTTTACTGGGACACTTTACCACGTCATTCACTATCTTGGCGGGTGTATGCTCCTGGCATCAGTAACTGTGTCCGACTGCATTTATAATTATCCTATGCTAAGTGTTTCTGTAGTATCAATTACTCAGAGTTCAGGATTTCTGAATATATTGTGTTGCAAAAAATCAAAGTCTAAATCCCTGATTACAGCGTCCTACAGTCCAAGTTCTCCTTGTTAATTTAAGTTGGTTTATATCAAACCTGGTCCTCCAAATCCTACTAGTTACCCTACAATGCACATCCTGGATCACTTTAGTGAAAAAATGAATGTTTTAGCATAATTACAACTCTCAAAGTGGTTTTGAATTTAAAGCTTTAAATTCTTATACTCAAACTCCCAAATAAAATAAAAAGAAAATTATGCTTGTGCAATTATGTTAGTTTTTTGTACATTATTTGTGTCAAAGGTCTATGACTACCGGCGTGTATAGATTATTATCTGTAGTTTTCTAATGTATTTAACCTATCTAGCGACAAATAAATATTTAGTTAAAGTGTTCGACATCGAGATGAGTAATGTATTTATCATTGCAGCAAGAGCCATCACCGGAGCACAGGCCTCAGAGGTATGGTCGCATCGGAAGCTTCATGGTGAGTCGTCTGGGCAACGTGAACATCACTAATCTGGGCAATTTTCTGTTGCGCCCCGGCTCCGAAACCTCCCTTCCGCCCATCTCTAAGGTAAGAAATTTAGGATGCATATTCAAAACATTCAGTTACATCAACAAAACACAATGAATATATAAAAGATAGTTTTATATGCACTAGGAGCTCAATCAAAGAATTCTGATGTGCATACAGCTGTTTCTTAGAACTGGCAGAAATAGTGAAAAAGTAAATATTTATTTTGTTCGTTCCTTTTACGGCTCCCCCTTTTACATTCTCGCATATACGTAGTATAGAGAAAGTATTGTGATCGTGACAAAAAATCGAAATCGAGATATCACCGGGAAAGCATGTTTAACGATGCCTAGAAACCGAAAAAAGTGTTTTTGGAATGACGTCTGTCCGTCTGTCTCTGGACAAGCACAGCAGGTAAACGGTTCATTGTATTTACTTTATTTTTTGAATTAAGGACTTTTTCGGAATTATATCGAACCACCCAGAAATTGAGTTTTATAACTGAAATATTAAGGGAACTTTTCATGAAAGGTTTTTTAAAAATTCTGATTTTTTTTTAATTTTGATTTTTTTAAAATTAGCTTTAACGATTTTAATAAAAATTTAAAGTTGGAAACTCTTATCTATGACTAACAAAATGGCTATATCCTTTTTTTACAAAAGTGACTTAGAGGGTACTTTACTCGTATCCATTTTCAATTTTTCTAGGCTATTTCCATTACATTGGGCGATACATGAAAACTTAGGACGGTCAAGTTGTAGATAAAATTAAAAAGAACATTTTTTTGTTAAACACATTTCTTTATAAAATTAATAGGTATCAAGATAAAAACGAAATAACATGACTTAAATGCGAATTTCAGAACAAACATTTTGATTAAAATATGAATATTTTTTGTTGTCCATAGTAACAAGAATACTATAATCTAGATATTGTTGTGAAATGTAGTCACTTAACACACTCGTAATGAACACACCAAAATAAATAAGAGCGAGGTGGTATAGGGTAATAGGGAAGAGGTCCTGGGTTCAAATCAAATTTTGTGGTCACCTAAATTAGCCAGTAGTAATACTGTAATACCGTAACTCATTCGTGGAGCATTTGCTTCTATTGTTCGGCTATATCTCAATGTTTCGTTCATTTTGATTTTGGCCTTTGAGATTGAGGAAACCATGCAAACCCCAAGTTGTTGTTGTTGTTATTATTATTATTATTATTATTATTATTATTATTTAACGGTAAAAGCATTGAACATAAAGAACGACCCTGATGCTTTCCGTTCTAGATACTTGTTAGTTTTATGAAAATGTAATTAATTTAATTTAATTTTCTCTATAGTTTACTTGTTTCTGTGCTAGCCTTTAACACATATATGAGAGAAAGTTTGTGCAACAAATTTTTGCACCATTTATTAACTCTTTGATGCTAAAAGTATGCCAGGTGAATAAACAATACTTCGGCATAATTAAAAGACTGTGTTTTAGTACATAAACTACTAATTTAAAAGACAAATGAAATGCGCACAAGATGTGCAAGATTTGCTGAGGTGTGTCCACTTTGGATTTATTTCGTACGGATTTCTATTACTGTTTTCCCAAGGTTCTTGCATTACAATGCATGCTCTACCGAAATCAATCAATTAAATGCACGCAACAGAACCCAAACCTTTCGAAGTATTTAGCAGTGTCACGAGAAGATCTGCCAGCATTATACCAAGATTAGACAGAGCGCCCAGCATGCAGAGATCCGGCAACTCTGAGTTTACCTACTTGCAACATTACGATGAGTAACCGAACACAGCATGCCAGAGTTGAAATACGTACGATCGCCGATGACCATTTTACACCTGGGTCCGATAAAGGATATGTTATTATTATTATTATTATTATTATTATTATTATTATATACTAACACAACGGGTGCAACTGTTCAACACGGTACACGACACTGGACTGAACAATCCCCACAAAAGACAGAAACCTGTCAGTATTGCTTCTAGGCCTTTAATGAGGGTAGCCTCTTGTTCAATAATTTCTACAGATAATTTGCAGGGGGAAGTGTTATCTGGGTATCTCCAAAAACTGAGGCTCTTATGAATTGGAACGGTCTATAACCCAAATCTCTATCAGAAATTTTTGTCTTTCCGAAAAAGGGCAGCTGGTCTTACTGATACTTCAGGAGACAGTTTGTCTGAACTTTGAACCTCTGTTTTCTGTACTCACAAGTACTATAAAATGTGCCGAAAAAGCTCTTGAACCAAAACTTTTTTGGAAGTAATGTTGCAATAATTTGGAAGATCCGTACTTTCCTGAGTTTACGTTAAAATGACTAAATACCGAAATAAAATATTTAATAATGAAGTTATATCTTGAATGGAAGACTCAACTGGAATGTGTCATTTCTGCTTGTTCGGCTCTTTTGCAATAATTACAACACTCTAGCAACTTCGGGTTTGTTTTATTTTATTTTATTCTATTGTATTTTGTCATATTTAGCACATCATAATGGGAGACGGAAAATCATTTAAAATTAATGTATTAGTAAATGTATTTACAGTTACAGTACATTAAATATGTACGGTGTATAATACCGATTCAAAAAAATGTAGTTACAACTGAATGCATTAATGCAGAGAATCATGTGATGCATCCACATACTTTCTCTATTGAAAACATAGGCAATGCAACTTTTGAACTTCAGATTCCAATATAGAAAAAGATGTGTTGAATGCGTATTCAGATGTTTCGGTCTGATACAAATAAGTATTATATTGTTCGCCACGCAAGACGCCTGAGTTTGTATAAACATGGTTCGCTTAAATAAGTAGGCCTACCCTTCAAATAATGTTTGCGATAAACGTTTCCCATAAACGTTTAGTCCTTAGCTTAAGTACCACGTACACAAAATTAAAACAAAATCGTTCAAGTTGTTTTTGCGAAAATCACGAAAAATGAAATTATCTTCTTTTAAAGTGGCAGTAATAGCCGATATTCTCGTCACAATTCTGAACGCTATCTAACCCAAATATAATATTTTATTTTGATACGATTTTTCTTTCACAGACACCCACAGACGAATTTTTGGAATTTATAAATAATAAGAAATGATTTCTATATTCTCATGTTTTCAAAAATGTATGTAGGCCCTAGTAAACGGTACGCTTAATTCCATCGTAGAATATAGTAATTATATTTACAATCTTCGCGCTTCAGCTCACTTTTATTGAAATTCTTACATATGTAATATCATTATTTTTATTCATTATTTTTATTTTTATTATTTATTATATCATTATTAAGCAATAATATGTTCATTACTGTGATAAATCTCAAAGTATACAACAGTTTTAACTTCTATTTTCGAGTATTGGTACGACTGTTCTACATTTCTTATCTGGCAACCATGCAGCATGCTGTTAGTACAATGTAAGTTCGCAATGTAATCACCACGATACACTCCTAGAGTAAACACGGAACAACTCTGAACACGAGGCGGAGCAGGCGTAGTCACGTGACTAGTGACAAGCGAATGAGGTTGTTGCGGTGTTGTACAGTTATCGGTACGCGCTGCCTCGCTAAAGAGAGGTACTTCACTTATTTCTTTGCGCGCTCAAAATCTATTATTACATATACGTCTTTCTTGATATCACCATTAGAAAGCTGTATTTATTTGGAAGCCGACTGTCCAAACCCCATATCTGTATGACGCTCCATTGTTAATACAAACAACAGAGAGATCCTTTCTTATTTCTACACTAAAATAATAACACCAGCGATGGATTACATTACAGTTTCTGTCTATCTGTTATTAACATAATCAGGACCCCTCATACTTCCACCCAAGATAATTCCACCCACCCATAGATACATCACAGACGCAGTTTTAGTTTATGTGTGTTAGCAATCCAAGAACTTTGCGCGTGTGTTCTATTGTGAGAATTCAGTGCCCGTAATGCCATTTAGCAAGCCTAGTACGAGTGGTGAAACAATTTATACCCCTACAAAGTTTTGCATAAGCAGGCGAGAGCTATGATTTGCAGTGTTTATAATTTTTTAAGACTATTTCGGATGAAGAAGTGCGTAATAATACGAATTTTGCCAAGTGTAGGGAATTGACTGCTAAAGCTTGCCAAATTAGTGAATATTCTGTGACTAATATTATTAAGGAGGGAAAACAATCAACTAAAGTAGAGGATGGGCTCAGTTTAAATCTCCTGGAAAACATCGCACAGTTAAAAAGCGCAAAAAAAAGTCTTGATTATTTTTAAAAGTGTATTTTTCGCCGAACAATATTTGAATTGTACGATAAGGAGGAATGTCCCACAGCTAAGAAATTAGTTGCTTTAATACGAGAGAAAATAGAACATAAAGATGCTGTGTCCTCCATGTATACGAGTTTGGAATCCCTAACATTTAAATAGAGGAGAACCAATGATGGCCCGAAATTCCTACTGGAAAGGGACGATATTGTTGCAGCCAGACAAAAATGTCTGCGTACAATTCACAATCTTATGGGGATGGGAGATACGAGGCCCATATTTTATCTCGATGAGACATGGGTCAACCAGAATCACTCCAAGAGGGACATATGGCAAGATTCGACTGGAAGAGGTGGCCTAAAAGTACAAAAAATATGAGCTGGATCAGATAGCGTTAGAAATGGGCCACGAAGTTTTCCGCTTGCCTGCTTATCACAGCCAGTATAACCCTATAGAGGTGATTTAGGCAAAAGTTAAAGGTGAAGTGGCAGAGCTAAACAACAAATTTCGGCTTTTTAATGTAGAAAAACTAACAAACGAAGAACTCGATAGGGTTGCGAGAGAGGACTGGGAATTACGGATGCTCATGTGGAAAAATTGGAAAAGAACGATTTTCAGAAAGAAGTTGCTAGGGATGACATTGTTGAAAGTCTAATTATAAATCTTAGAGACAGTGAAACCGATAGTGACACGAGTGGTGAAAGAAGTGAAGAGGACGAAGCCGAAGAAGTTTTAGCTGTCCCTTTGTAGAGGCTTCCGTGTATTTCTGTAGCTCAATAAAGTCAGCCTTTCTTCACTTTCTTTTAAGACAATTCATTTTGCATCTTACGCGTAATAGGTTTCGAAATTTCAAACTAATTTTGTTCGCGATTTTTCAAAATAGAAATACGTTAAAATAGTGAATGATTGTTCGACGCAGTGCAACAGTGAGTAAGCGCGCGTGTCCTCTCTCTTTCTCTCTGTGTTAGACAGAGACAGTTGCAGAGTCGTCAAGTCGTGAACGCGTCAACATCGCAAGTTGCGTAACATTCTATTGGCTTATCGTACGTTCAGAGTTGTTCTGTATTTACTATAGTGCAATTTACCCACAATTCTTACTGAGCTTGTAATATCACTTTTTACGTGTTACCGAACAATAATACCTTTTCAACTGTTTTTTAAATTTGTTTTCTAAAACAATTAACAAAATAAACAAAGTAATAAACAAATAATAGTCATATTTTTCTTTGGTATTACTTACATTCGAGCCCATAATTTATTTCTTTTATCTAAAAACTGTTCAAGGTATGAGAAACAGTTTCAAAAAAGTAAGCCATGGGAAACGAATAACAAACTTGCCGGAGAAGAGGTGTCAGTAGTAAAGTGAAAGGTTAAATTTACGATTTTCCTCATAATCCGAAATTTATATGTTGGTAATGATTATGCGCTAAAATAAATAGAAATATGAAAAGAAATAGAAAAAGAGCGGATCGTTTCTACTTATAGCTGGGGTCCAGTGCTCGATTTTCAGAATTTCCATACCGTTGTCACCTAAATCTGAACACACAGATAGGTCGGAACATGTTTTATTAAAACTAACATAAAACTAAACGTTATCGTTTATGAACTCTTCGAATGTTAGTTAATATAATGTTTTTATATAGTTCAACACAATATGGACAAACTAAATTATGCAAAATGTGGTGTGTTTATCAATGGATAGGCTGAAACTATTATCTTGCGTATCTTCTTTTTATACCGCAGTACTAGACCAATAAAATAGTTTTGCCATTTGTTCACATATCTTAACCTTAACAATGCATGATTTCACAATACATAGCCATAATATCACAATAGTATAATGCGATACAAGTGCCGTAAGGCATGATTACGGATCGAGGAAATAGTTTGAAAACACGAGGCGCTTGCGCCGAGTGTTTTCAATTTTCCGAGATCCGTAAATGTGCTTACGGCACGTGTATTGAATGCTATTTTTTGCACGATGATTATTTATATCAATTTAATTATATTAATTGTGATATTACCTGAAAATATTATGTATATACATTCCTGAAGATAGATGTTTATTTCAGAAAGTGATTCGCAGGTGTTTGTTGTTATGGGAACCGAATATTTGTCCTGGGGGCCTTGTCCATAAAGGCTTGTATTATGAAGTGTATCGTAATGAATTATGACGTGGCGCAAGCACCGTAAGTAATTTAACCGCATCGCAACGCCCATAGCAACAAGATTGTGTAGGAATGTCAACTTACGATCCACGGCAACAACATTCGTAAGTACCACTAATAATTAGTTAAGGAGTGCAAAAAGAACTTATTCCTCGCCTGTACAAACATTTCAACCCCAAAACAATAATTTTATATGAATGGTTAATTGCGCTTTTAGAGAGAGCAATAAACTTAATACTTACTTTTTAATTACGAAAACAAAACATCACAAACTTTCATTATGCTTAAGACCGCGTACATGTTGCAGCGGCAATAAGCGAATAAAGAAGTAACGCTGTTCCACCAGAGAGAATGGTAGCATTGATTAACACGCGAAGTGTGGTTCTTGACAGCAGGAACAAACCTATTTTTCATTTATCGTTGCTCCAATGGCCTTAGACTTCATAACAGACTTTTATAGTCCTACAAGTTGGAAAGACACCTGCGCAGAACGAAGCTGTGTTTGCTGCAACAAGCGCAGCTTCATTCTGCACAAGTTTCTTTCTACGCCATATAATGAATCAAATTGAATAAAATTTGTAGCTCAACATGTTTTATTTTCCTAATTTTTTTTTACCAGTTACTCCCCAATATTAGGTGAGTTCAAAACTAGGATACAATTTTTTTAGGCTCATATTTTTTTCTTGGCGGCCATTTTAAGTTTGCTTTGTAACAGTTTTTCGGCCGGAAACATGTTTTGCACAAATGTATGTAACTCTGTTAATTTTATAGATAACAAGACAAAATAAATACCAAAATTATCAGAATGAAATGCACTAGATTTTTGTTCTAACATAACATTATGTAAGTATTGAGGAAAGTGATGAAAAAAATTCACAACTACAAATTGAAAATTAACTTAAAACGGGAGTTTCAGTGCCGCATAATTATTAAAAAGAAGAAAGACTCACCCCTAATTGTTTTCTTGTATAGATCTACTATAGGACTACTCGCTGTAGAAGTTTCAAGCTTGAGACCTTTGCACTTTTTTAATACAATTTTTAAAAAATGCCCAAAAGCGTATTTTGGCAATATTTGAAGTTAAATATCTCAAAAGGGCCTAAGTGAAAAATTATGAAATTTATACAGGTAACAGCACTTTGTGATATAAAGATGTGATAAAAATTTGGTGACTGAGACTAAACTGGTTCCAGAGTTACAGTGCATCAAATTTGACCAAAAATTGCATTATATGCACACGAAATTTAGCGGTAATTTAATTGTGAAAATCCACATTATAATTTTAAATACAAAATTTTAGTGAACACAAAAGAGTTGTATATGTAGGCTACATTTTATGAGTTAGCATGACAAATTTATAATTTCCTCAAAGCGTAGAAGAGCGTTGAAATTTCGCTGCATAGTTTGCAATTTTGGCCAACTTCGATGCACTGTAACTCTGGAACCAGTTCAGTCTCAGTCACCAAATTTTTATCACTACTTTATATCGTAAAGAGGTGTTATGCGTATAAATTTCATAATTTTCACTCAGGTGCTTTCGAGATATTCTACTTGAAATAATGCCAAAATAGGGTCAATCAATTAGAAATGAACCAAACTGAATAAAAAAAATTTTCAACATTTTTTATTTTCCTAATTTTTTTACCAGTTACTCCCCAATATTAGGTGAGTTCAAAACTATGGTAAAAAATATTTAATACACTATTCCACCTTTACCCTTAACATATAATATACAACTTATTATGAAAATGCATTTCGGCGTATGCTGCGCCATCTTCAGTTCAAATAAGATGTAATGAACACCACAATTCTTCTCAAATAATGTTGTTTATAAAATTTGTTAATTGGTAACCTAGGTCACCGTTGTAGTCAAGTCAAATAAATGATTTTGGTCAATTATGTTTTCATTAAGGATGTTATTTCTTATAAATTTGAAAGTTTTCCAATGTATTTAGTCTAACACCCTTATCACAGATATGTAGGACTTCCATGGTGTTATTTAAATTATCCAATCTATGACCACTATCAATCAGGTGTTTAGCATACGCTGAGCGTAATCTGCCATATTTAAAGTCAGAGACATGTTCATCGAATCTTTGCTTGAATTTTCTACCAGTTTGTCCCACATATATCTTTTTTGCAATCAATACACGTCAATTTGTACACTCCACTTTCTTCCATTTTATCCACAGAGTTAGTATTATTGCTGTACAATTTATTCTTTAAGTTGCAGTTTGTTCTGTAAGCAATTTTAAAGTTTTCTTTACGTAGTAACTTTGTTATAGCATGTATTCTGTTATCTATGTAATTAAATGTAGCAAAATATTTATTATTGTTGTCTTTTTGTAGAGGTGTGAGTTGGCTAATGGGGTTTTTTGTTTGTTATGTAATTTCATTTTGTGTTTTCTGATTAAATTTCTAATCATACTTTTATTGTAACCATTATTTTCGGCAATTTTCATAATTGTACTACATTCTTTGTTGTAGTTAGTTTCATTCATGGGTATGTTAACCATTCTGTATACCATGCTGTTGAAAGCAGCCATTAGAATAATATAGAAATTTTAGAAAAAGACCCCACTGATAACTTTCAGACAGCTATCAAAAAAGCTGTTAAAGAATCTAATTTAATACTGAGTGAAATGGAGAAAAAAAGTGCATAAATATGAACCCCAGAACTCCAGAACTGAGGTCGCAAATCAAAACACACAAAGTAAATAAAATCAGGTAAACTGATGTAACAAAGTGCCAGTATGTTTTTGTTTAATCAGTTATGACTGCAATTATGATATGCAGAATATGTTTTTTTTTAATTGATTTCCAAGTTAAGCCCCAGATTTATTCATTAAGCAGGGCTTACGGAAGAAGAAAGGTCTACCATCTCGGCCACCTGGGTCATTTTAACGGTCTAGTTGGATAAGCGCATGTCAATTAATATGTTTTTTGTCATAGCTACCTGTATTTTAATTTCCAAGGCCTTATAAGATCACAGTAAAACAATAGGCTACGTTGTCAAGATAACTGATTTTCATTTTTTTTTATAAATTCTTTCGAATACGTATATTGCCATAAAATAGGCACTAAATTGAGCATTACTCCGAAACAGATCAACCGATTTTATCCATTATGATTAGACGTCTTCCCATGGACATTGTAAATGTGTATACCAAGTTTCATAAAAATCCGGTAAAGCGTATTTGAGTTACCGCGTCTTTAAAATATACACTAAATTGGGTTTTACTCCGGTACCGGTCAACAGATTAGGTTCAAATTCAATAGGGCACTTCTCATGGACGTCATAAATGAGTATACGAAGTTTCATGGAAATCCGTTACAGCGTATTTAAAATAGGCACGTCTATTAAAATAGGCACTAAATTGGGCATTACTCCGGTACCGGTGAACCGATTTGGTTCAATATCAATAGGGTTCTTCCCATCGACATTATGAATGTTTATACTAAGTTTCATGAAAATCCGAAAAAGCGTACTTGAGTTATGGTGCGTACAGACACACGGACAGACGGACAGACAGACGGACAGACATTTTTTCGTCCCCCACACAATCTCATAAAGTACCATACTGGCACTTAATAATCCAATAAGACCAGTGGTGAATTTCTTAAATGCTCCTAGCTATAACATTTAAAAAATATTGGGGAAAATATTAAAGCAGAGGTTAAATCTGCCCTACAGATACAATGTCATAAATTCAATTGATTTGGTTAACAAAATAAAAGACACTTGTGTTAATAAAGAGGACCTTATAATATTGCTAGACATCACCAACTTGTATACAAACGTACCAATAAATGATTCAATCAGAATTATAGAAAATAGGCTTCTAGATAACGGCGATAACACCAGTATGGCAGATTACGCTCAGCGTATGCTAAACACCTGCTTGATAGTGGTCATAGATTGGATAATTTAAATAACACCATGGAAGTCCTACATATCAGTGATAAGGGTGTTAGACTAAATACATTGGAAAACTTTCAAATTTATAAGAACAGAAATAACATCCTTAATGAAAACATAATTGACCAAAATCATTTATTTGACTTGACTACAACGGTGACCTAGGTTACCAATTAACAAATTTTATAAACAACATTATTTGAGAAGAATTGTGGTGTTCATTACATCTTATTTGAACTGAAGATGGCGCAGCATACGCCGAAATGCATTTTCATAATAAGTTGTATATTATATGTTAAGGGTAAAGGTGGAATAGTGTATTAAATATTTAATATTAACCCTTATCTGTTGAAAATGAGTTATTTCAATAATTTTGACACAGCCAGCCAGGCCAAGCTCATTAATCGGTTTATGAACACAAAACGTCAACTAAACAGAACCATTGCTAACTTAAAATTTAACAATTTATGTAGAATTAACAATGTTATTCCCAAATATATAAATATAAAGACCAATATTTATAGCAATGTGGCGACTAAGACAGTGCAACAAGCAAAACAACTATGGTTGAAGAACGAGATAAAATTCCTACATAAGAAGAAGAATTTTTTAAATAAAAAGGTATATGACTTACATCTACAAATATCAAAAAGCCTCAAAAGTCATTGGACTTCCATTGATAATTACATTCATATAAAATTAAACTATGAATTGGATAAAAAATACAGCATTTTGAACAAGAAACTAGATAATCTTATAAGAGAAAGGGACATCTTGGCTAAGAGTTACAACCATAACAAACAAGATTCAGATGAAAATATACAACACAAGTTCTACCCCAGACTAATCAACTTAACACATATCACATTCAGCAAAAAAGAAGAATCACTATTACAATTAGGTTATAAACATAATTTAACACCGAATGGGAAACAGATTATAGACAATGTCATAATCGATGCAGAAGCAGCTTTGTCATCAATGCAACTTGAAGAGCAGAACTGTTTAAGACAAAAGTTAGCTACCAAAATCAAAGAAACCTACTTTAACACTAAACAACGTCCAAACTTGACAACTAAACATAATACGAGTATACTAAAAAGTATCAACAAGAAATGGGAAGACAACAACATTATTCACGTCAAAGCGGATAAAGGCAATACCATAGTCTTACTTAACAAAGAGGACTACATAAACAAGACTTTTGAGTTTATAAGAAACAATAATATAGAAATTTTAGAAAAAGACCCCACTGATAACTTTCAGACAGCTATCAAAAAAGCTGTTAAAGAATCTAATTTAATACTGAGTGAAATGGAGAAGAAAAAGTGCAAAAATATGAACCCCAGAACTCCAGAACTGAGGTCGCAAATCAAAACACACAAAGTAAATAATCCAATAAGACCAGTGGTGAATTTCTTAAATGCTCCTAGCTATAAAATTTCAAAAATGTTGGGGAAAATATTAAAGCAGAGATTAAATCTGCCCTACAGATACAATGTCATAAATTCAATTGATTTGGTTAACAAAATAAAAGACACTTGTGTTAATAAAGAGGACCTTATAATATCGCTAGACATCACCAACTTGTATACAAACGTACCAATAAATGATTCAATCAGAATTATAGAAAATAGGCTTCTAGATAACGGCGATAACACCAGTGTTACTAAGCAGATAACCTCACTTCTTAACACTATATTATTCCAAAATTATTTCAAATTTGACAATAAATTGTACATACAGAAAGAAGGAGTAGCAATGGGATCGCCGCTTTCTGGGATTATAACAGAAGCTTACTTACAACATATTGAACAAGAAAATATACAAAATATTATATTTAAATATAAAATTACCACTTATCAAAGATATGTTGACGAAATTCTTATCATTTGCAATAAGAACAAAGTAGAAGATATTTTCAAAGATTTTAATAACATCAATAATCATCTGAAATTCACTCTTGAGAAAGAAAAGAGTTATTCACTACACTACTTGGATCTCAGTATTACCAGAAACAACAAGACACTCGATTTTGGTATATTCAGAAAAAATACCTATTCGGATAATATTATCGGCAATTCTTCTAATCATCCTATTAGCCAAAAATGGCTGCTTTCAACAGCATGGTATACAGAATGGTTAACATACCCATGAATGAAACTAACTACAACAAAGAATGTAGTACAATTATGAAAATTGCCGAAAATAATGGTTACAATAAAAGTATGATTAGAAATTTAATCAGAAAACACAAAATGAAATTACATAACAAACAAAACCCCATTAGCCAACTCACACCTCTACCAAAAGACAACAATAATAAATATTTTGCTACATTTAATTACATAGATAACAGAATACATGCTATAACAAAGTTACTACGTAAAGAAAACTTTAAAATTGCTTACAGAACAAACTGCAACTTAAAGAATAAATTGTACAGCAATAATACTAACTCGGTGGATAAAATGGAAGAAAGTGGAGTGTACAAATTGACGTGTATTGATTGCAAAAAGATATATGTGGGACAAACTGGTAGAAAATTCAAGCAAAGATTCAATGAACATGTCTCTGACTTTAAATATGGCAGATTACGCTCAGCGTATGCTAAACACCTGCTTGATAGTGGTCATAGATTGGATAATTTAAATAACACCATGGAAGTCCTACATATCTGTGATAAGGGTGTTAGACTAAATACATTGGAAAACTTTCAAATTTATAAGAACAGAAATAACATCCTTAATGAAAACATAATTGACCAAAATCATTTATTTGACTTGACTACAACGGTGACCTAGGTTACCAATTAACAAATTTTATAAACAACATTATTTGAGAAGAATTGTGGTGTTCATTACATCTTATTTGAACTGAAGATGGCGCAGCATACGCCCAAATGCATTTTCATAATAAGTTGTATATTATATGTTAAGGGTAAAGGTGGAATAGTGTATTAAATATTTAATATTAACCCTTATCTGTTGAAAATGAGTTATTTCAATAATTATGGTAAAAAAGTTTTTTAGGCTCATACGTTTTTCTTGGCGGCCATTTTAAGTTTGCTTTGTAACAGTTTTTCGGCCGGAAACTTGTTTTGCACAAATGTATGTAACTGTGTTAATTTTATAGATAAGACAAAATGAAGACCTAAATTAGCAGAATGAAATGATCTAGATTTTTGTTCTAACATAATATTATCCTAAGTAGTGAGGAAAGTGAAGAAAAAAACTCATAACTACAAATTGTAAATTAACAGAAAATGGGAGTTTTAGTGCTGCAAAATTATTACAAGGCAGAAAGACTCGCCTTTAATTTTTTTATTATATATAGGACTACTTGCTGTAGAAGTTTCAACTCTGGAACCAGTTGAGTGTCAGTCACCAAATTTTTATCACATGTTTATATCATAAAGATGTGTTATCTGCAAAAATGTCATAATTTTTCACTCAGGCCCTTTTGAGATATTCAACTTCAAATATTGCTAAAATACGCTTTTGGGCATTTTTTAAAAATTGTATAAAAAAAGAGCAAAGGTCTCAAGCTTGAAACTTCTAAAGCGAGTAGGCCTAGTCCTATAGTAGATCTATACACGAAAAAAATTAAGGGTGAGTCTTTCTTCCTTTTAATAATTTTGCGGCACTAAAACTCCCGTTTTAAGTTAATTTTAAATTTGTAGTTGTGAATTTTTTTCATCACTTTCCTCAATACTTACGTAATATTATGTAAGAACAAAAATCTAGAACATTTCATTCTGATAATTTTGATTTTGATTTTGACTTGTTATCTATAAAATTAACAGAGTTGCATGCATTTGTGCAAAACATGTTTTCGACTGAAATATGGTTAAAAAGCAAACTTAAAATGGCCGCCAAAAAATGTATGAGCCTAAATTTGTTTTACCATAGTTTTGAACTCACCTTTTGTTGGGAAATAACTGGTAAAAAAATTAGGAAAATAAAAAATGTCGAGCAATTTGGCCTAGTTCATTTCTAATGGATTGACCCATAACTGAACAGTCAACGATATCAGGCCGGAAATTTACAATGGTGAGTCTGAGGTTATGATGCAAGGCTCAGTGCACTCGTATACAATATACTGTACCGCTGAGGTTATTCTCCATTGGCCTATTTAACGTTAAATTAACTAATACGTTGAACCATAACTGCGTGATGGTCGCGGTGAAACCATTTTAGTATTTCATCATGAATTTGCACTATTACGTGATATGTGGAAATTCCATATAATTAAAATTATTTTCTGTCACATAAAAGCAATAAACGCAACAAAATTCATATCACTTTCTTTATCTGTTATAGGACTCTGATGGGAAGAATTCTGGCTTGAGACTGAGCCCAGTGTCGACGCCGGAGTCAGGCTTCCGGTCGGCGCTCAGCGTGGAGAATCTCACGAGCTCGGAACCAGACGAGGCAAGAGCAAGTCCGCACTACCCAACCCGCAACAAAACCAGAGAAGACTTCCTGTGAGTACCCAGCTTTATTACTGTCTTATGTTTCAGCGTTGAAATAAGTCACGAAATTGCACAAATTTGCACGTGAATGAAACAGGAGAAGAGGAGAAATCTGTAATTACAAAGAACATAATCATAAGTTAACTTTGCTGCGTTCAATGCGAACTTAAATGGTTTTCATGTTTTCATGATTGTTCAATGTAACAAACATATTAGGAAAACTTCTTCCTCTCGTTTACGTCTGTGACCTGAGCGATCAACAATATCCTTTGACTATTGTCTTTGCATTAATGCTCGTTGTGGTACTGCAAGTAGATCTCTTACTGAAGCTATTAATAAAGGAGTGAAACTTATAATTTAATGGGGAATCTGAATTCTGGTACAAGGGTAAAAATATTTCAGTTCACTTTGCCAAGGGTAGAAAAAGAAATATCAGTAATATGATAAATCCGCAATAATATATTCAGCGGAATATTAAAGTCTGAAGCTAGTATAATTTCGCATTTGGAAGATATGATGGTCATGCTTGCCAAGGCACGTTGGTTGTTAGCCTACAAGTAGTGCATGCATACAAACGCTTCTTCATATTTGATTATTCATGGCTGAATTTATATGAGTTTCTTGCGGGACTATGCCCCGGGTCCTTGGAAAGTGATTGCATGACGTTAAATAGGGTTTGCTATTACCAAACTCTCATCTACAAGTTATATTATTTTGTTGGCCCTCCACCCCCTCCGAAGCCCTCTACCATAGGCCATAATCTGGTCCCAACAACATTTTGGAGCATTTGTTCTATTGTTCCATTTTCCGCTGTTGTATGTTCTAAATCGCTGGTGATTTGGGCTGGCTGTTTGCTTCAGCACTCATAGTATTAAAATCCAACCTCTGTATATCAATGTTCGTGGGCCCTAGAAAAGGTTATTCTTATATGAGAGTTATTGTTATATTCAGGGGTTGTGATTTACCGCATACTCATACTGCATACTGCAAAACAAATTTAAAAAATAACAAAAAAAAGTAATGTTGTTGATTAACTCAATGTCATCCGTTGAATTGCAACCATAGCTACTTACATCCACACATTAAATTATTACGATTCAGATTGGTTTAACATCACGAATCACGCAACGCTTTGACCTTAGGCATATGCCAGAAATTTCAAACATCTACATATAACAATATTAAGATAGGAAATTCGCCGGGACCAAAAAAAAAAAGTACTCCTATATATGCGGGTTTATCGTTATACAGAGGTTTGACTATATGTAAAAAAAAATGTAAAGTGGTCCCTATACAGGCCATGGAGGCCCAGAGGTTTCCAGGAGGTTGAGGCTCCAAGATTTTTTACATTCGGCTCATGAAGGTGGTAAGGTTGTCAGCCTTATGCACCGGCCGCCTTCACCCCCAGGATTGCTCCTGGTACTCATTTCTGTTAGAGGCTGAGTCGACCCCAGGGCCATAGTGCCACCAGAAGGGTTAGGCCAATTGAAAAATCTCAACGACCTCATCGGGAATCGAACCCGCGACCTTCCGGTTTGTAGCGCAGCGCCTCATACACTACGCTACGGCGTACCCCACTGTATGTATTTTCTCTATGTTCAGTTATGTCTCGCGGAAGACGTGTTTCCAATCCGGTATTCGCCTCGTAGAGTGAAGGAAACCCCAGGAAAACCTCACGCGGATCGGCTACTACGAGAATTCACCCGTAGAAGCAGCGGCACTTTGAACAATTGCCCATTTTGTGCTTGGTTTTCCCCAAGAGCCTGAGCATTCTCCAAGGGTGGGTTTCACTATCGGTTAAATTCCGGGTTTTCTAGACATAAACTATTTCCTGTTGTTGTTTGCATTTATTACGTCTGTCGCGAAGTCTTTAAATGCTTCGCTCGCAGATGCCATCGTTCAGAACTTGAGTTCTGGCGGCCATCTTACTTCTGCTTGCATTGCTACCTGAACAAGGTCTCGTCGTGCCTCTCTATATCTTGGGCACGTATACAGTGCATGGTTGATTGAATCGGGTTCACAGATTTCACAGTATCAGACTTATCTGCTAGATTGAACCTATTTAGGTATATTGTGAAATATTCGTGTCCAGAGAAGAACTGTGATTTTGCGTAACCTATCGTTACATTGAATCTATCTCGAACGTTGGGAAAATAATCGTTCGTGATCTTGGTATGCATCCAGCGTCTTTCCCACATAGTTACTGTGTGGTCTCTAAGTTAAGAGTCAAGCTCCTTTCTGTTTTTTGTGTTATAAATTTCGGGTGTGATTTCGATTTCATCAATCCTCGTTGGAAGCTTTCTTTTTAAGTCTGTAGGTGTTAGCCTTTTCCTCTACTAACAAGTCCACTGGAATTCCTCCAGCTATGACTGCCAGTGCATCGTAGTTGAATAGCCATGTGTCATTCTAACCTAAGACTTAACCTACTGACAAACACCCAGTCCTGAACCCGGGAAAGGGATTTTTCACTACTGAAAAATCCCCGACCCGGCCAGGAATCGAACCCGGGCCGCCGGAGTGGAAGGCAGGCGCGCTACCGACTCACCCACGGCGACGGACTTTGTGCTGATATTAATTTATTCTTTTGTCGCACTATTAGGTATGGTGCCCAACCATGAGCTGCGTACGTTATGAATGCTTCAAATACTGCCTTATATAAACATTTATAATTTGTATAGGATATTTATGCCCCCACGTTTAGATAGATAATTTTCCTGCTGTGGTGAGGATCTTTTCGACCTGCCGATCCATTATTTCCTACTTGTAGTTCCTCTTCGAATTTTCGTATTTGTTGAACGTTCTTAATGGTCGTTCCTGGTGCGCAGATTGTCGAGGGTCTTCTCCGATGATGAGACTTAGTTTTCCTGTCGAGAGTTTGAGCTTGACTTATCCAAAGGGAGTCATAAAGGCCTTGCATTATCTTAGTTAGACCAGATGTTTGAGGACGGTCAAATGAGCGGGAGCGATACGATACCATAGTATGTTTCAACGGAATCATAATACAAGTGGCTCGCAGGACTAGTAAAGACAATGAGCTACAAATCCTATAATCAAAGATGAACAAGTTACTCTCTGCGAACAAGCAAACTGAGAGAATAGGTTTTACAAGCCCTAAGAACCAGAATTTCTATTTACAGATGTGGAAAGTACAATATACTTGTTCCTGGATATAACTTATAAAATAACAAATATGCCCATTATACTGCTAGAATGTAGAGATAAACCATCAGAAGGACAAATATCTTTGTCCTACATCCCACGGCGGGACACGACCTTTCCACCCGACCGTTCCCTCATCTACCCATGTCTACAGACTTAATTGACATATGAAATACTCATGGCATGTGATCACTTGATCAGCATGCCGTCATCTATAGCCGTTATAGATGGTTTTCTTGACTGGAGCTGCTACAGACTTCACAACTTCAGAGAAATCCGAATTAGTGCCGGGAATTGGGTCGGGCCACCAGATGCGTCGACAGATGTGTCATCCACAGGACCACGAGACGGTCTCAGAAGAAAAGTGTAACCTAAATGAAAATACCTTATTTTGTGTACAGCTACTTCACTAGATATAGATATGTTGAATTGTTTTGATCGATCCATGTAAATATATAATCCTAAATTGCATTATCTTGTGTTTACTTGCGGTATATTTTGATAGTCACACCCATCGACTTCTCGATTGTTGAATTTACTTGAACAGAAATCGTACGCTAAGAAAAATATATATTTGCTTTCATCGAACAAGAACGTAATAACCGTTAGAACAGTTCGTGTTGCTGGTAGAATTTAATGTTAAGATGAAATTTATTGATTTCGTTCATCATAATGAAACTTCTCCCTGGAAGATAAACAACCTGTCAACCGTTAACATGCGAGTTTGTGACACAAAAGTCAACTAACACTTCTTTAAAGAAGGGAAAAATAACTCCTCCCTGTTTGCTTGTGTGAGTTGTCACATAAATCTTTCGAACAAAGAACACAGGAAAATACCAGTAATACCAGTAATACCAGTAATAACTAGTTTGAATAGAATTGCATGTCAGAAAAAGAAGTTGATCGGTTCTAACATAGCTATTGAATCACTATTGCAATAGTGTGCTTACGAAACACGATTAATACCACAAAATTGTGGCGTCTTTCAGCAACCTACATTAACAATCATACTGAAACCAAATAAAGTGTGTGTGTTCCCTATTACAGGCCATGGAGGCCCAGGGGGTACCAGAAGGTTGAGGTTCCCAGATTTTAGACATTCGGCACGTGAAGGTGGTAAAGTTGTCAGCCTTACGCAGCGACCGCCTTAACTCCTAGGATTGCTCCTGGTACTCATTTCTGTTAGAGGCCGAGTCGACCCCAGGGCCATAGTGCCACCAATTGCCACCAATTGAAAAATTCCAATGATCTCATCAGGGATCGAACCCACGACCTTGAAGTTTGCAGGGTAGCGTTTCAACCACTACGCTACGGGAAACCAAATAAACAGGCTTTAAATTTCTCTTACAATTGTTAATTCTTAATAAAGTTTAATGAAAAAACAATAAAATAAGCCAAAAAGATATATTTTTAAATGTTGAAATAATATATATGTTCCAAAAGCATTCACAATCTTCATCACAAGTTGACTCATGCGCACATTATCGAATTCCTCGATTAAAGATGTTCCAGCATAGCGAATCCATGATTCTGTCTGTTGAACTTATGTTCCAGTGAGATTTCTCTGCGATTGTGTTCTATTTATACCAGAAAAGTCATGTCAAGCTGTAATATGAATTATTTATCAAAGACATGCGCAGTAATCGAATTAGTGGAAATTTCCTGCGTGACGTAATTTATTATTGAGCTTGAAGTGTTTATAACCACAAAAAACAGTATATGTGAAATAATCAATATGTTCCTCTATATTAGCGGTATCATTAGACTCATCCAATTGACTGTAGTAGTAGTAGTAGTAAGTATTCTGCCTTCCGGCAGGTTTTCAAACTTGGTACGCGAATTTTGTTTTCCAAAACTGTCTATCCTCTGCTTCCACCTTCAGCATCCAATATTTCCGCTTTTCCCTTAAATCGTCCAACAGCTGAATTCTTCTTCTTCCAAGTCTAGTTGTACCCTCCAATCTTCCTTCTACGACATCATGTAATAAGCAGTTCCTTCTGAGAATGTGCCCAACCCAGTTTGCTTTCCTCTGACGAATTGTGTGTATGATTGACTTCTTCTCACCCACTCTACTCAGAACCTCTTCGTTTGTCACCATGTCCATCCACTTTATATTTTCTATCTGTCTCCAGCACCACATTTCAAAACTTTCTAAATATTTCTTCTCTAATTTCCTCAAAGTCCATGTCTCTGATCCATACAAAGCAATACTCCAAATATAACACTTCACCAGGTTTTTACGTAGCTCTAGGTTCAGACTACTAGTTAGCAGAGTTCTCTTCTTCATAAATGCTTTCTTGGCCATGGCAATTCTTGATCTTATCTCCTTGGTGCAATAGGCATCTTTCGTCAGTACACTTCCTAAGTATTTGAACTGGTTCACGTTCTCTAATTCTTGATTTCCCATGATAATTTGAAGCGGCTCTTCTCTCTTCGATATCCTCATCACCTTCGATTTACCTATGTTGATTTCCATTCCATACTTTCTTCCTGTTTCCACCAGCCTATCAATCATTCCTTGCAATATTTCTTGTTTCTTTGCCAGAATCACCAGGTCGTCCGCATATTTGATGGTGTTAATAGCGTATCCTCCTATCACAAAATCCCTAACTCCTTCTAAGGCTTCTTTTGCTAGCCAGTCTCCACAAAGGTTGAACAAGATGGGTGACATACAACATCCTTGACGCACACCTCTTCCTATTTCTACACTGTTGGTCACTCCATGTTCTAGACGCACTTTCACTTTTTGTCCCAGGTACAAATTGCGGATTAGTCTCCTGTCCTTCCAGTCAATGCCTATTTTTTTGAGTATGTCCATTAACTTTTCCCAGTTCACTCGGTCAAAAGCTTTTTGCCAATCAATAAAGCAGACACACACTTCTTCGTTGACCGCTAAAACTCTCTCTGATATAATCCTTAGCATTCCAATTGCATCTCTAGTTCCTTTTCCTTTCCGGAAACCAAATTGGTCTTCTCCTATTACGTCTTCTATTCTTCTTTCCAGTCTTCTAGTTATTATCCGTGCCACAATTTTTCCTACGTGAGATAGCAAGCTGATAGTTCTGTGATCACTACACATCTTGGCACATTTCTTCTTCTTTAGTGCAATCATAGTTACCTCTCGGAAATCTTGAGGCCATTCTCCAGTGTCATAAATTCGGTTGATAAGTTTGGTAAGTTTCCTCATCCCATTTTCTCCTAATTCCTTCAGTAGGTCCACTGGTATGTCATCGTCTCCTGTGGCCTTTCTATTCTTCATTTCTTTTATGGCCTTTTCTACTTCATTCTTCAATATGCTAGGTCCTATATTATCTTTATCCACTAGTTCTTCTGTTTCCATCTCGATGTCTTGTGGTCGAATTTGCTTGTCGTAAAGCTTTTCTATGTAATTTTCCCATATTGTAAGAACTTTTCCAGGGTTTGTAATTAAATTTCCATGAATGTCTTCTATTCCAAAAGTCCGTATTCCTTTATTTTCTTTAGATTCTAACTCCATCGCTTTCTGATACATTAAATCATATCTTCCTTTTCGTCGAAGCTCCATAATTTCATCACAGCTTTCTTTGAGGTAATTTTCTTTTGCTCTGTCTGTCTCTCTTCTTAGTTCATTATTCAATCTCTTATATTCCACAGCATTAGTATTTTTGTATTTCCTTCTTTCTTCCATCTTCTTTAACATCTCTTGTGTTACCCACGGTTTCCTATTTATTCTGTCTATTTTTCCAACTTTGTTCTTCTACGTGTCCAACAAAACATTTTTTACACTTTCCCACTCACTTTCTACAGATTCACCAACATTTTTTATTTCATGTAACTGTGTTTCCAATGACTCTTTAATCGAGTCCTTGTCATTTCACAGTTTTTCTAAGTTCCATCTTGGATTTCTTTTACATGTCCGCCTAATCCTTTTCAGCCTAGTCTCTATGTCTGCTACAAGAAGATTGTGGTCTGTGTTGATGTCAGCATTTGGAAGAGTCTTCACATCTTTCACACTGCCCCGGAATCTCTGCTTGATGAGAATGTAGTCAATCTGGTACCTATTAATATCCCCAGGGCTTTTCCAGGTGTACAACTTTGTTTTCCTCTTCTTGAACCAGGTATTGGTTATCACCATATCATATTGTTGGCAGAAGTCAACAAGCCTATTACCTCTGTCATTGCGCTTCCCTAATCCATAAGGACCCACAATTTTTTTCTCTTGTCCTTCTCCTATGACACTGTTGAAATCTCCCATAATTATGGCATTCACTTTACCTCTTCCTTCTTGGTACAATATTTCGCCTATGTCTTCATACATTTTATCAACCTCTGCATCGTTGTGATCTGAAGTTGGCATATACACTTGCACTATCAAAACATCCACTGGATCTGCATTTATTTTTACATACATTATACGATCACTAACACACTCCACTTTTGTAATACTATTCACTAGTTTATTTTCCACCACTACAGCTACGCCTCTTTCGTTACAATTTCCACCCGAATAGAACATCATGTTCAATTGAATGGCAGAAATAATATTAATTTTTCTTTAAATAAAAATATCAGCTATAACAACAATACTATAGGGCAATATGTAATTGTGTAGATATATTATATCAACAAAAGCTATAACTGTTATAATTCCAGCAAAATCAGTCCATCAGGTAGACCTACCTCTTAATACACACCAGATGTTCAGAACAACATTTTCCTCAAAAAATTGCAGTTTGTTTACAGGAAAAAATCTAATGAGATCCATTTCTGGTTATATTAGTGATATTTATTAAAATATGTAAAATCAGTTAACGTCTACAACTAACCACGTATAGAAGACAGTGAACGGTCATTATAGTCTGGTGATTGAAGACCAAAAAAGTGACGAACTATGCATTTTTACTTTAAAAGGTCCCACTTCGCACATACCTTCCTTGACCCCAGTAGAGTATTTTTGGAAGGAGCGCCACCGCAAATTTTGCCGCGGAGGGGGGAGAGGGGGTCCAAATGGCGCCTGCAGTCACTTACTAGGCCTAAATCGCCTCTAGCTCCTATCCCCATGGTCGAATTTCAATGTTCTTTTTTTTTAATTAAAGGTCAAATTAAGTGGTATAGGTTACTACAATGATATTTTAGGTAAGTACAATCGATACTCTTTCAAATTAAAAAAAAAATATTTAAAAAAAATTCTTACACTTTTATTTTTATCACAGTTTTTCAGAAAGTGAGTATTCGTGATATTTTCTCAGATAAAAAAGAACGTACGTTTGTGAAGCTTTAATTTGATACCTTAAAATACCCATTTCCATGCATAATTAGGCCTCAGCCCACAGTGGCCGTTAGAAGAATACAGGTACAATGGCGCGGCTCGTTTACTCTGAGTTATCTCTGTGAAAAGGTACACGGAAGTATTTCGAGAATATCTAAACTTTTGAGTTACTAAACAATTATGCTGTCGTGATTTCTGTTTATATAGGTAAATGTGGGATGTCCAGTAAGAGGAAAGTCGGCCTGATTATTTATTAGCCAACCCATGAGAGGCTTAAGGAATTGTACTATTAATGGTCGCTGTCGGGAGTATTAAAGGGCACGTATAGGGCAAACAAGTAAATATATTAGAGAATTGAAAGGGAAGAGAGAAGAGAAATGATTTAGATTTTATTGATTACATTCCCGGCAAAGACCATCACATGTGCAGAGTTGTGTTCATGGAAATCCTGCCTTGCCATATACTCAGTACAGCCACAGCAAATTAGCTCTTGACTAGAAGCTGCCACTTCTGGAAATGTCATTCATACCGGTATCCATTCACCATCAGCCTTAGTCCAGCTCCACTTGGAAGGATCTTGGTCTGGTTGTATCGGTTTCAGATCGTTGTCCCATATCATTCCTTCTTGGTATGCTGTCCTCATTGCATGCAGATAGAGTGCATCGGAAGTTTGTGGTATATTTTCCATCAGTCTGGGACCTTTTATCTTAAAAATATTCTCTCTTCATCGACATTTTCCGCACGACTATAGCTGCCATACAGAACGACAACGTATCTCTGAATTTCAGAAAAGGCTTCTATATTTCCTTTCGCTAACAAGAGGAAACTCTCAGTAGTATTTGGCAGTGACATCCATGCCTCCCATGCCTTAACTTTTCCTCTTCCATTGAACTGTGAAACAGTAGGCTATCATATCCAGTGAACGCGTGAAAGTAGGGAAGAGCCTTTGATATAGGATGTCCTAGTCCTGTTGCAATTTCATGGATAGGAATGTATTGTAAACCTTTTCCTGCCCGAAAGGAAATCCAAAGACTGTTTATCCGAAGTTCTTCAAAACTAGATATGGAGATAAGTACAACATCGGTATCCGCTGACTGGATCAATAAGATCTGGAGTCCTTGGAGAGCTGCAGTTGTGTGTCTGCTTCTTCGTGGTTACAGGGTGCCAGAGTATTCATCCCTGCTCTTCTTACACTCGCAGAAGTTATTACATGTTTCCCACCAGTACAATAAAGTTCTTTTCCTTCTGAAATAGGGAAAGTTCTAATTCCCTGTGTGAGGTACTTGACGAAAGACTTCTTGTTTTTATAATCTTTTAAAAAGGTCTCCCATTTTTTAGGTATTGGAGCTCCACAAGTTACATGGATTCTTCTACCAGTACCTCTTTCATCACGAGTTTGATTTTTCAGACTTTCTTCGCGTATTCATCCCAAACAACATCGAAGCGTGACACTGATGACTAGAGCAACCCACATTATGCTTTATTTTTTTGACAATTATGCTTTATATTTTTTCAAATTATGCTTTATTATGCTTTATTTTTTTAACATAATACACCAATAAACTTAAGACAAATACTGTTTATGTATATTATATCGTCAAACTGATATTTTGTGTGTTTAATGTTAGTTCGCAGGCTAGCTTAGTGCCTTAATACATTTTATAAAGAACAACCTGTAGGGTCTAAGCAAGCTAGTAATGAAATGAATGAAAATTTAGTCGCCCTTGTCACTGTCACTGTCATTTGCACCCTCCTGAAATTGATCTTGATTAATTGCCCAGTTGTAGGTGAGACTGCAGATTTTCTTGTCAGACATGAGCGTTTAGAGTTCAAAATCCAATCGAGAGTAGAAAAGCTTCTCTCAACTGAAGCAGATGATGAATGAACCATGCCTTCATTGCAGCTTACTTAGGATAGGCATCTTGGTGGAATGTTTCTGCCAGAAGGATAAGGCAGAAGTTGAAGACAAATTTTGTTCACATACTGTTGCTGCATATATTGATATTTCTTCCACTGGAACATCAATGCCAGAGAAACGTTTCAGTTCACCCGCAGTAAAAATGGAAGAAATCTTCTCAGAAACAGCTATTGTTGGATCTAAAATCTGAACTTCCTTCCAGAAATTCCGAGCAGGATGACGTTCATTACGTTCATTCATATATCCTGCCAATTTTTTACAAGTTGCACCTGAACTTTGAACCATCTGAAGAACTGATGATAGAAGAAGCCAGACCTGTGTTGCATCTTGATTATCTGATTCCAGAACCTCTATTTGATTGCACAATCCATTAGAAATTGTAGCTAAAACTCTGAGTAGAAACACTAGTTCCCTATTTTCAACCAGTCGCTTTAAGTTTGTTACTGCAGCACTGCCTTCACCATCTTCCAAATCAATCCACTGTTTTACTTCATTCAAATGCATGCAATGATATTTTTCTGTCTTCAGCCATGTCCCCCAGCGCGTTATTAAAGGAACTTGAGGTAAAACAAATGTTCCTGCTTCTTTTAGGCAGTCCAGCAATCTCTCCCTTCTGGCTGGAGTTTTCGCTAAAGCAGTCTTAACAGCTGCAATGAATTCATCAGCAATTTTGAGCAAAAACCTAATCTCTTCAGCACAAAGATGTAATACATGATCCCAACATATAGAATGTAAAAGATGAGGTGCAACTCCAACCAGTCGCCTGCCAGCAGAAAGCATATATGGTGCACTGTCTGATATTAAAACTACAAAATCGCTTCTGTGAACACCAATAAGATCTAATGTATCAAGTATTAAATTTACTATAACATCGGCATTGCAGTGTTCAACAATTTTAGTTTTCACAAGACGGGTTTTTCATTCACAACACCGAGTGAAGCAACAAGAATATTCACTACCTTATGGTTCTTTATATGTGTTGTTTCATCAACCACTAGATAGACAGGATTTCCCTCACATTTTGACTTAGTTTCCTGTAAGTCGAATTCAGCACACTTTGTAAGATACCATCTTAGAGTGTTTTCGCTAGGAACTGGCTGCATACATGTAGCTGTTGCAATCCACTGTCGAAAACGTTGATTACAAAAAAAAAAACATTAAATGGAATGCCAGAAGAAGTGAATGCTGCCACCATTTCTTTCATATTATTGTTTTATTTCTCCATATGCTGCCCTACTTCAGGTATCGTATTGTTGTGTATTCTGCTGAAGTTAAACCTTGTCCATCACTTTGTTTCCGAGATCTATGCTAAAAACTTTCCACATGTTTCTGCACAATGGATTTCTTTCCGAAATTAATGCACTCTGAACGTAAGGAACACAACAGTTTCCCCTTATCAGCCACAAAATTGTCTGTAGGAAACTCACGAACCCTTTGTATCGCAGTTGCATATGTTTTCGGCATGCTGGTATTAAATAGATGTGAACCCCTCTTATTCAGAGTGTGCACTGACCATAAAACCATTAACTTGTACTCTATAATAGTTATTTTAATTGCTGTCCTGTTCCTCACAGAACTACAGTTATATTTTTAATTCTTAAGTTTGAAATTTCCGTTGTTGAGAAACTAGCTTCTCATTGATGATTGAATATTTTTAAAGTGCAATGAAGCAGGCAGTTTATTTTCCAAGAATTGTGCTCTATTTGAAATATTATGCTTTTATGCTTTATTTTTAAAAATTATGCTTTATTGTGCTTTTAAAATTGTTCCATCCAGACCTTTAGACTGCCAAATTTATATTCCGGGTAGCAACCACATGTCTAAAGTCCTGTTATGCTTTTTATGCTTATTATGCTTTTGAGTTGCTCTACTGATGACATTTGATGTGTAATATATGGAATATTTTCTTCGAAGGTATGTGCTCCTGTATGATGTAACATGTGAATGACTGCAGCTCCATCTAAGATTTTAACATCAACGTTTGGTTCAGTTTTTATTTATTTTTCATTAATGTAAGTCGAAAATCACTTGAGCAGACTTGACTTCTTCTTACAAGTATTCTTACAAGTATTGGCTTCCCATAATTTGAAAGGGAAGGAGCACAAGGCTGATTTTCATGTCTACAACATTCTTGGAAATCTCCATCTCTTGTTTGATTAGCTATGTACAAATGGCTGAAGAGTGCATTATCATTTCGTAACACCTGTAACCTTGATAAGATTTGTTTTCTGTTAGTTCGTAGTTTCGAGCAAATGTTGGATATTTGTTTAATTTTATTGTATTCATGATACTTTTGTCAGAGCTTTCAAAACGTTCCTGAAATAATTGAGAAAACTTTACTGTTTTTTCTACAGTTTCTGGCATTATTATTTTTGTAACAATTGTGAACAGTTTTGTTCACTCTTCAGAGAAAGGATTTCCCAAATTCTTCACAGTATGAACAAGAGCATCAACTTTCTCTCTGAATTTCAACTGAAACAATTTTTCCTCTTCATGGTGTCCAAACCTGTCAGTGTCCATTTCCCGACAAACTCCTGAATATATATAGAATCTGAGGTCCAACAGTGCCTTCCGGAAGGCAATATTATTTTCAGTAAAGCCTACTAATCCTCCATTACCTTTTAGTGAACCATTCCCCTGTTCATGTATGTGATCCGGTGCCATGGCTAAGGATTTCATGTTTTTCCTTGCAACATATCCTCTTATGTTGAAGATTTCCATCACTGCTGGATGTTTGTCCTTCCGAAGGATCATGTCACAAAAATGAACTGAAATCTATCGTGCATAATTAGTATGACCAAGGGCAATGAACCATATAGCAAGGCGAACAAGCGACTCAATATATAGAGAAAAATTTCCCTCTTGAAAGGAACACACATAGGTGAGAATAATAAGAATTATTTTCAAAGTTATTTCCCAGTAAAGAAACAGAGCTTCTGAGCGCATTTTGGTGTGCCAATCTTGAAAGGTCGTCGGATCATCTTCTTCATTCTCATAAACATGGTACGCTTACATCCATAAAATGAATTATGAGCGTACTTTATCAACTTCATTAGCAGCACATTGAAATTAATTAATGTAGTTAATATTTTTCTTCCTAAATTATACAGTAGTTCATTAAGGCGTTAAATGTATAAGCGACAATTTTATGTTTCAATGTTCAAAGTTTTAAAAATTAGCAGTTCCATGGATTGAACATGATTATTGACGTAAATGCTTCCATTATTTGAGACTAACCTTATTGTAATGAAAACATATCATACAGAAAAGCGCAGCTGAACAGTACTTACCGAAATAAACATTTACTGGTATTGGCGTATTTGTAGAACATTAGGACGTAAAACACACATATAATCTGATAACAATAGGAAACTACCAACACACGCGAAACGATCTGTTCCGAACCACTGTTCGCTGTAGGCAGCCCGAATTAAAACATGCTTGGGTAGCACTACGCTAGGAGACTCATGGCCGAAAACGAGCCGCGCCATTGTACCTGTATTCTTCTAACGGCCGCTGTGGGCTTAATTGTGCATGGAAATGGGTGTTTTATGGTATGAAATTAAAGCTTAAGAAACTTAATTTCTATTTTATTTGAGAAAAATAACGAATACTCACTTTCTGAAAAACTGTGATAAAAATAAAAGTGTAAAGAAAAACATTTTTCTACATTTTTAAATTTACTCGCGACAAATTTTCGGTGGCGTTCCTTCCAAAAAATACTCTACTGGGTGGGGTCAAGGAAGATGTGTGCGAAGTGGGATCTTTTAAAGTAAAAATGCATAGCCCAGACTCTTAACCACCAGATTATTAGAAAACCTCCGAGTTTCATTCATTTACTACTTCAAAATTTAGAATAAGCCTACACCTCAAAATAAAATATCTTCAACTAATTTCTTTATTATCTATATAATTTATGTTTTAGCATCATTGTGTCCAGTGCTGAAGTTGGAACATTTTTCTAGGGACACATAAATATATATTTAAGTATTTACATATTTTTAATTTATATCACAAGATCCGAACATTAATTGCAAATGCCCTGCGGAAAAATCATCATCAAGTAGCTGAAGAGGTCTACGGCGTTTCTGAAGGTGGCTCTTCTAGAAGAATTGACATCATCGCCATTCCACCAGGCTCAACCAATGGATATATAATTGATCCTACAATCAGGTTTGAAACATGTAGCACACAACCAGCAGAAGTTCATGATGAAAAATATCGTATCTACGAACCCACCATCGCATACTACAAAGGAAAATATTCCCTTTCTTCTATTACCATCTTTGGTCTGATGGTGGGTGCAAGAGGGACAATTCCTTCACTCTTTGTGGATTTCTGCAGATTCTTTATGGCTACATGTTTGTTTTACATGTGTATGGCCAAGAAACCAGTATTTATTGGTGAAAACTCTAAAAATCGGAAAAATAGGTTTTTTGAGATTTACGTTTTGCGCTTTATTACTCTAACCGTTGGGTATATCGAAAAAGTGCCTGAAACAAAAGTTGTAGAGACACATCTCACCTTTACAACACAAAAATTAAATCGAAGATCGGATCAATAGAATCCGAGATATCCAGATTCAAATCGAGCTGGACGGGGTTGAGTGTGTTGACCGAGCGCTCGGTGCAGCCTAGCGAGAGGCGATACTTGGCGTAAAATCCTGCGCTTTATTTATTTTCAATCTCAGTAATTGATTTAATACTAGATAAATTTACATTAACTACTAATGTGCACGTTTTTAACATTATTATTAAACACTTACTCATAAATACAATTAATAATGATATCATTTATCTGGGAAATGGACATCAATAATTACCAACTCATATAATATACTGTCAAGGCTTTTATCTTCAATTTTTAAGATGAAATCGTTAAAGGAACTTCAAATAGGTGAAATAATTGAAAATGGGAAAAAGTAACACAATTTAGGTATGTATCGGAGACTTTTAACAATGCTTTCAGAAATAAAAATGCCTATAAAATGCCTTATATAATATTATGAACAATCTTGAATTAAGTCTTCTTCACTAGAATCACTGTAATGAGTTATTTTAATTGCACTCTTCCTCATCTGCTGTTGCTTCGGTACACCACTTGCACCCACAGTCTCGGTGCTTAGGATTTGAGTAATAAATACAATTAACAATTATACAATTTACCTGGGAAATGAACATCAATAATTAGAACTTTACATCCCATAACTCTGTACTTCAGTATGATCATGTTCAAGCCACACTACTCGGTACATCTTCTTACAAGTAATGGAGCAATGTCGTCCTTTCGAATGAAATATATCGCCCTAGTGGAGCTACTTTCCGTTTTTCTTCAGGCTAATCGAGAAGGAAATTGGTTTCTGTTTTTAGCTGCTGTTGAAAAATTGTGCCTTGAATTTTTGCGCTGGATAGAGTGAACTACTGAACTAGAGTGAACTAACACTTTCATGAATTAACTAAACTAGAAAAGGAGAGCCCATATGTTTGCCATTATTATGCAGAAGGAGGTTTCCAGTACAAATAAGAAGCAACAACCTATTTTCTAGAATTCCAGTGGACCAAGCCATCAAAGAGACTGTAAGCAAAGACACCCAAACTCCTGAAGGTACTAAGGGTTTCAGTCTGAAAAAGTAGGCTGTAGTACGGTAATATGTTAATGCTGAGTACAGTGCTAAAAAATCCTCAGCATTTTATCATCCAGCGAAACAAATCAGTGCCACCCTGACCTCCTAAGCCCAAAGACACTTAGAGATGCGAAAGACGTGACCACTCTCACTGAACTTCTAGCCGAGTTGACGAACCCCTTCGATCCCAACCCTTAAGATATTGTACATTTGCCTACTGGAATACATGTTGATGAATCAACAGCTTCTGATCTCATAGATTCGGAAAAAAAGGGCAAAATAGCTTATTAAGAGTTCACGTTTCGGCTAGCTGAAGTAGGTCTTAAGATTAGTAGACTAAAGAAGAGCAAAACAACCAAGGTTGGAAACAAAGAAGTAATTCTCCAGTGTAATCGAAATCTATTCAGCAACATGACCTATATTGCAGACATGACATGACATTGCATGACATGATGGAAGTGTTCAAACATCCTCTGGCGCCGTTTCCATGGACTCTGGCGAATGTTAATGGGCCTTTGAAGAAAACCTACAAAGCAGTGTTTGCCCATTTTTTGGAAATATACACCACCCCTGCCAGTCTGCCGGAAAAAGATTCGGCCTGCATCATTGATTCAATGACTGTGCTTCAGTCCATCAAAGGAGAACAAAAAACGTTTTACGAATTGTCAACGAATTTTCTCAAGCAGGTTTTGAATATAGGTCGAAGGGTTGACATACATTATTCAGAGGTTTCGATCAAATCTTTGGAGCGGGAAAAAAGCGGCACAGCTGAAGATATCAAATTTAGTTAAATCAAGGGTGGACACGGAGTGGTTTGTTGGAGGACGCTTTTAAGGAACAGTTGCGGCAAAAATGTTCCTGAATTGTTCTGCACTCAAGAAGAAGCTAATTCCAGAATTATGCTGCATGCAAGGAACATCATCTGAATCAGTTCTTTGCTTTTCAATCGATACAGATGTATTAGTTTTGGCTGTAGGCTATTGCAAAACCATAAAATTAAAATCATTCATGTGTATTAATATCAGTGTTTTATTTGTAACTAAGTTAACATGTGTATTTCAGTATCTTACTTACGCATTTTGTTATGATACCAGGACCGTACAGTAGTCCTTTTTAATTGTTAGTTTTTATTTAAATTCATAAAACAATTAAAAATAATTAATTGTTAATTGTAGCAAATTACGATTAACAATTGATTAATTGTTAATTGCTACAACTACAATTAACAATTAATCAATTGTTAATTGCATTTTCCACAATTACAATTAATCAATTGTTAATTGCAACCACTACAATTAACAATTAATCAATTGTTAATTGTATTTTCCACAATTACAATTGATCAATTGTTAATTGCTACCACTACAATTAACAATTAATCAATTGTTAATCTTTAATTGTCTTTACAATTAAAATTTGCCCAACACTGCTATCTAGTCACTATATAGATGTGCCTCTAGGGATTTCCAGACGTTTCTCCCTCTCGCTAGTCGTGACCACTGCTTGCTGTTTGAAGAGGTCTGTCCATCTCAGTCTCGGCCTTCCTGGTAGTTGTTGTCCTACATGGGGGTCCCACGTGGTGGCCTTATAAGTCCATCTATTATCCTGTAGTCTCGCCACATGGCCTCCCCATTTCCATTTCAGTCTTGTGGCTAATTTTGACCCCTCTTTTGCCTTTGCTAGCTGGTTGAATGTTTTATTTGGGATTCTGTCCTTCAGTGATACCCCCAAAACTTTTCGTTGCATCTTTCTTTGGCATATTTGTATTTTCTTCGTCAGTCTTGCTGTTAGTGACCATGTCTGACACCCATACAGTAATACAGGGTATACGCAGGTTTCTAGCGCGTGGAATTTATTCGTCTCCTTAGCGTTTTGTCTAAGAGTATGAACTTAAGACCCCAAAATGCCTTCCAGGTAAGAGAGATCAGATACAGATAATTAAATCTCAAACTTTGAAATAGATCAGGTCTACCATTTTCAGCAGAAACATATGTGATTGTCTGATGCTTTTTATTTTACTGAAAACATCAGCTTGCCCCATTAAAAATGTAACTTAATAGCCTATTACATGTTTTCCATTAGGGAGATTGCCCCGGTACCGGTCAGGTCTCGTTACCGGTCAACAAGGTTTCCTCTAAAATGGCGAGACAGACACGGACTCTATGCGAGGAAGTTCCTTCAGTCCCTGCCTACCATTTCATAACTGTTTTCTGCTACTATCTCTTGCCATTTTAGAAGAAACCTTGTTGACCGGTAACGAGGCCTGACCGGTACCGGGGCAATCTCCCCTGCATCTTCTTACAGTTGTTATGACAATCATAAACTATTTTTGGTTCGACCATACTATAACATGCTTATTGCATGTGACGTAACGGCACCATATTAATACACATTATGACACAGATTTGCATTATAATACAGGCGTGGTATCGATTATTACTATCGAACACGGAACGATTTTGAAACCCTTAAAGCAGCAAATGAAAATGCGTAATAAACAGCCTGTATTTACAATAAAATCAATTCTGTTCGAATTCATTTTCATATTATACTAAACTGAGAGCATTTCGACTTGTAAAAATCCGTTCGTTTCAGGAAAAACGGCCAAGGACAAGCTTCGACTTGACCGTACACCATCAGCTCCCATCCATCGCAGAAAACAAGAGCTAAGATAACTTGCTAATAGCTCATTGCCGAGGTGAACCGATTTTTTTGATAATCTAAAATCTCAGAACTTAAACATTTAATTGTGGTCGAACAAATTCAGTCATATGCAACTTCTCTATAATGATAATTAAAATAGGCTACTCGTACAAAATACACTCGTACCTTCATAAAAGCCATTATATGATAGTCAGTGATGGGAAAAGTACAAAAAGAAAGTAATCGGGCTGAATTACAATTACCTGAGAGACATTTTACTTAATTACAATTACAAATTACTTTTTCAAAAAGTAATCAGTCAAATTACAATTACATTTACAATTACTTTACAAAATGGCAGTCCCTAAAAATTCCTTGTTTTTGGTATGTTTTGGGCACAAGCCCAAATTAGTAATGAACAAACAAAACAAAAACACATCAATGAGAAGTTTTTCGGAAAGATTGAGTAACTTTTTGTTAATGTTAACTCTAATTTGGATATTAGTTGCAAAAACAGTAGTGATGACGATATAGCAAACGAGAATGATACTAACACTAACGACTACTAAATTGTAACAATTACAGTTTTATTTCCAGAAGTAAATTACAAGTAGAAGTTACATTTTTTAAAAAGTATTGATTACAAGTAAATGGGACCAAAAAAGGAATTGTTACTGTAATCCGATTACTTTTACTCAATTACTTCCCATCACTGATGATAGTTACATAATGCACTATTGTATTAAAGATAGAGGGAGTTAAAGTGATTGGCCTGTAACGTAGCGTATGTTCTCATTCCATCATGTCGTGCAGCGACAGTGTTGTGTACTGGTAGGCATGGTAACGCTTTACAGTGTCGTACGCATGCTTTATACCAAAGCAACTAACGCTATTTATAGAACATAATATTACGCTGTTCTTTCTTATCCATTAAGCAATCAGCTTAACCTATAAACTCCTCGAACTCATTGCGAGAAGGTTATCACTACATAATTATTTATGATTCCTAAACATAAGCACACTTTCTTTTTTTCGTAAGACACACCTTGGAAAGCTATTTTAACTTTATTTGATAGAGCTTATTTCAGGGCGCGGAATTTTCGGTCACCAGAGCGTCATTAGCTGGGCGAGATATTATTCAGTTTATTATTAAGGCAAGGAATTGCATCATCTCTTTTAGGCCTACTTGAAGGTTGAAAGGTAGCTGGAATATTATATACAAATGTATATCATGAGTTAACTTATTAAATAAGGGCAATTTGTTTATTCATGTTTTGCATTTTTCGTCATTTTCAAGAGATAGGTCATGTTTGGGCGTTTTTATGTTATTTTTGGTTTCTTTAAAGTTTATTTTTATTAGTGTGTTATATTACGTTATATTTTGAATTTTTCATTATTATTTGTGTTTTTAATGCTTGACTATTATAACTTTATAAACAAATAATGCCCTCAGGAAACAAAGCAAACTTGCAGCATAAGTGAAAGAAATGTGCATTTTGAACCCTTCTACATTTCGAAGAAAACATGGTACAGCCAGGGCCCCATTCTCCTCTATTTTAAAGGAATGTGCTTATCTAACTCATCCGGGAACGACCACTGTTACTCATTTTCAGATATATCAGAAGGATTTTCAGTGTGTCATTCATTTTTATATAAGAGTTGAGTGAGGTATTTGCCAGGGGCAATTTTTTTTCGCAAAGGTTGACCAAGTAGTATTAATTTACTTACTTTGTTAGTAAAAAAATAAGAGTGTTTTATAATGTAAATTTAAGTGTAACACACTGCCATCTATTAAATTGTTCTCTAAATCAATGGAACACACTGGCACCTATTAAATTGCTCTCTAAAATCAACTCATTACTTCTTTTAAAAACTAATTAAAAGTGCTAATTATTATTTATTGGTATTTTTTTAAATTTTGGGTCTTATTTACTATTTTTAAGGCTTAATGCATTTTTCATTTTGAATTTGTTTTATTTTTTATTTTTTTACAATTTCCTGGTCATTAAATGCCTTGCCCTATTCTTTATTGTCATTTTCACAATAGGCCTAAACACGAAATTTTGCAGTAGATATAGCCACAGCCCACAGGCAATCTTTTTACATAAACATAAACATTCGTATTTACACGGAAGCATTCGGAATAATCCGTAAGTCTCTGATATGATTTGAATTTCCGACCAGACTGCAACTGGATTTGGTTCTCTGTATTGTAGCCAATCGTTCTAGTTCTTCTTGTAACAAAGGTGTTTGTTATTTGTTGTTATTTGTTATAGCCGTTAAAGCTTAGGCTACAACCAGTTGAAATAATTCCAAAGCGGTTTGTTTTAATATATTTCTTTAAAATTAGTCGATGCAATGCAAAACCAATTACAAACTACCGTGAAATTTAGTATTTTGTAACAGATACGATTTAAGTTATCAGTTCAAGTAAGCTTGTTTTTCATATATTTATTTATTTAATTTTGAACATTTGAAAGGTATATTATATGATTAAAATTTTATATGTAAAGAACAAATATACGAGGGGGTAGTTCTTTTATTATTCCCAAAAGGCTGGAATTCTATAACCTACCATATGTAACAATAATGGCGATTAAGCTTCTTGGCTTGGCTATTGCCTTCAGACTTGAAATTTCATGCCCTGGCTTATAATGAGAGAAAACTGTATCATTAAAAGTGCTTATTCCACTCCTAGACGTCATTATCCCCGTTTTCCTTCCTTTCGTCGGCTAATAATAAGTCCATTGAAACTAAATGGCCATATTATGATGAATGGAGCAATGGTGGAATGACATATGGCAGGTGAAACAGCACCCAGAGAAAATCTGCCCAGAGCCCATTTTGTCCACCACAGATTCCACATGGATCCACCGAGTTTGGTCCCGGGTCTCAGCCATGGAAGGCGAGCTGTCCAACCACTCAGTCATGAGAGCAGTCATGAGAGTCTTTTTCTCGCTAATAGAATTACTGAAAAATCCGGGTTATAAAATACTCGGCAAGATTTCTAAAAAGCTTTCCTGTAAAGAAACAGATATTAAAGAGGAATTCTTCGAAGAATTGTGATGCTTTTCACATGTGCCTGTGACGTCCTGCGACGATGAAAACTCGCTTTATAAATTGTTCTCCACTGACAGACGCAGGGTATTCTTCCTTGCATGCTGTAACACCCGTGAAGATAAGCTTTCAACGAAACTAATAATTTATTTGATTTCCATGTAATTTGTTGGGGCTTATTTTGGTGGGCTTATTTCATACTTTTTCATGCATATTGCTTGCTTAATTTATTGTTTAAAGAAGAACCTTTCTGAAATAAAATAAATTAATACATTCCATTACGTACTATAGATGACTAATATAATATGAATGTAAGTCATAATACTTTTATTATAATTAGCAGACCTGGGATTATCCAAAAAGAAGTTCTTTATTTATCTGAGCAAATTTATGCTCAAATAACCATTATCTTTCAACCAATTAAGAGGATTTCATTTTATAAGTATTAAAGAATATTGCGATTTAGAAATTATACCCTCTATAAAGTATTATTTTATATAAATAAGCTGTTAAAATACTTACATTACGGTCATGTTACTTCACATTATTATATATTACATTACATTATTATATATTGTATATAGTCAATAGTCACTCTCAACGTTCTAAGTGTAATTGTGCAAGAGTTTCAAAGGCCTGAGGATGGCATAACCTATGCCGAAATGCATCCCCAGAAATAGATGGGCTTACAGAGAAGAAGGATCAGAATTTCTTTTACTCACCAAGAATTTTGTATTGTACGTTTTATGTTTCTTTGACGATATAACTTATTTTAGTTTTATTATATGGATTTTGTATCTTAAGTACACAATTTTTTAACTACTGACTTATGTACAATGTAAGTTATAATAATGTCATGTAACATGACCGTAATGTAAGGTATTTTAGCACCTTATTTATATAACATGTTGGTTATAAATTGCAACATATTTTAATATTGCTACCCTCTATGAAAATGAAGTCCATAAATGAAGATATTTACAGTGTTCCAATGAACTATCAATAGAGAGTTTAGTTTATGGAAAGTACAGCCTGATCCATCGGTTCAAGTGCAAGTAGGTTGTTGGAAAACATTTTTTTGTTTGTTTTAGGTTAAATAACTAAATAAAGAATCAGCCTCGAGATTCAAATTGAGGAGCTACTTGATACAGAAGTAGTAGTCAATGGAAACCACCCTTAACGGCCGTGGGTGTCGGCATGCTCACCACATGCTCCCCAATCCTGCCATCTGCCTATGGTAGATGACGCAGCGATCGGGTGGTAGGCCTTGTCCTTTCAAGGACTCTTAGCGCCACGGAGTTCAGTTTTTTTTAAAACTAAATAAAGTAAAATTTTGTGGACGGGTAATTCAGCATGTGGCTGCTTCCGCGCTTGTGTGTGTGGTAGCTTATTATCCATATAGAGGCACATGGCAAGCACAGAGAAGCGTACAGTTCTACAGTACATAGATCCAGAGAGTGAGAATTAAGTTCGTCTATGGTTATTTGAAGTTTAAAATTTAGATAACTGTAAATAATATCCAATTAACCAAGTGTTCAAATAACAGTTAACTGTTTATCTTCTCTGCAATGCATTGTCAGTGCAATTAACCGTTATCCAATTATTTGTCACAGCTCTAATTATTATTATTATTATTGCTAGAAGAAGGAGGCCTAGTAGCAGTAGAAACAACAGCAATTAGCGTTAGTATTTAATAGTAGTAGCGTAGAGGTGTACATATTCTGATTTTAGCTTGCTTGCCCCTTTGAAATTCTGCAACCAGCCACAGCTTTTAACTTGCTTGACTAGAAAGCAAGCCAGATTACAACGATGATAAGAAATACTGTCGCTATGAGTCACAAGCTCTTCATAACTTGGTGGGTTTCACAAGACCTAAGGAAACTGCAAGGCCTGGCGGAAAGAATATGAAACTGGGTATATCAGTGCACTGGTAAGTCGTGCAGTTACGTAGTTGAGGAACTTCAGATGTGTTTAGAGAATTTTACCCTGAAGGAAGCCGAGGAGAAACTAAAATGTGGAGAGTTTGAATTATCAATGAACAAAGGTAGGCCTACTAGTCCGGCATGGGAAAAATTTTCAAACATTTTCGAGGAAACATCATAAAATCATTAATAACAATAACAAAAATCCCTTTAGGCAAGCCTACTGGCTGAGGTAGATTTCGAAGTGTTTTTGTTTTGATTTACTGTCGCTGCGTAGCACTCTTCTTCTTCAGCCTTGGCATGACAAACCCGCAATAATAACTGCAAAAAAAGAGGAAAGAGAACTTTTTCAACCATTCAAATCTCGCCTTATATGAGAACTATCAAGAAACTAGTTATTGATTTGTAGAGTACTCATCAAGAGCTTTTCAACGATACCCCACAAGACGTAGTTTCGAAAATTTCGAATTTTCATCCCCATACACCCACCCCCACTCGTACTCCCAAAAACCCCGAATCGTTGGTGTCACTGGGAACTCCATAAGGAGTACTCTAATTTATTCAATCAAAGTCTCCCTCTATACTTCATAGGGGCCGAGATATAAATGTTTTAAAATTTCAACCCCCTCCCCCGACCACCCTCTTGCGACAATATTGCTCATTAACGAGCTTGTCTGAACTATTGGGCCTAGAAATAACAGAATAAAATTTGATTCAAATATCTTCAAAATTACGCCGCTAGCGTGTAAAGAGATATATATAAATATATATATATATATACATATACTGTATAGGCTATAAATATAAATATCACAATTTTTTTTAACAGGCGGTGGTTTCGTACTTAGGGAGGCATGAAACGTAAAAATATGAACGAATGTTTTGATAGTCATTAGGTAGTTTTTCTTCGAAATCTACCAAATAATAAAAATAATAATTGTGTTAAGACGCTAAAACGATTTTTAATACTTTATCCACCTTTTATTTATCTGCATGATGAATTTCTTCTACCAGCATGTAGAAAAGCAAGAAAGTATTACATACACTTAGCAACTACAGTTGTTTAGCTGATAGGAATGTCGCAAGCTTATTCTGGCTTGCCTAGGTTGGGTTTGACCTGACCCCAAGCTTAAAGAAACCTGCCTGCTTGCTAGCTATGACTCTGGCAACTTGCTTGCCTGGCGTTCAAGCGGGTATGGGCAAGCTAAAATCGAGATTTGTACACCTCTAAGTAGCAGCAGCAGTTGTAATAGTTGCGGTGATGGTGGCTATACCGTTAACCAATTCAAAGGTGAATTTGTGTATTAATATAAGTAATCATCAAGTGAAATCATCAGTGCGCCCTTAAGTTTGAAATCAATGAGGAAAATGTCAGTGCAATAGCTGGTCCCCATAAATGACAAAAATAACTTTGTGGATAAAAATCCTCACATTTTGTATAAGGCAGTAATCTATTGATATATAATATCTGCTTTTATACAATTTGGAAGGTGACAAATTTATACGCCAGTAGCAGTGAAAGGTTAAACAATAAAATGACTGGAAGAAGGAAAACGGAAGTCCTTATGGGAAAACATAATATTCTGACAGAGAAGGGCATTCTGGGATTACTGCAACGAAGAAACGAAACAGAAGTCCGAAGTAATACGAATATACTTTACTGGAATGAAACAGGGCAATATCGATTATGTTTAGTTTACGCTATGAAAAATTCATATCAATCTGCATGAGAAAGAAAGTTTTGATCACGGAAACAATAATAATGTTACATTATCTATTGCTAGAATTAATAGCTCCCAAGTGCTACATGTTACATGCTTCCTCACCCCCACCACTACATAACAGCAATCTGAATATATTATTGCCAATAGAAACCACAATATAATACAATTTGTAATCGCTTTTGACATTCCAAATGGCAGGCTGATATTCCACCTCACTTATAAAATCTTCAGTATTAAGGGGAGATGGTAGTTACCGCTAGCAAAATGATAGAAAATATAGTGTATGTTCAAGAAGCCATAACTCAGGTGTTAACAGTCAGATTTAGTTGAATTTTTAATGCTTTGCAAGTGCACTCTGCAGTTTAAAATAAGCAGAAAATGGTTGTTATAGAACTCGCTGTTTGGTGGTAAGTTTGTTTTACAGTTACTTCCCTTGACACAGGTACACTTTATTCAATTTCTGTAGCTTAGATTTTTGTGAAACTTTGGGAACTTACTAACAACAGGTATTACTATTTACCCTAGCACAATCAGTCTAATATATACATTATTACTGCATGAAAACTTCACGTTTAAAAAAAATACTTTCTTTTTTGTAATAAAAATAGTTGAAAATTCTGTATAGTCAATACTTTTCCCTTAATTCTGCTAAGGGAGATTTGTCATCCATCTATAATGAATTCCTGAAAGTTTCATTATTTTAGCATGAATAGTTTTTCAGAAAATGGAACCTGAAGTACAAAAAAATTTAATTTTACAGGAGAGCGAAAAGAAAATGACGTGCCTAATGGTATTTTATCCATTTTAGAAAGCTCCAGGTCGCTCTGCTTGGCTTAATATTAACGCAACATATAAAACCTATATATAAAAATGTTCACAAATCTATGATCTATTACATGAGCCTAAAAAAATCTATTTTTTTTGTCACTGGTTACTACCATCTCCCCTCAAATCTAAACACATGGCTGGATAATTAGTTTCGCTAAGCTCGATTATACAACTGAATTATGTATATACAACTTGCATTGTTGGCAATCATACATGCGGAGACCGTCGCAAGTGACCCAGTGTGAATGCTCCCATTTAAACCAATGCTTCTTCGCCGGTGACGGTCGCCGGTGACCGTCACAAGTGACCCAGTGTGAAAAGAGCCTTATGACCGAGTGCACCAATCTCGGTATTCAGAATACCGCGGTATAGTTGCTTAGTTTACCCCGGTAAAGTCATACTTTCGTTGCATCGTACTCGGTTTCTACTTTTACCGCGGTAAGATGCAAATCGGCCGTGAAGGAACTGTAAAGTGGGAAAACCGCTGTTTTCTTTCCAAGATGGAGATCAGCGTAATGTATCATATTTATGATATCTAGGCCAAAAGCTAATTGAACATAAATAATAATGAGAGACAGGTGGGAGCTATTTGAAGAATGAACGATGGTGCATACTTGCAAATATTGTGCTGTAACATTGATTGAAATGACCTTTCTTTCTTATCTCAACCAAACCAGATCCATCGTGTAGGCTAGTGGGCGTAACCACGATTAGTACGATTAGTACAGTATTTATGGTGTTTGAATTCAAAGTTTGAATTCAGACGACATATATACGCAATATAATATTCCATTTTATCCTTATGAAAATTTACTACTGAACAATAAAGCAACAAATAAATGAAAAATGGATAACCAGTGGGCCTAGGTCAAATTTACAGTGAGTGGCTAGATGCATCACGATATAGCCTATGTACCGGTATATAGTGTATGTAATCAATTTATGATCCTTGCACACACACACGAACATAATTATAATAGCCCTTTCATGGCTATGTACATGATTTTGCACCTAAAATTTCCACTAGTCGAACGGGAATAAAAGTGAGGCTATGTCGAACTCAGAGCAGAGATTTCGTGGTGTTGCTTCGCCTTGAATTGCACAGGTGTGAGAATTATTCTTTAAAACATAAATGTTATTTTATTGACATGTACAGACAGGTTGGATCTATTTGAAGAATGAACGATGGTACATATCTTTACAAATGCTGTATGTAACATCGATTGAAATGACCTCAACCAAACCAGGTCCATTAAGTAAGCGTAATCAACTCATTTCCACGATTGTTACAGTATCGATGGTGTTTATGAACATTTATTATTGAACAATAAAGCTACAAAAATGAAATTTGAGCCTATAGACGAGCCACCGTGACTGGAAGACGTGCAGAGAGAGAGAGAGAGAGAGAGAGAGAGAGAGAGAGAGAGAGAGAGAGAGAGAGAGAACTAGCGGCCATGGAAGGAACCAATACAAACCAACACAAAATTTAGCCATGGGAATGGCTTCGTAGCAGAGTAACCCCGATATATTCGAGCGTTTGGAAACCACGGTAAAGTAGCAATGGTGCACAGGTTTTCTTAGAATACCCCGATATTACTTTTACCCTGGTTTCGAAACAGCTGAGAAAACCGGAGAATGGTGCACTCGAGCATTAGTCATGCTGATACATTGCACATCAGGACACTTTATTTTCTCAGAAAGTAGGGCAAGTTAGTACTTTGCGACTCACACTGCTCCCCTTTCCACTCGCCTCTCAATACTGGCCGCTTCCCCGCCTGGCTGCTTCCCGCGAGCCGCCTGCTCCGCTTCCCCGCAACGCATATCTTCATGCCTGTAGCCGTTGCTCAACGCCGGTAATGCATAATTGCAATTGATATGTCACCTAATATTTCACAATAAAGAAAGCCCCTTGCACCTCCACATAATATTCCGCAATTATAAAAATGACCCTTCCAACAAAATAGGCTATTTCACAATACAAAAAATACCCTTGTACCATACATAATATTTCATAATTATAAAAAACGCCGTATTATAACATAAAATGTGGCTTAATTGATGCAGGAAAATTCCTTTGTACCAACACTACTTATAAAAACCGATTCTTGCGTAAAAACTCATGAAATCCCCCTAACATAACTCTAATATACGAAAGCTTCCCTCAGTGCTCAACATTCACTCGTAGCGTAGTGGTCAAGACTCCTAGCTATAATGCTAGGGGTCCCGGGTTCGAATCCCGGTCGATTCAAAATTTACTATTAGGAATAGGTCTCAAATAGGTAGGAGAGGTGAGAGGAAGCGAGGAAGGAGACGGGAAAAGAAGAGAATAAAGAATAAACAAATTATTTTTTCTGTTTCATCAGTTCATTAAGAGATGGCGCTACCGTCGCTTCTAGTAGTTCAAATGCCACCGCTAGGGGAGGGATTGAGAGTAGGAGTGGGGGACTCGGGTGAGTCGCAATGTACCAATTTCCCGAAAGTAGACAGTTTAATTCCACAACCTGACCCATGAAATACGAAAGGCGAATCGTGAAATAAAAATGATGTTACTGCTTTGACTGTGTACAAAATTCGGCCTAACGTCAATTTTTTTACCTAAGCGTTTCAAGCTGGCATGAACGCATAGCTTTCCTCGCTTATCAAACCGGCAGTACTGCAAATCGGGTAGATTATAGCGGCGAAGCGAGCAGTGCTTGAAATGGTACTTGATAAATTTTCCAGTAGTCCGTCGCCGTGTGTGAGTCGGTAGCGCGCCTGCCTTCCACTCCGGCGGCCCGGGTTCGATTCCCGGCCGGGTCGGGGATTTTTCAGTAGTGAAAAATCTTTTTCCCGGGCTCAGGACTGGGTGTTTGTCAGTAGGTTAAGCCTTACGTTAAGATAATGCACATTGTGCGCTATTCCTTAATTATTAAAAATTTTCCAGTAGTGGGACCTTAGTTATATTACAGTGTGATGTACACAGGGCCGTAGCAATGTCCTTCTGCGCCCTCCAATACTGGAGGGTCTGAACAATTTTTTTATATTTTCTGTAAAATTGTTTATTATTTTAATATTAAAACACTGTTGTTATCAAAGAAAACCTAAACCTGAATTTGAAAATGAACTAAGTGTTGGACTTTTAAGGTACTGAAACCTTATTTTCAGACGATTGAACTACTTAAAAAATAATTAAATCATAAAATCTAGTATCAAAAGTAAAGTACATAATAGGCCTGAGGCCTACTAAAATGTTTAACACATTAATATAGGTAAAATGATTTTTTTCGAATAGAAACTTTTTAAAACAGCTTCTGCAGCATGCAATGAGAAAACGAGAAATAGTAATAACTAAGGACCGGATTCTTAGGTTTTTACCTATTTTTTTCCTTACTTCCAAAACAAAAAGCGCTCATACACTTTTTCGAATCATGTCCATAGGATTCACCCACATTAATTCCATGGCACCTAAAAATACCTAAATGGGGTATAAAAACCTAAATGCACCTAAACGGGATATAAAACCTAAAATATCTAACTTAGTTTTTTTTTTTTTTGGTCAGTTGAGAAATCGATATTTTTCGGAGAGACAATTTTTGTCGGGTTGAAATTATTACCACCAGCCTTTCGTTCAACCCAATGTCGTCTAGGATGGACAGTATCTAGAGAGGAAGTTTAAGAGTTCCGGCGTAGGCTATTCCTTTTAAAATATTCGTACGAACAACCATTGTTGCCGTGTATGAACAAGGATATAAATTTCTGTGTTTTAAAGCCCTTGTTTGCCTTTATTACTGCCCTGTTATGCATACTGAGTGGTCACAGTGTGAGTTTTAAGAAGACGTGTTAATTATGCCGAAACAAATGAAATTGGATTTATTATGGCAGTGGATTGGCGACGACCTTAATTTCACTACAGATGGCAAAGTAATATTTTGTCAAGCCTGCCAGAAACACGTAAGTATTATTTACCTTTGTAGGAAAGGGGAAGTTTTGTCCCTAGTTGATCTGTTGTGCGGTTAGCATGCATAGAAACCGAAAAAAGGAGAATAATCATTTTCACATTAACCACATCCAACCGTAAAGTATTTTACTCGCTAAATTAGAAGCATCGGATTTGAATCCTGAGAAGGGTAGTGTCTACATACAGTATTAATTATTAGCTAAGAGATAACAGGAAGAACTTCACAGTTGAGAATCTTGAAAGATATTTAGTGTTATAGTGTAACCAGGAAATGTGAGGCAATCTTATTTTAACTGCTTCTTTTGATTGTTTATACTTTCTTTCTTCAATTGTATAATATTATCCTAAAGCAAGTTTACACAAATTTAAGTCAATTTTGTTAAGTTAAACTTTACAAGTATTATGTATTGAATCCTATGTAGCACATTCAAATTCATTAAACCAATTATTCTACCCGAAAACGATATTTTGGACAAAAAACCTAAAAAAAACTATTTTACCTAATGGAAAACCTAAAACAGTGTTTTTAAAACCTAAAAATCCGGTCCCTAGTAATAACAAAAGGAATTGAGATCTGCGCATTCGGCTTTTTCTGTTATAATATGAACCTGAGGAATAACTTTATAGTTGGCCAGTCATTTTTGCATGTAGCATGTAACAGTATGTGCGATGCCATTGTTGATAGCTTTGTAATCAATCCTGCCGACAGCAGTAGCACTGAGGACGACAGTCAGCTGGAAAGGGATTGAGTTCAACCACTTTCATGTCAATAACGTACATTTTAATTTTTATTGTCGTTATATCTTTCCATACTGTTCATGATTTATGTTATCATACTCTGTCAATAAGAAACGTGTTACTTAAAGAACGTTGCATGAATGCTTTCTGTTTGTAGACAATCGGCATAATACTACAGATAGTTCACGTGCAATAATTTTTAATAACCTGAAAGATTTCTTCCATTAACGTGGAATTTTTATTGCTTGATAAATTGCAACTGTCTAAAAAACGCGGGATTTTTCATGGTTAATTTTGCGCCCTCTTTGTACCTGCGCCCTAGCTACGCCCCTGGATGTACACATCAACAAACAAACCTGCTTACTTCGCTCCCGCGTTTATGAATTCAATAATTTAACAGCAAACTAATCAAAACATCTCATTTATTTATACATGTACTTACACTAAATCATTGATAAACAATTAAAACGGTTAATAACGAAAAAACTAAAAAATTGACTTCAAAGTGCATTTCACGATTAGAAAGCACCGCTCGGGGGAAAAAAACCTCAGATTCGAGTTCCCTAGCCTAAAATAATCCCATAAAGTGAGTTTCTTCCAAATCGAACAATGCTTCACAGCCTAGACTCAGTAGACCTATCCACCTGCCGTCCATCTAGGTAAAAAATAAAATAACGTGCCGTTACGTTGTAAACAGATGAATCAAGCAGAAGGAGCTAAACAAATTGAAGCGAAAACAAACTGCTGCGTTATGTTGAAAAAGTATCTAGGCTTACTTCAGCTATGCTGTTCTTTCCCGGTTGTTTGACAGCAAAGTAAGGTCATTTACAATGATTCATTTTACAATTGAATACGTCTACATGGAAACACCAGGTCAAATATTATATTAGATAATAATTGTATAGTTATGTTATTAATATGAATGTGTGTGATAATAGTGTGTGCTAAAACTTATCATAGCCCCTTCCGAAAATAAATCTTGGATACACCCTGTGACAGTGCATGATCGCATTTACCCGTCACTCACTCACTCACTCACTCAGTGAAAGAATACGCGAACATGCCATTGCGATCAGCCATCACTGAATGAGTGAGTGACGGGGAAATACGATTATGTACTGTACAAAATGAAGGAAGTGGGGTAAAGTGATGATGTGACGTCTTTAGCTCTTAAGAGAAGAGGCTGGGCATCGCTGCTCATTACTTTCAAGTTTCAATGTATTAACTATGATTTAATTCAGTGTTAAAGGATAACCTTTCACAAACTTCGACATCCAAAAAGAACTTAATGTATGCGAAACACAATCGAACTGGTTCCAGAATGAAGGCAGTTAGTTCCAGAATGATCACAAGGTGGTAAATTAATCTATTCATTATTTATCAATTCACGCGTCAAAGTACTTGTGGTGATTATCATACATATCGGTACAGGTGGGTCATTCTCAGAAAAATTGCCGTTTTGCCTCCTCGACAGGATCCCCAGATTGAAAATTCAACTCCGGTTTTTTTTCGACTGGTTTTCCATGGCATCATACCACTATTGTAGTTTACGAAACTGTATAGGAATCATGAGTTTTCTCGTTTAGTGATTGTATATGAGTTTTTTTTTAAGTTGGTTGAACGTATTGACTTTGTAATGAGTGTTACCATTTTGCACGTCCAATTTCAACATGTTGTTTTCAGGTTTTTTAAATAGAAATGGACTGAACTGTTGTCTTTAATTGCTGGAGACGAATAAAAATCGTTTACAAATGACGTGACACAGCAATTTCAATAAGGAGTGTTACCCAAACAAATTTTCCTCAATCTTATTTTAACTTTTTTCATATACACCATTTTTTTGGCAAACCTTCAGCATTTCATCCCAAGAACTGTACTTTGATACTACGAGGAAATGATTGTGATGTTCATCGTATGATAATTGTCGTTCATAATGAACAAAATTTGAATATTCTCCAATGAGTGTTACCCAAATCAATTGTATTTAAATCTAGTCAAACATGCTCTTCTATTGGCTTTATTTTTTAGGATCACTCTGAAAACACATGTACGTGCCTGTCTGGACACAAGGCAGCTGATACTAGAAAGAGGATAGACAGCAATCATGTAATTATGCATGTGAACTCAATTTTTATTTGATTAAATGTGAAAAATTACAAATTAGATAAAATAAAACCTTTTTCAGCTTCTTCGTGTGACGCGTTTCTTATCGTCTATATAATCCATACATATACACTAGATTCAATAAGGACATCGAGTCCAAAAACTTTGAAATTTAACAGAGAAATATGCAGCTTTATTCGACAATGCACAACATGAAAATGCATTTAAAAACGAAATTCTTATATAAATGCGTCACAGGTTTGAATGAATTGAATATTTTGAAAGTTGGTCTTGAATTTTGTCAATTCTTCAGTAAGGCACATTTCAAGCTAAATAATTAGTGTAAAATCACAGAGCAATCTTACAATTGAGTAAGTAGCTTTAAGAATAAGTAATTTTCTATCACATGGTGACTTAGAAGTATGTTTTTCTCAGTTAACTTCTATTTACAGTCTTTAGACTGCACCAACAAAAATAAATTCTATATGGAAAAAGCTGGGTTGCAGTAACACTCATTACTGACAACATTCCTCCAAACAAACAATTTATGCATTTTTAATGCAATTTTTAATTTTGACAGAAGTCTATTCAAATTTAACCGCTACTTGAATTTCTATAACATGCTCCATTCATATGGCAATCAGAAGCTAATTGAAACATGCAGAAAAACAAATTAGAAGCCCAAAACATAGGTAACACTCTTTACCATGAATAAAAATACGCACCATGGTATTGACATCTTGCCGTCCTCCCTCCTCGATGCCTGGTCGGAAACTGGTCGTAGGAGAAAAAGATGAAACAATACTTCATCCCCTCTACATCACCCTCCTCCCCACCCCTTAATTCTTCTTTTGGGGGAGCACTAGACCGGGTAACAATCCTTATCGTCTTTTTTCACGGTTTCCTGTGACAAAGATTCAAATGAACTTCCTGGCTCGGGTTCTTTTTTTTAAATTCTGAAACATCCCCTAGACAGTTTCATTTGGATGTTAAGCTAACATTTATCAGCGAATGAAGATTCATTTTGGGCCTTTTCATGTCAAGAAGTCAAAGTGTTGGATGCAGAATATGAGGTGTAAAAGTCACACTCCTTACTTTTTTCCACGTTTTTTTATATAAACATGAACGTTATATTCCACGATGTACACATTTATTATTTAGGGTGGCGCAGAAACTCGCATGGGTTTGGGGCGAAATCTGAAAAAAACAAATTGCGTGATATCTTAACTGGAAGTGTCTTTTTCAGGCCTGTGACACCAAAACAGCGATTTTTTTTTTTTTTTTTTTAAATTTATTTAGAATGGCCCAGGTACATCAGTTCTCTACGCTAGAATTTCATTTTACGAATGAAATACCTTATTTTGAAGTTAGGTTAGGGACGACGAATTTTGAACCATTAATACAATTTTTACTTTCCTTTTAATTGCTGACTGTCAGGATGGTGCAGTCAGCATGACACTTACTTTCTTACTCCGACAATATGTTTCTCTATACGTGTCATGCCAGTAGATAGGCATATAAAAAACCCCTGCGGGACGAAATTCTGGCACGCCGGCGACAATCACAGGCGTAAGTTACAGTTATAATCTACTCTTATACAATTCAACGGCCCTAAATAGCGTGCTTGCTCGCTCGCCCGCTTCGTGAGACATCGGGTATACTCGGCGATGTTCGTCTCTCGCAGTGTAAACTTTCATGACGACTACAAAATTAGGAAGGAAAACCGTTTCTTTTTTATATAAGGCCTAAGTGAAATGAGCACAATGAACAAATATTCTAATTTTATTTTTACTTACAATTTGCATAGCTCTGAACCACAAACATTTTTAATAATCTACCAGTGAAATTTTCTTAAAAATCCTGGAGTCAATGAATAATGGCGGGCGAAGCCGGGGGCAACAGCTGTAAAATATTGATGGTTTTATCTCTTGAAATATCGCTGATAATAATAATCCAAACAAACCATTCCTTCCCTTGAAACATTATATAATTTCTGAAAATTACACTGAATTGATAAAATAAAATTCACATCATATTCATGTCAATAAACAGCTGAGAAACAATACGTATTATGTGTTCACAGGTTCTTTGGAACTGCATAATCGATTCTGATATAGTTTTCCCAGGGGGCGCTTTCATGTCGAGGAATGTACTCTAAAGCAGGAATTTTAGCTGTTTCATTAATTATTAATGGCTGAATGATTCGCGTGCAAGTGTTAATACATATAATGCTTTAATAATTATTATACTCTTAATTTTTAATTTTTAAAAGAATTATCGTGGCGAAGCCACGAGCACCTCCTAGTAACGGTACATAATTATAATGACTATAAATATCTTAACTATAAAACCTACCAATCTTCTATTTGATTAAATACTTTTGATTATATACTTTTATTCTATACTTTACACCACCCATATAAAGTAGCATTTTTAAGGTCCTACCTAGTTTCCAAAAGGAATGACTTTACTTTCTCACATGTAGCCTAACTTAGGATACATAGTATAGAGAACGGGCATTATAAAATTTATTCTTGGAGGGAACTTTGTTTTATATTATTTTTTATTCCCTACAATTACTGTATTTAATTTATATTACTAAAATGCTAAGGATTGCTTTCATTATTTTGTTTTTTAATTTTATTTTTAAAAGTGGTAAATTCAAATAAAAATTTAATTTTCAAAATCCCTAACAATGCATACCAAAATAGCTGTTTATATAAATATATTATTTAACACAAAGTTTCTCAAATGATATTTTTAATAAGTGGTGAGTTGAGAAAAGAGCCAAAAATATGAGTTAAAAAAAACAGTTAAGGAACGAATATTGTAAACGGTTCTTTCTTCGGTAGCACTAAATATACAACAAATATATATTTAAATTGACGGTAAACAGATATTTTTAGATAGAGTGGTTATTATGATTTCTGACCGTCTGAGCCTACGATCGTCAACTCTATGTATATTTGCATTTTGTTTATATTTTAATTTACTTTATTTGCCTGTATGCCTAATGTTAAACAAATACAATTATTTTTACATTAAAGTGCCACCTAAATGAGCACATGTTTGGGGTCGGGGGAAGTTCAAAAATATCACATGTACTTACATTTAAATGCATGGATATTAAAAAAAAAAATCATTAATAGGAAAAACATCAGAAAAGAAGAAAGGTATGAGTTATAAATAAGTTATAAGGCTGTTCATGGCCGTCTTGTCCTGTGATCGTGAAATACAGTCATTTTTCGGTGGAAAAATTAATAACAGTACGTAATGAGAGAGCTTAATTCCTTTAGCTCTTTGTCTTTAAAGAGCTCATCTTCAGCGCTAACAACAATTGTCCAAATTGCAACTATAAGGACTATCGTAGGAAATGCTACTAAAGGATGTTTCGTCGTTCAATTCGGCCATCTCGACTATGGTTTAGAATACATGAGAAGTTTGTAGACTAAGTTATGCTAAGTTATCATACGTAATAACATGGGGAGTTCCAAATCAAAACCGCATTTATAATTAGTCCAGTCAATGAAAAGTTGTAGAGGGAAATGGAAGGAACACAATTTTTGACTTTGGGACATTGTTTGGACTAGTAAGGAGGTAAACATACTAAAAGTCCCCACTCCTAGGAGGTGAGCGGGGGGCAGGGGGGCCCCTAGAAGGTCCCTTTTTTCGGTTTTTCGCTTATATCTCAGAAAATATGGGCCCTAGCGTTAAAACCCTTCTATACAAAATTAAAGCTGACAAAATACTCCACAAGATTGGTTTAATTCATGTTTTCGCTATCTCGCCTAATTTCCGAGATATCCGTGCTCAAAGTTAGATGATTTTGAAAAAAAATAAAATTGCTTCGCGTTTCTTGCATTATTTCGTTAGCTAACTCTTCGGACATTCGTCCTACAAAAAAGTCATAAGGAAAGAAGTCGTAGAGCATTAAATTTTCTTGAAGAATATATGTTACTTTACTTTTTATCTTTAACCGTTCAGAAGTTAGAGTAATTTTAACTTTATGTGTAAATTCCGGGATTTTGCAGAAAAACTTAACTTTCGTATTTTCCGTTCTTCCACTGCTGAAACTCTATATAAATCCAATACGTATTATATATATTTATATGTATAAATAGTATGTACTATATATATATAAATGGCACATAAAGAAATTATGTGTATATATATATAGGCTATTTTCAAGTACCGGTATATATGGAGTTCTTCAAAGTAATATTGTTTGGTGTCGTTTAATACTAATTTCGAACCCCGAACCTAGTGGAACCACTTTGAGAGCTCCATCATTTACCCCACAGAAATACAATTACTATAATATATGAAGAAAAGTTTTGATAATACTCAAAATTGACAATTTGTCGAGGATCGCTGAATCTTTATTGTTATTTAGGAGCCATAATTGCCCTCTACATAGGCAATAATACTCGTATTCAATGTATATAATATATAATGTACAGTTAATATAATATATAGGCCTATATTAACTACACATTCGCTCCGGAAAGGCATTGGGGTAGGATGATTCCAGAGTCAACAACAATTTGTACATAACTTTTATTTTATTAATACATTAACTCGTAAATGTTTTTTGAAACTGTGTTACATTTAATTTAATAATATATTTACACCTTATAGTACAATAAACATCAATAATTATTATAAATTACTGACTCTCTTCTAGCGGAGGGTCCTTCCTCGTCATGGTAACTTGGTCCTGGGTATTGTTCTGCTTAGTTTTCTTCTTCGTCCATTGAGAAAGGGGATACATCTTCTAGGATAACTGGCAGAGGATCAATGTCGAGTTCTTCATCCTCATTGACCAAGAGGGGGCCCCCATTAAGACAGTTACCGTGGCAGTTTTGGCACGCAGGGGAACACTTGAGAGATGCCTTTCTGCATCCACATTTGGTGGTGGCAGAATCCTTTGTGCCCCGACAAAAAAAAAAAATAATATTTCACCCGGTGCAGCCTGCTGCTCACTGTGCACCGGGGTTTGTTAGTTAACTCCCACCCGTACATCTGAGGAGGCGGCTCATGTCCCAATCACATCTCGACTTTGTCATATATCCTCAGAATGTTGCTTCGCTGCCCCCTCAGTTGGTGGGAGGCACGAGATGTCCGGCTTGATATTGGCTACCGATTTTACATAGGATTGGTAACGGTAAGCGTTTAGAGATTTCTCTTTAGGTGGGGCCCCGTACCACCTCAAAACACACTTTTCCCCAGCTTCCTCTACATCATCCTTGGTTGAGGAAGGGTCTGAGAAAACTCTAGCAGTTCCCTGGACATCTGGAGACTTCAAATGCAGTTTGATAAATCCCAGCTTACTCTTTCGGAAGGCTGCTGAGGTGGTATCGCACCCAGTGAAGGCATGTAGAAATAGTATGTCTCGCAGCCCCTGGGTAGAAAACAATGTAGGTTTTATGTTTCCACGCTCAGGCTTGACGAAAATTATGTTCTGGCCGTCGATTTCCTCATCCCACCTTCATTGAAGAAGGCCAAAGGGAAAGGGGCTAATTCATATTGCAAATAAGTTTTCAAATCTTCGTCGGTTTTCTTACTTGTGGATTTGCGCTGGAATAGCAAAAAAGGATCCACAGACACCCATTCGTCGTTAATCTTGATTGACTAGCTAACATTCGAAAGGGGGAGTGCTCGATCTTTCCGAGACAGTTTGATACTTATTTTCAAACTCTAGAAAAAAATAGTTGTTATTCTTGAAAATTAATTTCCGATTTTCCGATAGCGAAAAAGTGAAAGGAATCAGTCTTGATAGAACATTTTATCAATTTTGTATAGAGTGGTATTAACGCTAGGACCCATAGTTTCCGAGATATAAGCAAAAAACCGAAAAAAGGGACCTTCTACGGCCCCACTGCCTCCCGCTCACCTCCTAGGAGTGGGGACTTTTAGTATGTTTAACTTCTAAGTAGTCCAAACAAAGTCCCAAAGTCAAAAACCGTGTTCAATCATTGACTGGACTAAACATAAGCATATAAATTACTTGAAAATATATTACAAAATACATCATATATATACATATATATTGATTCATTTATGTACAACTTATATACAGTACATACTATTTATACATATGAATACGTAATATTGGCTTTTATACAGAGTTAGAGCAGTGAAATCATGGAAAATACGAAAGTTAAGTTTTTCTGCAAAATCCCGGAATTTACACATAAAGTTAAAATTGCTCTAACTTTTGAACGGTTGAAGATAGAGAAGTAAACTATCATATATTCTTAAAGAAAATTTAATGCTCTACAACTTCCTTCCTTATAACTTTTTCGTAGGACAAAGGGCCGAAAAGTTATCTAACGGAATAAGGCAAAAAACGCGAGGCAATTTTATTTTTTTCAAAATTACCTAATTTTGAGCGCAGATATCTCGAAAACTAGATGAGATAGCGAAAACATGAATGGAATCAATCTTGTGGAGCATTTTGTCATCTTTAATTTTGTATAGAAAGATCTTATCGCTAGGACCCATAGTTTCCGAGATATAAGCGAAAAACCGAAAAAAGGGACATTCTAAGGGCCCCCCTGCCCCCCGCTCACCCCCTAGGAGTGGGGACTTTTAGTATGTTTACCTCCTTACTAGTCCAAACAAAGTCCCAAAGTCAAAAATTGTGTTCCTTCCATTTCCCTCTACACCTCTTTTTGAGCATTCATTGACTGGACTAAATGAAATTTAACGAATAATATTGAAATTGAATTATTTTAATAGCATTCTAGATTGAGACAAAACTCTTAAAAGGCATTAATGACGTACAGTATAATCAATGTGGCTGCTTTCTCTGAACAAAACATGGTCGTAGACCAGATTGAAGTCCAAAAGTTAATAAACACCCACTTATTTAACTACTGTTTGCTAAAATATTGAAAACATTTTGCGTAAAACATAATCCTATTATTTTTACAGTTCCTAGCAGCAATGCATCCCGCTAAGTAATGTTTCTTAAAAGATATTTCGCACGTAAGAACAGGTGCATTTCATTCATGTTATTGTAGGTTACGTCTTTATAATGTTCACATAATTAAGAACTGCGCAGTCATCTTCCAAGCCAAGTACAGATTACACCATAAATGCTCAAACAATCAGGCCGAGCAGGTAGCCATTTTGAAAGCCCTAGAGAAGCTCAAAGGTTTAGAAGATACAGAGGAAAAGACAGCAGTAATAAACACTGACAGCAAAGTCACCTTAGACACCCTGCAGAACCAAAACAAACATTACCCGCTAATTGAACAGATTAGAGAAGAAATAAGGAATTTGACGAGAATGCAATGGACAATCTTCTTTCGATGGGTGAAGGCTCATGTCGGGCTACAAGGTAATGAAATGGCAGACAAACTTGCTAAGAGAGCAGCTAAAGAGGACGCAGCAGAAATAAAACTTACAATAAAATAAGCTTACAATAAGCTTACAATAAAACACCAAAGGAGACAATAAAAACAGAGGAAAGGGACAAAACCTTAAATAAATGGCAGCAACAATGGACAACTTCTTCAAAAGGATTATTAAGCAGATCATTCTTCCCATCAGTAAAGACAAGATTAAAGACGCAACTACCAATAGAACCCAAATTCACAGCAATGGTAACAGGTCATGGCTTCACTAAAGATTATCTGCATCGCTTCAAAATTATCCCAGAACCTACTTGCAAGTGTACAAGAACACCACAAACTATCAGGCACCTTATATATGAATGTCCCATTGTCCAGTCCCAAAGATCAAAACTAATTGAAGAAATAAGAAAGAAAGGTGACTTTTGGCCAGTGACAAACGAGGTACTTGCACAAAAATATCTCAGAGCTTTTAGTAATTTTGTTAGGAATATTAACTTTGATATACTGTAAAGAATAGACTTATAGTAGACTACAACTTGTAACTAGGATATCCAGGATAGAACTTTGTAAATACAACTAGTAATAATTAATATAGTATGTAGGGAATAATTTAAGTAGCATTAATATATGCATGGAATGGATAACTGTAAATATATTTTATTTTTGGCAAGTATAGCAACCTTATAGTAATCAAGATATCTAGGATAAACCTCTGTAAATACAACTAGATAATATTTAACTAATACTGAAGATTAAGGGTGGTAATGCATGTAATATTACAATGTAATGGGGCATGCTGATTGTACCAAATAAAATAAAAAAAAAAAAAAGGAGGTGATTACAATTAAATGCTAACGATGCTGAACCATGGAATACAAATCCCGTTAAATATTATAATTCTGATACTTGAACAGATGTAAGGGTAAATCACTTAATTTCCACAATAAATTTTAACGTACCGCGACATTGTTGACGTATACATAAGTCATTGCCTAGAGATTCTCCGACCAGAATAAAATATATAGGCCTAGAAGTTTTCGATATAAATTGAGTGAATCAGGTCTGTGAATGACTGATTTCACACTCATTCTCATAGGTTATGGTCCAACTGGAAAGGAAGACGTATGAGCTAAATATTCATACGTGCTTTTCAACTGAACGATCACTATTCATAACAGCTATAATAGTTTCATCTATCTATATTAATAAAAATGAATTTCCAAAAGTTATGTTGCCTCATCACTTGAGAACAGCTCGACCGATTTGGCTGATGTTTTGTTGTTGTGTTCGTAATTTTCAGGACAAGGTTTGTATGAGAGAAAATTTTTGGAAAATCCACGGGAAAAGTCGGAAATGTGAAATGAGGCACAGTTAGAGAGTTCTGCTGTCAGATTTTTTCATAACAAAATAGAAGTGTGACAAAAGTGTGACATTGGCACAGTTAGAGAGTTCTGCCGTCATATGTTTTCTTAGCAAAAAAAAAAAAGAATTGTGAGTCTTGCAACCAAGCCAAATCGAAAGTGTGTATGTATGTATGTGGGTATGTATGTTCCTTATACAAAACTACATTTCTTGACCAATTTGCACGAAATTTTGCACACTCATCCAGTTCATCCCGGAAAGTAACGCGATCAACATTAAAATTCAAATAAGCCATTAATTCACTTGGAAATTTATATAGCCTAATTTCAGAAAATATTATACTGAAAAAATGAAATGCAATTCAATTATCATGACAACAGTGTATTGTTTACAGTGTTCACATATGGCTTTGGGAACTATATAATACGGCCTTTAACAAATTCTGATGCTATCAATGTAACACATTTTTGAAAATAATTCTTGAAGAATGAAATCCACGAAAATAAAGCACAATGTGATGCAGTCACATAACTTTCTCTGCGCTCGACATGGAAAATATCATTTTCTCACTTCACATTTTGATGTAGAATAAGCGGTTGTATTGCAGGGACATCTTAAGGGTTTGCTAATGAGTATGCTATATCAGAAGTCGGTAAAAAAAATCCTATCCACTGATACGTTATTCATAGCGGTAGGCTTTGTATTAGTTGGGAAATAGGGATGTTTATCGGAGGCCCTTTGCATCTGAAAGAAGACAAAATGGGATGGAACATTCAGTCCTATACGCGCAGTATATAATGTCCCAGATTTTTGGGAAGGAAGGTATGAAAGTGATATTGAATTTCTTTTTTATTTCAGCCCCGAAACGGTTGTATGGTAATATGAGAGTGAGAAACATGGGCGTCGGCATGGGGGGGCAAGGGGGGGCAACTGCCCCCCTCTGGATTGCCTTATGGATTCATTTATTTGTGGTACTCTTTGTCAACCTACAGTTGTAGCATGGAGAATAAAAAAATAGAATTAATTTATAATGAGTTTAGCAACTAATTATAACTATAATAGTATTATTATGTATTATGTATTTATAATAATATCTCACCAAGGCCATTGCTCAAAAGAGCGTATTCTGTTAACTTAAAAAACTTTGTAGCCTCGTCGAATTCAGCTTGGGTTCAAAATAACGATCCGGTTAACTAAGTGAATATTAATGTGTTTAGCCTAATCATTTGAAATTGAGGTCCGAAATTGATTTTTCCCCCCCTTAATAAAATTCCTGGCGACGCTGCTGGTGAGAAATATAATTTTCTGTCAAGACAATACAATCTTATGTAACCGGAATTTCTTTTTCTTCTTATCTGAACCCCTCCCAGGAATGGTGTGCAGAAGCAACGGAATGCAACATTCGACATCCTCTATGAGCCATAGCGTTTTATGAGGGAATAGTTTGAGTGTGATATGTCGTTCTTCCTCATTTCAAATTTTACATACATATTATATAAGGACCTAGAGTTTCAAAATCGAAAGTTATCCATGAGTTAATTTCAAATCACAAAATACAAAAGCCGGGCGACGCCGGGCCTTTTAAGCTAGTATATTATATTTGTAACAAATAACGAAATTGCTTGTTTTCGCTGCGAACATATTTCATCACTGAGGAACTTGAATTGCTCGTCTGTAATTTTATTGCTCATTTTCCACAATTTTCGGACGTATAAGTAAATAATCAATATAATAATTACAATACAAGCTTTAAACACATCTATTAGGCCTATATAAATTTGAAAGTGTGTGAATATGTTTGTTCCCTATACAAATCTACATGCTTTGAGCAATTTACACGAAATTTTGCAAACTCAAACCGCTAAGAAACGCGGTCAGCTTTAAAATTTAATCAAATCATCCTTTCTTTTGAAAAATTATATATTTTCTGAAAATTTTACGCTGAATTCACCAAAAGTAATTCAGATCTCATGACAACAATATTGTTTGAAATGTTCACATAGGGCTTTGGAAGCTTCATGATACTGTGCTTCGACAAATAATTAATTAGAGAGATTATCGATATAATTCATTTCGGTTATGGAAAATGAAATCAACGTAAAGATAAATATCGGGTGTGATGCATCAGATAATTTTCTTTACCCCGAGCATCTTCTCACTTCACATTTTGATGTAGAATAGGAGGTCGTATGGCGGACAGCATTTTCAGCAGCAGCAGTTTAGCCAGTTTGTGCCAACGATGGGTAAGCTATTATCAGAAGTCTGTACAAAAAAAATATATATCCGCTGATACGGTATTCATCGCTTTACGCTTTATTAGTTGAGAAATGGGTAAGTTATGTTTATTGTAAGCCCTAAGCATGTAAAAAGAGACAAAATAGAATGGAATATTTTTAGTCCTATGTGCACAATTATTTAATATGTTTCAGACTTTAGGGAAGAATGTTTTAAAGTGATATTGATTTTATTTGATTTTAGCCCAGAAGTGGTTATGGTAATATCCCTATTGACAATACAATGTTATGTTAAAAAGTTACATGCAGAAGCAAAGGGTTGCAAAATTGTAAGTCCTGTATAGGCCTGGGCGACATAAAGCTACCGATATATCTAGCATTTTTTGAGGGAATAGGCCTATTTTGAGTGTGATAGATCGGTTATCTTCGCTTCAAACTCTAGATATCTAAGGACAAATTTTGAAAATCGTCCTCCATATTAATTTCAAATTACAAATTTCAAAACCTGGCCGACACCGGGCCTTTTAAGCTAGTTTCTTCTAAAATTCACGGGAAGAGAAATTAAATGCGTACCGGTAGGCCTAGGTCCTTAAGTCACATTGTCAGTAAACGATAATAATATTGTGAAAATAATAATATTGCTGTTCATTTTTTATTAAGTGCCAGTATGGTACTTTATGAGATTGTGTGGGGGACGGGAAAATGTCTGTCCGTCTGACTATCTGTCTGTCCGTGTGTCTGTACGCGCCATAACTCAAATACGCTTTATTGGATTTCCATGTAACTTGCTGTACGCATTTATAACGTTCATGAGAAGATATTGAACCAAATCGGTTCACCGGTACCGGAGTGATGCCCAAATTAGTGCCTATTTTAATAGGTTATATTAGGAAAGCGACATAACTCAAACACGTTTTATCGGATTTTCATGAAACTTGGTAGACGTATTTATGACGTCTATGAAAAGTAACCTGTTGAATGCGGACCATTCGGTTGACCGGTAGGCCTACCGGAGTAAAACCCAATTTAGTGTCTATTTTAAAGGCGCGATAACTCAGATACGCTTTATCGGATTTTTATGAAACTTGGTATACCCATTTATAATGTACATGAAAAGACGTCTATTGATACTGGACCAAATCGGTTGCCCAGTAGCTGAGTAAAACCCAATTTAAAGTCTATTTTAAAGATGCTGTAACTCAAATACGCTTTATCGGATTTTCATGAAACTTGCTACATGCATTTATATTCAAGGGAAGACGTCTTTTTATACTGGATAAAATTGGTTAACCGTTATCGGAGTAATGCCCAATTTAGTGTCTATTTTATGGTAATATATTTTAAAGAATTTAACAAATGCAAATCTGTTATCCTGACAACATATCGTTTTACACTCTTCATATACGGCTTTGGAATAGTTAGCGATTACACATCCCTTCGCATTTAAGCTGAGACGTACGGTGATAACGAAGTAAATTGGAAGATTTGATTATTATCAAACTAGTCAGATGATTATTTCGTTCATCAAGTTGAATACTGTTATATACAGAAGATATAAACTCTGAAATAATTAGGCCTACATACATTAAGTGGAGTTCTTCGCCAGTGTATTTTGTAAAATGTTGACATAATTATTTCAAGAATGCCTTATATCAGTGTATACGAGTTTGAATTAATGTTAAGTATCAAACATTAGACCTTTGTTCTTCCGTAAGTCCTGCTTAATGAATCGATCTGCATCTTAACTCGGAAATCGATAACAAAAATAACTTATTCTTTGCATATCATAATACCAATTAACTTTTTACTGATTAGACAAAAGCATGCTGGCACTCTGTTACATCAGTTTACCTGATTTTATTAATTCATGGTAACATAATACTATTTAATTACTGTCGTGACATAAGCCAAAAGAAAATTGTAGGCCAAAATATACAAAGTTTAGCATATTTTCTTAACATATTTGAATCCAAGGAATGCAAAGTATTGAGATTCAGCACTAAGAAAGTCCATAACCTTTCACCACTCAAGAAATTGCAAATAAAATGGGTCTAATTCAGATGTACGTTTATGTATTTAGTCTACTTCATTGAATATCCACGGTCTTTTATTATTTCCGTTAATGACCTTATAAATCTGAAAGGATGTGTGTGGTCCAAAGGTAGGTATATAGTTTTAGCTGCACGGCACGGTAGTTTTAAGATCTAGAATTCTGTTTAAAAGTAGGATTTGACATTGATATTAAAAATAGTACATAACATTCTTCCACTAAAAGAGAACCCAGAACCTTAACAGGTTGGCTAATTTATTTGTGAAACGTTTGTGCAACATGCTTTGCGCATTTATTTATATGTTTCCAATATTAACAAAGTATTAGCCACCGATTGTGTCTACGGTACTTTTATCGAAATTATAAAAGATGTTAGGAGGTAATGCGGAAGTTATGAAACTTGCTTACAATGACACACATAACTGGTTTGTTATTATTATTATTATTATTATCATTCATGTTGGAGTAAACATGTGTGATGTGAGGGAATCGACCAGCAGAACTCTAAACAGTTTGTTTCTCAGTAGTCAAAGTGCAGAATAATGGACGGAAAATTACGAAATTGCCATATGTCACTTCCTTCTGGACTAGTAAACACGCAGATAACTAATAGTAACAATTAGAGCATTAGTCATTCCACTCTGTAGGTAATTTCCAGGTGTAATTACCACATTAATATCCACAAGGAAAATGCCAAGAAATTTGTATCCATTATTGGATTGGCAAAATTTGCCAATCCACTAGGTTAGGTAATAATGATAATAATGATAATAATAATAATAATAATAATAATAATAAACAGATATTAGCAATAACTGTGTGAGAACATATCTCTAGAAATTACACGATCTTAGTCACATTACAAGATAAAACTAAATAAAAATACAATATCCTTAGAGCTATTCTTTAGAAACTCTTCAATACATAAAAAGGATTCTTTTTAGCAACCAGTTGAACACTTTCTTTGAAAAATTCTCTGTTAAATAATATCGAGCTTGGGCGGGCAAAATGTGGAATTTAGGTCCTAAATTTAAAGGAGCATACTTTGTTTTCTGTAATTTAATTTTACGTAGGTTCAATTCATTGTTGAACCTTGTTTGATACACATGTTCATCCTTTCTAAAATTATAATTATCTATGTTAATGTATATATGAACTAAGAGGTCTAATAAATATAGACTAACAGCAGTCGAAAATTTCGAATTCGACAAATAATGGTTTACAATGTCTCAAAACATCACACCTTTTGATAATAATCTAAGGATGGCGTGCACCAAACTCATTCCATTTACTCTTTTAGTAAACCTTACTTCTTTAGTTCTAACTACTTTAGTAAGCTACTATTTTAGTAACCGTAGGCTACTCTTTTAGTAAGGACGGCGTGCACCAACCAGGAGTAAACTAAACTCGGCGGCTTTCAACATAGAGGAATGTACTAAAGAAGTAAAAATTTTATTTACTCCCAGAGTAAAGAACTTACTCCACAAGTGGTGGAGAGCACCAACACGGAGTACGTTACTAATGTAGTAAGTTGTGGAGTAAATAAGGCCAATATTTACTCCTACTCAGGGGGTGGAGTAAAGTTATGTAGTAAGTGTGTTCTGTGGCATTTGCGTGAGTTATGAGTTACATATCACATTAAATGGATTACATAGTTCAAACTGAGCAAATTCAGAGTCCAGCAAAGGGAAACTACTATTCATCGTGCCATCAATGACAACAAACAATAAGGAAGATAGTGAGTAATAAACGTTAATAACAACAATAACAAATTGAAATATATAGTGCATTTTAGAAACATTATTTTCCTGCTTTGACAGTAGGCCTATTAAGACAAAAATCACAAAGTGTGATATGAACAATTTATAGACAATTAGTATTATTACTATAAAATATACATTTTAAGTTTTGTAGATAAACAATTTTTAATATCAAGAAATCACATTTTATAATATTTAATGCATTTTAATTTGTGACCACATAGCAATTTTTTACAATTTTTTTACAAATAACCTATAATTAGCAAATTTTAATCAATTATGTAAATAGAAAAACTTGTATATAGGCTAAGTTAATTATACAATTTAAGTTTTTAATATCAGGAGGTTACATTTTATTTAATTTATACATGAATACATAACAAAACTTTTATATATTTAAATAAACAACAATTTTAACCAACTGTGTATTGACAAATTTGTACATAGCCATATGGTAAGAATGTTGTTATGATATGATATGCTGCTGACAAAGTTCATGACATACATAAACAAATGGTCGTAATTTCGTATAATACATGCTTGAACTATTAATGTACAGGTTATATGCATAAAGAAATAAACAAGATTGTAATGATATTGGCAGCGTAAGTCTCTCCTTGGAAATATCCTCTATCAAAAACATACTTGAGGGTATAAGGTGGTGTAATTTCAATACTAATATTTCACCCTCAGTGGAAAAATGAAATTCCTAAATACTGATATAGCCAACCAGGCCAAAATAATTAACAGATATACGAACACCAGAAGGAAACTACTAAAAACCATAGCCAACATAAAATTTAATAAAACGTGTAAAGAAAATAATATAATACCTAAATACATACAAATTAAGACAAATGTAAAGAAACAAACAGCCATAGACACTATTGAGAAAGCAAAAAAACTGTGGTTAGATAAAGAAATTAAATTTCTATACAAAAAGAAAAACACACTTAATATACAGACATACGATCTACACCTGCAAGCCAGTAAAATATTTAGCAACATGTGGAATGCCATATTCAGAGAAATAGACATAAAATTAAATATTGAATTGGAAAACAAATATAATACAATACATAAAAAGCTAGAAAAACTTAAAAAAGAAAGAACCAACATACCAATACAGAACACACAAAACACGAACACAAATAAAATTACATTCTACCCTAGAATCTTAAACATGACCAATACACAGTTCCAAAAAGAAGAAATGAAGCTCATCGAATTAGGATATAAATATAACATCCCAACTAATAAGAAAGAAGAATTGTTAACCAATATAGTTGACACAGAAACAGCAATATCAATGCTACCCCTAGAAAGACAAAATGAAATGAGACAAAAAATGGCAATAATAATTCAAGATAAAAACCAGAACAATACACAACCTGTCAACAATAGATCCACGACAAAAGCCATAAAAAACATCAACACTAAGTTAAAACTTAACGATATTCAACACACAAAAGCAGATAAAGGTAATACAATAGTACTCATAAACAAAAAAGAGTATGATGAAAAAACAATAGAATTTATACAAAATAACAATATAGAGAAAATTAATCATGACCCAACGGTTAAATTTCAACATAAAATCAAACAAGTCATGAAAAATGCAAACCTCATTCTGACAGACAGAGAAGTAAAAACTAACACACAAATGAATCCAAAACCCCCATGTTTAAGATCGCAGGTAAAAACACACAAACCAGGGAATCCCATTAGACCTGTAGTTAATTTCAAAAATGCCCCATCCTATAAAATATAAAAAACAATAGGGAAAATCCTAAGAACAAAACTTCAGCTACAAAACAAATACACATTGACAAATTCAATAGAATTAGCTAACACAATCAAAAATCACAGATTAGAAGATCAAGACATTCTCCTATCACTAGATATCAAAAACCTGTATACAAACATCCCAATTACAGAAACATTGCAAATAATAGAAACAGAATTAAAAAGAAAGAATGAAAACCCAATAATTATTCAACAATTAATGGAAATCACAGAAACAATTCTTGAACAAAATTATTTTATATTCAATAACGAAATATACATACAAAGAGAAGGTATGCCCATGGGTTCACCACTCTCAGGCATTATTGCAGAAATTTTCTTACAAAATTTGGAAGAAAATATAATTCAATCTATCATTAACAAATACAACATAAAACTGTATAAAAGATTCGTAGATGACACCCTTCTCATATGTCCAAAAAACCATATGAACAATATAGTGCAAGGTTTCAATAAAATACACAACAAAATAGAATTTACCTCTGAACAAGAAAAACAAGGCACATTAAATTATCTTGACTTAAATCTAATGAAGAAAGACAACAAAATACAATTTAGTATATACAGGAAAGATACATTTACAGATACGGTTATCCACAGAAACTCAAATCACCCATACTCACAAAAAATGGCAGCCTTTAATAGCATGATACATAGACTTATAAATATACCAATGAACAAACAAAACTACAATAAAGAACTCATGACTATCTTGCAAATAGCTAACAATAACGGATATAATAAAAACACAATTTTTAAATTAATCAAAAAACATAAAACAAAAAAGGCTGATAAAAAAGAAAAAACATCTACATTAACCCCTATAGCAAAGAAGAAACACAACACAGTTGCAACCTTTACATACACAGATAACAAAATGCATAAAATCTCCAAACACTTCAAAAAAGACTTCAAGATCGCCTTTCGAACTAATAACAACATAAAAAACAAACTATACAATGCGAATATACAGGTAACAGATAAATTTTCAAAAAATGGAGTCTACAAATTAACATGTACCGATTGCAACAAAACATACATAGGCCAGACGGGCAGACAATTCAAGCAAAGGTTTAAAGAACACACTACAGACTACCAGTACGAAAGAAGGAAATCGGCATTTGCAAAACACCTATTAGATGAAAAACACAAAAGCAAACCCATCGAACAAACTATGGAAATTCTACATATAGAAAAGAAAGGAAGTAGATTAGACACACTTGAATCCTTAGAAATCAACAAACATAAAAATAATATACTCAATGATAATATTATTCAACATAACCCATTGCTAGAACTTATACTGAACGCACCCACACATAATATATAGGCGCATCAAAAACATGAGCAATCAGTACAACACGAGCAAGCATAGGCGACAGTACTCACACAGCAAGGTAAGATAACATATTAATGACAATACGAAATGTGGGTTTTTTTAATAGTTTTTTTTTTAATAGTTTTACTTAGTGTTCGTTATATATTTCATTAGGGCTGAAGATGACCTAAAAAACGGGTCGAAATGCATTCTCTATGAGGCTTCCAAGAGAAACCATCTGCCAATATCAAAAAACAAAATAGGACAACACAACGCAGTCAAGATACGACGTACATAATTAAAACGATCAGCAAATTCAGAGTCCAGCAAAGGGAAACTACTATTCATCGTGCCATCAATGACAACAAACAATAAGGAAGATAGTGAGTAATAAACGTTAATAACAACAATAACAAATTGAAATATATAGTGCATTTTAGAAACATTATTTTCCTGCTTTGACAGTAGGCCTATTAAGACAAAAATCACAAAGTGTGATATGAACAATTTATAGACAATTAGTATTATTACTATAAAATATACATTTTAAGTTTTGTAGATAAACAATTTTTAATATCAAGAAATCACATTTTATAATATTTAATGCATTTTAATTTGTGACCACATAGCAATTTTTTACAAATTTTTTACAAATAACCTATAATTAGCAAATTTTAATCAATTATGTAAATAGAAAAACTTGTATATAGGCTAAGTTAATTATACAATCTAAGTTTTTAATATCAGGAGGTTACATTTTATTTAATTTATACATGAATACATAACAAAACTTTTATATATTTAAATAAACAACAATTTTAACCAACTGTGTATTGACAAATTTGTACATAGCCATATGGTAAGAATGTTGTTATGATATGATATGCTGCTGACAAAGTTCATGACATACATAAACAAATGGTCGTAATTTCGTATAATACATGCTTGAACTATTAATGTACAGGTTATATGCATAAAGAAATAAACAAGATTGTAATGATATTGGCAGCGTAAGTCTCTCCTTGGAAATATCCTCTATCAAAAACATACTTGAGGGTATAAGGTGGTGTAATTTCAATACTAATATTTCACCCTCAGTGGAAAAATGAAATTCCTAAATACTGAGGATAAGTTATTGAGATGAAGAAGGTGGTATACCAAAAATGAGAGTTGTGGCAGGTGATTTAATAAATATTAAGCGAACCACGCGTAGTAAGGCATTTAATAACGTAAATAATTAAGCTCATAAATCCTTACATGAAATTCTGGCGTTTGGAAGAAACGATGACAGATTCTCACTACATCCATGTGATTTCAGCCAGTCAAATGTGGAAATATCATTGCGGAGAGCGATCCAACTAGGAAGACGTCCACCAGAGGTGAGGGGGAGAGTGAGTGGAAGGGACGTTTGCATTGCACGGTACAAGGAGCGCATGTGCTCTCAAATATCTTCCTAGCTGGATCGGCCTTTAGATACTGCAGTTCTCCCTAACTTTGGGTTAGAAAACGACGATGTATTTCAAGCTAATCCTATGGATACAGATATCGGCGAGGTATAGTATATTCCAATAAATGAAAGCCTCCGTTCTTGGAGCTACCCAGAAAACACTTCCCCCTGCTACTTAACCATAGAGATTACTGAACAATAGGTGATTCTCATTGTTAAACGATTTAATGTAATTATTGTAAATTAATTTTATTACATTACACTTATATAGCTTAACTTAAAGCACAACATTGCGAATGCCATAATTATAATAATAATTATAAGAGCTAAAAGTTCAATAGTTGCACCCGCAGTGTTAATGGATAATATGTCCTTTTTTCTGACCCAGGTGTAAAAATGTCCAAACAGGCCACATCGGAAGAAAATTTGACTGACTCTGGGATTAGCGTACATTGAGAAGGGGACACATTGTAAAACCATTCCTTAAAGACTCCCCAAGTCTGGAATGGTGGAGTGAGACGAGACTTTCATGTTTGGGAATAAACTATAGCAGATGCTGCAGGTCTATAGTATGTTGCTAACTATTTTAATTAACCCTGTGGACAGGAAAGTGAGAAGCATTATAAACTATATAGAAAAAAAATGCCAACATGAGTGCCGAAAGAAAATTTTAAGGAGGGGCACTGGGGGTTGAAGCTGCACAGGATCTAGAGAAGTAGTCACTGAAATTATTTTTAAACACACAACCATCTACATAATTATTATTGGAGTTCATAGCTTCCGAAATATTGTACCGCCATTTTTTGTTTAAATATTACATTTCTCAGTTGTAATATTATTATTTTTATAAGGTAATATTTTTTTAAGTAAATGTTCTGTGCATTTGAAAAAGGACAGAAACATAATGCCCCTTATTAGTTTTGTTATCCTTTTTATCCCCCTCTTTTTCATGATGTAATACTTCTTATTAATATTGTTAAACAGTCAATAAGTATTAATCATTCATTATAGTGAGATTTATGATAAACAACTGTAGAATAATTTATTTATCGTTTTTGGGGAAGAATATGTAACTTTAGGATGTATAAATATTTTAATATTTTAGAACTTTATTATTATTATGAGAGAAATAATTATAATATTGACAGTGAATCAATTATGAAAATCAACTGGAAATTCCAATTGTTTGCATTATAATACAGAAATAGTTTGCACAAAAATTGTAATCACAGTACCCTAACGTAGGCCACTAAACTGAAAATATTCAATTGAAGGAATTAAAATTAGTAATGAATAAAACATTACTATTATACCTATTTTAAAACATGAAGATTGTCATTAGTAATATTTGGAACATCCCAAATTTATATTCATTGTTTCAGCGAACCTTTCCTTTTCATTATCTGGCACTTGAATAATACTGGCAATTGAAATGCACGTGTTCTGCTGCGCTGCACTAACGTTTCTGCTCTGTTCTGCGCAGAATTAGACTACTTCTTTAGTAAAAATCGTTTACTACTTTAGTTACAACTAAAGAAGTAACTATCAATTGAGCTCTCCAACACAAACTAAAAGAGTAAGTTACTAAAAGAGAAGCACTAAAGTAGTAAATCTAAGACGGGAACCTGACACAACAAAAACCGGTTTGTCTGTCTCACTCTAGCACATTGCTCGTATGACTTAAAGAGTGAGACAGATGTACTGGTTCTTGTATACTTCAGGTTTCCGTCTTAAATTTACTACTTTAGTTTGGTTTACTCCTGGATGGTGCACTCCACCCTAAGAATTCTCTTTTTCAACAGCAAAATGGCATTAGTTTTGTTAGAATCTCCCCAAATTATAATCCCGTATTTTAAAATAGTCTGAAAAAGTAAAATAAATACGTCCCAAATATGACGTGGTATACAATTATTTAAACGTTTCATTAAAACACAATAGAAACCAGCCTTGTTGAATGTTTTTCAATGTGAAGATCCCATCTCAACTGATAACAGAATTTGATCCCCAAAAATGTAACAGATTTGTCATCAATACAAGGCGCATCCATAAAGTAAGTTTCCCTGTGGCCATTTACAGAAACAAAACATAATTTCATGGAAATTTTTATTGCAATCGATACTGAAGTGTTCAGCTATTTTTCAAAATATTTGCTACCGGTATTGAGACATTTTTCATATCGTGAGACCAACTTTTGAATACCCGTGTCGTAGAACTCTGCCGCCTGGGATTTGAACCAATGTGTGACAACCATCTCTGCCTCTTTTTCATTCTTCGTCATTTCTTGAGGTGTAGGAAAAGATGGAAATCACTGGGATCGAGGTCCGGGCTATAGGGTGAATGTTTAAACACCTCCCAGTCGGACCTCCGCAGGAGTCTGTGGCAAGGTAGCTGTATATAGGTAGATCTCAGTCAAGGATGCGCAGTGGCAAGCTTACGTCACGTGTAGGCAAGCTTCTGCTCCCTCTAGTGGCTAGCATGTTGCGAGTAGTGTATTTAGCTGCGTGAAATTTGTGCAACTTAAAATGACGTGAAGTGTCTTATTTGTGGTATTTTACCGTCAATATGCTATCAGAGTGTGTCATTCTAACGTGTGGAAATAGAGATAAAATTAACGGTGACAGATTTCCTAGGGATAAAAATGTTCGGGATAGATGGATACATTTGTGTAGGAAAACAGACTCATTTAGACCAGAGAACAGTTGTGTGTTATCTGATCACTTCGGTAATAATGACTAACTGCATTACTTACGAACTGAACTTCTATGTTTACAACCATGACCAATTTCTTTTTTTTTTTTTTTTTTAATCCGAACTCCTTTTTTTCTTGTGTGGTAATGAAATACACTCTGTTAGAAATGTTGAAAAAGGGAAAAAAACTTGTCTATCAATTGTTGTAGGAGACATCCCTACGAACAATGTAAGAGTTTAGCAGTACCGTCTGACTTTGGCATTGTTGTGACTATTTTTGCAGCTGTTTCTTCTGCTCTGGCAAAGAAAAAAATTGATTCAATATGTATGAGTGCTTTAAGCTTATTCACATAAATTAAGAAAGATTACGTCAACAATTTTTCCAACCTCATTCATTCATGAAACATTGTTCTCCAATTTACAAGAAATGTGGATTAATCCGTTTTTTCCTGATATGTCTACAATTGGATTTTTAATAGCTAAATTCTGGGGACAGAAAGTACCTCGCCCCCTTCCAAAGTCGGCACCTGTTAGCACAAAACATGGACGAGAAAGAAAAAACCTATCTCTTATAATGAAATGAATTTCGAATGATCCTGAAGATGATAAGGTATGGATATATATATAGGATATGTGATATGGTAATTCTGATTGATTAAATTCATTTCAAGGCCAAAAGTGATTTGTCCATGAATTAAATATCTCCATAGGTCTATAGTTTTATTTATTTCTTATTCTTATGGTGGGACTGTTTAGAAGTGTGAGAATGTTATGCAATCTGTGAAGAGCTGGTGAAGGAAAGACATGGTGATATCCATCCATTCGCATTAAAGAATTATGCCAGAACTAGGGCATTCATTGGAATTAAAGCACTCGTTCGAAAAACGAAATGAGGTGGAGATGGCAGTATCAAAAAAGTAAAGAATATGAAAACTGTTCTATAATTATGTAAGTATGGTTATTGTTGCTTTTCCCTGTTATTTTACTAATATAAATGTTAATTTCTATCATAATTGGTATTAAAATATAACGCTACATAGGTATATGTACTTAGCCATTACATCAGCAAAAGCTATACGGCGCGGCCCCGCTAGTTGCCTACGCATGGCGTCACAGTGAGAGAACTACGCGTGATATTTACCTGTATCAGAGGTGTACATATTCTGATTTTAGCTTGCTTGCCTCTTTGTAACTCTGCAAACAGCCACAGCTTTTAACTTCCTTGGCAAGAGAGAAAGCTTACATTGCTCTGATGGAATGAAATACTGTCGCTATGAGTCACAAGCTCTTCATAACCTGGTGGGTTTCGCGGGACCTAAAGAAACTGCAAGGCCTGGCGGAAAGAATATGAAACTGGGTATATCAGTGCACTGGTAAGTCGTGCAGTGATGTGTTCAGAGTGCAAGCAAAAGGAGAATGGAGAACTGTACCCTGAAGGAAGCCGAGGAGAAGCTAAAATATTGTAACAACGGCCCATCGGGGTTCGAAATTAGGACACTTGTCTTCGGATTGAAGAAGGAAGATTCCTTTATTTCCAATAGCAATACTCAATACACAAGCAGATAACTCTTGAATGTTCTCCAGCTCACTTGACTGCACGCTGATAACTTCCACCGTGCTGACTCACAAGTCACAGCACTGTCTCAGTTCACACACTGTGCGGACTCCTGAAGGTACTGAAACAAACTGGTGATGCTTTCTTACAACAGAAATATGTCAGAATGCTTCATGAATTTGCGACATTTTTAGTACCTAAATATCGCACACTGAAGAAACTAACATAGGAAGAAAGGGCAAATGTTTACAAGGCAGCTCGAAAAATGTGCGCTGTGTAGCAATTTGGTTATAATGGTTTAGATTTTTCGAATGAAGCAATTATTAGAGTAACAATACTTTTCATTCACTTAGAATTTTTTATTTTTAGTGCAGTTAAACCTCGGCAACGAGGAAGTTTCATCTTCATCTACTGAAAGTGATTCAGTTCAAGAAAAGAAAAAGAAATTTGACGATTGGGCTAAAGATTTTCCAACAGAACTGGATGAAGTTGGGAAACATTTGCAAGGAGGGTTTTCCAACAATGACAACATTCTGCAATGGTGGAAACAAAATTCTGATAGATTTCCTCGACTTGTTTATGTTGCGAAACAAGTGTTGAACATCCCTGCGACAAGTGCATCTAGCGAGAGAGTCTTCAGTTGCTCAGGATACTGTATTTCATAAGAGCAAAACGCTCAAATATTGATGCACAGCGACTGAACGACCTCGTCGTGATTCATGAAAACAAATAGATAATGCATATTTTTCAGCAGGCAATATAGGCTACAAAACAAAGTAGAGACAATGAACGTCGAATATAAATTATAATTTTTTTTTTCTTTTCTGTTTTTCATTTGATTACTGTACTTTCACATTATTTAAAAATGGCAAAGAATGCTTTTTAGTTAGGTATCGTCATTTTAAGTATTTAACTGAGACAGAAGTGGTAGCCTACTAAACAAAGTAGAGACAGTGAATGGCGAATATAAATTATGAAATATTATGTATGGTACAAGGGTATTTTTTGTATTGTGAAATAGCCTATTTTGTTGGAAGGTCGTTTTTATAATTGTGGAATATTATGTGGAGGTGCAAGGGGCTTTCTTTATTGTGAAATATTAGGTGACATATCAATTGCAATTATGCATTACCGGCGTTGAGCAACGGTTACAGGCATGAAGGTATGCGTTGCGGGGAAGTGGAGCAGGCGGCACGCGGGAAGAAGCCGAGAGGGGTGGAAGCTGCCAGGCGAGTGGCGAGTGGAAAGGGGAGCAACATAAGGCACAAAGTTCCATTATGCCAAAATATATATTGTTTTGTATTTTTATTTGATTGCCTTACTTCCACATTAACTAAAGTGGTAAAGAATGCGTTTTAGTTGGCTATCTTCATTTGAAGTATTTAACTGAGATAGAAGTGTATTTATCTACGCTACAAATTTCCTTGAAGTTCAAAACCAGATTTTGCTTGTTTTATCATATAAATACAGCTGATCAGAGTGATTATTCAGACATTAGGGCAATTTAATCATATAAATTTTAACTATATTTCAGAAACTATTAAGTTTAGACCACGGTTCCTTGAGAAAGTTTGAACAGCATACAGTATGTGACGGAACATGCCTAAGTGGGATAACTAGAATGTTATTAGGACGAATTTACAAGAAATTCCTTAAGTTAACAATATCCCTTTATTTTTGCCAAAACATCAGAAGGTGTACAAGTACGAAGTCACTTGTATTCATTTCCCAACAGCATGTTGTGTTCTATAGATTTTTGCAGTAAAAACTATATTTAAAATCCATGTTAGCGTATTGGAGTTATCGCACGGACGCACATGTTTCCATTTCACGAAGTAATCTGAGAAAGCAACATTCTATCACCTAATAATAATAATATTAATAACAATAACAATAATAACAACAATAACAATAATAAAAACAAGAACAATAACACAAGAACAATAAAAGTAACAAAAACAATAATAATAACTGTAACAATAATAACTACAGCAATTAACAAAAACAATAATAATAACAATAACACAATAGCAATAAAACAATAACAACAATAACAACAATAATAACTATAACAATAAACAATAATTTGAATTATTTTTCAGCAATATGAATATCTACAGATTTTGTGCCATTGCAGTATAATAATAACAATAATAATCGTAATAATAATAATAATAACAATAATAGGTTAATATACTATTTCAAACTCTTCTCAGCAGTATTAATATCAATAGAAATTGCAGTTATTTGGCATAATAAAAATGATAAATTAGTAGTAATAACAATATCAACAATAAAAATAATAAATGTTTTAAAGATGCTAAAATGATTTTTAATACTTTATCCACCTTTTATTTATCTACATGATGAATTTCTTCTACCAACATGTAGAAAAGCAACCTACACTTAGCAACTACGGTTGTTTAGCTGATCGGAATGTCGCAGGCTTATTCTGACGTTGAATGGGTTGGGTTCAAGATGTAATGATCAGTCACAGGCACTCACATGGATTCACATATTATGATATCTATTCACCCACTTTACTAGCTATTACTATCGGATGATGTCCACTAGATCTATTTTATAACGCGGCACAATTACTTGATATTTCCTACGCGGCACAATTACTTGATAGCTAACTTATTAACTTGAACTTTTTATACAGTATTTGATCTTATTTGTCATTCGCGCCGTAATTTTATACCAACGCGTCAGGTTCGCGTAATATCCAATTGCACAATTGAACGTGTTCAAGTTTTCAAAATAAAACGCGGATTAGATAAGTAGCCGTCACCCCCGTAACAGGACATTCTTAAATTTTGATTGGTTGAGGTAACTAGCTTATTGGTGCGGTAAAAATAAAGAGCATGATTGAGTTTTCCTTATAACAAAAGGAAACCGCCTGAAGAATAACTGGACTATAATATTGTTGTAACCCTTTTAGCAGCAACCTCTTTTTTTGTAACCTTATTTCGCGCCTGTAAAGATGGGCATACCCAATACCGTCTTTTAGTCGAACAATATGATAGCATTGTTCCCTAATCCGAAAATCTGCACAGGCATCAACACCGACAAAGAACAGGTGGTCTTCTAGTCGCGTGGTTTTTCCCAGTGTTGCCGCTGTCATTCACTATTTCTTAAGTGATGTAAATGCTGTGGTATTTATTTGTCAACATTGTGCTGGACTGCACACAAGTGTGAATTCGCCTAATTACCTTTCTATTCACTGATTGACAGGTTGAAGAGAATTAGGGTAGCAGCAGAAAGAGGCAGTTCTTGGAAAAAGAGTCTTTAAGAAGTGACACCCACAATACATGGTGATGAAACGTCAAAATAACGCTCTACAAAATATTATAATAGCCGGTAAATCCTTCGAACAAGTGGAAAAATTCAAATACCTGAGAGCAATAATTACAGATACAAATAATATTAGGTCGCGGCCCTGTAAGGCACGGGCGGCTTGGGTCGCTTGAATCCTAAAAGGGAGAGACAAAACTACGATACAGAATAATATTAAGGCCGAAGTTAAGTGTAGACTCAAATCAGGAAATTCCTGCTTTTATGCCGTTAGTAGTAACACTCTAGATATGTTCCCGAAAATGGCCGCCATCGACGCCGCCCCCCGAGTCGCGACGCCATTATAGTCGATTCAAACAAGTGAGATAAGCCCTTTCGCTCTGTGCTATTCCCAACTCATCCAGACGCCCCGTTTAAGAGTTAGGACCTTAGAGCAAAACCGACGCCGCCCCCCGTCGCCTATTTAGGTCCTTTGATCCATGGGTGTCCTGTGACGTCACGGGAGTCGATTCAAAGAAGGGAGGTCCGCCCATTCGCACCGTGCTATCCCCTACACATCCAGACGCTTCGTTTGCGAGTTAGGACCTAGAACCATTGTTCCCGTTACGCAAAAGGAACAGGTCCTATCGTTGTGCCTTTTATACCAGGGTACGTGTGTGACTTCATGGGAGTCGTTTCGGGCAATGCAGTTACGTCCTTTCGCACAATGTTATCCATATTCATCCCAAATGGTGTAATTAGGCCCTTTGGACCAAGAAGAGGTTATAGACGTCATGGTAGTCGATTCGAACAATTGAGTTACGCCATTTAACACTATGCTGTCCCTGATTCATCCCAAAGGCTGTAATTAAGCCCTTTTGTCCAACGTTACGTTATGGACGTCATGGTACTCGTTTCGAACAATTGAGTTACGCCTTTTAACACTATGTTATCCCTGATTCATCCCACGGCTGTAATTAGGCCCTTTGGACCAAGGAGAGGTTATGGACGTCATGGTAGTCTATTCGAACAATTGAGTTACGCCTTTTACCACTATGCTATCCCCCATTCATCCTGACAGCTGTAACTAGGCCCTTTGGATCAAGGTGACGTTATGGACGTCATGGTAGTCGTTTCGAACAATGTAGTTACGTCCTTTCGCACTATGTTATCCATATTCATCCCAAAGGGTGTAATTAGGCCCTTTGGACCAAGGAGAGGTTATGGACGTCATGATAGTCGATTCGAACAATTGAGTTACGCCATTTAACACTATGCTATCCCCGATTCATCCCGACGGCTGTAATTAGGCCCTTTGGACTAAGGAGAGGTTTTGGACGTCATGGTAGTCGTTTCGAACAATTGAGTTACGCCTTTTAACACTATATTTTCCCCGATTCATCCCACGGCTGTAATAAGGCCCTTTGGACCAAGAAGAGGTTATGGACGTCGTGGTAGTCGATTCGAACAATTGAGTTACGCCTTTTACAACTATGCTATCCCCCATTCACCCTGACAGCTGTAACTAGGCCGTTTGGATCAAGGAGACGTTATGGACGTCATGGTAGTCGTTTCGAACAATGTAGTTACGTCCTTTCGCACTATGTTATCCATATTCATCCCAAAGGCTGTAATTAGGCTCTATGGACCAAGGAGAGGTTATGGACGTCATGGTAGACAATTCGAACAATTGAGTTACGCCATTTAACACTATGCTATCCCCGATTCATCCCGACGGCTGTAATTAGGCCCTTTGGACTAAGGAGAGGTTTTGGACGTCATGGTAGTCGTTTCGAACAATTTAGTTACGCCTTTTAACACTATATTTTCCCCGATTCATCCCACGGCTGTAATAAGGCCCTTTGGACCAAGGAGAGGTTATGGACGTCGTGGTAGTCGATTCGAACAATTGAGTTACGCCTTTTACCACTATGCTATCCCCATTCACCCTGACAGCTGTAACTAGGCCGTTTGGATCAAGGAGACGTTATGGACGTCATGGTAGTCGTTTCGAACAATGTAGTTACGTCCTTTCGCACTATGTTATCCATATTCATCCCAAAGGCTGTAATTAGGCTCTATGGACCAAGGAGAGGTTATGGACGTCATGGTAGACAATTCGAACAATTGAGTTACGCCATTTAACACTATGCTATCCCCGATTCATCCCGACGGCTGTAATTAGGCCCTTTGGACTAAGGAGAGGTTTTGGACGTCATGGTAGTCGTATCGAACAATTGAGTTACGCCTTTTAACACTATGTTATCCCAGATACATCCCACGGCTGTAATTAGGCCCTTTGGACCAAGGAGAGGTTATGGACGTCATGGTAGTCGATTCGAACAATTGAGTTACGCCTTTTACCACTATGCTATCCCCCATTCATCCTGACAGCTGTAACGAGGCCCTTTGGATCAAGGAGACGTTATGGACGTCATGGTAGTCGTTTCGAACAATGTAGTTACGTCCTTTCGCACTATGTTATCCATATTCATCCCAAAGGCTGTAATTAGGCCCTATGGACCAAGGAAACGTTTTTGACGTCATGGGAGTCGTTTCGAACAATGTACTTATGCTCTTTCGCACTATGCTATCCATATTCATCCCTACGGTTGTAATTAAGCCCCCATGACCAAAGGGAATGTTGTCCAGTCACGGGAATCGTTTCTAACAAAAAAGTTACGCTCTTTCACACAATGCTATTCCCCGATTCATTCATTCAGACACCTTTTATCATTTAAGACCTTTCTTAGAAAATGTGTACGCATAGAGGCGCTGTTATGCAATTAGGAGGTAGGAGGTAAATAACAAGTGTTCCTACTATACTTACAGATACTGTAAGAGGGACCTATGATAACAATTACGTACAACATGCCTGTAGAGAGCATTCCCTATCAATGTTTTGTTATTAAAAGATAAATAAGTTTATACTTACATAACCTTTTATTTTTCATCTTCTATACACCATCTATTCTCCTTCCAGATGAACAGTGTTATTATTATCTATATGTAAATGACTGTGTGTAAGGATTAGGATAACGGTTGAGGGTAAATTTCATTTCAGACCGTCACAACCTTTTATTGTGTATCATAAGATTGTCACGCTCCTGTGAAATAATGTGTATAAACAAAGGGCTTCACAGTGGTAGTGCTGCATGGTATATTTCAACATACTGGGTTTACAAACACGATGACAGAATGGAATTTCATCACAAAGAAAGTGATTGAAACACACACACACATCCGCGTCAGTATTTGTAATGTGTAATCAATACGACATGTATAAAAAAGAGAATAGTATTTTTTTAACATGTGATCTCATAGACTCTCTCTATATTTCCTAAGTGTCTATAGCTCTACGTGTGACTGAAAGTGATAGTGATTCAACTGCTTCTCCTTCCAGAAAAACCATGAGCAACAGAGGTATGTTTTATTTAACTTATTTCACTTCAGGTTTGTTTAGAAACACGTAATGAATATTGTGTATGATCCATGACTTTAAACTTAAAGCAATTTGTTGTGCACATTTTGCTTCAGAAAAAGTATTAAATTTACGACAGTAATACATTTAGGTAGAATATTTAAATTTGGACAATCGAAATCAAATAGATCGTAGACCTCAACAGACGGAATAATGTTTTGTAGAAATTGTTTCTTCTGAAAACCTTTCACAAATACATGATCACAATTGTTGAAAATGTTTCTTAAAATATTTTCCATGTGACCATAATCTACAAATCCATGATCGTATTTTAATCCATGATGAAAATGTTCTAAGTAATGTTTTGTCATCTCGTTTACAACACGGTCTTCAGGGCTGTTGAATAATAGATGTACACTCTTTTCACCTTTCAAATCACAAGAAAAAATTCTTTTACAAAAAATTGACCTGTTGATTGTTCGACAAAACCCTGTACTTCTGCAACTCGGCCACCCCTACGATCAAAAGAAATCAATATATCAATAACATAATTCATACGGTTTGGTCAGTATAAAGTACATAAATCATAACCTTTTGTTCTTTTTCTTTAACATCTAAAGTAATATTCATAAAACACTACTAGTTGTGAGATTGAAACACATCTTGCCCCATAAGTAGCGTTATTGAATTTCTCAATTATAGATACCATCTGAAAAGAAAAAAGGTATTTAATATAACATTTTTATACACTATGTCAACAATAAACTCTAGCTCATGATGACTAACAACGAAGTAACAAAATAGTAAAACATCGAAACTGATAGAAATAGGAAAACAAACAAACATGACGTTACTTACTTCGTTAGTTGTAGGAGAAAAGACAAAGACTATGTTAGAAGAACAGATACTGATGCTGCCGACAAGTATGTAGTCTACAGTATTCACAGAACGAACGATAAAACAGTGTTTAATGATGGGGGACAGTAAAGTCAACCTTTTTATAGCGATATTAAGTAACTGGTTCCCCCTCTTTGAACTTACATTCGTTTCTTGTTTGAAATAGATAGACTTAGATGCAGGAATGGGATTTCCTAGGATAGCGTCATAACATATTTTCTCTAACCATTTCATCATATACTATAAATAGATTTAACCCTCTTTCTCTTCAGAATAACAATATAACTCATACTTATATGGTGCTTAATGTATACCACAATATGCTGACAGTGTTCACGGAGAGAAGGTTTGTAAATAATCCCCCCCCAAAAATTATTCATCATATTATAAGATACGAGGAAGGTCGACAAATGGTGAAACTATGTTATATTCTCCTCTCATAGCCTACAGCTATCTATAAATATAATAGTGAAAGTACTTGCTAACTTCAAGTGATCTTCGAAACCCATGTAGATCAACATGTACCAAATTAATTTGAAAATGTCGACATGTATACTGAAGTCGCTATGAAAACAAAATTATTTATACAACTCATGGTTGTAAACTGAGACAAACGTTTCTGAATTACCGTTGTTATTCACATAGTTTTGTAGAATGACATTACACTAACATTCAGCCAACAGCTTCTTTAAACAACAGAATCCTGCGGGACATTGTTATCAAACACTTGCAATCTGGTGAAAAGTATTCAAGGCCTAAACACGAATCGCCTGAGGGAGAGAGAGAGAGTTGGAGTTTAACTGTATGATTTACTTCATGTGTGGCATGCGTCCACCCCCTACGACATGGTTTTATTAGCAGTAGCAAGACGTGTGAAACTACTTGCTAACTTCAAGTGAACCCATGTAGATCAACATGTATGAAATTAATTTGAAAATGGCGACATGTATACTTAAGTCGCTATGAAATCTGAATGATTTATACAAGTCATGGTTGAAAACGGACAAAGCATGCCTTTTCATACTGTATAAAACACAACTTGTGATTAAAAACTATATCAGAGTAGTGGATACAGGTGATGGCTTGTTCTAAAACCTTATCGAACTTTGCTTCTATTCTAATGTTCCCGCTACAGTGCAAACGTCTATAATCATGCGAAACCGAAACATTAGGCGTAAGATACCCTTTTATATACATGTCGTGAATGATTAGCATCCCACTATAGCTATGATGGATCCCCGAACCTTTAAAAATTGTTTCGTAAGCTAGAGTATTAGTCTTTTCATGATCTGTGGAAATGTGTAATCCTTCTGATGGAACCTGTTGTCTATTGACATACAAAACAAAAGAACTCAAAGCAAAATGTCTGCAGAATACAGATTCCTAGGAAACTTTCTCCTGATGGGTTTATGTAAAAAGTAAACATCTTGCTCAATTAACCATTGCTTGATATTTTTATCTGTAATGGTACACGCTTGTGAAAGTTTAGCAATAGTGGAAAAACCCGTAGATGCCTCGGGGTCGTAATACAACTTTTGCAATGTTTCCTTCATCTTCTCCGTTGTATATAGGTACTCCACCTAAGCTCTCTCTTGGGAAACAATTTTGAAATGACTTGTTTGTATTTAACTGTTCTAGCGGTTTTATTATCGATTCTGTTGTGTCCTTCAGTCCTAGTTAAAATGACTTTGTACGTGTCGAGGTCTTCCTGCGTAACAAGATTCATATCCACATTCTTCCTAGTAAGCAACTCCCATAAACCTACACTCGCATCGTATGTTATACCGTTAATGATCGAACTATTGTTTAACAATTGTATTTTAGAATTGCCTATCATATACTCTCCCGTCTCTTCATTTTTTAGATTCCAAACTGTGTGTCTACAGTTGGCGATGTTACATCACCTATAACGTTACGTTTCGCTTCGTCCTCGGAGATAGGTTTCTCGGGTGATAAATCTTTAACTCTTTTCCTAGATTCAGCTACTTCATGTTCAAGTAATCTGTTCTGTTTTCTCTTGAATATAGGATCTTCACTCTCACGTATTTTAACCCACTCTTTGTACGGATCCGTAACATCATCTGCCTGGTTTGAACCTTCGACACAACGTTTTAAACGTTTGTACTCTTTAGCACTAACCAGAAACATTTTCTGTAACATTATGTTAAAGATCCCAAGACGGATAACACGGGATGATAAGAGAGGAATTAAAAACCTCATTTCTGTACTATGGTTTTCTTTTTCCTACACAAGGATACGTTCATGTCTACAAGATGTCTTAAGGAATGTTTATGTTTAAAAATGACCTCCAATCTTTGGGATACACTTGTCTTGCTAAAAACATAATTTGATTTTTTATCTATCTACTTTCTAAACAATACCATGTACTTTGTGTTCAAAGAGATGTCTCTGCTGTGAGAAGATGGATGGAACAGGTTTTGCGTTATGAGAATAACCAAAATGTTGAGAAGACTGATGGAACAGGTTTTGCGTTATGAGAATAACCGAAATGTTTCTATGATGGCAGCCTTTTGTAAATATAGAAGTCCATTCTGTCGAATAAGCTTTGTCTAGCAAATCATCTAAAACAATGAGTTTAGGTTTAGTGCATTGTTCTTGTTTAAAGTCAGGAAGACCTTCGTGCTACGTCACGCGGGTATTGAATTTTGTCAGGGGAGGGACAGCGTTACTTTCACTAAACACCACAGAATACTTTCGTACTTACTCACGTTACACAATCGGTTTAAGTTATTAATAAGACTTACATAGAAAGAGGGTCCCAACACTATCATAGAGAATGGGTGATCACATTTTATTACGACCATAACAATGTTTAATAATAGGTTTGGGTCCATCCCAGCAATCGTGATGAGAATCAGGGTAGTGTTTACAACATCTAAGACACTTTTTTACAATATCGCTACGTTTCACACTTTCGGATAGTTTATGATACACTAAATATATGCTCTCTGCTCCGCATGCCACTAAAAGCTCAGGGGACAACACAGACAACTCTTCATATGTGTGATGAACAACCGTTCTATAATCCAACAATTTTCTAATAGACGAATACTTCAAAGACGATGACGAGGAGTACATACTGACATGGTGTTTTCGTCTCGTCCCTATTTATACCCGAAAGGCAAAGGAATCATACCTTCCGCTCACTCTGCGTCTTTTTTCGAAAACAGAGTCGGCCCTGCTTTCTCTTAATTTTCTCCTCCGTTCTCACAGAGATAGTCGCTGTAGGGTTAGATTAGGAAAAGTTAGGTTAGGTTATGTTGTATTAATCAAAGTAGATCCTTGCAATCTGAAATACGTCGTTTATTAACGTAAGGAAAGGTTGTAATACAACACGATGTTATTTACCGAATTCCAGACAGTCATACCCTAGCAATGAGGCATTACCAATAGGTATATATAATATGTGAACCACAGGTTTATATCTATGTTTTACCATAAGTATGGATTAATGCTGACTTCAATAAATAATATTCTGCATGCGTTTGAGATATTACAGAAATTTGCCATCATATCAATTGTAATAAGAGACTGTTTTAGAAGCCTTAGTTAAATACCTAAAGTCGGAAGGATATATGCAAATACTGTCAAAGAAACACGTACCTTTGTTACCCTGCTCCAGTACCTACATCGTAATGACAAATCATAGGGCTACCGTATTAATCAGTTTCATATGGGTTTTGTATCCTTTAAGGATGCTATGCAGGTATCCAGGAATGAAACGATTTGTAATGTCTTCCACCTATGCCTAGTTAGTAAAAGATAAAATATGCTTTTCTCCTTCCGGATAAACACTGTTACTATTACTATCAACTAATGAAAATGAGTATGTATAGAATAGGAAAAGGTTTGGGTTATATTTTCATTTCAGAACGCCACAACTTTATCCTATATCATAAGGTTGTCACGCTTCTATGAAATAACGTGTATAAACAATAGGATTCAGAGTAATATGCGGTAAGGGAGCATGTAGCTAAAACTGTGGTGTTAAAAAAATGCGGTAAGGGAAATTATTGTCCATGGGAAGAAAGAAACACGTTCCTGTGTTACAGTTCCACATGTAGTTACATCGTAATGGTCAAACAATGGACGACTGTATTAATCAAATTACCGTTTGATGAAATAATGACAGTGTATTAAAAGCCTAATCCATTAGAACATTTCAACTCTGTCTCGGAAGTTGACTGTATCCTATCATTATCCTACGTTTTGCTACTGCTAATAAAACCATGTCGTAGGGGGTGGACGCATGCCACACATGAAGTAAATCATACAGTTAAACTCCAACTCTCTCTCTCCCTCAGGCGATTCGTGTTTAGGCCTTGAATACTTTTCACCAGATTGCAAGTGTTTGATAACAATGTCCCGCAGGATTCTGTTGTTTAAAGAAGCTGTTGGCTGAATGTTAGTGTAATGTCATTCTACAAAACTATGTGAATAACAACGGTAATTCAGAAACGTTTGCCTCAGTTTACAACCATGAGTTGTATAAATAATTTTGTTTTCATAGCGACTTAAGTGTACAAGGACGACATTTTCAAAAATAATTTGGTACATGTTAGTAATAATTTCTACACTTAAATACTTTATACTGTTTTTTAACACAAGATGTGTTTTATACAGTATGAAAAGACACATAAATAATTTAGTTTTCATAACGACTTACGTGTACAATGTCGTGACGTATTTGCTGTGTTTGTCATACTTGTCTACTTACTTACTTAACGATATCTCAAGGTCTTTGTTACAACATCCTAAAGGGAAAACAGTTTTTCTTTTAATCACAAGTTGTCTTTTATACAGTATGAAATGGCACGCATTGTCAGTTTTCAACCAAGAGCTGTATAAATATTTTAGTTTTCATAGCAGTTGTACTGTACATGTAAGAAATTTGTATAAATAATTTAGTTTTCATAGCGACTTAAGTATACATGTAGACATTGTCAAATTAATTTGGTACATGTTAGTAATAATATTATAGTTTTTAATCACAAGTTGTGTGTTATACAGTATGAAAAGGCATGCTTTGTCAGTTTTCAACCATGACTTGTATAAATCATTTAGTTTTCATAGCGACTTCAGTATACATGTCGACATTTTCAAATTAATTTGGTACATGTTGATCTACATGGGTTTCGAAGATCACTTGAAGTTAGCAAGTACTTTCACTATTATATTTATAGATAGCTGTAGGCTATGAGAGGAGAATATAACATAGTTTCACCATTTGTCGACCTTCCTCGTATCTTATAATATGATGAATAATTTTTGGGGGGGGATTATTTACAAACCTTCTCTCCGTGAACACTGTCAGCATATTGTGGTATACATTAAGCACCATGTAAGTATGAGTTATATTGTTATTCTGAAGAGAAAGAGGGTTAAATCTATTTATAGTATATGATGAAATGGTTAGAGAAAATATGTTATGACGCTATCCTAGGAAATCCCATTCCTGCATCTAAGTCTATCTATTTCAAACAAGAAACGAATGTAAGTTCAAAGAGGGGGAACCAGTTACTTAATATCGCTATAAAAAGGTTGACTTTACTGTCCCCCATCATTAAACACTGTTTCATCGTTCGTTCTGTGAATACTGTAGACTACATACTTGTCGGCAGCATCAGTATCTGTTCTTCTAACATAGTCTTTGTCTTTTCTCCTACAACTAACGAAGTAAGTAACGTCATGTTTGTTTGTTTTCCTATTTCTATCAGTTTCGATGTTTTACTATTTTGTTACTTCGTTGTTAGTCATCATGAGCTAGAGTTTATTGTTGACATAGTGTATAAAAATGTTATATTAAATACCTTTTTTCTTTTCAGATGGTATCTATAATTGAGAAATTCAATAACGCTACTTATGGGGCAAGATGTGTTTCAATCTCACAACTAGTAGTGTTTTATGAATATTACTTTAGATGTTAAAGAAAAAGAACAAAAGGTTATGATTTATGTACTTTATACTGACCAAACCGTATGAATTATGTTATTGATATATTGCTTTCTTTTGATCGTAAGGGTGGCCGAGTTGCAGACGTACAGGGTTTTGTCGAACAATCAACAGGTCAATTTTTTGTAAAAGAATTTTTTCCTTGTGATTTGAAAGGTGAAAACAGTGTACATCTATTATTCAATAGCCCTGAAGACCGTGTTGTAAACGAGATGACAAAACATTACATAGAACATTTTCATCATGGATTAAAATACGATCATGGATTTGTAGATTATGGTCACATGGAAAATATTGTAAGAAACATTTTCAACAATTTTGATCATGTATTTGTGAAAGGTTTTCAGAAGAAACAATTTCTACAAAACATTATTCCGTCTGTTGAGGTCTACGATCTATTTGATTTCAATTGTCCAAATTTAAATATTCTACCTAAATGTATTACTGTCTGTAAATTTAATACTTTTCCTGAAGCAAAATGTGCACAACAAATTGTTTTATGTTTAAAGTCATGGATCATAGACAATATTCATTACGTGTTTTTAAACAAACCTGAAGTGAAATAAGTTAAATAAAACATACCTCTGATGCTCATGGTTTTTCTGGAAGGAGAAGCAGTTGAATCGCTATCACTTTCAGTCACACGTAGAGCTATAGACACTTAGGAAATATAGAGAGAGTCTATGAGATCACATGTTAAAAAATACTATTCCCTTTTATACATGTCGTATTGATTACACATTACAAATACTGACGCGGATGTGTGTTTGTGTTTCAATCTCTTCCTTGTGATGAAATTCCATTCTGTCATCGTGTTTTAAACCCAGTATGTTGAAATAAACCATGCAGCACTACTACTGTGAAGCCCTTTGTTTATACACATTATTTCACAGGAGCGTGACAATCTTATAATACACAATAAAAGGTTGTGACGGTCTGAAATTAAATTTAACCTTAACCGTTTTCCTAATCCTTACACACAGTCATTTACATATAGTTAATAATAACACTGTTCATCTGGAAGGAGAATAGATGGTGTATAGAAGATGAAAAATAAAAGGTTATGTAAGTATAAACTTATTTATCTTTTAATAACAAAACATTGTTAGAGAATGCGCTCTACAGGCATGTTGTTCGTAATTGTTATCATAGGTCCCTCTTACTGTATCTGTAAGTATAGTAGGAGCACTTGTTATTTACCTTCTACCTCCTAATTGCATAACAGCGCCTCTATGCGTACACATTTACTACCAAAGGGCTTAAATGGTAAAAGGTGTCTGAATGAATGAATCGGGGAATAGCATAGTGTGAAAGAGCGTTACTTGTTTGTTAGAAACGATTCCCGTGACTGGACAACATTCCCTTTGGTCATGAGGGCTTAATTACAACCGTAGGGATGAATATGGATAGCATTGTACGAAAGGGCATAACTATATTGTTCGAAACGATTCCCATGACGTCAAAAACGTTTCCTTGGTCCATAGGGCCTAATTACAGCCTTTGGGATGAATATGGATAACATAGTGCGAAAGGACGTAACTACATTGTTCGAAACGACTACCATGACGTCCATAACGTCTCCTTGATCCAAAGGGCCTAGTTACAGCTGTCAGGATGAATGGGGGATAGCAAAGTGGTAAAAGGCGTAACTCAAGTTCGAATCGACTACCATGACGTCCATAACCTCTCCTTGGTCCAAAGGGCCTAATTACACCCTTTGGGATGAATATGGATAACATAGTGCGAAAGGACGTAACTACATTGTTCGAAACGACTACCATGACGTCCATAACGTCTCCTTGATCCAAAGGGCCTAGTTACAGCTGTCAGGATGAATGGGGGATAGCATAGTGGTAAAAGGCGTAACTCAATTGTTCGAATCGACTACCATGACGTCCATAACGTCTCCTTGATCCAAAGGGCCTAATTACAGCCGTGGGATGAATCGGGGATAACATAGTGTTAAAAGGCGTAACTCAATTGTTCGAAACGAGTACCATGACGTCCATAACGGAACGTTGGACAAAAGGACTTAATTACAGCCTTTGGGATGAATCAGGGACAGCATAGTGTTAAATGGCGTAACTCAATTGTTCGAATCGACTACCATGACGTCTATAACCTCTCCTTGGTTCAAAGGGCCTAATTACACCCTTTGGGATGAATATGGATAACATTGTGCGAAAGGACGTTACTACATTGTTCGAAACGACTCCCATGAAGTCACACACGTACCCTGGTATAAAAGGCACAACGATAGAACCTGTTCCTTTTGCGTAACGGGAACAATGGTTCTAGGGCCTAACTCGCAAACGAAGCTTCTGGATGGGTAGGGGATAGCACGGTGCGAATGGGCGGACCTCCCTTGTTTGAATCGACTCCCGTGACGTCACAGGACACCCATGGATCAAAGGACCTAAATAGGCGACGGGGGGCGGCGTCGGTTTTTCCTAAGGTCCTAACTCTTAAACGGGGCGTCTGGCTGAGTTGGGAATAGCACAGAGCGAAAGGGCTTATCTCACTTGTTTGAATCGACTATAATGACGTCGCGGCGTCGCGACGCTGGGGGCGGCGTCGATGGCGGCCATTTTCGGGAACATATCTAGAGTGTTACTACTGCCGTTCAGAAACTCTTATCTTCTCGTCTTCTGTTCAGAAATCTAAAAACAAAAATGTATAAGACAATTATCCTGCCGGTTGTATTATGTGGATATGAGACATGGTCGCTTACTCTTCGGAAAGAACATAATCTGAGAGTGTTCGAAAACAGGGTGCTTAGGAAAATATTTGGGCCTAAGAGAGATGAAAATGGGGACTGGAGAAAACTGCTTAACGATGAGCTTCATAACATGTACTCGTCACCGGATATAGTAAGGGTAATTAAATCACGGAGGATGAAATGGGCTGGACATGTTGAGCGCATGGGGGTGGAAAGTCTTATCTCAAAAATACTGAATGGAAGACGCGAAGGGAAAAGACCACTTGGAAGACTAGACGCAGGCGGGGGACAATATTAAGCTTTGTTCAGATTTAACTAACGGCCCCTAACGGGACCGTTAGGAAATTCCGAACGAAGTGTTGATATTTATCAAGCAAAAATAAATCCTACCCTCTTCAATAAATAAAGGTAATACATGTCATCCTCCTTCACCCTACTACAGAATACTGCATTGTCATGTGCTGATTACTAGTGTTTATATTTATCTATAAAATTTTTCGAATTGACTGCCTGTGTCACACGAATCCTAATGAACCATTTCCGGTAAAAAATTACAGACTACAGAACTTAAACTAAAATTATACTGATTTATCTTCTGATTTAACATTTTTTTTTTATATTTTTTTAGTTACATTACAACCCGCGTTTCACCAACTGGTATATCACGGGATATTTACAGAATTATACATAATTACTATAACATATTATAATATGAAAACAGTTTATGTGATGGAGCGGAAGACGTGGTTATAAAGGTGGTTATCTGTATCGTATTGATATGATACTTGAGCACAATTGGCAACGGTAGTGACTTTAGAATAGATGGTCTTTCTCTTTCAAACCTGGAGCACTGTGTTAGTAGGTGTATGGCGGTCTGAATGTCTTCCTCACGACAGCTGCATGTTGGTGACTCTGTTTTTTTCATTTTAAATAGGTAGGATCTGAAGGAGCCGTGATTGGTTAGAAATTTAGTGAGCATATAGTTGGGCCAAAGGGATAGAGAAAGCCTGTGGAAGATGTTTGGGATGAATGGTTTGGTGTTTGGTGTTTGGTGTTTGGTTTGGTGTGAGTGGCTACTTCGGAGTTTACATAAGTAGCATTCCAAAGTTCGATATAATGGTCTTTGAGGAGCTGTTTGCCCCTGCACAGGGGAATTGCACTGTAGTCAATCGTGGTTTTTAGCCGTCTTGGCTAGATAGTCAGCTCTTTCGTTGCCCCTGAGACCCGCGTGACCTTTGACCCAATGAAGAGTGACTGATGTGGTCTTCTTTAGGTTGATTATTATTTTCCTGATTTCCAGGGCGATGGGGTGAGTTGTGTGCTTATTAGCTACCGCAAACAAGGCAGCTTTGGAGTCCACGTGTATGGCGAAGGAGGTGAAGTTTTTTGTTTGAAGTTTGATCCATTCAGCTGCCATGAGCATCCCGCACAGTTCTGCTTGGAAAACAGAGCAATTATGACTTAATCTTTTGACTCCTGTGTATATCTCACTGGATTTTTTAAAGGCGATCGCTCCAGCTCCGACATGGCTTTCCGTTTTGGACCCGTCCGTGTAGATCTGCACGTCAGCCTGTCCTATTTCTCCAGATGTATCCACTCGTATAAAGTTGTCTTTGGGGTGAACTCCCCTTTCTCTGGAAGGGGTTTCAATATTCTTTAGTTCCGAGATTACGGCTTCTGTAGGTAGACTCTTTTTTAAGGCTTTAATGTCGTTACTTAGCCGTATTGCGAGTTTGATTGGCATTATTCCTGCTATAGCAAGAAGAGCATCGGTGGACACTGTTTTGTAAGCCTTTGTGATGAATACAAGAAGTGATCTTTGTATTTGTTGTAATTTCATCTGAGCTCTTTTTGAAATATTAATACTACACACTTCTGCTGCATACGTGACTACTGGTAGGAGAGCGTATTCATAAAGTATTCTAAGGTTGTGGTAGGAAATGCCCCATGTAGCTCTTGAACATCGGACTAGGTTATTACGGATCTTTAACAACTTATTTTCAAGAAACTGGGTGTGGGGAAACCAATCCAGCTTACTGTCAACGATTACTCCTAGGTATTTCATTTTGGAGACAACGTTTATCTTTTCTTTGACGATAGTTGGATGGTTTTTGTATTCGTCTTTCTTTCTTACAAACATCGGCATTAGTGCCGACTTTTCTTTGGATATTTGTAGCTTATGGGCTTTACACCAATTCTCTGTTTTTGTGAGTATATCCGTTAATTTGGGTAAAATATGTGTGTGAGTTTGACCTCTACACATTAACATTATGTCATCGGCATATACCACCAACTCTAGGTCTTGAGTGTCGGCCAGTTGTTCTATTAGGTCACTAATGATTAAGTTCCATATAGTGGGTCCTGCCACCGATCCCTGTGGGCATCCTGATTTAACATTATTACACAATCTAGTGTTATTAACGACCACCGGCGTCGTCTTGTGGTTAGCGTCGCTGATTACAGATACGTTGGCCCGGGTTCGATACCCGGTACCTCCTCGGATTTTTCTGAGGTAGGGAGGTCTGGTAGGGGTACAGAGCCCCGTGATTAAAATTGAGGAGCTACTTGATAAAGAACTAGCGGCTCCGGTCATGGAAACCACAATTAAGGGCCGTGGGTGTCGGCATGCTGACCACATGCCCCAATCCTGCCATCTGCCTATGGTAGATGACGCAGCGGTCGGGTGGTAGGCCTTGTCCCTTCGGAGATGTAGCGGAATTTAGTTTAGTGTTATTAATATTGTAGGCCTACTTACAGTGTTATTATACGAGAATTATTATGCTTCGCCACACATAAAATTGCAAGTTAATTTTGTATGGAGCTTATATGTATTCAATCACTGTGTTCAATATTGACCCTGGGGGCATAGGAGCCAACTTACAATGTCGCACTTGTCAGAAAATATAGGCTAATATGGGTGCCCTTGACCCACTACCGTCTTTTAGCCGAACTTATCACAAGAAAAGCCTCAGCAGCGATGACAACATCATCATCTTTGCAGTAACTTGCAGATAAATGTATTTTTGTCTCTCTAAACTTTAGTTATATATATATAAGATAAGTTATACAACCTATTTGTTAAGTGAAAATTACATATAATTTGTTACATGCTACATATAACTTGTTACATGTAATAAGTTTATTTAACAAGTTATACAGTGTAAACCCAGCTTAAGGGTCTGGATAAAATAAGTTTTAAAAGCACAATAAAGCATAATTTTGAAAAATAAAGCAAAAAGCACAAAATATAATATAGAACATAATTCTTGGAAAATTAACTGCTTGTTTAAAATGTAACAGTAGATTCAGTGTAAAAAATTAAAAATATTTCCAGCAATAATGAGCATGATAGAAATTGCTATAAATCTATAAATGCAATTCGAAGGGTTCGTGAGTTTCCCACAGATTATTTTGTGGCTGAAAAGGGGATACTTTTATGTACCTTATGTTCAGACGGTATTAATTTTTAAAAGAAGTCCATTGTGCGAAAGTATGTGGAACATTTTAAACATAGAGTGATGGACATGGTTCAATTAGGGCGGTCCTAGCAGCATACATGCCAGTACTGTATCTTAAGCATGGCAGTGTATGGAAGGTTCAAAGAATAATATGAAAGAAATCATCCAAACATTCGCCCACTAACTTCCAATTAATAAACCTCAAGAAAATGGTATGGAGACTAGGAGTGACATAGATTTTCATTATTTAGCATTGCTCTTATTGTAGTATGTTTTTGTATAACTTAATATTTTTGTAAGACAAACTTACTTTACTGTCACAAAAAATCATCTAAGATAAAGAAGATTATTTTTACGAAAGAAATACGTTATAAAATGATAAAGCATAACAGAGCATAATCATCAAACAGACAAAGCATAAAGTGGGTTTCTTTAGTCTTTACAAACGGTAACCATAACCACGTCTATCCTAACACAATGTGGAAAGGGTTAATTTGGTTACTCCACAAATTCCTCACAAAATAAGGAATTCCTTCTACAGTCTTGACGAGTTTTTAAGTTTAAAAACCGATCGTAAATATGTTGCGATTTTTCTTGTTTGTGTTTTATTTGTAAACTGTCGAATGCCTGTATTTGTGCCAAAAGAGAATAAAATAAATAAATGAAATAAATACCTCTTCCCCAACCATGAGAATTAAATGCAGTTTCCATTAATTTTTATTTGAGAATGTACTTTCTTCCTCTGTATACGTACTAGTTTACATAAGAAATGTCATGTCATTCTATCGACTTCCCAGTCAAATCACTTTGCATTACAAGCTTACGTAAATGAGAGCTGGAACATGACGTAACTTCCAGTTATTCATATAATACTAGTTCATATTGTTAATGTCCAAACTAATAGAAACGGCATAGGCTAGTGTCATAATCCACCCCTCAGTATTTGAGTTACAGTTGAGAACTGATTAATGGATAATAACGAACGAATAAATAACGTGGAGTAGCCTATTAAGATAAATATACTGGAATGTCAAATACAGAGGAAAAGTAATAATAATGTATGTATAATGTATGTATAAGTAATAATAATGAAGCTCCAATGTATGCATCAGGGGAGTACTATTAGAATAGTCAGAATTATAAAATATCAGGATCACATAGGCCAATTCTCACAAATTTTCGGGAAAAAAACTTTTCCTTTTTTCCGGCCTATAAAATGTGCCGAGCGTAGGTTTTTGAGACGCTGCGCTACAAACCGGAAGGTCGCGAGTTCGATCCCCAATGAGGTCGTTGGAGTTCTTCAATTGGCCCAATCCTTCTGTTGGCACTATGACCCTGGGGTTGACTCATCCCCCAACAGAAATGAGTACCAGGAGAAATCCTGGGCTGACAACGTTATCACCTTCACGTACCGAATGTCTAAAAATCTGGGAACCTCAACGCCTGGAACCCTCTGGGCCTCCATGGCCTGTATAGGGACCACTTTACTTTGCTCTACTTTACACACAGTAGCCTTTTTCTATGTGTGGTAAGATACAAAATCATGCTGTATTTTATACTACATTAAATTATACAATAATATTATGGAAACATTCCAAAATAATTATAAGAACGGTTGAGGATTGATTATTGGATAATAATTAGTAATTGTTGTTATTATTATTGTTGTTATTATTATTATTATTATTATTATTACTGGTACTGTATTATTATTGTTGTTATTTTAGATATTCAAGAAGATAAAATGTCAATGTGAGCCATTTGCTATTATTGTGTGTGGCTATGAAAGAAATATCACTGTAAAATGTTGCATATAGAAAGTGAGGATTTTATTTTATTTTTTAGTGTAGTTTTCACTTATATAATATAATTGGATAAATGATAGTTTGTAGAAATACCTACTGTAATTTGTCATTCAATAGTTATTGTTTCTGTATACATATCATTATCACATAAAGAAGCAGGTTCAGCACAATGACTCAGACAGTAAGCGCTATTTTCCAGTTCCGATCTCTATGGTACTCACAAGATTTACTTAGTAACTCTTGTGAGCTAAAGTTAAAGTTTTAACGTGCAGGTATTGATATATACCGTTACGCGCTTCTAGCTTCGCTCAGTAAGACAACATATGAGAAGATCGGTTCGTTTATTAGCTTGTTCGTGCATTATAAGACTAGTCCTTTCAACGTTTCGTGGACCTAATATACTGCATTGGGAAATTCTATATTATGTTATAAGTTTAGTCTATCAGTTTGTAGCTGACTTCCTACAACAACTTGGAATTGATAAGCGCCATCTGATAACTATCTCACAATCTATAATATCCGACTCTGTTGGAATAATCCATCATCATATTTATGGGAACATACACTGAATCTCTACGTATCTCTACTTGTCAATTTAACACAAAATAAAAACAAAAATTATGTTAGAATTGTTATCCATTGGCCTTCATGGCTTGATTGGTAAGCTGTGTCTTAGGGCAACTTGTGTATTCAAGCAGCTTCATTTTTATAATAAATGATTTCTTCTTCTTCTTGATATAGAATAGAGACGGCCTTCATTACTATGCAGTCATAAGTTTGTAAACTTATTATGTCACGTCTCGCTTTAGATTTTAGCATTTTAATAAGATATGTATTTTAAATTATACCTATATTACTTTAAAATATTACTATTTTAGTTTTTATTTGACTGTAAGATAAAAGATTTTAGTAACTTTACATTCTGTCTTTTTCAGATTTTTTTTTCAGAAATCGATTTTTTTTAAATTGGAATCATAGTTTTTAAATACAAACAAAATTATCATGTATTTGAAAATCTTAAGCCCCCAGATAAGCAAATCTCGTGTTAAGGAGTTACAATTAGCCCACTATATGTTAAATACGATAGAAACATGTAAATTTACAAATATACACACAAATTAAGTACCTAAACTAAAATCAAATTTAAATTTAAATAATTACAGTTTAAAAATCTACAAATTATATTAACTAAATAGTAGGCTATGAAAATACAAGAAGCAAGAGGCTACACATACTGCCTTTTCTATTTATTGCAAATATGAAAACAAATCAACACATACGGAGTGCACTAGATTAATAGACAGCACGGAAAAGACGTTTCGCTTGCCCTGAGGCTGTAGGCTATCCCCGATATGGCTTACCCAACTTTAAATATTGTAGTTTTAGATATGGGTTAAAATTAATCTAATTGTATTTTTCGACTGTATGATGAAGATAAATTTTTACTGCAGCAATATTACAATGCTACTAAAATTGATCTATTTTCGAAAATACGACCTATTGAAATTTCTGCATATTAGTAATAAATAACGTTCGTTCTTATTTCCAGGCAAGATGTACGGCGTGCGCAACAAAACGAAAATTACACGTCGATACAGAGGTTCTACATGCGAAGTTTCGATACGTTTTCTGAAATATGTGCTTTGTTCAAGGTAAGTTCCTGAACAGATTATAACTCGTATCATAAAACTGATACTAATTGCTTTTTTCTGAACACTCGCCATACTAATATTAAATTTTCACCACAGGCTTATTCAAATTTTGATCGAAAATGTACCACTCTACCTTACACACTTGTGAAATTAAATCTTGTCCTTAGATAGTGAAACGGTATTGAAGATCGAAGTCTAGTTATTACAAAGTTCAGTTATTACCTAGGTAGTTACTATAAAAGGTACCAAACGATTGAGAAATTTGTTAGGTAGATTTCGAAGAAAAATCTACCTATTCCAATCGATACCATGTCATGACTTTCAAAAATTCTTCCATATCTTTACGTTTCATGCCTCCCCAAGTACAAAACCACAGCCCGTTCAAAATCTTTGTTGTATATTTATATATTTATAATAATAATAAAATCATGTAAACTGATATAACAAAGTGCCAGTATGTTTTTGTTGAATCAATTATAATTGCAATTTTGATATGCAGAAAATAAGATTTTCTAATCAGATTAAAATCGACCAGCGTCAGCAGAACTACTGATTTGTGATACCTTGACAATCGCGCACTCACATAAAAATAAAAAATAAAATTAGAAAAATCCATGTCAAATCAGCCGGTTCTGGGATTTGATCCGACAACCTCCAGAATACGAGTCCAAGACGTTACCATTTGGCCAACTCAGTCAGTTTGACGCAGTTGTTTGATAAGCTTATGTGAAGGAATAGTGTTAACTGTCAAATTATACCGGTAGACAAGAATTAAAAAACATGTGACCTGTAATTAGTCGTTACTATGGTACCGGTCAACCGATTAGGTCCAAAATTAATAGGCTTCTTGCCACGGACGTTATAAATGCTTATACCAAGTTTCATGAAAATCCGATAAAGCATGTATGAGTTATGGGGCCTTTTGTTATATAATACCATAAAAATGCACTAAATTGGACATTATTCCGGTACCGGCCAACCGATTTGGTCTAATATCAACAGACGTCTTCCCACGGACATTATAAATGTGTATACCAAGTTTCATGAAAATCCGATAAAGCATATTTGAGTTATGGCGCTTTTAAATAAAAACACTAAATTGGGTTTGACGCCGGTAGCGGTGAACCGATTTGGTTCAATGTCAACAGAGTTCTTTCCATGGTCATTATAAATGCGTATACAAAGTTTCGTGAAAATACTATAAAGCGTATTTGAGTTATGGCGCGTACAGTCATACGGACTGGCAGACAGACATACGGATGTTTTATTTTGCCTAGCAAAGTTAAGGACGTAGGGTCATATCTTTCACTCAACCAGGATAAATAGCCTACATACTCGTATATTTATTAAGTGCCAGTATGGTACTTTATGAGATTGTGTGCGGGGACGAAAAATGTCTGTCCGTCTGTCCGTCCGCCCGTCAGTCCATCCGTCCGTCCGCCCGTGGGTCTGTACGCACCATAACACAAATACGCTTTTTAGGATTTTAATGAGACTTGGAAAGCACATTTATAATGTTCATGGGAAGAACCCTTATTGATATTGAACCAATCGGTTCACCGGTACCGGAGTAATGCCCAATTTAGTGCCTATTTTAATAGATTATGGCGCCTTTCTATTTCTAATAGAAAGGCGCCATAACTCAAATACGCTGTATCGGATTTCCATGAAACTTGGTATACGCATTTATGACGTCCATGAGAAGTACCCTATTTAATTTGAACCTAATCTGTTGACCGGTACCGGAGTAAAACCCAATTCAGTGTCTATTTTAAAGGCGCAATAACTCAAATACGCTTTATCGGATTTTTATGAAACTTCGTATACGCATTTATAATCTAAATGGGAAGACGCCTATTGATATTCGAATAAATCGGTTGGCTAGTACAGGAATAATGTCCAATTTAGTGCCTTTTATGTTAATATATAAGAAGTCGCGATAACTCAAATATGCTTTATTGGATTTTCCTGGAACTTTGTATACCCATTTATAATGTACATGGGAAGACGTCTACTGATATTGGAGCAAATCGGTAGACCGGTACCGGAGTAAAACCCAATTTAGTGTCTATTTTAAAGAACATTTATAATGTACATGGGAAGACGTCTATTGATGTTGGATAAAATCGGTTGTCCTGTTTCGGAGTAATGCTCAATTTAGTGCCTATTTTATGGTAATATACGTACTCGAAAGAATTTATGAAATGCAAATCAGTTGTCATGACAACATAGTCAATTGTTTTACTGTGATCTTATAATTCTTTGGCAATTAAAATACTGTTAGCTATGACAAATAACACTCTTGCTTTACATGCGCTTATCCAATTAGACCGTTAAACTGACCGCAGGTGACTGAAATGGTAACGTCTTGGCCTCACATTCTGGAGTTCCATGGTTCAAATCCCGAAACCGGCCAATTTGACTTTTTTTTGTATTCTGCATATCATAATTGCAATCATAACTGATTAAACAAAAACATACTGGCACTTTGTTACATCAGTTTACCTGATTTTATATTTATATACAGAGTCCGCCAGAAAAATGTATACACTCTTTGTCAGACTGTATCGGGATATTGTATCGGGATATTACCAGTATATTACCAGTATGTTGTAGTATGGTCTTACGCTCAACACATGTCGTTACTTTCAACACGATAGTGACAAAACAAAATGGCTGGAGCACGCTTAACGTTCGAGCAGCGAAAATGCATTCTGAAGTGGTTTATCAGGTTTGATAATGCCGTTGAAGTGCAGCGTCAGTGGAGGCGGGAGTTTGAATCAGAACCCCCAACCTGCCTAGCAATTAAACGCATTATTGGCAAGTTTGAGGCACATGGAACGATTTGTGATATTCATAAAGGAAGATCAGGAAGACCGTGTACAGCTACAAGTCCTACTTCGTCGGATCTCGCGTTGGAAAAGTTTGTTACTTCTCCACAAAAGTGTGTTACGCAATGTGCGCGTGAAGTGGGGATTAGCAGTACAAGTGTACGACGAATTCTGAAAGGTGCTAAGTGGAAACCTTACATTCCACGATTACTGCATGTAATTAATGATGACGATTCTGATTGGACGAAGAGGGCCCATTGAGTTCCCTCCACGGTCGCCAGAATTAACCCCTATGGACTTTTACTTATGGGGAACCGTGAAAGATCAAGTCTATCGACGTAAGCCACGCACGTTGGAAGAACTTCGCCAGGAGATTACAGCGGCATGTGCTGCGATCTCCATTGAAACATTGACCGACGTAGCTGCGGCGACCGCTCATCGTTCAGTAATGTGTATTTAATATCTAATGTGTAAATAATATCTATTTAAAACATGCTAAACAACTCTCTTTTTATAAAAAAAGAAAGGATTTCAGATTTATTTATGTTCCACATGGTGCATTGTACACTTTGATATTGCTGTGATAAAATAATTCTCAGTAAAAACGAGTTTAATACGAAAGTTACGACTCAATTAAAATGTAGTGTTGTCCTCAAAGAACATTGGGACTACTGTTCAGTTATGTTGATACCTTGAGTTTGATAGAGTTATCACAGTCATGGCTCTCTTTAAGAACTATTATAATATCATTAATTTTGTATTATTTAGCGGTTTTGCTAATTTTATTCATTGCTGATCTTGCGCATGGCCTCCCAGAATATTATATCCTTTTCTTATTGTCAAAACAAATGATTGTAGGCTCTTCCTCTTTACCGAATTCAGTTAAATATTTATTTTCAATTAACTTACTTTTTTATTATTTTAATTAAGCAATAATTATGAATATATTTTATTTATTCTCTCATCATATGACTGTCAGATTGCTTCTCAATCTACGTCTTTTCTTTTAAGAATATAATTGCTGAGTCGTTCATGTTTTCTTCACCAATGGGAGTGCGTTTTTAATCACTGTTGAATAGCGCTAAATAAGCAACTATTAACGTTTCGTTCAGCTCACAATAACTGACTATTTAATGCTACTGTCAAGGATAGTAAAGAAGAAGAATGCTGCGCAGCGACAATAAATTAAACCAAAAGCACTTCGAAAGCTACCTCAGCCTGTAGGCCTGCCTAAAGGGATTTTTATGAAAGGAGATAGCTCAGGTTCGAGAAAGCGGCTAATTGTGGAGTGGGGCTGGAGGGTGAGGGATAGATGTAGTTTGTTTTGTGTTATTTTGTATTTAATTTTAGATGTTTTTCTCTTAATTTTCTCGTGTTGTGAATAATCGCGTACGGCCAATGCGGATCCGTGAGAACGTTTGCAATTCGTTATGTAAAAAGTAATTATTATTATTATATTACAAAAACACTTACTTACGTACAAAATTCAGAGTTATTTCTAACAATGGAATTTAATAATCTGGGACCAAATCTACAGCTGTGTTTCAGACCTGCATAATTAAGTTATATATAATGCATGTACGAGGCGCATCCCTTTGCAGAAACAAAACTCATTTTCAAGGAAATATTTATTGAAGCATATACAGCAAGTATTTCAGCTATTTTTCAACATATTCGCCACCGGAATTGAAAAATAAGTCATACCGTGGAACCAAATTTTGAATACCGGTGTCCTAGAAATTAGCCTCGAGGAATTTGAACCACTGTGTGACAAACATCTCCGCCCCTCTGTCATTCTCTGCCATTTCCTGTCATTTCTTGAGGTGTAGGAAAAGATGGAAATCACTGGAAGCGAGCTCCGGGCTTTAGGGTGGATGATTAAACACTTCCCAGCCGAACTTCTGCTGGAGACTTGCTAGGAGGCGTTTAAACATCCACCCTAAAACCCGGAGCTCACTCCCAGTGATTTCCATCTTTTCCTACACCTCAAGAAATGACAGGGAATGGCAGAGAATGACAAAGAGGCGGAGATGTTTGTCACACAGTGGTTCAAATCCCTGGCGGCTAACTTGCAGGACACAGGTATTCAAAAGTTGCTTCTACGGCATGATATATGTTTCAATTCTGGTGGCGAATATGTTGGAAAATAGCTGAACACTTGATGTATCTGTTGCAATAAATATTTCCTTGAAATTGTGTTTTGTTTCTGTAAACGGTCCCAGGGAAACTTACTTTATGGACGCGCCTCAAATAAATAAAAGTGTATATTGAATTCTTCATTTAATACAGTGAAAATTAATAAGAGAAGTTCGTTCGGCAACAAAATTACTTACATTCTAGTCGTGTGATCCCAGTTTTACCGCTTGCACGATTAGTCTAAGATTGTTTGCCTACTTCTCTAAATTTTAATGGATAAGACAAGACATACGAAATTTGGTCCACAATCAGAAATTTCATTTTGGCACAATGAGCCCAAGTAAGTGGACTGCGTACACGGGACAGAAAGGGCTGCTCCATTACAATTCCATTTTATTTTCATTACTCGTTTATTTGTTTACTTTATATTCAGAATTATGAACCCTATTTTACTGTTTGTATATTACAGTTATATTTTGCAATTCTAGTTGTGTTACAACCATACAGTTTTGATATTAAGAGCAATATCTATAGCTTTCATATGCATGAAGTTTTGATAAAAATTAAAAAAAAAAAATTAATCGTACTTTACAAAATAATTAAAATTGGCACAGCTGGAGAGCAATATAATAATATATTATCATTTAAATACTAACAATGCAATAATTAAAGGCACTATTGCTTTAAACTTTTAAAGTACAAAAATTAATTTGACAAATAAATGATATTAAAGCTGTTTGTAAATATTATTTATAAATTAACTGAAATACTGAAATTGTAGTTTGTTTGAAAGTGTCACTTTATGTAAGATAAAATTACTCCATTTTTTACTGCATAGTTAGTGACAATTCAATTTGGTATCTTTCGCGCCAAAACAGTAAATAATAAAAAAATATTACGTTGCACTGTTTGGCTGATTTCTCCACACCTATATCCATCATTATTTTGAAGTCAAACCTTCGTAAATTCTGTACTGTCCAAACCACCGTGTCTAGTTAAAAACCTTGTGATTACAAAAACTAGGGCCATATCTTCACATAGTTTTGGTGATAGAAGCCTTATTGTACGTTTTGATTTGATATTCTGAAGCACGATACCTTAGAAGCTTATACATAAACATTTCTTCTTCTACTAAATATTTAAACGTCATCATGAATCTAGAGTAAAATACCTTTCTTCTCAATTTATTTTAATTTCTATAGGCCTTTCGATTACACTGAACCATCTTCAAAAAATACAAAAAGTTGAGAACGTATTGTATAATTATTTTATTGATCACGCTCAACGGTATAACCCAATTTGATTTTAAACATTTTGGATGACTGTAGAAGACAATTAGTTTGCCATCTGAGCTTATATTGAGCTCAACATTCGGGTCGATGAAATATGTCTAGTCGTAAGAATTGCTCTTATATAATATTGAGACTTTCTCCCGGCAACTGCACGGTATTCTTCCTGGTGCGTAAAACATGAAAGCCTTAGTTCAAATAGAATTTAAATAACATAGGAGTTTGCATGACACACTATTCGATGTTTCATAAAATGTGGAAACTTCTAGTGTTCACAACGGGAAAACCAAAGTCATAACACGAACCTATCTGTACGTAATAGAACTGTGGTAGACTACTGCTGGAGTAAAAATACACATAAAATTCGCGAGAATGATAACAGAGTATTACATAAAATCGGCCTATCTATCTCAGTGGAATTAAGGCTAGACGCTTTTTCCCATAGGCAACTAATAAAACCTCTATATGTGATTAGGTACGATACAACCTTCATTGGCTAACAAATTTGATTTTTTTTTATTTTCGTTAGGCTTATGTTAGTTTCATACGAACTTTTAGCTTTAAATGTGCAAAAGAATATAAAGATTTCTTTTGGTGAGTTCTTCATGGGCTATCAGCAAAGTTCTGCGCTTCAGGCTCCAGCTCTGAGTCTATTTTCTGAAATCTGATTGAATCTTCTCAGATTCCAGAAGATGGACTCAGAGCTCAAGTCCGAAAACTCAGAAACGTTTGAAACTTTGACTCGGCTGATAGCCCATGAAGAACTCATAATAGCATTCGCCTAGAAAAATTCAAATATTTCATTTAATATTTCCAGCCTATAAAACTGACCAAGTTATGCAACAAAATATGTTGTAGGCCATTTTCTTAAATATAAGTTACCTTAAAAAAACTTAAATTATAATTTACACTGCTTATTACTTTGAAGGTGGTCCAACCCACGGCTCTCGTAATGATTTTGTTGGCCCTCTGCCGTTTTTTTAAATATATGATTATACCTAATCATAAAGATCAATTATTACAAGTTGATTTACGGTATGAGATTTTATCGAAAAATCGTTTTTCTAAACTGCATCAGTTCTCACATGAAGTCGTATTGCTATAAAGGCAGTGAATAAATGGGTGGTAAAGTGTTCTTTAGCTTTGGAAGCTATTAGGCTTAAATAAAAAATGATAAATCACATTGGACGCGATATACTAGAATCGACTTCCCTGGTAAAGCTTAAAGGGGACTTTGGGAAACTTCTGTTAGAGAAGCAATGTCAGTCCTCACATAACTCTCTTAATTTTAAGGTGTGTCGAATAAAGGAGTTAGTTTCCGTGAATGCTCCGTATTAAATTACCAGTCTGATACTGCACACCTAATTCTAATATATTTTTAACAGTTTGAATGGTAGCCTGTATCAAATGAGTGAGTTTGAAGTATCCATTAATTACTTTGAAGGTAGGCAAATTTAATTTTAAATGTGATTTTCTGTAGTCAATTATATGACTATGCATTTCTTCTTTTCAAATGCATAATAAAAGTGAAGGCCCCTTGCCCCTCAGGTAATGAAAGATTGGACCACATTGATTTAATGAACTTGTTTTCTATTTGGAAGGGTCTTGTTTTCGTGACTTTGAGAACCACCAATTTCAATAATTCACCATGTTCCACATTAGGCAACCACCGCAATGAAATGAAACGCCTAAGTAGGACATCAGTTTCGATTTTTTGCATACTACCAACGTTCAAATGGAAACATGAATTGTGTGCATCTAACATTTCGCACGGATGTGTAACACTCATGCCATGCATCAAGTTCCATATTCTGAAGCTAGTCGTATTGTACTCGTTCAGCCGGATGCAACAAGAATGGATCCACTCTTGTTCTTTTGAAAATTAAAACGTCTCTGTTTTCTGTGCCGAAGACTGTGGGTTTCCTTCCCGTTAATTCGTTAATAAACAAGGATATGCTAGTTTGAACTTCCTGAAAAATCTTAAATAAATAAAAGGATTTAATTTTTTTAACAAAAACAAACATATGCCATAAGCAACACGAAAGAAAGACTACTGTTGTGACTAGTATCTTGCTCGCATGCTGCGTGTGTTAGAAACTTGTAATTAAATAATTATTAAGGACATTATGAGATTCGAATGAAGAGTTAGTATTGGCCACTCGTTTCGCAAGTCAGCTATTTAACAATGTAGTTTCTTTGCTTGAAGATATAATAACCATAATACATGACTGCATAATTCAAAAATTGGTTCCAATGATTTCATTTTGCTCTACGAAATTCTTATTTAATTCTTCCAACAACCCAGTCTATCCGGAAATGACTCTCCATTCAATTTAATAACAAATATCAGGCTCTGAAACAAAATACAGACAATTTCAATGGTTTAGTTACATGTTATCTTGTGTATGCGGGTAATGACGAGACGAGCATGCTCAGTATTCTGGAATAATAAGCTTTTAGGTGGTCCAACCTTTTTTGCAGCCGGCTGTACAATTGTACATTTACTAACCTCTCTGCCTGCAGCATTTCTTAGATGAGTTTTCTCCTGTCACCATCAACATCCATTTACTATTCTTCTCTTCATTGCCCATGTTGTTATTGCTCTTACTGTTTTATTACACTTTTTTGTGAATATGTAACATCTTGGGGTGCGCTCTGGTGCAGTTGGTTGAGGCATCGCCCTACAAATCTGACAGTCGGAGTTTGATTCCCAAGAAAGTCAAGCAGATTTTTAAATTAGCCCAATTCCATTGTCATGAGGTCGATTCAGCTTCTAGTAGAAATGAATAGCAGGAGCAATCTGGAGTAAAAGCGGTCGGTGTGTATGCTGACAACCAGACCATTGGGAACACTTTACTTCATTTTGTTCTTACGCTAGTTCAACTAGAATAAATACTGAAGAGGAAATATTACGTATACTTCAGACGGGTACCTTAAAAATGAGAGCCCTTGGGTAATTTTAAGTATCGTTACTCCCAAATCTAAGTATACATATTAAAATAGTTGAAAGATCTGTGGTAGGTTAGGTTAGAATAGATAGAATATGGATAGAATAGATTTAAGGGAAGTAGTATTTGCGAGGGATGTCTGGATGTAGTTAGCACAGAATAGGATTGAATGTCAGCGTGGCAATGAAACTCCGGGTTCCATAAAATAGTTAATATTATTTTATCTTGTTTAGGAACTATCTATTGTCATTGAGAAAGTAAATTAGTGGGTATTTTTCAGCATATGTTCACTAATTTCATTAAATGATTATAACGAAAAGTTTGAGCACTATTCTGCTCATTAAGAATGTTTTGCGGTATTAACTACTACGTGAAATATATCATATAATTTACGTATTTCATTTATTCACTTATATCCATTTATCTATTTTTAGTAGTCTCTCCAATACGCTAATTGAAACTTGTTATGCAGAAATTACTCAGGTATATGCTGGTAAATGCATAGGTGTGTATAAAAGGAAAATTGTTCCATTATTTCTTTATACGACATTCTTCCTTTTTGATTTATTAATTTTAAGCAAGCTGGTTTAGTGGCCACATGAAGACTCTTAATTTCAAATTTCATGGGAAATAATTAAAATATATACTTCTTTAAACACACCAAATACAGTACTTGATTAAAAATGTAAATGAGTTGGTTATTTGCATATTTTTTTCTATTTGTGTTTTGTTAAGTTTTTAAATGAGTTCTTTTTTATAAGTACAGTAGTAGCATGTTTCAACACTTGGAACTTGATTATAAATTAGACTTATTAGTCTTTGTTAGTCTCAGGTTCGACATATTATCTATTTAAATCAGGATTTATATGTACGTACTTCATTTCTAAAGACGTACTAGTCAATATTATTCTGAACGTAAGTTAGAAGGTCAAGCAAATTCAGATTTATAGTAATCAAAATTTTTAATTCAATAAAACTATGGCTACAGTGTTGTATAGCTAAGCACTTTTAACACCCTTTTGTAGCAGCAAAATGTCATCAATCTTGGTCGAACCTCTCTAATTAAAACGCCATATCGGCTGAAAGAAAGTGAAACATAACTAACTTCTCATGAATGAAGTCAGAATTCAGACATTCAAGTTTTTAATCATATAGATTATCTTTGCGAATCATCTTTAAGTTGTTCATTATTACAATTAATATACTACTCTTTCCCTAACATTTTTTGTTGCATTATGGATGCCAGTTTCGTAGTTAAAATCATTGCGTCAATGTGGGTTTTAATATTAAAATAAACATCAGAACTATGTCAGAAATGCAATTAATTATCCAAGTGTCATAAACGTTGTGAAGAACTGTCTCTTAAGAAATGTACTTATAAGTAGAGACAGGCAAAATATGAAATTTCATATTCTAAAATATGGCTACTAGCGCTCTGAAAACTCGGATCTTTACGAATCACGAAGTTTAGATGGCAATGCAAGCAAGAAAAAAGTTCATATTTCATAATATTTTGGTAAAATCTTCATATTTCGTGAAAATCTTCATAAAGCTTCATATTTTGTATGATTTGCAAATTTTTCCTTCATTAATACTTATTTGACAAATGAATCGAGTTTTCCACATTATTAAAATGTTTTGAAATATTTCCCTGGAATCGCATCTCAAATCCCTAAACCGCTAACTCCAGAAAGCTAAGACATTTGACAACACTTCTAACTGTTAAGAGGTACCGTACACCATTCTGCTCTAATAATAGCCTATTTCCATTATGATCGGGAATGGAATTTCTACATATTGAGTGGAGGTAGTCAAATTTTTTTTGCATTCTGAAAGCTAACTTGACAGCAAGGGTGGGGGTAGGGGATGTTTACAAGTTAGAGGAACCAGCTCACTAGCAGGGAGGAGGGAATATTCATTTATGTGTTGTTTGCGATTCGTGGTGATTTGGATCGTGTGCCTAAATCTGGAATGCGCAATTGGTGACAGAGTTAAACTGTTTTAAAACAGATGGAACGATTATGTGCACATTTTGTAACAAAAGTGTTAAGTATGGAATATAGTCCTTTTTATTACCTGTGTAATATTATCTAAAGACAAATTTGTACTAACATTCAAATTATGTTTACGCTACATTTGATATCTTGGGAAAGAACAAATATAAGATGCATCTTCGCATGAGACATATCCCAGCCAGCCCTCCCCCTGTGAAGCAATTCATTTTATGCCGTGATCTAGCGAATTCTTTGAGGATGAATAGGCTGACAAACCGTTGGGTACAAGGCACATATTCTCGCATTTAATATTTGGTACAAGGGGCGTTCTGGAATTTTTAATATTTGGCACAAGGGGTGCTCTAGAATTTTTAATATTCGGTACAAGGGGCACTCTAGAAGTTTTAATATTTGTTACAAGGGGCACTCTCGCATTTTTAATATTTGGTACTGTCGGGAGTGTCGGCGACAATATACAAGGATAGTTTGTCACCTGCTTCCCTGAGAAACAAAATGTGAATATTGAGTGATCGAGTGGGCGGAGCTTAAAGTGCACTTAATATTTGGCTTTCGCCGTTATCTTTATTCTGAACAAATGGGTGACTGAATTACATAATAATTTTGTTATTAATTTATTTTTTAATACTGGTATCTGCAAACACAAAGTTTCAGCTGAAACAACACACAAATAGCATTATACATAAAAAAAAAATTAAAATTAAAAAGACACACACACAGTTCAGACGTTTCTTACCGACAGAAGATGTACTTTTTGCCAGAAAACATTGAAAAGCTGCTTTTATCTTATTGTAATAAATATTAGTTGATGTGATGATGTGATGTGAAAAATGTAGGTGAATAGAATATTGTGAATATTTAACGTATTAATTACCAGTTAACTAGTGTTTTTATTTTACCCTCTCATTGTGAATATGGTAGATATTCCTTTGTGTGTTGTCTTAAATCAAATAACAAATATTCAGATGATAAAATTGGTGATTTATTGCATTTCATAATATTTTTAATTTTTTTCTTCATAATTTCATATTTAGCATAAATAAATTTCATATTTTGGCAAAATTTTCTTCATATTGTGCCTGTCTCTACTTATAAGTTTTGAAAAATGTCTCCCACATCTGTTTGTTCGTTTCTTGACATGAAAATCAATTTAAGCGTCACACCTGACAGAAATTCCTTTTGTAAAGCCACCAGCAATAATACTGTAAAGAAATTCACAGGACATTAACAGATTGTTATTCCAGGAAATGAGTTTTGTCATGCATTAATGGAGTGTTCCTAATAGCTTCAAATCCAATTGATTTTAGATCAGTACGCATAATAATTTTATATCTTAAAAATCCTATTGTAATTTAACTTTGTGTATCGAAATACTTGTATATCTGAGAAATTTGATCAAGAAATCCCAGCTTGAGGAATCTTAGATGTTTGTCATAAATAAAGGAAGTGGGATAGTATTTTAAGTTTTCTCCTCTATCTTATCTATTCAACTTACCCTCATTAGCCTCATACTTATCAGATACTGCAATGCAATACGTCAAATATTTGTTTGCATTTACCATTTTCAAATGCTTTATGTGTTAATATTTATGAATTCTAATCTGCACGCAGGTTCTGCATACTTTCTTTGCGTTGTGCATTGGGATAACAGGACACTAGTTTACTGTCAAAACATTCCTTGAGTCAGTGTTTAATTCTACGACTAACAATGTAGGCCTAAGAAACTTCTGAGGGGTTTCTGTAACCGTAACACGAATTTACCAAACAAGGATGTTATTGTAAAAATTCCATATCGTTCTTCTGTAGCTATCTAGCGTAAATACTATAGCGTATCTAGTGTATTGGACTTAAATCTCATCGATCACGGCTTAGATCTCATAGGAAGATTCCCTCCCAAAATATCTGAGTCTCAAAATATCCGGACATGAAATTGACAGAAAACAGTCCCAAAATTTCCGTAAGAAATATGTAGCCTTAATGAATAAGTTAATGTGTCTCATAATATCCGAAAGCTAGAAGGTACCCACTTACTGGTTTTTAATGTATTTTGTATTAGCCACGTATAGGAACACTCAATAAAACGGAGGTAGCCAAATATGTTCTGAAAGTCATCACCTCTTACCGACATCCAAATTAAAACGGGTTTCATAATACATTACACAACTATGAATATACACTGATATTTTGTTCCTTCTTTTCTACTTACTCATGGGTTTAATCACCTCAGACATGCGGAAGGGTAGTGAACAGAAATCTAAAACAAATTAGAGGCATAAACAAGTTTCTGAAAACCATCTCTTACGTCATCAAAATGGACTGAACTGAAACCTGCTACAACTGAATTTGGCCAGATTTTTTGGTAATTTTGATTGTATACACTGTATATAGCAAAGCTAAAAAGAAAAATGGGACTTGGCCAGACTCTAGGCAGCAAAGCAAACAATAATGGGATCAGCCCTAACTTTAGGCCGAATGCGGTTATCCGCGAGTGTTCATGGCGTCCGTGGGTCTACTGATCCCCTGTTGTATATGTTTATACGGGACTCTACCAAGTTATTGAGGTACCGTTTAAAGAAGGAGCCTGTTCACACTTCATCCATTTTTCCCAGTCTAGACAGTGGCATTTAAATTCTGATATTATGAGACTCATCGACCAGGTGGCAAACGGGGATAGGGCCTAAAGGGTCTCTCTGGAATTCGGAAATTCTGAAAGTCGAATGTTTGGGGCTTGGATATTTTGAGACGACACGTATAGGAACACTCAATAAAACGGAGGTAGCCAAATATGTTCTGAAAGTCATCACCTCTTACCGACATCCAAATTAAAACGGGTTTCATAATACATTACACAACTATGAATATACACTGGACAAGACAGGAAGGACAGGAGCTGGAATTCACTGCAGACCCTCTTCAGCATTATACGCATCGTTAGGAAATCAGCATGGTCTTTTTACTGAATGAAAAGGTATTCAGATTCTTATAAACAACAGTGTAGACTTGCAGAATGTTTTCATTATTGCCATGGTATGCTATGGAACCCCACGTAGTGGGGAGAGGCGGGTTGGGAACGACCATAAGCACGTAGGCCACATGAGCAGGTCCTTTGTGCCTACCCCTGGTAAGGGATGATTGGCATGCCCAAAGACCCCCGCGAGCCCCCACGGAACTCCCCAACATCCAGCTAGAACCAGAAACCACACCACGTGCACCACGCCCCCAGGGTCCCCCAGCAACCATCGTGCGCCACGCCCCCGGTCCCCGAGAGTGCCCGTAGGGTCGCGGCACACCAGAGAGCCCCCAGGTGTGCAGCACACCACCAACAACCACATGACCACAAAAACAAGCCACGGGGCAGGACGGGAGAGGCCCGCAGCGGACTCTGCAGCGGGAGATGGCCCGAAAGCCGGGAAAGAAAACGGGATAATGAGGGGGAGCTTGAAGATGAAAATGGAGTGTTGGAGCATGCTACGGATTACAAACTATTAAGTAATATGGTTGCCGCAATTGACAACACAATGAAGAATCAACAGCCTAATTACATAAGGCAAGATAAGCATTTCAGCAATATAAAAGCGGGGAATTATGATATGCAAGAGTAGAGTCTGGTCAGTGTGGTGCAGCCTGATCCGAGTCACCTGGACCTGTGTTACAGATACGTAAATTATTTCATATTTTTCTAAGTATTTTATCAGTTAAGTATTTTATCAGTTAACACACTTCTATGTACAAAATATTTGAGATGTCCCTGATTTTTTGTTGCTGTGGAATTCATGCGTTCTATCAATATTAGTTAGATGGCGTGGCTATGATTCCATTAAATTGGCAGATCGTGAGGCTATTCCATTATATAGCATTTTACTTAATACTTTTGACCTATCATAATTATCATACACACTTACAATACATTTTGTTATTATTATTTATAGGCTATACTCTTACCGACTTTATTCGACGTTGGGCTTCTCTGTCCCATTTATTTATTTCGGCGTTTGGCTTCTCTGTCCCTTTTACTTATTTCAGCGTTCGGCTTCTGTGTCCCATTTCCTTATTCATTTCGACGTTGGGCTTCTTTGTCCCATTTCTCGTAAGTGTATTTTATTCGCTAATTATATTATCCATAGGTCCCATTTTACAAGTTGTATTATTATTAATGTACATATAGAAATATGCCCCAATCACCCTAATAGGAGAGTGTTGATGGAATGAGAGGGACAAACGGGAGGATCCCCGAGAAAAAAAAACCCAAAGGACAGGGCTTCGTCCACCACGAATGACACGCCCGCCTTGTCCGGGGTTTGAACCCGGGACTGCTAGCATGCCAGGCCCACGCTAAGCATGAGCCACCGTGACGGCTTTTCCGGCCTTTACCTGGTTCCTGAAAGGCAGATATCTAAAACAAACAAGAGCAAGCAAGGACATAATTATAAAGATGGACACAGCGAGTTAACTCACTTTATAATCTATTATAATTTAAGTAGACCTATATTGGTTGTTTAGTTTCATTTTAAAGTTGTGATTACAAATGCTTAAATTAAGAGATGAGATGATAGAAAATCCTATTAACATCGCTTGCCAAGCCCTGTCGAACAATCTAACAACCACATTTGATAATTTCTCGTCTAGTTGAACGCCAGGAAAGAAGTACGGTAATGTAATTGGTAGGCCTATAAGGATTTGCCGATGACAGTGTACCGGTAATTTTTTCTTTAAATATATTGATCATAACTCTTCTTTAAAGTCGTAAAGAAGCGGTTCTAGACTTACCGACCCATTGTAGCATAGTTAGAAACGAGGATGCAAATTATTTGGCAAATTTGAATATTTATGTAATAGGTTATGTAAAATCATTTATAATTTTTTATTCTCTATTGATGTTTACCAGCTCATGCATTAGGCCTACGTACAGTTTATTAAGTGCCAGTATGGTACTTTCTGAGAATGTGTGGGGGAAGGGAAAATGTCTGTCCATCCGTCAGTCCGTCCGTCCGTGTGTCTGTACGCGCGATAACTCAAATAGGCTTTATTGTATTTTAATGAAACTTGGTATATACGTTTATAATGCCCATGGAAAGAACCCTATTGATATTGGACCAAATCGGTTGATCGGCACCGGATAAAACCCAATTTAGTGTCTATTTTAAAAGCTCCATAACTCAAATACGCTTTATCAGATTTTCATGAAACTTGGTATACACATTTATAATGTCCATGGGAAGATGTGAGTTGATGTTGGACCAAATCGGTTGACCGATACCGGAATAATTCCCAATTTAGTGACTTTTTATGGCATTATATAACAAAAGACCCCATAACTCAAATACGCTTTATCGTATTTTCATGAAACTTGGTAAAAAACATTTATAACGTCCATGGAAAGAAGCCTATTAATTTTGGACCTAATTGGTTGACCGGTACCAGAGTAATAGCTAATTAAAGGTCACTTTTTTAAATCATGCCTATACTACAATGCCGCATTTTTAATCATTTGAGGGCTTTGTCTGCGATGCAGTCAGATGTTTGTTTACTTCGTTGATGTATTTGAAATTGAGTAGGCCTACTACATGAGTATTGTTATACACATAAGGTACATTACCGTGAAATAATTAGCGGAGTTATATGCCACTGAATTTTGCGAAATGTTGACATATTTTAAGAATTTCAAGTTGCAATACATTGAGATTTGACATATGCTTATCAAACTACATCGTCAAACTGAGTTGGCCGAATGGTAACGTCTTGGATTCGTATTCTGGAGGTCCCTGGATCAAATCGCGGAGCTGGCCGATTTGACATGGAGATTTTTTAAATTTATTTTTTTATTTTTATGTGAGTACGCGATTTTCAAGGTATCACAAATCTGTAGTTCTGCTGACGCTGGTCAATTTTAATCTGATTAAAAAAAACTAATTTTCTGCACATCATAATTGCAATTATAATTGATTCAACAAAAGCATACTGGCACTTTGTTATATCAGTTTACCTGATTTTATTTAGCTCTCATTCATTCTGTTATTCAATATTGCATAATTGGGGGAAGGAGTTCCAAAAAGATCCTCAACCCTTTGCTTTGATTAAAAAACGCATCATAAAAATGTATTTATCGACTTTGCCTTCCAACTATTCTTCCAAATTATTATTTTCTGAATTTAACGTATTCAGCATAGACCAAATTTACAGGTATGGCCCAGTGAAGGTAACCTTTTGTTGGGTCCCGGGAAATGGAGGCTTTAAGAAATTAAAATATATATAAAAATATTTAATTTAGCATTGTATTTATTTAAGTTATGAAGGAGTTAGAATTTCACATATAACAGTCAGGAAGAGAGAAATTTTATCTCGTGGAAACTGCATTATCAGCTAGTCAGTGCAATTTCACTGCAATGCTTGTGGGAAATGCAATTCTGCATTTTCTTAGCCCCTCAAGGCTAGCAATAGGCAACCCGTATGTCACCAACTGACAAAGGTAAAATTTAATTCGCGTGTTTTTAATTTAGCTATGATGTTTGATTGAAGACATTTATAATTAGCGTGCAGAATAATATTCGCAATCGGAGATTTTACGAGATTTTAAGTGGAGAGAGAGTGTGAGGGACATTATCATCATTCATTGTCATTGTGTGATTCTTCGAGACAAGATGGAGTCAGACGTGGATCTGTTCAACGAACATGAAAATCTGTAAGTACTGAAATTAGTAATTTTACTTAAGTGTTCCGCAAAAATCCGGATCTGGGATTTTTGCGATGGTTAGTTAAACTCGCTATGAGACAGCGAACGTAAAAGTCATATGTTGACATTTTCAGTAAAACCTATAGTGTTAAACAAAGTTTCCCTTGTTTCCTACAAAAATCCGCATATGTTGTTAACTATGCGATGCTAAGAGATAGCTAATACTAAAGTCAAATGACGATGTAAAGTCATTTTCAGCCTCTAAAAATATAGTTCAACACTATATTTACGTTAATTAAAGATTAACCGCTTTTCAAAGATTTTGTAGTAGATACAGAAAGTATGAACTTTGTGTTCAGATTTTTTATAACATTCAAATAGTCAAGACACATATTTGAAGCGATGTTCATATTTTCCACATGATTTTAAATTAACATAAGAAAATATGATCATCACGAAGGTGGGCTTCACCCTCAGCGTGAAGATATTTCTGTAGTAAAACGGGTTAAGTAACCAATCCATGTTTCCATGTAAAAGGATTTTATTGAAGTTTAGCCTTTTGTCAAGCATGTCGATGCTAGTTTTTCCTCGTTGGTATAACGTAGATAATTCCCACCCAGACTGTGAATTATAAAGGCGAATAAGATATTGTCGTTATTGAATGAAATAGTATTGTGAAAGTAAGAAGTTTATTTTAAACATTAACATTTTATTTTTGTGTAGTTAATACTATTTTATTGAAAATAGTAAGAAACGCAAAAATTGATATACAGAAATTATTCAGAATAATTATTTTATTTTGAACACATTGAGGATTTCATTTTAAAGTAAATGAAGCACAACAGTCCATAATTTTGCCATTTTTTCCGTATAAATTTTATGTGTTAAAATTTATACGAAGATAGGATTCTCGCTACTTTCGCGAATGGTTTAGGTACAAAAATACAATTTCCATTTTAAAGAAAATGAAGGTAAATTTAAGGTAAATAAATTACAAGTTTAAGTAAGTTTATTAAACAGCGTGTGCTGGCGAGTTTTAAAACGTTTAGAGGAATAAACGTAATTTGTATTTTTTTATATGCAAAAGAATATATTTTATAATTTTCAAAACTTGTAAACAGAGTAGAAAAGTTTATTTTTACCATATAAATTTCAACTCATGAAATTTATATGAAGATTATAGTATTTCGCGGAAAAGCGAAAGATTAACATATTTTGAAGTTAAACATTTTGCAAACATTGGTTACTGTTGTTATTTAATAAGTTAAAACCAGGATAAAGTTAATCAGTAATTAAATTGTTATACAAAATATTATGTAATTAAGTAATATCGGATTTTTTAGCATTTTGTTAGTTAAATATTAATTGTTATAAAGTAAACAAATTTTGTTTGTTACAATATCATTTTACATTTTAGCTACAATATGTATTAATAGATAAAATACAAATTTTCCATCTGTTGGATTTCATGTAGGCTACTACATTTCACTTTATGTAGATCATCATCATAAACTTCACGGTTTAGGCCTTTAGGCCTGTTCCGTCTCCAAAGCTATAATTCCTTAAATTGGTCCATCCAACGCTTCTTTGGTCGTCCTATGTCTCTCTTTCCTCTTGGTGCATATTTGTATATGATATTGGGGATTCGAGTTGGGTCCATCCTTTGTATATGTTCAAGCCATTTATGTCTATATTCTTTGATTTGTTCGTTAAGGCTTTGAATGTTCAGTTCTTGTCTTATGTCTGAACTTCTTTTATGATCCAGCAGACTATATCCTGCTATTGGTCTTAGAAATTTCATTTCTGCTGCTTCTATTCTATCTTTTTGTTTCTTTGTTAGGCTCCACACTTCGGATCCATATGCGAGGGTTGGAATGGCCATTACCTTATAAAATTTTAATATCGTTTCCTTTCTCACTTTATTGTTTAAAGTCCTCTTTATTGTGCCGTTAAGTTGTTGAAATTTTGTTAGTTTTATGTCTATATCATTAATATGATAGTAAGAGATTGTACATCCTAGATAATTAAAATAATTTACCTGCTCAATTGGCTCATCGTTTATGACAATCTTTGTTCTTAATGTATTTTTGCCTTTAAAGCCCATAACCTTGGTCTTCTCTGTCGAGATTTTTAAATCATATTCTTTGGCAATGTTATTCAATTTAAAAAGAGCAAACTGCAAATTATTCTCAGTGGCTGCAAGTATAACCTGATCATCTGCAAATAGCAAAGTATTTAGAGGTGTGTTATTTATAATAAAATCATATTTTAATTCTGTCTGCCATTTTCGAACGACATCGTCATTATATAGATTAAATAAAATTGGGGACAATGAGCACCCTTGTCGAACACCTCTAGATATCTCTCTACTCTCAGTGCTTACTCCATTACTGGTTTTTACTCTTATATTTGTATGTGCGTACAGACTTTGTATGGCTCTTATTAGGTGATCTGGTATACCTTTCTTCCTTAATATTTCCCACAGCTTACTACGATTTACTGAATCAAATGCTTTTTCATAGTCTATAAATCCCATGTAGGTGGGAATATTATATTCTCTATGTTTTTCGACTATTTGGTTTATGGAGAATACACAGTCAATGCAAGATCTGTTCCTTCTGAATCCATTTTGTTCATCTAAGAGTAAGCTTTCTGTAATTACATTTAATCTATTCTTTAGAATTTTTGAATAGATCTTATATCCTGCATTTAATAAGCTTATTCCTCTATAGTTAGAACACACACTCCTGTCTCCTCTTTTAAATAATGGTATAATTACAGAATCTTGCCAAGTTTCAGGAACGTGCCCATATTTCCAGCATACATTTAAGAAGTTCAATAGTCTGTGCATAAAAATTTCGGGTGCATACTTTATTAGTTCCATATTGACTCCATCAAAACCAGGTGCCTTTCTATTTTTACATTCATTTAACACTTTTTTTAATTCCTCAAAAGTAATACAGTCTACTTCTTCATTAATTGTTGCTAGATTATTTTGGTCAGTGCAGTTTTCCGACTTCCACAAGTCTTCATAATAATCCAGCCAGTCCTTTTCCTGTATTGGATTTAGTTCTAATCTATCTTTCTCTGTTTGGTTAAGCTTTCTGAGTAACTTATATGCCTTTGTTTGTCTACCATGAACATCATATTCTATATCCGATATTAATTTTTCCCAGCTTTGTCGTTTAAGTTTTCTAATTTCTCTTTTTACTATTGCTGATTGTCCTTTATACTGAATTAAATCTTCATTTGAATGTGTATTCAAATATTGTAAGTGAAGTCGTTTTTTAGTTTCAATCATCATTTTTAATTCTTCGCTCCAAAAATGTAAATGACGATTGTTTCTTCTTTTCTTCCTCTTTCCAATGGCTTCTGATGCTGCTTGCGTCATAATTCTTACAATTTCTTGCCATTCACTATTAATATTATTACTCACAGGCATAAAAGGCATCAGCTGCTTAATTCTTTCCTGATATAGTTTACGAATGCTCACGTCTTCTAATAGGTTTACTTTAAATGTATCTTCTGACTTTATGTAGATACCTATTTTTATTATTTCATTTATTAATTATTTTAATAACTTTTAATTTTATTATTAAATGTATCTTCTGACTTTATGTAGATACCTATTTTTATTATTTCATTTATTAATTATTTTAATAACTTTTATTTGAAAGCCTAATTAAAAGAATTTTGTAGTTTTTAAGATTAAAAACAAAGTTAATTACTTTAAAAGGAATAAATTCGCATTTGTAATTCTGCTTATTAATAAACCACAAATAATTAAAATGAATTATTTTATTATTTAAAGGGTCATATTGCTAATCATTATTTTGTTTACAGCTATGACAAGGTAAGTGGAAGTGCGTCGAGAAAACTTACAGTGCGAGTGAAGTCAAATATTAGTTAAATTGTTCAGGAAGACTTTATTTTCTCATAGCTAATAAATACGCAGTGCTATAAAAATTAGTTAGCCATCTTTAAATAAAACCAATTTATAACGATCCATAACCGCTCGGGGTCCCAACACTTTCATTAAAACCTTGCAACTAAAATAAAACGGATAATTGATACCATCGGCTTAACAACCTTTATTTTATGCCTAGGTCTTCAGGGCATATTGTAATGCAGGTGCAGGTGTATTAATAACAACACATGATGCCTGTGTAACAAGATGCCTGCATTACAATGTGCCTGCATTACAAGATGCCTGCATTACAAGATGCCTGCATTACAAGATGCCTGCATTACAAGATGCCTGCATTACAAGATGCCTGCATTACAAGATGCCTGCATTACAAGATGCCTGCATTACAAGATGCCTGCATTACAAGATGCCTGCATTACAAGATGCCTGCATTACAAGATGCCTGCATTACAAGATGCCTGCATTACAAGATGCCTGCATTACAAGATGCCTGCATTACAAGATGCCTGCATTACAAGATGCCTGCATTACAAGATGCCTGCATTACAAGATGCCTGCATTACAAGATGCCTGCATTACAAGATACCTGCATTACAAGATGCCTGCATTACAAGATGCCTGCATTACAAGATGCCTGCATTACAAGATGCCTGCATTACAAGATGCCTGCATTACAAGATGCCTGCATTACAAGATGCCTGCATTACAAGATGCCTGCATTACAAGATGCCTGCATTACAAGATGCCTGCATTACAAGATGCCTGCATTACAAGATGCCTGCATTACAAGATGCCTGCATTACAAGATGCCTGCATTATAAGACGCCTGCATAAAAAATTGCCCTGAAGACGGTGTAAGAGATCGAAAGACCTAAGCATGAAATAAAGATTGCTGAGCTGATGGTATCAATTGTCCGTTTTATTTTATTGATCGATCTCAACGGTATTAAAACTTGTATTTCAACACTTTGAATTAGTAGACTATTGAAATAACATAGTTTGATCTTGTGAATTGACAGTTGTGTACATTTTCTATTGTAAATGGAGACAATCAATTACTGGATTATATTTAAGGTACCGATATTAACTTTTGTGATTTATTTTCAGACGAACAAAGAGGAAGAAGGGGCGAAACAGGATGAACCCGGTCTCAATATGGAATTTTTATACGCCGTCCACGATGCTCTCAGGGGCATGGTAAGCTAATCCAAGCTTATAATATAATTCTACCTTTATCTCTTTAAAAAATTAATTATTGGCGCTAAAAATAATCCCGTTTAAAAATGTTAAATTCGTCTAATTAATAAGCTAAATTCATTGATATATCACTAGACTGTGTTGTAGCATAAGTGCTGATGAATTTTAAAGATTAAGTCCCCACCATCCCCACTGTGAAGCGAAACTTGGGAATAGAATAAGTAGAACACTTCCCTCCCCGCCATTATTAGTATTATTATTATTATTATTACAGTAAAAATAATACTTTTATCATAAATTTTCCCCCCACCGCTGTGGCTCAGGGGATGCGTTCGCTCCTCTCACGCAGCGGTTCCGGGTTCGATTCCTGGTCGGGACAAGTTACCTACGTGAGGTTTTTTCCGCGGTTTTCCCTCACCTGTCAGACAAATGTCAGGTAACTTTAGGCCCTTGTGGTCCCCGGATATCATCTGGCCGTCATTATCATCTTCATTCCCATCCTCGCCTTGTTCGGCGTGAGTGTGTGTGTGAATGGTGTGTCTCCTCCTATGTGTTCGTTTTGTCTCGGTGGCCCCGGCATTGGGCTGATCACTCATCCGGGGAAGCCCTCCATGTCCTTGTCTGGTCAAGAAAGTATGTCTGGGTTGTGATCCATGGTTCCTTCCTTTACCGACAAGTCGAAGCCCGGTGAGGTCCAGGCGGCGCGGGCAGCATAGCAAGGGAGAGGTAAAACTACGAAAGAGAAAAAGAAAGTAATAAATTTCTATTATAGTACAGAAGAATTAATTAATTATTATACAACACTTGTATGTTTTCATTTTATATAATTCATTTTCTTCCGTTCACATGTAATTTCTTTCAGATTCTTTAATTGTACCGGTTCATGCTTTTTTTTTTACTTATAATTTTCGCTTAGTAACTTACTTCATTAGACTACATTTAGCCTATTTCCTTTTCAGTTCACTTTGTAGTACTTTAATTCCTTCCATTCATATACTATAATAGTTATGTTCTGATATAATTTGAAAGGGATGAAACGAATTATTTTCCGCTGATAGAGAGTAATCTAACGGAAAATGTAGTTTTCTTTCCCAAATTTTAAGAGTTGGCTATTTAAATAATGAATTTTTAAAAAACCTATTATATTATATTATATTATAAGATAATATAACTATAGGCGGGCTACTTTAGTAAGCAAATCAGTGGACAATTAAAATTCATCTAAATAGCATATTGCTGAATTATTTACTTTGAAATCCCATTTTATGTTACAAATTTATATTATTTATGTCCCATTGAGTACATACGAGGGAGAATAAAATGAAAACCAAAATAATTTGTTTCCACTATTTTACTGTAGGAAGAATGCTTGCTTGTGTATTATTTTTTCACATAGTCAGTTCAATGCACTTACGCCATCTGATGGGAAGTGATTCGATACCGAGTGAGAAAAATTATTTTGGTTGACACTGTAGCCACTCGTGCACTGCCGATTGGACGGTCTTCATCAGACTTGAGCTTATGCCACCAAAGTGCTCCTTTAATGGACCAACGATGTGGAAGTCTGATGGTCCCAAAGCTGAGTGCAGGTGTTTTGCTTCAACATGATAACGCCCATCCTCATTCTGCTCGTGCAACCATTAAAACCATCGATGACATTTGCTTCAACTGACTCCCACATCCGCCATACTCTCCAGATTTGTCACCATAAGATTTCCACATATTTGGTCCATTAAAGGAGAACCTTGGAGTGCAGAAGTTCAAGTTGATGAAAACGTACAATAGGCGGTGCACGAGTTGCTACAGCGTCAATCAAAATAATTTTTCTCACGCGGTATCAAAGCACTTCCTATCCGATGGCGCAAATGCATTGAACTGAGAGGAGACTATGTAGAAAAGTAATATACAAGCAAGCATTCTTCCTGCAGTAAAATAGTGTAAAAAAATTAATTGCGGTTTTCATTTGATTCTCCCTTCGTACATCACGGGTAGAGCTATAAAATTGGATAACCTACCGGGGAATTTCGCGCTTTACCCGATAGTTTCGGGCTTTATCCGGGTAAAGCGCGATCTACCCTCATGCCTCTGGGTAAAGCTGGTTTCTTTTTTGTTAGGCGTCTGGAAAGCGCAATATAGTTAGGTTAAGTTAGCTTAGCTTAGATTAGGTTAATTTATAGCAGTTCACGTACCCCAGCTAAGAAATTATTAAATTAAATAAATTATATAAATAATTAATTGCTCAAATTAATTCAAAGTATATTCATTAAATCACATGTTTGGTATCAACAAGACCGAGAGAAAATGAAACATTCATTATTAATATTAAATGTTATAAATAAAGCAAGGTATAAAAAACAATTTCATGTAAATGTTTAGTAAAATGAAATTGTAATTATAAGCACTGGAAGGACGAGAGAAGCTAGGAAATTCCATTAGAAAGTGTAACGGTACGAGGCGTAGAGCCGAACAATAACCAGGTAGCTGTGGCCGTGTTTTTCCAGATAGATGTAAAAGGGTATTGATACACTGAGTTATTTTAAGAGGTCGCCTATTGTGTTAAGGGTGAAACTTTTGACTCGCAGTGATGAAACAATAGCTAGACGGTTTCTCTATTTTAATCGTTCTTAGAAGTCCCGAATATTAAGATGTAGATAACGGGAATCAGGGAAATCCGGAGTCGCTCTATGTGCACCATTTTAATAGTTCTTAGAAGTCCTGAATATCAAGATGTAGATAACGGGAAGCAGGGAAATCCGGAGTCGCTCTATGTGCAACTGAAGGAGTATTATTCGTTAAAAGTATCGCCAATGAAAATATGTTTATGGTGCCACGTGCCTCTATGCACCAATAATAATTAAGAAGAGTGGTGGTAATAATTGAATATCAGAGGTTTCCTAATATCTCAATAGAGAGGCTAGAATCACTTACGTTTGGAGCTTCGCTCCGAATATTAATTATTCAACTGTCTGCGTCAGGAGCTCCGCTCCAAGTTTTAACTTCTGCAATTAATAGTATTTGAATAGTATTTGAACTTAGAATATTTTTGTTCATAGTCGCGAGCAATCAAGAGATCATACCGCAAAGCTAATGTTTCATCACCATCGATCTACCTACGAAACTTTATTACCAATAACATTTTTGTAACAGTGCTGTAATTATTAACGCCAGATATTATCTTTGCAAGTTGAGAATAAATAGCTGATTTTAAAACTGTATTATTATTTTAATAATATAACTAAGTTGTTCTTCGCTTCCTATCTTGAGGCTAGAATGGAGTGTTCAGTGACCTACTGACTATTGCCGGAGGGGGGGGGGGTTCAAAGACAAACAGAAATAACAGTATATGCATTATACTTGGCGCCCATCTTTATTAACGACTACTACAACAACCGAACCGCCGTAAATTTCAAGTGTCATTCAGTCGCATCCTGTCCAAACAAGTAGCCTTACTAAATCGCAGTTAAGTGACTATAATTCCATTAATAGTAATTCGAAATAGTTGTTTGTTTGAAAATAATCTTTATCCAGTAGAGGTAGGGTAAACCTAAGATTACCCTATTAAAGTTAGAAATGTAAATTTTATTTCAACTTTACCCTGTACTTTTCCATAATGCGCACTTTACCCGGATAAAACTAGATTTGTCCAATTTCGAGCTCTACCCATAAAATTATTTTCTAGATGATTAGTCTTTGTATGTAGTTATATGATTATAGGCATGAGATCATCCAAACACATCCTATTAGGATTTAGTCATTTAGATAATCTTGTCAACTCAATCGTCAGTGTAGGCATACTAGCTCGTAAACGATTAGAATTTCGACGTTATTTTCGTCAACTATTTCGTTTATTTTTCGTTACAGACAAACACCTATCCGTTTACGAATGATCTATTGAAACGACTGTATACGAAGTTTACCTGGCGCTCACCTACTTCCATTTTTTTTGCCCTCCCTTTCTCCCGGAGTGCCAAGCAATGAAGCTTATTACCTCCGGTCAGACCAAATTTTGGTAACATTTTTTTGTATGTATTTACCTAGTAGTGCTCTTATGTAAGTTACATCCTGATGGGATGTGTAGTGAAATTGACATGTTTGGGCTGTGAACTTGTGTCGTTGTGTATTAGCGCGGGTTTGACTTTCTTGCCATGAAGTCGATTGCTTATAGTTAGTTGTGTTTGTTTAGTATCGTGTACAGATGTTTTCTAATGTATGTAGCAGTGCGTGTATCTGTGTGAGGGGATTATTAGTCCGGCATTTGCCTATGAACAAGGAAACCCCCTCAAAAACCTCGCTCGGACTGGGATAGTGGGCCAAAGGCCATCTACCATGTGTTGGATTATTCATGATACTGTTATTTTTGGATTAGCGCTGTCTTGGCAAACTTTTTGAACTCAGGGAAGGTGTGTTTCTGAGTCCAGAACTGTAAGTCAAGGGCTTAGGCTTCCTCGTCTGCCCTAGCAGCTTCTCGAAGGATGAGTCTGGCTGCGCGGTACCGAGGACAAGTGTAAAGCATGTGATACATGGTATCAGCTTCGCAGTCTTCGCAGATGCATAAGTTATGGTCAGCAAGATTGAAAAGTGCTAAGTTGGCTGCAAAGTTGCCGTGGCCAGTGAAAAGTTGAGTGACGAAGTGATCAAGTTTAATCCAGTGCATTTTGAGATTCAAGTTATGTTGGGGAAAATGTCCCTTGTGGTGTGTCCATGTTGGGCTACTGCCCATCTTTGTTGCCGAAGGTGTTATAGCTGCATTGTGAATTTGTTCGTATATTTGCGATTTTTCCAAACGGTTATAACCATTTATTTCAAGAACTAGAATAGGCTACTTGATGAAACTGTGACGGAAGGAAATAATAATTATTATATGGTTATAATATTTCGCCAGTGATATCTTGCACAATTTTAATGGGGGAACAGTTTCCTTTCCATATAAATGTTATAGAGGCATAGCAGATATGCATATAATGTGCGCAGTAGACATGCTTCATAATAGGTGGAATGAAACTATTTCAAACTAATATAACAAAACTAACTAACTCCGTGGCTCTGAACCTATGAAGGGACTAGGTCTACCATTCGACCGCTGCATCATCTACCATAGGCAGATGGTATGATTGGGAGCATGAGGTCAGCATGCTGACACCAACGGCCGTTAATATTGGCCTCCGTGACCGGAGCCGCTACTTCTCTATCAAGTAGCTCCTCAGTTTGAATCTCGAGGCTGCGTGCACCCTGTTCCATACCTCCCTACCTCAGAAAAATACGAGGAGGTACCAGGGATCGAACCCAGGCCTGCTGATCCATAACCAGAGCGTCGCTAAACACGCAGGCGACCATATCAGACTAATATACCATGTACAAAAGAAGTGGAAATTGTAATATTCAATTTTGTATATATGCAGAAACACATAATTCATATTCATATACGAAAATGGATTGGACGTAACTTATCAGATAATAGCGTACAGAAATATGTAGGCCAAAATTATATTTCAACCGCAATCTACATTATAAATAACATTTTAATGAGAGAACAATTGTCTTTCCGTTTAAATTTTAAAGAGGCCTACGTTATAAAGTTAGTTATACAAAAAAAAATTGACATACATTCTTAGACGATAAACATACCAGGATCTTTCAACATTTGTCAGAAAATTCTAAAGAGTAGGTTCTAATATCTCAGTCGTCGGTCTGTGAATGATGTCCATAAAATAGTAACTTTTTGCTATTGTGCTTATAATTAGTTTTTCGATTACGTTGATTATCATAAAGTTCTACATAGAGCTCCATAGTTTCATCCGAGAAATTAAGGAAGCCTAAATGTTAATAAAATTACAAAAAAAATAATCAAAATTAATTGATCAAATTGAATTTCTTAAATGAGCAATAATTACAAATCTTCAATCTGAATTACCTATAAAAAGTGCAAAACGTGATTACACCAAAAATATAGGTTCAATTCTTGATCGATAATCGTAACATACTACATATTCCTTTGCTGTTTGTCAGAAATAAAAAAATAAAAAATACAATACAATGGGAAGATACACATATAACGGACATATTAATAAATACAAATCAAATACACAATATTTAGGCATATAATGTTCTTGGTAGTATGAAGTAACACATTCTATATGTATTATTTTTAAAAATCAGACAATTTAGTTCCAACATTTAATTCATCCAAATGAATTATATACACATACAGTAATTTAGTCATGGGCCTGGATACGAGTGAGTTCAAAATACGTTTATGCATTAAAGAGAATGCTAGGCCTAATTGAGAGAAATTAAACAATTTTACAATGACACCGCGTGACACCATATGTATAATACCCACACTGCAGAACAGTTAGACATGATTTCAAAGGCAGATAGACGTCATTGTTCCACAGGCATGTGTTTATACTGTATAGTTATCAGATTGAAGGTGAGATTCTCAGAATTGACATTAGCACATTTTCTGTACAAAGCTACCAGGAATTTATATTCATAAACATTATAACATGGAAAGTAAATATCCGTCGGGATGTCGGCCGGGCTTATAATGGCCATGTCAGATAGTCCGACTCATCGGCGGCCGTGTTAGGAATGATATTTTAACTGATTCCGTGAAATCGACCACCAGGTAAGCGGATGGATTAAATTCTGCGGTCATTTATAAGTTTTCAATAGAAATTGCAATGAGATTGTTAGCTCATCTCTTAAAAAGAGAATGTGACAAAAAATCTGCGTCAAAACTGTCGAACTGGTTAAAGCCCAGGATGATAAAAATACAGTGACGACATGGTGCAATGACAAGAATTAGTAGACGAGAATTTCGGATTCTATCGAAGGACTTAGGACATTTCGTCATCGCCATTGGGCAGGAAATTTTGCTTATGTGATTTTCCATCCTTTCCATCACATTGTTTGAACTTATATAAATTAAATAATATGATCTCAGTAATTTTAACATAGTTGGGCCTATTCATAATATGGCAATGACAATGTGCAATACAGTGGCGTATTCTCCATGAATGCAATGAATGCACTGCATGCGTTGTAGAATAAAGAAATTACTAACAGTCATCGATAATATAAAAATAGCACCATTTAAATGGCAGAGCAATCAACAATAACGCATGAAAACCATTAATTCTGTTCCAAAGAAGTGTTTTCTAGGCCGAATAACAGATGGCGACGGCGCGCGTGTTTCTGCGCAAGATTGTGCGTGATGGCTTATTAGTTCTCCTAAATGCCTAGGCGAGGTGCTGAGGTATTCTCACCACTAGTCTGCTACCATGACGTCATAACTCCGATCCGTGAAATACAGACACTTTGCATGCAACACGAGTCAGTGCATCTGTAAGGTGCGAAGATTCTTTGTTGAGTGTACTTCAGTGAATTTTGCCGCAGAATATTCAAAGCAAGGGTGATTCTGCAAGTGATATTATATTAAGTGTATTTTTTCCTTTCCACTCACGTTCATCCAGTGATAAGTTAAGAGTTAGTTAAGAAAGGGAGACCTACTCCCGATTTGAAAAACTTATCGAGAACTTCTTGCGTACCTATACTCGGAATTTTATACTAAGGTAGTTTGGTTATGCGGCTCTGTAACTTTGTGCAAGCTGTTCTGCTGGCTGTGTTTGTTGCTCGGGAAGGATAAATCTCCTTGTATCAGTAAGGATCGGAGTTATTAGGATCTTAACAATTTACCCACTACAATTCCAAGCCACGAAAATCAGAGTCTCACATCCATGCATGGATATCCTTCGGATTGTTTGGTAAAAGCAGGATTTTTTAAAAATTCATATATTTAAAGTCGCTTTTTAACTCCCAGGGTCACAAGCGACCACAATAATTAATACATTTATATTGAAAAAGTGCTACAAGAAGTGAAGTATGAAGAAAAACATATATGAAACTTCAAATTTAGTAAGAAGAACACCATATTAAACATAAAAACGACTGGAAGTAATTTAGCAACTATTGACAAACTATGAACTGATTTGGCATTATATGAATGATAAAAGCAGGATTGATTTACTCTTAAATGAACAAACCCGGGCAAGTGTTTTAAAACACAATAAAACTCTGAAAGAGAACCGAAAAGTGTTAAAGAGACTGACAGCAGCCACATGCTTTTTAGGGCAACAAGAATTCGCATTTCGAGGGCATAATGAAAGTTCCGATTCCAACAATCGAGGGAATTATGTAGAGTTAATTCATTTGTTGGCGGAGTTCGATGACAAACTGCAAGCACACTTGACTACTGCCACTGTATTTACTGGATTATCTCCTCTGATACAAAATGATTTAATACAGAGCGTTCGTGGTGTTATCTTAACAGAGATAAAAAGTCAGATTAAAGCAGCAACATTTGTTGCTATTTTCCTAGATGAAACTTCCGACATCAACTGTTCACAGCTGTCAACTATATTTAGATATGTTTATAAGGGACAAATCTTTGAAAGATTTGTAGGATTTACCGACGTTAGATCAGCTGACTCCCTTGCTAAACTTGCAATAGAGCAACTTACACAGTTTGATTGCAAAGGAAAAGTGGTAGCTCAGACCTATGATGGAGCAGCCATCATGGCGGGACATTTAAATGGAGTACAGGCAAAGATGAGGGAAGTAATTCCTCAGGCCATATCTGTATATTGTTACGCCCACAAACTGAATCTGTTGTTATCATAGCCAGTGTCGTGTATAAAATCTTGTACGGTGGTTTTTGCTAACCTTACTGGTTTTGTAACATTTTTTGGACATTCCTCGAAAAGAACGAACCTATTAGACAGGATAGTAAAGAAGAGATTTCCAAAACTTGCACCAACACGATGGAGTTTCTCAAGTCGCTTAGTACAGAAAGTCGCAGATCATAGAACCGAACTTGAAGAGCTTCATGGCTACATTTTGGAAAATCAAGACGATTGGGATACATTCGCCATAAATAAAGCACGTGGATTTCTAACGTTGTTAAAGAGATTTCAAATTCAACTTTCTCTCGTGCCTATTTCAAGAAGTAAAGAACGAACCTATGACAGATGTTACATACAACAGTGATATATATATATGTATAGGCCTATATATATATATATATATATATATTTATATTTCATGTTGCATGCCTTACCAAAATTTTCAGGATACGCCACTGGTGCAATAGGAACTCCACCATGTAAAACCTCAAAGAACAAAAAACATACTCTTGTCCATATCTAAGAAGCGCTGCCAGGTAAGCATTCTTTGCCAGCTACCTAGCAATTGATCTATAAAGGGCTGCCACGTCCTAAGCCTCACCTGCAACTGTCATTTGAAGCAGACCGGTTCTTGCTGGCACCTGGAACACGTGGTGTATCATACAAGCTTTGTCAAAGGCGTTCTTAGCAGAAGGATGTTAGCAGAAGATATTCCACGCAGCCATCATAACTAGGGCCCGGATTCATATGCACTAAAAAGCTTGAATATACGCATGCATTTATGCAGTAAAAAAATGAAAAATATGCACCTAAAAGTGGAAAATATGCACCAAAAATGGCCTTAGTTTCTCTAAAAAAAAAATTAATTGTACAATTATATTTGTCACATAAATATATTGCTAACATTTTAGTCCCTACCAAATAGCTAATTATTCTTGAAATATGCAGGCAATTATGCACAAAAAAATATGGAAAATATGGAAAAATATAAATTTGCCTTTATAAAACGTGTTATTTTATTCATTCTCATACTTACATAATTAATTTGCTGAAAGTAGCATCCCAATAGGCCACTAGTAGTCTTTCAATGTTTTCTGGAGAGAGAGAGAGATTCAGAGTAAATTCCCTGGTAGGGATATCCACCTGTCGAGGCCGCCTCGCGATTCACGCATAGCCCATGTGACACGGAGATTAAGGATGGGCGTTTTGGGTAGGGTAGGAACCGTTCGGTGGCTCCAGCAGCACCACCTAGGCCTCCCCGCCCTCTAGGTCGGGAGCATCGCCGCAGTAACGCCACCGGCACCAGTCATGGCAGGGATCGTTGGACTATGCCTCCCCCTACTATGGTACCGGTCACGCACACACGACGACCCCCCTCCTCGTACCCTGAGTACGGGAACCACTACCACGTCGAATCCGACACCAAACACGGTAAGACCTGGGCCCCGGTCGGGCGCCTCCGAAGAGAACGACCCCTAAGGGAACCCAGACCGGCTCAATACCGTCCCGACTACTGTTTCAGCAACAGTCGACTAGGCCAGCGCTCCGTCTGCAAAAACGGGGAGACACCACTTGTAGGTGGAGATGACCCTTTGACGGCTAGAGGCTAAGTGGCGGCGCGCCCTGCCCGCCATAACATCGCTTAGCACGCCCATCCGAATCCTAGATGCCCCAGTACGCATCACCCTCACTGGTACTTCAGTCTACAAAGGGGGTCCCGCCTGTTACCTCGAGAACCGAGGATAGGGCTAAGGTGCATCCCCTCCAACACCATGTCCCTGAAGTACGACACATGGCGCCCCTAACTGTCCGGGAAGGAGTATTCACGTAAACGCTTATTCCTCCTACCCCCACACCATCACAGTGTGGGGCCCGCATTCGCAACTTACGGGACCCGCCCGATAGCCTAAGAGGAGGCGACTCTGTGCCATCCCAGAGCCCTGGTCACCGGTGCACCCAGCCACCGGGTCATCCCAGCACGGGAATGTTTTCTGGAGACAAACTATGCCTATTGTCCGTCAAAATGAGTTTATACGCCGAGAATGATCTTTCTACATCAACTGAAGTGATTGGGCAGTAGGCCTATTTATACATTGGTGCCAAACGTTCGGAACATTCATCTGGCAAACGTACCCTATTTCCATTTAAGTACTCACTAATTGATTGTATCTTCTTTAGTCCTGGATTAGAATTCAACACTCTTTCAAACTTGCACTTAATCTTCTCTCCAATTTCACCTGGAGCATAATAAGAAAAGAAGCCGCTTTCTGAATGAGATCAAGTGAGTCGTGGAGGGGTGTACCACGTGATTCCAAGCTCTCAATGACTTTTGACAGTGTAGAAAAATGTCCATGGATGAAATTCACATCTTGATACACATTGTCACTTTCAAACACAGATTTTGCTTCACGGACACATGCAGTCTCATCTTCCAGTTTTGTAACCACTTCTTTCACTTGATTGAAATGCTGCTGATAAAATGAAACTGCAGTTAACCATGTCCCCCCTCTAGTTAGGACAGGTTCAGGTGGCAGAGGAACTTCAGGTAGGTAATCTTTGTAGAACTGGACACGAGCTGGTGCTTTCAGAAACAGTTTTTTCCCACTTGCAATCAAATTGTTAATAGTTGGACACTGTGCGCGTATTTCTTCTGCAATACGATGAAATCCGTGAGCTAAACAGGATATGTGTATAAGATTGGGATAAAATACTTGGAGGGCCTTTCCTGCTTTCAACATGTAAGAAGCTGCATCTGTGAGTAATACAAGCACCCTAGAACAATTATTGTTCTCAGTTTCATATGGCCAAAGTAGCCGCAAAGAATCATTTACAAATCTTGCAATTGTACTATGGTTTGTTTTTTCTAGTACTTTGGAAGCAAGAAGATGAGGTTTACCGGGTTCTTCTGGATGTAGCTTACAAACCACGAAATTTGCTATATACCGGCCACATGAATCAGTTGTTTCATCCACCGATATCCAGACGCAGTTCACTCCGATGTCAGAACGGATTGATTCTAGAGTAGACTCATACAACGAGGGTAGATAATTTTTTCTAAGAGTTGATTCATCTGGGATTCTTTGATTTACACAATATGTCTCCAGAAATGATCGCAGAACTGGATTGTTTAATTTATTCCAGGGAATGTTACTGCACACCAAAGACCTACAAAGATCAGCTGAAAATGTATTAACAGAGGATTTCGGTTTTACCTGTGTAAGGAGTAGTTGTTTTTGTGCACTGTTGTTCTTCCCCTCCTTTGCCGCAATATGTGCAGTTGTTCTTGAATGTTGTTCGAGTTGAAATTTCTTTTCACACTTCACTTCCTTCGAACAAACTTGACAATACACGATATCACCATCTGTTGAATAGTCACTGTTACCCAACACCCACTGATTTAATAAATATTTTCTGCTGCTCTTTTCTTTGGGCATTTTCGAAGAAGAACACTTTATTAGCTGCAGATTACGGTGAATGTAACAAACACACTGATCATTCCCTCAAGACCAACCCTGTGAGGCTGCAGTTTACTGCGAGAGTGAAAGGCAGATATTTCTAGCGGTAAAACTAAAATGCCGTTACTCAGAAAGTTGCAAATAGAAACTTCGAAGGGATGTCCAAGTATGTTTTGAGAGAGATTCTTAAAATTGTCCTAAATTTCAACCATATATGCAGAATTATGCTTCTGTGTTAAGAATATGCAATAACGACAATATTAACTATCGAAATATGCATTTGCATATGCGCATACGCATTTTTTAAAAATCCGAGCCCTAATCATAACATATCACTATTGTCAACTTTCTCTTTGAATAATACTATGTTCTTACTCCTATTGAGATAGTCACTTATAATATTAACACTAGACGATTTTGTTAAGAAAATGTGTAGTATTCTTTATAAATTCCATTCTTTTTAATATTATCAATAATTCATACAACTTTGGGATTACCAAACCTTACAGAGTTACATCGACAACTTTAGTGATAGAAATTCTATTGTAAGTCTCTTAAGTATACATTAAGACAGTATCGCAAATAACATTAACATTACACTATCCCAAACGAAACTGAAGCACAATAAAATAAATGTATAGATTTATTCAGCAATTCTTCTTCAGTTCAATTTGTTTTTATTTATTGAATTCTTTCGCAAAGAATATTTCAAATAACGAATTCCATATTGATTCTAATTATTCAAATAAAAACTACATTATGTTACCACATAATGATGACCTATATGCAAAATATTGTAATTTGCAATTGAGAGTTTAAAAATAATCCTATTCTATTTCAGCCGTCCATTATTCACAAGACTGTTCTGAAATCGATAATCAATGCACTTCTCGAAGAAAACAGAGTGTAAGTACAATTATTTAATAAAAAATGTTTGCTGCATGAGGAACTTCGATTGAGTGTGATTGCCTCATGAACATTGATTCATGGGTCATATATGACCCATGAACTATTCAGTTAAATACAAGGTGGAAGGATATAACTGTGCATATTCAAGGGCAGTTTTAAAATAACTATAAATCCTACTTTTCTTTTCGTGATTATATTTATGGTTAACGAGATAACTAGGCTGAAAGGTTCCGCAGAATGACAACAACGCACTGCCAGATAGCTCTTCCGGATGGCAATGACGTCTGTCACCCGTTAAAAACAAATATACATGTATTACGGTCGCTTCGACATTGACTTATGTCGCTAGTCCATGTAATAATCTTTATTTGTACGAAAACTGCCAACTTTACTAGACAAACACAAAATAAAAATAAATTCCTTATTCTTTCCTCCGGTTATGTGAAAAAAGGATAGAAAAGTGCAGACAGTAAAGCACGGTTAAATTTTAGGAATCATTTTCTTCTTCTAAGAATTGTACTCACTTGGGACAAATATATTAGATTTTTGTTTCGGCCAAAGGAATAAACTGAAAATATATTTACAGTTATACCCCTTCCATTCTGTATAATTGAAGTACTGTCGATTACTATATGAACTTATTTTACCGGTGACTTTTTATGCCTGTATCAACACGACATTGCAATTTTGAAACTTGAAATGTAACGGCTGCATATTTGTTCTTCTATTACAGCCTATACGAGAAGGACGATGTTCGGGCACTTTTTGTTCTGGTACAAAATCCAGTGTTTGCAGCGCAATCGTCTTATACAATATTTGCACATCTCATACGTCAGATAGTGAATTTACCCAGTGCGGACCATCAGCTGCTAGTCAATTGGTTTAAAATGTAAGTTGTCATATTTGTATTATATTGTAACTTTCATTTACATTTTGCTGTATTAGTAGAGATAGTAGCTGTAAGAGATGGCATCCTACTCATATGCTCCCCAGTTCTGACATGAATGAGTACTAAAGTTGAACGTAGATGACCCAGTATTCAAGGGGTAACCACGATTCCCCATGGGAAGTTGCATTAATTGGAGTTAACGCTATTGCTTTTAATGGTTATTGTTAGCTAGGTTTATATTACTTTCAGGAAATCACTGGATTTCCATTAAATAATTTGCGCAAAACTACGAATGCAGTAATTTCCCATTTCTTCTCCTCCGAAGTTTATTTATGTATTTATTTAAGCCTACTTCAAATAATCGCGCAAACTTGGGTAGAGCACTATCTCCTTAACATTGAATTTTTTTCTTCCTGGAACTGGAAACTTCATTAAATGTACTTACTTTCATTCAAGAAATGATTAAGGGGTGAAATTAGCAGTTTTTAGATCATGATATTGTATTTTTACCCATTTCAATCAGTTCATTTTTAGGCAAAAGATAGATTTATGCTGCACCCAGCCAAGCTCCGCCGTTTTGTTAGGTTAGGAACGTTTATGTTAGTTTAGGAGCAATATACTGAATAGCACGAGGTTTATTATGTCTCACATTGAATTTCTTCTGTGACGAAACCGTAAACCCACCTTCCCAGGCGGGCCTCATTAGAGAGGAGCCTAGGGCGCAGCATAAAACTATTTTTCCCCCATTTTTATTACGCATAAAATACGCCAGCCATATTATGGTTTTGAGGGAAGCAGGATGATCAACTGCGTAGCAGGATGACCAAGTGTCCTTCTTGCATTAAGGTAAGTAGTGGCAGGTATATTCTCTTTTAGTGGTAGTTAGGTTAGATTAGGTTAGGTTAAGTTATGGACAGTGATATTAGTTCTGTAGGGCATACCGAATTCACGTGTTTCGAAAATGTGCTATATTATATCTCCCGCGAGGTTCCTAGTTTTAACCCTTGCACCTAGGGACACATTTTTTAACGTTGTTTCGTTTAGTAAAAATGAAAACTGTAATGCTAAGGCGATAGGGCTGGTCCCCACAAACTTATATTATATAAATGTCTACCCAAATTTTCTAACGGTCATGCTCGGGATTGGTTCTAGAAACAAATGCATAAATTGGACAGATATATTTAACGCATAAGGTCATATAACTATAAAATCAAAGTAAAGAGAAAAAGAAAATACAAAATTAAACACATAGAAGAATAATTTAACACTTAAGGCACGAATATTATACAAGTCAGAAAAACTACACTCGAAAAATAAATCAAAGTAAAAATCTGAATAAGAAGGCAGATATTGAATATTTTTATTATTATCATTATTATTATTATTAATTTATTGTTACCGTTAAATACAATGTACAATAGGCTATGTCAAAATTTGTTAAGGAGATATGTCATACAATAATGAAAATCCAAAAATTCAGTTAGATTATGAAAAAGGGTCTTTACATAGATACATTTTATTATTAAACTTGGAACTCTTTCGCTAACAGCGAAGTATGCTCCTCCACTACTGTAGCGACCGTGCCCCTCCGAGCAGCGGAAAACAAAAGAGGAACGACAGGCGCAGTGTTAATGTTTCACTGTGGCACATACAAAACCCCGCATTATTCAGTATATTGCTACTAAACTAATATAACTGTTCCTAATCTAACATAACCTGTCACTGACCTAAAATTTTGCTGTCACTACTTACCTTCCACACTTTCCGTAAAACATCGTCACATGGCACATAACGAACCCCGCACTATTCAGTATAGTGCTGCTAAAGTAACATAACTGTTCCTAACCTAACATAACATACCACTGACCTAGAATTTACCTGTCACTACTTACTGTAATGCAGAAGCTTTTTTACCCTTCCACACCTTTCGTAAAACATCGATACACTAAGAAGTTCAATGCTTCTGTAGTAATAATGTCTTAAGGTAACTCCTACTAATACTGATTTTATTCGTCACTGTGTATTTTCCATCGTATTATGGGCCTGTTATTTCATATGTGATTACAGATTACGAAATAATTCACCGGCACGGCGTGTGGTGTCGTTTGTAGTCCATAGACTACTCGATCATCTGCTGAGTTTAACCGACATATAGTAATGTTTGTAATATTGGCAACATTGTAGACTTGGTCCCGACCTGGCTGAGACGGCGGCCACGTTATTCTGAAGTTTAGCGTTAAGCTTTACTGCTTAATTTAGAAAATTCTAGGTGATACTTCTCCATAGAATTGTACAGTCGTAGTTGAAAATTAATGCTATGTTTGGAGCCTGCGGTGGTATAATATGTTGGTACAGATAACCTGGGCGAATTTGTATTAGGCCTACTTCAGTTACACAATGTATTAGGACTACGATTCTTATGAAAGTATTTTAATAAAGATAAATTATTTATAAATTTGTTCGATAGACATAACATTAAATTTCGAAAAATAAGTCCACTTGTTTTCTATTAATTAGATCTATTTAAACATTCCTTTATTTTGTAGCAGATTTAAAGGAGTGCAATTCCTTCCCATTCTATGATACCATATTGCAAAACCGATTCAACTAATCATCATGGTAAATAAAATTATACTGAAAATGTTGTAATCTAAGAAACTTATAGTTTTTTAAATCTGTTAGTAAATATGAACACATGTTTGTCCCACTTTAAATGATTGTGTATAATGATATCTAATATTTCAGGTAAATTATCTCTTTCAAAGTTGGAATTTAAAAAAATCATAGATCTTAAACATAGATCGCGATTTCTGCTTAGTTGTTGCATACTAGCCGTTATTAAAGAAAAGGATCCATTTGTGTTTTGTTTATATTTAATAAAGTTGGCCTATTTATTAATAAATCCTTATACACGATGTAAATTCCGTTGCTAAAGAACATAAGAGGCATTTTGCTTATCCATCGTTCTTATTTTCTTATCATACTTCCTGTTGTGAAATGTTGCTTTCTTCAATATTGTTTGTATTGAACCTATAAGTTTGCTGAGTAAATATCGGATAGACCGATTGGATAGGCCTGAAGAGCTGAAATCAATGAAAAGGCAGCGGAAATCGATGGAAAGGTAGGCATAAAAACGTCACGCGTACATTTATAATGCATGCATAAGTTAGTTATAATATGTTGTAGTCTCACGTGCTCATGTTTATTATCTCGTACAATCAGACTTTATTTTCTCGTAATTCTTGCCCCACTGTGTAATCTGTCCATGATCTGGCTGCCTGCACCTTCTGTTATTTTCTCTATTTATAGACCTTGCTTCATATGTGTATGTAAAACGATAATATTAAATTTTCGCGATATCGTGTTGTAGTTTTTCCGGTTTTAAGATTCTTCTTCTTCTTTACCTTAGTTTAACCTCTCCCGTTGTAGGGACGTTTATGCGGCACACACTGACCGGGCCTTACAAGACCAGGAACTGTCGACGTGGGATAATCTTTGAATCACAAACATACCTCTTTTTACCAGATAAGGACATGGAGGGCCTCCCCGGATGATTGATCGGCTCAATTCCGGGACCACCTCCGAAGCCACAAGAACACAGGACACGACACACTAAGTTATGCACTCATTTCGAACAAGGCGCGGTTGGGGTGAAGATGATAACGATGGCCGGATGATATCCGGGGACCACAAGGGCCTAGAGTTGCCTGTCTTACAGATGAGGAAAGCCCCCCAAAGACCCAGCTATGGTCTGACCATTCTGAGAAAGAAACCTGAAGTAAATAAAATCCAGCTTGCATTTCTGACTCTAGCACATTACTCGTAGGTTTATGATCTAAAAGTGAGGCAGACAGCTTGTCCAAACTAGGAATCGAACCCGGGGCCGCTGCGTCAAAGGAGTATACGCTTCCCTTTGCCATAGCGGTGGACTTTAAAATATTTACGATTCAAGAAAATCAGACGGATTCTTTGGCGCTTCCTTTAAATTGTTATGCTTCCAAATTAAAATAGCTTCTCAAATGTCCACCGAAGTTAGATTTTCTGGGGGGGGGGGGAAATCACTCACTCGCTAGTTGTACTAATAGCTGAGGTTGTTATTGCATTTCTTAAAAAGAGTCAAATTTGTTTAAAATTATTAATTATAATTCCTCAAACTTCTTTATAAGTACACAAGAAAGAAAAAATTACCAGATGAGATGGCTAAACCGTTGTCGGGCAGTCTCGAATATGGTTTTTTGTTTCCCCACTCGCAAAGGCGAATGCGAAATGCCGGAGTGGGAGTTACTTAGGAGTAACATCTACTGCAATTATATCCTGTAACTTGTCTATGTAGGTTTATGTGTGTGCTATCTTAAGTCATGCCCTTTGTCATGCTGACTACATACCAGGGGGTGTAGGTAATCTTCGCCACGGTTGACACCGAATTTGAAATAGAATAAAAATGAGATATGTAAACTGCGGCACACAGATATGTAACTGCGCCACACAGATATGTAAACTGCGCCACACAGATATGTAAACTGCGCACCCTCAGTATGGGCGAATGAACCACAGAATGCAAAGAAACGACTAATGCAGTAGAACATCTCACGCAAAATATAAATCTATGTTTTACCATGCTTCTCCTAACATCTTCCTTATGTTAGATGCACTTCTCCAGTTCCAAACAAGTGCTTACATAAAACTGAGAAGTATTGAACAAGCGATATCTGTAAGAAGAACAGCTAAAATAAATGACAAGTATTTTCGTTTACTCAAGTGGAGAGAACAATATATAAACAATGAAATATCCCTTTTGATTTTATTAAGAAGGCGTCATATGAGAACAAAGTGCTCATGCAAAAAAAAAAAAAAAAAAAAAAAAAAAAAAAAAAAAGCAGTGTTTTTAACGATTTCTTAAAGTAACGAAGCGTTCATGCAAAAGAAATTAGGGTATTGTTTTTAACATGTTTTAAAAAGACAAAGCTACTAAGCCTAACATTTTAACCACACCTATGCAATTTCATAGCTAGTCCTGTCTGAAGAAGTGGGAAGAAAAATGTTAGTGCGTTAGTATGACGATGACGCCATTTAAATGTCGGTGGCGCAGTTTACATATGTCGGTGGCGCAGTTTACATCGTGTAGGTTGGGGGAAATGGTAGAAGTGGCGCAGATTACCATTTCCCATGCCAGGGAGTCTCTCCATGACTTATTATTATTATTTAGTATTCTGCCTACTGGCAGGTCCATGTCTTCGTACGGAGAATTTCTGACGCCAGTGTTCCCTATCTCCAGCTTCGTCCTTCAATCTGCTGTATCTCCTCTCATCTTTCATGTCATCCAGATGTTGTATTCTTCTCCTTCCTCTTCCAGCAGTTCCTTTGATCTTCCCTTCGATGACATCATGTATGAGTCCCTCGTGTCTAAGTATGTGTCCGATCCAATTGGCTTTCCTCTGAATAATTGTATTCAGAATAATTTTACTCTCTCCTACCCTTCTCAGTACTTCGTCATTTGTCACCCGTTCTGTCCACTTGACCTTCTCTATTCTCCTCCAGCACCACATTTCGAAGCTTTCTAGGTATTTCTTCTCCTTCTTTCTCATGGTCCATGTCTCTGCTCCGTACAGTGCAATGCTCCAGATGTAGCACTTCACCAGTTTCTTCCTTAGTTCCAAGCTCAACTTGCTGGTCAGTAGAGTCCTCTTTTTGTTGAATGCGGCTTTGGCCATGGCGATTCTTGTTCGAATTTCATTCGTGCAGTGGGCATCCTTTGTCAGCAAGCTTCCCAAGTACTTGAACTGCTTCACATTCTCCAGTTCTCGATTGTCGACAGTTATCCTCAAGGGTTTCTCTCGTTTTGATATTCTCATTACTTTTGATTTTTCAATGTTAATTTCCATGCCATATTTCTTTCCTGTTTCCACTAATCTGTTCATCATGTATTGCAGTTGTCTTTGATTCTTGGCGAACACTACCAAGTCATCTGCATACTTGATGGTGTTGATGAGGCGTCCTCCTATCCTAAAGTTTCCGCATCCTTTCAAAGCTTCTCTTGCCAGCCAGTCTCCATACAGGTTGAAGAGACTCGGTGATAGACAACATCCTTGTCTGACTCCTCTTCCTATTTCCACTCTGCTTGTTTTCCGTGTTTTAGTTGTACTTTTATTCTTTGTCCCAAGTACAGGTTGCGAATTAGTCTCCTGTCTCTCCAATTGATTCCTATCTCCTTAAGGATGTTCATCAATTTTATTCAGCTAACTCTGTCGAAGGCCTTTTGCCAATCTATAAAACACGCGCAAACTTCTTTGTTAACAGACAAAACTCTCTCCGACAATATCCTCACCGTGCCTACGGCATCTCTGGTACCTTTTCCTTTTCTAAATCCAAACTGGTCCTCTCCCAGTGCTTCTTCAATTTTGTGTTCTAGCCGTCCGTTGAGTATTCTTGCAATGATCTTCGCCACGTGTGTAATTGTTCTGTAATCACTACATTTCCTGGCTTTCTGTTTCTTTTCAAGAGCAACCATTGTGACGTCTAAAAAATCTTTAGGCCATTCTCCAGTTTCATAGATTTTGTTGATGAGTTGCGTCAACGCTTTCAAACCTTCGTTTCCGATTTCTTTCAGCAAATCCACCGGTATGTCATCGTCTCCTGTAGCTTTCCTCCTCTTCATGTTCTTAATCGCATTCTCTACTTCTGTCGACAATATGCTGGGCCCTTTTTCGTCTTCTTCAATCACCTCCTCTGTCTCGATTTCAATGTCTTGTGGACGATGTTGCTTATCGTAAAGTTCCTTTATATATTCTTCCCATATTTTCAACACCTCTTCTTGTTCCATAGCCATTTGTCCTCTAGAGTCTTCTATTCCAAAATTCCTTACTCCTTTGTTCTCACTCCCTCCCAGTTCCTTCGTTTTCTGATACATGAGGTCGTACCTTCCTCTCCTTTATAGTTCCTCTATTTCTTCACACATTTCTTCCGTGTACTTTTCCTTCGCTTTGTCTGTTTCCCTCCTTAGTGCATTGTTAAGTCTTTTGTATTCTTCTTCGTTCACATTTTTACATCTCCTCCTTTCCTCCATCTTCTCCAGCATCTCATGAGTGATCCAGGGTTTCCTCGTTCTCTTCGCTTCCCTTCCGACTTGACTCTTTAAAGTATTCAACAGAGCCATTTTAATATTTCGCCATTGCTCTTCCGTACTTGCACTTACATTTTCATATCTCCCTTCACTAAAGCATTTCTCTAAGGATTCTGTTACTGCCTCCTTATTCTCCCTTAGTTTTTCCAGGTCCCACCTCTGCTTTCTCCTCCCACTCCGTTGTATCCTCTTCAATCTTGTACTGATGTCTGCAACCAAAAGGTTGTGATCTGAGTCTATATCGGCAGCCGGCATAGTATTGGTGTCTTTCACACTGCCTCTAAACCTCTGTTTGACGAGTATGAAATCTATCTGATATCTATTGATGTCTCCTGGGCTCTTCCATGTGTATAGTTTGTTCTTCCTTTTCTTAAACCAAGTATTCATCACCACCAAATTGTTACGCTGACAGAAATCCACTAGCATCCCTCCTCTGTGGTTTCTTCTCCCTAATCCATATTGTCCCACGATGTTTACTTCACTACCTTGTCCGATCACACTATTCCAGTCACCCATTATTACGGTGTTTACTTTTCCTCTGCCTTCAGTGTGGATGATGTCTATTTCGTCGTATATTTTCTCTACTTCTTCTTCGTCATGATCTGATGTTGGCATGTACACTTGAACTATCAGAATGTCTACTGGTTCTGCGCTTATTTTCACAAACATTGACATAATGACTTATAAAGACAGATATATCCGCTCCCGCAAGGAAACTTTCTTGCAAGTCCCAAACCGAGGAGTTATTTAAAAATGTAAGTGAATCGTAGCTTAGTTATCCATGGTTATTCGTCGCTCGTATACTTATCGGCAATTTCCAAGTCACTCGTTTTATCTTTGATAAATTTTGGGGTATCTTAATAAACAACATTGTGGCAATAATTTTAACAATTATTGTTTTAATAGATCTACCAACTACAAGAATCAAATTAAACGCAATTCTAAGTAACTAGGATATTAATATTTTCACGACTATTAAAGTGCAAACGTGATTCTTGTATTTTGGTTTAGCCTATAGCATTTGATATTCTAAAAGTGAATCATTCCAAGATGTTCCCTTGGATGTATTTGTTAGGAGTAGGCCTACTACTGGCCGTATAATTTCCTCCTGGGCTCAGGTTTTAACATTCTACCAAACCTCCGAGTGAGATGGTCGAGGCGAGAGCAACGTGGACTCAAGGCTTGTAAACTATAGAGGTAGCGTATTCCGGCGAGTTTATAGGACAGGGGGTTGCGGCGAGCAGGCGAGTGTGCGACGTCACAAGATTCCAGATCTCGCAATTTTCAGTTTTTACTCAGTCTAGAAAATCTTACACCGCGTGATTAAACTCGTAACCTTTAATTAACCCGTGGTCGGATTCCTGTGAAATTTATACAGAAATAATCTACACACATCAGCCCTACTGATGGTTAAAACAGAGCCTTAAAAAAGCGGACACAAATGTTTTTATTTCATTTTATAAACATCACCCGTTACACAAAATTCATGGAGGGAGAAGCAAATTTCACTATGCGACAATTTTTTGTATTTTTTGTATTTTTGTATTTTTATCAAGCGAGAAAGTTTTAGTGAAATAATTGAATTTTAATACAAATGAAGTTCCAGCCCCATATCTCGAATGGTTTACGAGTAATTGAGTGGTAATTATTCCGGGCGCTTCAAGGTGTCAGAATGATTTGGCGCTTCAAGCACGACAGTAGAGAGCATGGTGCCGCTGACAAAGCTTCTACCTACTGATCTCGGCCGCTTGACCGCAGTCTTTTAGGATAGATATTACCAGTACATACTGTTTTTAATAATACAAATGGAAGGTGCTTTAGAAAGTGCAATTAACTGAACCATTATGCCGGGCCAGATATGTGCTGTGGCAGTGTGTAACAGTAATTTTGTAGATTGTAGAAAACAGCTAAGATGTGAACTGTTCTGTTATTCAAGTTACTTAAAATGTTCTTCTGATTCTACAGCATTTGTCTTTAAAATCTTGTAAAAATCTCCCAAAGGATCTAGATTTGAATAGAAATTATATAATACAGGTAGGCCTATATAACAGCTAAAGGGTGATTTGTTCTAATATTTTGTTGCCTAGAAAATATTCCTCATTCTAGAGGTTATGTTAGTATAATTTGATGAAACTTTGTTAAAGAATGTATCCTATATTTGTATAGAAATTGTACCTTATAATAAGGGTAGAAAACAACTACGGGAATTTTTATGTATAAATATTAACATGTACAGTACTAATGTTATTATTACATTGCGTAGACTATTGTAGAGTATTAATTTGTGTTAATATTGTAATCAAAGCAATACATTTATATTAATAATAATTTTCTCCGGGTTATATGGGGTAAGTTATGTAGGTAATGATTGGTGAAACACGGCCAAAAGTGTACATCTGTATACAAATTATGTGACGACAGAGATAATATAGACCTAATAAACTAAGGGATGGTTTGTGAATTGCAGGGCAGGGAAACTTTCATGAGCAGCACAACGAAAAGAGGCGCAGGATCTTTAAAATCGACGTCTCAACATAAAAAAAGGGCACAAATTGCTTCGCAATGCATTCTACATAAATCACACAATATTTCAAAGGATTTTTCCATGAATTTTTCATTAAAAAGTATCATCGTCTTGCCCTAACTATAACCCGATAGCATGCTCTTAAAGCCTCTGCAATTCAATTTTAACTGTAATACGTTTTCATGTTGATAAATTATATTAAAATATGAAAAGGGCGTAACAAGGTATTAATCTAATAAGGCATTTGATAAGGTAATTAGAAATAAAAGTTACTAGCACAAAGGATCAAAAAATAAAATAAATAATTCAACAAATATCTAAATAACAGTAGTGCAGATTTACAAGATTAGGAAAAAGTTTAATTCATTCTTTTTCCCCAGCGGGTCAATCTTTCAGTATGGGTACAAGTAGCCAGTTAATATCCTTTATTATTGAGTCCACGATTAAAATATTTAAGGATTTTTACGTAATTGCTAGTAGGCCTATTTTATAGAATAAAAAAGACCTCTGTACCGTTCCGATAGCTTTATCGCCTTGAGTAATTACCACTCTATTACTCGTAAACCATTCAAAATATAAACGTGGTACTTGATGTATAATAAAATTCAAATATTTCCCTAAAGCTCACATGCTTGAATCATTTTCTGGTCACAGAAATAAAATAAGCTCACATGCTTGAATCATTTTCTGGTCACAGAAATAAAAAAATTGTCGCATAGTCAAATATGCTTCTTCCTGAACATTTCACGGTCGTCACAAATCACTCCGACACTGAAGCGCCTGGAATAATTACCACTCAATTAATCGTAAACCACTCGAGATATGGGGCTGGAACTTCATTTGTATTAAAATTCAATTATTTCACTAAAACTTTCACGCTTGAAGTTTTTTCGGGACACAAAAATACAAAAAATTGTCGCATAGTGAAATTTGCTTCTCCCTCCATGAATTTTGTGTAACGGGTGATCTTTATAAAATGAAATAAAAACATTTGTATCTGCTTTTTTAAGGCTCTGTTTTAACCATCAGTAGGGCTGATGTGTGTAGATTATTTCTGTATAAATTTCACAGGAATCCGACCACGGGTTAATTAAAGGTTACGAGTTTAATCACGCGGTGTAAGATTTTCTAGACTGAGTAAAATCTGAAAATTGCGAGATCTGGAATCTTGTGACGTCACACACTCAAGTGCTGCGATTGGTCAATCCCGGAATACGCAACCTGTATAGTTTACTGATCTTGACGTGGACTCACATTCACGAGGCAGGGCCGTAGCTAGGCGGTGGCTAGGTGGGCGACCGCCAAGGGCGCAGGGTCGAAGGGCGCAAAATTAACCATGAAAAATCCCGCTTTTTTTTAGGCTGGTGCAATTTATCAAGCAATATAAATTCCACGTTAGTGGAAGAAATCTTTCAGGTTATTAAAAATTAATGCACGTGGACTATCTATACCTATAGTATTATGCCGACTGTCTACAAGCAAAAAGCAGTCATGCAACGTCCTTTAATTAACACTATTCATATTGACAGAGTAAAACATAAATCATGAACAGTATGGAATGATATAACGACAATGAAAATTAATATGTACGTTATTGTTGTGATGAAAGTGGTTCAACTCAATCCCTTTCCAGCTGATTGTCGTCCTCAGTGCTACTACTGTCGGCAGGATTGATTACAAAGCGATCAACAATGGCATCGCTCATACTGTTACATGCTACATGCAAAAATGACTGACCAACTATATTATTACAACAGAAAAAGCCGAATGTGCAGATCTCAATTCCTTTTGTTATTACTATTTTATTATAAATTAAGTGTGAACTAAAATTTCTTATTTTAAAAATGTTTAGTTTTTTAAATCACACAATGTATTAATGTACATTAAAATTAATTTCTGTAACTTTACATTGAATAATGTGTTGTGATCCGCGGCCGATGCACGCTCTGCCAGCTGGCAGTACACATGCTGTTTGTTTTGATCAAGTTCCCTTCTAAGGCCGGCGCTGATATTATAGTCGCTGCTATTATTTTTAATTATATTATACTGTATTATTATTAGGGCCCGGATTCTGATGACCTAAAATTGTTTGAAAAATTACCTATAAAATGACCCCAAAATTTAAAGAAAATGACTTAATAATTATAAAAAAATGACCTAAGAACTGATATTTTATTTATAAAAGTTATTATTGTACACACAAAATTATAGAATAATTTGTACATAATTGTTAAAACCTTAAATTCAGAGAGGATGTTGTAGGTCTAAAAAACTTTGATTTTTGCTGTGAATATTCTTTCCTTACGGAAATTTATACTGGCACTGAGGCACTGGCGAGTAAAACTTCAGCATTTCCTTTTGCGGTCTGCCGGATTATATTGTTTATTGAGGGTAAACAGTAGTTTGCACTCTCAAATACAAGCAGGTGGCAGACTCTGGTGCCAAGTCAATCTAATAATACAACATTTTGGCGTTCCTTTGATTCTCGTTTCCGACTGAGACATGACAATACTTCAACATAGAGTGTGTCCTTCTTGCATTAAACAGACACTTCAAAGACAGCACCGCTGGGGACGAAATAAGTGCCCAAAAATATAAAATTGCATACAATGTCAAAAAAATCCCTTTAGGCAAGCCTACAGGCTGTGGTAGATTTCAAAGTGCTTTTGGTTTAATTTACTGTCGCTGCGTAGCACTCTTCTTCTTTAGCCTTGGCATGATAAACCCGCAATAATAATTGCAAAAAAGAGGAAAGAGCACTTTTTCAAACGTTCAAATCTCGCCTTAAATGAGAGCTATCGAGAAACTAGTTATTGATTTGTAGAGTACGCATCAAGTGCTTTTCAATGATACCCCACAAGACGTGGTTTCAAACATTTCGAATTTCCATCCCCCCCCACCCCCACCCCCACTCGTACCCCCAAAAACCCCGAATCGTTGGTGTCACTGTGAACTCCATAGGGAGTACTCTAATTTATTCAAACAAAGTTCCCTCTATACTTCATAGGGGCCGAGATAAAAATGTTTTAAAATTTCAACCCCCTTCCCCGACCACCCCCTTGGGCCAATTTTGCTCATTAACGAACTTGTCCGAACTATTGGGCCTAGAAATAACATATTAAAATTTGGTTCAAATATCTTCAAAATTTCGGCCGCTAGCGTGTAAAGATATATATATATATATCACAATTTGTTTTTGAACGGGCGGTGGTTTCGTACTTAGGGGAGCATGAAACGTAAAGATATGAAAGAATTTTTCGAAAATCATGACATGGTATCCATTGCAATAGGTAGATTTTTCTTCGAAATCTACCTAAAATGACCTAATAAAAATGCATTTCTATAATCTAGAGGCCATGATTATGATTTATCTAAAAATTGGCAATATCTATGCAGCATCAATAAAAAAGATGACATGTCATTAGAATCCGGGCTCTGATTATTATTGTATTTTTTAACTAAGCGATTTTTAAATTAAACAGTGAAACAATATTAATGTTTGTGTTGTTTCGTCTCTTGTTGATGTTGGCGTTGCTTCTGTTGTATAGGTAAGAATGATTTCAGTAAAAAAAAGTGCCAACTAAAACTACCATGACCATCATAGCTTAGTCTACATTATTAGTTTTGATCTATTAGGCAGTGGTTTTTTAAAGAAATGGGACCAAAAATATCCTCCTTCTGCAAGCGAATTTAAGAAAATCAGTTTTACAGAAATTTAAAAAAATTGTTCATTTGGAGGGCGCAGATTTGTCAAACTCGCCAAGGGCGCAGAAGGACCTTGCTACGGCCCTGTCACGAGGTCGCGTATTCAGTTCCCGTAGGCCGCCAAACCTTATTGTGGAGATTTTTGTAGGTTTTCCCCACTCGCTGATTGCCGAATGCTGGATTTGAATTTATTTTTTATCTAACCCGATTGTTCCTGTCCTTTGACATATCCTAGAACGTCCTATGACAAGATGGTACCTCAACAAAGAATCCTTTGACATGTCCTAGAGAGTCCTATGACAAGATGGTACCTCAACGAAGAATCCCTCCATGTCCTGTCTAGTATTTATCCAGGGCTCTTCCTCCGCAATGGCGGTATTAGAATTGTTTCTCCAGATGGGCCAGAAAAGTGTAAAGGTTGCCATGATTGTATGTATTACTGTAATGAAATCTGTCTTTAGATTCAAAAAATAATTGAATTAAATCTGTGACACCTTTACGTATCTTCTTCTATAATAATAAAAGCAAGTGTTTGTCTGTCTGTCTGTCTGTCTGTGCGCGATGCCCAGCGAAATCTACTGAACGCAGAGATCTGAAATTTTAAACGTAGATGGACTGAAGGGTGAGCGAATGCACCTCGAAGCCGGATTTTTTAATTTTTTTTCTATCGTTCGCAAGTTATAGGCCTACGTAAAATATTGTCAGAAAACGTAATTTTTTTCGCTATCCAAGCATCAGTTTTCAGTAATACATTTCATTTGTCAAATCAATTGCAGGTGGCTTTGCCTTTTTTGTCACCTTGGCACCTTTTTAGGAAATTTTCTTTCTTGTGATATTGTCTTTAAGTTCTTCTAATGTTTGGGAAATTGGCCTATACACTTTATTTTTCAAGTTTCCCCTATAAATAACAGTCACATACTGTTAGAAGAACTTAAAGACAATATCACAAGAGAAATTAACTCTGTCTCGGAAGCTGAACTTACGAGCGTGAAAAAATATTTCCTAAAAAGGCGCCAGTGTTGTTTGGATGCAAGAGGAGGACATTTCCAACATCTCTTGTGATGAGGTACGTGGTTATTTTCATTGTAATTCCAACTGTTAATGTGTGAACCTGAAGCATTACACCGATCGCGACTTTATTTGCGTAGATATTTCACCCGATCGCTCGGGAGTTGGAGATGTGCCCGCCGCGACGCAGAAACCCGCGTCATTGGCCAACTCTTGCGTGGGACTCACTGTAGAATTCGTATTATAGCGTTACATATTATTATTATTATTGATTATAATAATTGTAATAAAGAACAATAATAAGAGCAACGCATATAGAACGAGAGGGATTTTTTTGCGATCATAGGTTACTTGAAGCACGAACACTCAGTAAAAAAAGAAAACAATGGAAATGTCACGTGATTAGTCTTAATTGCAATGCCATAATATATATCACGAGGGCCGTCAAGCATCTGTCGCGCGTTAATGCATGTGATATTCCAGGTCGATAAGAAACCTTCATGTCACAAGTCGCACTGGGGCGTAATATTCCGAAACGCATTAGGCTTAAGTCAGTATAAAGCTGCCATTAATTGGAGAAAGACTTAGTAGTCGCTCTCTGTTAAGTTATTAAATTGTCGGTTTCTCGTTTTTGTTCGAAACATGGAGTAAGGCTACGACATTGGCTTTAATTCCTCAAAAATCAGCTAGAAATCAGTTAAATTTCACACACACACAAAAATACTGCTCTCAAAAGATGTTTCGTCAAGTACTCGTATTTTGCTAATCAAAAAGAAATTAACACAGTCCATGCTATAAAGTACCTATACTCAGAATCTGGTATCGTATAGGCTAATCTATATATATATATAAAACTCCGTGGCGCTACATCCCTGGAGGGACTTGGCCTACCACCCGACCGCTGCGTCATCTCCCGTAGACAGATGGGAGGATTGGGGGGCATGTGGTCAGCATGCCGACACCCACGGCCGTTAATGGTGGTTTTCTTGACCGGAGCCGCTACTTCTCTATCAAGTAGCTCCTCAATTTTGAATCACGAGGTTGAGTGCACCCCTGCCAGACCTCCCTACCTCAGAAAAATCCGAGGAGGTACCGGGAATCGAACCCGGGCCGACGGATCTGTAGTCATCGACGCTAACCACAAGACCACGCCGGCGAACATATATGTATATATAAATGAATGTATGTGTGTCTGTCCTTTATGCATTACTACACCATTAATCCGATCGCCATGAAACTTTGGGAAGTTGTTGAGTACATTCCCGGGATGGTTTCTGGAATACTACAATTTAATTTTAGCTTTCGTTCGCGAGTTATGAGTGAAAACGGGAATAAGACGCGCATTTCTTGCGCTTTCGAAGCATCAGTTTTCGGTAGTACGTGATACATTTGTTGTCAGATCAATTGCAGAAGGCTTTGTCTATTTTTGTCATACCTTGGAAATAATCACTGCCTTGGAAATAATATTATCGCGATCGCTATGGAAGGCAATGGATATCTCATGTTATTGTAAACGCTAGAGAAGTTGATAAGGTAATGTTAAACATTTTTTGCACGACTTAACTAATTAGTGGTACTTACGAATGTTGTTGCCGTGGATCGTAAGTTGACATTCCTACACGCAATCGTGTTGCTATGTGCGGTAAGAGTTTCCGTGCGGTAAGAATTTACTTCTTCTTAATTGGTATTACAGCCCAAGTGGGCCTTAACCTCCTCTATGGCTTTATTCCATCCCCCTCTATCCATCGCCACCTCCCTCCAGTTCCTTATTCCAAATCTAGTCAGATCATCTCTTACACAATTCCACCATCTCGTTCTCGGTCTTCCTCTTAGTCTGGTTCCCTCTGGATTATTATTGAAAACACTCTTCACTTTCCTTGTCCTTTCCATCCTTGTGATATGTCCCAGCCATTTAAGTCTTTGGCATCTTATATGCATCTCTAAATCCATTTCCTTATACAATTCATAGATCTCATTATTATATCTGGCTCTCCATCCATCCACTGTTTCAATTGCTCCGAAAATCCTTCTTAGGATTTTCCTCTCGAATACTGCCAGTTGTTTGCATATGTCTTTGTTTAGAACCCATGTTTCTGTGCCGTATGTTATAATAGGTCTGATCAGAGTTTTATAAATCTTAATCTTGATTTCTCTAGATATAATTTTATTTTTAACAATTGGTAAGAGTGAATAGTATGCCCTGTTAGCCCGATATATTTTTCTTTGAACCTCGTTCCTTATGTCATTGTTAGCTGTTAATACTGCCCCTAGATATGTAAATTCCTTCACCTTCTCAAACTTATGTGTTCCAATTTTGATCTCTTTTGCTTGATCATCTTGTCTTTTAGTGATAGACATGAATTTGGATTTCTTTGTATTTATTTTAAATCCCAGCTTCTGGGTCTCACTTTCCAGCGCTATTAAAGCTTCTTCTACATCTTGTATCCTTCTTCCAGTAATTACTACATCGTCCGCATAAGCTAAGATCTGTTGTGTTTTGTTGAAAATAGTTCCATTGACCTGCACTTTTGATTTTATTATTGCAATGTGTAGGGCTATATTAAACAGTAGAGGGGCCAGCCCATCTCCTTGTCTAATTCCTTTCTCCAATTCAAAACTTTCAGTTGTGATCTTTCCTAATTTCACTATTGCCTTTGGTTCAGATGTCACAATCCTGCATACATTTATCAATTTCCTTGGGAAACCGAGTTGATGCATGTGTCCCCATATTGCCTTAAGTGTTAGGTTATCATATGCAGTCTCAAAATCTAGAAAAAGGCAGTGTAGATCGATATTCATCTCCCAGAATTTTTCTGCCTCTTGTCTCACAATGAATAACTGATCCACCGTCGATCTTCCCGGTCTGATTCCGCACTGATAATCTCCTATTATTCCTTCCATGTATGGCAGCATTTTTCTATATAAAATATTATACAGTATTTTGTAAACTGTACAAAGTAGGGTTATTGCCCTATAATTCTCACATATCATATTGTCTCCCTTTTTGTGTATTGGGACTATCATTCCTGTACTCCATTCCTCAGGGATTGTTTCAGTTTCCCATATCCTTTGTATTAGGTGTAATATTGTCTTTTTGAGTTCTTTACCACCCTTTTTGATCATTTCTGCCGGTATGTAGTCACATCCGGGGGCCTTATTATTCCTTAACTTATCTATTGCCATTTCCATATCAGTCATGTCCGGTAATTCTACTAGAGGTTCGGCTGTATATATTTCTTGTTCCATCTGCTCGCTTTCTCTTCCATCTCCTAATTTATAATGTTCTTCATAATGTTCTTTCCATCTTTCCAAAACTTGCTTTTCATTACTAATGATTTCTCCTTTTTTGTTTTTAATCAGTTTAGTTTGGGGTTTAAATCCTTTCTTAAAATAATTGACTTCTTTATAGAAGTTCCTTGCATTTTTATTGTTATATTCTGTACTTATGTTACTCAGTTTCTCATGTAGCAATGCTCTTTTCCTGTTCCTGAACATATGGTTTGCTTCCCTTCTTTTAGTTTTGTACTCCAACTCATTTTGTCGGGTATATCTTCCTTTTAGTTAGTTATTATTTAGTTCGTTTATTTTCTATTCTGTGAGATCTCCAAACAAATAGTTTTTATATTCTTCTATTCAGTTATGAAAGTTCAAAATATCTTGCCCTTTAAATATAATATATTCTGTACTAAGTCCGCCGCCGTGGGTGAGTTGGTAGCGTGACTACCTTTCACCCTGGCGGCCCGGGTTCGATTCCCGGCCGGTTCGGGGATTTTTCAGTGGTGGAAAATTTCCTTCCTGGGTTCAGGACTGGGTGTTGTGTTGTGTCCTTTCATTCCCATCCCGCGAGAGGCAATGGCAAATCTCCGCGGTATCATCCTTGCCTGAATCGCCTCGGACGAGTCGTGGTCATCACCCCATGGCTTCGTCCCGGGTCTAGACCTGCCTTCGGGCAGAACACTCATCATCATCATATCTTCCTATCATCTTCTTGTATGCTTTATTTTTCTCTTCTAGAATCAGTAAGCAATCATCATCAAACCAATTGTTCCTTTTTGGTTTATTTTGTCTGCCTAGGATCTTATCGGCTGTATTAAAAAAAGAATTTACTTACGGCACATCATAATACAAGCCTTTATGGACAAGGCTCCCCAGGACAAATATTCGGTTCCCATAACAACAAACACATACGAATCACTTTCTGAAATAAACATCTATCTTCAAGAATGTATATGCATAATATTTTCAGTTAATATCACAATTAATGTAATTAAATTGATATAAATAATCATCGTGCAAAAAATAGCATGCAATACTCGTGCCGTAAGCGCATAACGGATCCCGGAAAATTTCCTCGATCCCTAAGCATCGCTTCCGGCACTTGTATCGCAATATACTATATTTAACATGGAATATGCTTCTTATGAAAGATAGTTTACAGAAAATTCCGGGGAAGTTGCTTAGTTCGGGGTCCTGGCTACAACATTGTTATATGTAGGGTTCGTATGTTTATGACCTAAAGAAAATGGAAAATATTACCTTAAATATGCCCTTAAAAATGACTAAATATGACCCAAAAAATCGTAAATATGACTTAATAAAAGAATGTATTTTCTAATAATAAATGTTCCACTTTTAAACGTTTAATGAAACTAAATTACTACATCACATGAATGCAATCAGGATCGTGTTTTTAAGAATTTTACATATTATTCACAGTTTTGATTGTAGTGGACATCTAATTTTAAAGCATTTTCTTCTGTGTGATTGCTTCACCACTTCAATATAATATTTTGTAGTCCATGCGTGTCCCTATAAAACATGAAAAATTGCCTTAATTTAAAAATTAAATTACCTATTAATTGGGCATAAACATTAAATTAATGAAATAAATTTCGAAGTAGGCTATTACGTACCAGTTTTCAGTCTCCATTTTTGTGTGCATTACACTATACAACCACGTGCATTTTAAGATTATCGAATAGAAATCTTCTCCTGTTGTCACTTAATATCGTCTTAAACCGCGAGAAGCTCCTTTCGACGTTACAGAATGTCACAGGTGCATATTTGAAGAACGTCATTAAATCGTTTTGCAGCCGTCACTTTAATTTCACACACTTTGCAATACAAAATTTTCCCGTCGGTGCAGAAGTGGTTTTCTCCAAACTCTTTAACAAAACTTTTTAGTTTTACACTTTCAGAACACTTATTAGTCGGCATTTTGATGTTTCCCGATACCACTGCAAGTGTGAACTGAAAATCTTTTAAAACGGTCTCTATTGAAAGTTGTTAACAAGGAGGAAGGAGGTAAAATCCCGTGCATTGTGCTCCAACTACCTGCACTTGTTATTGTCCCTTCACATTCCAGTTACAGTCAAACCAAAATATTAGTAACTCTTTCTCAAAAAAAAATTTAACTCTACGATTTAGTGCCTACAGTATACTGTGCAATTGTGGTATTTTACCGAATTTATTACTGAAATATGACGTTAAATTAAAAAATGACCGAAATATGACCAAAACTATAAAAATGTTCAAAATATGACCTGTGCAATTGTGCTCTTTTACCGAATTTATGACTTAAATATGACGTTAAATTAAAAAATGGCCGAAATATCGACCTAAACTATAAAAATGTTCAAAATATGACTTTATATGCAAAATAAAAACGGTCCAATTAGGATAACAAAAGTGCAATTCGTGTTTAATTTCAGTTTGCGGCAAGATTAGAGGTCAGGATAAAAATATTATATGTCATGAACATCCGAACCCTAGTTATATGTAATCGTAATTAAAATCTCTTATGTAGGGTCGTTAAATCTGCCTGAAATGTAACGGAATTATAAGTCTGGACAAATGAATATAGAAACCACGACCTCAGTAGGCTTATTCAATTCTTCATCTATATAAATAAAAACGAATGTATGTCTGTCACATTTACGCACATTTTTTTGATCGTGAGTTTATTCGATTTCAATTCTCATAATCTTTCGAATACTGAATTTTTCCATTTATTTTCTAATCGTGAAATTCACTTCAAAGCCGGATTTATAGCTGTTTCATTAATTAGGCCTATCAATCGTTTAGTTTACACCTATGAATGTTTCGCGTGCAGTGTTAATAAATATAATATTTTAATTATTCTTTTTGCTCTTAATTGTTAATCTTTCGATTAATTATCGTGGGCGAAGCCGCGGGGATCTGCTATAAGCTATAATAGGCTATAGTAGTCCACTCAATGAACTTCGAAAAACACCAAATAGAACAAAAAAATCGTGTACTATGCCACCAAGTTAAATCTGCACGGCGATAGGGGAAGTGTTTTAGCGCTAGTGTCGTCCAGCTACCACTATACGGAAGGGATGTAGGGGAAGCAGGTGGCGAAAGATCATAACATGGTTGCCAGATTATTCATTTGGACAGTGACTGTCTTAGGTGTCAGGTCATTTAAAAACACGGTAATTCTCAGCGCCCCTCTTCCAGCCAAATAACCCAACACAGTGGACAGGAAGTGGCAGCGTGGCGGCGGGGGTGGAAGAAGGGACAGCTCATTTTCTCCAGTTGGGACATGGTTGCCAGATTATTCATTTCAACGGCGATTGCTGAAGATGAGAGGTCATTTAAAAACACAGGAATTCTCAGCCCTCCTCTTGTAGCCAAATGACTGAACTCAGTGAATAGGAAGTGGCAACGTCAAAGGAGGGAGATCGAGATTTAAGGCACATTCCTAACATATTTTCTGCATGCAGAGATAACTTGGTGGCGTAGTAGTTTTGAAATTTTGCAGAGTTGTCGGAGGGAGTGTCCTGAACAACATACTAAAAGTCCCCGAAGGTGGGGGGTGAGCGGGGGGCAGGGGGGTCCGCAGAAGGTCCCATTTTTAGGTTATTTGCTTATATCTAAACAATAGTGCATCGTAGAGGAAACTTTGCTATATACAAAGTTCAAGCTGATACAATTTGCTACAAGTTTGATCCTACACATTTCTTTCTATTCCCAACAGTTTTCAATATATTTACGCTAGCGAAAATAACAAATTTTCGAAAAAAAAAACTCTTTCGCCTCGCGCTTTTCCACACACTCTGCATTCTACCGCTTCACCCCTTAGGTATACAGCAATTTTCTCAGGAAAGAAGTTGTCGGAAAATAAATTAACTTTAAAATGAGTAGTTATTTGTTATTTTGTCTTTAAATGTTCAAAAGTTATAACAATTTTAAGTTTCGGTCAAATTTAGAGATTTCGAAAGAAATCCATACATCGCACTTTCTCTATATTTAGGGATTATATCGTTGTATATAAGCTGTATATTGTGTAATTGCATCATAAAACAAGTGGAGAAATATCAAACAACCATTAAAGTTGAATTTATTAAAAATCCGATTACTGTACAAGCACAGTACATGTAATGGAAAATACATTATATTCCAGGCAAAAAAGGAAAAAGAGGACCAAAAAAAATCATGTAGTTTTGAAATTTGGTAGAGATGTGGGGGAAGGTGTTCTAAACAACATAATAAAAGTTCCCATTAATAGGGGGTGACCGGGGGGTCGGGGGCATTTTTAAATATCATTTCCCTCAGTTTTCCCTAAATACAAAGAAGTATGGATTCTAGCAAAAAACAGTTTATGCACAAAATTAAACTACATAAAAGTTCTTATAAAATTGATCTGAATGATATTTCTGTAGAATTAATCGTTCAGGAAATAGAAGGATATGAAGTATGACATAGTTCTGGAAATTCTGTTTTACATAGGCTTACACCTATATCTTATTTTTTTTATGAAAAACAGAGCAGATGATAATTAAATTAGCATGATGCCAAGCAAGCAAACTAGTTCTTAATAATATTCGTACTAAAGATAAACATCACACATGAAGCTCATTACGATTATTATTATTATTATTATTATTATTATTATTATTATTATTATTATTATTATTATTATTATTAAGCTTATAAAAATCACATGGTATCAGTGCACTTTATAAGAAATATAAATCAGGTCTATTTGCCGTTATATTTTTCGTTTAAAATAGGCTATAATTTGGAAAAATTGTAAAGAGTTGGATATATTTAGATATTATAAGACCTAATAGCTCTACATAGCACTTTAAATAAATGTTTAGTTGTCTATTTTTTTCAGTCTCCAATACTGGAATCCTAGTACATCCTATGATAAGTTAGGGTTATATTTTTTTATCTACCGAACACTCAGTATTTATACACATATACAACATAAATAAAGAGTGCCTAAACAACTTATTTTGCTCGGACGTCATCAATTTTAAACTCATCTCCTTCTTCTAATGGTATACTGTTGGTGCATGTACCATGACAGATTCCACAAACTGATCAGCATTTAATACCAGCTTTTCGGCATCCATATCTTCCACCACACAGAGTTGCACAGTGACAAAATATGATGTGCAAATATTCTCAGGAGGCACATAGACAAGTAAACATTTATTTATAGTAATAGGTAGGTTTACTATTCTTATAATTTCTAAATATATCTAATTCCTTACCATTTTTAAAAATACCCGTAATTTTTAACGAAACATAAAACGGCTAAACTTTACGGCAAGGATATCATTATTATTATTATTATTATTATTATTATTATTATTATTATTAATAATAATAATAATAATAGTGAGTTATATGTGTAACGTTAACCATTAGTAAGTATATTTTTTCTAAGAACTAGTTTGCTTGCTTGCCATCATGCTAATGTAATTATCATCTGCTCTCTTTTTTGTTAAAAATTATAATATAGGTGTATGTAAAACAGATTTTCCAGAACTATGTCATACTTCATATCCTTCTATTTCCTGAACTATCAATTCCACAAAAATAACATTCAGATCAATAATTTTATAAGAACTTCAATGTAGTTTAATTTTGTGCATAAACTTTTTTTGCTAGAACCCATAGTTGTTTGAGTATTTAGGGAAAAAACTGAGAGAAATTACATTTAAAAATGCCCCCACTCCCCGCTCACCCCCCATTAATGGGTACTTTTATTATGTTGTTTAGGACACCTTCCCCCACATCTCTACCAAATTTCAAAACTACATGATTTTTTTGTCCTCTTTTTCCTTTCTTGCCAGGAATATAATGTATTTTCCATTTACATGTACTGTGCTTGTACCGTGATCGGATTTTTATTAAATTCAACTTAATGGTTGTGTGATGTTTCTCCACTTGTTTCATGATGTAAATACACAATATACAAAGATATAACCCCTAAATATAGAGAAAGGGCTATGTACGGTTTTCTTTCGAAATCTCGAAATTTGACCGAAACTTAAAATTGTTATAACTTTTTAACATTTGAAGACAAAATAACAAATTACTATTCATTTTAAAGATAATTTATTTTCCTACAACTTCTTTCCTGATAAAATTGCTGTATATTTAAGGGCTGAAGTGCTAGAATGCAAAGTGTGTTGAAAAGCGCTAGGCGAAAGAGCTTATTTCGAAAATTTGTTATTTTCGCTGGCGGATATCTCGAAAACTATTGGGAATAGGAAGAAATGTGTGTGATCAAAATTGTAGTAAATTTTATCAGCTAAAATTTTGTATGTAACAACTTTTCCTCTGCAATGTACCATTTAGATATAAGCGAAAAATCTAAAAAAGGGACTTTTTGCGGGCCCCCCTGCCCCCGCTCACCCCCCACCTTCGGGGACTTTTAGTATGTCGTACAGGACACTTCCTCCGATAACTCTGCAAAATTTCAAAACTACACGATTTCTTTTGTTCTATGTTTCGTTCGTTGTCTGGACTATAGCCTATCTAGAGTTTTCTGAGGGAATAGTTTGTGTGTGATAAGTCGTTCTTCCCCATTTCAAATTCTTAATACCTATATAAAGACCTTAAAGACCTAGAGTTTGAAAATCGAAAGTCCTTCATAAGTTATTTTCGCATTTACAAAATACAAAACCCGAGCGACGCCGGGCCTTTGAAGCTAGTAGAGTATAAAGTCTGCACGGAATAAAGTCTCATTCTATAGGAAAAGAAGAACTTGTGTAAAGGTATGAGAATTCCCGTCCTGTATTAATAGGCCTCCATTTGGCAGAATATTATTGAAGTTGCGTGAAGATCAATTATTAGGCCTATACGCTTCTAGTGCTTAAAAAATGGCAGATAATATATCACTCCCTCCTGCAAACATTTTTAGTGAACTATATGGATTTGATGCTTTTGAATCCAAATATGCCAACGAAATTGCTCTATCACGTACCACTTTTTGGGGAGAGGTATTTTAAGTAGTAGAAATACAATTTAACAAAACAAAAGCCCATATTTATTACCCCATACCTACAGACACGTTTGAGAGCATGGAAATTTTATTAATTCACAGTAAGTTATACAGATGTATGTGAATTAAAAAATCAAGGAGTTAATTTTGTTTCCTTCTGTCTCTTGTATTGTTTCTTTGGAATATTTCATATGAGCCCCTTAAAGCCCAAGTGGTGTAACTCCAGTTTTGGATTTTTTTAGTTATGGTCAGGATCCTATTGAGAAAGTGTTCTTCTATTAATAGCGCAAATGGTGTAAGTCATAACTTGCATAGCAACCCTGTAGGTAGGAGCACAATTTTATGCTTTCCATAAAGCCATGTACTTGGTGACAGACAAAACCTTCAATATCTCAGAACAGCAGTAATGTGAGTTACACCACTTGGGCTTTAAGGGGCTCATATAATTGTCCAGCAGTAGTCTGCCAATATATTCTCATTCCATTTCTCATTGTATATGTAGGCCTATTGATAGAATCTTTCCCCATGTTTATCTGAAAGAGCACCGATATTATCGAGGAAAAGTTCCAGCACAAGTGCAGGAAATGAGGTTTTAGTTGTTGTTTTTGTTATTATTATTATTATTATTATTATTATTAAGTTTCAAGTTTATTTCTGTTTTATCAAAGTATTTTTCAATCAAACTTTTCAAAAAATTTCTGGAATAGCTGAGCTTTGTCTTTACTCATCCACAAATTCTAAAAAAATTCTAATAACTGACCGAGCGAAGCGTAACGTGTCGGTCGATTTTCTTTCCTGTCTGTAGGTTTACAAGTATATAAAAGAATATCTGCAGGACAAAATTCTAGCACATCGGCGACGTTCATAAGCCAAAGTTGCAGTCCATTCCCGACATAAAACCGACCGACAATCGATTTTCTTCGAACTTGGCATGAATGTTTCTTCAAGTCATTAAAACCAACTTAAGTGTAAGGATTTTAATTTTTTATTCTATTCCAAGATGGCGCTCGTTTAATGATTCTATTTCATGTAATATTCAGCTTCTTTAAACTATTCTGGCCAAATGACTCATGATCCAACTAGTAGTTCTGTGTACAGTGAACTTTGCCCTTCGTTAGAGCTGTAGAAAATTTTACTGTCAAGAATGGAAGTAGGCTTCAAATTTTATAGCATGAACCGATTGTCTAGAATCATTAAAAGTGAACATTACAAGAAATGGAACCACTAAAATGGCTATCATCTTGAAACTCTTCTTCTTCTTCCTCTGTACTACAGCCCTGGATGGGTTTGACCTTCCTCACCACTCGCATCCATCCTTCTCTATTCTGCTTCTTTTCCCCATAAGGTGGTCTGTCATTTTTTTTTACCATATCAATTTTCAAGTGCAACGTTGTTAACCTCGTGCCCAAGTTGGAGTGCCAGTTGGGGTTTCTGTCCCATAGACTGGTTGCTTTCACTACAGCTATGGAGCTCCTAATTTGATTTTATGGTATTTTCTCCTAGCAAAGCCGGCTTCACCGCGTCTATGAGCCGTTTCTGTCCATTCCCCTATTTATAAACCCAGGAGAAAACAGGCTACCTCCCCTGCCAAGTTCACCATTCCGAAGGGTCTCCTTCTCCTCCTTGCTTGCCATTGGGATCTTCAAAGTTACCCTGACAAGGAGCCAGACAGTCCAAGGTTTTTTTTTTTAACAAGGTGTTACTCCTCCCCTCCTCCTTTCTCATCTGAGCTTGGTACCAGCCAATGGCGGAGTTACCATCTTGAAACGGAACTAAAAAATACATACCCTTACACATATGTAATTTTTAATTACTTCAACGATTATTCATGCAAAAATGGTAGAAAATTTTACTGTGTTTGGTCATGACAAATTTGTAGACAGATTGTTAGATTTTCTTCCAATGCAATTTTGCATGAATGTTCCTTGAAGTTATTGAAAACAACGTTTGTGTAAGGATTTTAATTTTTTTTCTGTTTTAACATGAAGAGCTGAGCTTAGATTTCTTTGGATGCGAGGTTCACAGAATAATTTACAGAACTGTTAATAATAATATGGCTTTGAACGAGGTTCCCAGACTCCCACTGCAATGCCGCTGCTAACTCTGTTGGAATGTGAGGGTAGAGAGAGATAGTCATATGAATGTTTCACAACTAATTTGTTTAATGGATAGTAACTAATGGTTAGTCCGCCGCCGTGGGTGAGTCGGTAGCGCGCCTGCCTTCCACTCTGGCGGCCCGGGTTCGGGATTTTTCAGTAGTGAAAAATTTATTTCCCGGGTTCAGGACTGAGTGTGTGTGTCCTTAGGCCGGGCGCAAGTTGAGACGCAGTTTGGTGACGTGAGGTGAGGTAACACACCGTGAGTTTTGTGAAACACACACATAAATACAACAGCGAATGTTCGCAAGCAGGGTGAGGTGACGCAGTATCAGCGCGTCCGTGAGCTGCGGAGGTCTGTGACCATGCTAAATTTCTCACTAGTGACTGCGACCTGAGCGGGCTGTGCGCAAGTTGAGACGCAGTTTGGTGAGGTGAGGTGTCTCACCTGTGGTGTGTGAGTTTCTGTGAAACACAGAATTAAATACAACAACGAAGGTTCGCACGCAGGGTGAAGTGAAGCAGTTTCAACTCGTCCGTGAGCTGCGGAGGTTTGTGATCGTGCCACAGTTTCTTACTAGTGACTTTCACTGCGCGTGAAAAGTTGTTTGTCCACCATGGAGGAGAAATTAATTGAGGCAGGTCGAGGATTTGGGAAGAAATTGCGAAGGGCATTGGAAAGAAATGTGATAAGTTGTTTATAATTTTTTTTACTTAAATAAGATTAATTTATTTGAAGGGAACAAGGGTAAAGTTGTAGTAGTCTCCGTTTTATGGACTTTGAGAAAATAATGCCTTCTAGTAGTGAATTTGGAATTTTGGGATTAGTTTGGGAGAAATCGGTAATATTATAGGCAAAATAAATCATATAAAGGGGAAAAAGGATTGTATTCCATTCAGTTTGTACAGGTGGAAGATTAATGTCCGCTCTGAAAGTAAACAAACCTCTTCTCTTCAACTCTTCATATTTATTGTTTATCAGTTTGTTGCTATGCTCTTTTCAATCAAAAGCGTTTCTTGAATTAATTTGTATACAATGTGTTCAATTTGTTCTCCTATAAATTCCTTTTTCGCTTTCCGCTGTACCCTTCATTTGTTTTAGATAGAATTTTATATACAGTAGATTTTCGACGAAAAGAAAAAGTTGCATAAGCAGGTATAAATGTGTATATTTTCTATAAATATGTATATCATAACTAGTATAAACTATAAGAATATATGACAAGAATTAATTAGTTGGGAAGTTTCAGATTTGTAATTAAAAATAAAATTTATTTTCAACTTACTTTCATAAATGTTTTATAATAATGTAGAGTAAAATTGCTCCATGCTCCGTAACAAACGTTTTTGAAATGAAACATTTTCTCAAAATGATTTTACCAATTAGTTACGTTTCGCTTTATAATGTTTTCCCGTTCAGAGTTAAACTTAGTATCTCACCGAAATTTGAAAAGTAACCTTAATTTAAATTGAATTGAATGATTGAGTGTTATAGTGACATTAAAAATAAGAAAATAAAACATATTATATTTATTAAAATTATATACTTATTATGTCTTAAAGATGAATTTTCATATCATAATTATTAATTTTATGTATATATGATCGCTGATTGTAAGTATTCGCAACATTACATAAAAAAAATTAAATTTGTAGGAAATTAATACATTCCTCCCAGTGTCGACTCGTAGCTAAAATTAGTGTGGGTGCTGCTCCAGAAAATGTTTAGCCTTCGTTTTAAACATTGTGCAAAAGGAAACATACATATTTAAAAAGAAAATTTATTCAGAAACTTGAAAAGACCCTAAAAGAACAAAATCAAACTTTTTTACTTACTGTAATTTAAATTGTTACAGCTCAAGCTTGATCTATTCGTTTAAAAATTAAATCAATTATTCTTGTTTTAATTTCTGCGAAAAGATCAATCATTTTCTCCTTGATCTGCCATGGTTCAAGTTTTCTGTTAAATAAAAGTGCCGAAATAAATGAATCAAATAGAAAAGCTGGAAACAAGATAATTGTCTAATTCTACACTTTATCACATTCAAGATATGTGTTGGGTACAAGAGCGGCTTATGACCCTGCCGTAAAGGGAAAAGATGGGAAAGAATGTTAGAAAGAATCTCTGGAGCTGGAGGACCAATTATTGCATTAAACAATAATAAAATGAGTAGAGCTAAGTGGACTTATAAATCTCAGGTGCTGGAACAGGGATCTTCGGATGTAATATTGGAGTGAAACCTGTATCATGTAATAAACTATGGACATTTATTCTCACAACATATGGGTAAAGAATGCACTTTAAATACTAATAGAAACACTGAAATAAGATATATAATTAATCTGAGATAGGTGCACTTGCACTGCACAATGGAATGTGCGTTGGCGGGAACTTGGTACACACGTGGCGAATAATTTCTCTAATTATGCCAGCAATGTAAATTATATCTTAAAATGATCGTAATGATAGCTGTATTAATTCTAATATGATTTCACACTGAAATCTTTACTCTAATGAACTTTATAGCCGACCTATTGCGAACGCTTGGTTGCGCAACGTTGCCGAACTGAAACACGAACTTTTAGACTGATCTAAGAAGCCGATAACACTGAATCTACTGTAATTAGTGTAGATGAATTAATAACACACGATAATACTTGTAAATGGAAGTATTATGTATTTATTCGTTATTTAATAGAAAACCTCTGTTCTATTATCTGAAATAGGCGGGATTCTTGAACGGCGCTCCAGCACGTCTCTCATGCGTGGAGGCTCGATGCTAACTGACTAACTAACATGACGCTGTGATGTCATGCTGCCGCTAAACCTGCACCTGTCGATGAAAGGGGATTCACAGAAATAAGCGGACTTATACTAATATCAATGCGCTGAGATTGAGAAATGCATTGAGCGGAACATTTGAATATACACTCATACTAGACATGTAGAAAAATGCTAGTAGAACCTATAGCTTTCTCCAACATAACTCCCCGCGTTAAAGTACTAACTTTAAGAAAAATAGCTAGGGAGAAAGCTATGATAAAGAAGATACACTTGTATATATACGAAAAGCACTGACTCTACACTATTTAGACTGGCAACACACGTAAGGTTGTGAAGGTCTAGGTGAATGATGGCTGGAATCCAAACTGTTGTTGTAGCATCCATAAGTGAAGACTTCGACTTGTGCACAACAGCTGACTCAGGAACATGTAGTGTAGATCAGGTGACTTGTTGAAATACAATTTGTAGGAACTCGTTGAAGAAATGCATGTTGATATCTGTATATCATTCAGGGCACAGCTGATGATCTTATATTAATAACATGGTATCTTGACACAATGGAGAAAGACCATTAGATAACCATTAAGTGAGTTTATAACACAAACAGTGTTAAAAAGTTACTTTCTTACATATATCACAGTGTAACGGTTTGGCTACCTTGTAGATTTCTTGCTGATATATCAGCTCTACAACTGGACATATGCAGATGATGCACGTATAGCTTTTCACTATTTTGAGTATGGTAAACACTGCTTGGTATTAGATTAGATTAGATTAGATAGCGGGGGGCTTGTAGAGAGTTTAGAGACCTCCCGCACGTCAGCCTAAAAGGCTTATTGTGCTGCCCCTTTTGGTAGAGAAGCTCTTGTTGGCTTTCTTTCCCAAAGTCTTCCCTGGATTTGCCAGGGTAGTGCAGTCAGGCAGGGTATTGGATACTCCTTCCTCCTGCTTGCTTATGTTTTACGCCTCGTCCCGTTGGGCGAGAAGATCTCATTGTTTCCCAAAATCTGTTCCCTAGACAAGGTGTAGTATTTTGGTTCCAATGTCCTTTTCATTCCCTAGGTCTTCCCTGGATATAGAGAGAGTGAACCTCTTTCTTGCCAGGGCTGGGCAGTCGAACAGGATGTGTGAGGCCGTCTCTTCATCCTGTTTGCATAATCTGCAGATGGGATCATCCTCGTAGAGTCCCACTTTGCGTAAATGTTTTCTGAAGTGACCATGCTCAGATATTAACGCAACCACTTTCCTTATTCCTCTTCTGTCCAATTTTAGGATAGATGAGGAGATAGTGTTGCTTGGACCCAGGACCAGTTTCCTGGCCTGTCTTTGTCCTGGATAGGTTTGCCACCTGAGTTGGTGTCTTTCCCTGGTCCATGTTTTAACCGAGGTTTTAGCAGTATTTGTGCTGATTCCTACCACGGGTTCAGGGCCGACAAAGGGTATCTGTGCACCCTTTTTTGCCAGTTGATCTGCTTTTTCATTTCCTAAAATTCCCTGATGCCCAGGCACCCATCTTAGTTCAAGACTATTGCGGGATGAAAGGGCAGTGAGGGAATTCAGACATTCCCATACCAGTTTTGATTTTACCTGGTCTGAGGAGAGCGCCTTTAAAGCACTCTGGCTATCTGTGAGGATGAGAATTCGCTTACCACGGTAGCCTCTCTCAATTCCTCTGAGTGCACAGCTCAAGATAGCAATTATTTCTGCTTGAAAAACTGTACAGTATTTTCCAAGGCTTATACTGACGTTTGTCCTTGGAGATAGGCTAAATATACCTGCACCTGATTGATCCCCTATGCGGGATCCATCCGTGAACCACACAAGTTGGTCCCTACCTTTGTCAGGTGTAATTCCTCCACTCCAGTCATTTCGAGAACCAAGAGTGGTCTTGAAAGGAGGGAAGGAACAGTATTGAATATTCATGAGATCTGACCTCATATTCAACTCTGTAATGTCCAGGAAGCTTAATATGGAGGTATGGGCAGTTGCTGAGCTGCTGTTCCTCCAGTTCCCTGTTTGTACTAAGCGATGGGCAGTGAGCCTGGCCTCCGCTTGTAAGTGAATGTCCATGGGTGGGAGGTTCAACAGAGTCTCCAATGCAATGGAAGGAGTACTACTGAAAGCCCCCGTAATACACATACATGCTAATCTCTGTAGCTTGGTAAATTTTCCTGCTACAGTTATTTGTAATGTTTTGCGCCACCAGACGATGGCACCATACGATATCTGGCACCTGACCATTGCAACATATAGCCAATGGCTTATGCAAGGTTTTAGGCCCCAGGTTGTTCCCATAGTGCGTCTGATGGTCACAAGTGACCATCTAGCTCTGCGAATGGTATTTTCGATGTGGTTGTTCCAAGTCAGTTTCTTATCTAGTACAAGGCCTAGGTATTTAACTGATTCGGAGTATTCCAGGATTGAATTGCCTAGTTTAAGTTTACCCAGGTCCTTCAAGTTTCTCCTGTTTGAAAAAGGGACTACAACTGTTTTGCTAGGATTAATAGACAAGCCTTCCTGCTTGCACCAGTTGTGAATTTTCCTCAGACCACGATTCATCATGTCTGAGACTGTATTGGGAAATTTCCCAAAGACAACAAGTGCTATGTCATCTGCATAGCTTTGTATGTAATATCCTTCCTGGGTCATTTCTTTGAGAAGATCATCCACCACAAGACTCCACAGTAGGGGAGAAAGAACCCCCCCCTGTGGGCATCCCCTCGTGGCGACAACTCCCATTGTAGCCCCAAGAAGGTTAGCTGTAATTTTCCTGCTCCTGAGCATGGAGTTTATCCAACTACAAAGAGTGTCATTGACTCCATGCTTTTGAGCAGCCCTGATCATAGAGTCATAGGAGGTGTTATCGAAGGCTCCCTCTATGTCTAGGAATGCCCCTAGGGCTATTTCTTTCCATGCCATGGAATCCTCCAGTCTGCTAACTAGGCTGTGTAACGCCGTTAAGCAAGACTTGGATGGCTGGTAGGCATGTTGGTTTCTATGAAGAGGAGTATCTGATAGTACTCTTCTTCGAATGTATCTTTCAACCAGTCTTTCCAAAGCCTTCAGAAGGAATGATGAAAGACTGATTGGTCGAAAAGCCTTAGCCTCGGTGTATTTATTTCGCCCGGGCTTAGGAATAAATACAACTCTGGTAACTCTCCAGGCCTGAGGAATATAGCTAAAAGCTATACTGGCACTAAAGAGGTTACACAGAAGAATGTAAAGTGAGTCAGGTCCTTTCTGCAGTAATGCAGGAAAGATGCCGTCTCCACCTGGCGACTTGAATGGGCTGAATTTATTTATTGCCCATTTGGCGCTGTGTGTTGTGACCACTTGACGTGCCAGTTCCCATTCTTCCTGTGATGCTCTTGGTCTGGAGTTTTCACAGTGTCCTAGGAATTCACATGTCTTGTCATCATCATGTATGCAATCGGGGAAGTGTGCCTCAAATAGTACTTTGTGTGTTTCTTCGGCCGAGCATGTGAAGCCACCTGTAGGCTTACATATTGTTCCTACGGGATTGACTGTACCGTGGGCCAGTGCTCTTTGTAATCTGGCTGCCTCCGACAGGCTAGATATTTCCTGACAGTAGGCTTGCCAAGAAGATCTTTTGGCCTTACGTATGCTTTTATTATATTCAGTGAGGGCTGCATGATATTCCCTCCAGTCTCTAGTTCTTTTAGCCTTGTTTAGGAGATGTCTTACTCTGCGCCTCTTAAATTCAAGGTCTTGAGTCCACCATGACACTTTCTTGGATTTAATCCTCGTTTGCATGGGGCAGTTATCATGATAACAGTCAAGTATAGCCTCTTGAGTCAAGAAGGCGACCTTGTCGATATCTCCAAAGGATCTAATCCCCTCGATCTGCCCAATCCTGCCTGAGAGATCCTCTTTATATGGATCCCACCAGGTTCTCCTGGGATTCCTGTAGGGATTAGTTCTTTTGACTACATTAATATTAAAGGAAATGTAGTTATGGTCCGAAAGTGATGGTTCATCCAAGACCCTCCATTCGGTAATCTGTGTGGAAATATGCCCAGTACAGAAAGTAATGTCGATAACTTCCTGCCTTATACGGTTCGTAAAGGTAGGCTTGTTACCGACATTGAGTATATTTAGGTTGCTGGAGAGCAGAAAGTCTAGAAGGTACTCACCCCTTTTGTTGGTGTCTTTGCTGCCCCAGATTTCATGATGAGAGTTGGCGTCACACCCAAAGATGGTCTGTTCCCCACTCTGGGTGCAGTGCGTAACCAACTGCTCTAATTCCTTAGTTGGTAGTTTGCAGCTGTCGTAGGGGAGATAAACAGAGCTCAATAATAGGCCTCTATTCCCTCCACCTGCATGGCTGTCAATCTTCACCGTAGTGATGTCACTAGAACAGAATTCTAGAAGCGGTAAGCATTGAATTCCAATGCGTACAATGATACAGGTTCTAGTTTTGTTGTTCCTGCTACAATGTATCAGCTTACCTTGACATTCTCCTAGTCCTGCGATTCGTCCCCTATGAATCCAGGGTTCCTGAATCAGGGCCAGGTCAATTCCTTCATCATTGAAGGTCTTACAAAAGGCCGCCGAGGCCGCCTTTTTATGTTGCAGGTTTATCTGTATGACCTTTAGTGGCATCCTTGGCTAAAGTTACAATTGTAATTCTTCCAAGGCCCAAATAGGCTCTATTGCCCATTTCCTTTAGGGACTTTGTAGTTTCCTTGTCAATTAGACAGACAAGTGTTTGCCCTGAAGTGTCCGACTTGGAGCTTATAACTCTCCAGTCTCCCACTCTCAAGGTTTTATTCTGATCTTTTAGCATCTTAATGATATTCTTAGGATCAGTCTTTGCAAACAACTTAGGTGTCTTGAGAAGCACCTTGGTTGATTGTAGGATCTCTGCCCTTGAACCAATCCTAAGTTTTGGTTCCATTTGAGGGATCTTTTTCATCAGCCAGTTCTTGGTGGTGTCATTAGCACAGGAGAGTATGAGTGCTCCTCTCTCGCCGTATGCTCCAGTGACTTGAGGAAAACTTCCATCCTCAAGAGTTTCAAATTCCCCCACTATCGCCATTTGGAGTTGTTCAATCTGTACCTCCGAGAGTTTATTGATGGGGTAATCCTCAGGGATCACAGCCGCTTTAAAGCTGGTAAGCGAGTCCCTGTAAGTTCCTTCTTTGGTAGTGGAGGTTGAGGCTTTCTCATGTTCCTTCCCCTCATAAGTTTTTGTTTTCTTTGTCACCCCAGCAGGGGACGGGGTAGATGCCTCCGACCGACTGCGTTTAGCGCCTGTCTTTGGTATTGCCCCTTGTGTCCCCTGTGGTTTTGATTCCTGGGTTATAGAGTGTATTTTGGCCCTTTTAGGATCCCAGGCAATGCCTTGTTTCTCAAGTCTTTCCTTCAGGGCTTTCTTTCTTTGAGCCCCTGAAGGTTTCTTTTGTTTCACCTTGAGCTTATCCATCTTTTCCGTGGCTTCATCTAGGCCCGGAGTAGGTCTCTTAGGTTCTTTTTCCCCGGCTGAGGTTGACATGACCACCTCTGATGGGTTTTCTTCGATACCCATCTTCATATCAGAGGCTTGCTCTAAAAGAGCTTCCTCATCAAATGAAGTGGGTACCAGTGCTGAGGGCTCACTTATGTGGTCCTCAGAGGTTGTTTTGGAAATTTCCTTCTGTGTATCCATTTTTGGTCCCACGAGAAGCTAGGGAATTATACAGTCCACCCAGGTAGAGCCCCGCATGCCTGGGTAAGGCTTATACTCTGGAGGTCGCCTGGTTTCCAGAGGCTCCGTTAAAGACACATTAGCCCTGTGCCATTCACCCCTTCAGCACGGATAGCACTACACCTTAGGGTTGGGCTTGATTAGCCGCTTCTTCGTCTGGTATCTCCCCTGTGGCCACCCTGGAATGAGTAACTCTGCCAGTACAGCCCACAGGTTCGCAGATACACGCAAGCCCCCCCACCAACTTCAAGGTCTTGCGGCTACTAGGGGGGGCTGCTTGGTATTGGTTTTAGATGAATACAGATACTGTTGAGTGTTGTTTCGCTCTGAAGACAGACACTGCGGAGTACTGTTTTTCGATGAAGGCAGACACTGCGGAGTGTTGTTTCGCTCTGAAGACATACACTGCTGAGTGTTGTTTTGCGAATGTAAGGCTCTGTAAAACGGATCTATTTTACATCTTGAATTTCCACTAACATTTGTTCTAAATCTTTCTTGGCTGTTGAAAGATTTATTGTGAATGGATGCGTGCAAATGTTCGTTCCTGGTTTTGAAGGAAGCGAAGCTATTGCGAACTGGTTTGACCGCTGCACTGGGTCTGTTATTCTCGAAGCGTTTGCTCTGCATGTGATGAGAGGCCTCGCTTGAGTTGTTGCGAATTCTAGCTTGTTTAGAATTGCTATGTAGTGAAGCACTCTGTTGACTTCGACTGATGTTAAAGCATGTGAACGCGTATGCTTTGGACTGAACTTTCTTAGTTGTAAAGTGTAATAGCTTGCTGTGATTTGAGCCACACTTACAATAAGCCTGAAGAGAACACATTTGTACCTTGTGTTCAGAAGAGAAGCAGTTGAAACATAGTTTCTTGGATCGTACACAATTCCATCGCTGCTGTATGGTTAATTTGCAGAACTTGTTACACTTGTGTAAAGCGTGATTTAGTTTACACAGAGGACAAATTTGCTGATTTGTAGATTTGCTCGTGACAACGAAAGAATGCATTTCTGATTCCTCGTCTGTCGTTAAGTGGGTCTCCAAAGGGGAAGAAACACTATTCATGTCACGATGCAATAGCTGACTGTGGACTGATTCTTGACAACCACAGAAGGACTCTAATTTGCACTGTTGTACCTGATGACTCGATGAGAAACAATTGACACACAGGTGCTGAGAGTTGACGAAATTCCATCGCTCATTGACTGGAATTTGCCGAAATTCATCACAATGGTACAGTTTGTGATTTCATTGACAATAGGTACAGGATAATCTGTTTGTACCTCCATACGACTGTCGCGACTCATGGACAGTGTGTTGTGGTGATCGCAGCTCAACCGTTCTTGCAGGTGATGGGCTGAACATGTTGTTGGAAGTTGCTAAAATCTCTAAAGTATGTGCTTTAGATTCTAGGAACTGTATTAGATCTTGAAGAGAGGTAAAATGCTGAGAATCGATTTTACTCTCGAATTCTTTTCGTGTGCTGTCTGTTAAGCTGTTTAACAGAAGCTGAGTTAATAGAACTTCTTGTAGCGGAACTTCTAAAGAGAGAGCTTCCACTGCGTTTAAATTACTCTGAAAACTACTCAAAAGATTTCTCAAATCTGTTACATTGTCTGCTCTCATTTCTGGCAATGATAACAGTTGTTGCACATGTGATGTTGCTATTAATCGTGTATTATTAAAGCGATCACAAACCAATTTCCAGGCTACTGGGAAATTGTCACTGGTGATAGGAAGATTTGAGATTAACACTTTTGCTTCGTCTTGAAGAGCTGATACGAGATAATGGAATTTCTGAATTGGATCTAGAGATTCATTGTTTACAATTAGGCTATTGAACGTATCATAAAAGTGTTTGAATTTTGTGACATCTCCATTGAAGGTGGGTAAATCTAGAGTTGGTAGTGGGATAATTCTGCTCTGTGCATTGCAGGAATGCGATGTGTGATGAGAATTACCACTGTGATTAGATTGATGACTGTGATGAGAGCCTACACTACGCACTGGTTGGTCGTGTAGAAATAACAATTCACTAATCTTAGCCTTTAGTATCTTGTATTTGTTATTCATCTCTTCGTCATACTGTGTGTGAATGTCTATTTCTTCTTCAGTTTCGATGAGAGCTTCTATCTGAATTTGCATAGCTTCGTAATTATGCCACACTTCGTTGAGAGTGTCATATTCAACCTTCAGTCGAAATATATCAACTTCTTCTAAAATGCTGTCACAAAACTTTTGAATGTACGTGAATTTTCGTCGAATAAAATTCCGTTTTTTCGTAAGTACTTGCATTTCTTGTTCCATGCTGGATGTAGGAAGAAATACTTGCGAATGTAGAATGATCTGAAGTCTTCGCTCTGAAGAATCGTTCTCTGCTGTTCTGCTAGTCACCGCTGTAGAGATGATAGCCTTTTCTCACTGCACATCTGTAGCTTTACTGCTTGTAGGCTGGAGCCTTGTAGCTTCTGCTTGGAGTGACTTGGGCACTGCACACTTGATGTCCGCTGGACCATGAATTCAATGTAGAAGTTCTGATGTCCGATACGCGGTTGCTATGATCTATTGGGCGTTCCCGAGAAACCGATTGGAATCTGAATTCCTTACCGTTGGTAGACTAATACCGAAATGAAACCGTATATGTGCGAGATGTCGAGATTTATCCAAATTACATCCGGCACCGGTATAAGGACCATATGTTGGGTACAAGAACGGCTTATGACCCTGCCGTAAAGGGAAAAGATGGGAAAGGATGTTAGAAAGAATCTCTGGAGCTGGAGGACCAATTATTGCATTAAACAATAATAAAATGAGTAGAGCTAAGTGGACTTATAAATCTCAGGTGCTGGAACAGGGATCTTCGGATGTAATATTGGAGTGAAACCTGTATCATGTAATAAACTATGGACATTTATTCTCACAACATATGGGTAAAGAATGCACTTTAAATACTAATAGAAACACTGAAATAAGATATATAATTAATCTGAGATAGGTGCACTTGCACTGCACAATGGAATGTGCGTTGGCGGGAACTTGGTACACACGTGGCGAATAATTTCTCTAATTATGCCAGCAATGTAAATTATATCTTAAAATGATCGTAATGATAGCTGTATTAATTCTAATATGATTTCACACTGAAATCTTTACTCTAATGAACTTTATAGCCGACCTATTGCGAACGCTTGGTTGCGCAACGTTGCCGAACTGAAACACGAACTTTTAGACTGATCTAAGAAGCCGATAACACTGAATCTACTGTAATTAGTGTAGATGAATTAATAACACACGATAATACTTGTAAATGGAAGTATTATGTATTTATTCGTTATTTAATAGAAAACCTCTGTTCTATTATCTGAAATAGGCGGGATTCTTGAACGGCGCTCCAGCACGTCTCTCATGCGTGGAGGCTCGATGCTAACTGACTAACTAACATGACGCTGTGATGTCATGCTGCCGCTAAACCTGCACCTGTCGATGAAAGGGGATTCACAGAAATAAGCGGACTTATACTAATATCAATGCGCTGAGATTGAGAAATGCATTGAGCGGAACATTTGAATATACACTCATACTAGACATGTAGAAAAATGCTAGTAGAACCTATAGCTTTCTCCAACAATATGGTACATGATTTTTAAGCACAACACAAGGGCACTGTGGAAGTGACAGTGCTCTCTCTCTCTCTCTCTCTCTCTCTCTCACACAGCCTGCACGCCAGCCGTGGCCTTCCCCTTCCTATGTGGGCATGCGCACAACAGTCAAACACTACGCCGCTGGAGCTTTGGAGCGCACTGGGAAATACTACTGGCATTAAGCTGAAGGATTATATATTCTACAACTATAAAGAAGAATTAAAGAAAAAAGGAGTCATTATATTAAATGTTATCGATAATATCATGTGGAAATAGGGGTGCTGCAGTTCTACAGTGCCTATACACGAGTCGCCACTGTTCCTCACCATAAAAATGCGGCTATATAGTTTTTCTTCAGTTCCAATAGATCTTGACGCATTCCATCCTTCAGCATCTACTGACTCGTTAATCAAGCCATGTAACTCAGAAAAATGTTCAGGGTTACATGGTAATAATTCCTAAATTTTTCATTACAAAAATCGTCCTTAAGGATAATTTCTCCGTGCCTCTTTCTTTTCTTTAAACAACGCTTTTCGGAATCTTTTCGTTTAATGATGTTGAAATTATTTGTTCTTAGAGTTCATCTGACTATGATTCCGAACTTTGTAAAGATTCTATGTACATGGCAGTCATTGTGCACATTGCTCACTACCTCATAGACACGCATAACTGCCTCCCAACTTTCGCTCTCCCTGCACGCAGTTGATTGAATCCTGCTTCCCTTCGTCACTCTGCGTCACCTCACATCACCAAACTGCGTCTCAACTTGCACCCGGCCTTAGGGTTTAAGTAGGTAGGGGACTGGCGCACCCCGGTAACAAATCCGCTGTGAATATCCTCTTAAGGGATCACCAGGGGTCGCTCGCGAACCTGAAGAATAACTTTTAACTAATGGTTGGCTGTACTACTCTAGATTAAAAGGACTTTGTGCCTTTTTACCACATCCCCAACCAGGAGAGTCTCTTCTGAACACATTGTTTTGAGTTATTGCCTTTTAAATACTGCATAAAATAAAAGCGTCATGATTTTGCTTTTAATGCCATTCATTTGAATATAATAAATAGAAATATGGGTTTAAGAGAAACAAAATGAGAAACACAAATACCAAAAAGGAAAAGTATATTAATTTGAGCAATATGTTGCAAAGATCACAAATTCTGCAAGTCCTAGGATTAAGGCCATGGCCATCCATTTCCTTCTATATGATCTCCCCAGTCTATTGTCACTATGTCTGTGTCATCTTGGAAGTGGACACTGTACAGTGTACATTGGAGGAATCACATCTAAATATTTACGTAATTTGGAGCTTTCCTTTCCTTCCCTTCAGGCACTGGTCTGTAAGTTCTCTTTAAAGGAAGGTAAAGCCAATACAGGGGAAAAAGAATGACAAAAATTGAGGCAAAGAACAATCAACTATCCTGACATTCACCTTATTAGATTAAAGAAAGCTTTGCAAAATTACAAAACGATTGGGTATCAAACCACAGATTCCTGTTGCATTATTGTTTATTATAACTTATTTAGTAACTAAATGGTTTCTAACAAACTTCCAACAGTCTAGAATATTTAAGATAATAAAAAGAAACTTTTATCTTTCTCATCTTTTATCCAGAAATGTAAAAATAAAAATTTATAAGATAAATACTATCCTACCGGTTGTATTACATGGATGTGAGATGTGATCCCTTACTCTTCGGGAAGAACATAAGCTGAGAGTGTTCAAAAACAGGGTGCTTAGAAAAATATTCGGACCTAATTGAGATGAAAACAGGGACTGGAGAAAACTGCATAATGACAAGCTCCATAATCTGCTTTCTTCACCGAATATAGTAAGGGTAATTAAGTCACAGAGAATGAAATGGGCTGAACATGATGCGCACATGGGGAGGATAGGCATCTAAAAAAATATAGACTGGGAGATCCAAAGGGAAAAGACCACTTGGAAGACCTAGAGGTAGGTAGGAGGAGAATGTTAGAATAGATTTAAGGGAAGTAGGATTTGCGAGGAATGGTTGGAGTTAGCACAAAATAGGATAGAATGGAATGCTCATGTAAATCTCCAGGATCCATATTTTTTTTTTTTTTAAATAATCTTTCTTCAACATTACAATCTGTTCTACAATGAACAATAAGTAATAATGATGCAAGAATGAACATGTTACAAATATAGCCCAGTGGCTAATATTTGTATAACATAACAAATCTGTTTGACATTTAATTAAATCTGTAGATCAAGTCCAAAACTCTATTTCTATTGAGCCTACACGTGTTTGTCCCATTGTTCAGGAGATTCACTGCATATGAATTGGGGTGTTTGTTTAGACGATTCTGGTAGGTCATACTGTATTTACTTATTTCCTGTTTTACTGTTGGTATTTCAAGATCTTGATAAATATATTTGTTACTGATATACCAAGGAATTTTACCAATAGTTCGTATCGTTTTGGATTGGAAACGTTCTAGAATTTCTATGTTGGAGTTGCTTGATGTACCCGAAAGTTGAATTCCATATGTCCATATTGGTTTAAGGATACATTTGTATCCCGAAGTTTGTTCGTAGTTAACAACTCTGACTTGGGTCCTAGGAGCCAATACAATTTGCTGAATTTTAGATTTAGTTGTTTGCGTTTGGTACTTATATGCTTTTTCCAGGTGAAACGACGATCAAGATGGATTCCCAAATATTTAACTTCTTCTGACTGAGGTAGTCTTACCATTGATTCTTACTGGAGGGCAAGTGCCTCGTCTTAGCGTGAAAGTTACATGTAGACTCTTATCTTCATTAATTTTTATTCTCCATTTTTTAAACCAAGTCTCCAATTTAATTAGGTAATCTTGTATGTGTTGTGACGCTGTGGTTAAATCTTCATGGACTGCCAAGACTGCTCTATCATCAGCAAAAGTGGCTATAGTTGTCGGTACATCTATGGGCAAATCTGCAGTGTACAGTAAATACAACATAGGACCAAGGACACTTCCTTGTGGAATTCCAGAGTTGATAGGGTAGAGATCCGATAGGCTGTCTTCAAATTTAACTTGAAAGAATCTGTTTTCTAGGTATGATTGCAGAATACTATAAAAAGAATGGGGTAAGAACTTTTTTATTTTGAATAGCAATCCGGTATGCCATACTTTATCAAAAGCTTGGCCAACATCAAGAAACGCTGCTGAACAGTATTCTTTATTTTCAAATGCATTGTGAATGACATCTGTTACTCTATGCACTTGTTCTATGGTTGAGTGCTGTGCTTGAAATACAAATTGATGGTCGGGAATTATGTCAGTAAGGAGTGGTTTAAGTCTGGCCAGGAGTATTTTCTCAAACAATTTTGAAATAACAGGCAATAAACTTATAGGTCTGTAAGATTTAACTTCATTTGGAGGTTTTCCTGCTTTATGGATGAGGATAATTTGTGATATTTTCCAAGCTCCTGGATAGTACCCCGACCTTATTATTGCATTAAATATGAATGCAATAAAAATCATAGCTTTATATGGCAGTTCTTTCAAGATACGACCAGTTGTTAGATCATAACCAGGAGCCTTATTAGGATTCAAATTATTTTCTATAGTTTTTCTGACCTCTCTTGGAGATACTGACTGAATCGGTAGAGACATTTGGAAAGGGGCTTGAAGGTATTGATCTATCTCAGTGTCATCTTCTTGTGCCATTGAAGGAAATGGCTGGAATACGTGTGATAAATGAGTGACAAATAACATAGCTTTTTCATCACAGCTTCTAGCCCAAGTGCCATCTTCTTTCTTAATTGGTGGTATGGGGTCTGTAGGTCTTTTCAGTTTCTTTGTAGCTCTCCATAAAGAATAATCACTAGCTTCCAGAGGTGTTAGATTTTCCAGATATTTTTGGATGGATTGGTTTTTCATTGTTTGTATGAGCCTTTTTAGTTCTTGGGAAGCTCTGTTGAATCGCCTTTTATCTTCAGGATATCTGTGGTTCTGCCATATTCTTCTTAATTTACGACGTTCTTCTATTTTTTCTTTAACACATGATAGGTATGATTTACAGGAGGCAGTTTTAGATATAAATTTGGAGTGGCTTCCCATGCAGCAGATTGAATCAACTTTGTTAAATTGCTTACTGCGTCTTCTATTTCTTCAGATGTTTTGAGACTGATTTTCAATGTGATTCTTTCTTGTAAGATATCTCGGAAATACTCCCAATCTGTTCGTCTATTGCAAAGAGTGAGAGGTCTCTGCCTGAGTATTACTTCTCTGAGTATTTTTAATTATGATTGCCGTACCACCATGGGCATTTCCTGAAGGATGGTTTGTTGTATAGGTAACATATCCTCGAAATCTAGCATAGTTTTTCTCTGTAAATCTTTGTTTCTGAAATGAGTAGCCTACTATATCAATTTTGTTCATTTTTATAAATAATTCTAATTCTTGTCTACGTTCAGACAAGCCGTTGACATTCCAAGAGGAAATATTTAGAGTTTTAGCCATTTTATTTTCCATTGGTGATGGCTTTGATTAGATCGAACATGCGATCCATCATTTTATCAATAACTTTCTCTATGGTTTTTTCAAACCTAGAGAACATTTGTTCTATTGAAGTGATGATGTTAATTGACTGCTGTGGCTCTTGCCACTGAGAACTTCCCTTTACAGCTTCTACATAAGTTTTGTCTGAAGTAGTGGTACTCGGATGTTCATTACTTAAACGTTGTTGTTAGAGGTTGTTTGGACATGGTTTTTTCCCTCAGTGGTTCAAATGTCTTTTGTTTACATTCCCTATAAGTTTTACATCCTCTGTAACTGGCTGGATGGTTCTCACTACAATTTACACTAATTGGTGGAGTTTCGGGTTTTTTGCGGCAAGTTGTTGTTGGGTGGTCTTCCCCGCACTTGACGCACCTAAACGGCCGATTGCAGTGATTTTTTGTATGTCCAAACCGTTGACATCTCTTGCATTGCACAATTTCACGTTTTTTGTAAGGGGGTTCAAATGTTACCAAAGTATGAAATAAGTGCTTTATATCAAATATTGTCTTGTTGTTGGGTGCAGGTTCCAAGTCAATGAAAAAGAGAGGCAGAAGCTCTTTAGTTACTCTATGTAGTACGTTAGTAATGTTCCTGACTACATGGCCTAGTGCCTTTAGTTCCTCTTTTATAATATTTACATCTTCACTGTGATGCATACCTCTGAGAACTACTCGGTAAGCATGCTCATATTTTAACTGGTACGTATAATGACTCATGTCTTTTTTCAGGAAACATTCTCTTATTATTTTATAGCTTTCTATATCTATTGGCATCAGTTTGACAAGATGCCCTGCTCTCAATGTAGTCAGTGTATATTTGTCATTGGCAACTATGCCACTCATTACTTTCTTGAATTCTTGTATAGGCCTATTAACAATACCTGTTACAAAAATAGGTTCTGGTTTTGGTATGCGTACTTCCAGTGTAGGCCTACTGTTTGTGTTATCATCTTGTGCTGAGTCATCAGTCAGTGAGGAAAATCTTTTTGAAACTGGTACTGTAGGCCTATAGTTTACATTTGAGGTATCAGCTAAATTTCTCCTATGGCCTTTGGAGTGTGGGACCTTATCCTGTTGCCATTGTTCGTCTGGCAGTGAGCTCGAGTGCATTGTAAATCCATAAAATAGATATTATTCTCTAGCTTCCATAGGAATTGTCTATTACCATTGACTAAGTAGCCTAAGTGAGTACATAACTAAAAAAAAAATCTGCAATAACAAAAGTTCCCTTTACAGTATTTATAATTCTACCTTGATTTCTAATGATTATTTTGCTGCGGGAAGTCAGAAGGTTAAAGAAGTTATTATACTATCATAACGAGAATATGAAATTTTATTGGTTTGCAGTCTAGAAGTAGAGAAACTTCGGATGATTGTACGACATGTAATGCAGTTCATCACCATCAGACAGTTCCCACCAGCAGACAAGTCTCTTCCTCCTCTGAGCAAAAGTCGGTGGTGGATACCAACTGGAACAAAGACTCTTGCTCTAATTAGTGAGTATAGGCCTAGCCATTATTCTTTCTGTTTTCTTTATTCATATTTTATCAAATAATAAAATAAGCACATAATTATGCCTTGGGGATTGCTGAACAAGATATACACAATAAAATTGCTCTCAAGCATTTTCAAACAATAATGAAAAAATATAAGTAGATTATTCAAGTAGATTATGCTTCTACAATGAAAATCAGAATCACTCAGAACTTTGATAATTTATATTTATATTATATTACCATGACCATGCATATGGGCTTGCGGTTAGCATCGCTGGCTATAGATCTGCAGGCATGGGTTTGATCCCCAGTGCCTCCTCAGATTTTTCTCCGGTAGGGAGGTCTGGAATGAGGTGCATTCGTGATACAAACTGAGGAGTTTTTTTATTAAGAAGTAGTGGCTCTGGTAAAAAAAACCATTATTAATGGCCATGGATGTCAACATGCTGTCCACAATCCTGCCATCTGCTTCTGGTAGATGATGCAGTAGTCGAATGGTAGGCCTAGCCCCTTCAGGGATGTAGCACCACAGAATTTAATTTAGTCTACTTTTAGTGTGTTATAGTCTAAATACCTTGTATTAACCCTTGTATTAGTGCCCTAAATACCTTGGTATGCTGCTTCTCCTGGCTATCACCATAGTCAAAGGTTCTAAATTGTTTAAATTGTATATCAGCTTATTCCAGTATTCAAAATCATTTAATTGCCTATTAGCTTATGACATGTATTCCATTTAATCTTTTTCTCACTGCATCTACCCATATACAAGTTTTCAGGTTGCATTTCAATATCATAAGATTTGGTATGTTCCCTTGTAAGTGCTTTATGGCTTAAAGTAACTTTCCTAAAATTGGTAGGCCTATTCATTAAAATAGTATCTGAAGCATAACAATCTAACTTAATACTATATAAATTCTATGATATTTTGGAAAAATGTCATCACATAAAATTTTAAATATTTTATAAAACTGCATTCCACATCATTTTCATACAATGCTGGCATAAAGTTCACTTCCCATAATAACTTTTTGTTTCCTTAGATGCTGCCAATAATTCTAGTACACCTCCCCTCCTGGACTACACAGAATTCTACAATTCTGCTCTGGACCATATGGACTTAATGCAAGATTATTTCAATTGGCAAAGTCCTCAAAGACCTGGCCAGTTCTCCTACTGCCAGTATCCTTTCATTCTCAGCATTGTTGCTAAACGGATAATCCTCACTAAGGTAAGAGTTTGCGTGCTAATCATTTGGTGGGATTTGCAAACTGTAGACTTTTCAGCTCTGTCAGTATATTATCAACATGGAATTAAACCTGCACATGAAAGAACATTACATTTGTTTAAATAAGATTAAGGTTAATGTTTGATAGCTTGTGATTTGAAGAAGACATTAACATTTTAAAATCTTAATCCTACCTGTCAATGAAATTATAAAATTAAATGCTCGATACCTCCCCAAGACACAAAATGTTTAGGTTTTAAGTAATGGTATATCTGACAATGAAACTTTAAAAATAAGTTTATTGCAGTTCTATAATTTATTTTACTCTAATTAGCATATATTTAAGGAACCATTTGTTTAGTTACCCCACAGGAATTCAATATTGTTCTTCCCACTTTGCATTTCTTCTCCTTTTTATTACTTTCATTCAAGGTATTGGATTTTAAGTTAGAGTTATATTTTGTATTATGTATTTGTATTTAATTGTGTATTGTGTAATATAAATAACTGAACTGAACCTGATCACGAGCACTTGCTCATTTGGGTAATCATCTGGTGTATGTCTCTTGTGTTTCATAAAATAAATAAATAAATAAATAAATACTAATACAAAAATGCTCCATATTTCTAATACACCAAAATGTTTAGATTTTAAGTCTACCTTTCAAATAAATGTTAAAATTAATTGCTCGACACCTCTCCAAGACACCAAAATACTTAGATTTTAAGTCTACCTCTTAATGAAATTTTGAAATTAAATATTCGCTACTTTTCCAACTGATGAACATCAAAAAATTGAAATAAAAATCCTCAGAAAAACTAAAACACAAATTCTTCAATTAAAAATTAATTCAACATACTTCAAATAAAGAGTGTGACTTTCAAAACAAACTATGAATAGATTCTGAAGGGGAAAAGAGATACAAAAAGAAACAAAAATACACAAACAAAATCCTAACAAATACTAGTACTTAATCTATATAATAAGAGGAAGTGTTTGTCTGTCTGTTTATGTGTGATGCCCAGCCAAATCTAGGGCATGCAAAGCAGGGTTACCATATTTCTTTCAGTAAAAAGAGGACACAACTGATGTGCAGCACATTTATTAGCCTTTTTTACAGTCACAAATCAGCCATCACTTATTTTTAAACCATTCATATTTCTCTGTTGAGCCAATTTTACGTAACACTTCTGGAATTCCTTTTATGTAGGAATGAAATATCTCACAAGACATGCTCTTAAAATTGTACTGCACAATTAGAATATTTCTAACGGACTCTGGTTTCAGTCTGTTTCTTTCTTTAGACCATTGATTCTCTCTCAACATTGCCATTGTGAGAAGGAATGGCAAAGCAAAATTGCGCCACTTTCAATAGTTCTGGATGTTTCTTAGCATTACTGTCACTGCTGAAATAGCCTGCCCATTTTGCATGAGCTAGCAGTGAAGAAAATCCCTCATTATTTTCATTTTCAGCAACAAATCGTTTAAGGTGACAAAAATCATCAAAGCATTTACCATCATCTACATGTACTCCTTTTGAGATCACATACTGAATGACAAGCTGAAATTTGTCCCAAGTTAATGTGGAATTTAAACACATACAACTAAGTGGAGAAAATTCTTGAAACTTTTGAACCCACATATTTAAATAACCTAAACATGAGGACTGCAGTTCTTCAATTTGCTGATTGAACTTAACACATTTATCTACATAACCACTTTCCTCCAGTTGTGAAAGCATAGTTTTTACTTTCAGTGGTATAAACTTGGAAGTTAATCTATCTTCGATTGATGTTTTTACGTTAAGGAGTATAGATAGCATTTCTACTACAGAAGTACCCTCTCTTTGTAATGCATCAACATTGATTTGAAATATGTGCATAAAAGAGTGAAGAAATAGCAAATATATTTCACTGAAATCATTTTCAAAAAAATTCCTGATAATGACAGGAGGTTTGGACTGAGAGAGGAAGAAAGATTTCACAGCTTCAAACATTTCTATCAACCTTCCCACAGCAGGAAAAATTGATAACCATCTTGTAACACAGTGATACATTAACTGCTTGTATTCTACATTTACGAACTCACAAAATTCTATGAGTGATTCTGTTCTAACAGTATAGACAGAAAAATAGTTGTATATCTTTAAAATTACTGACTGTATATCAAAATCTAGAGCATCCATGCCATGTTGCAGACAGTTATTAAGGATGTGAGCAGGACAACCTACACCAATTAAGTTGGCATTAGTGTTGTTTTTCAATTTGGCAAATACATTATTGGTGCTTGTTCTAGCCACCCCACCAAACATTGTGTTACAATTTTCACCAAAAAATGCCACTTTTTTTTGCTAGAAGTCCAACATTTTGCAGAGAAGATTGTATGTAATCAGCTATTGTCTGTGCTGTTTCATTTGGTTTGCTTTGAAAGTCTATTAGTTTGGTTACTATCCCACCAATTTCCCAATCAAAATACTGTATAAGCAGTGGAAACATTTTAACTGCAAAATGATTGCTTGCATCAGTGGCTACTCCGCAAAAAGGAATATTTTCCATGGTATTTAGAACACTTTGAACAGAATGTGGAGAAATAACTGAATTCACTATCGCTTCTGTCTTCGTTCTTGCAGATGACATCTTCCGTGCTATTTCAGAATCTGGAAACAATGATTTCATCAGAGACCTGGTACAGTCTGTAGAACTGTAGCTATTATGGTGTTTCACGCAATGGAACGCTATTGTTCCTTCTGCTGCACGAATTTGATCACTTGAATTTGAAGATGGTTGCACAAAGAAATTCGTAATCTTCGACGAAGAAGTTTCACCACGTAGGTTCCTTTTGTGCTTCTCCGAATCCACGTGGGCTTCCAAATCCAGAGATCCTTTGTTCGCTACAGAAAAATAGGTGCCTCCACTACAGACAATACATTCCGCTTCCAAATCATTGCGACCACTGCGGAAGCAAGGAAACTTCTTTTTGAGTTCGTCTGTGACCTTACACTTTCGTTTCGGCATCTTGGTGTAGCCTAATCTCCACTGTATGCGATGCCATGCAAGGGAACACAATGCTAAATGCTTTATGCCACAAACAAAATCACTTACTTCTTCTTCTTCTTCTACGCTTACTGAATAATAGTAGAAATGTGCACAATGTGCATGATTAGGCCCATTTTGAGCAGAATGCAGTGAACGCTTACTGAATAGTGAACTCGTTCAATAGTCGTTTCCGCTTGATTCGATCGATGTATTCTTGTTTAGAAATCGATCTATAGCTTGTTTGAAGTGTCCTTTGATGGTGGGATGAAACTGGAAAGGTTCTTGATTCATTCATTTAAACATTTAACACGGAATGTATGAAAACCTGGACATTTCGATATTTGAAGAAAAGCCGCCCGGACGCTCATTTCGTTATCAGAAAAGAGGACATGTCCGGGTAAAAGAGGACGTATGGTAACCCTGATGCAAAGATCTTACATTTTTAACATAGATGGTCCTTAGATAGATGCACCTTAAAGCCAAATATATTAGTTTTGCTTTCATTGTAAGTTATAAACAAAACTGGCAGAAGACATCATTTTGTGTGCTATTCCTTCTTATTACATTTGCTATTGCATTTCAATTATTGTTAAATTAATTGCAAGTGACCTTGCTCTGCTGCCATAGCAACCAGAAAAAAAGAGCATTGCTGAAACGTATTTTTTGCAAATAAATCAACAATTTGTCAATCACTTTGACTTTGTTAGCCCATTCTGCTTGAATCATCTCTGACACGCAGAGATCTGAATGTTTTTACACAGGTGTTCAGAAGGAAGATCATAAAGATAGACCTAATTGGGAAAACATTGATCGATTTGCAAGAAACTCACCATGAGGGGGATTTTTGGGCCAAGGATTTCGAATCTGAGGTCTCTTTTTCCTGGGCAGCCTTTCTAATCATGAAATGCGCCTTAAAGCCGGATTTTCAGATCTTTCATTATTAAACATTTTAATTGTTGATAAAATTATTTACATGTAAGTGTTAATAAATATAATGTTTTAATTAGTTAAGTGGTTTAAAAACATTTAGCAATTGAATTAATAAATGCAGGCACTGCTAGTATTAAAATAAAAAAATATCTTCAAATTATATCAGTTATACACACCAACAATGTTCCTGTAATATAAAATAATGCAGGGCATTTTAATGAATATCACATCTAATATCCAATTTATTTTTATTTAACTTATTTTTTACAAAGGTATATAAAAGCAGTTACGATTGTTTGCTATATAACAGGGGTGGCCACAACGAGGCTCACAAGCCGCATGCGGCTAAGCGTAAATATGATTCAGATTTTAAAAAGTATATAGTTAATATAATTTAATGAAAACAAGTTATGAGGAAGTGAACAACTTATTTCTGATTTAGCACAGAGTGTATTTAGTTTTTGTTACGACTCTTTCGGAAAGATCTTGAGACTAAAACATTCGCTCATTTAAAATGTTTGAAAAGAATTACTGAAAGCCTTCCTGACGTTCAGGTGGATAGAAAAGATTATTTTTGTAAAATGTCTGGTCTTGCTAAAGAAATCGATGGCAGAATTAATGATTTGAGAAGACTTAAACCTTCATTTTCATTCCTGGAAAATCCTTTTGCGGTTGATGTTGTGGGTGATGGCTGTCCTGTTTCATCACCAATACAAAGGATATGGTTGGAGTAGAGTTGGAGCTACTAGAACTGCAAGAGGACGAAGAACTAAAAGGACTTCAACAAAGTCCGAAGTGGTGATTCGGCCATAGAATTTTGGAAGAATCATCCAGAAGAGAAATACCTAGGCCTACTAACAAAATAGTATGCTAAGAGACTTTCCTCGATATTTGGGACTACTTATGTGTGTGAATTTCTGTACTGAACGCTTAAGTTCATTAAATCTAAATATCAATCTAAGGCTAAATTAGCCTTACTGATGAACATTTAAGTGAACTTGTGCGAACTGCGCTCATTAATTATCAGTCAGATTCCAAACAACTAACAGCAGAAATGAATACTAAAAAAAACACTTCTCAAAAGTAAAATCTTATTTCTTGTTCTGTAATTGAACAATAATGTTTATGTTTATAGTAAAAACAATGTGGTTTGCTTCAAACAGCTTCATAAATTTGTGACTCCCAAAGTTAAGATTAGTGGCCACCCCTGCTATATATGATAGTAAGGAATCTTCTCATACTTTTTAGAGGGTATTTTATTTAGATGGTTGAAATGTAGCAAATATGATGCAAAATATTCCTTTTAAAAAGTTTTCTCACAAAATTTTAATTACATACTGCTGTGTTTCACTACATTTGGTTTTTGGTTTTACTAGCACTATGAATGAAATAAATAAAATGAACAAAATACATTTGAAAATGTTCATCATCATCATTATCATCATCAACTTCATGCCAAAGGCCTTCTGGCCAGTTCCAGTTCTTGATTCCACCGCCTTCTTGGTCTTCCTTGTGATCTATTGCCTACAGGTGCATATTTCCAGGCTCTTTTGGGTATTTGACTCTCTTCCATTATTTCTAGATGTTGAATCCATTTTGTTCTATAAGTTTTAATTTTATCTAGGAGAGGTGTAATTTGGAATTCTCTAGGTATATCTTCATTTCTAATGTGGTCTTTTAGTGTGCATCCCTTTACTGCTCTCAAAAAGGTATTCTCTGAGGCATTTATTCTCCTTTCATCCTCTTTATTCAGCACCCAACATTCACTAACATTTAATAATGATGGTATGAACATTGTTTTATAAAGTTTTAATTGGGTGTCCTTTTTGGTTTTGTTTCTTAATGTTCTATAATTTTATTGTTCCACACACATTTTGAAAATGAGAGATTTTTATTTGCATGTCTTTTGAGGTATTTTTTTTTTAGAGTGCTTTTAAGTGCAGAATGCTTTTAAGTGGAAGTGCATGTCACAACTTCAGAAATGTTTATCCAAAAGTTTCATTTTAGAACACAAATAACAAAATGTCTCAATAACCTTGTCAGATTAGAATAACCATGTCAGATTACAATAATATTTTTCAGAGATTGTTAATGAATAAATCTTTCCCGGGTAGACAGCCAGGTTTGAAGATCAAGTGTCTCCGACGTTTCAGAGGCCCACGCTGCCTCCATCCTCAGGGATACTGAAGTGTCGAGTCTGTCATGCCGAGGTGGTATATATACAGATCGCGAGTTGCAAGGAGTCGACCAATCAGGCGCCAGTTCATTTTTTTATCGTCTTTTTTTCGGCCAATCGGCTTCTACTGTCTTTTAGTTGTTTGAGACAGTGATTCCAGGCAGGGTTGATGCTGAGGCCTCCGTCTCTATTGAAATTGTTAGCCTCAAGCTTAATTTCGATCGCTTCCTTGATTAATCTGTCCCAAAACCTTGAAGTCTTCGCAAGGATTGTAGTGTTTGCGAAATCAATCCTGTGCCCGGATCCCAAGTTGATGGTATGTTCTGCCACCGCAGATTTATCGGGATAGAAGAGTCTGATGCAGCGGGCATGCTCAGAACAGCGCTGGTCAACAGTCCGTGAAGTCTGCCCGATGTAAGCCCTGCCGCATTCTCAGGGGATGCGGTACACACCCGGTGTTCTGAGTCCTAAGTCGTCTTTCACCTGTCTCAAGAGGCTTCTGGTCTTCATAGGTGGTTTGAAGACTGTTCTGATCTTCCATTTCCTCAGGATTCGGGCTAATCTCTGTGATAAGTTACCGAAATACGGCAGTACTGCAGTGCTTTTAGTGTCGTCAGGGTCTCGTGTTGGAGGTGTTGCCTGACGAACGGTCCTTTTCAGGGCCAATCGAATTTCCCTTTCATGGAATCCATTTTGTAAGAATGTCCTCCTCAGGTGGTTCAGTTCATCAGGCAGGTTTTCTTTGTCCGAAATGGAGATTGCTCTGTTGATGAGGGTGTTAAGTACTCCTCTACGTTGCGCTGGGTGGTGATGACTATTGCCGTTGAGATAAAGGTCGGTGTGAGTCTTCTTTCTATACACCCTATGACCTAGTGTGCCATTGGTCTTACGTTGTATTAATATGTCAAGGAATGGAAGACAGCCATCTTTTTCTATCTCCATCGTGAAAGTGATACTCTGGTGTATGTTGTTGAGGTGGTCGAGGAATTCTTGGAGCTTCTCCTGTCCATGAGGCCAGATTACAAAGGTGTCATCCACGTACCTGTAGAAGCAGGTGGGTTTATAGGGTGCTGTTTCAAGCGCCTTCTGCTCAAAATGCTCCATGTATAGATTAGCTATGGCCGGAGAGAGCGGAGATCCCATAGCTACCCCGTCGGTCTGTTCATAATATTTCCCGCCGTAGAGAAAGTATGTGGAAGTCAGGGTGTGTCGGAATAGCTGTATTATATCATGGCTGAAGTGTGGTTCAAGTAGTTCCAGTGAATCTTCTACAGGCACCCGTGTGAACAGCGAGACTACGTCGAAGCTGACCAGCAAGTCACCGTTATTGACTGTGATGTCTTTGAGAGTGTTGACAAACTCAGTTGAGTTCCTCACATGATGTATACATCTCCCCACTGCTTCTACAGGTACGTGGATGACACCTTTGTAATCTGGCCTCATGGACAGGAGAAGCTCCAAGAATTCCTCGACCACCTCAACAGCATACACCAGAGTATCACTTTCACGATGGAGATAGAAAAAGATGGCTGTCTTCCATTCCTTGACATATTAATACAACGTAAGACCAATGGCACACTAGGTCATAGGGTGTATAGAAAGAAGACTCACACCGACCTTTATCTCAACGGCAATAGTCATCACCACCCAGCGCAACGTAGAGGAGTACTTAACACCCTCATCAACAGAGCAATCTCCATTTCGGACATCGAAAACCTGCCTGATGAACTGAACCACCTGAGGAGGACATTCTTACAAAATGGATTCCATGAAAGGGAAATTCGATTGGCCCTGAAAAGGACCGTTCGTCAGGCAACACCTCCAACACGAGACCCTGACGACACTAAAAAGCACTGCAGTACTGCCGTATTTCGGTAACTTATCACAGAGATTAGCCCGAATCCTGAGGAAATGGAAGATCAGAACAGTCTTCAAACCACCTATGAAGACCAGAAGCCTCTTGAGACAGGTGAAAGACGACTTAGGACTCAGAACACCGGGTGTGTACCGCATCCCCTGTGAATGCGGCAGGGCTTACATCGGGCAGACTTCACGGACTGTTACCAGCGCTGTTCTGAGCATGCCCGCTGCATCAGACTCTTCTATCCCGATAAATCTGCGGTGGCAGAACATACCATCAACTTGGGATCCGGGCACAGGATTGATTTCGCAAACACTACAATCCTTGCGAAGACTTCAAGGTTTTGGGACAGATTAATCAAGGAAGCGATCGAAATTAAGCTTGAGGCTAACAATTTCAATAGAGACGGAGGCCTCAGCATCAACCCTGCCTGGAATCACTGTCTCAAACAACTAAAAGACAGTAGAAGCCGATTGGCCGAAAAAAAGACGATGGAAAAATGAACTGGCGCCTGATTGGTCGACTCCTCGCAACTCGCGATCTGTATATATACCACCTCGGCATGACAGACTCGACACTTCAGTATCCCTGAGGATGGAGGCAGCGTGGGCCTCTGAAACGTCGGAGACACTTGATCTTCAAACCTGGCTGTCTACCCGGGAAAGATTTATTCATACTCTTCGCCAGGAAAATCTAAAATCTTACAGAGATTGTTAATCTTTACAGGATGGACCACAATGGTGAAATTTAACTTAAAATGACTAACAGATAAATTTTGTAGATTTTTAAAATTTTGCATTTAATATGAATGCACACATAATACTTGCTGAGGTCCATTCTTCAGAATATGATCTGAGATTTAAGGGAGAAAATATTATAAATGACAACAATGTCCCCATAATAGGCGATATCAAGATTTTTAATGGACAGTATAATGTTTTTATAAGCACTCAAAATATAAATTATGTTAACAATTACTAGATGTGTTATATAAACATTTTAAGCTAATCCCATGTAGCATGAGCATGCAAAATTTTATACCAACATCTGTCCAGTCAAAATCAAACTAATCAAGATTTTGAAATAAAATGAGTTTACTGCTATATGAGTCCCCTTGACTATTTTCCATCAAATTTAGGAAGTATCAGAAAAGAGCAGGGCGAAAGATGTTAAATGGTTTATTTCATCAAACAATGCATACATAAGGGACTCTCGGTTACAACAATGCTTTGCCGCAGAGCACCTTTGTTGGGAAAAAAGAAAACTATTGGTATCCCTCTCAGAACAAGAACAAACACAGAAACTACGAAGATACATATAATTGTTACAACATGTTAATCCTTACCTACAACTTCTTTTTTTATTATTATTATTATTTTTTAAATATTATTTACCAATTATACCATCTTACTGTCTCTTTCAATTTTTTCACCCCAAATTCTCTTAATTATAAACAGGAATTTCCCCATTTTCTTTTGTAAAATTTCATTTTTTGCTGTACATAATTTCTTATATGCTATGCTACTGTTCATTCTTAAATATTTCCTGTCAATGTACATTTTTCTCAGTTCTTCTGTTACAGTGCACTCTAATAAGATGTGCTTTGCGTTTTCTTCCTTCCTGCAGAGTGGACACATTCCACTAGGTGTAATCCCTCTTAAGTTTCTTAACCTCCTTATACCCAATCTTAACCAAACCAAACCAGTTCTTTCATTGCTATCACATGTAAATATATATGGTTCTAGCCCCCAATCTGTTTTCATATCTATATAAAATTTCAATGACTTAAATTTTTTTAATTCACAAAATAATTTCTGTTTGGCTATATCATTACACCTTTTTCTTATAATCTTGCATATAACCTGGATATTCCAATTCTCCATTCTGTGCCAAATCCAATTTAATCCTATTTTGCTTATTATTTCCACTAAAGATGCCCACCAGTTATCTTTCAATTTCGTGTTCTGCAAAAAATTTTAAACATTCTTATTCTAAACTGTTCTCAGGTAAGTCTAAAATATGTTGAATAAACTTAATTTTTCTTATTAAAAAAGTACTCATACTATTTTCTTAGCCTAATTCCATTATTGCAGCTTTTTTGGCAGAGAAACTTGGCATTCCTAAGATTTTCTTACCATACCTCGCTCTGATTTTATTTACATTCTTCCATGCTTCCTCCTGTCCCCAAATTTCTGCTGCATATAATATCTTACTTTCCACCAGTGATCTACTTCTATCTGTTTATTTCATCAAACAATGCATACATAAGGGACTCTCGGTTACAACAATGCTTTGCCGCAGAGCCCCATTGTTGGGAAAAAAGAAAACTATTGGTATCCTCCATATTGAAGTTAAAGCCACCACTCCTTGATTTCTGGACATATTTATCTGATCCTTCCAATTACCACTATTATTAAACCATACCCCTAAATATTTAAACTTCTCCACCACCTCCACTTTCTCATTATTTATAAACCACTGTTCCTTTCTACTCGACATCCCTCCCTTCAGACATCCCGACATCAGAATTTTCGTCTTTTTTATGTTAATCTTTAAATTCCATTTTAAACTATATGTTATTACTTCATCTAATGCTATTTGTAACCCTATAGCTGTTATAGATCCGATTAACACATCATCCGTAAAAAGAATTGTAGGAACTTACCTATTCTGGATTACAGGGCAATGACAATCCTTATTATTAATTATGCTTACCACATCATTTATGAAAATATTGAATAATAAAGGGCTCAATTTACAACCCAGTCTTAAACCTTTATTATTTGTAATATGCTCTGTTAAACTACAGTTTCCTAATTTTATTTTAAAACCTGTTTCCCTGTAAATTGCTTGTATACAACTTATAAATTTCGGGCTTAAGCCGCACTTCCACATTTTAAGCCATAATTGTTCTCTGTCAATAGTGTCAAAAGCTTTTTCAAAATCTATAAAAGCCCAGAAGATTTTACCCCTCTTGTAACTTAAATATTTATCAATCAATGATTTTACTATAAATATATTGGCACTCGTCCTTTTATTGCTTTTGAAACACACCTGATAAATGGAAATTATCTGACCCTCTTCTAGCCAAAATTTCAATCTTTTAGCCAACAACCCTATATAAATTTTACTTAAAGTTGGCAATATGGATATCCCCTGATAGTTTTCAGGGACCAGCTTCGAATCCTTCTGTTTGTAAATCGTTATCATCATAGCTGTATTCCAGCTGTTAGGGATTGACCCTTTATTTTTTATTCCATTGAAAATCCTTGTTAGTAATCCCAGCCACTTCTCGTTTTTCCCCATTTCCTTCCAACATTGAATGGAGATACCATCCAGACCAATACTCTTTTTATTCCTAGCTTCTAGCAACAATTTCTTTACTTCTCCTTCTGTAAAATCATCATCTAGTACACTTATGTAATTGTTTTGAAAAAACCTATCACTGTTATCAATTCTTATTCCATTGTTTATCCTAAATAACTTTTTAAAATATGTATACCACACTTCTCCTTCAATCTTATTTTCATTCTCCTTCCACTTCGTTAATTGATTAATGTAATTCCACGTTTTTTCCATATAATTTTCTTTAATCCAGAATTTCAGTTTTTCCACTTCGTTCCTATCATACTTTATTTTCACCTCTTTTAAAAGCTCTCTATACTCTCTTTTAAGGGTTGTGTAAACCTGTTTTTCTTCATTCCTGTTGGATTTTTTCCATCTGTAATAACTTTCTTTTATATATTTCGCTTTACCGCAAACTCATAATTAAACCATCTCTTTCTTACTTTATTCTTCGATACCGATTTCAACATTCCTCTACTTGCCCTTACAATACATTTATTTAATAATGCGATTGCTTCAGCTGGGTCATCTTGATTCCTCACTTCTATACCTATTTTCATTAATTCACTACTTTCATCATTTAACGCTTCTTTAAATTGATTGACTTTCTCACTATCCCAACAGATCCTCTTTTCCTTATTACTATCTGTTACTTTACTGATCACTACATTATTTCCCTTCAGTTCTACCGATAGGACTAAGTGGCTTCGATCTTAAACTTTAATATACTATCAGATAGGCTATAAGATATCAACACATAATCAATGACACTTTCCCCGTTATTGTTAATAAATGTAAAATATCCTTCTATGTCATCAAAAGATCCTCTTTTCCTTATTACTATCTGTTACTTTACTGATCACTACATTATTTCCCTTCAGTTCTACCGATAGGACTAAGTGGCTACTTATAGTCTTATCTTCGATCTTAAACTTGAATATACTATCAGATAGGCTATAAGATATCAACACAAAATCAATGACACTTTCCCCGTTATTGTTAATAAATGTAAAATATCCTTCTATGTCATCGAAATATTTTCCATTTAAAATGTCCCATCCTAACTCTTCACATAAATCAAGTAACTTTAGTCCTTCACTGTTCAAATTTTTGTCCTTACTCTTCCTTGTCGAATCTGTATTGTATATACTATTTAAACACTCGACATCTCTTTCGGCCACCCTGGCATTAAAGTCCCCTCCTAACATATACTGTGCATACGTATATTTATCCATTAAACAACTTATTTCTCTCCTAAAATTGCACCAAAAATTTAAGTTATAGTAACTAGAGTTGTTGGATGGATATAACAACATCCTATTATTAATTCCACTCTCTTAGTCTTACCCTTTAAGCCTTATCCATAATACTTCTTCTAATTCCGAATCGATTTCTATAATGTGCTGAGTTAAACTTTCTTGAATTAAAAACATAATGCCCGCTGGATGCCTCCTGAATTTCTTTCTCTTTGACTTCTCTTTCCTAATACATGTAAATCCTTTAATGTTTATTTTCGTTTCTACCCTAATCCTAGAATTTCACATCTATTTAGAGTCTCCCATAGGTCCCCATTACTTATTTTTTGTAATAACCCTTCAATATTTACAAAGCTATATCTTAGAACCCCTTCTGCTGAGTTCCTTAATACCTATGTATTAGTATTTGTTTTCTGTTTGTCCTCAGTCAATACCCAGCTACGTAAATTATAAGACCCTGATTCCCCTCGCTCCTGTTTACCCTCGTTTACTTCTATGAGACTTCCTTGTGGTGAAGCAAAGGTGACTAACTTCTTTTTTGGTGTAGATTGGCGGGCGGGTTGCTCTCGTATGCCCTCTACTTCAATCTCATGCTGCTCCCGGGGTGATGCATGTAGAGACCATTGGGACATTGACATTCTCATCTGTTCATCATCCGGTGACCTCAGTGACCTCAGTGCCAGCATCATCACCTCTTGTGCCCATGCTTCAGCTGCTTTATTTCCTCGACTGTACTGATGATGCGGCATTTCCCGGTTATTCACTCTGCTAACTCTTGTGTTTCTCCATATGTCATTATTCAGATGCTGCTTACAGTAGTCCAGATCAAAAAAATTACCATCAATTTTAATCTTGTTCTTTACCAATACTGCATATTTACTGGATTTTCGGGCTTCTTTTAAAAATGGTAATAGCTGTCTTCTGGTGTTACATGTTTCTGGATCGTAATCTTGTTCCACTCAGATTTTTGTGCCTCTCAGAAGCGTAGTGTTCTTAAGTACTACTTCCTTGCCTCCCATACTTGCAAATTTGACCAGAATCAGCCTATTTGCACCTCTCCCCAGTCTGTATGTTTCTACTATTTGATTCATGTCCATGTTTATTCTTAACGCCTGTATGAAGAACTCCAATACTGTATTTAAAGTGTCCGATCTTCTCTCAGGTCTTCTTTCTTCTAATCCGAATATCACCACATTTCTTTTCCTTTCATTATATTCCAAATGGACCAGCTTCATCTTCATCCTCTTACACTCCTCTTTCAGTATATTTATTTCATTTCTGTTTTCTTCTGTGTTGGTTCTTACTGTGTTTAAGATTTCCTTAAGTTCAGTGATGGTTAGCTTCAACTCGTTTTTAATTTCTCTGAAACCTTCCTTCATTTCGTTCTTTACTGTTTCTTCAATTGACGGTCCAGGGTTTAGTTCTACTCCGCCGATTATTAGTAATGCCATAGTCACCAGACCCACAAACCACAAGCTTATATTTCTAATAGGCCTATCATTGACGTTTTTATTTGTAGCATTGTTCCCTCTTCTTAAGTTGAAAATTCCAATCCTTGCTCTGTATGTTGCTGTATCCACACCCATGGGAAAACTTAATTTCGGTACGGCTGTAAGCACATGTGTTACACTTAATCACGTAAAAGGTCCCGTGGTCGCTGACACGCTAGAGACTTCACTTCCTCCCCTTCTTGCCCCACTGCACAAAATCCAACCTATCACTTCGCTCTCTGAATGATGACTGGGTGAAAGATTCAAAGGATTGATATATTCTCTCTTCCCCAAAACTCTCAATTTTTTCTGAGTCTGAAAACCTTTCTTAATTAGACCTACATATTTTATAATACTCTAAACAGTTATAAATATTTTCAACAATTATGGTAAGTTATGATTCAATTGTATAAGAAAATTCCATCGCTACCAATGAACTCTGCAGTTAACAGTGAACCTTAAAAGTGGATTATCATTTTTGGTCTGACCACACACAGTAGAAGTTTGATTTAATGTTTCTCTGGGATACAGAATGAATGAATGAATGAATGAATGAATGAAATTAGCCGTGAATACATCCCTTAGGCCCGTATTCAAGAACGCGACTTTGGAAGACTACTTCCTAAAGTAGACTTTCAAAGCAAAGCAGGGTTGCCAGATCAGAAAAGTAAAACAGTCGTACCAACAATTGAAAATAGTCGTACGCTAGTTAAAATCGTCGTACACTTTATGATAATGATAATAATAATAATAATAATAAAATATTAATAAATCACAATCCATAAGAAAGTAAAATTTCTAAATATTATTTAAAGAAAAGTATTCAGCCACTTTTGATGTTCACGTGTCAACACATACCTACTATTAATAATAACAATGATATGATTATTATGTTTGGCCAAAATACAATAAAAAACAATGAAACCAGCTGCTCTTTATCGGTATAACTTCTTTAGAGATTTGGATTGCTTCGTTTTGCACACGTGTGGCTAAAATCTATCTACTCTTATACAATTCAACGGCCCTAAATAGCGTGCTTGCTCGCCCGCTTCGTGAGACATCGGGTATACTCGGCGATGTTCGTATCTCTCAGTCTAAACTTTCATGACGACTACAAGATTAGGAAAACCGTTTCTTTATTATATAAGGCCTAAGTGAAATGAACTCAATGAACAAATATTCTAATTTTATTTTTACTTACAATTTTCATAGCTCTGAACCACAAACATTTTTAATAATCTACCAGTGTAAATTTCTTAAATATCCTGGAGTCAATGAATAGTGGCGGGCGAAGCCGGGGGCACCAGCAGTAAAATATTGATGATTTAACTCTTGAAATATCGCTGATAATAATAATCCAAATCAATCACTCCTTCTCTTGAAAAATTATATAATTTCTTAAAATTACACTGAATTTATCAAATAAAATTCACATCTCATTTATCTGTCAACAAACAGTTGAAAAACGCCATTATCCACCGCCGTCTCAAGAATTACGCACGAGAATTAGCCTATACAGTTTAGAAGGCAGTGGATCACAGTTATCTTTGGAACTACATAATCGAATCTGAGATCGTTTTCCCAGGTGGCAATTTCTAATCGTGGAATGTACTCTAAAGCCGGAATTTTAGCTGTTTCATTAATTATTAATGGTTTAGTTTAAGAATGATTCGCGTGCAAGTGTTAATAAATATAATGCTTTAATAATTATTATACTATTAATTTCTAATTTTTCAGTTAATTATCGTGGGCGAAGCCGCGGGCACATCCTAGTATAAAACGTTTGGAAAGGAATAATGAGAGCAGTAGCAATAACCATACAACAATACTACTTAAGCATGGTGCGGCACCGGCCCCTGAAAGCCTGTAATAAATAAATGGACTGAGTTTTATTTGACAATGGCTATTATAACATTCCGCCATTCATTTAGTGACATACAAAATATACTACGAAAAAAACTACTACAAATTGGGCTGACTATAGAGCATCAGTCCATGCAAATGTCCCAAGCAATCCCCAGTTTCAAACCGTAGCTGATTTGGAGTTGGGAATCCAAATATTCACAGACACTCTCCTGGATGCTCATCATCGCAATACCGAATACGAACCAACATTCACAGTATCAGAATATAATTCCGAACTGCATTTTCTGATACAAGCTAAACGAAAAGCTCGTAAAAAATGGCAAGATTTTGGAGATCCACAGGCTAAGCAAGCTATGAACAGATACAACCGGGCCATTCGACAGAAAACTCAGGCACATAGAATTAAACAGTTTCAGACATATGTTCAAGACAATTCCACTAAACCAAATGGCATTTGGAAAGTGACCAAAAATCTGCTTGGGAAAGCATCATCTACCTCCAAAGCTTTATGTGATGAAGATGGCACAACATATTATGATGCCCAGGATAAAGCCGACCTCATGGCCACCTTCCTAGAAAAGTGCTTCAAAACAAACACTGAACCTATGAATATTGGGTTTACTAAATCTGTAGAAAATAGCGTGTCCACATTCCTCAGTAAACTTCCTCAACAGACCATTCCTTTAACATCACCTTTCGAAATTACTTCTCTTATCCGTCAACTCAACCCTTCAAAAGCGCCTGGTCCGGACAAAATAACAGTTCCTATGATCCAGTATCTGCCCAGGAAAGCCATTGTTCATTTAGCCAAAATTTTCAATACCTGCATACGATCTGTCTACTTCCCAACCCACTGGAAAGAAGCTCAAATTATTACACTCCCGAAACCAAAAAAGAATATCCAATTGCCCCAGAATAGACGACCCATCAGTCTTCTTTCCCACTTAGGAAAACTTTTCGAAAGGGTTATTCTAAATCGCCTCCAGCCAATTCTATCAGATGAAGGCAGACTCCACCATGAGCAATTCGGTTTCAAAAAACAACATTCAACCATACATCAGCTTAAGCGAATCACATCCTACATCGATTCCCATTTCACGCAAAGGCACCACACCGTGGGAATCTTTCTTGACATTGCCCGTGCCTTCGACACACTGTGGCATGCAGGACTGCTAAAAAAGATGATGGAATCATTATTCCCAGACTGCTACATACATCTCATCTATAGTTTTCTTCGGGATCGGTCATTTCGCACCAAACTGGATAACAAGATATCAAACTTAAAACCCATCGGTGCAGGAGTTCCACAAGGCTCTATTTTATCGCCTCATTTATATAATATATATGTTCAGGATGTTCCAGCTGCCCTACTGGTTGAATTAGGTCTTTATGCAGATGACACAGCTTTTTATACCAGCGACTACTCCATCACCAAGGCACAGACCAGGATGCAAATGCAATTACGCCTTCTTGAAATGTGGTTAACAAACTGGAGGATCAAAGTAAACACACAGAAAACGCAAGCAATTATCTTTACTCGTAGAAGACCGAAACTACCACCGCAACTCATCCTACATGGTACGGAACTTCCATATTCCGAATGTGTTAAGTACCTCGGAATGACACTCGACTCCAAACTGAACTTTGCCAAACACATTGAAACAGCAAGAAATGTGGCTCTGTCCAGATTTATCCAACTTTATCCTCTCTATAAAACTCCAGTTCTTACAAGGAAAATTAAGCTCCAGCTGTACACCTCCTTAATAAGGTCACAGATGACATACGGCTGTCCAATATGGCACACCGCACACTTCCGGCATTTACGTAAACTTCATGCAATACAGCGAAAAGTGGCCTTAACTATATCCAATCTGGATTACCACACATCCAATGTTCAGTTACATCAAATACTTCAGATGGAATCCTTTTATCAGCACATAGCACGATTAACGCAGCAGTTCGAGATGTCTCTTCAAGATCATCCTAATCCACTCATCACTAGACTACACCATCACATACCAAGATAAACTTTATAGTGACAGTTTCTTATAACTTCCAGTTATGTAATCTTCGTCCACTTTAATTTCTCACGAAAAAAACTTTATGTTTTATCCAAATTGAAATTCTGCAGTAGATTGCAAAAAAAAATTAACACGAAATGGTAGCATAAATTGCTAATATTAAAAAAAGTCGTATGAATAGGCATACGACACATAGTTGCGTCGTACGTCGTACAAATCTATGAAATAGTCGTATGTGTACGACTATAGTCGTACGTATGGCAACACTGAAGCAAAGTTCAACTTTGGTTAAAGTCGAATTCATAGACGTTAGTTGCGAGACTTTGACCGTGACTCAGTGATCTCAATATATAAACAGGATACACAGCAGCTGTGCTTTGGAATTGAATAAATCGTGACGTTCAATTGTTGTTAAGTTGGCTACTCGGAACGTATTGGTGAAGCGTGTTTCCTATGGTAAACATATATTAATGATTGTTTTTTTGTTATTTTTCATAACAAAATGGTCAAATATTGCGTGGCGTATGGATGTAAAGAGCTTCAGAGAAAGGGAAGTGGAATTCAGTTTCACAGGTAAGTTATTTTCGTATGGAACAATTCAGGAAACTGGCCGAATCTGACTTAACCTCAAGTGGTGCATAGCCACAAACGCTTAAATTTTTTTCTTGCCTGTTTATATAGATTTCCATTTTCTCGGCCTGATATTCTGAAAAAGTGGGTTCAAGCAATACGCAGAGAATATTGGTCACCCACAGCTTACAGTACATTATGCAGCAGACACTTTACACCTGATTGCTATCAACCAAGGCCTGGTGCACCTGTAAAATTACTAAAAGAAGATGCTGTACCGTCAGTCTTCAATTTTCCAGGACATCTTCAAAAAAAGATTGTTCGTAGAAGGCAACTGGTTCGTCATGTGGTTAGTAGGAAGCCTACTTTAGTTACCATATAGGAAAATAAATCATGCAATATGTCTTGTAAACATAGTATTCTTATGCATGTAGACCTAAATTTTTCATGTTTTTTTTGGGGGGAAAATGATACATTGCGACTCACCCGAGTCCCCCACCCCCTACTCTCAATCCGAAATAGCTTATTTTGTTGCAAGAGTCGTTTTTATAATTACGAAATGGCAAGTTAATACTTTGCGACTCACCCTGTTCCCCTTTCCACTCGCCTGCCATGTTACCTAATATTTCACAATAAGAAAAATGCCCTTGCACCTCCACATAATATTTCATAATTATAAAAACGACCCTTTCAACAAAATAAGCTATTTCGGATTGAGAGTAGGGGGTGGGGGACTCGGGTGAGTCGCAATGTATCATTTTCCCGGGGAACAGGGTGAGTCGCAAAGTATTAACTTGCCATTTTTTTAATTGCAGAAAGAAGAGGAAGCATCAGATGTTTCTGTAGAAGAGCTCCCTGAAAATTGTAGCAAAATGGATAAACAGACACAAACAGCTGATCTCCCACCATCTCCTGTCAAAACAGAACTGAGAAAGAAGATCAAAAGGCTACAGATGATTGTCTGTCGAAGGAACAAGAAGATACATAGCATGGCTGAATTAATTTCAGATTTGAAAAAAAAAGGACACCTAAGCACTGACTTAGAAAATATTTTGAAATTTCACTTCAGTGGCTTCCCCTTACATTTCATAATGAACCAGTTTCAAAATTCTAAAGTAGACAAACCAGCAAGAAGGTACAATGACATAATGAAACAGTTTGCTCTAACGTTGCACTTTCATTCGCCGAGAGCATACAGATATGTGCGAACATTATTTTCTTTGCCACACCCTAACCGAATCAGGTCATGGATTTCATCTGTGAACTGTGAACCTGGATTTGTGTCTGAAGTGTTCGATTTTCTGAAAGAAAACAGAAATAAGTTGTCACATTTAAAAGAATGTGCTTTAGTGTTTGACAGCATGATGATTAGAAAGCAAATGGTATGGGATGATAGTAATAAGGTTAACAGGGGCTATGTCAATTTTGGTCAAATTGTTTCAGCGGAGGCAGATGAATTGGCTAGAGAAGCTCTAGTTTTTCAAATTGTGTCGTACAGGAAAAAGTTCAAGTGTCCAGTGGCATATTTTTTTGTAAATAAAGTTCCTGCTGATGTACTGACGCAGCTGATAAAAGCTTGCCTTATTAAGCTGTATGAAGTTGGAGTTGTAGTGCGTACTGTAACGTGTGATGGGCCTTTTGTTAACGTTCAAGCTCTGAAAAACTTGGGATGCTGTTATAAAGGTGAGCATTTTTTATCTTATTTTAAACATCCGTCAACTGATTGTAATGTGTATGCAATACTGGACCCATCTCACATGCTAAAATTAGCAAGGAATACATTAGCAGACAAGAAAGTAATTAAAACTATGGATGGAGATGTGAAATGGGACTACATTGTCAGGCTTCATTTGTTGCAGGAGAGTGAGGGCTTAAAGTTTGCAAACTCAATCTCAAAACAGCATGTTCATTTTTATAATAAAAAAATGAATGTGTCCCTTGCTGCACAGACTTTGAGCTCCAGTGTGGCAGATGCACTTGAATTCCTTGAGGGGCATAACCATCCTGATTTTCAAGGTTCAGCTGCAACAGTTGCTTTCATAAGGAAAATAGATAAGTTGTTTGACATATTGAATTCTAGAAATGTCTTCGGTCAAGGATTCAAACAACCTTTGAGGTTAGAAAATATCAACTTTTGTCAAAATTACTTTGATGAAATGGAAACTTTCTTTAAGTCAATGGCTATTGATGATGTTCCTATTTTGTTACACCCTCGGAAAACGTTTGCATTGGGTTTCCTGTTGTGTATGAAAAGTATAGGCATGTTGGTACCAGAATTTCTTTTCAGAGAAAGTGACCCATTCAGTTATTTTCTGACATACAAGGTATCACAAGATCAAATTGAATTGTTTTTTTCTTGTATCCGAGCTAGAGGTGGTTGGAATAATAATCCAAACACTATACAGTTTCAGTCAGCTCTGAAATCACTGTTGCTGAAAAACAGTATCACAGGTGGTTCAAATACCAATGTGATTAATCTAGAATCAGATTGTGAGTTCTCTGTTGCACAGTTTAGATCTCGTAAGGTGCATCTAGAATCAAATAACGATAGGTATTTAGATTCACAATGCTTAGTTTATTGTAATGCACTGGATGCAACAGAAATGAGTGATTATGTAAGCAACATTGTTTATTATATAGCTGGCTTTGTTGTTAAAAAGTTGTTAAAGACACTACATTGTTGTGAGTGTGCTGCAATGTTGACTGTGTCTAATAACCAAACCACAGATCATACATATTGCAAAACTCATGTATCAGATCCAGCTGCTTTCACTCAGCAAGTTTCCAGAGGTGGACTTAAATTTGCTTCAGAAGCAGTTTATAGAATAATTCACTATTCAGAGAAGTGCTTCCGTTCTCATGCGAGGTTTTCAGATTGGAGCAAGCCACATATGCATGCTTGTTTTGTTTATTCTGTATGTCAGTATTTTACTCTGAACCATCCAAATATTTTTCGAGTTACCCATACAGTTAATTCTGCTATTGATGTTGAAGATTTGCATGAGACCAAGATGATTAAAGACATTGTCTCTACATATCTTTCAATTAGGTTAAGGGCACAGTCAAGAGCAGTAACAAACAGTGCTACAAACGCCACTGTACGACAAAAGCTAACAAAACTCATCCTATTTTCGAATGTGTAAATTAAGGACTTTTATTCACCAAACGTATTTGCCTGTAGTTGAATAAATGTCTTCGTCAAATTATTAAGTGCCAGAATGTTTCTTTATAAGATTGTGTGGGCGATTACAATTTACAGCAGAATAGTGTAGGCCTATGTAAATCATGTAATATGTAATTTTTTCTTGAAATTTCTAAATACGAGGGCCTTTCAATAAGTAATGCAACACATTTTTTTTCTTAAAGCAGGTTGGTTTTATTCAGGATTCGAATACAACATATTATTCCCCAATCTTTTGTCTACAAAACCCTACTTTTCAACATAATCTCCGTTCAATGCTACAGACTTACGCCAACTTAATGGCAAGGCCTTTATGCCTGCATGGTACCACTCTACCGGTCTGTGTCTTGCTGCATCATTAACATCCCCATCATCCACGAAGTGCTTCCCGTGGAGTGAATCCTTCATCGGGCCAAACAGGTGGAAGTCAGAAGGCGCGAGATCCGGGCTGTAGGGTGGATGAGAAAGAACAATCTACTGAAGTTTTGTGAGCTCCTGTCGAGTGCGCAGACTTGTGTGAGGCCTTGCGTTATCATGGAGAATGAGAAGTTCGTTTGAATTTTTGTGGCGACGAACACACTGAAGTCGTTTCTTCAATTTCCTTAGAGTAGCACAATACTCTTCGGAGTTGATCGTTTCACCATGAGGATGGACATCGAACAGGATAACCCCTTCAGAGTGCCAGAAGACCATAGCCATGACTTTACCAGCTGAGGGTATGGCTTTGAACTTTTTCTTCGAAGGAGAGTTGGTGTGGTGCCACTCTATGGATTGCCGTTTTGTTTCTGGTTCGAAGTGATGAACCCATGTTTCATCGCCTGTGACAATGTTTGACAAGAAATTTTTACCATCAGCCTCATAATGAGCAAGCAATTGCGAACAGATGAGAGTGGTATCGTGCAGTCATACAGGCCCTCCCATTAAGGTGGCGTAAGGCTGTAGCATTGAACGGAGATGATGTTGAAAAGTAGGGTTTTGTAGCCAAAAGATTGGGGAATAATATGTTGTATTTGAATCCTGAATAAAACCAACCTGCTTTACGGAAAAAAAAAAAAGTGTTGCATTACTTATTGAACGACCCTCGTATTTGTGCAGCCTATGTTATTGTATTGTAATTATTGTCTTGTATTATAAGTGAAACTGTACATATTTTGTGTTCTTAAGATTTTGTTTTTCATTAGGTGTGGTTGCATATATTTTCTCAATTTGCAGCAGAATAGTGGACTGGTATGTAAATAATTAATCTGTATTTTTTCTTTTGAAATCCTTAACATATGTCTGTAGGCCTAGTTATTAATGTATTATAGTATAAATGAAACTGTTCATATATATCATATATATATATTATTTGTGTTCTTAATTGTGTTATGTAGCCTAATTGTTATCCTATATCAGTCCTGCTAGTTTACAGGAATGATTGAATAAATAAATAATGTGAATTGTATCAAGTACAATAGCCTACCGATACAGTTAAAGGTCACAATTTATGCAATTCCAAAGCACAGCCCAGATTTTGCGTATTATCTATCTGTCATATATATATATAATATTTAATGTAGGCTAATATCGCAAACTGTAGGCCTAATGTGAAGTTATTTTTAACTCTTTAAATGCGAGTATTTACATCCGTTTACCAATGTACATTCACGCCTGATTGAGATCAAAGAAATATTTTTACCAAACCATTACGATATGAAATTAGTTTTGTTATGTACTTAAAAAGCATCAAGTAGTTTATATTGAAACGTTTCATTCATAAAAGTGTTTTAAAAACGCCAATACATCTTCATAATTCCATTAATACACATGAGTTTGTTAGAAGGAGATACGGGATAGGAGCTAAATTATACGTTCACTTTCATGGCGGACCGCGAACCCTGCCGTCACGATTTTTCATCATGCAGTGCTACCTCCAGTATGTAATAGAGCTCAATGCCGTGACTTTGGAAAGTCGAGATTTGACGATGTTGTTGTAACGTTGGCAATCGTATCCACTGCCTTTTAAATGAATTATGTGTACAAACTGTTGAAATTGCTGTACGTCTAGGAGGCGGTGGGCAAATCTCGAACAAAATAACATCGATGTGCGCATTACACTCAGCCATTTTGCAAAAGCGTAATTGTATTGTGATGATGATAATAACAATAATAATAATTCTTTATTAGCTGTCAGGATACAATGTCCATTATCTTCTTAATTCTTTAAGCATATTTTTGGTTATTACAATACAAATAGCGACTGAATAATTAAAATACACATTTATAAATGTCTTAAAATGAAGTATTAATATGTTCATTGTCAGTATTTTGTAAGAATGTCATGTAGGGTTCTGATTAAATTTCCACAGAGTTAAGGAATTCTTGTACATCGTAAAATAAATAATATTTTAGAAGTAGAGTTTTAACTTGTTTTTTAAAATGTTGAATCTTTGGAATTTTAAGATTGTTAAGTATATCATACATAATAAAACCTATATGAGAAATTATGTTCAAGCTCCTGGTAGTTCTAGACAATATAAATGAATATTGTTAGCTGTTCTTGTCTGGTAGTGATGTATTTGTGAATTCTTCATGAATAGGTTCCTAATTTTGTGTATAAATGTCACAGCTTCTAATATATAGAGGGATGGTAGGGGCAAGATTTTTAATGTTTCGTATATCGGTTTACTTGGTGTCCTGACTGGTAATTGGAGCATAACTTTTAGTAGACCTATTCTTTTTGCAGTTTGAATATTTGCTTAGCTTTTGTTGAATGTCCCCCAAAAGAAATGCTTAACTTAATACTGATTGGACACAGCTGAAATATGTCTTTAATAGCCTACATCTATTGTTGATACCTGAGTATATGAATAGCATAACATAACTGACTTGTTCCACATCCAAATTTCTTGGATCCATGGAATGCAATATTATTAGTATTAGTATTAGTATTAACTGGCTAAGTTTGTTACTTAAATTTGCTATATTTGGTTCCCATGTAAGATCCTGGTCAATCCATAGCCCAAGAAATGTTGTAGTATTTATTTGGCCCAGTGTTGTGTTATTAAGTCTAACTTGCAGGTTGCCTATAAGATTTTGTGAATGAAAGAGCATAGGCCTATGTATTGTCTTATCGGTATTTAGAAAGGGTTTTTTCTCTTTCAGCCAAAGTTCTAGGCTACTATTTGTTTCATTTACCTTTTGCTGAAGTGAATGGAGATCGCTGTCACAAAACTGGAGTTTCAGTTCTCTTGTCATGAAATATTGTGAATTATTCTGAATCATGAAAGTCTCGAAGATGCCACCAATGACTGACTGTGAACAGTGATCGAAGTGGCTCCATCCGGCATTGAGATTCAAGGTGCACAGAGGAATGAGCAGGAGGGCCTGTTTTCTTAAAAGAATAGGCCTACTGTCCAGAAGCTACGTGAGGTGGCTTCACAGTATTTAGAAGAGAGGAAACAAATTGAAATAGAGCAGCTGAGAGAGTTCCATGCTGCAATGATGAAGCAGTAACAAGAAATACATGATCTCACTTTGCAGAACATGAAGGAATTGCACCAAAAAGCAATGAGAGATTGATTTCCTTTGCCAGTAGTTTCCAATTTTATTTAATTGTCCACACACACATTATATACCATACATAGCCTACATAAAATCAAAATATTACATACAGCTTTCCAATTCTGGATTATGCCACCCTGAAACTGCTCTTTTAAGTAGCACTAAAGAGGCTCTGGTGATTGTTTTTAATTGCACTTTTTAATAGGGCAGTATAACATGCAGCACAACAGTGGACTGCATTACCTACGTTGAGCAGCTTGCTGTTATCATGGGTGGAACCAGGCCATCCAGTAATGAAATCAATAAATTTCCTCTCGTGGTTGACGACAGCCTACAACAAAATACAATTAACATGAGCATGATAGGCTATATGATTTGGGTAATACACATCAAAGAAAAAAGAAGTAAAACATTGTGTTCCACAAGGATGTCTTATTTAAATTACTCTTCTTACTTTCTTCTTACTTTACTTTACTTCTCAATGATCTTCCAATAAATACCAGATATTATTCTGTTTGCAGTTGACACAAATGTTTTAGTTTCAGGAGAAACAGAAAAATAATCCAACAAAGAAGTGATAGGCCTATGTTGTTAAATGACTTGTATAAGTGGTATTGCATTTTTCATCAAATTTAAGAATTCCTTGACCAACTCAGGCAGGCAGCACCGATAGGGATAAATACGTCCTCACTATTACAGATTTAATTACATGCAGACTGAACTCAACAGATGGTCGAATAGACTACAGATTATAAATGACAGGCTGATGTGTTCTTTCATATGGGATAATATGATGGTACATAAAGAATGATGAATATCATCTTGTTCATAGGAGTTACTGACATTTTTAACTTGTAGGCCTATGCTAGGTTAAAGAAATGTACTGTACCATAAGCAAGTGTGTGGATGTTTTCCTGAATGTGTGAGAATAAGTGAAAATATAGGCTAGGTAATACTTAGCATTTAAGATCTTATGTGTCCAAATAACTTGTATACTGTAGGCTACATGTATATAAAGTATTGGATGAATAAAAATTAGGCAAAAGACAAATTTAGGTTGTGCACCAGCGAAATTCCACCTCCATAGGATGGGATTGCATGGCACTGCAGCTCACTAGTGTACCCTTTATCATATACGAATAAAAATACACAAAATCACAGCGTTATGAAAATGACCCTTGCAACATATCAAAAGTATGGCATTAATAGGCCTAAATATTTCAGGATGAAGCCACATATGCATCATAATATGAAATATTATTACAGGAAATGGGACCAAAGCAGGGAAAGAAGAAGTAAGAGGTCGTGTTATGGTATTGTCCAGCGAAGAGTTTCAGACTTGATTGGTATGCCACCCGCTAGATGACTTAATTAATGCTGCAAAAACAACCCTTGCACCAAAACAGCTCTTTCTAGAGCCAAAATAACATTTCACAATGATAAAAATTAGTACACGAAAGCAGCTATTTCTCATGTGTTAAAGCTCTCTAAACTTAAACAGAAGAATTTTCCCTTCACCGCTCAGCAATTGCAATAGTGAAGTGGTTAAGGCTGCTGGTCACGGTTTCATATACCAGTCGATGTGAAATTTATGGTTAGGAATATGTCCCACATAGGCAGGTAGGGCAAAGAGAAAGCGAATGAAAGGAAAGATAAATTGTTTAATTTTTCCCAGTTCCCCTTTTGCATAACAGATGGCGTAGCTAGTAGTTAAAATGGTGAGACATCTAGAAGATGACATTTGAATCCTAAACCCCAGTTTCCCCTTTGGCACAATAGATGGCATAGCTAGTAGTTAAAATGGTGATATATGTAGGAGGTGACATTTGAACCCTAAACCCCTCCTACCCTAGCGGACCCCATTAGAGTTGGTGGGAGGAGCCTAGTGCGCAACCTAAAATTGCTTTTCACATAAATTATTTGGCTACTCACTTGGCAATTAAGACTGAAGATACTTTTCCGGTTACGGAATATTTCAGCATGTTCACCATCAGGATTCATTATAGGAACATCGATGGCTCCCACAACCCCAAGAAACCTGAACCTTTCATACACACGCTAGCTGACACTCAGCTTGATCCAGGAACTTGACAAATTGTGACCTTTTCCCAGCAATTAGTTCAGATATCTTTCTTATAATCCTGCTCACAGTTGGCTGGCTTTTTCCATGCATGTCTGCAGAAACTAATTGAAAATTACCTGTAAACAATTAAGGAAAACAATAACTATTAGGGTCAATTTATATCATAACCTTAAATGTTTGTAAGACCATGTAACATAACCTCTATAAAATGAAATACACTATAATATAAATATGGCCTTTTATCCTTACCTGTAGCATAATATCGTAACGATACTAGTAGTTGTATTACTGGCGGGGGAAACAGGTAATTATTCGACTAAAATTATTCAGTCCATCTTCAAACATGGTTACGAGGATATCCAACACCGTCTGCTTATCAAACCTAGGCATCTAGCTTTGAATTCGCTATCCAAATTCAATTGGGTTTTGCGCTTCTCTAATAATACGCCGAGGAACAGGTGCAGCGTCGATAATTTCCTGGATGCCACCAATATTCTCAGCAAATTCAACAACTCTCAAAATGTCAGCCATATTTATTGACGTGAATACGCGAAAGTCAAAGTCAAAGTCTAGATTGCCGGTGACTTCGAAGTAAAGTCACAATCGAAGTTTACTTTCATCAAAGTCTCGACTATGAATACGAAAATGGCGACTTTGTTCTTTGTGAAGTCGACTTTCATCCAAAGTCTTGTTTATGAATACCAGCCTTAAGGGCCATGGCTTCCTGCTTGTGCAGGGAATAGCTCAGTAAACTTTAACTCCTTAAATGAGCAAGTCCTAAGGAGTTTTTGTTCAACACTGTCACACTTCCACTAGTCTCTGATGTGTAGTCATGGGTGACCCAGTAGTTTCCATCTTTCCCTGTCTTTTGCCACTTGTGACCACTGTCCTCCTGCTACCATTTTGAAATGGTCAGCCCACCTGGTTCGTTGTCATCCTACATGCCTCCATTCTGATTGTGGATCCCACACGGTGATTCGGTGTGTCCATCTGCATTGATCCATCCGTGTCACATGATCCCCCATTTCCATTTCTGGGTTAATGCTTTTGTGACCACATCACACATGCCTGTTCTGCTGCGTATCTCTTCATTTCTGATCTTATCTCTCAGTGATACTTGAAGAATTTTTCTCTCCATCCGTCGTTGGCAGGTCTGGAGTGCCTGTTTTTGCCTTCCACTCAGAGACCATGTTTGGCAGCCGTATGGTCCGAGTTGGTATGACACATTTCTCCAGTACCTCAGATTTCATACTTATTTTCTGCTTTCTATCCATCAGAATAAATTTTAAAGACCAGAATTTCTTCCATGCCAGACCTATCCTCCTTTTAATTTCTTTCTCTGTGCTTGTATGGGGAGATATATTTTGTCCTAAATAATCCTACTGTTGTACATATCATAGGGGTTTAAATGGATTGGCTCTTCTGCAGCATTTGCTGACTGTATCTCTGTGGTGCTAAGGCAGAACCCGATATGTCAGAAAAATTTGATTTTTTTGTTTTCTGTATCAAGCTATAGAGATTTTGATGAAGAATGTGATGGCGTAACCCGATATGTTTCTTATTTGTCTATAATGGTTTATTATGAAAGATAATATTCCGATATGTCAATTTCTAAGAAATTGTTTGGTGGCAGAAACCAATATGGTAGACATATCGGGCTCTGGCATCCTCCTGCAACACTCTAGTGATGAAAATTTCCGATATGTCTGACATATCGGCTTGTGGCACCTTCTCATTTGCCTATTTCCAGGTGACATCAGTCTGCATGACTGGAGCTCTTCGCATAAGTAGCGTCTCTCGTTCGTCTGCCTTGTCAGCTTCAATTTGGCTTATGTGAATTTTTATCAATTTATTATTAAAATTTTCGTCAAGAGTAGGGCTTCTAGGCTCATCGAAATGACTTTAGCCGGTAAGTAGTCACCTAAACATAAGGATGTTGTATAATGAATACAAAAGTGAGGACGAAAATGCTGCTTCTTATGATTTATTCAGAGAGGTATTTAAGTCTACTTGCTACTCATTTAAGCAACCACATGTTGATACATGTAAGACATGCGATTCTTACATAATAAAAATTAAAGTAATGATCCAAAAGAAAAGAGCCAGTTGACCATCCGTCATAATCAACACAAGGAAATAGTAAATCTAGGCTACAGAATGAAAGATGTTGATAAAAACAGTGCAGAAAGAAGACCCAAAAATAAGGGTTTTAGTGTTTGATTTGCAGCATGTCTTAAATACCCCTTCTCTGACCGCAAATGTTTCATTTTATAAACGCCTTCTCTCAACATACAACCTAACTATCAGAGACTGCACCCCAGATGGAGGTACTGCTAGCTGCTACATGTGGCATGAAGCAATCGGAAAGAGAGGATCTGAAGAGATTGCTTCATGCATTTTCAAAAAGCTTGAAAGTCTGCCCGAAAATGTAACCCATGTTGTGACTTACTCAGACACATGCGGTGGTCAAAATCGGAATATTAACATGTCTGTCACATTTTCCTTTTATGTCAGTAAAAGCACCCACATAGATTGTGTGGACCAGAAATTTCTGTTACCTGGACACACTCACCTAGAATGTGATGTTACCATGCTCATATTGAAAGGGCTAAAAAGAAAACCGAAATACCGATCATGGTACCCCGAGACTGGTTCCAGTTCGTTCGAACCGTAAAGGGGAAAAAACCATTCCAGGTAAATGAAATGAGGCAACAAGAGGACTTCTTATTTTCGAAACTGGTCCAGGAGCATTTGACTCGAAGGACAACGGACATGGAGGGCAGAAAAGAGAAGTGGCTTGACATCAAATGGATTAGGTATGGGAAAACTTTCGGTTTAATGAAATTCAAAAATTCCTTTGATGACCAAGACATACTTGATCTGCGGTGATCAAAACGAGACAGACCTACGATTCCTTCCTTGACAGCATGTTACAATTGTCCACTGCCCATCAACCCCCTTAAGAAGAAGGATCTCCTGAGCCTGCTTCTGCTTATACACACTAACTGTCATTCCTTCTACGAATACCTGGACAGCAGCAACAGAGTACAAGAGCTTCCAGAAAGCAGTTAAATTGAGTAAAGTGCCTTAGTAAATAAGTAAATAATCTTAATCATTCTTTTTATTATGTAAATAGTGTTTAATTCCTAAAATATATAATGTCCTATAACAATAGCCCAGCTTTCCTACCGTTCTACGTTCATGGGATCAAGATATTTCAAAGAAGGTAAACACCGATATGTCATTAGTGAGCAAAACAAACAAGCGATAAATCACTTTTCTCAAGACAACTGAAGTAGGCAAAGGACGATATGTCTAACTTATGTAAATATTTACGTTTTGTGATGAGATTTTACAACTGTTTGACTAAAAGGACGGAAATATTCTCTCGGTAACCCTATCACAAACTTGGCAAGTCAATATAAAGAAAATCTAAATTTCTGCAATCTATAGAACTTTAAAATTCCTCTCCTGAAAAATTGCAGTTTTAGACATATCGGGTTCTGCCTTAGCACCCCAGATCTATGACCTCGAGCATTTCTTCTAATACCTGTGCGGATTTGACTACCACTATGATGTCGTCGGCAAACCTGAGATGTGTGAGTTGTTGGCCAACTATGTTGATTCCATACTCTGGTTTCCATTTTATTTTCCTGAGCTGGTGCTCTAACAGGCTGGTGAATAGTTTAGGTGACAGAGGGTTGGAACTCCCTATTGGAGTAGTGCTCCTAATACGTATTCATGTTCCACGGAGTCAAATGCCTTGTTATAGTCTATAAAGGAGATTTAGATGTTTTGGTTGAACTCTTGCGTCATTTCTATCAATTGATTTACAGTTTGGAGGTGATCGGTTGTGCTAAATCCTGTCCTAAAGTCTGATTGTTCCACTGGTTGGTTTGCGTTAAGCATTTTCGTTAGTCTTCTGGTAATGATCTTCATAAACAGCTTATATAAACTGGATGAAAGAATAATTGGTCTGCAGTTATTGATGTTGTCCCATGCTCCTTTCTTGTGCAGTAAGATGATTGTGCTCGATTCCCATTCTGTTGGTATTTCTTTGGATACGATTATCTTCTTGAACAGTTTCATGATTGGTGGTATTAGAGCTTCTTGTGCTATTTTTAGATATTCATTGTGTATGCCATCTTCACCAGGACACTTGTTACTTTTCAGTTCCTCTGAATACAGGTTTACCATAAATGGGGGTTTTGTTATTTTTAAAAATTAAAACTGAGTTTATGTAAAGTCTGACTATATTTACAAATAACTAGTTAGCAAAAAATGTTATGGCATTTGCTAAATTGTGGTCTAGCCATTTCTAATATTCTGGATATTCTGGAATATTCCTACTTCATGTACAATATGCACTTCTTCATTTAGGAAAGGGTTTTCCTCTTTACACAATCACTTAAGTCACTTGAAATGCAAAGCAATGTGTTCAAAGTCTATAATATTATGCCTAATAATTTAGCAGGATTCTTAACAGAATCACCACTGCAAACAGACAAGAAAGACTAACCAAAGTCCATGCTATAAAACTGGTTGTTGGTAAAAAGAGGAAGTGATAAGCACTTCCCATTGGCAGATTACAATGTTAAAAAAATACTGTGCTATCAGTTATTACTCTGATACTTGATTTCTCTGAAAAATCCAAATTTTAGAATATTAAATGGGGGTGTTTTCTATCACAATAATGTTAAATAAAAAAAAAATTGACACATTAATTAATGTGATAATATTTGGGGGTTTTAAAATTTGATGCAAAATGTGGGAAAGAATGAAATCGAGGTCTGTTAAATCAAGGTTCTACTGTAATAATAAAATTATTAATTATTAACATATTTCAGGACTCAGAACAGCAAATGATTCTGACAGCAAGACGCTCTCTGGTGGCCAAAGTGGCAAGGCATCAAGCTCCACAAATTGACATCTTCTTCCTCAACATTCATATCAGGCGTTCTCATCTAGTATCTGATTCACTAAACGAGGTAAAGTATAATTTTATCTTACCTGCTAAGCTATTATTATTATATAGTAATACCGTACTTGCATAATGCTTCAGATTGATTTTCATGAGCTCTTATGAATTTTTTTATTAATTCATTATAATGACTAGGTTAGTTGGATGTGTAGCAGTACTGTAATGTAGCCTACATAGGACTGAAACCAGTTAATATTCCTTTTTGACATTTTTCCTCTTTTTATTTTTTTATTTATTATGTTGGATTTATGTACTGAAAGATATTTGAAATGTTAAATTTTCTGTTGGCACTCTTTATCTACACACTTTCCTGCATTATTGCTGACCTCGTCAATGTTTTTCTATGCTATACTAAATCTATAGACTTCCCCCATATGCTTAACATGGGATGAACTTTGACCTTGATTTCTTATGCTCTTTTGAAAATTAAAAATCGGGCTCCATCTCGACCTGAGGTCAAGTGCCAATTTTTAAAATTTAGTTTTTCCATTCAACTATAAAAGCCAAAATTCCTGGAGAAGCACTTTTTTTTGTCCATTTGTAGCATTCAAAATTGGTTTGTGCATAAGATTCAACTGTGCATTAGATTTGAATGCAAACCAATTCCATACTTCTGCAGTAACTTTGATCACTTACATAACAATACATTACTGTAATTCTCGACTTCATTAAATTTATCAAAGGACTATTACTGGTATGCTCCAATGCAGGCTAAAGTTAACATATTATTTTGACACTCAAGCTCAACACTAAAGGGGCAGGGTTCCATCTCTGCACCCTAAACCATTATACCGAATTTTATTCATTGTCATTCACAAACCCATTGTTCTTTAATATAAAATACTTAAGTAAAATAAATACAATATCTAAAATAAAATAAAATAAAATATCCTACCATCGTTGTGCATTGCATCGCCAATAAAATAATTTTTTATGATTTTCAGTCTCAAAATTGGGGTAGGCCTACGCATTAGATTAGATAGAACATTAGATTGTGTTTATTCACATTTATTCAATGCCATGTAAGTAATACAGACGTATTACATTGGTTGAGTCAAGTTTGATGCATAATCTACAAGCTAATGTTTAAAAAAACATTAGTATAGTTATAAAGAGAGATATATGAACAAGTGAGATATAAAATATTCAAACTAAACATATGTCAGCTGTCCATACAGTGAGTATACAATAAATTCTATTTGTTGGATATGAATTAAATACACTAGTACAACACAATTGGACAAAAATTATAGGCCCACCCTGCTGATGAAATATGAGCTGACAAAAACTATTTTAAGTCATAAAATAATTTGAAACAGAACAAAATTACATGTATTGAAATATAATAAAATGTAATGAAATAAACAAATGGAACACTTCAGCTCTCCATAAGATTCAAACTCAGAAACTCATCTGCATTATTTGGCATGTATTCCATCAATCGTTTTTTACTTTCTTGTTGAAAAATTTTCCTGTTAATTGTTTTACATTTTCTTGAAGTTTGTAATATAGAACAACATCCTTGTGGGAAATGCTTTGTAGGCTCTTGGTGAGTCTTTGAGTGTTGAGTCGCCGTAAACTGGGCCAACTTTGGCCCACTTTTTCAATTTCTCGAAATTTAAGCCTCTCTTCTCCTGTATTTTTTGTTAAAAGAATATCAGTAATATCTGAAATAAGAGTGAGGGTTTTCTGAGTACACTCTGACATACATTGGGTAATTACTATTGTTTCCTATATTTTCTGTGAATATTTTTTAAATGGGCCAATGTTGCCCCATCACGTGACAACTTACAGATTTTCTTCTTTGAAGACTACGTTTTGATCACTGGACCAATGTTGTGCATAAGTGAAAATGTGACCCATTTAATTAACATTTTACAAGTGAAAGTATCACACAAAAAAATAGGAAAATAAATTTTATACAACATTTTATTCAAAAAGTGATAACGTTTTACTGAGAAAATAATCTAAAAAATAATGCTTAGGCTATACTGGAAGATAAAAATTATACTGTACCGGACTTATTGAAATGCTAGTAACTAGATTAATGAAACATGAAAAACAGCCCAATAAAAACTAAAAACTTACAAAATTATAAAAAGAAATGAAACTGTTCAGTTTAGCGACAGAATAGTATCCTCTCCTAATTGGTATGGGATCATCTATTCTTGTTTTCATATCAGAAAAATCATAAGCCAATATGTCCTCTTGCCCTTCTTGTGGCCAGAACTTTATTGTTTTTCCATACACTTCACTTATATATATATATATATATATATTTTTTTTTTTTTTTTTAATTATCCCATCTTACATGGCAAAACCAACAATTCTCCAACAATTCTGCCTGGATAGATTCTCCCTCTGTAGTTGATTGCAACATAGTCGTTATCCTTCCATAAATCATCAGCTTCATGAGTTGAACACTCATGGTCAAAGTCCTCTTTCTCACATTCTGAACCATTGCTTGTAGTGTCATCAACACTGAAATGAGACTCCTCATTAGAGGTGATGTCATCTACCACTACTGGTATCCTCGGCCTTCCCCTTGTTCTCTTCTTATTCGATTCTGAGACAATCACTGGAATAGTAATACCAGTATCTAAGTCTGCAGGGGTGATTCCTTTTCCAGACTCAACATTCCAATGCTTTGCTCCTTGCCTCTGTGACAGATGAGCTTCTGTTATATCTTGCAAACATTTTTGTAACTTATCGTCAGAATAGTTTTTTTGTATTCCCGACTCCCTAGCTTTCTCCTGCTTCCCTTCCTCTCTTTCCCCATTTCTGTTGTTCTGGAATGTGTTTTGAGAGAAAATCCCTAAAAAACAAGCACAACACAATTTTGATGAAAAAACTATGGCTACTTTGGCCCGGGACAAAATGATACATGGTATGAATTAGAATGAATATGAAAAAAATATATTTAAAATCAAGCTTTGTTAAAATGACATGTTTTTTTATAAATATATAAAGTAAATAATTTGATACTTACTGTGATGTTTTGGTTCAAATCCAGGCCCACAGCCTATAAAGTTTTCACACAATCTTCCCTCCACAAAACAGCTGATTCTGATTGTGACAAAGCTACCACCATGAAAGGATAGTGAAAAATATTACTAGTAATCCATATAGATTCTCCAGAAAATAGCAAAGTTATTATGTCACAGTTCATTCTGTCATCTTTTATGTAACCTCTACAAAAAAAAAATAACTTTCTATCCTCTGTGTGGGACAAAGTTGCACCCAAGGGCTAAAGTTGGCCCAGTTTATGGGGTATTTGATGTGAAGATTTGGTGTCATGAGGGTGATAATCAGAGTTTCTTCTGAAGTAATTTATATGATCGTGAACAAAGTTAACTGTTTCTGAGATGTACAGACATGAAACTGGCAGTATTTGTAAATCTTTGAATACGTCTCTACTAGGTGAATGAAGGGGAACTTTTTAAACTAATTTGAGCTGTTTTCTTCTGTATTTTATATTATGTAAGTGATCTTTGAAGTGGAACCCCAGAAGGGTATTGCATGTGACAGAACTGACTGAACATACCCAAAATATGCTATTTTCATTACAAAAAATCATCAATGTCAACAATATACAAGGATAAAACATTTGAAAAAATCAGTGGATAAAATATACCTCGTTGCAGCGTTTTGACCTGGCCTCCAGGTCTTCCTCAGGCAACTGACTGCTCCACGTCGACACCACTGACCATGTCGTCCTCCGTTGGCACTGCTGTCAACTCGTGCTGGTTACCAACCTCCTCGCTGCCCATACCATAATTTTCCCTAACTTCCCGATTTAAAAACCTTGTACTTCTGTGGTGTTCGTCGATCCATTTATTTGGGATTTCATACATGGATTCAGGTCATGCTTCCACCGGTGGAAATTTTGGTATAGATTAGATTAGATTAGATTTATTTGCCACAGACATTGTACAATGTATTAGCAATAACAATAAACACAAATGAGGTAGAATATACAAGTACACATTTCACCAGATAATGTCATTGAAGTCCTTGACACTGTACAGGGTGTTTGACATCAGGTTAGATTTAATTGTCCTTTTAAAAGGAACATAAGATAACTCCTTAATGTTGTTCGGCAATGAATTAAATAGTTTAAGGGCAACATATTCAAAACTTTTCTGGGTGGTGCTGAATTTACATTTATTTATATACAAGTTTTCTTTATTTCTGGTAGAGTAGCTGTGGACAGTAGAGCATTTATTATACAAGTGTTCATTCTTTTTTATATAGAGAAGACAGCTCAAAACAAACAATGATGGTAATGTAAGTATATTAAGTTCTGTAAAGAGTGGTTTGCAGGATGTTGTAGGCGATGCTCTAGAGATAATTCTTATTGCTCTTTTTTGCAAGATGAATATATGTCGCTTCCTTGCTAAATCTCTGATGACATTAAGCCATTCATCCCCTAGATCACCATTATAATTGTTCAACCAATTTTCATGTCTACTGAAAATATTGAACGCCTCACAAATCTTCCTCCTAATGATGTCACTCTCAATTTTCAATGTTTTTAGTTCAATAATTTGATGTTTGTCCTTAGACATGGGTTGACTAAGACCAGTGTTGGTTCTTTCATTCCTGATGTCTCTCTCATGCTCACGAAGTCTTATGTTAAAGGATCTTCCCGTTTCCCCTATTACTCCTGTCCCTGTAATGGAGTTCCGTAAAAATTTTAGTACTGATTTGTCTAACCAACAAAATCGTGTGAAGTACATATAGGAGAGTCAGAAAAAGTTGGGTAGACATCACCATATTCTGGACCGGGTGTTTTAGACGCCATTTTCCAAAATGGCCGACACCGATTTTATTTTGTACATATTTCTGCTCCTGTGACAGTCACACTCATCATTTAGGTGTCTAAATATATGTTTTTAAGGGAAAGAAATCGATTAAAATGGTTTGTGAAGTTACCTGACTGCTCTTTATTAAAGAGAATCAGTTATTTTGGATTTTAAATAAAAATATGAACAGAAGTGAAATAATATTCTCATAGACACAGAAGTAAACTCTGTTATGGAAAACAATGTAACACTAGCATACGTTTTTCTCAGTCTATCTGTAACATTGTTCACCACATTTGTAATACTCTGTGCATGTCAAATATTGCAATTTACATTTAACCTGCTAGAAGCACATGCTCTACAACTGCACTGTATTAATAGTTCAGAAGGCATTTTGTTAAGGCACAGATCAGGCTTTAGCACACCATTTGCATCTTTGCACCATCCATAATCTGTCAGTTGCAGGCTTGTGACAGGAAAATAGTTTTTTGATAGGTTTAAGCATTCCCGTAAAACAAAAAAGCATCCTCGATTATGCCCTTTTCTTATTGAAAAAGATGAGGGTAGCTCTACTTGTGTAATGAATAACGAAGTTCATATGTCTTACACTTTGATGATGGGTAACTTGAACATGGTATTCCTCTGTTTTGTCGAGTGTCTCTTCAGACAGAGTATTATCTTTTGCAAATCGAAGAAGTAAAGCTTCTGGCGATGCTTTTAGTGTAGATGGTTTTGTTCCAATCTTACTTGAGACATCACAACCTGTAAGTATGTGGGCTTTAATTAAAGTGTTGCAAACTGCAGCTCCAAAGTTACCTTACAAGTGTGTTTAGAGGCACATAGCGCATTTTATCACCCACTCCCACTTTGATCCACAATTCTTGCAATCCGTTACTGAATAGTTCAAATATATATCGAAGGATGAGAACAACGGCATCAGTGTCATTTGATAGCACTATAAGGCATGTTATGCCAGACTGAACAGTATAGAACAGATGGATTATAATTCTGCTATCTGCTTCTTCAACAAAGGTTCGAAGGTCCGAGCAAGTTTAAACTTCTTTGTTCAATACCATTAATCCATCCCTGCTGTCATTGTCTCCTGTGATGCTTTCACTTAGCACTGTAGTGAAGTCAGTCATTTTTGCCTTTTTCAATGTCTAGTAGCAGCAGCCAATTGGATCATCTCTTTGTTTTTATCTGAAGACCAGAATATGTCCATCTATATAGGAATGGAGTCTCCTGTTTGATTTTTATCAGTTCGATGGGATCAGCATTTCTTCGTCTTTCTCTTTCACCTTCTTTGAGTGACTGCTCAATGTAGCTGTCAAACACAAATTCTACTCGTTTAATTCTCTTGCAGTTACTTGCATTAGTCCACAATTGATAAAATATATTTTTAAAAGTTAGTTATGAGTTGTCGAATTAGTGACATAAAATCAACTATGACAGCAGTATCCATTACATCACGCTGTTCAAAATAGTATTCCGTCTGATCGAGTTTCTTCTCTAGTTCAGTCAATAGTACATGCTTTACAGGTTTATTTGTGTAGCCACTACCATCTAACAACATACTGGTTGGCAACAGATTATATTGCAAAATATATTTCATAGTTTCTCCTCTTGCGCTATGTGCCTCTACATACACTTTGGAGGTAACTGGGAGCTGCACTTTGCAACACTTTAAATAAAGCCCACATACTTACAGGTTGTGATGTCTCAAGTAAGATTGGAACAAAACCATCTACACTAAAAGCATCGCCAGAAGCTTTACTTCTTCGATTTGCAAAAGATAATACTCTGTCTGAAGAGACACTCGACAAAACAGAGGAATACCATGTTCAAGTTACCCATCATCAAAGTGTAAGACATATGAACTTCGTTATTCATTACACAAGTAGAGCTACCCTCATCTTTTTCAATAAGAAAAGGGCATAATCGAGGATGCTTTTTTGTTTTACGGGAATGCTTAAACCTATCAAAAAACTATTTTCCTGTCACAAGCCTGCAACTGACAGATTATGGATGGTGCAAAGATACAAATGGTGTGCTAAAGCCTGATCTGTGCCTTAACAAAATGCCTTCTGAACTATTAATACAGTGCAGTTGTAGAGCATGTGCTTCTAGCAGGTTAAATGTAAATTGCAATATTTGACATGCACAGAGTATTACAAATGTGGTGAACAATGTTACAGATAGACTGAGAAAAACGTATGCTAGTGTTACATTCAGTTTTCCATAACAGAGTTTACTTCTGTGTCTATGAGAATATTATTTCACTTCTGTTCATATTTTTATATAAAATCCAAAATAACTGATTTTCTTTAATAAAGAGCAGTCAGGTAACTTCAAAAACCATCTTAATCGATTCCTTTCCCTTAAAAACACATATTTAGACACCTAAATGATGAGTGTGACTGTCACAGGAGCAGAAATATGTAGGCCTACAAAATAAAATCGGTGTCGGCCATTTTGGAAAATGGCGTCTAAAACACCCGGTCCAGAATATGGTGATGTCTACCCAACTTTTTCTGACTCTCCTATATGTACTTCACACGATTTTGTTGGTTAGACAAATCAGTACTAAAATTTTTACGGGACTCCATTGCAGGGACTGTATTATAATTATGTAGACTCCCCTACAATCTCTGCATGATATAGCGTATACCCCTGGACTGTCAAGTTTGTCCTTAGTCCTCCCAAAATATTTGTGTAGCATAAAAATACTTTCAATTGTTCTTGCGGCCTTGTATGCTGGCTTTATATCATATTTGCCCAACACCTTGCCTATGCGTTCACTCAGTCCCGGTATATATATTAGACTCACATATCTCACCTTCAGGTCTTTTACTTTTCCTTCTTCTTTACCCCCTCTACTAGCAGATTCCCCTCTTCTCCAAAGCTTATTAATAATTCTTCCACTATACCCGTTATTATATGCTAATCTTAGGATTTCTTTTTTCTCTCTCTGTAAATCTAATGAATTGTTGCAAAGTTTAAAAGCTCTCTGAATGAAATTTCGCCAAACATTTAGTTTCGTTACATGATGATGTGCAGAATTCTTGTGGATGTAGAAATCCCCTTTGTTGGGCTTTCTGAACACTCCCAACATAGTCTACATAGGGGAAACGGAAGACCCTTTAACATAAGACTTCGTGAGCATGAGAGAGACATCAGGAATGAAAGAACCAACACTGGTCTTAGTCAACCCATGTCTAAGGACAAACATCAAATTATTGAACTAAAAATATTGAAAATTGAGAGTGACATCATTAGGAGGAAGATTTGTGAGGCGTTCAATATTTTCAGTAGACAAGAAAATTGTTTGAACAATTATAATGGTGATCTAGGGGATGAATGGCTTAATGTCATCAGTAGAGTTGATGATTTGTGGTGAATAAAAACTCAGGATTTCGTCAAATAAAATGCAAAATTTCTACATATATTTCGCTATTTAAAAATTGAATTTCGTCATAAAAATGGTAAAAAAAAATCTTGAAAATCAGCTTTTAAATCTAAATGCATTTTTTCCGTACACTGATAATATATCAAGCAACATCCAGGAGTGATATGACAATGTCTTGAATTCATATGAAATAAAAATGAAACAGCTTACCTTATTACTTGAGGAGCTTGTATTTTAGTTTAAAATTAAATAAACTCCTTACTTTACATTGTGGTTACGGGAGTTAAAAAAATGCACAAATTCATCCTAAAATATTTTATTCGTCAACATGTAGAACTTAAAAAATAGAAGTATGAATAAAGTTAAAATAATCACTCGTCATCATCACCACCATCGATGGAATACAATCTATGTTTCTCCCCGACATTGATGTTTTTGAAGTGAAACTTCTTTAGCCGCGGTAGGGGTAAATCGAGATCTCTCCTTATGTTAAAAATCATCACGAAATTAGTGTTACACTCAAAATCATCACAAAATTAGTGAGGTATGATGGAACGGACTGCACAGAAAACAATCAACTCAATGATTAGGCTTATCCAAAATTAAAAAAATCAAAAAATTCAAAATAAAAAATCCAAAATTTAAAAAATCTAAAAATTCAAAAATAAAAAAACTTCAAAGATCCAAAATTTAAAAAATCCAAAATGTCAAAATTAAAAAATGTAAAATCCAAAAATAAAAAATTCAAATATCCAAAATTTAAAAATTAAAAAAAATTAAAAAATTAAAAATCCAAAATTTAAAAATAAAAAATCCGAAATTAAAAAATCGAAAATTCCGAAATTAAAAAATTAAAAGAACAAAAATTTAAAAAATCCAAATCAAAAAAGTCCAAAAACCCAATATTAAAAATTCTACAATCCAAAATTGAAAAATCCAATAATAAAAAATTGAAAATATTCAAAAATTAAAACAAGTTTCACTTCTGTCGCATGGCGTTCCACGCACACTTTTTTTTAATATTCACAGTTTTTTGCATTAATTTTTATGAATATACATATTGAGTCGGACATTCAGGACGTACTGACAAAATTTCCAAAAACACGGATAGTTTTCATTGAAATATTTCAGTTTATTTATGAATGTTGCATAATTTTCTGAAACCATGCTTTTTTATTTTAAATATACATCAATACTTTTCGTCAAAATACATTTGATATTATCGTCACATCGATGGTTACCGCCGATTTTAACATCGATAGTGAATATCGATAGCGACAGCAGCGCCAACGGAGGACTACATGGTCGACGTGGAGCAGTCAGTTGTCTGAGGAAGACCTTGAAGCCAGGTCGAAACGTTGCATCGAGGTATATTTTATCCATTGATTTTTTCAAATGTTTTATCTATGTATATTGTTGACTTTGACGATTTTAACAAGTTACAGTGGAAAGCTAAGGGCCAGTTACTATCATTATGCTATTTTCATTACTTCTAATGAAGTGGTTTTGTTAATCACTCGGAAGGCAAACACCATGTGGTTTAACTTTTTTTATTAATTCCTCTATGTGGATATTCCAGCTTAGATTTGAGTCCATCCAATTGTGTGTACCCAACTTATTTTATCATTTTGTTCTAGATACTTATTTGTATTGGCGGCTCCTGCTTTTTAACTTTGTTGAAATGCAAAAAGACTGTTTTATTGAGGTTTAGAAAAAGTTTGTTGTTAGCTAACCAGTTTTGTTTCATTTGTTTTGTGCTGAAGGCTTTTAAGATATTACTTTGAACTAGAATGTTTGTGTCATCAGCAAACAATACTGTATTTGCATATAATAAATTGTCAGGCAAATCGTTAATTTATAATAGAAATTACACAGATCCTAAGATTGAGCCTTGCAGGGCAGCATGTTTAATGGACAGTGGAGAAGAAATTGTATGTCCTATTTCAACAAGTTGAGTTTTGTTTTATAGATTTGTGTAAATACAGTACTCCTCCAATGAGGTCCTGCCGCCGGCGTGGTCTTGTGGTTAGCGTCGCTGACTACAGATCCATTGGCCCGGGTTCGATTCCCGGTACCTCCTCGGATTTTTCTGAGGTAGGGAGGTGTGGTAGGGGTGCCTCGTGATTCAAAATTGAGGAGCTACTTGATAGAGAAGTAGCGGCTCCGGTCAAGAAAACCACCATTAATGGCCGTGGGTGTCGGCATGCTGACCACATGCCCCCCAATCCTGCCATCTGCCTACGGGAGGTGACGCAGCGGTCGGGTGGTAGGCCAAGTCCCTCCAGGGATGTAGCGCCATGGAGTTTTAGTTTAGTTTTTTTTCCAATGAGGTCCTAACAACAGGTAAAAATTCAACTTCTCTCTAATTTCTTTTGAGAAAAAAAACATTGTTACCTGGGCTATCTGTCATTCACCACAAACTGAGATATAAAGTTGCAAATTCAACACTTCCAACAAAACAGGAGTCACACTAGGAAGACACTCCCAGGTTCAGTATCTTAACCTGCATTCCTCTAACAGTATTATAAAATTGTTTGCAGATTGCAAGTAAGCAGAAGGATCTGAAGAAGAAGCTGAAGGTATCATTTGTAGGAGAACCGGGACTGGATATGGGTGGCTTGACCAAAGAATGGTTCCTCTTGTTGATTCGCCAGATTTTCCATCCAGACTACGGAATGTTTGTATATCATCCCCACTCCCGCTGCTACTGGTTCAGCACTGATCAAGAAGGGAACCTGCGAGAATACAATCTTATTGGTGTTCTCATGGGACTTGCTGTCTACAACTCCATCATCCTTGATCTCCATTTTCCTTCTATCTGCTATCGCAAATTGCTCTCGCCTCCAGTTGTACCTGAAAATGACTCAGCAGAAGTGGGATCTGTCAAAACACCTACAGTTGACGACTTAGCTGAAATAATGCCAGTAAGTTACTCTTTCAGAACAATTAATTCAAAACACAAAAAGCAATGTTAGCCTTTTAAGTGTGTATTCTTTAAGTATTGCAAGTTAAGATATTTATCCGAGTTAATTTCTTTGACAATAAATATATACTGAGCAAGGTGGCTAAGAATATAGACCTTGGATTCATGTTCAGGAGGTCCTGGGTTCAAATCAAGTGGCTGACCAATTTTTTCTTGCATTATTTTTATGGTTTATGGTTTGTAAAGGTAATTGCCAAATTGTTTTTTACTCACTAAATGCCATTGCCAATCAGAATTCTAAGCCGGTGACAAGGATTCAAGTTTGAAAAACTGCTATCTTATTTAGTGTTGTTATTTTAGTTTCTGTAACAAAAATCTAATTTAATGGTAGGTGTATAACCACCAACGGTCACTTTTGAATGAACAAGTTGACTTTGGAAGCATTCAGAAATATCCAGAAGTTTTCAATATAATGTGAATTTCCTTTGCAACTTTCATTGGTTTTGGTTTCGTGTGTGGTTTAGCAAGTCATTGCTCTAACTTCTCTAGCAACAAAGAATGTAATCTGTTAGATGTAGATATGTGTTCATGAAGCCACAGAATTTTGTTTCTGTTGAAATGTAGTTTGTGTTTGACTGTTGTCTGTTACTAAGGTTAAAACTTACAATTTGTGAAATACTTCCATAATATTTGGTTTCTCATAATAATTTGCCACAAAGTAGTTAGTGCCATGCAAACTAGTATTGAGTCTTTAACCCTTTCATTTTTAACCCTTTCATTACTAACGGGACAAATGTAATGCCCCACTACAAGTTTGAAAAACACTGATGGGAATAATATACGAACTATTTAACATTGCAACTGCCCCATCCATTTTTAACTTGTATTCTACAATTTTTAGTAGGCAACAATGACATTGGAACATGTTCCCACTTGTTTGATGAAGATACTGTACTGAGTTAGAAGTTTAGCTATTATAATTTTGTGTCATGTTATTGAAAAATGAGTGGATAAGCATTTCATGCATACAAGATTTTATTTGAAACAAATAGAATGACGAGGAACTAATTTTAGTGTAGTTTTACACATTTTATTAAATGTTAGACCTACTTATTTATTTGTTTATTTTATTTTTTTTTATTCATTGAAACTGTATATCCCATTAGCTGTATGGTGGAATTTCGGGCTCATAGATTTTTTCAGCTATCACAAAGCTCTAAGAGAAGAGGGTATCCTTGTCATTTTAGAGGAGTCAGATGATTCTGAAGATAACCCATTCTCTGCTATAAAGCTGATAAGACCGTGACTCTGATTTACTGCTAGTGATTACCACAGTCAATGATTGAGTCATAGATAAGCAAATATGACAGAAGAAGACACAGTTCCTCGAGTTTCTTATGATTATGCTGTAAACCTTGTAGACTATGGAAGGCAGAACTCTGAGGTAAAAGGAAAAGGAAAATGTACAAGTGGACATCCCTCAAAACAACTGAAATCATTGATGCTGCTTTTTTTAAATTATTTCTTTAGTTTTGAGTATTTAAAACCATTATATGCTGTAATATTCCATATGTATTTTATGTGTAAATAAATATGACAGTGATAGATCTTCATAATTTTCAGAAGGTTGTAACGCTATACTGTATAATGGCGAATAAAATTGGTTAGGGTACTGCCTTCAGACTTGAAATTTCTTATTCTTCTATAAGATTTACTATAATACTCAAGGAGACTAAACAAGCTATATTCTGTTCTATCAGTCATTCTTGTGATGTAGAGTCTGAACTTTATTTAAAGAAGCGTAGTATTGTTTTGTCCCAATATGAACAGGATATTACATAACTATGGTTTATTAATGATAATATACTTGTTTTCTGTCTGTCAGGATGTGTCACGTGGCCTAACAGAACTACTTGCATATGAGGGAAATGTAGAAGATGATATGTGTATGAACTTCCAGGTAAGCAAAGTACAGTCTCTGAGAATGAATGGTGGGGTTTCATAGAGTTCCTGTGATATATGTATTTTGTGTAATGAATCAAAAACTGCTTTTAATTAATTTAGCAATTCAAACAGTTTCCAAATAATGTTAGTAAATTTCAATATGAGCACCATTAGCACCTTGGTCATACTTAGCAAATAGAACTCAAGTAGTCATGGTAAATAATCGTAAATCAAATACCTTACTGGTCATTAGAGGGGTAGGCTACCGCAAGGTTCGGTTTTGGGACCGTTTCTTTTTCTGGTATATATGAACGATTTGCCAACATTTTTGCCACATAAGTCCATAATATATGCTGATGATACAACCTTCATAACGGCGGATCATAATTTAGAGGAAGTAAAAAGAAAAATGCAAGAAATGCTTAGAAATTTCCCTGCATGGTTTCATAAAAATAACCTCATCTTAAACAATAGCAAGACTGAAACAATGTTCTTCCTCCTCCATAGGTTAAATGAGAATATAAATGAGTCCGTCTCTGTTAGACTATTAGGCATCCATTTGGATCCTAGATTGAATTGGAAAGCCCATACCGAACAGCTAAGTATCAAGCTATCCAGAGTAATCTTTTTGTTAAGTAGATTAAAAACTTTAGTTAGTAAACAGCATCTACTTAACACTTATTATACTTTTTTCCATTCCCATCTCCAATATGCAGTTATATTATGGAGAAATTCTTCTGGCGTTCAAACAGTGTTCAAGTGGCAGAAAAAATCAATAAGAGTAATTACGGGAATTGTACCCCGTGAATCATGCAGACCAATTTTCAAAGAGCTAAAAATCTTAACTGTACCCTCACTCTATATTAAAGAATGCCTCCTTTCAATAAAAAAACAGACACCTTTACCACTCAGAACAGCTTTTCACGGGTATGAAACTAGAAATAGAAATGATTTAAACCTGGACTACATCAGATTATACATGAGTCAAAATAGTTTTAAATATACAGGTATGAAGTTGTAAGTTACAATATGCTACCGCTTACAGTGAGAAATTTACCAACTCATGTCTTTGAGAAATACCTTCATAATATTTTAATTGAAAAGTGGATATATTATGTTAATGACTTCAATCTCTGTTAATTTTATTATGTTTTTAATGTATTTGTTTTTTATGACTATTGTCTATTTCAACTTGTGTTGACAAATGACTAATAAAGAAAGAAAATACAATTCATTAAAGACATCAATGCGAAATTCAGTTTCAGCCACTCTCTGGCAAGAACATTTGGCATAATGCTTGCATTTAGGCCTACTTGTCTGATTCTTCATTTTAGCTGATCAACATTCTCGATTCTTACACTGTTGATTCAATCTCTTGTTTTTATAATACTTGTTTAAGTTGCAAACTAGGATTACCTTTGGTGATCCTGACTGCCGTTTCACACTATTTTAGTGCATCATCAGCGGTTTCCGAATTGCTACTGGGTGCCTGTGTTGTGGGCCGAGATGGTGTGGGTTTTGTGTTGGTCTTCAAGGGGTGGGAGTATTTGGTGGGGTTTGAATGTCGGGTATTGAATCAAAGAGTGTGTGTGACTTAATGTGTAGCTGGTCGTTCAGTATAAATGTTGGGTGTTTTTTGTGTGTTTGTATATTTCCAGCTGTTCGATTGTGTTTAGTTGCGGCTTTTGTGGAGTGTGTGTAGAATTTACATGTTGGTGTCTAGTTGTGGTTTGTGTCGAGTAAATGTTCTGCATAATTTGATTTTGTGTTGTGGGAGTATTTGAGTGCTTTTAGAGGTAAATCATTTTCGTAACATCTCTGGGTTTCTCTAGCTGGACAGTGAGCGATCCTAGCAATGCAGTGAAGGGTGGGGGATGTGCAGGGGTAGATGCTCAGTAGTCAGTCTATCGTTGCCTGCTGAAGTGTTACAAACCTGTGTTTGGGATTTGTTGTCCTTTCATAAAGGTCAATTCTTGCATTCCATGATAGATAGGCCTATTGTTCATTCACAAAACTGCTCTACCTGCTTCACAAAAGAAGGGGATGGCACTATGGTATTACAGTTGATTTTTAACAATACAGTGCACTTGTGCTTAAATTTCAAGACAGGGAAGAAGAAGAATTACACAGCGCTGTACAAATTAAAAGTGCAAAAATACGAAAAAAAAGTTTAATGTTTCTTGGAACGGTTCGCATTTTAGTACGTTATTGGAGAAAACATGAAGATGCTCTAAAAATGCAAAAACTTACAGTAGGGCATTTCGTGGTCTGGAAGGTGGGAAATATCCCACTATAAGAAATGAAGAGCTTCTACTTAGGTTGTAGAACTGAGAAACGATAAGACCTCTTTTTAAAAAGTCCGCATGATTTAAGCATCACCCTTTTTTCGGTAACCAAAACTGGGTAAAAAAAAGTGCTCAAATCATGTGAGTAAATATTTAAAATTATTCCTTGCGTAGCAATATTTAATCAATTGCTTTGAAATGTTCAACCAAATCCTGACTTATCAGTAATAAAACTAACTAAACGAATAGTTAATTAAAAACAGTTAGCTATTAATGCCTTTATAACATACTGTTTATGATTTAAACTCAACAAAATTAAGTAAAATAATGTTTAAGTTTTATTTCTTAAAGAAATAATAAACTATCAGCTTTTTTATTTGACGCGTGTAGAGATCAAATATGCAAATTTGCAATTCGGTCCCAAAATTTTAAAAATTGAACTGCAAGGATCTTTTGCCATGAAACCCAATAAATCACAAAATATATGTAAATTTTTTCAAGATTACCCTAAATGAATTTACAGCTCTCAAAATTTTAGAGGTTATCCTAAATGCTTCCGGGGTGAAAAATTAAAAAGATAAAAATCTAAATATTTCACAGATCGATTTCACAGAAATGATTACACAAATATTTCCCCATAAGTGCACGAACTCGTCCATAACTTTCCTTTCCTGAGGATGCCTTTATTTTCTTACGCTCGGTTTAAGTTCATTAGTAAATTCATTAACAGTGTTTTTAATATTAGAAAGATAAATCTTGAGTGTGAACAATTTTAATATGTTCAGTTCAATAGAAAGTAAAATTAAGCTATTTTGTGAATAGGTTTACCTCTTAAAGTGTTGATATTTTAATCTGTTGCACCTTATTGTTGTATAGGCTGTAATGTTAATGAATTTAACATCTACAATATTAATGCATGTTATTTGTTGCGGTGGTGTTCTTCCGAGCACCTACGCAACCGCAAGCTTACCAAAGAAGGAAGAAAAATAGTCCTACTGAATTTCCGGATGTAATAATTTTAAACCATTTTTTAAAATTTCTGATTAGCGTGAGTAAATTGTATTAAATTAACCAAATCGATTTACTAGAGTAAAACACAATAAACCGGTGTTTACAATGTCAAATTCTTGACGTATAATTTACGTATAATTACGAATATTTTTTTACGTTATTTTGATATTAGCAAATGAACAGTAAATTCGATTTTGTTTTATAATTACTTATGTAACAGTACTTAATTTTGATGTATAATGAATATAAAGCAGGATTAAACTACAATTTATATACATGTATATATTGGATATAAAATATACGTATAATTTATGTTTTGAATTTGACCAAACCCTAAGATATATATCTAGCTCTAAAACATACGTACATTATACATATCGTGCTGCGTGGGGTAATCCTAGTTTGCAATGTCAAATGTTTAAGTATTATAAAAACTTTGTTAATGCAATCAAGAATGGACACCCATACATACAGCTATTTCAATCTCTTCTGCATGACATCTCACATTGTTGACTTTGGAAGACTAACTACAACGTGAAATGGACTTCAGAAGTCTCTGAACAAAGGACTCCTGGATTCTTTCAACATCTTTTTCTGATGTTCCAGGCCTTCCTATTGTTTTTCTTTATTTTGCACACTACCACTGCCTTCTATATCTTACAAGCCATGCTGCTTGAAATCTGGCAACACAGGAGGTAGTCCTATCTGTGGTGGTCTGTGGGAAGCATTTGAATATGTTTTTATAGCAGATAACTTTCTTCATCACAAATACTGACTTTATTTAGGCCAAATCAGTAGGCCTATATTACATAGCCTATACTTGTGATGTGCATAATAACGTAACGCGCCGTGACTCCACATATCTGAAGGAATTCGTAGTTTGCAGTGTCTCATTATATGTTATGATGTTGCGTTTTTTCTTATTTTATTGGTAATAACCTCACTTATCCTGTAAGGCCCACGAGCTCTGTTATTTGACCCACAACAGAGTCATATTTTATTAAGCTGCTACACTTCTCTGGGTCATTTTGTACCACCACTGAGCTAGTTGTCCCAGGATAATATAACCTAGAACACTGATATATCTTTTCTTGTCACATGCACTTTGTGAAAGACTATGCCCATGACTGTCACTGAAAAGAATAACTTTGCCTAATTCCTTGGGAACACTCAGCTTTCCGTTATTTGCTGTCAAGTCATTCATTCATTCGTTCATCCTCGGGTGGTGAACTGTGTTGATTTGCCAGCACTTTTGAGGTTAAGGTTTGAATCCCGTTCATTACCGGTACCTTCACAAAACTGTAGGAAAACGCTGGTAGTAATATTGGGAGGATAGGAGATTGGATATACTACGATTTGGCGTCTGCCACATAGAGATGAATTAGGCCTACTGTGAGCAGCTTGATAAAAGTTCATACCAGTAAAAGTGACACCATTTCTCTTCAATTCTTCTTTAATACCAGCCAATTCTTCCTTAAGGACACTAATATCATACCATACATCGCTCTGGTATTAGTTTGTAGCTGATGAACACGAAATTCTTCTGTGAATAACTGTTCTCTGGTGTACTCAATTAGAGGTGACGGTGTATATAAATATCTCATTTTGTACACGGTTTTTACCTTCCCTATGCTCTCCAGTTGCTCTTCAGGTGTATCCAGATGTTCTCTAAGCAATAGGCGATGACTGGGATTACTTTAAGCTGAAATATGCTTAATTTTTTGATGATTCTGATGGAGTTCATTGCTTTATTTACGACATGTTCATAGCCGATAGGACTACCGATGCGATGTTGCCAGATTTAACAGCATGGCTTGTAAGAAATAAAGAAGGCAGTGACACTACTGGTCTCCTTGTATTTTTTGTGCCATTGCCTGATATTATTCTCATGTGGAAGACTTTTGTTTTATTCATGTCTGAACTGCTGTTCATCCATAATCACAGATTTGTGTCCTGCCAAACATAAGACATATGCAGCTTTTCCTTGTAGGGTAGGCCTAAACATTTCAAATAAGATAATACAAAGAAAACAAAGAATATGTTTACACAGACTGTTTTAATGCAGAACATGATTTCTGTAATAACACACAACAATGCTTGCAGACTACTTAAACATTGCTCATGTAGGCCTATGTGTCAGCAAATTGATAGATTTAACAGCATTGACAATGACAACAATAACAGACAAAAAGAAAAGCACATGAACACAATCTGTTTGAGTTATTGAATCAAAAGCATATTCACTTCATTACGCATAATACATGGCCTACTTTACAGAAACCTATGAAACCCCATTTTTCATTCTCGGAGATCCTGTACAAATAGTAACTTACCAGTACCACATGACTGATATGTGTTCGAATAGTTCTTATGATAGTTCTTAGTTTTAGTTATAGTTTTCAAGAAAACATGTGAGAAAAATCTATAGCCAATTTTAAAAACATCAGTACCATATATTACTGGGCTGTTGGCCTCAGTGGTGCAGAGGTAGCACACCCATCTCTGGATCCGGAGTAACAAGGTCACTTGCAAAGGGCAGGAAGGGTATCAATTTTAATTTTCAGGCAATATTTTCACCATTATTATTGGCCTTTCTTGCTGCAAATATGAGATTGGGCTCTGTGGGCACCCTTGAAAGGTAGTAGGTTCAAATTTTACCATAATCAATGGATTTTTATGACCAAAAATCCCAGCAAGAAATCACCCAGGAAGGTATAAACTGGGTGTCCCATATCATAGATTTGCATCATATTAAGAAACTCCAAGTGTTTATTAGAGCCTCTGGACCAAATTTCCCCATTCTCTCATGTTCAAATAATACTTTAGTTTCCTATAGGCCCTTCAAGAAGATAAGTTTACCACCTGTCACTGTGACTCCTATAGGAAAATAAGCATAACTAAATTAGTGTTCAGTAAATGAACTCCACTCCCCCACTCCCCACCCCAGAAGACATAATGCTCCATGCACAAAGGGATCAAGATTCAATCTAATTCAATATTGTTGGGCCACAACCTTCCATGGAATGTAACAACCTCCTCTATAGGAAAATAAATAGTTAACTAAATTAGTCTTTGGTAAATGATCAGCATTCAATTCAATTCGATAGTGCTGGGCCATGACCTCCTATGGAATGTAACATCATGGAGTTCAGCTCAAGGGTATGGTTCATTTTAATCATTTCAAGTTTAATCTCTATGCCCAAATGGCAGCAAATGATTCAGTTTAGTCCTTTTATTTATTTACTACATTTAACAATATAATTAAAAATAAAATGATATTAAACGCAGGTGAAGCGGCGAGCACCAGCTAGGGTTAGCAAAAAATTACTTTGGATCAATTCATTCTCTTACTTCATTCTATTGTTTATATTTCTTCTGATAATAAATTAAAGTGGCCATAAACAAGCTTTCATAAAGCTTGCTAAATTTTCAGGTTTCGCTGGAAGAATATGGTGAGGTAAAGACTTACAAATTGAAGGAAAGTGGAGAAAACATTCCTGTTACCAATGATAACAGAAAAGAGTACGTTGAGTTGTACCTGGACTGGATCCTAAATGCTGCCATATATGAACAGTTCCGAGCCTTCTATTTAGGCTTCCACAGCGTTTGTGCATCTAATGCTCTTATTGTAAGTATAAACTAAGATTACCACCTTTTGATGAATGAAATATGAGCCACTTGCTTAAAAATAAAGGGCATTTCACCAAAATATGGGACACTTGCTATAATTTTTTTCATACACATTTTAAGCCACACTGTTGTTATTAATTCATAACATTAATGTCTGGAAAAAAGTACCAGTAGGCCTACACGTTTGCCCATCACACAGACACATGCCAACAAATCTTGCCAATACAAGGTTAGTGATGTAATTCCACCCCAGTTTTTTCAAGATTTACTCAGAATTTGACTTTGCTGACTTCACAGCAATAATTGGATCATGGCGTAGGGATTGTAAAGCTAAATAAAATAAAAAATGTTATCTCAGAGTGTTTAGGAAATGTTGAGTTACAACAGAATCAATCTTCCCTGTTGTTATTTTGTAATTGTTATTTAACGACTTTGTTAGCTCATTTCCCATCTTTTAAGTTTTAGTCTTATTCTCTGTATTTACTCCTATATAGTATTAGTTTAGTAGTTCACAATCTCAATTTGTTAAATACCGGTACCTAATTGTAAGCTAACATTACTATTTGTAATGCAATCACACCTTGTATCCTGTATTTTTTTATTGTTTCCTGTATGCCGTCCATCTTTCATGTAATTATTATATTGTAAAGGTCAGCCCCTCCTTTGAGCTGTTAGCTCATTGGGGCATACCAGTTAAATAAATAAATAAATAAATAAATAATTAAAAGATTTTATGAGATAACAGTTAATAACATGAGATGTATCTGATAACATACAGTAGAGTCGAACCCCTGTATAACAAAGATCAATATAATGACAAACCCACATTTAGCAATATTTTACTTTTGACCTGGCAAATTACCTTTCTAATAATATTAAATTTCATTCACAACAACGAGGCTATTTTAAGATATTACAACAATCATTTGAAGTTCAATCTTTAATGCAAACCTGTAGCTTATCCCTGTAAATGGTGCAGATTAGAGCAACAAGTTATTTCCTGCAGGCCTGATAACTGTTATTGCATTCGATTGCTACAGCATGTAGGCCTACAGTTAAAACACCACAACAAGCAAATAGTTTTAGTTTTGCCTTAGGTATGGGATGAATTTTTTCTTTCTCTTTTTTCCCTTTTTCCACAGTCTATGAGATTAAAATTTCTGACATGCTAGATATGATCCATGAAGTTAAACCAATCTTCCTAGTAATTTTTCAGTAGTTATGATCTCTGCTTATTGGAAATCAGTAAATTTGAAAACAAAATCAGCACTTTTAATTTATTTGGTTTTGTGATTAATTGTTTCAGCTATGCATTGCATGTCTGCTTCTTGAATTATCCTGTGGATCAGACAGCTATTTTCATACAATCTTCCTATGTGGTACATACAGCCTCTCATTATAACAATAACCCTCATATAACAATACAATCTGCTAGGGCACACAAATGTCATTATACAGATGTTTGACTGTTTAAATGCACCTTGGGATACCTCAACAGACTGTTGTAAGGCTAAAATAGCCAATTTATTCATTGGCTCATTGTTTATTAATTGTATAAACATAGGAAAATAGTTTTACTAACATAAAATAACAGCTCCAGGAACCACATCAGAACATTGATACTTCTAAACAGATTTCAACCAGCGAGGATGTCCACCGCAGCAGTGGACGAAACGTCTGGATATAGGCCTATTACTCCAAGCAAACCACAGCAAAACACCCCGAAAAAACTTCTAATTCTAATAATAATACTTTTTTTTACAAATTTTCAAAATATGGGAGCCATTAATGGCCATTAACACTCTAACAGTAATTTATTTAGCCCTAGTGAAATCCATTAAAATAACAGCTCCAGGAACCACATCAGAACATTGATACTTCTAAACAGAAAATTTCAACCACCGAGAATGTCCACCGCAGCAGTGGACGAAACGTCTGGATATATTACTCCAAGAAAACCACAGCAAAACACCCCGAAAAAAACTTCTAATTCTAATAATAATACTTTTTTTTACAAATTTTCAAAATATGGGAGCCATTAATGGCCATTAACACTCTAACAGTAATTTATTTAGCCCTAGTGAAATCCATTATTTTGTATGGTATTATTGGATGGGGAAGCATTTCTAATACAAATCTCACTCCAATGCATGCTCAAACACTGTGCCCGGACTACCCAATCGAACTAATCTACTCCGATTTTAATATATTTAACACTGACCAAATTTATAGACACTCTTCATTAAAATTCTACCATAAAAATAACACAAAATTCTTAGCTGTTCAACATGAACGTAGCTAAAATTTAGCTAGGTGCATAATGTTGGTATAATTCTTTTTCTTAACTATTTTTCATTGTGGAATGTAGTGCTTCTACTCAGACACAAAACTATAATATGAATGATATTTCATTTTGTTGGCAAAAAGTATTTTCTTTAAATTACATCTACAAACTTGTGTAAAAGTTATATTCACAGTAGCTACAATAGGAATATTACTTTTCTATATAAACTTATTTTTCACTTAAATTAGTAGACCCACATATTAGCACAACGCATACAACAGCCCACATAAATGTAGCTTCTTCTTAACCTTATTCTTATACACCCATGTTCACTGATATAAGAAACTCTTAAAATAAGTAACATTTTACAAAATGCACTAGCAATAATATTAATGATGTAAGTGTAGGCCTACAATTCGCAGACATGTTTGCAGCCGTATAGATTATGAATGAATTAAATTAAATCTGAAAACAATTTGTCAGGAATTACAGGGTGCGGCACTTATCGTTTCCCATTTTCAAAACCATGTAACACATTTATTTAACAAATAAATAAGCTACATTGAACATTTTTAAATGTCTTACAGTCTTGGATTTGCAATTCTGGTCTTACTTTTTGAATATGATGTCTTTGAGATGCCCTCCATTAACTTCAACACATTGCTGCAATCTCCCTCGTACACAAAAATGTAGGCCTAACTCTGGAACTGCTCTTGAGCACGAATTCCTGCTCTTTTTGGGTTTCACGACCAATCTATGTGTCATTATTTATATTTTTTTACTGACTAATATTGATTCAGCTTGTATTTTTTCTAATTATTAATACGTTTCTTTATGATGTTTACAATTCTTTGTGAGCTTTCTATGTAATCCCTATAATATAAAGCCACATGGCTGACTGACTGACTCACTCACTGACATTAAAGTTTGCCCACTTCCAGATGAGCTAGAACCTTGAAATTTGGTACACATATAGCTTTTAGGCTGCAAACCACAGGAAAATTCCAAAAAGTTATTTTTTTTTATTTTTAGCCCTAAAAACCCCCCGAAAAAGGGCTCGGCTCGGCACAACGACATTAATGTTTGCCCACTTCCAGATGAGCTAGAAACTTGAAATTTGGTACACACATAGCTTTTAGGCTGTAAACCACAGAAAATTCCAAAAAGTTAATGTTTTTAACTTTTGGCCCTGAAAACCTCGCGAAAAAGGGCTCGGCTCGGCTCACCGACATTAATGTTTGCCTACTTCCATATGAGCTAGAAACTTGAAATTTGGTACACGTATAGCTTTTATGCTGTAAACCACAGGAAAAATTCCAAAAAGTTTATTTTTTCAATTTTTAGCCCTAAAAACCTCCCGAAAAAGGGCTCGGCTCGGCTCACCTACATTAATGTTTGCCCACTTCCAGATGACCTAGAAACTCGTAATTTGGTACACATATAGCTTTTAGGCTTTAAACCACAGGAGAATTCCAAAAAGTTAATTTTTTTAATTTTTAGCCCTAAAAACCCCCGAAAAAGGGCGGGTTTGCCCACTTCCAGATGAGCTAGATGAAATTTGGTACACATATAGCTTTTAGGCTGTAACTTAAACCACAGAAAAATTCCAAAAAGTAAATTTTTAAAAATTTCTAGCCCTAAAAACTCCCGAAAAAAGGCTCGGTTTCCATGGCAACGGTATTATCCAACAGTGTTCACGTATGGCTCTGAAAGTTTAGAAATAATTATTTCCGTAAACCTAATGGGGTAGTCGAGATAGTAACGTCTTGGACTCGCATTCTGAAGTCTCAGGTTCACAATAATTAAATCCAATTAACATATTTTTGTCCAGAACTCACAAAATTTTCTTCTATCTGTTAAAGAAATTTCATAATTTATATTCTTTGATCATAACTCGGAGATGAAGTCATGAACATTCTTTACAACATATTATAATCAATTTTACTTGTGTATTTCTATGATTTCCCTGGCAAATTGAATATTTACATACCATGAATCTTAGTCGCTATTTCATCTTGTATCATGTCCATTTCAGTTGAAATTTACTCCATAAAATACACCATAAATGTATGTACACTGCCAGTTGATCTAGAAAACTAGACTTGGCAAACTGATACCTTTTAAATACTATTAATTAAGTGGAAATGATGGAAATAGACATTAAACCCATGTCTAGGGAATTAATACAAGTAACAACTTACAAGTAACTTACTTGTATTAATTCCCTAGACATGGGTTTAATGTCTATTTCCATCATTTCCACTTAATTAATAGTATTTAAATAATAATAATAACTAGGCTTTAAAGTATCTACAAAGTGTAGGTCGCCATTGGGTGTTGTGTTCTCGAAGGAAGAGAATCCCCCGTTGGTTTGCCTTGACTTCTGAATCAGTTGAAGAATTTAGTGTCATATCGGGAGTTTGTCATGGTAGCTCAGTTGGCAAGAGCATCAGCGCGTTAAGCTGAAGATCCGTGGTTCAAATCCCGGCTATGGCAAAAAATTTTTCAGGCTGATTCTTACTTGTATTGATACCTTTTAGCTTGCAACCGATGGGAAAATTCCGAAAAAAATCCCAGTCTTCCCACAATTATTTTTTCATGTTTATTATGGCAAAAAAGGTAATAGCCAATACAGCAGACTAAATACACGCACTCTATCTCCCATAGATCTTTTAAAAAACCTTTCCCGAGAACCTCAGCGGGGGTTTGGGGTCAGAGCCCCCAATGAGCGAGGCTAGTTGTATTTATATAGTAGTATTGTACATGAAGTATAAAAATTAAATTCATAATTAATGTTTACTTTTTTAAAATGGTCATATAGCAAAACAGGCCTAGGTTAATATTATTTTCTAATAAAATATTACAAGCTGTATTATAAGTGTGTCTTATCACATATGTACTGTTTATCTTGTATGTTAAACTACATTATATAACCATAACAATTCTGCAGATGCCATTTTCCATTATATAGAAAAATTCATTTTTCCTCAACATGACAGACCTGTTGTAACACAGATTGTCTCTTTTTTTATAATAAGAATTATCAAGAGTTGACTATATACAAAAGTTTGGTAATACAAACAGTTAATTAAATATTTTATACAGATTCTGACTGATATGACAATAACATTATGAATCGTTGTTCATTTTCTAGATGTTAAGGCCAGAGGAAGTAGAAATGCTTGTCTGTGGTTCACCAACACTAGATCTGAATGAGTTAAGGAAAGTGACAGAATATGATGGCTACAAGGCAGATGACCAGATCATTATGTAAGTATAGCACATCTGTCATTTCCAATTTCAAACATTAGACTTCATGACCAGCGACTCAGGATACATTAAAACACCCAGGGGTCGGACTGGCCACACAGGCATTCGAAGCAAATGCCCAATGCATCACATAAAACTAATTTTAATTGAAAGGCGTCTCTTGACCAGCTGTTAACCTTTCCACTGATACTGACGTATAAATTTATCACTTCAAAAACTATATAAAAATGGAAATATAAGATTCCCATATAGAGGAATGCTATTTGTAAAATATTAGGATTTTTACCCTTGTGTTAGGATTGTAATTCACAGAAACCAGCTAAATTCTACTGAAATTTTCTTCAATGAACTCAAACTTACATCCTACTGATACTTTCACTTGATGAATGCTTATATTATTGTATAAGCTCAGCCTCGTAAAGGTTAAAAGCTGTTAGAAGCTGAAAAATAGCCAGTGGAATGAAAAGCTGTGTGCACAGATTGAGATCATATTTGGGTCAACTGAAAATGAATTCATTTACATTAATGTCTACTCAAAAGGAATATTTAGAAAATCTTAACTACAATCTTTTCTGGTTGTTAATATGAGTATATACTTTAGTAAAAATTACCATTGTACATATTTTAATTCTAAACCAATAAACCTGATGTTTTGATCAATACACAACACTGGTGTTTTCCAAACTGCTTCTGTGGTATGCAGCATATGAAGCATGATGTTAGTGGGATTACAATTGAAATTTCTTCTAGTAGTTGTTGCCTAAATTTTTATAGGGAAACAAACATTTAATTTTGCCAGATGTGCAGTGGTGTAGCATGAGGTTAGATTTTAAGACTGAGTCTACCTAAATAATATAAGAAAATAGTGGATTCATAAACAAATAAAATCAGGTAAACTGATATAACAAAGTGCCAGTATGTTTTTGTTGAATCAATTATAATTGCAATTATGATACGGTATGAAGAAAATAAGTTTTTCTAATCAGATTAAAATCGACCAGCGTCAGCAGATTTGTGATACCTTGACAATTGCGCACTCACATAAAAATAAAAAATTAAATTAAAAAAATCCATGTCAAATTGGCCGGCTCCGGGATTTGATCCGGGGACCTTCAGAATACGAGTCCAAGGCGTTAACATTTGGCCAACTCAGTCAGTTTGACGGTGTCGTTTGATAAGCATAAGTGAAGGAATAGTGTTAACTGTCAATTATACCGGTAGACAAAAATTAAAAAAACATGTGACCTTTAACCCTGCAGTGCTCGCGCGGCGTCTGACAGACGCCAGACCAAATTCATTTCGCCATATTTAGAATACCTATGAGGCCATTGTGCTGACCTGCCATCTACCTTTCGGTCAACTACTCTTAAATAACATATCCAAGCAGCAACCCTCCAGTTTTCGCCTATCAAGAGTGGAGTGACGTTATTGTTGCAAAAATGTATATAGCGTCTGTGAGACGCCGCGCGAGCTTTACTGTTACAAGGTAAGTTACTGGTTTAAAACAAATTTCTTGCAGAAACTAGTGATCATAAACCTACAATACCAATCTTTTCTGATTGAAATTATTTATCTTTAGGCTTGGCAATGAGTGGAAAGGAGAAAAAATATCATAATCTTTCTAAGCCAAATGATTGGAAGATAGCGCAAAGTTGCTAGAATAAGAAGAAAGAATTTGATTGCGATAGTGATCCTAAAGAAGACATTGCGGAGTCTTGAAGTGAGTCTACGGACACTGAACAAGAAGCAGATGATGATAATGATTATAGTGAATGTGATAGGCCTAAATATTTCGTAGGGCGGGACAAAGTTTCGAAATGGAATAAGAAGAGATCAGTAACTAGTAGTAAAAGTTGTTATACCTACACATTCTTAGGACAATAATAATTTAAAATAATTTAAAAATTGTTACATGCCTAACAACATTGTTTTATTGTTAATTAATTAAAGTCATAATGTGCTAATATTGATTTGTGTCCAATATGATTAGTTAAATGTTCATTTTCAATAAATTAACTTAATACACATATTTTTAACTAAGAAATGTATGAAAAACATGTTCAATAATATTAAGTAAACTATGACAACCCTCAACAAACAAAATGCACACTCAAAACAACATAAAACAATAAAAACAACGTAAAACATGAACGGCGTCTCTCAGACGCCGCGCGAGCTTCTATGTCCTAAAATAGCGCGCGAGCACTGCAGGGTTAATTAGTCGTTACTCTGGTACCGGTCAACCGATTAGGTCAAAAATTAATAGGCTTCTTGCCATGGACGTTATAAATGCGTATACCAAGTTTCATAAAAATCTGATAAAGAATATTTGAGTTATGGGGCCTTTTGTTATATAATACCATAAAAATGCACTAAATTGGGCATTATTCCGGTACCGGCCAACCGATTTGGTCCAATATCAACAGACGTCTTCCCACGGATATTATAAATGTGTATACCAAGTTTCATGAAAATCCGATAAAGCGTATTTGAGTTATGGTGCTTTTAAATAAAAACACTAAATTGGGTTTGACGCCGGTACCGGTGAACTGATTTGGTTCAATAACAATAGGGTTCTTTCCATGGACATTATAAATGCGTATACCAAGTTTCATGAAAATCCGATAAAGCGTATTTGAGTTATGGTGCATACAGACACACGGACAGACAGACAGACGGACGGACGGACAGACATTTTTCGTTCCCCACACACAATCTCATAAAGTACCATACTGGCACTTAATAAATAAAGGCAGCATCAACCAAGCCATAAATCATTATAAACTCATTAGTGTCATCAAAATATTTTTCACCACTGCATTCTCAAACCCCTTCTGCTTTTATGCATCAACTTGTGGTGCCACGTGCTTAGGCAGCATTGAAATCTCACAATATGTCAGTAAAGATGAGCTGAGACTGAGCGATGGTTCAGCCAGTCAAGTCTCATCAAGTGCGAGTTATATGACTTCTCCTACTAAACGTTAACCTACTCATTGGGAAGATAGGCCAATTTGTTTTGCAAGAGCGGAATAAAGTCACCACCAAAGAGACTGGAGAGATTTTTGAGAACACTAGTCTCTTCACGTAGCTGCTTGCTTGATGAGCGCCCGAGTATGAAGCCGGACAATAGATTGAATAAAGGGGAAGGATATGGTAACATTAACATTACAATTGCTGACCCAGCATTGAGTGCAGTATTAGTATATTTTAAAATTGTGACTGTTTCCATGTTGCATGTTTTAATCTAATAGGTGTGGATAACACTGTTTTCGACTCTATCATATGAACAAAAGGGTGAAAGCCACCTTCTAAGCTTGATTTCAGCATTTTCTAAAATTGAATCTTATACTTTATTTTTTAATCTATGTAACTTAGTTTAGTTTAAAATAAAATCCACTAAAATTTGATAATAATTAGTAATGATTGTGGTACTAATACTACTACTAGCCGACTAGTAAAAAAAAAAAAGGTAAAGTGTTCCCTATTACAGGCCATGGAGGGCCAGAGGGTTCCAGGAGGTTGAGGCTCCCAGATTTTTAGACATTCGGCACATGAAGGTGGTAAGGTTGTCAGCCTTACGCACCGGATTGCCCTTTACGCACCTTTACCCCCAGGATTGCTCCTGGTACTCATTTCTGTTAGAGGCTGAGTCGACCCCAGGGCCATAGTGCCACCAGAAGGATTAGGCCAATTGAAAAACTTCAACGGCCTCATCGGGAATCGAACCCACAACCTTCCGGTTTGCAGTGCAGCGCCTCAACCACAACGCTACGGCGTACCCCCAGCCGACTAGTAGTATAGTAGTAATAGTAGTAGTAGTAGTGATATTAGTACTAATAATAATAATATACTTAAATAGGTATATACAAAATTAAATCCTTGTGCATAATATTAACATTATTTTATTATTTCAAACACTAATACAATGGGAATTTGAGTATCATTTGAACAGTTATAAGTTCATATTTTAAAATCCAGTTTACGCAGAACCCAATATCAAGCTACACCACTGCAGACGTGACATGTAGAGCTATATATTGTCATCCCAGTTCATTATAAAATCTGTGTTCGTTTTTGCTACAGCTAGCGTCAACAATGGCACCAACTTATATGGGCCCTTGGGGCTCAAGTTCACCCAATTTTCCATTTAATACTGTCATAATTACTATTTATTGCTATTACTAAAAACTGTGTTTTGTTGTTGTATCTCTGTAAAGCAAAAATCAGACTGTAATTGACATACTTAGTACAATCTCCTTTTGTTCCAGTTCACTCATGATCTTTTTAAATCATTCCTCAATCCATTACATTTTCACATTTTACTCTGCTAATGCAATTTCCACAGACACTGCTGACAAGATCTTTGCATTCAGGAAAAAAAAATACTTACTGTTGGGAATACTGGGTGAGATGTTTTTGTTTCCAGATACTGTAGTCAGTATCTAGGAGGCCTTGGTGACTGTTGTTGAGAATTCAAGAACAAATATGGCATGAGGTTTTGTTATAAGGGAAATAAAGCTGTGTTCTTTTTTAAGTATATTTAATCATTTTCCATTCGGTGGAGGGCCAAACACTCGACATTTGGCACCCAAAGTGACGGCACGATAGTGTTTTTGTCAGTGTTTTGTGATTACTTCCACAATGGAGAAAATTAAAAGTAGAAGAAAAATTGAAAGAAGTCTGTTTACCAGAAATGCAGCTACAATGCAGAAGCTTCTAGAAGAGAAGAAATATGACGAAGCTTGTGCAGCATTTGATAATATAGAACGATATTTTGAGAAGATAAATGTGCTGAATGAACAAGTTATGGATTATATGTTGGACAATGGTGCAACTGAGGAAGCATTAGAAGAAGAGGCATTAGCTGCTGACGAGTATCGTAATAAGTATACACTGTTAAAAGTACGGTGCTCAAAAACTGATTCTCAAGATCAACTATCTGTTGCAAGTGAAGAACCGTCATCTAATGTTCAAACAAATAGGAAAATCAAGTTACCCACCATTGAATTTCGCAAGTTTGGCGGTGAACTCAGGGAATGGCTGCCATTTTGGAACCAATTCCAACGTATACACAATAATGAAGAGATTGCCCCGGTAGATAAATTTTATTACCTGATGCAAGCTATTCTACCAAACTCTAGAGCTAGATCTGTTGTAGACAGTTTCCCAGCTACAGATGATAACTACACATTAGTGATTGAGGCACTTCAAGAACGGTTTGGTAGGGAGGACCTTCTTATTGAAGTATATATCAGGGATCTTCTCAGTTTGACCCTTCCTGCAAATAAATCATACCGTTCCCTCATGGATATGTTTGATAAACTGGAGTGTCATTTGAAGGCACTTGAATCTCTTGGTGTTACAACTGAAAAGTGTGCAGCAATCCTTTGCCCTTTGTTAGAATCATGCATGACTGAAGATTTCTTAAGAGTATGGCAGCGGAGTTCATTATACAGTGATATATCTAATGCAGAACAAAGGCTTAATAAGTTCATGTCATTCATGAAAGCTGAAGTTCAAAATGAAGAATGCATCCATGTTGCCATGTCAGGTTTTAAGCAGTCAACTGATAGACCAAAGAAAGATCAGAAAGACAGCAGTCCAAAACCATATTCAAGACAAGCCGAAGTTCCTACAGCCATGGGTTTACTCTCATTACAAGAAGATAAACGTCCAGTTTGTATAAGGTGCTCCGGGGTTTCTGGGCCCAGGGGGTAACTGGGCCAGGGGTTATTCATATCCACATCTGTGGGAATTAAAATGTAATTTGGTTGGGACACCTTCATCTTCTTTGTTTCTCTCTAGAACAACAACAACAACTTTGTTTTGAACCATTTTGTGATGTTGAGAGGTTCAGTAATTTTCAAGAAGAAATTTTCTCAAACAACATCGTGTTTTTGAATGTTTAACGGGCTTCCACCATTTCTTGGTAAGTACCTTTTTCATTTTTACTAGTTAGGCATAAACATAATGAATGATTTTGTCCATAAATAGTGCTCTTTACCACTCCTGGCTTCTTGTTCTTTGTCTGGCAGGGGTGGCCCAGTTACCCCGAAAAATTTTCAAAAAAGGGGTAACTGGGCCATCCCATCGGGGTAACTGGGCCAGAGGGACCCAGTTACCCCGAGAAGTGTCCAGTTGTCCCAATAATGTAAAACATAGCCAGTATAACAAAGAAACTACCATGGAGCCCACTATGTGTTTATTTTTTTGCTTTGGCAAAAGCTAGTTAACTTAGGCTACTTGAAGTCTTGACATGTACTCATGACTGCTCGTCTAATAATGTTGAATAATTTTTTTTTTTTTTAATATTACAATTAACTTAAGTTACCTGTGACCTCACACAACACACTCCCTCAAATATTTACAGTTTTAAGTTAACCCGATTGTTTTTGTTCTGTTGTAGAATATGGTGCAAAGGAAAAGGACAAAAATTATCAACTGTGAAATAATAACTACTGCAAAATACCTTGAAATGAAAGAAAAAGAAGAGGAGGAAGAAAAAGCTTTGATTGTAAAAAGAAGGGAAACGTTAAAAATAAAATAAAATAAAAAAGAGGAAAAGGCAAAAGCAAGAAAAGAGAAAAGTTATGAGAAAAAAAGCAAAGAAAGGAAAAGGAAAATCAAAATTACAAGAGGTTCATTACAACTACTCTTCTAGTGATGAAAATGATTGTGATGCTTATTCTATCCAAGAAAAATTTACACTTGAATCTGATGAGTTTTGCATCACTAAAGTTTTTGGCAAAACAGAGAATAGTTTCAGATTATACATAGCCAAGGTAGTAGCCTACAAAAAGAGGATGAAGGTTACATGGTTCTTCTTACAAAAGACATTCTCATACAATGAAATTTAAAGAAACCAATGAAGAATCTTACATTAGAGAGCTTGACATCATACGGAAACTTCCACAACCTGTAACAGGTGTTCTGCTCGATTTAATATGATTGCTTTTGCAGCAGACCTGAGTAATCTAACATCCACTAAGACTTTCCTAATGTATAAAGACTCAAATAGTAATTGTTTAAACTCCAATTGATTTTTTAATGAATGAATTTGTAATTAATTTTTCCTTTTTGTCATTTTATGATAAATGTTTGTAATTCTGCAAATTTTGTGTAATTTCTTGGTAAGAAACAAGTTTCCTTAAATAAATATATAAATGCATAACTTTTTGCTAATATTCTGATGTTTTTCTTTGCCCTTTTTTTCCTACGACCTTACTAGGGTCATGATACAATGGCCGGAATATGTACTTGAATTGATCAATTGATCATACCAATATTTTTTCTAAATCAATTGAATGTACAGCAATAGGTCCATTTACCCCAGAAATTTACTGCAGTGCTGTTATAGAATGTAGCCTGGGGTGGTCCAGTTACCCCAAATTCACGGGGCAACTGGGCCCATAGGACAAATTTATTATAAATATATAAAAAAAATATATACTATTAAAAAGTTACTTTAAATGGTATGTAATATGTTTGTCTGTTTGTTGCTAAATAATCATACAATATTTTGCAGTGAAAAATTGCTAATAACTTGTCCTAAATCACTGCTTTACGTAGGTAACTGTAGGTCGTATTGTAAAATCATGGCCCAGTTACCCCGGAGCACCTTATCCCTAGTAGCACACTTCGTTGGCCTAACGGAGGGATTTGGTTGGCATGGTTGGGATATGTTGGGAAAAGGTTCGTTGTAATTTCCTAGGTTAGCCCAATGTACGTTTCCGTTGCGTCATGCGCTAAGTCCTACCGTTGGGGTTATGACGTTGGCCCAATGCGCGCTTGCCCTACCGTTGGGGTTATGATTGCTGGCCCAACAATAAATTTCGTTGTAATGTGATCGCATTTATGTTAAAATTAAAAAGTGTTGAAATAACATTATAAGCGTTAAATTTTCATTTCCTATAAAATAAAACAGTTTTAATTCATTAATTATTCGGGCTCTTTGTGCGCGTTACATGCTAAAAATTTACTCCTCCACCTCTTCCTGTCAGTCTTCGGCAATTTCCGGCGTAGTTCGGGTCATCACGAAGACGATGAAGATACAAGTCATACAACACTTATTTGCCATCTTGATATGTTGAAGAATCCGAATGGTGTTTTTACTTCTATTAATATTAGGGCTCTTTATTTGTTCTCTGAAAATAACGTTATCATATATTCACATCAAATATTCAAAATACGAGATGTATATCCTACTTACTATTTATCATGTATTACACATCTCTGTAGTAAATAGGCTAGAAGAATTCTCGATTTTTATTTCAACGATCACTAATAGCGTAGTGGTTAAAACGATAGACTATAACGCTAGCGGTTCCGAGATCGAATCCCCATAGGTGCGAATTTTATACGATAGGAATAGGTAGGTACGGTGAAGGAGAGAAGGGAGTTAATAGGGAAAAGAGGAGAAAAGGGATGAAAGGGAAAATAAAAAATTAAATTTTGTGTGCTTCTAGTATTTCCGCCAGATGTCTCTGCGCTGCACTGCGTAATAGTTCCACCATTACCTAATAGATGTCTCTCAACTGTTGGGATTTTGTTGTATATTGGTTGGCTACAGTTGGCAATTGGTTGGATAAAACGCTCCTTGGCAACGGAACCCCGACGGACATTCATAACAGTTGACCAACGAAACATGGCGATCATTCCCCAACATTGGCCCAACGATCTGTGCTACTAGGGATTTTGCAATGATGTACAGCATAGTAGCGCTGACTGCTACAAAGCTCGAGATATGCCGCTCTCAGTGAAGCTTGATATCATTAAAGCTAAGAAACATTGTTTCATTTGCGTTAAGCCAAACCATATGGCGAAAAGGTGTACCTTTAAGCGAAAGTGTTTGATTTGTGACAAACGCCATGTTATCTTATTGTGTCCTGACTTAAAGAGAAACAAGAATGTGGTTACCAGTACGGACATTACCAAGCCTGAAGAAATGACTGTGCATAAGGATGAAGCTCTTGTCAATTTGACATGTGATAACAGTGTGTTGCTTCCTACGCTACAAGTGAAAGTCCGAGGAAATGGTTCAGAACGTATTGTGAAGGCAGTTCTTGATACAGGGTCACAACGTTCTTACATTTTGAAGAGGACAGCACAAGAGATGAACTATTCACCTGTTGGCAAGGAAACAATTGTCCATTCACTATTTGGAGGTCAAAAGACTGGAAATTGTGAGCATGATAAGTATAGAATTTATCTGGCCAGTCTCAGAAATGACTTTCTGTGCAATTTTGAGGTATTGGACCAAGACAGTATTTGTGATAATGTACCTCTTGTTCAGGACAAAGCATTGGTTAATGAAATAGTTGGCCATACTAATAATTTTCAACAATTTATAAGTATTCCAGGACCAATAGAAATCCTGATTGGTGCTGATGTTTCTGCTAGACTATTCACTGGTAATATCAGAAATTTATCTGGTGGATTGGTAGCTATGGAGACTAGGTTGGGATGGACAATTTTTGGTAAATACCCCATTAAACAACCTAGGGTTACAACTGCTATGATTGTAACTTCAATGCTAATTAATGATTTAAATATCTCAGATCTATGGAAATTGGAGCTGATAGGCATTATTGATCCTGCAGATAGGAAAACTAAACTTGAATTGCAGGCAGAAGTTGACAAGCATTTTGAAGAGACTGTGAAGGTAAATTCTGAAGGTCGATATGAAGTCCAGCTTCCCTGGAAGGACAGGCACCCTCATCTCCCATCGAATTACATTCTTGCTGAAAAACGACTGGATTCAACAGTCAAGAAGTTAAAGGCTAATTCACTGTACTCAGAATATGAACATGTTTTTGAAGAATGGATTGAAGAAGGTGTAATTGAAAGAGTTCCTGACTCAGAGATTGCTAGTGACAGATGTCATTATCTTCCTCACAGACATATTGTCAAAGAAAATAGTACTACAAAAATTAGTCCTGTGTTCGATGCATCAGCTCGTGAAAAGAACAGTCCCTCATTGAATATGTGCTTGGAGAAGGGGAGAGTATTGATAGAAGAGATACCCCCACTTCTTTTAAGATTTCATCTGAAGAAAGTAGGAGTTGTTGCTGACATCCAGAGAGCTTTCTTGCAGATTAGTATATGTACCAATGATAGGAATTTCCTACGATTCTTATGGAAGGATGACACAGGGAATATAATCGTTTATCGACACAGGAAAGTTGTGTTTTGGTGTTGTTTGTAGTCCTTATTTGCTGAATGCTGTTATAAGACTTCATCTAACAAGAGTTCTTCGTGAGTGCCAACTTGAAGTTTCCCCATATTCCGAGGCCACTATTAGGAGTCTTTCGGATAGCTTCTATGTTGATAATGTGATCATTAGTCTTGACAATGACAGGCAGCTTAAAGCATTCATTCAAGAAGCTACATCAGTTATGGCTGATGGCAAGTTCGAATTACGAGGGTGGGAGTTCACAGATCCAGATGCTCCTCCAGAGACTTGCCTCACTAATGTACTTGGTTTAGTCTGGGATAGAAGAGATGACACATTGGCAATAAGCCCAGAATGTTTCAAAAATGTTCCAGAGAAAATTACCAAAAGGACTATTCTTTCTGCAGCCCATAAAGTGTTTGATCCAATTGGTTTTTCATCTCCTGTGACTCTAGAACCAAAACTTATCTTAAGAGAATTGTGGAGTTTGAAGATTGGATGGGATGAAGAGCTGGATCAAGGCATCGCAAACAGATTTGCAAGATGGGCAGGTGATGTAGCATGTTTGAAAGATGTGAAGATCCCAAGATGGCTACCTTCTAACAGTGAACCTGGTGAATGGAGTGTTCACACCTTTTGTGATGCCAGCAAGGATGCCTACGCTGCAGCTGTATTTTTGAGGGTAGAGACGAGTCAGCAAGTAAATGTACAGCTGATCCAAGCAAAGACAAGGGTTGCCCCTACTAAAAATACAGTCACTATACCTCGCCTAGAATTGCTAGCAGCTATGATTGGTGCTAGACTTCATGCATCAATAATTGCAGACCTTCCTACTGGGTGTAAATCATACTTTTGGAGCGATTCATCCACTGTCTTAGCATGGATTAATAGGGAAGATCAGTGGGCTACATTTGTGGGAAACCGAGTAGATGAGATTAAAAAGCTGACTCAAATAGAACAGTGGAATCATGTTCCAGGTATCTGTAACCCTGCTGACCTGCCATCTAGAGGTTGTTCTGGAAAAAAGCTGCTTCAGTCATTATGGTGGGAGGTACCTGAATGGTTGTACCAACCACTAAGTAATTGGCCTTTGTGTGACGTTGAATTTGAAGAGGATGTTATAACTCAAGAAAGAAAAAGTACAGTTGTTTCATCTATGCTTTGTAAAGAAGCTGATTGGTACTACAAATACTTTTCAAAGAGTGAAAAAATTATTAGAATGATTGCTTGGATGTATCGGTTCATGAACAATTGTAGAGCTGTGGGCTCTGAAATTTTTATGAAGAAAACAGGACCTCTTTCTACTGAAGAAGTTAACTCTGCTGAAATAAAGGTCCTGAAATTAGTTCAGAAAGATGCATTTTCTAGCACTACAGATCCCAGAATCTCCAGTCTTCAACCCTTTGAAGATCATGATAGTCTTTTCCGCATACGTACTAAAATCTCCAACAGACCTTATAGCCATGACTTTCGGTATCCTGTACTTCTACCAAGGAATCATCCCTTTGTGTCACGACTGATTATGGATGCTCATGTTCGAAAGTGTCATATTGGAGTTCAGAGTATGCTTTCAATTATGAGAGAAAGATTCTGGGTGATAGGTGGAAGAAGAACCCTGAGATCAGTCTTAACTAAATGTATTATCTGCAAGCGCCAGGAAGCTAAACCATTAGGAGTTCCCACTCCACCACTTCCAGCAGAACGTGTAAGAGATGCTGCTGCCTTTGAAATTTCAGGCGTGGATCTGGCTGGACCCCTTTTCCTGAAAAACTCTGAAAAGGCATGGATTTGTTTATTCACGTGTGGAGTTACTCGAGCTGTCCACTTAGAGCTACTCTTGTCATTATCAACAGATGCCTTTCTGCAAGCATTCCGGCGATTTGTAGCAAGGAGAGGAAGACCAGCTGTAATTTTTAGTGATAATGGGACTAATTTTTCTGGTGCTGAGACTGCTTTCAGGCGAATTGATTGGTCAAAGGTGCTCGAGTACTGTTCGGTTGAGAGAATAAAGTGGAAATTCAACTCTCCAACTGCTTCCTGGTGGGGAGGTTGGTGGGAGAAGTTAATAGGCCTTGTAAAAAGGTTACTTCGGAGAACACTAGGATGTTCATCTCTCACATATTCGGAGATGGAAACAATATTATGTGACTGTGAGAGTGTGATAAATTCGAGACCTCTGACATATATAGCTGATAATTCAAATGAGCTAGAAGCCATAACACCTGCAATGTTTATTCAGGATGTTCACGAAGTGTCTGTGCCTGAGATTGATATCGTTGAATCCTCTACCTTAAACAAGAGATTGAAGTACAGATTAAAGCTCAGAGAGAATCTGAGAAAAAGATTCCACAGTGAATATTTGGGGCAACTTCAACAGCAGATGCATGCCAAACAATTTGGAAGTATTCAAGTTGGTGATGTCTTAATTGGCAATGATAATTTGAAGAGACTGGACTGGCCTTTAGGAAAGGTGGTAGAAACTCTGCCTGGAAAGGATGGAGTCATCCGCCTTGTTCGCTTGAAGACTGCATCTGGAGAAGCTCTGCGTCCAGTTCAAAGACTTTACCCCCTTCTAGAAGCAAAAGTTAGTGGACCATCATCAGAGATTAAATCTTCTATTCCAGACTGTGAACGGAGAGAGCAGACTGTGAAAGAGGATAGTGATGTATCTTGTGGTCGTGTAAATGATGAAGAAGAAGTAAAAAGAACTCTATGCGGAAGAATTATTAATGTTCCAAAAACATATTTGGACTAAGTTGAATTTGTTTTATGTTAATTAGTTCCAATGAGCAGAATTTGTGTTCCCATAACTAGGTTAAGTTAACTCCTATTTATCCGTTAACTTGGTGGGAGAATGTTGGGAATACTGGGTGAGATGTTTTTGTTTCCAGATACTGTAGTCAGTATCTAGGAGGCCTTGGTGACTGTTGTTGAGAATTCAAGAACAAATATGGGATGAGGTTTTGTTATAAGGGAAATAAAGCTGTGTTCTTTTTTAAGTATATTTAATCATTTTCCATTCGGTGGAGGGCCAAACACTCGACACTTACAGTTCTAAATATACATAAAAAGAGTGCAGAAAAGTTAGATTTATAATTTAGTTGATGTTTGTGATTAAGAAAAATCATAGGAAAAACATCTCATGAGCAAGGTAAGGAAATGTTATATATTACAGTAGAGTCCCGCTAATCTGGACTAGATAAGACCGGACTGTGTCCAGATCACCGAAAGTCTGGATTAAGTGGAATTTTCCTTAAAATGCACACACTGTACTATAATACAAGTTTAGATGGGTAAAACTATAAAAATCTATTTTTTCATATATATAACCTCTCTTACAACTTAATTTTAACATTAATTTACTGTACACGTATACCTAAGTTTTTAACTTTCAAAGCTATAGGATTAGATAAGAAACAAAACAAACTATCTTTGTGACTAAAATTTATTGATTGTTCAGTACAAAAAAGAACACAGTAGGGTACATTTTTATTTAAAAATTAAAAAATAAACTTTTTAAAACATTTTTTAAATTACCATCCAGATTAACTGGATGTCTGGATGAGCGGAGTCCAGATTAGCAGGATTCTTGGTGTATAAGACAGTGGTGACCAGACAAAATGAAGAAAGAGCAGAATGAACAGAACATCTAGAAAGAATTAATTAAGAAAGATTTGCTAAATCAGCAAGAGACAGTGAACCAGAGGGAAGAAGGTGATTGGGTTTCCACAAAAAGGACGGTGTGATTAGGAAGAGGAGGCTATTGGTCCAAGGAAAGAAGAAGAAAATAATGTTGATAGTGATGAATTTATTAGGATAACTCCAGTCAGGAGAAGCACAAATTTTTCAATATGCTATGCCATATAATAGTTTGTCCATGTGTGATTTTATTTTACTTTTCGTTTTGTACCTAAAACCCGACTTTGGACGAGAAGATGGCGGATGCATAGACGTAAGCGGGAAGAGCGGAAATCAATCAGTGACGCAGGAAAGTTAAAACGGGATCATACAGAGCTAAAATCAGTGTAAGGCGATACAAGGTTTTCAGGAATAGCTGTGGAAGTGTTTGTGAACCACGGGACGTAATAACAAGAGGGGTAAATACATCATTACGTTCGAAGGTGGAAAGTGAGGTTAAGGAGCCGAGCACGAAATACCATCGGAAATACTAGGAACAGACGGAAGTGACGTGCAACGGCCAAACAAAAAACACCAAGCAACCGCCGCACAGGAAGTGACGAAAAATCAGGGAAGGCACCACGACCAACACAAATTCCCCACCGAGAAAACAACAAATATTGTACACTTTGCACCGTGATTTAAAATGTCAGGCCCATACAGCAAAGTGTACACCACGAACACACGGTCATCGCGCGCAGGAAGAACTAGTCCCAAAACAGGAGGGAATGAGGAAACAAATAACAACACCATTAGCGCAGATAAGGAAGGGGTGAAAGACATACTAGCAACGATTCTTACTGAGATCAGAGATATTAAACACCAAAACTCAGAATTTCGGGAAGACACAAAGAAAGAACTGGAGGCAATAAAAAACGAGTTGAAACAGAAAGATGACAGATGGAACCAGGACAAGGAGAAGATAGAATCCAAAATAACGGAAATAGAAACCAACACGGAACATAAATTGGAAGAGATCACAGACCGTAATTTAATTTTTTTTTTAATTTTTTAATTTTATTTTCTTGTCATTAAACCATTTAGGTAATAGACAAAGTCAGGAGTACAAAGATTACATACATAAATTACAACACGAAATATACATAATTCACAACTAATTTTACAATATAAGTGAAAATACTACATTAAGTTTCTTGTACATTTACTAACTATTACTAACTATAAATTCTTAAAGTCATATTCGAAATATTTATTAAATTTTATTTATTAACAGTCAACAAGAATTTTTAAGAATAACTTAAATTTAGATAAATTAAAAAAATAAATAAATAAGAATTTTATTGTCGTTAAACCCCTTTGTTACTAGATAAAGTCAGGACCACAATCTAGACTTAACCCACTATGTACATTTTAAAACCTGTATTCATATTACCATTATACTATATTACACTCAAAAAATTCAGACACAGAGTAGAATGGGTTGTTAACCAGGTAGGTATACACCTTGCATTTGAATAGATTTATAGGCAATTCAGCAAGCTGTGAAGGTAGTGTATTAAACATTTTTAGACCTAACATTTCATAACTATTTGATGACTTATGCAATCTATGAAATGGTATATTTATTTTCTTACTTTGTCTGGTATTATAATTATGTATATCTTTTTTTAAGTTATGGCACGACAGATTGTTTTTTGTATAAAGCAGTACATTATAAATATAAAGGTTAACTATGGTAAGACAACGTAATTTAGTAAACAAAGGTCTACAATGTTCTAGTTTGTGTGAGTTTGTTATTACCCTAACTACCTTCTTTTGCAGTATCAGAATGCGTTGAATATGGACACTATTTCCCCAAAGTAATATGCCATATGAGATTATACTTTGGAAGAACGCAAAGTATGCGTATAAAAGCGATAGAAAATGTTGAAGAGAAGCGGCATAGGAGGGAAAGAAGGAACAACATTATCATCAAAAGCAAAGACATAGAGGACAACAGAGAAAAATCGAAAGAAACCGTGGAAAACATTTTCAATAAAATGGAAATAACCATGGACTACACAGAGATGAGCTACATAGGCAAGGATTGGAAAGGACGGGGACTAGTAAGAATGAATTTGAAGAGCAATGAGGATAAAACGAAAGTCATGAGGAACAAAAGAAAACTCGTTGATGAAGAGCACTACATAGAGGACGACATGTCAAAAAAGGAAAGGGAAATACAAGCAGGCATACGCAAGAAAGCGCGGGAAGAGCGAGAAAAAGGAAGTGAAGTCAAAATAGGTTTCCTAAAAATATGCATCAATGGCCAGTGGGAATCTTGGTCAGAAACACAATCAAAAAACGACCATCATCCGGAGAGACCGAACCAACCACCGAGGAACTAGAACCAGAGCGGAGCAACCCCAGTACACATCGGCAGAAGCACAGCAAGCAACTAACACACAGTCATTACATTAACATCGCCACATTAAATGTACGCTCCCTCGTGGGAGAGGAGAAAATAGTTGAACTAGAAGAGGCAATGAGAAACATCAAATACGACATTCTAGGCCTGAGCGAAGTTAGAAGAGAGGGGAACATACTCACAGAACTGAAACAAGGTCAGCAGTTAAGCTACATAGGAGCAGCAGGAGGACAAAAAGGAGTAGGTTTCCTCATATCAGAACATATGAAGCAGCATGTTACAGAAGTGTCAGGTCTCTCGGACAGAATAGCAGTAGTTAAAGCGAACATAAAAGGCACAGCAATCATGATAATGCAAGTATACGCACCCACAGCGAATGCATCAAACGAAGATCTGGAGAAGTTCTACGAAGAATTGGACAATGCAGTAAATACACATCGGGCGGCCTGTAACTTCATCATTGGAGATTTCAACGCAAAAATCGGCAGAAAAGGGGCAGGAAGAGAGACCCAGGTAGGCCCATATGGATTGGGAGAAAGAAACCAAAGAGGGGAAAGGCTAGTCCAATTTGCAGCAGGACAAAACATGAGAATAGCGAACAGCTTCTTCATGAAAAAGGGACAAGACCGGTGGACATGGAGGAGCCCCAATGGGAAAGTAAAAAATGAAATTGACTTCATTCTATGTGACAATATGCATATGGTGAAAGACGTAGGAACGTTGAAAGGTTTAAGTTTTGACACCGACCATAGAATGGTGAGAGCCTCAGTACAGCTCGACAAGAGGGAAATAAGAAGAAACAAATTCAAACACGCAAGAACTACAGGCGACATAATATGTCAAAGCACATACCAGGAAAGTCTAAAAGGAAACCTATCACACAACATCTCCGCAGCCGAAGTTGGCGTACAAAAGGCATACTCGGCAATTGAAAAAAGTATCATACTAGCCGCAGAAAAAGCAGGGACACAGAATAAAAGTAGAGTAAAAGAAGAAAGACTTAGTGAAAACACACGTCAGCTAATAAAGAGGAGGGGTGAGGCGTTCGCTCAATGTGAAGAAAACGAGGCCAACATGAAGGTGTACCTAGAGATAAACAGGGAAACAAAGCTAGCAATAAAAAAAGACCTAAAGCAATATAAGATGATGGTGATAACGATAGAAATGAACGAGACAAAATCTATCAAGAAGATCAAGAAAGAATTAGCACAAGGGACACCATTAGTGAAACAAATGCAAAATAAAGCAGGAGAACAAATCAGGTCCAGAGAAGGCATAGTAGCGGTTGCCACAACCTTCTATGAAGATCTATATGGAAGTACTCTTAAGAGCAGAAGCAGAGGCCTGCAGATGTTCGTAGAGAAACCGCTAGAAGACGTCGCACCAGTGCCCCAGATCTTAAGGAGCGAAACAAGGAGAGCAATTAAGGACACAAAACAAGGAAAAGCCCCAGGAGGTGACAAGATAACGAACGAAATGCTGAAAATGGGAGGAGAAGAAATGGTGATAGCACTAACAGACATCTTTAATGCCATTCTGAAAGAAGAAATCATACCGCAACAATGGCTCAGCAGTAACATCATTCTCCTACACAAAAAGGGTCCCAAGGACGATATAGGCAACTACCGTCCAATCTCTCTAATGTCCAATATCTACAAAATCTTCTCCAAGATTATTACGAGACGAATGAACCGAAACATAGAGGAGAACCAACCAGTAGAACAGGCGGGCTTCCGAACGGGGTACACCACAACTGATCACTTACAGGCCTTTACCCAGATAATGGAAAAGTTTGAGGAATTCAACCAAAAGATATACTTGGCCTTCATTGACTTTCAAAAGGCATTTGACACAGTGGAACATGTGCCATTGCTATCAGCGCTACAATCACAGGGAGCAGAGGAAAAATACATCAGACTACTAGCGAAAATATACAGTGGCACCACGGTCCACATACAATTGGACAAACAAGGAAGAGAATTCCAAGTACAAAGAGGAGTTAGGCAAGGAGAGGTAATGTCACCCAAACTCTTTATATGTGTCTTGGAAGAAATATTCAGAAATATAAAAGGGAGCTACGGCATTAGTGTGGATGGAGTCAAACTATCCAACTTGAGATTTGCTGACGACATCGTGTTACTTACCAACAACAAAGAGGAGTTGCAAGAATACTTAAGAGAAGTGAAAGAGAACAGTGAAAAAGTGGGCCTCAAAATGAATGCCGAAAAAACAAAACTCATGACTAACCACCTGGAAGAGATTATAGAGCTTACACCCAACCACCCATTGGACTATGTTCAAGAAATAGTATACTTGGGACAAACCATGTCATTCTCACGGGACACAAGCAAGGAAATAAGCAGACGCGTAAAAGCAGCATGGGCAAAATTCTGGTCATTGAAGGTCATATTAATGGAAAGATCATACAACCTACAGATAAAAAGACATATCATGAACACATGTATTCTACCAACACTGCTGTATGGCTCGCAAACCTGGAGTACTACAAAGAGGGACAGAAAAATGCTACAAGTGTGCCAGAACAGAATGGAAAGAAAGATGTTGGGAGTCACATGGAAAGACAGAATAAGAAACGAGACCATAAGACGGAAAACAAAAGTTACGGATGCAGTAATCACCAGCACAACTATGAAATGGAGCTGGGCGGGCCACATCATGCGACTCAACCCCAATAGATGGACGTACAGGGCAACAGTCTGGGACCCAAGATTTGGTAAAAGGGATGTAGGACGCCAAAAGACGAGATGGGCCGACGACATCAAGAAGACCTTTGGGAATCGTTGGACAACAGGGGCCAAAGAGAGAGAGGCATGGAAGCGGAGTATGAGAGAAGCAGCTCAGAACATCAGCGAATAAGGAACTCGTTAAAACGAAGAGTATAAAGACTCATAGGGGATCCTTCTCGGCATGGCTAACCGGGATTGCCCTAAACAAGCCACCTTCCCTCAAAGGAAGAGGCCCGTGCCCCGAGGGGACAAACAAGGGCTATACTATACTATACTATACTATACCTAAAACCCAAAATATAAAGAAAAATACGTTTTTGAACCCACTCATTGTTTTTCGAAAGTTGGCACCACTTAGCGTCAATGGCTACTACTCTCAATAATGATAAAATAATGTTGTCTATCTTTCTTCTGTGAAACAGGATTTTTCATATTATGCTTGAAAGAAAACAAAGTAGGCCTACAGAATTAGACTTCACCATCTAATACAGGCCTGTCCAACCCGCGGCCCTCGGGCCTCATGCGGTCCGCTTCAAAGTTTTGTGGCCCGCGGATACTTCTAACCAATCGGCCGTGTTTAGAGCGCCAGTATCGTTGCCGCGGAGGGCGAAATTTTTGTTTTTGATTGTTCAGAACAAGCCTGTTTCTAATTTATGTGCTTACGCGAGGTTGTGTACGCTTGTTTATTTGTTCGTGCAAATTGTTAGATAACAGTGTTGTTAGATAGAACGAGTAAACATGAGCAACATTAGCAAGAAAAGAAAATTACAAAAGGAAAATAGAAGTTATAAAGATGCATAGGAATTGAATTACTTCGTCACAAATAATAATGGCAAGTTGCAATGTGTTGTGTGCATGCAAATAATTTCTTCTTGTAAAGAGTACAATGTTAAGAGACACTATACTACTTCACATGAAACACAATTGAAGTATGAGGGCTCTTCAAGAGCTGCAATTTTACAAGATTATAAGAAAAACCTAAATCATCAGACAGGTAATTTTACACAAATGTCGTCTACGCAGATAGCTGCATTAACTGCTTCTTACAGTGTATCATTGGAACTTGTTATTGGTAAGAAAGCATTTAGTGATGGAGATATAGTTGCTCTGGCAATTGCATTTGGTGAAAGCAATTCATCTGAAAAATTTGCAGCTGTTCCCCTCTCTCATCAAACAATCTCAAGACTAGTACAGAGTATGGGAGGACAAATAACAAAGAAATTAGAAGATATGGTTGGAAAATGCAGCTACTTTTCATTATGCTTGGATGACAGTGTCAACGAGACTGACACCAGTCAACTCTTGATTTTCATACGAATGATCAACAATGATTTTTCAATACAAGATTAAATTATTCAATTATGTTCTTTACATGGATAACCAAGGGTGAATATATATTTAAAGCAGTAAATGAAACGGTGGAAAGGACTGGTAGGATTAATTAGGAAAGGTGGGTTAAGTTTCCCCATGATTCATTGCATAATTCACCAAGAGGCGTTGTGTGGGAAGTCAGTGAAACAAAGCGATGCAATGAATATAGTGGTTACAGTTTCCAACAAGATACGTGGTTGTAATAAGGCACAACTTCACTGCAGATTCCGGGAATTTTTGGATGAGCGGCAAGCCCAATGTAGAGAACTATCACTCCACGCAAATGTATGCTGGCTGAGTGCAGGTAGTGAAAATCTTGTTCGACGGGTTGAAGATCCAGACTTTCTGAGGCAGCTTGCTTTCATGACTGACCTGACACAATACTTGAATGAGTTGAACCAGAGACTTCAGGGCAAAAATCAAAGTATTTCAGGGTTAGAGGTCATGTTAATGGTTTTAAAATTTCTGAAATCAACTTTATCAAGAAATTATTTAACACACTTTCCATGTTTGTCAAGAGCTGTCAGAAAAAAATTTAAGATGGTAATTTTTCTGAGTTTTATGAAAATATTGAAGTTATTATTAAAGAATTCAATCAAAGATTTTCTGAATTTGAAATCTTAAAGGTAAACTGCTGCTTTTTAATGACCCAATGAATATGGATATTGAGAATCAGCCATCCATGTATCAGCTGGAGCTCTGGGATCTTCAGGCTGATCCTTTTCTTCAAACCAGGTCTGAGAGAGGGCTCAACTTTTTCAAGCTACTTCCAGAGGGCAGGTTTCTTCAGCTTAGAGATTTTGGTTTGCACTTTTCCTCAATGTTTGGAAGCACTTATCTATGTGAGAGTGCTTTCTCCAACACGAAATTCATAAAAAATAAATATAGGAACTGTCTCACTGATGATTCCTTGTTACACCTACCAAGACTGGCAATTACTAACATAGAAGTGGACATCCATACTTTAGTGAAGCAGTCTGAAAATTCCCAGTGCTCACATTAAGTTCTAATTTCGGCCTACTGGTAATGAATCCTATTTCAACAATTTGATCTGCTGTACTTTACTGTTACATTTATGTGAGTGAAACTTTTAGTAGGCTATTTGGCCCTCAGCATCAATTGTCGAAATATTTTGGCCCCCAGTACTTCTGAAGTTGGACAGGCCTGATCTAATACGAGAATCCAGTTGTCACCCATTACTCTCAACTTCAAAAAATCTGTGATAGTAAACAGCAAAAACATCAATCACACTAAATTTGCAGGTCACCCTACACTACACAGTTAGACTACAGACAGTGCCAGATCTATAAAATTCTATAGATCCCTATACTTCACTTCTATAAGCAAAAGTTTTAACTTGTCACAGTCAAGGCATAGCCTATGATATAAGACCTCTGGCACCCTAATTACAGGCATTTCGAAGTGGTCAGTTTTAAGCTTGAAAACTGGACTCTTGCAAAGACCTTGGATTCTTTCACTGCGAAGGCTGTGGCCCAGTCAGCAGCTCAAAATATCTTCCTTCTTAAGTTCATTTTTGAAAATTCACTTATTGATTATTCTTAACAAAGTACATGTAAGTTCATAATTTATAGAAATGAATGCCTGATTAATGCGTCACTGCTGCCCCTTTAAACTTTACAGATAAGTTTTAATTCTAGGTCCTGTAGCCATCCTTTAGCTCTTCACTTCTTTCACTCATTTTCTTTACACTGATAGTCCAAGGAATAGAGACATACCTTACCAAGGTCAAGCAGTTCTAATTTTTTTTAAATGTTTTATGGATGACGTTCTCATAGTTCACAAGCCAAGTTTTTTACCTCCCCACTCTTGTGCGCTCACTTTGGCATACCAAAAACCAACAAAATTCCAGTTGTTTTTCAGTTTATTGATTATATCACTTTACCAATGCATATTAGAGAGAAAAATTGTCATTGAGAGTTGTAAAGTATTAGGCCTAATATTGCCACAACATTTGTATGCAAAGTTTTTTTAACTGTTATGTAAAGAATTATGCAGCATCATATCTAATTGATTTACTTCTTATTTACTACTCAGCTCAAGTGTAACCATTACTCCTGTATTCCAGGAATTCAATTCAAGGGGTTAGGCATGCATGTATGAGACAAAGAAAACCTACCTGACGAACTCAACTATCTTAGGAAGATCTTTCTACAGAATAGTTATAATGAAGAGGAAATTCAGTTGATCTTGAAAAGGTTATTCACCAGGAAACAAGGATAGAACCAGATTCTGATGATACCACATGAGCAACAGTACTGCTTGATTTAGATAATCTCTCTCAGAGATTAGCCCAAATATTGAGAAAGTGGCAGATTAAGACAGTGTTCAAACCACCTCCAAAAACCAGGAGCCTCTTACAAACTGTGATGGACAACATGGGCCTCAGGACTCAAGGTGTGTACCACATCCCCAGTGAATGCAGTAGGGCATACATCGGCCAGATTTTACGCACTATTGATCATCATGCCCAACATATCTGACTCTTCTACCTAGAGAAATCAGCTGTATTCGAACACACCATCAACTCCAGATCAGGTCACTAAATTTAATTCAGCAATACCACAATTCTAGCCAAGATATTATGTTACTGAGACAGGCTGATCAGAGGCAACAGAAATCAAATCGGAACCTAGCAACCTGAACAGAGATGTGGGCATTGGCATCAGTCCAATTTGGAATCACTGTCTCAATCAGGTGATGGACAAAAGGGAGTGGTTGGCCCTGGAAAGGACTATGGAGGGGTACTACCAACTGATCACTCGATCTTACTCAACTAGAATTGTATATATATATATTCCACTCTATTATGAAGATGAAGGCAGCATGGGTCTTTGGATTGTCGGAAATAATTAACCTTCAGATCTGACTGTGACTGACTACTCAAGAGACATTAATTAAGCTTCACGTCTTTGCTTGCAAGTCTTCAAATGGTATCTTTTGCAATGCTCCCCACATCACTTGCACAGTCTGGACTTGATGAAATCTTGCATTTTTGCAGTTCATATGGTATAACCCATGCACCACCATTCTGGTCATTAAGCGTCTCAGATCATAGTTTCCCTGCATAGGATAGGATAGTTTGGCCCCTGAAGGGAGGGAGGAGGGTTGGGAACGACCCTAAACACTTCTGCCATTTGGCCCATTGTGCTTATCCCCGGGAATTGATTGATGTGCATGCTCAACAGTCCCCATCAACTGACCCCAATGAGAGCCTCCACAGAACTCCCCTACATCCAACAGATATCTTTTACCTTTCCACGTGTGCCACTGCCTCAGTATCACTTGACCAGAGCACACCAGAGACCCCAGGTTGGTGGCACACCATCCAGAAACTTCATGCTCACTAGCCACAGAGCAGGACAGGAAGGTGCCAGAAACCAGGAAAGGAAATGGGATGATGATGAGTGGGGAAGTGAAATATGAAGTGGAGAGTGTTGATGAAATGAGAGGAGGAAACGGGAGAATCTCCAAGAAAACCCCCTAAGTGACTGCTTCATCCACCATGAATGACATGCCCGTCTGCCTTGGGATTTGAACCTGGGAATGCCTGCATGCCAGGCCCACGCACCAAGCATGAGCCACTGTGACGGCTTGCAAACAATGCTGTGACATCAAAGCATTGATAGAGTAGAAGTCTCTCCAATTTTCTTCTCTCTTGGACAGCAGCTCCTGCATTAAATCCTTCTATCCAGTTGTACTTGAGAGAAGTCTTTTGGCTCAGAGGTCTTCTATGTAAAACTGTTCTTTGGCAAGCACATAAACCAAGCAGCTTGGTGTTTAATTTGACAAGCACATTGCCTTCTTTAGATATGTTTCTTTGACTTTCTCTAGTTCTTGCATCTGTTTCTTTATTTTGTGTATCTACATTGTAGGTAACAGTAGGAGAGATCTTGAAGTGAAACAGTTTCATGGCTGTACTAAGCAACAATTCACTAAGTTGTCGTATGTCATGCATTGCTTTCACCACTGTTGTTGCCCTTTCTCTAACATGCATTGGGAATACATTTCCATGGGTTTGGAGCACCACACCCAGATATTTAGTGCATCATTGTCGTTAATAGTCAGCTATTATGATGGAAGTGAGCTCCATCTTGTCTGAATGTTATGCAAAAATGTCTTATTTTCATTCACCTTCAGTTTATATCTTTATTTCTACAAGCTGCTCTTATGATCTCCAGGGATAGTGTTAGAATTATTATCATACCACTTTTGTATCACTTTACACTATTTTGATTTCCAGAGTGTTTAATTATTATATTATAAGTTATAAGGAAAATAAAGAGTACGGTATGTAATTTTACATAAAACAGTTTAGAATTACCACATTTTATAAAAAGTTTAATATCATTTGTTGTTTGTTGAATGCCAAATAATTAAACAATTCTTCGTTTTATTTCAGAGACTTCTGGGAAGTGCTTCATTCACTTTCAGATGAACTGAAAAAGAAGTTCCTTTTGTTTGCAACTGGAAGTGATCGTGTTCCAGTGGGTGGTATGGGAGAAATGACTTTCAAAATAACTAAGGTCAACAACAAACCTGATAACCTACCGGAAGCCCATACTTGCTTCAATCAGTTAGTGCTACCTACATATGAAAATCAAGAACTGTTGAGACAAAAACTTATAATTGCTATTTCAAATGCAGAAGGATTTGGACTCGAATGAAGAAATTTTAAAAGAAGTGTATGCATGTTCGAGTGAGCAAAATAACAACTAAAATCCATATTCTATATAAAATGTACTTTGCTTCCTATGACCACAAAGTGGACAAGATAACAAAGATGTGATACTGGTATGGTGTGACAAGATATAAAGTGTTAATTTACATAATACTGTGAATCTGTATGTATTATTATTTATAGCTAGAATAGATTTGAAATTGAACCATGAAAAGCTTTATTTATTAAATGTTGAGAATTTTTCAATTATTTTATCTTAACCAAACAATAAAGTGTGAGAGCATTTTAACTTTTATTTATGCTTTTACACCTAAAACAAGTGTTTTGAGTATAAACAATTACAAAAAAGCGTCAGTATGAACAGAGCTATAAAAAGGTTTTCAAACATTGCTAAAACTTACATATGACCAAAAAAAATAAGTTTAAAACTGAATATTTAATACCATATAAAATTAGGAGACGTTGCTTCCATTAAGTTTGGAACTGACAGTTCCTACCTGAATTTCAAAAATTAAACAAATAAAAGGCACAATACAAAGTTACCTTTTTTTACCCAATAAAATTTAGCATATTTACCAACATTAAACCTTTCACTGCTACAGCCGTATTTATGTGTCGACATTCATCACAGCTGGCCATGTTACTGTCTTATGGCTACAGACAAATTAAAATTTTTCTTCAAAGCCATTCAAAGTACATAATTTACATTTGGACACCATCAATTAGCTGCTTTCTGCTTTGAGCTTCCATCTACAGCTAAATATTTTGGACAATGTATTTCACCATGCAACATTATGTACCATGCAGTACCATGTTGTGGCATCATGTGGGGCTTCCTAGGGTTGAGAAAAATAGCCTCAACATCTAATCTACATCATGCTCTTGCTCAGAAAGAAATTATTATTGTAGTCCGATGAAGAGTTATCAAACTTATGTGACTGAATACTGAATTAAGTGGCATGAGTAATGGTGCTGATGCTGATGCTGAAAGCGACACTAAAAGAGGTACAAATTCAGGATTACCAGTACCTAAAAAAACACGTCATGATGATCCTTTATGCAAGTGCCATGATGGCTCGTGTATAGGCACTGTGGAACTGCAGCACCCCCTATTACCACTTGATATTATTGATAACTAGGGACCGGATTTTTAGGTTTTTAAAAGCACTGTTTTAGGTTTTCCATGAGGTGAAATAGTTTTTTTTAGGTTTTTTGTCCATAATATCCTTTTCGGGTAGAATAATTGGTTTAATGAATTTGAATGTGCTACATAGGATTGAATACATACTATTTGTAAAGTTTAACTTAACAAAATTGACTTAAATTTGTTTAAACTTGCTTTAAGACAATATTATACAATTGAAGAAAGAAAGCATAAACAATCAAAAGAAGCAGTGAAAATAAGATTGCCTCACATTTCCTGGTTACAGTATATCACTAAATATCTTTCAAGATTCTCAATTGTAAAGTTCTTCCTGTTATCTCTTAGTTAATAGTTAATACTGCATCTAGACACTATCCTTCTCAGGATTCGAATCCGATGCTTCTAATTTAGTGAGTAAAATATTTTATGGTTGGATGTGGATAATGTGAAACTAATTATTTTCCTTTTTTCGGTTGTTACGCATGCTAACTGCACAACAGATCAATTAGGGACGAAAACTTCCCCCTTTTTAGGAAAGGTAAATAATACGTGTTTCTGGCAGGCTTGACAAAATATTACTTTGCCATCTGTAGTGAAATTCAGATCGTCGCCAATCCACTGTCGTAATAAACTCGATATCATTTGTTTCGGCATAATTAACACGTCTTCTTAAAACTCACAGTGTGACCACTCAGTATGAATGACAGGGCAGTACTAAAGGCAAATAAAAAACAAGCGTTTTAAAACACAGAAATCTGTATCCTTGTTCATACACGGCAACAATGGTTGTTCGTACGAGTATTTTAAAAGGAATACGTTTTCCTCTCTTGATACTGTCCATCCTAGACGAAAATGGGTTGAATGAAACGCTGGTGGTATTAATTTCTATCCGACAAAAATTATTATCTCCCCGCAAAATATCAGTTTCTCAACTGACAAACAAAAAAGACAAAAAAGGAGCCTAAATTAGATATTTTAAGTTTTATATCCCGTTTAAGTATATTTAGGTTTTTATACCCATTTTAGCTATTTTTTGGAGCCACAGAATTAATGTGGGTGAATCCTATGGACATGATTCGAAAAAGTGTATGAGAGCTTTTTGTTTTGGAAGTAAGGAAAAAAATAGGTAAAACCTAAGAATCCTGTCCCTATTGATAACATTTAATATAATGTCCTTTTTTCTTAAATTCTTTATACTTGTACAACATGTAATCCTTAAGCTTAATGTCAGTAGCCATCCCCCAGTTTATTAAAAAGATAAAAGAAAATCTTTGTATGGAACTGTGTGCTTCACAGTTCCAGCGGTGTGGTGTTTGACTGTTGTGTGCATGCGGACTTACGAAGGTGCATGACATGGCCAGCGCAAAGGAAGGTGCACACCATGGCCAGCACACCAGCTGTAAGGGAGAGAGAGCACTGTTGCTTCCACAGTGCTGAGCCTGGCGTATTGGTGGAAGGTAATGTTTTTTTATTTTTTATTTTATTTTGCTCCACGTGTGTTGTGCTTAAAAACCATGTACCATATTCTTGAATGTGATAAAGTGTGGAATTAGATTATTTTTCTTGTTTCCATCAATTCTATTTAATTCATTTTTTTCGATTATTTTATTTAACAGAAAACTTAACTATGGCAGATGAAGGAGAAAATTATTGATCTTTTCATGGAAATTAAAACAAGAAGAATGGATATAATTTTTAAACGAATAGATCAAGCTTGAACCGTGACAATTTAGATTAAAGTAAGTTAAAACTTTATTTTGTTCTTTTAGGGTTTCATCAAGACCCTGAATAAATTTTCTTTTTATATATGCATGTTTCCTTTTACACAATTTTAAAACAAAGGCTAAACATTTTCTGGAGCAGCACCCCCAATAATTTTAGCTATGAGCCGCCACTGTGCAAGGGGTTGAGTAGCTTATTCAATCCTATAGTTCATCAGTATGATAATATATCAGCAATATTATAATTGATGAATACAATATTTTTCAGTTTATTTTCTCAAATCAATTCTGCAAACTACAGCACAGGGAACCAACAGGTAAATACATAATTCAAAAGTCACCACCAATAGAAAACCCACTTACAATAACAGAGAAACATAAATCCAGATTAAATTGTAATGTGTTTTTGCTATTACCAAGCTATGGCAAGAATGAAAAAACTTACAATTATTCATGAATACTAGTCAAAGTGTCCTCCAATTTTCTGACTACATGCTAAGACAGGTAGGCTACTTTCTACTGGTACTTTTTACCAGTATTTTTTACAGGTACTTTTTTAATGCTACCGATACATTTTAGTGACAACAACAATGCAACTGTAAGAGTCAGACTTTACAAAATGAGCCCGATAATTGGCCACCTCAGACAGAAATTCAGTTCAGTTTTTACATCATTCCAAAATAATGTTAAATTTTTTCACGGTGGTTGCAAAATCGTCATACTTGGTGGGTTTAAAGTGTTGTTCTTAAATTGGCAGCCATATACCAGAAAATCAATATCAGCTGTCTGCGCTCTCCATTAAGGCTGACTCCATGGTGCATAATTCATTGCAATATCTAACATTTATTATTATTTCACAAATTTTAATGGCTGTCTAAAAGAGTGGATGATACACATGATAAAATTATTTTATGACATAGATCATAAATAACTTGTCAGTGCAAGCAATATGTTTGGAGCTTTGTCCTTTTCAAATGGCCGCCTTCTTCTTGCCGCGCTGACATCAGCATTTCATGTCATTGTGTAAGAGGTTTTGCGCCTTGAGTGATGTAATCCTTTGTCCTCATGCATCACCAAGCCACGCCGAGTGTTCAGTGCATCGCCGGATCTCATTGCTAGCAGACGTATTGAGGCATCACTCCAATTCGCGTGGTGTTCATAATTGAGAAATCATTGTTCTAGTGCTCGAAATACTCCAAATTGCTGCAAAACTACAACTCTCAAGTTTTGTGTATTATCTGCAATTAATTCTACAATTGCAGCAGTATTATATTCGTCACAGCTAACATCTGTGTTACGCTGTATAAGATTAGATAGATTAGATCTATGTTATTTTTCTAAGGAATTAGATTGCATTATCTTTGTTAATAGGCTACGTAATGTTATTTCTGATGGAGTTAAGCATGAATGGTTTTGTTTTCACTAAAGGGTTTCAATTTTAACCTACAATGACATGAGGTAACAGTAACTGCTATAAATTTATGTTGACTACCTTTGATTATGCTCTTATCATCCTTTAGGCCATAAATAATAATAATTATGCACAAAGTAAAAGTATGACAAATTACAGTTAGTGTCAATATTTGGATTATAAAATGACCTAATTTTAAATAACTATTTCAGTTTTAAACTTAGTCTGAATAAAACATAAATTAATAATTTTATTTCAAGAAATGCTTCAGCAGTTGAGTATTCACAGTATTGTTTTTGTTAGCTATCTATTTAAGATCTAAGGGTCCTTTCAAGTATTAAGCAGGCATAAATGGAGGAGAGGGGAACCAGGATCTGCTTATTTTTTCTGACAAGGGGGAGGGAGGGGTCAAGACAGTTCTTACGTAGGCACTAGATTACGAAGCAATTACAGTGCAACAACAAGAAGCAAGCAACACATGATGGCGAAAGGGGGTTCTGCGGTCTATATATGTCCATTTACATAAATTTGTAGGATTAATAATGTAAATTACTGGTAACAGTTTTTTTTCAGCCAAATGTCATAAAATCTTAATTAAGCAGAGAGGGCAGGGACTAGCATTTGCTTATTTTTTCTTAGAAGGAGGAAGGGTGTACAAAATTACTAAAAATATGGTTACCTAATACCTGAATGGCCCCTTAAATTGAAAACATCTACAGACGGGAGTAGTAATGTCCCCGCTATAGTTGCTCCCACTCCTCCCCTAGCGTCATCCCCACCCCAATAATCTCCATAGACATCTAGTGCCATAATACCAGCAGTGAGGCCTTGTACTGTGCTGATCCCAACACATAGCCATCTGGACCATCATGGCCATCGTATGACACCACCCTCACCCTCCTCCGACACCCCTAACCAAATTTAAGCCCAAAAATTAGATTTGGTCGTGCACCCGCACCTAAGGGATAAAAGGTGTGGAAGAATGCTTGGTTAGACCAACCCCAGGGAAAACTAACCTATTCTCTGGAAACGGCCCCACCCGAAGGTATGGAGGGATCCCAGGGCGACACAAAAGAAAGTAAAAGTTCCAGATTCAAACTGCTATGACAAAAATTTAATTTAGAACAAAAGGCTTCTTGACAATAAAATTTACAAAAATGGTTTAGCCTGAAATAAAAAAACAATAATAATTTACAGCCCTGTTCACATTCACATTTTGACAAATAATCTGATAGAGTATTTTCATCACTACTTAGGACAGGCGAGGACATAAGGTTGCTCTGTGACGTCACTGCTTTCTGCTTTGACTTCTCGCGTTATACCTCTGCGAGGAGTATTTGAAATGTAGGCATCAGTGGACAGGGGGAAGAAAGGGGTATTAGTATTGCGGGCAGCAGAAATTTAGGGGATTAGAACTTATGTTATACGTGTTTCTGAGTTAATGAAACAAGAATTGATTTTCTGGATAGTTTATCGATTAATTACAGTAGGCTTAGTTTAACGTATTATAAATAATTATTCTATTTTCTGTACTGTGAGAACAATTGCCTTTCAACAAAATCTATGTTCTTTGACAAAAATAAACATCACTCTCATTTGAATTAACATAATTCACTGCAATAAAAATAATAAAAACCTAACTGAATTAATTCCCATACAAGCTCGTCTGCACCTTAGATGATACAACATTACAGTAACAATTTTCTGACCTTCCAATCTCTTTTTTCTTTAACAAATTTATCAATAATGGGACATAATGTTTGAGGATTATTTAATCGAAGACTACATGTTAGGTTGTGATCTGAAAATGTACTTCTTGCTTTGAACTTTGCACATTTCATTAGTGAAAAAACTGTTCGGCTACATAATTATGTCGATCCAAACATACATAACATTCGTGCAGCAAGTGCATTAAGATTCGGGAATCTGGTTACAGAGAAATTTGTGTAAAATTTACCCAAGTCCACTTTACGTTCGTATTTGTCCTTTAACAGATCGTCGCATTGTAAATTCAGCAGTTCCAACTGATACCGGCAAGGAATGTCTTTGACATTAACTGAATATGGGGTAGCAATGCAACGTATTTCCAACCAGAAGTTGTTGTACCCACAGAGCTAAAGTGAATCGGTTCTTTAGTACCTAGCTCTAGCGTGCTCTAAATACCCCTACTACCGTGCGCTCTTGCTGACGTCGCACACAAGGGATTCGCATGCACTTGCTCCACAAACATCATCACAAGACGAAGTTGACTTCCACTGACTTAAGACGTTTAGAATTACAAATTGGAAGTTAAAGTAATAATTCTTCATTACAGCGAAATCACAAGGTGAAGTTATAATCCAATATTTTAACCTGTTGCATAATTGACACTCAAAATAAGGAGACTTTACAATAAAAAAGGGGATTTACACTCTAAGTTTACTCTACAAAATTATACAAATGACTTTTATATTACAAGAAAGGTTCAACCGAAAGATGACACAGAAAATACACGTGCAGGCATACGCAAAAATTTCTATCAAGGGGGATCAAATTTGTGAAAAAAGGCGGAAACAATACTGCCGATTGACAAACCTTTAAAAACTCAATTGACAGAAGAACGGACACGGCACACAAACAAAATAAATTAACCACAGACCAAAATGAATTAAGAAAAAACAAATTTAAAAATGACTTACCGGACTGCGGTCTTCAGGTTTGCAAAGCAAGCACAAGGGGAGAAGAGAAAGAGACAGACGCCATCATTGCGTGATGACGCGGACTAGCTACACAATTACAAAGAAACCATCCACATCTCAAATAAACAGGAAACCCTTTAAATAATTCTTAGCAAGCAAAAGAAAACAGACTATATACTTTCTATTATGAATCTACTCAAAATGCTCTACATAATAAACAAAGTAATTAGCCGCTATCAAGCACAGAAAATGGGGGAGGGGTATTCTACAATTACAGCATTACGAAAGACAAAAAGAACCAAAATAAACTAAAAACCAGTTTGCAAACCTGAAGAAGCTTTGGAACTACATTATCCCCACAACGGATACACTACAACTGAACCAAGACGAAAATAAATTACGATAGTGATGCAGCTACTAAAACAGGTCTGCATGGACTGGCGCCATGTCGCATTTTGATGCTACAAAGCACAGAAACTCGCCGGGAGGATGTCGCAAAGGGGAGAGGGGATGGCCAAGCGGACCTATGCAACCTCAAGCCACACAGAAATTACCAAGGCTGCTCCATCTAGTAAGTAACACTCAACCTGCCTCCATAAGGTGGCGCAACCAGTGACTTAAATAGAAACTAATTGAGCCGGCTTCACATATCGGCTCAAGTCACCACCACTCATTTTTAAAAGCAAGGGTTTTAAATTTTGAAGGTACAGCTACACTAAGTGAGGGAAGAAAATAACATACCCCTGAATTACATATTCACACTGCAGGACCAAAAAAAATTCAAAAACATAATTTACAAGAATGAACGATCTGGGAGAAAATGGGATGTCACATGCACTCAACTTCCAAAATCGAAGAAACAATTTTATTATACGCTCTGAATTTTATTTTTCTTCTTCCACATCTTCCTCCACATCACAGCAAATAACTGCTACAACTAGGCAGGCAGGCAATACTGCGCTCGGACCATACCGCCATAATCCAAGATCCAGCTTCTGTCCCTGTCCATGAGACTGGATATTAACTGAGGTGTCACAATTACTAGAAGAGGGGTGGAGGGTCACTGTAATAATAGGCGGTGTCATACCTGTTGTTGATAAGACTAGCATCTGGTCCATCTTATCACATTGGTTGCACACTCACATTCACTGGCGACCGTCCCCATAATAACAGTCTGCAGCGACTCATGTTGTGGGCTGATGTCTGTGCGACGAGGATCCTCTTTACGTGCGAAAACCTCCATCAGACCAAACAGCACAGCCGACTGCCAAAGGGTAAGCATTTCCATTTCAGAGCCGTGACATAGAGTAGCACGTGCATCTCCATCTCCACCAGAACTCCTGGAGTTCACACTGAAACATTCCAATTACAAGCGGCATAAAAAATATTCAAACAGCTAAGTCCCCTGTAGGGTAATATAAGTTTACAATTACACATTTCAAAATTACAAATACTTTACAAAAACAATTACTTTAAAATTCAAATTCAAATTTCCAGTATGAATTTAATGTTAAGAATCAAGTTCTTTCCTCACTAGTAAAAAAACTATTATTTTAACCACACATTATGTGTTTACATATTATTTGATTACTATATTTACTTATGGCAGAAAGACTTGAACCAATGTTACCAAATTTCTTTCTCTTACAAGCTCCCTTTAAATTCAGTATACCAAATTTAGTTATGTCAAAGTTAATAGCCTAAATTTAAATTTTCCTTATTTAACATCAAATTCTCAAAAAACTTACATGTGGGACCATAGTCTTCAAGGTGGCTGCAACATAGTTACAAGAACAATATCAATACACATACATTACAAAAATTTTCTCGAGCTAGACCAAATCTTTAACCCCTTCAGTTGATCAAATACAGGCTACCGACAAAACTTCAAAATGTAAAACTGTCGATTGAAACACTTTGCTATCAAGCAAGATGATAGTGCTGATAACAAAACTTTAATATTTATAGAATATTATAGGAGAAAAATTCCTCCGGCACTGGGACTTGAACCCAGGACCTTTGGCTATTCGCACCAATGCTCTACCAACTGAGCTAAGCCGGAGCTCAATTCACAGAGCCAGATGGAACTTCTCTCCTATGACTGATTGCCCTAATGGTCTACCTCACAGACAGACAAGTTATGTCATATGCAGTACTGTGAGGCGCACTAAGTAGTGATTTTTTGTGACCGGGCTCCCACTGTTATTGTACAGTTAACATTCAAGATAGATATATAAGCATTCATGAGCCACAGATTATTGTCTCTGTTGGACACTACATGAGAATATTATAGGAGAAAAATTCCTCCGGCACTGGGACTTGAACCCAGGACCTTTGGCTATTCGCGCCAATGCTCTACCAACTGAGCTAAGCAATCAGTCATAGGAGAGAAGTTCCATCTGGCGCTGTGAATTGAGCTCCGGCTTAGCTCACTTGGTAGAGCATTGGCGCGAATAGCCAAAGGTCCTGGGTTCAAGTCCCAGTGCCGGAGGAATTTTCTCATGTAGTGTCCAACAGAGACAATAATCTGTGGCTCATGAATGCTTATGTATCTATCTTAATATTTATAGTTTTGAAGAGATGCACCTGTAATTGTGTTGAGGCCTAGAAACACAAGGTGGCTAAAAAAAACCCGCGAACTGGAGCGCAACTTCGCACACGTCGGAACAGTTGGAAGGCTGGCTAAGGACTGGAGTGACGCTATGAGCCTTGAACAAGGCATGGACGCTCTGAACATGCACCTGCTGCTTGCACAATGTGGTGAAATCAATTAAAATGGCTGATTCAGCTAGCGGGAAGAAACTAGCGGGCATTTGAATACAATAAAACACTATACATGTAGCTTGTACGAACAATGTCATATAATGAGTCAAAGGAAAGAGTTAATCTAGCTACGACTAGCTCAGTTTGTAAAGCAGAGAACTTGTTCGAGAGAACTTTGAACCTGTAAGTCCTTTTAACACTTATGTTTGAGAAATCGAAAATTTCTGGAAGTTGGACTAAATTTAAATACTTTCCCAAATTCCCATGTTTAAACCAACTTACCTAGCGTCTATGAGTTATTGTAAAAAGTAATTCCAATGTTTAGGATTGATAGCAAAACGAGAATTTTTTTTCTTTGGCTACTGGGCAAAGATTGGTTTCAGTTTTACATTGCATTGTTACTGCTTTTAAAAAGTGGGAAACATACGACTACGTTATTACGATGCCTGTAGAGGAATTATCGTCTTCGGCACTGAAATTCCTTGTCGAGTTGTAAAAATAAGTTCACGTTTGAACGTCAGCTCAAGCCCAACTTGTATTTTTATAAACATACCTATATATGTACATAAATATGTTTGTAAACAGCATAAAAAAATCGTAAACGGAATTTTGTATACAAACCCATGTTTTATTTGAGTTATGTACTTTCGGAAAATACAATCCCAAGTTCGGCGACAACGTTTAGCGTTTAATATCAATTTACGAGAAGAAAACTGCTCTAAGGGTTTCGTTTTATTTTCTACTCGAAATACATAGTATGCATAATATATTTTTATGTATGGAACATTATGTGTTGCAATATATTATATTCTTTCATTCCAAATACGTTCTCTAGAGGGCAATCAGAGCTGTTCATATCTTATCCAAATTTTGCTGCTGGGTTTTACAACGGGTGTAAATCTTCAAATTTCATTGACGTAACTGCATGCGCATTGGTCTAATTGCAGCTCTCTGCTCTATAATGGAATAAATTAAGGGAAGGTTAAAGTTTTGTGTGTGTTTTACGTAAGTTACTTTTAGAAACGTAGTACCTAAATTAGAATAAAGAAACCCTTGAAACATATAAGACAATACGTAGCGTCATAATCAAGTATAAGAATGATAATAAAGTGTGTAGATATAATCTTCGTGATCTACAGCAGGAGTAAACAGGGAACTGTCGTAATTCAGTAAATTGTGGGACTTAAATCTATTAAATAACTTGCATGTAGTTAAACAGGTATCAGGATAAATGAAAAAGATCACACCATTCAGTACCCATTCATATATAGCATGTCGTTTCACACATTAAGAGCGAATATTGGATCAACTCATGCTCTATGGAGTGCCAATAGCAATCCTTGTTTTAATATTCCGGTTTGAAAGATTCTTAACATTTTTGTGTTTATTAAGTATTTTGGCTGCTGTTTTAAATTTAGAGTAGTCAGGTTGAATATTTGATATAGCAAGTGGCTTGGGATGTTTCAACAACATTAAAGTTTTAAAAATATACAGAATGGAATAAAGATTAGAAATGCATAACATTTATAAAAGAAGAAAAATTAATTAGAAATCAAACATCAAAGCTACGTCCGTATCCCGTTATCTTTACTGGGTGGTTGGACTTTGGTCGTCCCGAAATAGAGGTTGTCCACGTCATCTTATATATGTTATGAAAATAATTCATGATGGTACATTAATATGTATTGATAATGGATGTAATACTGGGAGAAAATTCGCTCCCATAAATCAAGGAGTGAGGCAGGGCTGTAGTATGTCGTAACATTAATATTTATGTGGAAGAGATGATTACTGCTTTCATAGTAATAAAAATAACGAGAAATTATTTTCTGAACACTATTTTGTATGCTGACGATCAAGTAATGACTTTTAAGAGGAAATACCCTATTACGGCGGTTCTCAACCTATGGTCCACGAAGATGGTGCAGATGGTCCAAAGACATAATTTTAAAATATCATAAAGCAAGTGGAAAGTAAAGAAGTAATTTCCTAAACATATTTCGTTATAATAACCTATAACTAATACCCCAAATACTTAGAATATAGGCCTTCTTTTAAAAATGGTATGTAAAATTAGGGTTCCGTAAATTTTTTTATACATTTTAGGGGTCTTTGGGTTCAAAACGTTTGAGAAACGCTGCCCTATTAGATCGCAAATTACGAGTATAATAGATTGCATAATATTGAACCAAATTTCACATTTTAACTATCTTGAAAATAACACTTCTTGTAATTGTGATAAACACGTGCAAAAATAAAAATCTCGCGTTCTCGAGGAAGAATTTGAAGAACTTTAAAAAAACAAAATCAGAAAGGACACCATATTAAAATTTTATAAAACAAAGGCCATGTCACCATTATTATATGGCAGTGAATATTGGGTGCTCAATGAAAGGTATTGTTGTATCCTGGTAATGGACGGGTTAGGACCTCCTCTCAACACAACACTGGATTAGTAGAAAGTCGAGCGGCTGTCCTTCTACCTTTATGTGGGAGTAGGTTCTCAGGTACTTTATGCATGAAGCGTTTTCAACGGCACTTAATCTACACAATTATGATTTATTAGTCTGATGTACTACAACTGTGTGTTTTGCACAGTGCCTACTGTGATTATGCTACTTGGATAATCAGACTACCCCAATAGTAATACTTTAAGTAATCAATAGTGTATAATTACTGTACTTATCTTGCAAATCTCCGCACAGCGTGTGCAGCTTGCTAATGTAGCGTGTTCTTACGACTAATTCCCATAGTCGGACCAAAGGGCGTGGTGTCGCTCTCGGAGCATTGCACGTCAAATGATGATAAGGGAAAAAATGAAAGTATCTTATATAGGGGCGTCTGATTTCCATTTTAGCAGGATCACTGGCAAAATAAAGTAGAAAGTCACATTGGGAGATTCCATAAAAACATGTGACTTTCATGTGATTGTATGTATGCATATAATTGTTTACATATCCTGGTCGCCGGAAAGGCGGTTCGATTTCGTCATCAGCATCCTGTTTCAGTGTTGCTTTTAAAAAACTCTAATTAATGCTGCTAACTTTTATTTCTTTATAATATAAAATATTATTTCTAATGACCTATTATATCCCATTACACCCTATTAACATGTGTATTTACCTGCATATCCAACACCTCCCTGCCGAAAAGAACGTTCAATTTACACTTCAATTGAACGTGTCAGAAACAAGTTTTGGCTTGAAGTCTAGCAGATCGCCTAACCTGATCGTGACTTGTTTCTGGCTCGTTAATGGCAACATCAGCCAGTGGAATATTTTCCACGGGCGTACCTTCATTACGTTCTTGATTGTCATGCCTGCTGTTCTGATTTCTGGTGCTAACTCTAGTGGGTCTGTCAGTTATTGCCCTTAAACATGACTGAGTACACCGACTCTTGCTATTTAGATACCTATACACCTTGTAAGCAATATACAAACATAACAATATTAAAGTGATATACACAATGGCTGAATAAGCTTGATGTGATAGTTATGCTTATTTTTCCATTCGTGTTGCTTCAATAAGGATTCTAGCTCCGATAACCGGTAACTTGCAGCTTTTAAATCATCTGCATTAGTTATTACAGGTTTTAATTATTGTAAATCTACATTAATGTTGCTCCAATTCAAGATGTTCTGCAAATCTTCCTTGGCATTATATTCAATGGTTATGTCTGAAATAACATCAGTATTCTTTAGAGTTGAATTACTATTAATTAACATTTCTCCCGTTAATATGGCTTCTGAACTAAATCCTTTACAATTTTTATCTAAAGTTAATTTCCCTATGCCTGTAAAAATTATATTTTTAGGTTCCTTGTTAACACAAACTATTGTAATACTTGCCTTCTGGGGCGTAACGTATAACCATTCATTATTGTCTAATTGGAACCATAATATCTCTTTAATGACTAACATTCTAGATAGATATATAAGCATACATGAGCCACAGATTATTGTCTCTGTTGGACACTACATGAGAATATTATAGGAGAAAAATTCCTCCGGCACTGGGACTTGAACCCAGGACCTTTGGCTGTTCTTGAATGTTAACTTACAATAACAGTGGGAGCCCGGTCACAAAAATCACTGCTTAGTGTGCCTCACAGTACTGCATATGACATAACTTGTCTGTCTGTGAGGTAGACCATTAGGGCAATCAGTCATAGGAGAGAAGTTCCATCTGGCGCTGTGAATTGAGCTCCGGCTTAGCTCAGTTGGTAGAGCATTGGCACGAATAGCCAAAGGTCCTGGGTTCAAGTCCCAGTGCCGGAGGAATTTTCCTCCTATAATATTCTCATGTAGTGTCCAACAGAGACAATAATCTGTGGCTCATGAATGCTTATATATCTATCTTGAATGTTAACTGTACAATAACAGTGGGAGCCCGGTCACAAAAAATCACTGCTTAGTGTGCCTCACAGTACTGCATATGACATAACTTGTCTGTCTGTGAGGTAGACCATTAGGGCAATCAGTCATAGGAGAGAAGTTCCATCTGGCGCTGTGAATTGAGCTCCGGCTTAGCTCAGTTGGTGAGCATTGGCGCGAATAGCCAAAGGTCCTGGGTTCAAGTCCCAGTGCCGGAGGAATTTTTCTCCTATAATATTCTCACGACTAACATTCTTTTCTCACAGTTTTGAATAGACTTCGTCCATAATTGTAATAAGTTTACTGCACAATTACTCTCACTGTGTTCTGATAACAACAGGTGTCTCTGTTTACAAATGTAGCTGCTGTTATCTATTGTCTTACTCTCTCTTAAGTCATTCAACCTTGACATATAGTAGTATTGCCTGTTGGTATCAATGACCAATAGTTCACTTCCGTGTCAATGTACAGATATTTATCACTGTTTATTACAGGAATTGGTAACGGTATAAGTATGTATACGTTATACGTACCTCTGGTGATCAATGGAATCATTAATACAAAACCTAAGATTCCTTGATTTACATATGCATTTAAAGTTGCTACCTTATACAATAGAGGGGTGGATTCCCTCTTTAGAGCAAAAGGAACTGCTGTATCTTTAGGAAAATACTTATGGCCGAGTGCACCAAGCTCGGTATTCAGAATACCGCGGTAAAGTTACTTAGTTTACCCCAGTAAAGTCATACTTTTGTTGCACCGTGCTTGGTTTCAACTTTTACCGCGGTAAGATGCAAACCGGCCGTAAAGGAGCTGTAAAGTGAGAAAACAGGGGTTTTCTTTCCAAGATGGAGATCAGCGTAATCTATATATATAAAAATGAATGTATGTGTGTGTGTGTGTGTGTGTATGTGTGTCCTTTATGCATTACTACACCATTCATCTGATCGCCATGAAACTTTGGGAAGTTGTTGGGTACATTCCCGGGAAGGTTTCTGTCATACTACATTTTTAATTTTAGCCTTCGTTCGCGAGTTATGAGTGAAAAACGGCAAGAAAACGTGCATTTTTTACGCTTTCGAAGCATCAGTTTTGAGTTATTCATTTCAGTTGTCAAATCAATTGCAGAAGGCTTTGTCTATTATTGTCATACCTTGGAAATAATATCGTCGCGATCGCTATGGAAGGCAATGGATATCTCAGGTTATTATAAAAGCTATAGATGTCGATAAGGTAATGTTAAACATATTTTATTTGACATGGAATATAGTTTACAGAAAATTCCGGGGAAGTTGCTTAGTTCGGGGTCCTGGCTACAACGTTTTTATATGTAATCGTAATTAAAATATCTTATGTAGGGTCGTTAAATCTGCCTGAAATGTAACGGAATTATAAGTCTGGACAAATGTATATAGAAATCACGGCCTCAGTAGGCTTATTCCATTCTTCACCTATATAAATAAAAACTAATGTAGGCTACTATGTCAGTCTGTCAAATACATTTACGCACTTTTTTTTATCGTGCGTTTAATCGATTTCAATTCTCATAATCTTTCGAATACTGCATTTTTCCATTTATTTTCTAATCGTGAAATTCACTTCAAAGCCGGATTTATAGCTGTTTCATTAATTAGGCCTATCAAATGTTTAGTTTACACCTATGAATGTTTCGCGTGCAAAGTGTTAATAAATGAATGAATGAATGAATGAATGAATGAATGAATGAATGAAATGAATGAATGAAATTAGCCGTGAGTACATCCCATAAGGGCCATGGCCTCCTGCCTATGCAGGGAATAGCTCAGTAAACTTAACTCCTTAAGTGAGCAAGTCCTAAGGAGTGATTTTTGACACTGTCACACTTTCACTAGCCTCTGATGTGTAGTCATGGGTGACCCAGTAGTTTCCAACTTTCCCTGTCTTTTGCCACTCGTGACCACTGACCTCCTGCTACCATTTTGAACTGGTCAGCCCATCTGGTTCGTTGTCGTCCTACATGTCTCCATCCTGATCGTGGATCCCACATGGTCATTCGATGTGTCCATCTACGTTGATCCATCCGTGCCACATGTCCCCCCCATTTCCATTTCTGGGTTAGTGCTTTTGTAACCACATCACACATGCCTGTTCTTCTACGTATCTCTTCATTTCTGATCTTATCTCTCAAAGATACTTGAAGGATTTTTCTCTCCATCCGTCGTTGGCAGGTCTGGAGTGCCTGTTTTTGCTTTCCATTCAGAGACCATGTTTGGCAGCCATATGTCAGAGTTGGTAAGACACATTTCTCCATTACCTCAGATTTTGTACTTATTTTCTGCTTCCTATCCATCAGAATAAATTTTAACGACCAGAATTTTTTCCATGCCAGACCTATCCTCCTTTTAATTTCTTTCTCTGTGCTTGTATGGGGAGATATGTTTTGTCCTAAATAAACATAGTCTTGTACATATTCTAGGGGTACCTGGTTTAAATGGATTGGCTCTTCTGCAGCATTTGTCATTACTTTCGTTTTTGTTGTGTTCATAGTTAGACCTGCCATTTTGCTGACTGTATCTATGACCTTGATCATTTCTTCTAATACCTGTGCGGATTCGGCTACCACTATGATGTCGTCGGCAAACCTGAGATGTGTGAGTTGTTGGCCATCTATGTTGATTCCATACTCTGGTTTCCATTCTATTTTCCTGAACTGATGCTCTAACAGGCTGGTGAATAGTTTAGGTGACAGAGGGTCACCTTGCTTTACTCCCCTTTCTATCTTGAACTCCTTTCCCTCCCTTTCTGTTCTTATTTTGGCCTTGCTGTTGTTGTACATTTTTCTCAGGATTCGGATATATTTGGTTGGAACTCCCTGTTGAAGTAATGCTCCTAATACGTATTCATGTTCCACAGAGTCAAATGCCTTGTTATAATCTATAAAGGAGATGTAGATTTGTTTGTTGAACTCATTCGTCTTTTCTATCAATTGATTAACAGTTTGGAGGTGATCAGTCGTGCTAAATCCTGTCCTAAATCCTGCTTGTTCCACTGGTTGGTTTGCGTCAAGCGTTTTCGTTAGTCTTCTGGTAATGATCTTCATAAACAGCTTGTATAAACTGGATGTAAGACTGATTGGTCTGTAGTTATTGATGTTGTCCCGTGCTCCCTTCTTGTGCAGTAAGATGATTGAGCTCGTTTCCCATTCTGTTGGTATTACTTCAGATACGATTATCTTGTTGAACAGTTCTGTGATTGCTGGTATTAGGTCTTCTTGCCCTATTTTTAGAAACTCATTGTATATGCCATCTTCACCGGGGCATTTGTTACTTTTCAGTTCATTTATTGCTGTTCTTACTTCGCTCGGAAGGATGTGTGGGATGTCCTCTGTGTTTCCAATTTCTACACTAGGGTCATAGGTTGGACCTTTTGTTGTTATGTTGCTTGTATATAGTTTGCTGTAGAACCCTGTGGCTTGTGTTAGGATCTCGTCTCTTGAAGTCTGTCGTTTCCCCGCGTTGTCTTGCACACCTAATATCCAATGCTTCCCTTCTGCCATCTGTTTTCGTATTTTTCTGACTGATTTGGAGTTTTCAATTACCATCGTTATTTGTTTGTGGTTGTGTTCTCTGATATCTCTTCTTATTGCACGCTTGGTGTCTCTGTTTAGTTCACTGTAGGTTTCTAGTAGTTGTGGATTGGTTTCTAGCTGTACCTTTAGGTGCTCCCTTTCTTCTATCATATTGATGGTTGATTCTTTGAGCTTGTTCTTTCTCGTCTGCCCAGATCCTGTGCTCCTAGAGTCTTTACTTTAATTATTTTGCTCTTAATTGTTAATCTTTCAATTAATTATCTTGGGAGAAGCCGTGGGGATCTGCTATAAGCTATAATAAGCTATAGCCTATCTAGCGTTTTCTGAGGGAATAGTTTGTGTGTGATAAGTCGTTCTTCCCCATTTCAAATTCTTAATACCTATATAAAGACCTTAAAGACCTAGAGTTTGAAAATCGAAAGTCCTTCATAAGTTATTTTCGCATTAACAAAATACAAAACCCGAGCGACGCCGGGCCTTTTAAGCTAGTGTATCATATTTATGATATCTAGGCCAAAAGCTAATTGAACATAAAGAATAATGAGAAACAGGTGGGGTCTATTTGAAGAATGAACGATGGTGCATATCTTTGCAAATACTGTGCTGTAACATCGATTGAAAATACCTTCCTTTCTTACCTCAACCAAACCAGGTCCATCGAGTAGGCTAGTGGGCGTAACCACGATTAATACGATTAGTGCAGTATTTATGGTGTTTGAATTCAAACTTTAAATTCAGATGACATATATACACAATATAATATTCCATTTTATCCTTATGAACATTTATTACTAAACAATAAGGCAACAAATAAATGAAATATGGAAAACCAGTGGTCCTAGGCCAAATTTAAGTGAATGGCTGCATGCATCACGATATAGCCTGTGTATCGGTATATAGGGTATGTAATCAATTTATCATACCTGCACGTACACGAAAATAATTATAACAGCCCTTTCATGGCTATGCACATGATTTTGCACCTAAACTTTCTACTAGTCGTACGGGAATAAAAGCGAGGCTATGTCGAACTCAGAGCAGAGATTTGGTGGTGTTGCTTTGCCTTACATTGCACACATGTGAGAATTATTCTTTAAAACATCAATGTTATTTTATTGAAATGTACAGACAGGTTGGATCTATTTGAAGAATGAACGATGATATAAATATCTTTGCAAATACTGTGCTGTAACATCGATTGAAATGACCTTCCTTTCTCACCTCAACCAAACCAGTAGCAGGCGAAACCAACTCATTTCACGATTGGTACAGTATCTATGGTGCTTGAATTCAAAGTATGAATTCAGACGACATATATACGCAACATAATATTCCCTTTTATCCTTATGTGTTGGAAGTAGCAACTTTGTAAAATAGTATATGTTTTGATTATGTAGTACTTCCATCTACTTCCGGCATCTTCACAGTGTGCTAATAGAAAATGATAGTAAGAGTCTCTCGATTTCGTCTGTAAGTATGTGGTGATGGAGTTGTTAAACAAATTATATTAAACGTTCCAGGTGTATACAAACCAGTCTACCTCACAATTCCCAACAGGTTATGGGCTCCAGATCAGTACCAGAAGTTAAACAAAACTTAAGGTAAGACTGGAAAAGAAAGTGAGAACATATTCACGAATTGCAAGATGGAGAACGTGAGTATAGGACATTGGCGTCAGGACGCGGGTACGGATTCGGTGACGGAAGCGTACGTGTTCATGCTTTAAAAGAAAGAATTTGCTCATAAAGAAAAGAAATAAAGCAAAGAAGAAACGCTGAAAGAAGAGAGTGATCAGGAGAAAGACAAAATGGAAGAAGAAAAGTACAGAATACCTTTGTTAGATGGGAGCAATTACGATGATTGGAAATACCGGATGGAAATATATCTTGACGAAAAGGAAGTTTAAAAAGTTGTTCAGAAAGACGTGAGAGAGCTGATAGATTAATTACAAAAACAAGAAGGAGATACACCTGGACAGAAGAAGTCAAAGGCTGAAAGGAAGAAAGAATTAGAGAAAGAAGACAAAAAATGCAAAAGCTACATAGTACAATGAATTCAAGATGGACAGTTAGAGATACTGAAAGGAAAAGGAACGGCGTACGAGATGTGGAAAGCACTGAGAGAAAGATTTTAAAAATCAACAGCAGCAAGCAGAATTAATTTGACGAAGAAGTTACAACAGATGGTGTACAAACCAACACAACAATCATTCAGTGAATATTGCTTGAAATATGACAGACTTATTAGAAGTTTAAGGCAAGCTGGTGATGGCATAGACAGTGAAGGGGCAGTAATTCAGTTTTTGTTATTAATGCCACAGGATTATGAAAATGTTGTAACAGCACTACGTACATTAGCTACTAAAGAGTTAACAATGGAATTTGTAAGACAGCATACTGAAGATTATGAAATGGAAAGAACAAAGAAGACTACAAGAAGTCAGAATCAAACAAGTACAGTGTTTACAAGCTATCAGAAGAGAGAACAAGATATCAGTAGGACAAGCAAAGATAGAAACAGTTTAGACCTACATGTAAAACCGAAAGGAGGATGTTTTAATTGTGGGAAAACAAATCACAAAATAAGAGAATGTTTTAAACCAGGAGGAAGAGCATATAATCAAGGCAGAAGTGGAAGCAGAGAAAATCATAATAGTGAACGTCAAGGAAGCACTGGAAACAGACAGCTGACTAGATACAAAGATGGACATCAACAGCCTACATGGAGGAAAAATGCTCAACATATAAATGTGAATCAGTGTGTTAATGAAAGTGAAAGACAAAGACAAGATGACAATACAAGTGAAAAAGATGTGTTTAATTTTCAGACAAGTGTAGAGTCAAACAAAAGAGAAAAAACATGTGGTTACTAGATAGTGGTGCTTCAGATCATTTAATAAGATCTGGTATTGATGCATTCAATAGATTAGATTAGATTAGATTTATTTGCCACAGACATTGTACAATGTATTAGCAATAACAATAAACACAAATGAGATAAAATATACAAGTACACATTTCACCAGATAATGTCATTGAAGTCCTTGACACTGTACAGGGTATTTGACAACAGGTTAGATTTAATTGACCTTTTAAATGGAACATATGATAACTCCTTAATTTTGTTTGGCAATGAATTAAATAGTCTGAGGGCAACATATTCAAAACTTTTCTGGGTGGTGCTGAATTTACATTTATTTATATATAAGTTTTCATTGTTTCTGGTAGAGTAGCTATGGATAGTAGAGCATTTATTATACAAGTGTGCATTCTTTTTTATATAGAGAAGACAGCTCAAAACAAACACTCATGGTAACAAACACTGATGGTATTAAAAAGTTAGACAAGCCTGTAAAGATACATATGGCTAAAGCAGGTGATTTTCTAATAGCAAACTCAATAGGTGATGCAGTAGGGAAGTGAGGCGGTATGCACCGGTATGGAATACCGTCACTGTTTTTAAAGGTCCAATATCATACCGGCACTGGTTTCTATGGTAGAATAGCATACCGTCACTGAAAATCAATGGCTATTTAATACAAACTGTTAATGCTCCTTTGAGTCGTAATATAATAATTAATTTTCATGATTATTCACCAACTCGTATGCTTTCATCGGTGGCCATTGTCACTATAACTTGTGATGGTCTTTGTTGCCATCTTAATGACTACACCACTAGATTCTATGTTTGAAAAATATTTCTCGGTAACAAAATGTTGTGACTTTTATATTGTTTAAATAGGTCTTAAATGCTTTTAAACTATATTTATTGAAGTAAATAAATAAAACTCAATGGCTCTACATCCCTGGCCTACCACCCGATCGCTACTCATTTACCATAGATGGGAGGACGAGATTTGTAAGCATTGGGGGCTTAAGCATTGTAATTTGGGGGCATGTGGTCAGCATGCTGACACCCACTGCTGTTATTAATGGTTTCCGTGATGTGAAATAAATAAAGGCCTGTCAATCGACAATACATGATGTTCTAGTCTTGTGTTGTGCTCCTACTTGGCAATCAGCTATAAAGCAGGGTTGGTTACTCATGAAGGAATTTAATTAAAAACATCACCAAGTGGATATCACATATCCTGCATAGCAGATATTATCTTGTAAAGGAGGGAATGTGCTTTTTTAAATTGAGGTACCATATGTTAGGAAAAAAATTTGGGATAGCATACCGCCTCTGGATTTTTCTCACTTCCTTCACTGGATGCATTCAATATTAGAAAGTTAGACAAGCCTGTAAAGATACATATGGCTAAAGCAGGTGATTTTCTAATAGCAAACTCAATAGGTGATGTAGTAACAACTACTCAAGTTGGTGACAGAGGAGTGAAACTATGTTTCAATGATGTGTTAATAGTCCAGTCAATGAAAAGTTGTAGAGGGAAATGGAAGGAACACAATTTTTTACTTTGGGACTTTGTTTGGACTAGTTAGGAGGTAAACATACTAAAAGTCCCCACTCCTAGGAGGTGAGCGGGGGACAGGGGGCCCCTAAGAAAGTCCCTTTTTTCGGTTTCTCCCTTATACCTCGAAAACTATGGGTCCTAGCGATAAGACTTTTCTATACAAAATTAAAGCTGGCCAACTGCTCCAAAAGATTGATTATATTAATTTTTTCGCTATCTCACCTAGTTTCCGAGATATCCGCGCTCAAAATTAGCTAATTTTGAAAAAAAATAAAATTGCCTCGAGTTTTTTGCCTTATTTCGTTGGATAACTCTTCGACCCTTCGTCCTATGAAAAGGTCATAAGGAAAGATGTTGTAGAGCATTAAATTTTCTTCAAGAATATAGGATAGTTTGCTTTTTATCTTGAACCGTTAAAAAATTAGAGCAATTTGAACTTTATGTGTAAATTCCGGAATTTTGCAGAAAAACTTAACTTTCGTATTTTCCGTTCTTCCACTTCTCAAACTCTATATAAAATCCAGTATATACGTATTATATATATAAATAGTATGTATTATATATAAATGGCACATAAAGAAATTGTATATATGTATTTATAATATATTTTCAAGTATATATGTAGTTCTTCAAAAGTAATATTGTTTGTTGTCGTGTAATACTATTTTCGAACCCCGAACCTAGTGGAACCACTTTGAGAGCTCCATAATTTACCCCTACAGAAATACAATTACTATAATATATGATGGAAATTTTTTATAATACTCAAAATTGACAATTTATCGAGGATCGCTGAATCTTTATTGTTATTTAGGAGTCATAATAACCCTCTACTTGTATTCAATGTATATAATATATAATGTACAGTTAATATATATATATATATACACAATATATATATATAAACTATACATTCGCTCAGCAAAGGCATTGGGGTAGTGGGATTAGAGAGTCAACAGCAACTTGTACATTAACTTTTTTACTAACACATTAACTTGTAAATGTTTTTTGAAACTGTGTTACATTTAATTTAATAATATACATACACCTTATAGTACAATTAAACAGCAATATTTATTATAAATTCCTAGCTCTCTTTGAGCGGGAGGGTCCTGGCTCATCATGAGAACTTGGTCCTGGGGTGGGTTCTGCTACGTTTTCTTCTTCTTCCGTTGAGGAAGGGGATACATCAAGGATAACTGGCAGAGGATCGATGTCAAGTTCTTCATCCTCATTGTGCAAGAGGGGGCCACCATTAAGACAGTTCCCCTGGCAGTTTTGGCACGATGGGGAACACTTAAGAGATGCCTTTGTGCACCGACAAAAATTATTTTTTTTATATTTCTTCCGGTGCAGCCTGCTGCTCACTGTGCACCTGGGTTAATTTGTTGGTTAATTCCCACCCATACATCTGAGGAGGCAGCTCATGTCCCTACCACATCTCGACTTGGTGATATCTCCTCAGAATGTTGTTTCGCTGCCCCCTCAGTTGGTGGGAGGCACGAGATGTCCGGTTTGATATTGGCTACCGATTTTACAAAGGATTGGTAACTGTAAGTGTTTAGATTTCTCTTTAGGTGGGGCCCCTTTACCACCTCAAAATACTCTTTTCCCCAGCTTCCTCTATATCACCCTTGGTTGAGGAAGGGTCTGAGAAAACTGCAGCAGCTCCCTGGATGTCTGGAGACTTCAAATATAGTTTGATAAATCCCAGCTTACTCTTTCGGAAGGCTTGCTGAGGTGGTATCGCACCCAGTGAAAGCGTGTATAAATAGTATGTCTCGCAGTCCCTGGGTCTGAAGCTCCTGGGTAAAAAACAATGTAGGTTTTATGTTTCCACGTCCAGGCTTGACGAAAATTATGTTCTGGTCACTAGGTGTTTTGGCCATCAACAGGGCTATTAGGTCGACATCCTCACCAATAACTGCAACAGCGGTGGTATGTGACAACTCCACAGCCATGTCTACAATGAGGACAACCGTATCATTCCGTGCTTGAAGGGTTCTGACTCCATGTGCCTGTAGTGTGACTTTCAGCAGACTTGTTGTAGACATTTGACAGAAAGTCTCCCTGCTTCACAGTTATGACTGTCTCCTGATTGAAATATATGTCGACTGACTTGCTGAGAAGGTACCGCTTTGCTGCTCAGCGACCTTTGTACTTGAGGATAAGCTCGTGTGCCCATCAAACACTACAGTGCAACTCCTTCCACGATATGTTCACAAAATTGACATATCCACTGTTGGGAAAATAAGGGGCGTGAAGGGGGTTTATGTCGGCTAGAGTGAAACACACGTTAAATGCTATTGAACACTAATTTAATCAAACCCTTTTAGACAACACAACAGATTACACTTCACAGTAATAATAATTCTCACGTCTCCAACGGGGGGCGGGCGGCCGATCCACACTACCAACCTCTGGGCTGGTAGCACATTAAAGTTATTTCTAGGAGTGCCCAAGAGAGGGCACTTGTCTACAGTCCGTGACATCCTCCCCACCCTGATCCGTCCCGATCTCCAGCGGGACGATCAGCTGAATCGGTCGAGTGATGTGCGATCCTTGGGTAGTCCTCAGCAACACCGTCCGTACCTTACCATCTCTGCCTGACCTCAGTTCTTCTATGCGAGCAAGCTTCCACATATGGCGTGGAACTTGATTCTCCTGAAGTAAAACAATTTCTCCACACTGAAGCTCTCTGGGTTTACTTCGAGGACTGCGAAGTGTATGGAAGCTTTTAAGTTCAAGGAGATAGTCCTTGGTCCACCTTTTCCAGAAGTCCTCAGCAATCTTCCTTTTGTGTCGATATAGCTTAGTCAGGTCATTTGTTGCTGTTGATTCTGCTTGTCCTGATGGTACTGTAGTTAATTTCTCTCCAGTTAAAAAATGAGATGGCGTCAAGACAACTTCGTTCTCTGCTGGTGTTAACGGTCTGGAATTGAGGGCGGCTTCAATACTAATAAGCAAAGTATTAGTCTCCTCCTCGTCAATCTGAAGTTTGCCAAGTGTTTTGCGCATACAGCGTTTCACAGAACCAATCATCCGTTCTCACCACCCTCCCCACCAAGCCGCTCTCGGGGGAATGAACTTCCAGGTGACATTATGATGGGAGAGATATTGGTGAGTCCGGGAGTCCGCCAACATGGAATGAAGGCCTTGAAGTTCTTTGCTGGCAGCTTTGAAGCTCTGAGCGTTGTCGTAGTATAACATCCGTGGGAGTCCTCTTCTACCGACGAAGCGCTGGAAGGCCATGAGGAACCTGTCCGTGGAGAGGTCCGTAGCGAGTTCCAAGTGAATTGCCCTTGTTATGGCACAAGTGAAAAGAACAATGTAAGCTTTCTTTGTAGTATTTGCTGATTTGATATACAGAGGTCCAGCAAAGTCGACTCCAGACACTGAGAAAGGCTGTGATGGTTGAACTCGATCCGCCGGTAAGGGGGCTTCGATGGCGTCTCCTCGCTTGTTTCTGGCTATTTTGTAAGGCAGACATTCGTAAAGCACTTTCTTGATGGCTTGTCTGGCTCTCAGAATCCAAAATTCTTCCCGCAGCTCCAGCAAAACTATTCGTGTTCCCAAGTGGTGAAGTCTCACGTGAGTGCTCTTTATCAGTAATTTCGTGAAGTGATGGGCGCCATCTAGTAGGATCAGATGCTTCTCGTTAGAAGTCAAACTGGAGAACTGAAGTCTACCACCCAAACGGATCAGACCATCATCAAGGAAAGGGTGAAAACAAGCGATCTTTGAACCTTGAGGCAATGGGGTCTCCTCCTGCAAACATTTCATTTCTTCAGGAAAACATTGCATTTGGACTGTGCGTATCCAGTACTTTCGTGCACTCTGTATCTCATCTGCTGTCAGATTTGCCGATGGTCTTTCGTTTCCTTTCAGGATGCGGACAAACCTCATGGCCCAAGCCGTGATGTGTAGGATCTTGAAGTAGGAACTGTAGTTAGATGGTTGAAACAGAGGCTCCTGAACAGAGACCATTAGCACATGTTTCTTCGATTGTCTCTTTTCCGGGAGTGGCTGGTTCAGGAAGTCGGTGTCGTTAGGCCATTGCGGCTCAGGCTGTATCAGCCATTTAGGACCAAACCACCATAAGTCAAGTGAAACAAGCTCATCTGCTGGTAGGCCGCGAGATAGGATATCCGCTGGATTACTTTCTCCAGGGCAGTGCCTCCATTGACTCGGAGTTGTGTACGTACGAATCTCCGTTACCCTGTTACAGACGAACGTCTTCCAGTTATTTGGATCCCCTCGAAGCCATCCCAAAGTCACCATGGAGTCGCTCCAAAGTGCAGCATCCTGGATTGAATATCCAGTTGCTTCACAGAAGTATCGGAGTAGTCGAGCTCCCACAAGTGCTGCAAGAAGTTCCAGTCTGGGAAGCGTAACCCTTTTCACTGGGGCGAGTCTGCTCTTGCTACAAATCATTTGCGTTGCGTTGGTTTCACCAATGGTCATCCGACCATAGATTACAGCTCCATAAGCCCTCTCGGAAGCGTCGCAAAATACATGAATTTGAGTTTCTTCACGCAAAGTGTCCACATGACGAGGGATCCGGATGTGGGATAAGAATGAAAGGTTAGATTTCCAACGAAGCCATTGGAGTGCTAAGTCGTGTGGGATTAGCTCGTCCCATCCAATTCCTCGGCACCAGGTATCTTGGAATAGGAGTTTTGCCAAAATGGAAGTCGGGGAGAGGAAACCAAAGGGGTCATAAAACGTGGCAACGGCTTGTAGTAGTTGTCTCTTAGTAGCCGGGCTGTTTGGTATCTTCTCTGTAATATCCCTGTGACTGAAGGGAAAACTGTCTGACTCCGTGTCCCAATCAATTCCCAGTACTTGTGCCGTTTGTTTGATTTCTCGCCCTTCAGTTGTCCAGATAGTTTTCAACTCCTGTGAATTTGTAGCCCATTTTGCCATTGGCATTTGAATCCGTTTAGTGATAGAGACAATCTGGTAGTAGAGGCTAATTACTTCTGTGTCATTCTGTCCCCCTCCTGTGAAATCATCCATATACATGGTTTCGTCAATGAGCGCGGCTGCTTGGGGATACTCATCTTTGTACAAAGTTGCGAGCTCTCTCAGAGTGGCACAAAGCAAGAAGGGACTGCAAGTCAATCCAAAAGGTAGCCTTTTAAACCGATAGGTGATAACATTCTTAGTAGGTACGTAGCTTCCATCGTCCATTTTTTTAGTGCGATACCACAGAAAGCGCGTAAGGTCTCTATCCCGTCTGTCCAAAACTAGTTGCAGGAAGGCTTGACTGGCGTCTCAAACTATTGCCATTGGATGTAGGCGAAATCTGAGCAGTACTGATAGGATCTCAGGAAGAAGATTGGGACCCATCTCCAGAGTAGAATTCAGAGATGGCATATTTCTTTCACATGCCGATCCATCAAACACAACACGCCATTTAACACTACCACGTTTCTCCTTCTTGACTAAATGGTGCGGTAGGTAAAAGGTTTCCTGCGACTGCTCTGTAAATGGTTCAGCTTCCACCTGGTCACGTCGTACATAATCCAACATCTGTTCGTGATAAATGTTCCGTAGATTTTCATCCTTGTCCAGCCCTTTTTCCAGTGATCGGAATCGTTTCTCAGCGTGTAGTAGATTGTCCGGTAGGGGCACCTGATCTTTCCTGATAAGTGAAACTACTCGACGTCCTTCTTCCAAATTGTAAGAATCCTTGAAGTTTTTCAAAATAGATGAATCTTTGGCACTCAATGGTCGTGACTGCTCAGCCAATATTCCAAGCGTTTCAAGGTCCCAGAATTGCCGGAAATTATCATCTTGTAACGAAGCTGTCTGCTTCAAATCTATGAAATTTACAGTGACTGGATTAACCGTTACAACCGAACGGTTTCCGCTCAATATCCAACCCAACCTCGACGGTAAGAGAACTAGTGACTGTGAAATCCGAATGGGGGCAGCGTCTTTGATGATACTCCAGTAATGATCAGCTCCTATGAGGATTTCAATGGGTACGTTGTCGGATTCATCCTTTGGGTCTGCCAGTTGTAGCTTACGCGTTTTTCCTAGAAGATGGATGTCATAGGGAACGGAAGGGTGTAAGGAGAAGGAGTGGTTACTCTCAAAGGCAGTAACTGGTATGCTGGAATTAGTCCATATTCCACCCAGGGTAAATTGGACTAGTCTTCGTGAACGGGACTGTGGTGGAGATGCCTCGAAGGAGGTGACTGTCAGGCATTTATTCTCCAACGTCTTAAGCTGAAGATCTTCTATGAGGGATTTCGTGACAAACGTAGACTGACTATCTGCGTCGAGGACGCATCTTGTAAGCTTGCTGATTCCGTTCGAACCAACAACTCGAACCCGTGCTGTTTGCAGATAAGTAAATGCATGAGGGATGATATCAATCTTGCTAACTGAAGTGTTCTGGGGCGTGTTAAATGCAGTTTGATTAGAATCTTGGCAGACTGACCTATGATGACTCCCTTTACATTTTGAGCACGACGCTCTGCCTTTCTTGCTGCACATTCGAGCAGAGTGACCACGATTCAAGCAAAGAAAGCAACGATTAGTCACCTTGAGTTTCTCTATGCATTCTTCTATTGTGCTCACAGTTCTGCAATCCTGTCCCCAGTGTCCTTGGAGCTCGCAGAAAACACAGAAAGGCTGAACCTTAGCCTTTGAGGCAGTCTTTCCTGTCTTTGAATGAACATGGAACGATGCGAGCGTAGGAGTGGAGTGGATTGACGTTTCCCCTCGGATCTTCTGAGCAGTTAAGGCTCCTTCGACTTCTTCATTCAGAAAGGCCATCAATTTGGAAATGCTGCTTTCAGAAGTGTTAGTCCTCTTCGAGTGCGTGATCCATCGACGGCAGAGTTCATCGGGGAAGGCTCGTAGAATTTTGGGTGTCAACATTCTACCGTATGCGTCAACGTCTTCTCCCAATGCTGTAAGTGCTTGGATGCGCCGATTGCACTCTACATATGTTGTGTTCAGTGCTTCTGCGCTCTCATTACGGATAGGCTGGAGATCCTCTAAGAAATCCAGATGGGCCTGGATAATGCGATTTTTATCTCCGTATTTGGATTGAAGAATCCGCTTTGTTTGCTCATACGTGTCACCATTCACTGCTATTCCGTCAACAAGGCGTTTGGGTTCCCCCTCCAAATACCCGCGTAGGAACACATGTTTGTTTACAGCTGAAAGGGTGGGATCACTGTCGACCGAAGATTCGAATTGCTCCCAGAAACGAGACCAACATTCGACATCGCCGGCGAAGGGATCCAATTTTATTGGTGGCAGTTTGACGGAATGAGTAATCGGGGTGATCGAGGGTGATGTAGCGTAGGACGTTGTTTGGACAGGTGAAGCTATCTGTCCGTCTGTCTCATTTTGTTTTACCTCACGAGCAGCCTTTTGTATCGCCCGCTTTGCCGTATCGATATATTCTTCACATATGGGCACATCCGCATTGTAATCCTCGTCTGGTAGGTGTTCGTGTATCTCGTCATCAAGCTTCAGCAGGTTGTTCAGGGCGTCTGCTAAACGTTCCTTAAAGTGCTCATAATCATAAGGTGAAATAGCATCCGTGTTTGAATTAACGGAGTTTGCAAATCGTGTAATGTTTGATCGTTCTCGTGCACGCCTCCTTTTTAACTTGCTCAATGCGTCTTCAGACATTGTAGTAGCCATCAGTCTACAGTAGTGTCCTTGTCTTGAACGATATAGCAAGAGCAAGCGTTTCGTGCAGTGTCTGCTAGAGTGAAGCAGCAGTAATCTGGCCGGTAAGCTGTATTACCGACTGAGATCCTTAAGTGAGTTGGTAGCACTGATTTAGCGCTCAGAAAGTCATGAAGAAGACACAATGGCTTCCGCTGTATTAAAGATTCCAAGATGGCCATCAATGACTTGCAAATTCATGCAAATAAATAAATGTGAATTGTACACTATTGATCTACATAAATTTTCAACATATGAGTCGTGGTATTTCAATTATTGTACTCATCTGTTATTTTCGGGAACGCGTGGTCTCCGTACAAGGCTCCCTTTGTTGATACGGTGAAGCCAACCTCTCTCCTCTTCAAGCGGCGTTACTCAAACACTGCCGACATAATATTTCAATAATCTCTTATTCTCCCGGGTTTCGGGAGCACATTAAAGTTATTTCTAGGAGTGCCCAAGAGAGGGCACTTGTCTACAGTCCGTGACATCCACCACAAATGGCAGATATCTTGGAACCTCTTTGCCAAATAACATTGTGCAGGAGGAGTCCTCCGTCCATAACAATGTCAAAGTGTGTCACACGTACATCTTTGATAGTTGGATTGAGCTCTTTCTAGAGAACTGACATTGTCGATTTCCTCATCCCACCCTCATTGAAGAAGGCCAAAGGGAAAGGGGCTAATTCATATTGTAAATAAGTTTTCAAATCTTCGTTGGTTTTCTTACTTATGGATTTGCACTGGAATAGCAAAAAAAAGGGTCCACAGACACTCTTTCGTCATTGATCTTGATTGACGAGCTAACAGTCAAACAGGGGAGTGCTCGATTTTTCCGAGACAGTTTGGTACTTATTTTTAAACTCTAGAAAAAAAAAGTTGTTATTTTTTAAATCCAGAAAATTAATTTCCGATCACATACAAGTTTAAAATAAACTATGCGAGATAGCGAAAAAATGAATGGAATCAGTCTTGATGGAACATTTTATCAGGTTTAATTTTGTATAGAGTGCTATTATCGTTAGGACCCATAGTTTCCGAGAAAAAAGCGAAAAACCGAAAAAGTGACCTTCTATGGGCCCCCTGTCCCCCGCTCACCTCCTGGGAGTGGGGACTTTTAGTATGTTTAAGTTCTAACTAGTCCAAACAAAGTCCCAAAGTCAAAAACCATGTTCCTTTTATTTCCCTCTATTCATTCAATCATTGACTGGACTATACATAAGCTTATAATATGTTACTTGAAAATACATTACAAAATACATATATACATATCGATTCATTTATGTACAACTTATATATAGTACATACTATTTATACATATAAATACGTATATATTGGATTTTATAAAGAGTTAGAGCAGTGAAATAATGGAAAATACGAAAGTTACGTTTTTCTGCAAAATCCCGGAATTTACTCTTAAAGTTACAATTGCTCTAACTTTTGAACGGTTAAAGACAAAACATAAACTATACTAAGTTCTTGAAGGAAATTTAATGATCTACAACTTCCTTCCTTATGACTTTTTCGTAGGACGAAGGACCGAAGAGTTAGCTAATGAAATAAGGCAATTTTATTTTTTTCAAAATCAGCTAATTTTGAGCGCGGATATCTCAGAAACTAGGCTAGATAGCGAAAAAATGAATATAATCAATCTTATGGAGCATTTTGTCAGCTTTAACTTTGAATAGAAGAGTCTTATCGCTAGGACCCATAGTTTCCGAGATATAATCGAAAAACCGAAAAAAAGGATCTTCTAAGGGCCCCCCTGCCCCCCGCTCACCTCCTAGGAGTGGGGACTTTTAGTATGTTTACCTCCTAACTAGTCCAAACAAAGTCCCCAAGTCAGAAATTGTGTTCCTTCCATTTCCCTCTACACCCCTTTTTGAGCATTCATTGACTGGACTATAAGGGTAGAAAATCTTAAGCACAATCTGTTATACATATCAAAATTAGCAGACAAAGGATGTAAAATGTTAATAGATAAAAATCAGTTCAAATTGCTATATTTTATTTGATATTTATTTGTTAGACCTTTAGGCAGTACAAACTGCAATCGGTCATGTAAGCTATTTACATTAATACTTATCAACAACATTAATACTTATCAATAACAACCTAAGCTATGCTAATTCAATCTATAATTATTTACAATCTTATAAACATATAATTATACGAGTCGATTGTTATACTAATACCTGTTATACTAATACCTAATACCTGAGTAACACTAAATGAACAAAGTATACTTATAGTTTACATTAATTTCTTACCTTTTTACATCATGTAATTATTTGCACTAAGTTGTTCAATTCTATTAAATAGAAATACAAATTTTGTATGTCAGATTCTAGGTATTCTTGAATATTATAAAAAGGATTTTTTTGAAGCCAGGAATATAGTTTTTCTGTAAATAAATTTGGGGACATTTCTTGAAGTTTATCTGGTAATTTGTTATATAATGTTATCCCGATGACAAAGAAATAGGCTTAGGAAGGCGGAGAGGAAGTTTATATAGCTTAGATTTGCAGGTTAGAAACCTTGCAGAACAATGGCATGAAAGATTAGGACATTTAAATTACACCTCAATGATGAAAATGAAAGAGTTAGGTCTAGTTGATGGTATCAACTATAAGGAAGCTCAGAAAGAGAAGATATGTGAAATATGTGCAGAAAGTAAGCAGGTATCAGCCTCGCATACTAGAACTAGACAAAGTACAACTCGACCATGGGAAAGAATTCATTCTGAAATATTTGGCCCAATCGGTCCTGTTGCTCATAATGGGATTAGGTATACATTAACCATAGTAGATGATTATACTCATTTTACGGTAGTGTATGGACTTAAGAAAAAGAGTGAAAAAGTTGATTACATAAAACAGTATGAGGCAATGGCGACATCACGTTTTAACTTAAAGATTTGTCAGTTTAGATGTGATAATGGTGGTGAATATTTGAATGAGGAGTTAATTACATTTTTCAAGGAGAAAGGCGTGGGAATTAAACATAGCATATACACCAGAATTAAATGGAGTAGCAGAGAGGATGAATAGGACAATTAAAGAGAAGGCAAGATGTTTGTTGTTAGGATCAAATTTAAACAAAGTCTTTTGGATAGAAGCTGTATATACATCAGTAGGCCTATATCTCATAAATAGAAGTCCAACTAATGCTCTTAGGGAAAACAAAGTACCGGCGGAGTTGTGGTATGGAACTAAACTAAGAAAGTTTGGGTGCATAGTTTATGTTAAGAAGAACAGTGTAGAAGTAAATAGTAGATTTGATTCAAGATCGAAAAAGGTAATATTGTTAGGCTATTGTACAAATGGCTATAGAATTTGGAGCTTAGAAGAAAACAAAATAATTACATCATATAATGTAGTATTTGATGAGACTAAGACAATGTTTGATAAGGAAAATAGGAATGAAATATTTGAGGAGAGGTCAGGCGATAGTAAAACAAAAGACACAGATTTTGATGAAACTAGGTTAAGCATAGGAGAAGATACAGATATTGAAAGTAACACTGAAGTGAACGATAATGAGTTAAGGAGGAGTAATAGAATTAAACAAAGACCAACTTACTTAAATGATTATGCTACAGTAGCTATTGTAAACAATTACAAAGATTTGTTGAAAGAAGAAATGATGCATAGGATAAAAGTAGTTAATCTAGTAGAATTACCAGAAAATAAAGATAAAACAGCTAATGAATTAAATTCAGAACATGTTATAAATGCAATTTCAATATATGAAAGTGTAGGCCTACCTATTTCATATTCAGAATTAGAAAATAGAGATGATAGGGAAAATTGGCTAAAAGCAGTAGAGGAAGTGTTTGAAGCACTAGAAGAGAATAAAGCTTGGAATCTAGTCAAATTACCTGAAGGAAAGAAACCAGTTAAAAGTAAACGGGTGTTTACTGTTAAACACAATAGTAATGGAAAAATTGACAGATATAAAGCTAGACTTGTAGCTAAATGTTGTTCACAGAAACAAGGTATAGACTTTGAAGAAACTTATGTGCCAGTAGCTAAGTTATCAACTTTAAGAGTTCTATTAAGTGTAAGTAATTATAGAAATTATTACATTCACCAATTAGATGTCAAAAATGCATTTCTTAATGGAATATTGAAGGAAGAGATCTATATGGAACCACCAGAAGGATTAGAAGTAAAGGATGGATTGGTTTGTAAGCAAAATAAAACCTTATATGGTTTGAAACAGGCATCAATGGATTGGAATAAAAAATTTGACGAGTTTGTTAAGAAGTTAGGATTTACACAATGTAAAACACATCAATGTCTTTATACTAAGATTGAAAATGATAAGATGATGTACCGGTATGTATTATTATATGTAGATGAAGTGATTGCATCAGGCAGTGATTTGAGTATGTTATGTAGATTCAAAGATGAACTTAAGAAGGAGTTTCATTAGAGAGTTAGTTATGACTAAACAAATTGTAGTTAAATATGTTACATCAGAAGAACAAACTGCAGATATTTTCACTAAAGGTTTACCTACAGAAACATTTAGAAAACATAGGACTGAACTTGGTCTATGTGAAGTTGCTAGAAAATAGTGTATGTAATACTATTTTATCAAACTTGAGAAGGAGTGTTGGAAGTAGCAACTTTGTAAAATAGTATAGGCCTATGTTTTGATTATGTAGTACTTCCGTCTACTTCCGGCATCTTCACAGTGTGCTAATAGAAAATGGTAGTAAGAGTCTCTCGATGGCGTCTGTAAGTATGTGGTGATGGAGTTGTTAAATAAATTACGGTATATTAAACGTTCCAGGTGTATACAAACCAGTCTACCTCACTAATCCCAACATTATGAACATCTTTTTATTGAATAATAAGGCAACAAATAAATTGAATTTGGAAAACCAATAGCCTAGTGTACCGGCAATTCCTCTTCTAGCCACTTGTAGACTAACCGATGAATGCTAGGCCCATTCTGAAGAGGCTCTGAAAAATTATCTGAGGGATAGCGAGGAAAAGAGGGCACAATAAACGAGCAGACTTGCAATTAATGCAAGGCTCCTCGCGAAAAGTAGTTTATAAAAATAAACTAACAGGGAAGCTAAATATTAGTTATTATTTAAAATCAAAATATACATTGATATTGACAAACAGAAATTAATTATGGAAACTTCTTACAGAATTGTGGTGCGAGGCACCACTTTTAGTTTCTATTATAATAAAATTGAATTATATTTTTATAATAATTACATGTTAAGATCAGTTCATGCACTTGTTTCATACAGGTTAGTACTTGCAGTTTTATTTTAATTACAATATGGTAGCACAAGGAAATATTTATAGAGTATTAATAAATTAATAATGATTTTAAGTCAATCAAGGTGCAGACAGCATGCACTTGCTTTTCACAAATTATGCCATGCAACTCATGCTTGATGATAAAATAACATTCTGGATTATTTAAAACATAAATATAGATCATACCTTAGTACGGGCACTCCCGTGCCTCACACAAAACTATCTTATTCCCCTGTAGTGGGATAAGGTAGGCTCCCTTTTGGAAACACAAAATAAATCTTGTAAATTCAGTGCAACTAATTACAAGGACTCTGTGCGCCGGAGGTAGGTAGGATACCGAGAAGGATAGACTGCACAAGGAAGGAAACGAGAAAATCAAAATGCCTAAAGGGCCTACATGCTGGCCAGACCACCAAGAAAGCCTAGGCACAAATAACAAGAAAAGGAGAATTAAATTTTAATGAACAAACAAATAAATTCTTTAGATAAACATCTCTTTCAAAATTAACTAAAATCTGAACATATTATGAAAGATCCCTCCTCGGGAAAATAAGTGAGTCAAGGGTTAAAGGAAATTCATGCTAATTAAATTCATAAAGACACAAGGTCAACCAGCGCCAAAGAAAGGAATGATATCAAGCAGTCTAGCTTAGCCAGAAATAATTAAAGATGCATGCGGATAAATGCGATATTTAAAGATCCTACATACCTTCCAAAAGCACCACAACAAACAAGAACGGCGAATTATCGCCCTTCAGTTGCACCGAATGTTTGGTAACACGAAAGGTAGCCATGATTTCCGGGTGATTTCCGAAAAAAGAGAGCGAGTAGACCACGGCAATCTCTTATATACAACTCACCCCTTCCAGCTTCTAGCTACGTTATGTTAATTGCCAATAGGCTTACTTAATACAAAGGGTTAAAGCCTTTAAAGAACAAAACACTATCTAATGACTTAATTTGAAGACAAATGCTAATGACAACAGCTGTTACACCTGGGCCCTATTTCATAAAAGTTACAATTTTACAGGTGACAGGTGACATATAATTGTTTTACAAGTTTACATTTTGACAATTACGTTTTTCATAAAAACTGACAACTTTACATAAATGTCATGACAATTTTGTAGATTTGTATGACAAGTTTACATATTGCTGTTTCTCAAAACTTTTGAGTTTACAGGTAAAAGTCTGACAAATATGTCAAATCTTAGGATACCTATCATTTATGAAACATTAATTTTTGCTGACATATTTACAAGTTTACAAAAAATGTAGAATTGTCATTACAGAAGTGACAGGCAAACTTTGAAATGTAGGCCAAGTGAGGAGGTTATGGAAAACTATTTTTGTGATTTAAAGTTTCTTGTTAATAAACTTGTTACATTTTCTTGCTAATAATGAACACTAGTAATAGTGATATTGCTAGTAGTGAAAGTGATGAAGAAATAGACATGAGACCACGCAGGGTTTTCAGGCAACGAATTAACCTAACTTTCAATTTTAGTGACTTTATATTCAAAGAGAAATTTCGTGTGAGCAAGACAGCAGCTGAATTTATTATAAATTCAATAGGACATTACTTGCAGTCAAAAACTCAAAGAAATTATGCACTCACTCCTCAAGAACAGCTTTTGTGTGCATTGCATTGGCTGGGCACAGGATCACAGTATCATGCAAGTGCAGATGCACATGGTTTATCAAAAGCCACGGTTTACCGCTGTGTAAAGAGAGTAGGCCTATGCCAAATACTTATACACACCTTATTCGGAGAAGAGGTTCGTTGGCCAACTGCATCCGTCTTAGCTATTCCACAGCTTTTTATGAGGGCAGCAAACTTTCCAAGGGTTGCTGGAGTAGTTGATGGTTCTTTGGTGAAGATAGATGCCCCACATAATAATGAAGGTGCTTTTGTGGATAGAAATGGTGACCATTCAATCAATATCATGGTAGTGTGTGGACCTAACCTAGAATTTTTTTATGCCAGTGCTCGGTGGCCTGGTTCAGTACATGATGCACGAGTTATGCGGTGTTCATCACTAGCACAGCAATGGGACAATGGATGGAGGCCATTTCCAAATGCAGTAATACTAGGTGTCAGTGGGTATGGATTAAGAAAGTGGCTCATTTCACCTAATATCCCTGTCCAAATCCCTCGAACTGATGCACTTGCAAGATTTCTTAGAGCATTTAGATCTACCAGAAGAATGGTTGAGAATGCGCTGGGTATTTTGAAAGAGAAGTTTCCATGCCTTAAATATCTCAGAATGCAGCCATTATCAGCATGTAACGTAATTCTATCTTGTATAACTTTGCATAACATTGAGAAACGCTTGGGTTCAGAGGTGTATGAACCATATGAAAACCATGCAATTGAACAAGAAGAGGAAGAGGAAGCCATTGAGGAAGGTGAACCTATTGATGAAGAGGCAATTACAGTATTCAAAATTAAGTGACTTTATTTTGATCTCAATAAGAAATCATTTGCATTGTTTCAGCTATTTTATTCTCTACTACTTTAATGTTTAATGTACTCTGACTGATATACATCATGGTTTGCAGTAAAGAATTTTTAATAGTAGGCCTACATAGTTTAAACTAAAGGTATGCAAAATAGTTTAAAATAACCTCTTAACTGTGTGTTCTTAAATTAATATTTTATTTCTGAGGTTGAAAAAACAGTTTTTAATGGTAAGGATGTGAATACAAAATTATTTTAACGAAGAAATTTGTTGTAAAAACACATAATTTGTTGTGAAAATAAATTTTTGTGAGTTACCAACTTTTTCCACAAAGTTACATAAAATATTCACATCTGCAGTATAAATATCATAACATATAAAAATAACACAGAATCAAACTCTTATCTATTACTTTTGAGCATCAATTGAGCACAAGATATTTTTTTATTTTTTATTTTTAAGGTATAATTGGAGTGTTCATGTCAAAACTAGAAAATACATGAAATATATGTCAAATAATGTCAGGTGTATAAGGGTCATTCTCCAGAAAAGGGCAGATTTCAATGTTAGAATTTTTTGTAATTATTTTTTATTTTGGACCATGTAATTTTTTTATGTAATATTTCTTTCTGAAGAGTACTACTGAGGTACTTGCCCTACTTACTGAATGGTATTTTGCATTAAATTAGCAAAGTTAGAAAATGGCGCATTCATGGAGGCGAGAAAATTGTGAGAAATAGTAATTATATAGAAGTTATGTGAGAATTAGAATTAATTTGCTGTATTAAATGTTATCATAAACAAGAACAATGTTTATTACCATACAATTGGATTGACACACAACGTTTTACTTATTTTTATCTATGTTAAAATAGATTATCACCTTAAAATCAAAACTTTATATCAAAACATGATATATTGTCATAAACTACTAGGCTATACTAGTATCTTCTTTAAACAAAAGTAAAAAATGCAGACAGTTAAATATGTCATCAATTACAACATTGATTACACCTCCATGGATAGGACTCGAGAGTAACAGTAACAGAGGTGAGATTTTTCTCTAATTTGTCAAACAGCTTGGAACATTTGAGGTTAGAAAATCTCAGTTCTAGAGTTTAACTTTGCATTCCTTATTATTATAATTTATAGCAAAAGTAAATATAAAAACATACAACTTTACCATTGGGTGTAGGTAACGGAGGTGAGGAAGTCCAATTACCAACTCTGCATTTAGCCCTTTTACACAAACAAAACAACACTTAAAAGCACACTCACAGATTGGCTTTATATAAATGATAAGAAAACTGCCAAAAGTTGGAGTCTAAGGAAAATAGAAAGACTACAGTGTCATATCTGTGGAAATGATTGAACTTTTATATTGTTTCACGGAGGTAAGGTCTCACTTTGGGACAGGCATGTTTAGTGCAAAAATTGTCTTTACAAAATGATATATTTTCTTTTCAGTTATTAATGACTCATTTCTTGAGCTGTTTGTTCTTGTTATAACACTAAAATGGAATAAAAAATTAAAGTCTGTTGAATTATGACAGAATGAAAATAACAAGTCAGGCATTGGGACATGCCATGTGAGATATCACATACTGTGCCCTAAAATGCAGAAAATTGTAACTTTTGTTCAAAAAGTGGAATATGGGATCAAATAGACCTTATTTCAATCTAACTTATCATAATAATTCATAATCCACAAATACTTATTTGACACCAGAAAATCAACTGCAACATGAATCTGCCTTTTTCTGGAGAATAACCCATAACTATTGTTCCTTATAGAGAAACATCTGCTTATTTCAGTTCAAAACATTGTTAACCGATCAAATAGATTTAATTATTGGTCGTTTCCAGAACTTTTTAAAATTACAGTTCTCTTATTTTACTGAATAGGCTACCCTACTAACTGGAAAAAATGATTCTAGCTTAAGATGGTGAGATATTTGTTTATGTTCACTATCCAGTGTATATATATTATAATTAAAAAATGTATTTCATCACTTATTCTTTTAATTTCCATTTTATTACTTTACCTTGAGTTAACTTAGGTATTTCTTAAACGTATGTGCATAAGTAAAGAGCATTAACTCCACTTTTACAATTTACAGAAAACCTATATACGGTCAGTGAGAATATGTTGTTATTATTATTATTATTATTATTATTATTACTACTACTACTATTATTATAGACCATTAACACCACTCCAATGAACACAAGACTGAATAAAAAGATTATTGTAAAATGCTGGAACTCTTAAAACCTAAAAATGAATAAAATGTAACAACAAGTAGGCCTACTCAGCCACCTATCATGTAAGGATCCTAATTTTCATCTTCTGTAGTAGGGATATCATTTATGATTACAATAGAAGATTCCAATAAGTTACTTGTATCATTAAAATTTAGAATGCTATTATTCACTGGAGAAGCTAAATTCTGGTTGTAATTATTAGTCGATTGTGAGTTATGTAATAAATGAACTGTAAATTTTGAATGTGGAAGGCCTAATTCTTTTTCCATTTTCAATAATTCTAAATCTAGTTTGTACGTTTCTCTCATAGCAATTTCATGTTTTTGTGTTAGTAATAATGTTTCAGCTCTGATTTTCTCCATTTTTAAATGTTCAAATTCATTTTTTGCTTCTTTTGCTTTCCTTTTTCTTCCTGATGATTGTTGAATGGACTTGCAATTTTCATTTGTTGGAAATGATGAACACGTTGGTTCATCGAAAGAAGTGTCTCCATGTCCATGAAGATTATCTTGATAAGTTTCTTGAGATACGCCTACATTTTCCATTTCGTATTCAGCAGGTAGTGAGATTGAACCAGCATTAGTCCCAGAAGTCTCAGGAGCCATCATGCCACTCAGAACAGGCGATTCCTTACCAATAATATCTAATATGATAAGATCAGCCTCATCATACATACATTTCTTCCCTCCTGCACTCCCGGTTTTTGCTCTGTTATCTCTCTTTTCCTGTAATATCAATAAAAGAACATATTGTATTTTTAAAATTAATTATGATTTATAATCTACATAACTCATTCAGTTATTAAAATCATAATTTTTTGGGCTTGAACCAATTAAAATATGGTATAATGCAATATACTTCTGGGATATTTTGGTGATCATTTTAAGGTTTCAATATTAGCACAATAATATTAATAATAATAGGCCCCTGTGCAGTCACAATTGAAAGGAAACGACTTCGATGGTATGGACATGTACGTAGAATGGGAGAAGAAAGAATACCTAGAATCGTACAGGAATGGCAAAGTAAGAGAAGAAGAGGAAGAGGACGACCTGCTACTACCTGGATACAGAATGTACACATGTCAATGGAAAGATTTGGTTTAGTGGAGGAAGATGTACAAGACAGGGATAAGTGGCGAAATGTAGTGAGCAGTGTAGAGTTCTGAATGGTGGTATCATATTTTGTGTGTCAGGATGAGTTATGTGATAGTGCTTGACTGATGTATTTGTTTGTTTGGAGACAAACCTCTGTTTTGAGGAAATTTCTCATTTAATAAATAAAAAAATAATAGGCCCCTAATAATAATAATAATAATAATAATAATAATAATAATATTGAAACTTACAACAGTTCTCTTGCGCCAGTTCTGCCAAGTGGTGTCCCTCAAATACTTCCAGTCTCTTGAGAAGGCACCAATGGCATTTGCTTTTTCCACAATATCTTTCCATGCTTCAACTTTCAGCTCATGGGTGAGCTCGGCAGAAAATCTAGTGAAAAGTATGTCTTTTTTCTCTCGAATCATGTTTAAAATAGTAATTTTATCCAAATTACTCGACATTCTGACTAATGGCTTACGTACGTGTGTTGAATCAAAGTAGAAGACGTAAATGACCGCCAAATGTATCGTTCAATTATCTTCGATAGTAATAATCGATGTTGAGATCGATTATCGCACGCATATATGAGAGCCATCTACAGTGTACTAAAGTAATCTTTAGGGTTGACATACAATTGTCGTGATTATGAAAAGAGTTCTCTTCACCTGACAATTTACATTAATTTGCCTGTAATGTAAGGAAAAGTTGTAATATTTATGAAATATATAATTGTCGTATTTGTCACACCTGTAGAGTTTTATGAAATAGGGCCCTGGCCTTGGCTGGCAGAGCGCGCACAGACTGACTCTCCTCTCTCTGGAGAGAGAGAGAGAGAGAGAGAGAGAGAGAGAGAGAGAGACAGAGAGTGAGAGAGAGAGAGCAGGCCAGCCACTGCTCCTTCCCTCAGAGCAGGAGTGCCAAGAGAAGCAAGAAAACAGCTGAGCGCCAATATAACTAGGAAAGAGATGTTACTGAAATGCTCACATTATTAATTATTACGTCACCGGGAGTATTGTTGAGTGGTTTCCATACTGGCATATATTACAGGACCAGAAAATAATAATAATAATAATAATAATAATAATATCTTTTTTTTTTAATAAAAATTCCCAAAACCAAATAACTGTGCTAATAAATTTATGGAGAAAATTTATAATCAGCACATCCACCCACCACACGACTTGGAAAATATAGTTCATATATTTCAAGTTAGAGTAAGCTAAACTGAGAAAACAAGTTATGAGTTCCTCCTTGAAAGTCAACATGCCTCGAATAGGCCCTGACCACTCACTAGCACAATAATATCACAGGTAGCTTCATACCTTGGCATAAGAGTGTCCTTACTTAAATGCTTTGATATCATACAACCTTGCATGTCCATGATGGTGCTAGTTGACCGTCACCGAAACCTTCTCGGAGATGAGAAGAAATCTACTGATCTCCTTCGGTAGACAAGTCACCTGGCCAGGAACCAGCTTCGGGCAGTCGCTTTCATTCAAGGCAACCAGTGACTCAGCATAGCCCCTCGTACTAACCTCCATCTGAAATTACAAGCTCAGCGGCAGGAAAAATGCAAGCTAAAGAAAATACATGAGAAAAAATTAGCACTCCTAACCTCAATGGAAAAATTTAGAAAAATATTAGGAAGGTGACATTAATCAGAAGGAAAGGACAAAATGAGAGAAATAAAATTTAAAGAAAGGACTTCGTAGGAGCTGAAAGGGCAGAATAAATACATAAGTTATATCGTAACAATTTTACCTTAAAATGAAAATAATAAGCTACCTAAAACATTGAACTAACCTAACCTACGTTTCATCTCCATTACACTATCTTGTGTAATAATTACATTTCATTATAATTAAAGACACATATTAATTCTCTGCATGGATGTGAAACAAACTCTTACTATGTATTCCTAGAATTACAACTTGACTGAAAGAAGAAAACGGGTTTGTTTTGCTATAACACTACAAGAGAACAATATAGGACTTATTAGATTACAGGCCTTTCTCCTTGCTCCACCATAGCTCTTGATAGAAGTTCAGCACAGCTTGGGATCCCTTCAACTCCGAGGAGACTGCAGGGAACTTCTGGCATCCTGTATCCTCCGTCTACGACTCCAGTTTTCATCTGAACGGCGCCAAGTCCAGATGTCGAATCCCAAGATAAGCAGAAAACCATCCTCATGCTTCATCCATTTTTTTATTTCTGGAGCTCTATAAAACTTCACATTAGACCTTTTTACAATGAGACGCATGCGCCTTTACAGTCTTTCCTGTAGCATGGTCCTTTAATAACACAGTCACTGGGGACAGGAATCTGACCACAGAGAAAGGCCCTCTGAAACGTACAGCGAGCTTAGCGGCAAACTTTTGCGCAGCATTACTCTTAGGGAAGTTCTTGAGGAACACTTCGTCTCCTATTGCAAAATTAATTGGTCGCCTGTCCGCATTATACCTTTCCTCTCGCTTTTGATGAGCTACCTTTAGATTAGCGGCTGCTTTCTTCTAGGTCTCTTTAACCTGAGCAGCGTCTTTAACATCTGGTAACAGCTCATTAATACACCAAACATTTGACAAGGGACTATTCGGTGGGAAAGCAAACATAAGCTGGAACGGAGTATGTTTATGTGAGTCATGCCGGGCTGAATTGAAGGCAAATTGCAGCCAGTATAACTCCTTATCCCAGGCGGCATGCTCATCTGAATGGTACGCTATTAAAGCGGCCCTCAGATTCCTGTTAAACCTTTCTGAATGGTTGCTGGCCGGAAAGAAGGGCGAGGTTTGAATGTGTTGAATTCCCAAGGAGAAACAGAAATGCCTAAACTTTCTGAAAACGAAATATGATGCATTATCCGATACTAGAGAACGGCAAAAGCCAGTTACTGCGAAAATCTTTTTTAGACTATCAATGGTGGAATTGGTTGTAGCTTCCCTCACCGGGAACAGCCACACAAATTTAGTAAAAGAATCCACTACCACCAGAATGTAAGTATTTCCGCCTCGTGACCGTGGGAACTTGCCAACAAAATCGATAAACAATCTATCCATTGGAGCCTTGGGCACCTCTGGTGCTAGAAAACCTAGCTTTGTGCACTGAGCGGGTTTCGAACAGGCGCATTTCCTGCAAGCCTTTACCTGCGCTCGAATATCAGCGTCCATGCCTGTCCATGTGAAGGTTTGTTTGATTTTAGCACGCGTCTTGTCAAATCCCAAATGCCCGCCTACTGCTGATTCATGGAAATACCTGAAAACCATATCTTTTAGAGCAGAAGGCAATAAAATCCGGGATGGGGATCTGCGTGACGGTGCACTATACAACAACTTATTCCTAAAGACATAGTGAGGTATGTCTTCTCCGCTTTGAATGCGGGCGATTAGGGGGGCAAGCAGTTCATCTTTTGACTGATGATCTTGAAGGGAAGTAAACACGAGAGGAAAATCTTCTAAAATATTTCCGACCATGTTAGCCAATTCTAGGGGTTCATCTAAAGACTCTACTGGCCCATCAGGCAGCTGATCACCAGAAAACATTCGTGTTAGGCTATCGGCTACGACATTATCACAGCCTCTGATATGTTTAGTCTTAAATTTAAAAGCGGACAACCTAACCGCCCATCTAGCGATCCTACCGGTGGTGCGTGGCTTCGCTAGAACCCAGCTTAAGGCCTGGTAATCAGTCTCCAACAGGAATTCAACATGCTCTATGTATAATCTGAATTTCTCTACTGCAAATAAAACAGCAAGAGTTTCCAGCTCATACATAGAATAAACACGTTCCGCAGGGGTCAAAGTCCTAGATGCGTAAGCAACAGGCCTTCTACCCTCTTCGAACTCCTGTAGTAGAACAGATCCCAGCGCAACTGGCGAGGCATCAGTTTGCACAATGAAATTCTTACCAAAATCTGGCATGGCTAACACAGGGGGATTCATGATTGAAATTTTGAGTTTGTCAAAAGCATCCTGGCACTCAGGTGACCACTTAAATTTAATTCCTTTCTTTCTAAGGTCATTTAAAGGGGCTGCAATCTTCGCCATATTGGGGATGAACTTTCTGAAGAAGTCACCATCCCAATAAACCTAGCCACACCTTTGGCATCTCTAGGGGGTGGGAAGTTTCTAATTGCCTCGGTGCGTTCCGGGTCAATGGTAACACCATCAGCTGATACCATATGGCCCAGAAATGACAGTCGACGAGCGGCTATATTAACTTTCTCAGGGTTGACTGTCAGGCCTGCGATTCTGAGGCGCGAGAACACTTCTTTAAGATGCACCAAGTGCTCCTCAAAAGATTTTGAGTAGATCACAAGGTCATCAAGGTAATTATAAACAAATTTAAACTTTACATCCGAAAATACTTTATCTAATAAACGGGTGAGTACCTGGGCGCCAGTTGCGAAACCGAAAGGAATTCTGGAATACTCATAGGTATTCCACTGTGTACATATTGCCGTGTACCGTCTAGATCTTTTGGAAAGCGGAATCTGGTAGTATGCCTGATTAAGGTCCAAGGTGGTGAAAATTTTAGAGCCAGTAAAGAAACCAAAAGCAGAATGAATATCGGGAATAGGAACGGAATCAATTTTGATCTTGGCGTTGAGATGCCGATAATCAATCACTGGACGAAATTTACCACCGGGCTTAGGTACGAGGAATACAGGACTACTGTAATTTGAGTCCGAAGTCGTAATGACTCCTTCCTCCAGCATCTTGTCAATGTGCTCCTTAAGTACCTTCATTCGTGGAGGAGCTAACCGATACGGTGGTCTACGAACAGGTTGACTATCAAGCAACTCAATGTCATATTCCAAGACATGGGTAAGACCTAATTTCGTAGTTAAAACATCTGGGAATTCCTCCAACAGACATGCCGTTTTGTGTCTTTCAAATGGTGATAAATGAGCCAAATCAACATCCACTACATTTACTGAATCAGTGATGAAATCTTGAGAATCCAAGAAATTTACTTCTGGTTTAATGTTAGAAATTTATTTGCAAAACGGGGGACCAAAAATCAAGTTAAACTTTACTTTATCGGAAAACTTGAAATATCATTGTTTACTATTGAAGTCTAGCTAAAGTCCCGACCTATTCATAAATGGGTAACCTAATATTACTGGCATCACTAAATTTTGGACCACAACAAAACTATACATCCAGGTGAAATTCCCAACTTTCACTTTTAAGGTTACGGTACCAAGTGTGCTAAGGGATTGATCATCAGCCGTTCTGTAGCTTGCCTCCGACCTAACCAATCTTGGGATGTGCTGATTTGACAGGCACATCCTACTATATGTATCACTCGAGAGTAGACAAACGGCCGGACCACTGTCTAACAGGGCCGACATACTATATTTACATATTTCCACCGAGAGCATGGGCAACTTGGCATCAGACACTGCCGCCACGTAGTGTGGTATTACATCAATTGTCTTCTTATTGGTTAAGTCACTTTTGGGTATCTTACTTTGGTTTCTCTTTCTCCTACGGTGCGCACCGTTAACTTTACTATTGGGCACTAACAATGGCTTCGCTCTCTCTTTATTTTGGTGTTGACTAATTACTTTAACTACCTCTAGCTGTTCACTGTCGTGAGTTATAAAGTCGAGTGGTCTCCGCCTACGAAAAGCACTGTTAATAAAAGTCCTAGTTGGGAACCTACGATTAGTCTTATGTCCTTTGTCAGTATCGTGAGTCAAGTTCATCGGTAAGGTCGGGTTAGCATCACTAGAGATGTGCACTTCCCTAGTGGGCAACCCGAAGTCAATACTGTCCGTCGCGTCAGTAATTCCCTTAAAATCAGTCTTAGTCATTTCGCGTGCATGGCCACTCACAATTTTTAAACCACCTCGGATCCTAAAGTGGGTCACATCTCATCTGGAAGTCCTATTCTGCCCATCACTATTTTCAACAGCCCTACTTCTCTGGCTTCAACAATCTTTGACGATGTGGCCAACTTTGCCACACCCATAACACGTGACATTTCTTCTGTCACTCCTACTTACATTTGGATTTACTCTATTACTATTAAATCCTTGTCGAGGAAAATCTTTCACAGGAGCTAACTGTCCTACTTTCAACGAGTCAGTGTAGCTTATCGCATTTACTCTAGCGCATAAGCTCTCAAGTTGCACAAAAGACTCTGGTCTGCTCTCGAAGACTACCTTGCTTCTAGTTTCAGGAGACATGCCCTAAGTAATGGTATGAACTACCTCTCTCTCTCGCATTGTCAAGCGGAAAACATTGGCAGTTTTCCTAATACACCTAACATACACGGAGAGGGGTTCATTAGCATCCTGCGTTCTATAAAAGTATTTATTCAGGAGAGCGGCTCTTGCCCTGACCGGCAAGTACATCTCCAGAAGCCTCTCGTGGAATTCATCAAGTCCAAGCCCTGCATTGACTGATTCCAAAGCTACGTCCCGAAAGGAGCCTGATAATTTGGGAAACAAATATGCCAGCAAACTTTTATCATTAAGTCCAAAGACTGAAGCTTGTTCTTTTATATCACAAATAAACCCGATGAAATCCAGAACCTTTTTCACTGATTCATCCGAATACCGATGACAAGATTCTAAAATAGATGCAAGGGGATGAGGAAGGTTTGAAAAGGCAACACTATTACTAGGAACACTGAAAGAGGGCCTAATGCACTCTGCCTGACCGAACACATTACCATGTGAAAGGCACGTCTGACTAAAAGCTTCTGTCTCTGGTCGGGTGAGTCTATTCGGGGTAGTCATATTTGGGAAGTGTAACCTCACGGGTTCATTAATAACAACTGACTCCATAGGGGAAATCAGTTCTTGAACAAGCTGGTCGCTCACCCCAGCATTTACTACTACCGTTCCAGACTTATTTAGTTTGCTCAAAATCTCCCTGATATGGCTATCTGCCTCTTCCCACAATTGCCAATTGTCTGTGTTTTCTACTAACAGCTTAATATCTTGAAGCCTATTATAAGCGTGACATGCCCTAGCTTCAAGTTTCAACAACTGCGTTTTTGTCAAACCGGTATTCAGTAAATAATCTGACAATGCTTCTACACGGTCACTAATATCACTTAAAAGTTGAGAAATATTGAACTCACCGAGTGCTTCCAGACTGACTGGTTTGTCAACATTTTCCATCAGCTGTTTCTTTAACTCGGCCACGACCTGTTTTTTATTTGACTGCAGGCCACGAATTTTCATTTCATACAACACATCTGGTTTCAACAGATGATCGACATTTACTTTGGACCGGGCCATGATGTAAGACATGAAACATAGTTATTTACAATATTAGAACAATCAAGCTATAGAAAACAAACCCAACACAAAAATAAATACAGCACAACACAAGAAGTTTCTATAAGATTATCAACATCACAGATATTCTATTTAATAACTCTTGTTAAAAGTTTTATATTACTTAGCAGCGTGGTTATGAACCACTCTCTGCTAACCAAAATGTACCAGCAATTCCTCTTCTAGCCACTTGTAGACTAACCGATGAATGCTAGGCCCATTCTGAAGAGGCTCTGAAAAATTATCTGAGGGATAGCGAGGAAAAGAGGGCACAATAAACGAGCAGACTTGCAATTAATGCAAGGCTCCTCGCGAAAAGTAGTTTATAAAAATAAACTAACAGGGAAGCTAAATATTAGTTATTATTTAAAATCAAAATATACATTGATATTGACAAACAGAAATTAATTATGGAAACTTCTTACAGAACTGTGGTGTGAGGCACCACTTTTAGTTTCTATTATAATAAAATTGAATTATATTTTTATAATAATTACATGTTAAGATCAATTCATGCACTTGTTTCATACAGGTTAGTACATGCACTTTTATTTTAATTACAATATGGTAGCACAAGGAAATATTTATAGAGTATTAATAAATTAATAATGATTTTAAGTCAATCAAGGTGCAGACAGCATGCACTTGCTTTTCACAAATTATGCCATGCAACTCATGCTTGATGATAAAATAACATTCTGGATTATTTAAAACATAAATAAAGATCATACATTAGTACGCGCACTCCCGTGCCTCACACAAAACTATCTTATTCCCCTGTAGTGGGATAAGGTAGGCTCCCTTTTGGAAACACAAAATAAATTTTGTAAATTCAGTGCAACTAATTACAAGGACTCTGTGCGCCGGAGGTAGGTAGGATACCGAGAAGGATAGACTGCACAAGGAAGGAAACGAGAAAATCAAAATGCCTAAAGGGCCTACATGCTGGCCAGACCACCAAGAAAGCCTAGGCACAAATAACAAGAAAAGGAGAATTAAATTTTAATGAACAAACAAATAAATTCTTTAGATAAACATCTCTTTCAAAATTAACTAAAATCTGAACATATTAAGAAAGATCCCTCCTCGGGAAAATAAGTGAGTCAAGGGTTAAAGGAAATTCATGCTAATTAAATTCATAACGACACAAAGTCAACCAGCGCCAAAGAAAGGAATGATATCAAGCAGTCTAGCTTAGCCAGAAATAATTAAAGATGCATGCGGATAAATGCGATATTTAAAGATCCTACATACCTTCCAAAAGCACCACAACAAACAAGAACGGCGAATTATCGCCCTTCAGTTGCACCGAATGTTTGGTAACACGAAAGGTAGCCATGATGGCTGCCGGGTGATTTCCGAAAAAAGAGAGAGAGTAGACCGCGGCAATTTCTTATATACACTAGGGGAGCCACCGTGACTGGCAGACGTGCAGAGAGAGAGAGAGAACCTAGCGGCTATGGAAGAAACCATCAACGAGAATGGAGTCGGAGCAGAGTAACCGCAATATTTACAAGCATTAGCAAACCGCGGTATTTTATCAATGGTGCACAGAGATTTTGAGAATACCCCGGTATTACGTTTACCGCGGTAACGAAACGACTGAGAAAAACGGAGAATGGTGCACTCGGCCATTAGAATCGTTTTCCAGAGTTGATATGACTCGTGCAGGAGGAATTATTTGAGGTTGGAAAATTCCTTTCTGAGATGTTATGACACCATTGATTAAAACATCTAAATTTTCCTGTATTTCTGATAATGCAAATTTAATGGAATAAATGTGACCTTGCACTATCAATTGATTTTCTAGCATTTGAACACTTTTACCTCCTTCATCTTGCATGATTCTTACGGCTTCTTGTAACTGAACAAGTCCTTTCTTTATTTCTATATTATTTTGTGTCAAATCATTCAAAGTACCATCTACTGTAGTAAGAGTAACCTTGACTATTGAAACTTGCTCTCTCATGAGATGCGTTAAACTTTCTTCATTATCTTTAAAATGTCTTATCTGTTCATTATAATAACTAGCGTCAGCTGAATCAAGGGTACCAAAGAGCACCTTGCTCACTGTACCTATGAAATTAAAGGCTCCTCTCCTAATTCTATTAACTTTAGTGTACTTATTCTTATCCCCTACTATATCATTGAATAATTCTCTTTTCCTTACTATATTAACTAAAGTAATTCTTGTATATATTGTTACACTCTACATCACAGTTCCTTAGTAAAAATGTTTTAAACGATTCAAATGTACTTTTTGCTTCTTCCTCCCTTTCTTTATGATAGCGATTACTTCATCTGCTTGGATTAACTCATAGAGACCTATCCATTGAGAGCTCAGCTATTTAGATCTGCCTCTCCTAACTGATTCGTCATACAACAACACCTTATCCCCGGGTTGGAATATTTTTACTTCAGTAGTTTTATCGTAATACTCCTTGCTATTTTCTTTACTATGGATTAGCTTATTTCGTGCAATTTCGTGCGCCGTTTGCAATCTAGATTTCATTTCATTAACGTAGTCATCGTATGTGTATTGTCTCTCAGGTGTCCCTGTCAATGCTGAGGGAATGTCAGCTTTTCTACCATATAGCAATTCAAAAGGGGTAAATCCCGTGTTTTTGTGTACGGAAGTATTGTACACGAACGTAGCATATTCTACCCATTTATACCAGTTGGTCTGGTCTTGCATTATGTTATGCCTTAAGTACTCGGCTAAAACACGATGGCTTCTTTCTACAGCCCCGTTCGATTCTGGGTGATATGCTGTGGTTTGTATCTTTCTTGTTTTGAGTAACTTACACTCATTTTTAAATAGTTCACTAAGAAACTGACTTCCTCTGTCCGTAAGAAAATTTTGAGGCACTCCGTACCTTATCACTATTTCAGACACGAATTTCTGGACTACTGTTTCTGCGTCTTACGTCTTTATTGGTATTCCTATTAAATACTTAGTAAGTTCGTCCAGAAATGTCAAAATATATTTATTTCCTGCCTCTGTCTCTGTTATTGAGCCTACAATGTCTAGCGCGCATTTTTCAAATGGGCTTTTAGCTGTTGTGGTTATTTCCATGGGAACTTTCTTATTAGCCTAAGTAAGTTTGTTGATCTGACAACTTTTACACCTTTTCACATACTCTTGTATATACTGTTTCATGTTCGGCCAGTGATACCTACTCTTAATAGCCTCATAGGTTCTATTCATTCCCCTATGCCCTCCTAGCGGTGAATAATGATTTTCATAGAGCACTATCTTCCTACTCTCCTCATCGAGTTCCTTTATTGGCTCGTGCCTTTCCTCACCAGCCTCGGTTCTCTAGGCTTCGTCATGAATCTCATCTTGTATCACTAGTCCTATTCGTGAAAGTGAATCTGCATGAGTTATTGTAGATCCCTTCTTGTATACAATTTCATAATCGTATTCCTCTAGCTTTATCCGCCACCTCATTAGTCTACTTCCCGGATCTTTGACATTCATTAACTACACTAATGGTTTATGATCAGAGAATATCTTGAACTTTCTTCCGTATAGATATGGGCGAAAGTATTTGACTGCCCACACGATTGCAGCTAACTCTTTCTCGGTAGTTGTATAAGAATTTCTTTCTGGTTTGTTTAAACTTCTACTCGCATAGGCAATAGGCTTGTCTTTGCCTATTTCTCCTTCCGACAACACAGCTCCTAACCCGTAATCTGAGGCATCGGTCGTGAGATTGAACTCCTTCTCAAAATCAGGATATTGTAATAATGGCCTAGTTATTAGTATCTGTTTTAACCGCTGGAATGCGTGTTCTTGCTCTTCCTGCCATTCGAATTTGACATATTTTCATAACAACTTATTCAATGGAGCCGCTATCTGACTAAATCCTGGTACGAATCTCCTATAGTAACTGGCTAGTCCCAAGAAACTCTTCACTTGTTTCCGCGTACTCGGAGTAGGAAATTTTTCTACGCATTCTATCTTTTTCGGATCTGGTCTCACTCCAAGTTCAGATATTACATGTCCTAAATAATTTACTTCCTTTCTAAAAAATTCGCACTTATCAAGTTGCAATTTTAGATTGTACTTCCTGAATCTACTGAATACTTCTCTCAGTTTCGTGTCGTGATCTGCTAGCGATCTAGCATGTATGACGACATCATCTAGGAATATATAACACCTGGAATGTGTTAACCCACTCTGTACCGCTGACATCATTTTCTGAAATACAGGGGAGCTGTCTTTAAACCAAACGGTAATCGGTAATATTCCTAGTTCCCATCTTTGGTGTTGAACCCTGTTTTCTCCCTGTCCTCTTCCTTCATTTCAATTTCATGATATTCCATAGCCAGGTCAAGACATGTGTTATATTTCGACTGGCGTAACTGATCTAATATCTCATTAATATCCGGTAACGGGCAAGTTTGCCCAACTATTTTCTCATTTAGCAAGCGGTAGTCTATTACAATTCTATACTTTTTTACTATAATCCTTACAACATTTTTCCACCGAGTCCCTTTCCTCTTTATTAAGGTGATCAAACCTCAATACATCTAGATCTTCCTGTGTTCTAATCTTGAAAGTTTTCTGTCATTTCTGTTGTAGGGAACATGCATTAACTTCTTGCGTTTCTATTTCGCTTTCCCGATCAATGTCTACTGCTTCTAATTTTAACAATGGGACATTTATTTCCACGTCTTCCTCATTGATGTTTAGAATACTAGTTATTACATGTCCTTCGTTTACTTGGCTCAGTGAAGCTCCCAAATATACACCTGACTGCAACTCTTTTTTCTATCATTCCCATACTCAGTCCTGATTCATTGTCTACGGGTAACTTAACTACCTGTTCTACCCTTCCTGGCAGTTTGATTTTTCTTACAACTTTTCAGCTTCCTCATAACTGCTATGCTCAGATACTTTTTTCCTACTAATTTCACTGTCTGTCCTAATAATCTTATCTTATTATTACCGTAAGATATTTCTACCTTAATTTTTTCATTAATTCTCGGCCTAGAATTTCGTCACAGTGGTGATTAAATTCCTTCCTCACTATTTGAAAACTGCATGGTATCGGTTGGTCTCTTATTTTTAAGTTTCCATTCACCTCTCCCTATGTTTTGCTGGTTGATCCTTGAAATGCTTTTAAGGTTACGCTCTTACTCTTATCTATTTGCGTCCCAGTCATAACGGATGATTGTTTCAACAAGCATATATCTGCTCCCGTATCTAAGAGAAACAGTAACTTTTCCTTTCTTCCGATATCCAATGCTAACTCAATGAATTCGTTGCCTGTGTTACTGTTACAGCCTACATATTAATCTTGACCGTCCTTACTCTGTTCTGGTTCGGTCCTCGGTTCGTTTCCCAAACTTTCTCTCATATTGTTATTCGCAGAATTTCTAACTGCTTGACACCCATTGCGTTGTCCCTCATTGCGTATATACGCCTTCTTAGGACTTCTACAATGTCTCGCCATGTGACATTTTTTTTTCACAGTTATAACAAGTGAAATCTTTCCTTGTTTTCCCATCATCAGTAATCTGAATGATTTTTGCTTCCCTTTTCTTTAAGTAGCATCTAGCTTCAATGTGGCCTAACTTCCCACAATTGGTACACTTGTCTGTGGTCCCGTGTTTCGAACCCATCTACCCAGCCTTCCCGTTGTTGCCGAACAACGCGGATTCCTCTTCTAGTGCTAACTCTGCCATTTTATCAAACTCACTATAGTTCCTGCTTCGAACTATGGTTTGTATTCGGTCGGCATATAGCCCCTAAACAAATCTAATATTTCTTAGCCGTTCGCACAGCCGTAAAATACCATTCACCTCGTCCTTCTTGCAATCCTGCAAGGCTGCCTCTCTAAATTCTGACCCTAGCCTTTCGATTCTCTGAATATAATTCGTGACAGGTTCATTCCGTCCCTGCCCTGCGGCAAATAATCCCTTTGCATGATAATTTAGAGTCCTACGTTCAGTGTATGCATTTTTTAAATGGGTTCTGACTTCTTCCCATTTATCTAGATTTCTATGGGTTATGGCTAACCTAGGCTCCCCGCTAATGCGTGTTAACACAAACTTAAATAGTGTCCCCTGCTTCCCTTGGTCTATTGAGCTGAAAGCCGTATCTATATTTCCTATAAACGTTATGATGTCTTTTTTGTTTCCGCTAAATTGGGGAACAAGTTTCAAAGCTTCGGCTACACTAACGTATTCCTCATTGGTATTTTCTATCGACATTTTTACAACAATACCAGTATTATAATTAATATAATAAATTTACTGTTGCTGTCTCTCTTTGCATCGGCTATTAGGTCGTATTACTTCTGCTTTTACTTTCTGTTTCCTATCACTCCCTACCTTACTACACTGGGGTAATATGAAAACTTTTTCACTTTCGCATTCAAACACTCTAGCTCTCACTTATTAATTGGAACTGTTTACCTGGTTAGAAGCTTCTCAAGTGGTGGATGGTTCCCCCTTTGCAGTCCTCCGTTCCAGGCTGCTTCCCCTGGCGCTATGCTCGGTAGCGGTCCCTTGGACCACTTGAGGACAAGTTGCTTCCTCTGAAACTTCCCCCGACTCTGGCCTCGTCTGCTGTCCCCCGGATAACTTGTTGATGGCTGCTCTCTGGGTCTTCCACCAACTCTGGCCTCGTGTGCTGTCTTCTGGACCACCTGCTGCGGCTGCTCTCTCTGGCACCGACTCCGGCTTCGTTGGCGGCCTCCTGGACCACCTGTAGCGGCTGCTCACTCTCTGGCATCACTCTGGATTCGTTTGCGGTCCCCTGGACCACCTGTAGTGGCTGCGTTCTCTGGCACCACTCTAACATCATTGCGGTCCCCTGGAGCACCTGTTGCGGCTGCTCTCTTCCTAGCACCAGTCAGGCCTCATTTGCAGTTTCCTGGACCACCTGTTGCAGCTGCTCTCTCGATTCTTCTTAATTGTTCTAAGTTTCTGTTGTCACCTGAACCCTTTAATGACAACTTGACCTAAGTGTTAACACCCCACACCTGACACCAGTTTTTGATCTCCTATCCAACACCTTCCTGCCGAGCAGAACGTTCATTTTACACTTCAATTGAACGTGTCAGAAACAAGTTTTGGCTTGAAGTCTAGCAGATCGCCTAACCTGATCGTGACTTGTTTCTGGCTCGTTAATGGCAACATCAGCCAGTGGAATATTTTCCACGGGTGTACCTTCATTACGTTCTTGATTGTCATGCCTGCTGTTCTGATTTCTGGTGCTAACTCTAGTGGGTCTGTCAGTTATTGCCCTTAAACGTGACTGAGTACACCGACTCTTACTATTTACATACCTATACACCTTGTAAGCAATATACAAACATAACAATATTAAAATGATATACACAATGGCTGAATAAGCTAGTGTGATAGTTCATGCTTATTTTTCCATTATTGTTGCTTCAATAAGGATTCTAGCTCCGATAACCGGTAACTTGCAGCTTTTAAATCATCTGCAATAGTTATTACAGGTTTTAATTGTAAATCTTCATTAATGTTGCTCCAATTCAAGATGTTCTGCGAATCTTCCTTGGCATTATATTCAATGGTTATGTCTGAAATAACATCAGTATTCTATAGAGTTGAATTACTATTAATTAACATTTCTCCCGTTAATATGGCTTCTGAACTAAATCCTTTACAATTTTTATCTAAAGTTAATTTCCCTATGCCTGTAAAAATTATATTTTTAGGTTCCTTGTTAACACAAACTATTGTAATACTTGCCTTCTGGGGCGTAACGTATAACCATTCATTATTGTCTAATTGGAACCATAATATCTCTTTAATGACTAACATTCTTTTTCACAGTTTTGAATAGACTTCGTCCGTTATTGTAATATGTTTACTGCAAAATTATTCTGACCGCGTGCTGATAACAACGGGTGTCTCTGTTTACATATGTAGCAGCTGTTATCTATCGTCTTACACTCTCTTAAGTCATTCAACCTTGACATATAGTAGTATTGCCTGTTGGTATCAATGACCAATAGTTCCCTTCCGTGTCAATGTACAGATCACTGTTTATTACAGGAATTGAGGGGGGTTGCGAGGCGATGGGCTTACCACCTGTCCCTCTACCCTCTCTCGGAAAATAAGCATATCAAAATTAGTATAGGTAATGAAACCTCCGCTTGGAGGCCCCTTCGCCCCACCTGGGGATCATAGGGTACCAGATACCAGATTACAGGAATTGGTAACGGTATAAGTATGTATACGTTATACGTACCTCTGCTGACCAATGGAATCATTAATACAAAACCTAAGATTCCTTGATTTACATATGCATTTAAAGTTGCTACCTTATACAATAGAGGGGTGGATTCCCTCTTTAGAGCAAAAGGAACTGCCGTATCTTTAGGAAAATACTTATGGCCGAGTGCACCAAGCTCGGTATTCAGAATACCGCGGTAAAGTTACTTAGTTTACCCCGGTAAAGTCATACTTTCGTTGCACCGTGCCCGGTTTCGACTTTTACCGCGGTAAGATGCAAACCGGCCGTAAAGGAGCTGTAAAGTGAGAAAACAGCGGTTTTCTTTCCAAGATGGAGATCACCGTAATGTATCATATTTACGATATCTAGGCCGAAAGCTAATTGAACATAAAGAATAATGAGAGACAGGTGGGGTCTATTTGAAGAATGAACGATGGTGCATATCTTTGCAAATACTGTGCTGTAACATCGATTGAAATTACCTTCCTTTTTTACCTCAACCAAACCAGGTCCATCGAGTAGGCTAGTGGGCGTAACCACGATTAGTACGATTAGTGCAGTATGTATGGTGTTTGAATTCAAACTTTAAATTCAGACGACATATATACGCAATATAATATTCCATTTTATCCTTATGAACATTTATTACTAAACAATAAGGCAACAAATAAATGAAATATGGAAAACCAGTGGTCCTAGGCCAAATTTAAGTGAATGGCTGCATGCATCACGATATAGCCTGTGTGTCGGTATATAGGGTATGTAATCAATTTTTCATACCTGCACGTACACGAACATAATTATAACAGCCCTTTCATGGCTATGCACATGATTTTGCACCTAAAATTTCTACTGGTCGTACGGGAATAAAAGCGAGGCTATGTCGAACTCAGAGCAGAGATTTGGTGGTGTTGCTTTGCCTTGCATTGCACACGTGTGAGAATTATTCTTCAAAACATCAATGTTATTTTATTGAAATTTGCATACACAGGTGGGAACTATTTGAAGAATGAACGATGGTAAATATCTTTTCAAATACTGTGCTGTAACATCGATTGAAATGACCTTCCTTTCTCACCTCAACCAAACCAGTAGCAGGCGAAACCAACTCATTTCACGATTGGTACAGTATCTATGGTGCTTGAATTCAAAGTATGAATTCAGACAACATATATACGCAACATAATATTCCCTTTTATCCTTATGTGTTGGAAGTAGCAACTTTGTAAAATAGTATATGTTTTGATTATGTACTACTTCCGTTTACTTCCGGCATCTTCACAGTGTGCTAATAGAAAATGATAAAAAGAGTCTCTCGATTTCGTCTGTAAGTATGTGGTGATAGAGTTGTTAAACAAATTATATTAAACGTTCCAGGTGTATACAAACCAGTCTACCTCACAATTCCCAACAGGTTATGGGCTCCAGATCAGTACCAGAAGTTAAACAAAACATAAGGTAAGACTGGAAAAGAAAGTGAGAACATATTCACGAATTGCAAGATGGAGAACGTGACTATAGCACATTGGAGTCATTCGTTATAATGACCTATAACTAATACCCCAAATACTAAGAATATAGGCCTTCTTTTGAAAATGGGATGTAAAATTAGGGTTCCGTAAATTTTTTTTATACATTTTAGGGGTCTTTTGGTTCAAAAAGTTTGAGAAACGCTGCCCTATTAGATCGCTAATTACGAGTGTAATAGATTGCATAATATTGAAGCAAATTTCACATTTTAACTATCTTGACAATAACACTTCTTGTAATTATGATAAACACGTGCAAAAATAAATATCTCCCGTTTTCAAGGTAGAATTTGAAGAATGTTAAAAAATCAAAATCAGAAAGGACACCATATTAAAATTTTATAAAACAATGGCCGTGTCACCATTATTATATGGCAGTGAATATTGGGTGCTCAATGAAAGGTATTGTTGTATCCTGGTAATGGTCGGGTTAGGACCTCCTCTCAACACAACACTGGATTAGTAGAAAGTCGAGCGGCTGTCCTTCTACCTTTATGTGGGAGTAGGTTCTCAGGTAATTTATGCATGAAGCGTTTCCAACAGCACTTAATCTACACAATTATAATTTATTAGTCTGATGTACTACAACTGTGTTTGTTGCACAGTGCCTACTGTGATTATGCTACTTGGATAATCAGACTATCTCAATAGTAATACTTTAAGTAATTAATAGTGTATAATTACTGTACTTATCTTGCAAATCTCCGCAAAGCGTGTGCAGCTTGCTAATGTAGCGTGTTCTTACGACTAATTCCCATAGTCGGACCAAAGGGCGTGGCGTCTCTCTCGGAGCGTTGCACGTACATGATGATAGGGGAAAAAATGAAAGTATCTTATATAGGGGCGTCTGATTTCCAGTTTAGCAGGATCACTGACAAAATAGAGTAGAAAGTCACAGTGGGAGATTCCACGAAAACTTGCGACTTTCATGTAATTTTATGTATGCTTTTACTTGTTTCCATATCCTGGTCGCCGGAAAGGCGGTTCGATTTCGTCATCAGCATCTTGTTTCTGTGTTGCTTTCAATAAACTCCAATTAATGCTGCTAACTTTTATTTCTTTATAATATATAATATTATTTCGAATGACCTATTATATTCTTTTACACCCTATTTTAACCTGTGCATTTACCTGCATATCCAACAGTATGAAAGCAGAATAAATGCACCAGAGATAAAAAAAATTTAAAAGCAGTAAAGGAATGCACATTTAAAAAACATTAGGAGTGAAGATATATATAGAGAATTCCAAATTAACCCCTCCTAGGTAAAGTTACAACTTATAGAACTAAATGGATTCAACATCTAGAAAGAATGGAAGAGAGTCGAAAACCCAAAAGATCTTAGAAATATGCACCAATAGGAAGACCAAAAAGACGGTGGAATCAAGAACATACATCCTATATAAACTGTTTGCAGCAATTCTTGTTATGTTCAAATACCGGTATAGCCCTATTACTTTTCGTACACAGGCGGAATTCAATGAAATCAAAGTAATTGTTGAGTAATAGCATTAAAGTTAAATGTACAATTGCCTTCCCGATTAACCTAAACATATTTTAAAAGAGCATCAGATTCTAATTTTTATATAAGCCTCTTTACATTATGTGCTGTGTATCCAGCATACAAATTTTAGTTGTGTAACCCTATTCTGTGTTTAAGGGTACAGTGTTACAGTGGAAAAAAGAGGCTATTAATAAATGCTACAGATTTGGAATAACACAGAAAGTAAATACGGAATAGATCCCGCTAAATATAGCTTTATTCTTACAAATCAACAGCAATCAAAGTGTTTAAAAAGGGCAGGTGTTTTGTGCTTTTACTTGACGTAGCCTATACCAAGTCCCTGTCCAAATTAATGTTTCTGTTAATTTATGGACCTGTTGTAATAGGCCTAATATGAAAGAGCAATTTGAAAAGTAACTCTTTCTACAATAGTGCTTATAGTTGCAATTTGACTAATTGCTATTAGTGTCTAACGTGAACCTTTAAAACATAAGTGCCTAAAGAAATGAAACTATCCCTTTACGCATTGTTATTCATTTTGTGCACTGAATAATAAATGCAATTGATTACTGCAGGTTCAGAGAGCCATGAAATCGTTATTTTATAGCTTTGTGTTTTTACATATCTATTTACTGCAAATTAAATTTATTATTGTAAATTTAATCCTATCGATATAAAAATATGGTACCAGTTCCTAAGCTATATCTTTGGAACTTTTGTTCTCGGCCTCGCCTCGCTTCTGCACTGAAACTAAATTCCGTGGTGCTACATCCCTTGCGGGGCAGTCCCTACCATCCGACCAGAAATCGAATCCGGGCCGCCATGGTGGAAGGTAGTTATGCCACTAGCTCTCCCACGGCGGCGGACCTTTCAAGACTACATTACATAAAAGCAATGGTTCATGCTATTCGGAACATCAGAAGTGGAAGATTGTGTATTTTACGAGTTCGTGTGAAGAAGAAGACATAAGAATAGGTAGTAGCCATATCCAGCCCTACAATTAAGCAAATAATTGACCCTGATGTTTAGTATATTTCCGCAGATAAAAAGATAGCTGAATTATAAACAAAAGGCCAGAAAATCCGGAGTCGTTTAATAGGAAAGATACAAACAAATTTAGATTGAACCATTATAAAATTTTGTATTCTGATGTCAAGATTTGAGGGAATCCTGATTCTAGTATTAAATATAAAACTATAATCATGATAAATAGCAAGCTAAATTAGATTGAATATAATACCTTCAAATAACTGGAGCTATTAATATTTTATATCAAATTGAATCTCAGATGATACTTTATTAAATCACACTTCATATGAAATAAATATATGAATAATATAGATTAAAGATAAAATAAGTTAATATTAAATATAAGAATATTACGGGGTGTAGAAAGTACCAGACAAGATTCCGAGTATGTCACAAAGACTAGCTCGCTTGTATCATTCATTCACGGCGGGTAGCCGGCGACAGGTATTGTTAACAAGTAGTTCTTCCTTTATGCAAAAAGTGATACAAAGGCGATGAGAGCCTAGTCAAAAGAATATACTTGGAATAGGACTTGGGAAAAGAGTACTGAATGCACATTCTAAGAAAATGGAAGTAATAGCGAGAACAGGAAGACAGTGGAAATTTGAGAGTTGTATCTCGTAGCGTCTTTAAGCTTGGGTCTAAAGGGTCAATCAAAAATGAGCTACTAGCTAAAATATGGTTAAAATACTATAACATAGAATTTCCTTTGTTAGTATAAGAGTGGGGGATTTCTCTGAGTTGCCACTACAGTAGAACCTCGCCAATTTTAATAGAAGACTGTTCTGCCGGACTCGTACCCGAGCGGACGTACCCTCGTCAGCTAAATTGTCTGAGTGGATACAATTGTATTCCACTCGATTTTATATTCACGTTGGGCAGTTACCCAACTTGGATAATTAATCTTTTATAGTAAAGATACCCAGTATTCGCGATTTGTGGTAATAGCTAAGTTACGGCTATTACCGAACTTAAATTCAGTGTGACGCAGTAAGTACTTGGTCGACGAATCAACATTACTATAATTACTCCAAGGAGGGTCATTATAACATCACGTGCTAATAAGTAGGCAGAAGTAATAACTGATAAACTTTAGTGGCGACGTTCTACAATCGAGACAGTATATACAGTATCCACCACGAGTAGATTTTGTAGATATTAATTGGACTTAATATTGATTGGATAATAAATCAACTCATACCAGTATTGAATATTTTGATATCTAATTTCTATAATTAGTATAGCCATTCACCAGACCCATATTTTACCCTGTAGAAACGTAAGAGTTTAAATCTTGTAGCTCGACTGACTAACCGAGGCAGGTTCAAAGAAGCTCAGCAAATGTAAGTACTGCTTAAAAACATTAATACTTATAGAGAGTGAACCTTAATAGTGGCATTTCCCGACAGAAGGGGGTGAACCGCTACATAGTGTCGCCAATCGCGGGGCTTAAATTAGCACAATGTCCGAACCGCTACAGATTACATTATCTTGATATATTAAGTAGTTTGTGGGTAAATGTAAGCCTCAAAATAACGCGTATTTCGTAAATTAAACCACAATCACCGTAATCCTCGAAATAAAACATTTTTTTTATCTTTCCTTATACAGTATACCGATACGTGTACCGTACTGTATACCGGTACGTGTATCATATGGCTCACGCACAATGGGAGTATCGTTCTGTTCCATAGTGGTGCGACTGGGCTCAGTGACCCAATTTTGAACGAAAAAAGATCGAGAAAGCTTTGTTTCGGTAAGGGTAACCAGTAGCCTCTGTAACTAACAGTATTTATTTTACATAACGTTTACTACCCATTTTATGAATTAAAATAGTGCGATGGTTAGCAACGTTTTTGCGATCAAGCAGAAAACTGAAAACAAGAAAGGAATTTTTTTGAAGTTGTTTCGTAAACATAAATTCATTATAAATTTTTGACGGAAATGTAGCCTATATCCTCGTCTTATCTGCGAAAATATACGGTAATTACCAGGGCCCGGATTCTAATGACATGTCATCTTTTTATTGATGCTGCATAGTAGGGCTGTACCGACTAATCGATTAATCAGCTCAATTAGTCGACTAAACATTTAATCGTCGATCAATTACATTTTCCGATTAATCGGTTTAGTCGAATTCTGAAATACGTTTTTCGAGAAATGGGTCAAATGACCAAACTCCTTTCTCAGTACCGAGTGAGAGAGATTTTAGTGCTGCCGGTATTATTGTAAACAAGCTACGATCGTCTCTTGAACATTCAAATGTCAAGAAACTCGTGTGTCTCAAGTCTTGGATGAAAAAGTAACCGGAACTGCAAGTTTTGTATATATTTTTTCACTAGTTAACTAATAATGGTATTCATTAATTCAGGATTTCATCTGATTATCTGTAGTGTAATAGTTATTAAACGTGTAAAACAATATTAAATGTACACTTTGGTTTCGTTTAAAATACCGACCTTTTTGTCGATTAATCGGTCGATTAATCGATTAAAGTCATGCGTTAACTCGATTAGAAATATTAATCGATTTTCAGCCCTACTGCATAGACATTGCCAACTTGTGGAAAAATCCTAATCATGGCCTCTAGATTATAGAAATGCTTTTTATTAGGTCAAGTTTCGTCACTTTATGCAGTTTAATATTTTTAGGGCATTTATTTCAATTTTAGGTAATTATTTAGTCATTTTCGTGCCATTTGCTTCCTTATTTAGTAATTTTCATGTAATTTACATTGATTGTATTAACTTTCTTTTCGTCGCTAGAGGTGCTATCTTTGAAGTGTTGTTTGTTTAATGCAAGAAGGAAAAATTCAGCTACAATTGTTATTAGATTGACTTGGCACCAGAGTCTGCCACCTGCTTGGATTTGAGCGTGCAAACTACTGTTTACCCTCAATAAACAACAATACCTTATAATCCGGCACACCACAAAAGGATGTGCCGAATTTTGACTCACCAGTGCCTAAGTGCCAGTATAAATTTCCGTGAGAAAAGAACATTCACAACATTACAGTTATTTACACTTTTTAAAATTATGTACAAACTAGTCTCTAATTTTGTGTGTAGAATAATAATTTTTTATAAATAATATATCAGTTTTTAGGTCATTTTTTATAATAAAGTCATTTTCTTTAAAATATATGGTCATTTTATAGGTCATTTTTCAAACAATTTTATGTCATTAGAATCCGGGCCATGGTAATTACCTTTTAAAAGCATTTAAATAATAATATATTAAGACAATTCCATTCATACGACGCGTAACTTATTTGATATTGAAAAATAATGTTCAGAAATGCCTCGCATATCTATCAAACACAATCGCTATTCTTATCATACGCTTGCTAGGAACACAAGAATGCGATGTTATCTGTTAAAATTCCAGCTCGTTACTGAATAATCCATATGCAGTGATTTATACGTCACATGCTGCCAGTGAACTGAATAAAAGAAACTTCAATTTAAACAACGCAACATATTTGGAAATTGAAAAAATATAAATGTTCATTGATGCCAGTTCGTGTATTTTTATTCTGTACCGGTTTTAACTTATCTTAATTAGGTTAACTATTTCTGATAGTAGTGACGTCACAGGAGGAATGAGAGGGGGGAGGAATGCTTACGTCAACGGAGGATTGAGAGGGGAGGGGAATGCTTAAGTCATAGTGGGCGTGGCTATGACGTCATGGCTTTCGTCACTGGCGGACCCACTCCCCCTTCATGACGTTATGACCTACATCATAGTGGGGGTGGCTATAACACCACGTGATTCAAAATGGTGGACCAAGCGCGAAATTCAAATTTGGAAATTCAAAATAGCTGTAAATTTGAAAATTGTATATTGAGAATTCAAAATGGCGACGTTACCGGGTCCTATTGCAAATGACGCACGAAGCGTGCTCTTCAAATTTGAAAATTCAAAATGGTGCTCAATTTAAAATTGGATAATGGTAGAAGGCGGATTTTAAAATTGCAAATGTTGGAAAATTTGGAAATCGCATATTGGTAGAAGGCGGGGGATTTGAAAATGGCAAATGGCTGAATGTTCACAACATAAAACTGCAAATGGCGGAAAGTGCGAAATTTAAAAATTACAAATGGTAGAGGGCGGGAGATTTGAAAATTGGTTTATTTTTTAAATTTTAATGGTAATTCAAGATGGAGGGATGGGAGGAATGCTTAAGTCATCGAAAGAATGGTAGGGGAGGGAGGAATGAATACGTCGGAGGAGGAATGAGAAGGGAGGGAGGAATGCTTACGTCATCAGAGGAATGAGAGGAGAGGGAGGAATTATTACGTCATCGGAGGAAAGAGAGGGAAGGGAGGCATGATTACGTCATCGGAGAAATGAGAGGCGAGGGAGGAATGCTTACGCCATCGAAGGATTGAGAGGGGAGGCAGGAATGCTTACGTCATCAGAGGAATGGTAGGAGAGGGAGGATTGCTTACGTGAAGGAGACAAGGTGGGTTGGTTTTATGACGTCACGGCCTACATCATGATACAATATGGTGGATTTAAAAAATATATTTCAACTTTATGCCGTTTTTGCATGAAAGCATTACAGAAAGAGCAGAAAGTGTATATCAGATTACTTCATTGTTCACAGAACGAAGTAGGACGTTAGTTCTAAAAGATGCAGCGATAGCCTCGTACAATTTTATAATTGTGACCGCGGTTGATTTTAAACGTGTGGAATTATGCAAGAGTTGTATGCTGACATAAGCTAGCACATAAGATGTCTATTTCCCTAAAACAACTTTTTCTGGTCCTGGGATCGACTCAGAATCGGTTAGGCTAATGGCTTACAATTAAAAACAATAAATTTCGCTACGATTCTTTAAAGGCATCCGGTGCAAATGTTGAATGTCTAAACCTCATTCTTTTTACAGATTATTCGATTTGTGTATAGGTTTTGAAAAGCCGATATAGCATTTTATATTCAAGTTATATTCAGCATTGCGAGAAGCAATGTCCCACCAATGAGCAATGAGTTAAGCTAACCTTGGTGGATAAGATTTCTGCTGACGTAAGATTTCATAGTATCCGGTAGTGCTCTTAACAATTACTCGCGTGTTACATCTCCTTCCAGTCTCATTAAATGTTCACTTAATATATCTTATGTCATAACATATAAACCCCATTCAGTTTAAACTTATCCCATTAATTTTTAAATATATCAATTAATATGCCTTGTGTGTTTAATTTATTAATCTTTGTGTATAATAATATGTATTACCTATAGCGATTCCTATTTTCATATAATATAATAAACCATTGTTTCATCCACGACCGACCTTACCTCCGATGCTTTACCATGAAATATTATTAAAAATTAGGTAGCATCCTTCTTTGTATATTAAAAAAGCATATAACATGCCCGGTTCATATTTCAATTTTCAGCATTTAATGTGAGAAATTGTATATTTTATTTTCGCAAGAGCAGAGACATAAATTTTCTACAAGTAAGCAAAAATCGTAGGCTACACCGGAAGAGATTCAGACACGCCTCGAGAAAAGTCTTTACGTGTTCTATCCACATTTAAGTATTTTTTTTCCCGTGAGCGAGGCTAAATTCATGGCGTTATCATCATTTTTAAGCTTTCCTTCGTCTCATTAGCAGACTAATTTGTTTCCCGTGAGCGAAGCTAAAATTGATAGCTTTACTATATAAACCAATCACGGCATGATGCAATGGTTACTATATGATGGTCCAAGCGCGCGATTCAAATTTATAAATTCAAAATCAAGATAGCAACATTGCGCACGATTTGAAAAATGGCATATTATAATTTCAAGATGGTCTGTGTTAGGCATTGTTCCGTAAATATTTCAACATGATACCAAGCTTTTGTCTAGGGCGATGATTTGAAGTTCTGTGAAGATAAAGACTTTAGTAAATCGTGCTCATAAGATCTGTCAGCCAGATAATGTAAAAACGGAACTACAACACCTGAAAAAAGCGTTTCTTGCTAATGGTTATTCAGAAAAAGAGATACAACTCGGGAGTCACCCCAGACGACCAAGTGCAACAGAAAAAGAAAAGAAACATACAGCTATGGCCTTTTTAGCGTATGTAGAACATGTGACAGACCGTATTGGCAAACTTCTGGACACCTATGGTGTAAAAACGATATACAGACCCACGAAAAAGATCAAAGATATGCTAAGATCTGCCAAGGATAGGCGCCCACACAGCAGCAGGAGTATATAGAGTTCCCTGTAGTTGCGGCCAGGTATATATAGGCACTACTAAACGAAGTATAGCTACTAGACTCAAAGAACACAACAGACATAGCAGGCTGGGACAGATAGAGAAGTCAGCGGTTGCGGAGCATTCTTTATTACAAGGCCATGATGTCTACTATGGAGATACAGAAGTGCTATCTACCACTACTAACTATCATGCCCGCATGCAGAGGGAAGCGATAGAAATTTTAAAACATGACAATAATTTTAATAGAAAAGAAGAAACACTACGAGTACATAAAACTTGGGTTCCCTTACTGAAAGAAATGAAGATTAAACAGTTGCAATCAATCAGAAGTGGTGTAGCCATTCCGCCTATCACAGGAAAGGACAGGAAATAAGTGGGGTTAACGGATAGATATATAAGGAAGCCCGGGACACCGATAACATCAGTATAACTCAGAACTGTGCCGGAGTTTTCGGCGAAACGTCGGGTAGACACAACCCCACTGGACCACGGCCTACAAGCCCGGAAAAACAGAGTATGAACAATATTTACAGTTTAACAGTTTCGATTGGGAGCATACAGCATCATTATTTTGATCAGATGGTAAAAAACTTGAAACTTCTAGTCACTCACTTCGTAACCTCACCTTCACAGCTTCAAGGATGAAAAGCAACTAACTATATTTGACATACATCAATTAGTTGATTAGCTTCATTTTTTATCCAGTGGTATAAATATATAATTAGTTAGTTTAGGTAAATTCCGCCTATATACCACTAATATTAAAAACAAAAAGCTGAAGTTTATATGAGAAGTAAAAGAGAAACTAAAATATGCTGTAAATTTAGCTTTTATTGTGTATTAAAATAGTTAATAAATTAAATTAATTCATTACTTTATAAGATATTAAAACGACATTGTGCTCAATGTATTGTCACAATAAAATATTTACAATAATTAGTATTAAAAATTATAAAATTGACCTTGTCACTTCTTATTTAAAATATAGTATAAATTAAAACATATGTGAATTTGAGCTGAAGCATTCACATATTGTCAATTGTTAAATTATCGTGCAATGTTTATGTGTGTCACAAAAATTGTATAGATGAGATGCACTTAGCTCCTTCTTCTTGTATTTAGTACAGCTGTTTACTATTCTGAAAGTCAATTATACTATTGTCAATATTAAAAGTAATTATTAATTTATGTAGTTCCTCTTCTTGGATCGATTAGCAGATCTTGAATAGTATGTGGTGAACTATCTCTTATATTCTTCAGCTTTCTTAGTTTTCATTTGAGATGCATTTCGCCGTCATAGCGTTACTCAACGGTAAGTTACTCAACATTATTAATAAGAACTCAATAGATAATCTTCTATGTTAATTTAAATCTTAAATATAGTTGTAATTAATAGCCTACCCTTATATATAAATTCAATTACCAACTATCTACTATACTTCATTCAATTATTATGTAACTTACACACTAAACGTTCACTATCCAGCATACAACCAATTTCATCACTATAGATTCATATTTAAAACAATTTACTTAATTACCGTATATTATTAAAGATTTTTATCCTACAGTTAATTTCACATGAGTTTCTTTTGATTCTTTATATTTATTTTAGGCATGACTGATGATGACGCTATGACGATATTAACGACCTTAGTTAAAAGCGCTGGAACGAGTACAACTGATATAGAAGATACCATGATGCACCTTTTGAACTACTTCACACCGACAGCTAATAAAGAAGAAGATAGTCAGTATCGTAGAAGATCAAGAGAAGAAACAAAGATACCAATAAACACCGAAGAAGATAAATTATTTACACAATCATCAATTAGGAATGTTTTAGTTCATAATGAAAACATAAAATCTCTTGGAGAAGACTGTTTAACGAGCAAGATACTACTATGTACTTTTGAAATCTTACCAAAATCTATAACAGCGATGTACAACGGATGCTTAACGAATTTAAAATTCCTCCAAAATTCCTAATATTAAAACCGGGAAAAGTAAACTGCAGTGAAGTCTCAAAATTTCAACCAATAAGCTTGCTAAATGAGGCAGTGAAAGTTTTCAAAACCTACTAGTTAACGGGATATCACAACATGTATTATCAAATGGACTTATGAATGACAATCAATATGGGTATGGAATTCCAGTTTTGAATACATGCTTTGACAAGAGAGTACAACCGGGCAAAGTACAAGAGGTTGTAAAGACTCATGAACATACGAATTGCTAAAGCTTTCCGAACCACGTCAAATGAAGCAATGTGCATGATAACAGGATTAAGTCTAATTATCATTAAGACAGAGGAAGCAGTCATATTATACAAAGCAACACAACAAGGAGAAGTGTCAAACCAACCACTTGATCTAACGATGACATTACAAACCTAGCCTCATCCAGTGGACTTAACAGTAATTAGCAAAGTAAATGAAAATGAAGATTATACAATGAAAATATATACGGACGGAAGCAAAAGTGAAAACGTAGTTGGATCTAATGTTGACATATTCACGGAACATGCCCTAACACAGACCATCTTGAAATTATAATATGCCATTTTTCAAATCGTGTGCAATGCTGCCATCTTGATTTTAATTCATAAATTTCAATCGCGCGCTTGGACCATCGTATTGTAACCATTGCATCATGCCGTGATTGGTTTATATAGTAACGCTATCAATTTTAGCCTCGCTCACGGGGAAAAAATTATTCTGCCAATAAGATGAAAGGAAGCTTAAAAATGATGATAACGCCTCCCTCAAGGGAAAAAAATTATTCCACCAATGAGAAGAAAGGATGCTTTAAAAATGATGATTCTACAGTGCGTCCCCAGAAATAATATGATACTTAAATGAAGATAGAACACGTATAGACTTTTCTCGAGGCGTGTCTGAATCTCTTCCGCTGAAGCCTACGATTTTTGATTACTTGTAGAAAATTTATGTCTCTGCTCTTCCGAAAATAAAATATACAATTTCTCACATTAAATGCTGAAAATTGAAATATGAACCGGGAATGTTATATGCTTTTTTAACATACAAGAACGGATGCTACCTGATGTTTTAATAATATTCATGGTAACGCATGGAACATAAGATCGGTCGTGGATGAAACAATGGCTTATTATATTATACGAAAATAGGAATCGCTATAGGAAATACATATTATTATACACAAATATTAATAAATTAAATACACAAGGCATATTGATTGATGTATTAGAAAGTTAAAGGGATAAGTTTGAAATGAATGGGGTATCCATGTTATGACATAAGATATATTGAGTGAACATTTATAGAGACTGAAAGGAGATGTAACTCGCGAGTAATTGACGAGAGTACTACTGGATACTTTTTTTTGGCCCACCACCACCCACGGAGATACCCCGACCATAGGCCATACTCCGCTCCCAACAACTGTTCGGCGAATATGTTCTGTTGCCCATTTCGTTCTGGATTTTACCTATCACTGGGGAAGTGTTTTTGAGCTGGCTGTTTGTTTCAGCGCTACAGAACTGTGTATCTTTGTCTGTGTTGTCCTAATCTGTCTGCGCCTCAAGAGTCTGAGCTACACGCGAGTTATGTCTCATTATCGGTTTGTCTCGTAATCGGGTAGTCTAGACATCGTCTACATCTTCTAACTTTCTAATTCCTATTACCTGTCTCGCGAATTCACTAAAGACTTCGTGAGCCCTTTTGGTCGTCCAAAACTGAAGGTCTGGTGGCCATCGTTCACCCTCACCCTCTTGGATGGTTATGTTTCTGAGGGCTCGTCTTATTTCTCTGTATCTAGGGTACGTATATAGGGCGTGATACATTGTATCGAGTTCGCTATCTTCACAATAACAGAGGTAATCGTCTGCTAGCTTGAATCTATGTAGGTCCGCAGTGAAGTATCCGTGTCCTGTGTAAAATTGTGCTGTTGCGTAGTCTATGCGTATGTGTTTCTGTTTTAATCTGTTTTTCACACTAGGGAAGTAGTCTCTTGTGATACGACCTTTTACTGACCTACTCCACCTTGTTTCCCATTGGGTTAACGTGTGTTCCCTATAAGCTGGGAGTTAAGCTCCTGCTTGTTTCGTGTGTTGCATGTTTCCTGTGTTATGTCTGTTTCTCCGATTCTGGTAGGTATTTGTTTTCTAATTTTGTATGACATTACTTTTTCCTCCAATACTAGGTCCATAGGGATTTCTCCAGCTATGACTTGTAATGCCTCATTTGAGGTTGTCGAGTACGATCGAGTTATTCTAAGTAGGGCTTTTCTTTGGGCGGAGATTAATTTGTACTTATGTCTTACAAGTAGGTACGGTGCCCATCCGTGTGCCACATATGTTATTACTGATTCAAAAACTGCTTTATAAAGGCGTTTGTAATTTGTGTATTTATATCCCCATGTTTGACCAGAGAGTGCTCCTAACGCGTGAAATAGGTGTACTGCTGAGTTGCAGACCTTATTCACTTGGTTTTCTATTCTATTTCCAGCCTGAAGTTCTACTCCTAAATATCTAAGTCCTCGAACGTTGCGTAAGTTTGTCCCTAGTAATCTAATTGTCGGGGGCCTTCTGGGATGAAGTTTGCCCTTTAAGAGGAGCGTTCTTGTCTTTTCCTTTGAAATTTTGAGTTTGGCCATTTCGCACCAATTAGTGAATGTTAACATGGTTGATGTTTCTTTTCTTTCTAATGGGGGTCGGCTATCGGCCTCTATCAAAAAGACTATGTCGTCTGCGAACACTATTGGTGTTGCTTGAAGAGCCTGTGCGATTTCTCTAATGATTTGCCTAAACACTAGGTTCCAGATTTTTGGTCCTAGTACCGAACCCTGTGGGCAGCCTTTGGTCACTCGTTTTGTTTTTGTTTCTTGATCGTTTCGCATTAGTACTTGTCTATCCTGAAAGTAATCCTTTATGAGTTCGTATAGATCGTGTGGGCAGTTTATGTCTCTTAAACGCTTTAGGACAAGGGTCCACCATACGTTGTCGAAGGCGCCCTCTATATCCACGAATATACCTAGTACGTACTTTGCGTTCGAATTCCTGACGATGTCTTGTAGTTTAGATATCGCGTCTTCCGTGGACCGTTCAGGACGGAACCCAAATTGGGCATCGGAGCACTATTCTTCTAAAAGTCTAGCCATTTTAGAGAGTATAAGCCTTTCAAGTATCTTTCCTAGGACGGGGAGCAAGCAGATCGGTCTGTATGATTTTGGCAAGTTTGGGTCTCTGTCTTTGGATTTCAGTATTGGTGTGAGTATCGCTTTTTTCCATGCCTTCGGGAACATACGTTTCCGTAGGCAGGCGTTATAGATTTCCAGAAGGCGAGCATGAAGTGCTGCACCCCCGTTGACTATGAGCTCTGGGTTTATGTCATCTATACCGGGCGTTGTTTTCTGTTTCGTCTGACTAAGGGCTACTTGGATGTCTACTGCGTCAAATTGTTCTATTATTAATGCGTTAGGGTATTCTAGTTCTATTTCTGCGCGGATTTGTCTTTGTTCTTGTGTTTCGTGGTCCCTGTCGTCATCTGGGGTTAGTGTTTCGAGCATTGTGTCCGCTATTGCGTCCCATGTTTGGGCTTGACTCCCGTCCTGCTTTTTAAGGCTACTTATTGTCGTCTTTGTTTTTAGTTTATCTGCTTGTAAGCGATATGCAAGTCCCCAGTTGTTTATCATGCTTTGCTCTGAGACAAAGTCATGCCAGCTTTCCCTTTTTACGGATCGTACGGTCTGTGTGTATAGTCTCCTATGTTGTCGGTATCGTTCGTATAGTCGTGGTTTGTTTTCAGCATCGGCCCGTTGAAACGCTCTTCTCCGGGCGTATGTTTCTCTTTTTAGTTCCGTTAGCTGGGGGATCCACGATTTTACAGTGGTCCTTTGGGGAATGGGTTTCCTAATTACCCTGTTCGCGGCTTGCTTTATCGCTTGACTAGTGTCCCGGATATCTACTGCTATGTTCGTCTTTGGGTGAGTAGCTCACCGAGCTATGAAATCTTACGTCAGCAGAAATCTTATCCACCAAGGTTAGCTTAACTCATCAAAATCTCTATGCGGTGGGACATTGCTTCTTGCAATTCTGAATATAACTTGAATATAAAATACAAAATCGGCTTTTCAAAACCTATACACAAATTGAATAATGCTGTAAAGAGAATGAGGTTTAGACATTCAACATATGCACCGGATGACTTTAAACGATCATAGCGAAATTTATTGTTTTAAATTGTAAGCCAGTAACCAAACCGAGGCTGAGTCGATCCCAGGACCAGAAAATAATTGTTTTAGGGAAAAAGACATCTTATGTGCTAGCTTATGTCAGCATACAACTCTTTTATAATTCCACACGCTTAAAATCGAACGCTGTCACAATTATAAAAATGTACAAAGGCTTAAAATATCGCTATCGCTGTATCTTTTAGAATTAGCGTCCTACTTCGTTGTGTGAACAAAGAAGTAATCTGATATACACTTCTTGCTGTTTCTGTAATGCTTTCATGCAAAAATGGCATAAAGTTGAAATATATTTTTTGAAATCCACCATATTGTACCATGACGTAGGCCGTGACGTCATAAAACCGACCCACCTTGTCTCCGTTACCTAAGCAGTGTTCCCTCCCCTCTCATTCCTCCGATGACGTAATCATTCCTTCCTCCCCTTTCATTCCTCCCTCCCCTCTCATTCATCCGACGACGTAATCATTCCTCCCTCCCCTATCATTCCTCCGATGACGTAAGCATTCCTCCCATCCCTACATCTTGAATTTCCATTAAAATTAAAAAAACAAACCAATTTTCAAATCCGCCGACATCTACCATTTGTAATTTTCAAATTTCCCACCTTCCGCCATTTGTAGTTTCATATCGAGAACATTCAGCCATTTGCCATTTTCAAATCCCCCGCCTTCAACCAATATACAATTTCCAAATTTTCCACCATTTGCAATTTTGAAATCCTCCGCCTTCTACCATTATTCAATTTTAAATTGAGCACCATTTTGAATTTCCAAATTTGAATAGCGCGCTTGGTCTGTCATTTGCAATAGGAACTGGAAACGTCGCCATTTTGAATTCTCAATATACAATTTTCAAATTTACCGCTATTTTTAATTTCCAACTTTAAATTTCACGCTTGGTCCACCAATTCGAATCACGTGGTGTTATAGCCACACTCACTATGACGTAGGTCGTGACGTCATGAAGGGGGAGTGGATCCGCCACTGACGTAAGCCGTGACGTCAAAGTCACGCTCACCATAACTTAAGCATTCCCCCTCCCCTCTCATTCCTCCAATGATGTAAGCATTTCTCCCTCCCCTCTCATTCCTCCTGTGATGTCACATATAATACCACACTACTTCTGATACATAGTTGGAAGCATTGGTTAGAATCTGGCGGTTATAATCGATTCATTGATTGTTGTTTCATTTAGTACGCCGTGATCACTCAGCTCACAGACTATTAATTTCATTTTAAATAACGAAGTAAGAAAATCATAATATTTACATAATCAGTTACACAGAAAATAATCATTATTTACATAATCAGTTACATTTTAATAAAGGAATAGTCTAACTAAATCTCACCAGAGATTACGAATTTCATCAGAACTTCGTGCTCGCAAATCTATCGATAAACTCTTAATATCCCGTAAGATTTGCCTTCATAAACAGGGTAACTTAACTTTTAAATAACGTAGCTTGGCATTAACAATGTTTGCATTGAGCCCTATAAAACAGAAATACCGATCGTCTTGGATTCGCATTCGGTAGGTCCCTGTTCAATCCCCGTGGCTGGCCATTTTGATTTGGGGTTTTTCCTGGTTACCCATGAAGTAAAGGTAAATGCTGGATTGTATATTTACTTATCAAGATTCATCGCCGCTATTTCATCCTCTATCATAATCATTAAAATTGAATATAAGTGTACAAATTAACTGAAAGCCATATCACACCAATAAAAAGAAAACAGATAGGATTACAATTGAAACATGGCCTACTGCCTGCCGGTATAATAATACAAAACCTGACTCGTGATATGATCACGAAGTTCAAATGAATATATACCATGCTGAATTAAAAGGAAACAAAATATGAAAACAGTGTTTTTTCTACCTAGAAAGTCATAACCATATTTAATATTTTACTTTATATATTAAAGATATAGGTTTTCAAATATTGTAGTCTACGCTTTTACGAATTAAAATTAGTAAGTTACATGTATGACTGGAAACGAAAAAGAAAGCACAGAAATGTGAACTGATTCAGAGGTGACGTGATTCTGTATTCTCCTTGGAGAAGCAGTTTCATGGGCTGCTACTTATTGAGTGTGTTTGGCTGCAATAGAAAGCAAGACATTCCATGATGTAATATGTTGAAATACTGTTTATGTAATAGGCGTTTCTTGATTTTGTATTTTCCTCTTTTTATTACCAAGTAATTTCCAGATAGTTCTTTTGTTTCATTTGTTTTCGTTTCTCTTTGGAAGTTAATAGAAAGAGCGCGGGATGTAGTGACGCAGCAGATATATTGCAGTGAATATGTTATCTTGTTCTCAATATGTTTAGAGTGATATCTTGTGAGAAGATAAATGTACCGAGTTCATTGTAAGATATGGAGTGTCATAAATAAATTGAGTAAAGAGTTCCTGCAATTTGTTGTATTAATATTCCACGAGAACAAGAAGATTTTTGATATAATATTTCATGGCACATTCTTTATGCTTCATGTAAAGATATAGGCTATTCCACATTGAGAAAAAAGCATTGCTCTTATGGGCTACACGGTTGCCGTGAATCACCTACCCGAAAGACAGAGATGACAATAGTACCGTTAGCACCTCTCTTTCTAACAAAGTACAGCGTGCTCATAACTTTCAGACACACGTCAGTTAACGTTGGGCCTGCCAACTGACTCTCTGTTCTGTGAGACAATAACTAATAAAATTATTCTATTAACAGTATAATGAAACGATGATACATTCGCGCATCAATAAACGTAAAATAGTAGGACTACAGTGTTTCGTTTAATTTCGCTTCACAACTAGCCATGACAATTGATATTTCCATCACTGAATTATGCTGTACTGAAACTTAATAAAATTAAGAACTGATTATTAAATTTAAATGAAATTAACAACAGACAGTAATATTTTGAATACTCGTCACCGCTGGAAGTCGGGTACGGCACAGAGGGAACTCCTTGCTCATTAGCAGGAATGCATTCGTTCTTTTGTGTTTGCCTTATATACGTCAGTTCAAATATTAGCGTAAATACTACTATAATAATACAAATAATATTAATATTAATGATATGGCGCATGGGATGCATGGGACCTGGGTTCGATTCCCGGGCGTTACAAGTTGCCTAGGTGGGATTTTTCCTCACCTGTGAGGCGATTGTCGGGTAACTTTTAAGCCCTTGTAGTTCCAGGATATCATTAGACCGTCATTTCATTATGATCATCATCATCTCATCCATGCCTTGTTCGGCATGAGTGTGTGAGCAACTGGTGAAATTAGGGAGGTAGATCATGGTTCTCATTCACAGCATTCAGGATCAAAGATAATGACGGAGGTCGGTTTTCAAAAAAGAAACCGTGAACTTTCCGGCGGATTCCAGCCGTCACAAAATCTGAATATGTTTCTTTCCTGCTGTTCTTCCTTACTCGTTTCAATGTCTTCTTCTTTCTCGGAGTCACAATAGGCCCGCGCGAAGCTTCGTTTCGAATTTTAAATATTGACGACAGTGACCCGCCTGTCGCTTCGGCACATTCTTCTCTTTTCTCTTTCGTAGTTTTACCTCTCCCTTGTAGGGGCCTTTATGTGGCCCGCGCCGCCCGGGCCGCGACCTGTCAGGAGAGGAATGAACTATGGATCACAACACAGACAGACATACTTTTTTGACCAGACAAGGACATGGAGGGCCTCCCCGGATGAGTGATCAGCCCAATGCCGGGGCCACCTCCGAGACAACACGAACACAACACACACACTCACTCAGAACAAGGCGAGGATGGGGATGAAGATGATAATGACGTCCAGATGATATCCGGGGACCACAAGGGCCTAAAGTTACCTGACATTTGTTTCACAGGTGAGGGAAAACCCCGGAAAAAACCTCACGACCAGGAATCGAACTCGGGCCCGCTGCGTGAGAGGATTGGACGCATCCCCTGAGCCACAGCGGTGGACCTGCACATTCTTCTGTGTAGTAATTAACACTATGTCTAGGATCCCTACATTTAATATATTCCTATACTTGGAACACAATTTTTCATGAATCGCTATTTAATACTTTGCCCTGTTTGCGTTTCACAAACGCCTTTACTGTACAACACAGCTGCCACTGATAAGTAACCTCGGCTACTGTAGCTGTATTTGCTTAACTGTAAAATTTTACCCTTAACTGTACCATCCCTCCTCTTGACGCCTCTGGCCTGCATTCCAAAGCGGATTACCCCTCGTTAAAATTGGCAATGCAGCTCAATGCCGCTCTGCGAAATAGTTTTCTTACGTTATTAAAATAATTGTATTTCCTTTTAATTTTAATAGTATAGAAACATTTAGCATATGAAAATGAAATTGTTCTTACTGAAGATGTGTTTAGTGAATTAAAATGTATTATTTGAAGTCTACAAAACAAGGAAAAATACGTGTAAAGATCGACTGCAACTCTCCCATATAACCCAATGCTTTTTTCTCAATGTGGAATAGCCTATAGAAACATAATAGCATGCTTTAAAATCTTGTAAATGGTTCTCAATAAAAAGAGGATTGGGTACCTCCATCTTAAGTTATGAGCTTATGACAATCGATGTAATCCTATCACAATTATCCGTGTCCACTCTCGACTCGCTGCAAGATCGATTTATCTTGCAAACACGCATGGCGTTGTAGTGTACAATACTATCTGGAGCTGGCTCGTTTCTACTTAATACAAAGGCGATCAAAACTTTAGAATTCAACACGCAGCACACATTTCCAGCCTGCATGGACAATATCTAATGAAATTATCTAAAGTTTTGTAGTACTGCGCAATTGTAGTACCTAATGGAATTGTCTGAAGTTTTGTTGTAGGTCTACTGGGCATTTGCGATGAAAAACTATTAACAGCTTCATAGTAGTTACATTCAGTGTTGCCAACTCAAAACAATTGTTCCGTTAAAACAGTGTTCAAAATCCGCTAAATTAAATTTAATTAATTAATGGCTGCGATAAAAGCATAAGGCAATTCCGAAATTTCTTTCAAAGGGATAAAAGCACTTGTATAAAGATTCTAATTTAATTCCAAAATTCACTTATACTTAGCTTTTTTTTTTCATTCCACGGTTGTGAGTTTCAATAGTATTTGGTTTCAACTATTGGAAGTTTATTTCCGTCAGTGCATCGTCTGGAAACCTCATCTCTTTACCCCAAGGTATTATTGGTAATTTCATCAGCCTCAAACGCTGAAATTTAATGCAGAAAATTTAAAATATGGCATTATATTAGATTTTCTTTTAATATTCCGTCAAAGAATGATATCCACTAAAACATTCGCTATCCGCTAAAACCATATTTTTCCCCGTTCAAAACGTTAAAAATCCACCAAATTTAATGGTGGAACAATATTAATTCAATTTTATTTATTTATTTACGTCCTACGTGATCAATATACATTGATATGGGACAGTGGAGATCGAGATACTCGACCCAGTACAAATTAGAATAATACAATTATCTACAGATAGTACACATAATACATATTTCAAAAAGCAAAACTTTAGATATTTAATTAATGAGTCTCTGAAGGAGTTGTGAGTGTGACTTATTGAGTAGTGCGGACATGATTGCAGTATTCCTCAATACTATAAAAACATGCATTATTAAAAAACGTTTTCAGTGATTTCTTGAATTTATTTGTGCAATGTATGTTTTTCAGATGGTGAGGTAGTTTGTTGAATAGGTTGATTCCAGTGTAAATTACTCCTTTCTGGAATAAGGATGTACTATGAGAAGGTATAGATAGGTTGGTTTTGTGTCTAGTATTGTGATTATGGATTGCTTCGATTTTTTTAAAGTCCTCCATGTGTTTTTTGACATGTAGCAGAAGTTCATACATGTAAAGAGATGGCAGAGGCATGATATGTAAATCCTGAAATATTGGTCTGCACGTATCATTTCTGTTTGCTCCGATTATTGTTCTAACGATTCTCTTTTGTAGTCTAAAGACTGATTTACTGTAGGTGCTGTTTCCCCAAAATATGATTCTGTATCTTAATATGCTGTGAACATGCGCAAAGTAGAGGGTCTTGACTGTGGGTAAGTTTGTGAATTTTTTAATGTGGAACATTGCGTAGGTAAATTTTCCTAACTTTCTATTAATTTCTTCGATGTGGGGTTTCCATGTCAAGTGTTCATCTACAGTAATGCCTAAAAATTTTGCGGATGATGTATAATTGATGGAATTTTCAAATGTAATGATAGGCTTGGGTGGATTGTTATTTCTTTTGTGGTGGAAGGAAATAGCTGTTGATTTACTTTCATTTAAAATGAGGCCATTTGTTCTAAACCAATCTATTAATTGTTGTGCCACCGTATCTATTTTGCATTTAAGCTGATGTTCATTTTTACCTCCAACCAAAATGTTAGTATCATCTGCAAAGAGTGTGGTGAGTTCTGAATCGTTGTTTAAAGGTAGATCATTAATAAATAATATAAAGAGAAAAGGGGCAAGAATTGAGCCTTGTGGGACTCCATATTGAATTTGCTTTTTTTCCGAAGTGTATTTTTCTAGTGTTAGATTTGTTTTGTTGAAATGGGTGATTTCGACGACTTGAAAGCGATTAGATAGGTAAGAATTGAACCAGCTTAATGCTGTTCCTCTTACACCATAGTTTTCTAATTTATTTAGTAGTAAATCATGGCTTATTATGTCGAAAGCTTTAGATAAGTCGAGGAATAGACCAATGCAGCTGTGGCCGGAGTCGAGAGTGTATCTGACATATTCGATAAATTTGTATACTGCGGATTCGATTGATTTTCCTTTAGTGAAGCCATGTTGATGTTCTGATATTATTTCACAGTGGGACATGAAGGACTCTATTCTATTTAGCATTACTCTTTCTAGGATTTTGGAGATGGGTGATAGAAGGGATATTGGACGATAGTTTTCCAGCATATCTTTAGGGCCTTTTTTGTATATGGGTTTAATGATTGCCGTCTTCAGTATATCTGGGAATTGACCTGTCGAGAGTGATAGGTTGGCTAAGTGGCATAAGGGATCCACAAGATATTTGCTACATGATTTTATTAAGGAGGGAGGGATTCCATCTGTACGTAATGAGTTTTTCCTAGCTAGGTTTTTGATAATGGTAATTATTTCGCTTTTTTCTGCAGGGTATAAGAATATTGTTTTATCGTTTAGATTAAAGTTGAGTTTAGCAAGAGGGGCTATAGGTTTTAGGGATTGGTTGTGTAAAGTTTGTTTGGCTATGGTGCAATAATGATCATTGAAGGCTGTAGCTAGTACTGTAGGATTGGAAACTTGACTCTTAAAGGCTTCAAATAATGTGGATTGTTTGGGGTCAGTACTGCCTTTACTGAGAGATATTTCTTTTTTAATTACATCCCACATTGCTTTGGATTTGTTGCTAGCTTTATTTATATAGTTATCATTGTACTTCTTTTTTGCTGCTACTAATACTTTATTGTATATTTTTTTGTATTTCTTGGTGTACAGGGTTATATTAGGGTCAAGGGATGTTTTTGAGATTTTTGATAGCTGCTTTAATTTTTTGCTAGAAGTTTTAATACCAGGCGTTATCCAGGAATTCTTGTGTTGGTGTATTTTAACCTTCGTGATGGGAGATGCGATGTCCATTTGGTGTTTTAGAATATTTAAGAAATCTTCGCATGCATAGTTAGCTGATTCATGCTGGTAGATGCTTTCCCATGATTCTTTTTCTAGGAGTATGTTCAAGTAGTCCATGCTTTTTTTGTTAAGTTTCCTGGCATATTTGTATTTAATTGGTGGTGGAGTTGTACTTTGAGAGACTTTTGTGTGCGAGTTATATGTATCTATTAATTGAGCGAGGTGATCGGAGTATCCTGGGTCAAAAACTTGCACTACACATTCTGAGTCTGGCCTGTTGATGAGACATTGATCTATTATGGACTGTGAGTGAGGGGTTAATCTAGTGGGCTCATTGACTAATGCTATGAGGTTATGAATTAGCATAAGTTCAGTTAGTTCTGGTTTAATATTTTTGGAGAAGTCAATGTTTAGGTCACCGATTAAATATATTGTTTTATCGAAGGCTTATGTCGATATATATGTATATATATATATACATATATATGAGGAGCGTCGATTCAAAACGTGTTTAGTCCAAAAATAATGATTTTTCAGGAATGACGAAAAACTGTCTGTGGCCAAACTATCAAACGAATTTGCAATATTTTATTCTGATCAGAATCAGTATTTAATATATTATAGTTAAATGTATTGGGTGTGTCAAATCATTCTTTTCATTTGCATCTTTTATTGATAGTTAAAGTTTCGAAAGTAACGGACTTAACGTGTTTTGACCCAACACTATAATAATAATCATTTAAAAAGATGAAAGTTAGTATTTTATTTAAGAATTACAATCACATCTGATCGCACTAATACAAAGTGAACTATTGCCAAAATACCAAATTGTCAAAATTTAAACAATTTCTGTTTTTTAAGCCTGTTAAATCATGGAAAATCCATGCTCCTCTTCTTTTATTATTGACCGCTAATGACATCTGTTTCGGCGTCTGGTGAATGCCGCTTTCATTAGAAGAACATTTGCAACAATAGACGTCGTGAAGTTCAAAGCACCACCTGTTTCGCATGTGATCGCGTCTAAAATGTGGACTCAACATAATTTGCACCAAACTAAGTTCTGGACTGAACGCGTTTTGCATCGAACCCCATATTTCAGGCTCAATTTTAACGGGGAAAGGTTATGATTTCAAACAAAAACGTTATGTAGTATCATGCAGAACACCTCAGAGAATGCGAATCTGCAGAAAACTGCATTACAATCCGAGGTGGACTTAACACATTTTGAACCAACACTCCTCATATATATATATATATATACTGTATATGAATGAATGAATGAATAAGCCTTATTTGTCCCATGAAGGGCTATGGCCTCCTAATTAGGGTTAGCTCGATTAGGTATCACATATGGAGGGCTAGTCCGTATGATCTTCAACATTCTAAGGTTGACTTGAAGTCTGTCTTGTGATTGTCTTTTCCAAAACCCTGATTTTGCACAACTGTTTTTATAGCACTGTCTTGTCATTTTCCTTTAGTTTTGCTCTCCACTTGGTTCGGTCCTTTGCCATTGTGGACCAGTGTACGCCTGCTTCCGCCTTGAAGTCATCTGCCCACCTGGTACCTGGTCTTCCACGATGTCTCTTGCCATTACGGGGGTCCCACGTTGTTGAAATGTGTGCCCACCTGTTGTTGTTGAGTCGTGCCACATGTCCTCCCCATTTCCATTTTAGAAGCATGGCTTTTTGTGAGATGTCCTTAGATTTTGTCATTTCTTTTAGTCGTACATTTGAAATTCTCTCCCTCCAGGTTATCCCTAGAATTTTCCTCTCCATTCTTCTTTGGCAGCTTTGAATCCGTTTTCTCTGTCCTTCCGTCAGGTTCCATGTTTGGCATCCATATAACATTGTTGGGTAGATGCTTGTTTCCAGTGCTTCCAGCCTTAGTCTTCTGTTGAGAGTTCTGTCTAGTAGGATGAACTTTAGTGCCCAGAAGGCTTTCCATGCTATGGCCATCCTTCTCCTAATCTCTTTCTCCATATTCTACTGGAAACAGACGAGTTGTCCCAGATATACGTACTCTGATACATATTCAAGTTGTATCGTATTTACCTTGATTGGGGTTGTCTGTCTGTTGGTCATTACTTTGGTTTTTGTCATATTCATTTCTAACCCTGCCTGGATGCTGGCATTATTCAGTTCCTGTATCATTTCCTGTAAGTGTTGAGCATTTGTTGCAAACAGGACCACATCATCTGCAAATCTGAGATTTGTGATTTTGTACCCATTCATATTAATTCCATAACTTTTCCTCCACTTTGTTTTCCGGAAAATACTCTCAAGAAGACTGGTGAACAGTTTTGGGGATATGGGGTCGCCTTGTCTAACTCCTCGCCCTAGCTTGAAAGGTTGTCCAACTCTTTCTGTTGCTACCTTAGCCTGTGATTTTCTGCATAGTTGGGATAGTAGCCTGATGTATTTAATCTCCACTCCTTGTTCAGACAGTGCTTGGAAGACACTAGTGTGCTCCACAGAGTCGAATGCCTTGGTATAGTCGATGAAGGCTATGAACAGTGGGAGGTTAAATTCCTCTGACTTTTCCATCACCTGTTTAGTGGTCTGTAGGTGGTCCATGGTACTGTAACCCGATCGGAACCCCGCTTGATCCTGTGTTTGATTTCCATCTAGTTGTTTTGTAATTCTTCTGGTGATTATCTTGGAGAATAATTTATAGAGGTTTGATATTAGACTAATAGGCCTGAAGTTATTTAGATCATCTTTATTGCCTTTCTTGTGCAGTAGTACTATTGTGCTTGTCAGCCACTGGGTTGGTAGTATTTCTGTTTCTATGATTTTATTGAAGATCCTGGTGATTGGGATTAGTAGTTGGTCTTGTCCTATCTTCATGTATTCGTTTAATATTTTGTCTTCGCCTGGTGCTTTGTTTTCCTTTAGATCTTCTATGGCTGTTCTGACTTCGCTGAGTATTATGGGGGGTACTGTTTCCTGTGAGTCTCCTATTATGTTCGTGATCCCTTTTTGGCTGTTGGGTTTTAGTGTACTCGTGTATAGCTGCTTGTAGAAGCATGTGGCTGCTGTGTTGATGTCTTTTCTTGCGGTTTTCCTGGTGCCATCTTGTGTTTTTGCTCCTAAAATCCATTGTTTCCCTTCGGTAGTCTCCTTCTTTGCTCTCCTGATTGACTTTGTTGACTGTAATATCTGTCTTGTCGTGTGTGTTCTATATTCTCTTAGATCTCTCCTAATTGCTCTTTTGGTTTGTAAATCCACTTCCGTGTATTCTCGTTTTTTATCGGTATTTGTCTCTCTCTCATGTTTTAGTTTCTCTCGCTTCTCTATAAGTTTTACTGTTTCCTGTGTTAGCTTGTGTGTGCTATCCTCTTGTTCTGATGGTTGGAAGTTTGTGTTAGCTGCTTGGATTATTGCTTGTTCTAATGTGTTGTATGCCTCTTGTACCCCTGCTTCTCTGTTGCTATTGTTTTGTTGTAGTTTTGCTTGTAAAGTTGCTACATATTTGTTCTTGTCTAGCTTTTCTATGTCTCGCTTTGGTGACTTCTTGAAGGACTTCCTTTGATTCTTTGTTTTCATTTTAATGAATATGTCCCTGTGATCAGTATCGAACTTGAGGTTCCTTTCCACATAGATGTCTGTGATTCCATATAAGCTGTCGCTTAAAATGTAGTCTAGTTCATTTTTATTTATCCCATTTGGATGCCTCCATGTCCATTTATTGTTTGGTTGTTTCCTGAAAAAGGAGTTTATTATTTTCATTTTTTGTTCAGTGGCGAATTGCATCATTCTTTCTCCCCTGTCATTCCTTTCACCATAGCCATAGGTGCCCACTGCTTCTTCGTGTATGTGCGCTCTTTTTCCTACTTTGCAGTTAAAGTCTCCTAGAATGATGTTTCTTGGCGATTTGTATTTTTCCATTGTGCTTTCCAGCAGGTCATAGAATTCTTCTATCTCCTCCTCGCTGCATTTCTGTGTTGGGGCGTATACTTGTATTATAGTAACTTTGCATTTGTTGATGTTTAGGATTAGTACCATTATTCTTTCTGAGATCCCCACTATTTCTTTGATCTTGCTCTTCATTTCACTTTTTATGAGAAAACCCACTCCTTTTTGCCCTTTTGTTTGTCCTTTGTAGCAAAATATGTCCCCGTTGTCCTTCTCTAGAATTGTTTCCCCTAGTTTCCTGACTTCACACAAGCCTAAAATGTCATATTTAATATCTTTAAGTGCATTACTGAGTTCTATTTCTCTCTCTTTTGTTCTAAGTGTTTGTACATTTAGTGTGCCGATGATTATTTCATTCTCCTCTTTCTGATTTGTTGGGTTTCCTCTTGTTTCTTGCTCATTTTCTATGTGTCTCCATGTTGTGTCAGGTCCTTCCAGTTTACCCACTGGTCATTGATCGAGATCTTTTGATATCCGACTTTGACGATGTTACCTTTGCTCCTTTCTTCTTTAGCTCTCTTTCTCAGGGCACTTTGGATTTCCCTTTCTTGCTTGGTCATATCATCATCTATGTATAGGTCCTGACCTTGCAGTTTGTTTTTGTTTTGCATGATCACTATCTTGTCCTCCAGGTGTTTGAACTCCATTTTTACTAGGCCTTTGTCCGTCGTGTCTCTTCCTATAAACAGTGGTCTGGTGTACATTCCTTTGTTCCCTAGCTGTTGCAGTGTCCTCTCTACTTTGTTTTCTATTTCTGTCTGTTTGTCCTTCTCGAAATCTTTGCTTTTCATTATGATGTTATTCTTCTTTTCTTTCCGTTGTCTGCGTTCTTCTGTGTCTAGTAAATATTTTAGTTGCTCCTCCACCTTATTTGTCCGTTCATTGTTCTTGTTTTCCACATTACTTATTCTACTTTCTAGTGCTTGGCATTTGTCTTCTATTGTTTTGTCTAGGCCTTTTATTTCTTTTTTCATCTCTGCTAGGTTCTCTCTTGTCTCTTTTCTAAATTCCTCGTTTTGTTGTTTCAGTGTTTTATTTCTGTTAGGATATCTGTAAACATGCTCTTCAGCTCCTTTGTAGTTATGTTTCCTTCGTCGCTTTCTGAAATTTGCGTGTTTTTTTCTTCCCTCTCTCTCTTCTTGGACCCCAGGTTTCCCTTCTGCTCTGAACCTGGGCTATTACTGCTTGGTTTTTCTTTTTCTTCTTGTTCTGTATCTGAATCTCCGTATCTGATCGGGGGTCTACTCTTCCTTTCGTTATCCTTTGATGCTTTGCCCATTTCGTTGTTATTCTCTACCACTGAACTTGTATATATATATATATATATATATATATATATATATATATATATATATATATATATACTGTATATATATATATATATATATATATATATATATATGGGTATATATACATATAATGGCTGATATCGATTCATATCTAAAGACAAACATGAAATATAATGTTTAATCAATGGACTATTATTACTACGGTACCTATCAATTAAATAAGCATATTGAGCTAGCTAAAATTCGAGTGTAAAGAAATATACTGTACTTATCTTTATTTCATGTTTCAATCCATTGCTTTTGTTGTTGTAAACCTCATATGCTGAATGGGGAAAATCGTCGCCCAGGAAATATTTACTATTACGATTTCTGCGCATGTCTTTGATAAGAAATTCATGTTACAGACAGAATCATGGATTTGTGCAGCTGGAATTTACTGGACAAATTTACAATAATATACTCATGCGTTTGGCGTGTGAATGCTGTTTCTGAAGGTTACTGAATTAAACCTATAATGTGATATTTTATGCAACGACACTATGATAAATTACATTTATTAAGGCGCTAGAGCATAGCTCGTTTCATAATTTCATCAAGCGTCTTAATTACCATTGTAGGAAAGTTGCATGAAATTTTTTTTTCTTCTACCATAATTAACTGTCTAATTCTGATTTTTTTTTTTTGGATACCCTGCAAATAATAAATCAAACGACATTCAGTGACCAGCTATTAATTGTTTCCATCTTTTGCAATAAATGGCAAGCTACAAAGGTATCCAGGGAGCAGGTTTCGTTTGGGCATTTTGTCCTCAAAGCAATGCACATTAAAGCACACGAAATAAGTTCAACTTATTGCAATGTTAAAAGTAACATTAACAGAAGCTAATTTATTTCAAATACAGGTTGCTTATTATTTTGAAGTCTGAATGGCTGGTTTCATGGCTTTAAGTTTGTTGCGCTTATGAAATTAATCTATATCGGAATGCATAGCATATTGACAGTTTAAAAAACACAAAAATGCAACAAAGGATGGAATAACGAACATATTTCTAAAGAAAACTAAAAATCACTAAAATATGCCATTTCACAACTCATTAATTATTCCTTCCTGAAGGGAGCTGTTCCAAAAAATGCAAAATGCTAGGGTTGTTCCCAGGAAATTACCGTCCAATCTCAATTTTACCAGCCCTATCAAAAATCTTAGAGAAATGCATGAAGGAAAGATTAAGTAATTCTCTAGAAAAGAACAAATTCCTGTATAAATACCGGTACCAATATGGATTTTGAAAAACATCATCAACCTTATGTGCTGCAGTAGATATAATAGCCCAAATTCAGGATGCAATGGATAGTAACAGATTTTCTTCAGGACTATTTATTGACTTAAAGAAGGCATTTGATACAGTAGATCGGGAATTACTTTTGAAAAAACTTGAATGTTTTGGTATAAGAGGTATAGTGTTTGACTGGTTCAAAATTACCTAAAAGAACGCACACAATATACTTCAGTAAATGGATTGGACAGCAATGCTCAAGTAATAATTTGCGGGGTCCCACAGGGGTCAATATTAGGACCCATCCTTTTCCTAATATATGTAAATGATATACAGAACTTACCTTTAGGCCTACACAGTATACCTTCACTTTTTGCTGATGACACCAGTATTTTTTATGTTAGTGATACAGTTGATGGATTATTATCATACATGCATGAAGATCTTAAAATCCTAACAAAATGGTTAGATCAAAATAAATTATCATTAAATACCCAAAAGACAGCATACATGGTCTTCCATAAGCCAGACACATACTTAAGTATTTCTAAACAGTTAGTAAATGACAATAAGCACATAAATTGAGTAAAGGCTAGTTTACACGACGAAATTAGGTTTTGTAAGTAAGTTTCGCTACTGTTTTTTGCTTGAATGCGCAAGCGCAATATGTAGGCCAACTGGCGACAATGAGTTAAAAACTACGCAGTTTCGGCTGATTCCAACTTTTCACGAAACTATAATAGTAATGTTGATATTTTATGCTTATTTAGCTTGTTCGCGTTTCGTAAAATGAATTGGGGAAGTGAGGAAATCTTGAAATGCCTGTATTCATATGTGTTTCAAACATTTATATGGGATTTTAATAACTTGAACTTCAGAAATAACATGAAATGTGTGGTTGCATTGGAAAGAAAATGTGTGTAATTAGTTTCACGAAATCACTTTCATGAAAGTGGTTACGAAACCTAGTGTCATCGTGTAAACTAGCCTTTACTGATACTAAATTTTTAGGCCTAACTATAGACCAACATTTAACTTGGAAAGGACACATTAAAAATATATGTAGCAAAATTTCTCCAGTTACAGGGATATTTAGGAGAATAAGGGGAATATTGTCAACTTCTGGCTTGAGATCCTTATATTATTCACTAATACAGTCTCACATAACTTACATGTTATTTATCAGGGGTCGTTTCCATAAAATGGATCATAAGAGTAGGCTACTTCAGAATAGAGCAATCAGAATTTTACTAGGTAGGCCTACACATTATTTGACACCAACTCACATCCTTTTGAACAATCGAAAATCCTGCCGTTTGACACTTTAGTTAACGTAAATGCCATTACCTATATGCACAGAGTAATACATGGTAACATTCACAGCAATTTTCCAATAGACATCCATAACTACCAAAAAAGACGAAAACAGAACACATAACTCACACATTCTTCAACTATAACATATGGGACAAAGGGATTAAAATATTATTCAATGAAAACATACAATTAATTAGAAGGTAAAGTGATCCCTATACAGGCCATGGAGGCCCAGAGGGTTCCAGGAGGTTGAGGCTCCTAGATTTTGGACATTCGGCACGTGAAGGTGGTAAGGTTGTCAGCCTTACGCACCGGCCGCCTTTACCCCCAGGATTGCTCCTGGTACTCATTTCTGTTAGAGGCTGAGTCGACCCCAGGTCCATAGTGCCACCAGAAGGATTAGGCCAATTGAATAACTCCAACGACCTCATCGGGAATCGAACCCGCGACCTTCCGGTTTGTAGCGCAGCGCCTCAACCACTACGCTACGGCGTACCCCCATACAATTAATTACTACAAGAATAAAAGAATATCTTAGATTATAAAAGATTTAAATCACAAATAAAACTGTTTTTAAATTCTAAGATTAATTAAGTACTTCGATATAGTATTAAATAGATTTAATGATCACTATTATGTTATTCCTTTGTGTATCAAAACTAGTAGTGCCATCTATGTTTATGCTTGTGTAACTAGAGGTTAAATAAAAGACAGTCATTGGCGGTAACCCATCGTTTCCCTTTAGGTTATGGGCTCAGGTCAACGCCACCTTGGAACAAGGCCGCAACACGGAACGAGTGACGTCACAGCAGGGGTCCGACTACTCCGCGATAGCCTCCAAGTTCGTACGGAAATATTTAATCAGCGGATGATTTATTTTACTAGTATTTTTGCATGTTGAATATAAATGAAGCACTTTTGTATATTTAGGCCTATGCATGGCAATTTTCGTTTTCATTTTAAGGAACTAAAGAAACCTGTCCTGTTGCCGTGTTATAAAATATTCTGCAAGTTTCCTCCTCATGACATCAAAGTAAAACATTTTCAGTTATTTACAATTTTACTTTTGCTATTTCGTTTATGCTATTGGAATTTTTTTCATATTTCTAACTATATTTTCGGATTTCCGCCAGATTGAAAATAAAAATGAAGGAAAATAACACTCTGTACATTGCATAACATATGAAATCTTAAAGCCTAATTACAAATATATTTATTACACTTTATTTGCCTTGAAATACATAAAAGACTCAAGGAAAGGGAACATCACATCATTTAAAAAAAATAACACAACATTAATGTCATTTCTCTTTAATACAAAGTTGTCAGGTGTGCTTACAAATACATTTAGTAAAATTATAACTTGATAAACTAAAAAAACCTGTCCTGTAGCCGTGATATAAAATATTCTGCAAGTTTTATCCTCATAACATCAAAGTAAAACATTTTCAGTATTTAGGCCTACAATTTTACTTTTGCAATTTCTTTTAAGCTATTAGAATTTTTAGCATATTTCTAACTATATTTTCGGATTTCCGACAAAATGAAAATAAAAATAAAGGAAAACAACACTACAGTACATTGCACAATATATAAAAGCTTACAGCCTAATTAAAAATATATTTTGTACACTTTTTTTGCCTTGAAGTATATAAAAGACAAGGAAAGACAAGGAAAGGGAACATCACATGATATAAAAATATAACACAACATTAATGTCATTATTCTTTAATACAAAGATGTCAGGTGTGCTTAGAAATATGGTACATTTAGTAAAATTTATATAGTAAATTTATAAGTTTAAATTATCATATTACCATAAAAACAGCCTGTGGAGAAGAGATAGGAAAAAATGATCTGAATAATGCAATGAGGTCCATAGAATGCCTGATACGGAAAGCTACAGTAACGAAGATACTAGGTTCCCGAAGAGCAAAATCATGGTTCGACTCAGCTTGTTATAATAAGAGAAAAGCAGTAATAAACAACTTACATAAAGCACATGTCTCCCGAAGGGAAGAGGATCTGTCGCTACACAGTCAATCAAGAAGGGAATACAAAGCCCTCCTGATAAATAAAAAGGAAGACTACATGGAAACACAAGCAGCAAAGATAATAGAGGAAGCAGAGAGAGACCCTTTCAAAACACAAAGGCCCTGAAAGCCAATATGCCCACATACAATACAAATGGAGACATGGGTGGACCACCGTATGAATGACCTACAATGTTTCCCCCTTTATAATCCAATTGTGGTTTCAAATGAATTTCATCCATCAGAACAACAATAATCTTATTGTCACCATTTAGTAATGTCATTTTTTAGCAAGATACTTCAGCAAATGTTCTGGGATCTGCTCCAGTATAGGTGTAGTTGAAAGTTTACTACATAACCTTGATATAGTCATAGGACAAGGCATAGCGATGAGACCTCTGGGGTGATATGGAGTGCACAAGTGACCAGAATACTAATGTGTCCCAACTATATCTTGCCTTCGATTTTTTACAGTTTATGAGAGAAACCTGTTCTTTCAAAAATTGGATTGCATCCTGATTATCTGGCAATTTTAAAGCTAAACCGCTTAGAATATCAGGCACAAAAACAATGTTGTCTTCAATGCTTGTGCTTTCCACATTCATGAATTTTAAATAAACATTATTTAAAAGACAACATAAATCAGATGTGGTACTTACAGTGGTTGGCATTGTAACATTTTGTATCCGACTGATCTGTATGTCATTTACATGCACTGACAGGCTGAGTTTGTCATCGATTATAGCATGACAAAGAACTTTAGGATATGGCACATATAAAACACAGGGACATGTCTTTCTTCACCACTATCCATTCCTTCTTCAGGTCACAATCACTGATTATGTTATACAATTCATCAAGTGAACTAATTGAAGTTTTCTTCATATGATTTTCCTGGTTCAATATACTTTCTGCTACAGCTGCATTCAGGAAAGCATTCTCCAATCGTTGTCTACGATCCTCTGGGTCTTCTCTGGATGTTGATGGAGTCGACAAGTAAGTAGGGCATCCAGGCAAGATAGAAGGTACTGCGCCTGATGAAAAAAAAAAAAAGATTAAGCATAGGCCTACATAACCTTGTAGTAGACAATGTATCAAAAACAGGTTCTGGTAAAAACTTAAGGGGAAAAAATAATATTGCGACTCACCCGACTCCCCCACCACTACTCTCTTAACGGGACAGCGAGGAAAGTAGGGGTTTAGGGTGGGGAGAAACCTAGCGGCGGCATTAGAACTACTAGCAGAATAGCGACGGTGGCGACATCTAGTATGGAAATGGTGAAAGAGAAAAATAATTTATTTCTCCTTTATTTTCTTCTTCTCTTCCTTTCCCGTCTCTTTCCTCTCTTCCTCTCACCTCCTCTTCACCCTACCTACCTATTCGAGACCTATTCCTAACATTAAATTTTGGATCGAACGCATGACCCTTAGCATCGTAGCCAAGAGACTTAGCCATTACGCCACGAAGGCGAGTTGAGCAGTGAAGGAAGTTCCGATATATTTTAGTTATCTATTGCGTTAGCGAGTGTTAACGCAAGAATCGTGTTTTCTAATTTTGAGATGGTTTGTTTGTTATGAAAAGAGTAGTGTTGGTGCAAGGGAATTATTCTGCATCAATTAAGCCATGTTTTTTGTCATAACACGGCGTTTTTTAAAATTTGGAAATATTATGTAAATTTCGATTTTTTTTATATTTATATAATTGTGAAATATCCTGTTGGCATGAAATATTATGTTTGTTGCAAGGGTTTTTGGCATTTTGTATTTTTTTTTATCGTGAATTATTATTTTTTTATCATTTGTGAAATATTATGTTTGTTGGTGTTGCAAGGGTATTTTGTTATTGTGAAATATTATTTTACCTGTTTAAAGATCGTGAAATATGTTTGGTACAAGGGTATTTTTTCACTGTTCGATATTTTGCATAATTTGTGAAATTTTATTTTGTTTTTTATATTCGTTTTTAAAAATTGTGAAATATTATGTATGGTGCAAGGGTCTTTTGTTATTGTGAATGTTTTTTTTTCTTTCAAATCGGTGTTTAAAGATCGTGAAATATGATGGTTGGTACAAGGGTATTTTTTTAATTGTTCGACATTTTCTATATTTCGTGAAATTTTATTTTGTTTTTTATAATCATTTTTAAAAATTGTGAAATATTATGTATGGTGCAAGGGTCTTTTGTTATTGTGAATTTTTTTTCTTCTTTCAAATCGGTGTTTAAAGATCGTGAAATATGATGTTTGGTACAAGGGTATTTTTTTAATTGTTCGACATTTTCTATAATTCGTGAAATTTTATTGTTTTTTATATTCGTTTTAAAAAATTGTGAAATATTATTTATGGTGCAAGGGGCCTGTTTAACACAGCAAGCTGCATTACCGGCGCTTAGTAGTGGTTGGCATGCAGCGGGGAGAAGATGCGCGTGGGAAATGCGCAGTAGGCGGTGAGGGGAAGCGTGCGTGCAGGCAGGCTGGCGGAGAAAGCGACCGCGCCGGTGGAAAGGGGAGCAGGGTGAGTCGGAAAACAGCTCCTTGCCAACTTAAGAATTCTGAATTTGTGTTTTATCCTTAACAGAAGCTTTAGGCAGAAAAATTGCAATGAAGTCCTAAGACTTAACAAGAGCGAGGAGTAGATAATGAACCTTTTAACACAATTGTATTTGGGAATTAGGCCCTACTAGGGGACTAGGGTGAGACCGATTCTACTCTTATTCCTAGGCTTCTTGGTAATCTGAACAGGATAGCTGAAAAAAAAGGAACCAACCTTTTCTCAAGCGTGGCCGATCCAATGGTGCAGTTAATAACGTTCCAGTTTTTGGGTTGTATACTGATGTAGTCCTTTCAATATCACATGGATTGAAACGTAATTCACACACCTGAAAAGAATCGAGAAGTGCCGGTAATAGGCCTATGGAACAATTCTAGGTTATGTTACATACCTAAAGTAAATAGCCTACGGTAGTTCCCAGTTAATATTAAATGCAGTTTTAAAATAATCTGAAAATATGCCTATTTTGAGGATACATCAAAGCCTAAATAGGCTTATTCAAGTACAAAATGCACAATCTGCATCTAAATGTGGTAAATATTAAAAACACTTCAAATGTTCAACTCACCACAGAATTAGGACGTGGATTCAATTCCTTCACAAGCTGCCGTGCAATACTTCTTCATATATTTTATGTATATATGTAAATATATACTTATTAAGAATGCATAGGAATCGACCAACTTAATTTTTAGATAATTCTTTTATCTCCGAATGCAATTAAAACTCTTCACCACAGGAGCTTACACATACAACAGTACGCCATAATAGGACCCCTAGCCGTGACGTCACTGCTTTTCTGGTCATGCGTGTTGCGGCCTTGTTCCAAGGTGGCGTTGCTCAGGTACGTTATTTTCGTTAATTCAGAGGAATTACAGTTGAAAATATTGTGGGTGTTACTGTGGAAGATGGCTGGGAACTACATCTCGAGTGTGCCAAAGTTAAAAGGCCGAGAAAATTACGAAGAATGGAGTTTTGCGGCAGAAAACTTGTTGGTGCTGGAAGGCATGGTTCAATACATCAAGCCCGTGTCTGGTGCAGAAACAAAGCCAAGTGATGATGCAAAAACCAAGGCAAAGTTAATACTGACTATAGATTCCGGATTATATGTGCACATTAAGAATACGGTTACGTCTCAAGAGTTGTGGGACAAGTTGAAGTCTATGTTTGATGATTCGGGGTATGCAAGAAAAATAACGCTACTTCGAAACTTGATTTCAATTAGACTAGAAAACTGTGACACAATGACCACGTATGTTACGCAACTGGTTGACACCGCACAGAGACTAAATGGCACAGGATTCACCATTAATGATGAATGGGTGGGATCATTGTTATTAGCAGGTTTGCCAGAAAGATTTTCACCAATGATAATGGCAATTGAACATTCAGGAATTCAGATTACCACAGATGTGATCAAATCGAAATTGCTAGACATGGAAGTTTCGAATTTAGACACGGATTCCAGTGGCGCTGCATTTACCGCGAAAAGTTTCAGGAAAAAACATGGAGGCAAGAACGAGATTTCACAGATGAAAGAAAAAATCATAATCTGCTACAAGTGTAAACAACCGGGACATTATCGAAACAAATGCCCATTGTTGGAGAAGAATGACAAGAAATCAAAAGCTTTCAATGTGTTTTCTTGAATGGAAAATACAGCAAAAACGAGTGGTACATTGATTCAGGTGCGAGTGCTCACATGACAGTGAATAAGGATTGGTTGAAGAATGTCGATTGTTCGCCGGCATTACCAGAAATAATAGTGGCTAACAACTCGAAAGTGCCAGTAATGTGCTCGGGAGATGTAGACATAACCACAAATAGTGACTATGATATCACAATCAAAAATGTTTTATATGTGCCAAGTTTGACGACCAATTTGTTATCTGTGAGTGAACTGATAAAAAATGGAAATGATGTTGTGTTCGAAGCAAATCACTGCTATATTCGCAACAAGAAGGTTTTGGTGGCAACAGCAGACTTGAAAGACGGTGTTTACAAACTGGATATTCAAACCAAACGTGGATATTTGTTAGCAGCTTCAGCAACAGTAAGTGGAGAGATGTGGCACAGACGTCTAGCACATATAAACAGTTCAGATTTGAATAGAATGAGAAATGGCCTAGTGGAGGGAGTGTCGTTTCCTGTAAGCTCAGACACAACAAAGGAGACATGTGTGACCTGCTGTGAAGGCAAGCAGATGAGATTACCATTTACCCATGTTGGTGAGCGGAGTACAGAAGTATTGCAAATAATACATGCAGATGTATGTGGTGCAATGGAAACAAAATCCATTGGAGGAGCTCAGTATTTCTTATTGTTCATTGATGATTATAGTCGCATGACTTTCATTTACTTCCTGAAACACAAGAGTGAGGTGTTCCAGAAGTTCAAGGAATTTAAAAGGATAGTTGAAAACCAGCAGAATAGAAAGATAAAGGTTCTCCGAACAGACAATGGAGGTGAGTTTTGCAGTGGTGATTTTGAAATATACCTGAAAAATGAAGGAGTGATACATCAAAAATCAAATGCATACACCCCACAACAGAATGGAGTCAGTGAACGTGCTAACAGGACTGTAGTTGAAAAAGCGAGATGCATATTGTTCGATGCCAAGCTAGAGAAGAAATTCTGGGCAGAAGCAGCGAGCACAGCTGTGTATCTGAAGAACAGGTCTGTGACTACTGGAGTTAATGACAAAACGCCATATGAAGCGTGGTTTGGCAAGAAACCTGACTTAAGTCACATTCGCTTATTTGGAAGCCCTGTAATGGTCCATGTTCCCAAGGAAAGAAGGCTCAAATGGGACAAAAAGGCAAACCTACACATTCTAGTTGGATTTTCTGAAAATGTGAAAGGCTATCGAGTATATGATCCAAGAAAGAATACAGTCACAATCAGCAGAGATGTGATTGTGATGGAAGATAGGACAGGTATAGAGAATACTGTTGTAGAAAACTCTATGAATTGCCCTGTGAATAAAGAGGTACCAGAAGCTGATGAAATGAATAGAGTTGCAGTGGTGGAAAATTCAGAAAACTTCTCAGAACCCTTGAACTGCAATGAAGAATGCAGAGATTCAGTGGGGGAATGTTCTGATGAATCTCTGAACAGTCCAAGTCAAAGCTTATCAGCGTGTACTAATTCTGAGAATGAAGATGGCAATGACCCCATAGATACTGAAATTTCATACAGTGAAGTGATTGAAAACACTGACAACACTGTGGTGGTAGAAGGCCCTAGGACAAGAAGGCCTCCCCAGCGATATGGATATTCTCCTCAGCGATTTGGATATTCAAACATTTGTGTTTCCAGTTCAGCTCAAGATGTGGAGGAAATTGTTTTCTCAGATGCATTGCAAGGTCCTGAAGCCAAGCAGTGGAAGCAAGCTATGAAGGAAGAACTGCAGTCGGAGGACAATGACGCATGGGAACTTGTTAATGTACCCAGTGATGTGTCAATAGTGAACTGTAAATGGGTGTTTAATAAGAAGCTAGACATCAATGACAAAGTGAGATACCGTGCTAGGTTAGTGGCAAAAGGTTTTTCCCAAAAACGTGGCATAGACTATGAGGATACTTTTTCCCCTGTAGTCAGGCATTCCACACTGAGGATGCTGTTTGCAATAAGTACACAGATTGGTATGGACATTACTCACTTAGATGTTACAACTGCTTTCTTAAATGGACATTTGAAAGAGGACATTTACATGGCAATTCCTGAAGGCTTTGTAAATAATAGTGATGGTAAAGTTTTAAAACTTAAGAGAGCTATTTATGGTCTGAAACAATCTTCTTTGATGTGGTACGAAAGAGTGACAAATTTGCTATGTGACATGGGTTATAAAAATAGCAAATATGAACCTTGCTTGTTTACCAAAAATGATGCAGATTGTAGAATTGCAATAACGTTATATGTTGACGAATTTTTGATTTTCTCGAATAATGCTGATGAAACTCAAAAACTGAAAGATATGTTAAGTTCTCAGTTTAAACTTAAAGATCTAGGTCCAGTGAGGAGATATTTAGGCATGAGAATTAATGTGGATAGAGATAATAACACAATTTCTGTTGATCAAGAGTCGTACATCAATCAACTTTTGTATAGATTCACATGGCTGATTGTAGATCTGTTGATACACCTGTAGAATGTAAGCTCAATATTGAAAGGTCTGAAACCTGTGCAACTGATATTCCTTACCAAAGATTGATAGGAAGTTTAATGTATCTTGCAGTGTTGACAAGGCCTGATATAGCTTATGCTGTTAGCTATTTAAGCCAGTTCAATAGCTGTTATAATGAGAATCATTTTATGTATGCAAAAAGAGTTCTAAAGTACTTGCAAAAGACCAAAAGCTATTGCTTAAAATTTTGTAAAGGTAATGTAGAACTAGAAGGTTTTGTTGATGCCGACTGGGCAAGCGACAGTCTTGACAGAAAGTCTTATACTGGGTATTGCTTTACTATGGCAGGTTCTGTAATCTCATGGCAGAGCAGAAAACAGAGAACAGTTGCCTTAAGCAGTACTGAAGCTGAATATGTAGCGCTGTCAGAGGCATCCAGGGAAGCAATTTATTTGAGATACTTGATGTATGAAATAACTGGAAAGCTATGTAGAATAGTGTTACATTGTGATAATCAGAGTGCCTTAAAATTGGCCTCAAGCCAGCAATCACATAACAGGACAAAGCATATAGATGTTAGGTTTCATTATGTTAGAGATGCTATTATTAATAAGTTTGTACAAGTTAAGTATGTCTCTACTCAAGAGATGCCTGCTGACTTATTGACAAAGGGTTTGTTGTCAGCGAAACATTATAAGTTTATGAACTTGTTGGGAGTTGTACCTATTTAGTGTTATCTTGAGTTTAGTTACATGTTTATTTTGATAAGTGGGGGTGTTATTCCTTTGTGTATCAAAACTAGTAGTGCCATCTATGTTTATGCTTGTGTCACTAGAGGTTAAATAAAAGACAGTCATTGGCGGTAACCCATCGTTTCCCTTTATATTAGACTATGTAACTATGTTTCACTTCATTCTAATCAAATCATTTTGTTTTATGTTCCTATGCATTCTCTTGTATATATTTATAAGTTATTGTATTTGGAAAGTGATGCACAATAATGCATGTCATGTTACATATAGCCCCTTAAGGTGAGCTTTGCTTGTTGGGGTTTTCTTACCATCAATAAAAAAGAAATAAAAAATAATATAAAATCTACTTATAAATGTTCAGCACAAACTTGGATATCAGTGTGGACATTCATAAGTGCAAGCTGCAAACAACATGCCAGTGGTAATTTTTTATTAACCATACTTCATTCAATTACACTTACGTTTATACTTGAGATTTGAGATTTATTGCTTCGCAGTGTGTATTTTTTATTACTTATTGTTCGGTGTGGGTTTGAGGAGGCACATGCCCCCCTGTGCCTCCCTCTGAATCTGCCCCTGTTTCAGCAGTACCTCAGATGACAAAATAAAACAACAGTAAATAGAAATTAAAGTTCAAATCCTTAACAAACTGTCCCTCCATATTTAAAGATTTTGAAATACAGTGGTACCTCGAGATACGAGTGCCCTAACATACGAGTTATTTGAGATACGAGCTGTCGAGCGAGCAAAGTTTTGTTTTGAAATACGAGCAACATTTGAGATACGAGGAATGGCCAGCTGCGACGCTGCACACGGCCCACCAGTTTACTGCGCCTGCGCGTCGTGCGTCTCGCACATTATCCCATGTATTTCCCCAGTGTGCTTGTTTACCTCGCTGTCGAAGCATCTTTGCTAAGATTTTCTAGAAATCATAGAAAAAAATGAGCAAGGTGTGCGAGTAGCTGACTTGGCGAGGCAGTACATTATTGTTTTTATACAATATTTGTCATTTATAAATTCATTTTTCTTATTCAAAAACACGTAACAAAAACAATTGGGGGTAGCATTTTTGGGGCTGGAATGGATTAATGGCATTTCAATTAATTTCAATGGGGAAAATTGCTTTGAGATACGAACAAATTGACATACGAGCAAGGTTACGGAACAAATTAAACTCGTATCTCGAGGTATCACTGTATTTCAAGCTCTACAACATATAAGTTAAACATTGTTATACTTGTATAATATAAAATCATACAAAATGAATTGTTTAAAAAAAGTTATACATTCCATGAAGACTAAAACAGTAACACTTGGTTTTCATTGACTTTTTGAGAAATGTAACGAGCGCATGCAAAACGGAATACCAGTAAACTACAGTACTTGAACCTGTGTTCAATAATGCACGACCAAATTGGAGAAGACCTAATAATGAGCTTGATATAATCTAGAATATTCAATAACACAATCCAATCAGTACCACAAATAAACTGATATAATGTTCCCACAGGGAAACACTAATGATGTTATTCATAGAGCAAACTAATTTCATTTCTGTAAGACATTATTAGTGTTAGTTACTTATGTCCTAGGCTACATGTCAGAAGAAATATTCACCAACTAGTCAATAAAACCTTTCATACAATGGACTATTCTCCAGCAGAGTTATATATGAAATCTCAACTCTCACTGTCTAGAATATTTGGAATATGGCCTTACAAAGACAACACAATTCCTCTGAAAATAATTGCTTCAAAAATATTATTCTATGCAATGTTAGCTATAAAAATTCTTTCACTTGTAACAATTTTTCTTCATCTCTTCACAAAATGGGGTCACCTGCCCAACCCAATTGATGTCGTCCTCAGCCTTACATGTCATTTTAACACTATAATTGGAATGACATACATACCCCTAAAATTGAAAAGAATTCAGCTATTATTGGATACAATGAATAAATATTTCATTGTGCCAAATAATAATCCACAGGGTAGGTCTGAACAAGAAAAGAAAGCTGTATTTGACTTTACAAAAAAGTCATCTTCAAATGCAAGTATACTCCTTGTTGGAACAGGCATAATGACTGCAGCCTCATATTACATTTTACCTTTAACTTTAGTTGTGGATGGTATACGGCCTCTTCCATATCAAGCTGAATTCCTGTTCGATGTTTCTTTGGGACCAAGCTATTGGTTTGCTTATTTGTTTCTGGCCACAAATATGCTGACAATGAGTGACTATAAATTGTGACTTCTTTTTATCGATGATAATAGCAACAACATGTCAGTTCCACTTCCTTCAAATAGAGCTGCAAAATCTAGATCACAATGTTATAATAGAAAAGACTAAAACATTACAAGAGAAAGGTAACTCTAAAGACAGAGAAACACAAGAAGTTTCAGCATATGATGTTCCTGTGGATACATATTCTATACAAGCACATCTAGAAAGTAAACATGAAGACAAATTAGAGATGCAACAAGCAATTGAGAAACTAAAAGAGTGTATAAAACATCACCAAGCTCTTCTGGAGTAAGTATAATTATTTAAAAACCAATTAGAAAACAATACAGTCTTAAAATAAATTAAATCATTTTCTTTAAACACCGTAACAAAAATGATAATATAGTTGGATATGAAAGGGTTGTGAGAAACAAATAACATGCCCAAGACTGTATTCTACTTTTTAGCAATATTCATATATAGCTATGCTTTTTCAGGTATATTTTCCCTACCGTACTATAATATGCTAATTATATCAACATACCGTAACTTTATCTTAATAACATATAAATTAAAGCACTGCCATTTATTAAACTGCTGTTGTTATTCCAACTATCGATTTAACTAAACACATTCAATATCGATATCATATGTGGAACAATCCTCATGCTTTAGTTTCTTTTATCAAATAATTAGTTTGACATGTTTTTGTTATCTGTTCTTTTGTTATTATTTTATAGTATCTAAAAAGCTATATTTATATTCTAAGGCAGCGGTTCCCAACCGGTGGGTCGTGGAGGGGTTACAGGTGGGTTGCGACTCGATCCTAAAACTAACAGAAACCATCAGAAAAGATAATAAAAATCAGAACAAATAAATTGTGTTTTGATTGTTTTCTTGGTTCTTGATTTTTGGCATCCTAAAAAACAAATACAGAAATCAAGTCAATGTTGCAAGTGACTTAAGGTTAAAATCATCTTCGTTCAATCCTGACATTGACGTGTTAGTTCAATTGAAACAGTCCCAAAAACCTCATTAATATAGTAGCCTATTCTTACTTAAAAACAGCAATTTTGCCTGAAAAATTAAAATGGTCTTTGTGTACTTTTGGAATTGTAGCTTTATCTTCACCTAGGAAATCTTGTTAGTGAGTACGAAACCACTTGCTGCATATATTGCAAATATATATCAATTGTTAAATATATAACTGTTTTGCTATAAAATGCTTATATTTTGTCAACCATTTTCAAATCAGAACACAAATTATTTATCAATAATCAATCTGTATCTTCAAAAAAGCATATATAAGCTTCTATGTATTTGCAATATTTGATGGTAAATTATATATAATAAGGAAGGGATACGATACAAATAAGGTTTTTTACTCCGTCATGGACCGATGGACCGTGGAGGTATTCCGATAAGGAAAGGTGGGTCACCAACTGAAAAAGGTTGGGAACCACTGTTCTAAGGTATAATATCACAAGAATATCATAAATCACTTGTAACAATTTTTCTTCATCTCTTCACAAAATGGGGTTAAAATCTCTAAAGAAACAGCCGTATGAAACTTTATTATAAGATACTCATATAAAAATTATGCTTGTTATATAAACTTACTCATGTCTTATGGTCGCCTTGCTATCCTCATCCCCAGTGGTGCAATCTTTCGAGTGTTGAATGCAAGAAGGACACACTCATTAACAGTCGAATTTTGTAGTGTATTTACAATGTTGTCTTGTGTCAGCCAGAAACGGGAAACAAAGAAACGCTGAAATTTTGTATTACTTTTACTATTACTATTGTTATTGGATTGACTTAGTAACAGAGCCTGCCATGTGCTTGGATTTTAGAGTGAAAACTACTGTTTATCCTCAGTAAACAATAATATAGTCCCACAGACTGAAAGAGGAAACGCTGGCTTTGGTGAGCCAAGTGGGGACGAGTAGAAAGAGAAATCTGTAATAAATGTCATTCTGGCTCATTGCAAAATACTTTTTAAAAATTAAATTAAATTATATTTAACACAAACATAAATATATACACATACATACATACATACAAACCTTGAATGATCAAAACTCGTGCTCAGGGCAGTTCAGTATTATCGTTCAGTTTAATTTTCTTAGAGATTAAATTTGTTTATGAAAATAGTAACAATATTGTGTGGAAGCATAATACATATCCACATTTTCTTTCTCATCAGCTTTATTTGTAACCCTTTGAACATCCAGGTTATATCAGAAGTTCATTAAATAATACACAAAATAAACTAAAGTTTGAAGTTGCAGATAAGCTCAATCTACCGGTATTATACAATGTGTTTAAATATTTTTTTAAATTTATTGTTATCGTGAGTTGATAAAATTGGATTATTTTTAACAAATGTATTGAATATTCTTGGGCGAAAACTTGTTTCAGTCCAACTGTAGTACAGCAGAATGTCAATAATCTGTACATCACTGATCGGAAACTTCAATTATCCCAACAACCTTTCTGCTTATTTTATTTTTTTTTTATTTACTTATGATATCAATTGAAGGATGATTGTACAATATTTACAGTGACTCAAATAAAAAATGTCAGGTCTCGTATGCAGTTAAAATTAAAGTTTTAATGCTTTAGTTCACAAGTTTCCTATAAAAGACATAAAATACAGGTTATTTTCGGAACATATGAGACCATGGCAGGGAAAAATGAACAATGCGGAAAGCGCAACACACAATATTCAACTTAATGTATTGTCATAATTCATTTTGCATTGTGTCATGGCACCACATACAAATGCTAGCTTGAGAGAAAATATGCATTTTTCGGCATCTGAAGCAGTAAGAAGGTTTCATATTTCTGAAAAAGCAGTACAGAGGTGGGTACTTCACTATAATGCGACCGGAAGTTTTCATAGGAAACGTGGATCTGGCCGGCTGCATATTTTGACACTGGAGCAAGATGCTAGATTGCTTGCAGAAGTTGAACGTAATCTGTTTCATACTGCTGCATCCATGAAGGCTACTGCTCAATTCCCTGGCCATCATAAAACCATTAGGAACCAGGTAAGAACCGCTGGTTTACGTTCTAGGCGAACACTCTCTAGAGAAGTCCTGAAGGATGAACACAAGGACGCACGCCTCGTATTTGCAGTTGAAAAAACTGATTTCAACTGGAGTAGAGTGATATTTTCAGATGAAGTTAGTTTTTCAAGTGCATCTTCGGGGCCAGTTATAGTGTATCGGCCATTCAGTACCTGGTACGATCCCAAATACACTGCAACTCGTGCAAGGAGTGGCAGGGTAAGTGTGACATGTGCACCGGGGGTTGAAAAAACTTGGTACTAGGGGGTATGAAAACACTTGTATAACTACGGGACAGGACGCATCTGGCCCAAAAGCCAGTTAAAATGAATTTAAGCAGCCTTTGCGCCAAGGGAATGAGAACACAAACAATAACTATGGGAAGCGTGCTGTATATTCAAAAAAATTATTCATACTAAATTTTTGGGCATGTGTGACAAGAGAAAGAATCCGAAAAAATTACAAAATTTATAATCTTGCTGCTTCTTGACTAGCATCGAAATTCTTGAAGTTAATATTTATCTTTAGAAAAACAATTTAAATAATTTTCCTAGTTTCTAAAGCATAAATCATAAACCATACACATTCTGACAGAATAGTATTGCATACTAAATAGAATTTAAAGTTAAAAGAAGAGGATCTGAAGGATTGAAGAAAATTACAAAGTAACCAAATTCTATAAAAACAACTAGCTTGCACATTAAGTGCACTCACGCTTACCTAAACACGCATAACCTACCTCATATAACTTACATACAAATGAACGCTCGCTCCTCCTCAAGGCGGCACACATAATTAAAACCTAAAAAAACAAAATCCGAAGACATCTTCAAATCCCGCCAATTGACCTGAAGATGGGTCATTGCTGGCTAGGCCGGAAAAATAACTAACATAGGAAATGAAAAGAAAGCGCAATGGGTAATGGATGATTCTCTCAGGTAAGCACAGGGGACAGAAGACAAAATCAAAATAAAATTAATAAAATGACATGGAAAGGGACACAACTACATAACAGACGGACTCAGCAATAAATAAAACAAAAAAATACACTACCAAGGAATTAAAGGTCAGACGCGCGGGAAACAAGATGGCGAACCCGCGCCAGGAGACGCCATCACAGACTAAACTCCAAATAATATAAAATAGAATCACATTATAATCTTAAAGAAAATAAACTAAACACATACTGAGAGAAGAGCACCCACCCCGCCATAAATACCTTATGAAGGCGGACCCATCGTCAAACGCCACAATAACATCACAAAATGAAGAGAGAAATTGACGTGGACACTGCCACCTCCAACCAGCAAATGACCGCGAGCCTAGCGGGCAGTCTGATAAAATAGAAGAAGCAAAGCACACCTCACCCCTCAGCATACAGCCTATCACACTTAATTACACACCCTTCCTAGTAACAAACTAGATAGTGTTTTTTTACATTTTTACCAAACCCTTCCCTAATACGCTAATAAATACTCAATCAGAAAGAGAGGAAATAACATGCTCTACAGAAACCAACAATGATGACGTAATAATATGTAGACCAGGTCTCATCTTCATAAAATTCCTTTGCTAACAAAATATTATTTTCCATAAGGCTTCCCGAAATTCACATAGGCCAAACTTGATCACTTAACTGCTTCTTTAGGCCTTAGAGCCTACTTTGAGTCTAAAGTGGCCTAAAATGAGCCTAAAATGGCTCACATGCTGGGACTGGATGTCTCAGGAAGGGGCTGGCACGCTCCGCCGAATTAGTGGGCGGTTTAACCAGTGGAAACCTTCGGTTTCTAGAGAGGTTTATGCCAGGCTTAGTTTTCCTAATGGAAACCTTCAGTTCCTACAGGATAACAGCCCAATACACACTGCTCAATCGGTTCAAACCTGGTTTATTGAAAGACCATATATCGAGATGATAGACTTTCAGCGCATTCCCCAGATTTAAATCCTATTGAGAATGTGTGGGCGGAAGTAAAGAAGCATATGAGAAGGAACTGGCCAAACCCACCTCGAGCTTCCGAAGCAGAACTGTGGGAACTAATTCAAACTGCTTGAGATGCTGTGGCAGACAAGGATAATTATTTTCTAAACCTTGTAGAGTCAATGCCCAACAGAGTGAGGGAAGTTATAGTAATGGATGGTGGATGGACTTCCTACTGAGCGTATGGCTCTTTATTTTTCACTTATTCTTATTTAAGTTCATTATTATGTTTCATTATGTTATCTTCTATTTTCAGTACTCTTATTATTATTTTATGCCACAGATACGCATTTATTGTAAAATCATACTTTTCTTTCTTGCTTTCTTTTGTGTGTGTCCAAAATTCGACACAAACAATGATAATTCATTAGAATTAATTATTATTTTATTCCAGTCATTTATGTGTTTGAAAAATTAAACGTAAATAAAAATATAAAAAAATATTCAAGATCCCACTAAGGATCAAACCCTGTTCCCATATGTTCAATCCCAATGTCTTGACCAGTACATTATTGCGAACAGATGTGATTAGCCTACATATTTCTGATGAGATTGTAATATCCAAGCTTGAAAATACGTTTAAGCCAAAGTTATTAATTTTGCACTACAAGTACTGGTATTATAAAATAAAATCTGTAAAAAATGTTCCTTGAATAAACATATTCCTCCCAAATTGATTCATTATTTATATTATAAGAACGTGCATGCAAGAATATGGCGGATGTGAGGCATATAGCCACAGCCTTCTATATATGTTCATTTTGGAACAAAACTGACTTAATAATCAAGAAAATACATGGATAGACAAGAGGCAGGTGTGAACCTAACCTTAAGTCTTCCGGTACATGCGCGTATGCTTATTTGTGGTACTTTACCAAATAACACCCGACGTTTTTTATTTGATCGACTGTACATCACTACAGAGACACAACTATTGTATCACAGATCAAACAGTTGAGAGTCACCACAGGTTACGACAATTAAGCTTACATACTGGTACTTATAAGCCCACTGTCCGTTATTTCACTAACATGTCTTAACTAACATGCTATTTTTGAGTGAAAGGTTTTTGACCCTCAGAAAACTGACCATTTCGCATTCATTGTTAATGTGAATTTAAAAGTAAAATAACAGTTCATTGTCTGAGAAAGTGACAAGCGTAGCTGAGTTCCATTTAGGAAAGAACTAAGTTCTAAAATGGTGCAGGAAGAAAATAAATGATTATTTCTATCAAGGTACATAACTGTATTGTATTCTATTATTGGACTTTTTTCCAAGTTTTGATGCATTATTTTGCACACATCGAATCCGAACATACTGAAAATCCGAACTGCCCTCAGTCACAATTAATTCAGATAACTGACATTCCACTGTATAGCATTTTGGTTCATGTAGAAGATTGAAATTGTTTTGACATGGGTATCACAGACGTATAATAGTAAAGATATTCAGTGGCGGACGCAGGGGGGGGATAGGGGGGTTACATCCCCCCCCGAAATTAGAAAAAAGTACTCTAAGTGGCCAGTTTTATAAACTAATTGTATATGTAAGTTGATTAATTTTTTTAGTATTCTTTCTACCTATTCAAATCCCCCCCGAAAAAAATTTCTGCGTCCGCCACTGAAGATATTCACTGGTTCCAATGAAAAGTGTCAAAGGTAAAGAGGTGTCCAACTTGATAGGTTTTACTGTAATAATAATAATAATAATAATAATAATAATAATAATAATAATAATAATAATAACAATAACAATAACAATAATATAATATGCCACATTAAAGATGCTACAAACAATTTGTACAAATTTTAAACAGCCAAGGCATATGTCGGAGATCCGATAGCACTGACTACAGGTCTTAGTGGCACATTATCTTTGTGTATCTTAGGTAACCATATAATCTAGGTGCGACAGCTTCCGAGACACTGAGACTTTTATGTAGTACCTTTGGTAGTGTCTACTTGATCAGTGTGTTTGTTTTTCGTATAATGGCGTTAGTTGGATCTTTCTGTAATTCTTTATAGGTGTTACTATTTAAGAGGGCCGTGATTTTTTCCTTGTAGTCTTCTCTATTTAGGATGACTGAAGCGTTGCCCTTATCTGCCGGCAAGATAACAAAATTCTTTAGAGCCAAGATTTCACCTCTCGGAAGGTTGTTCTTAGGTGGCTTGGCTCGGCATAGGATCCTGGCAGTTTCAGCTCTTACTTCTTCAGCATCTACTGGATTAAGTTTTTTGATCCCTGCTTCCACATTGGCTATTATATCCTCCACTGGAATCGTATTGGGGGAAACAGCAAAGTTACCGCCCTTGGTAAGAACTAGTCTTTCTTCCTCTGACAGAATGTGTTTGGACAGGTTCACCACTGTGCTGTGTTGGTGTGCTGCTAGATGAGATGGAGTTGGGCTCTTGATATGTTGCAGTTGTTCATACTTTCGTTTCTGTCTTTCGGTGGCAGTATCATATTCAGAAACCATCCCTTGTGCCGTGAGTTGGTCCACCTTTTCCCAGGTTTCAGCATCTAATTCCTTGCTGACCCATAAATGGAGAGCTAGTAGTTGACAATCTGTTTTGGACAGCTCCTTCCTAGTGTAGTGGATCCTTTCTCGTAGGAGGGCATGCTCTATTCTGTCATAGATTCGATGCGCTTGTCCAGAATGGAAAATTTGGTGCTGTGTTGGTGTCTCTGCATCTCATCAAAAAGGCCATGGATGCAAGAGCATGTGCCTTCCTCTTCCGTAGTACTCCTAAGTGTCTTACCCGTTGGAAACACTCCTCCCCGTAGAGGCGATAAATGGTTAATCTGTGGCTTTCACGGCCGTAATCACTGAAAACTAGTTATGAAATTTGTTTACCATACTCTAAGACATTTCAATGTACATAAGAAATCATTACCTAGGTGGGGGGTCCAGCCCCGGAAATTTTTTAAATATTGAATCAATGAAAATCACATTTTACGCTATTTTAGCACTAAAAAACTAGTTAGGAAATTTGTTTACCATACTCTAGACATGCCAATGTAAACAAGAAAATGTTACCTAAGTCGGGTGTCCACCCCCGGGAAATTTTTAAATGTTGAACTAATGAAAATCATATTTTACGCTATTTTAGCACTGAAAAACTAGTTAGAAAATTTGTTTACTATACTCTAAGATATGGCAACTTAAACATGAAATTGTTACCTAAATTATAATACTTATTACTATTTATAAGAAAAGTTAAATAGCACATGGAACAGTGGACATAATAGGCCTACTCATTATGTTATGAAAAGAAAATAACTGCTATATCATATTTGACACACCAACAAATCTTGTTTAATTAAATAAATATATTTTTTAAATACAAATATAAAATTTTAGGTTTTGACTCTTGGGGGTCTGAACCTCCCTTTCCTAATCCACTGTGGATTCTACTTCCATGCTGTCGATTTGGTAAAACTTCTGCAATTCAAATAATTGTCTTAAAAGAAAAACACCTGACTATAATAATTAATAATATACATTTTTTTCCTTGCGGCCCCCCCCCCGGGTATGGGCGCCCATGGCTGTCGACGCTGTCTGCGTCTTAACCCCCCCCCCCCCCCCCGTGGGCACCCTGTTTTACTAGAATTTATATTATATTTTCGTACACAAAACACAACAGACAAACGTTAACTATATCAGCTGACGAGTAACTGCCCATTCCTGCTCACTGGCGGCGCTAGTAGTAGCGTGTCCCGGAAAAAGACAGCGAGTGGACGGTATTACTTATTGAGAGTATTTGCTTAAACTACAAAAAACCTACTTACAGAAATCACTTTAAAACGTTGATTTTAAATTTCATAAATATAATATCTAACGGCAAAATTTCCTACGCTTAACCTACGGCATTGAGCCCTTGTAAAGTTATAGGCTAGTTTCAGAATGTTTCGTGAAGGAACAGGCTTTCCGTGCGTTCTTTCTTAAAAGGAATAATTATAAAAACATTTCAACCTCGCTGCAGCAACCCCGCAGCAGAGTTACGTTCCTTTAAAAAGCGCACGGATTAGTCTTCGTACAGATATCGGCTAGGTTCGAACATTTCCGTGATGGGGTAGGCAGAATTTGTATAGGGATGTAGCGAACTAGAACCAACAGATGTCTCCACTCACAGATATAGAGGAATAGATCGGCAGCGTCGTATCCTTAACTGCAGGTAGCATTGAAGCCACAGATATAGAGGAATAGATCGGCAGCGTAAGGGGAGGGACTGAAGCCAACGCGTTCGCTGCGTCGCCATATTGCGATCACCAACAATCTGACGAAAGGAAGGGAAGCCGGCGCGGGAATCAAACAAGAAATGCTTTTTAAAGCTGTTTTAATTGGAATTTCACAATCCAGTAAATAAATTAATAAATACAGTTTTATTGTCATTTGGCCATTACAGCACTAGACGGCACACTTATAATAAAATCAGGTAAACTGATATAACAAAAGTGCCAAAGTGCATGTAGTACCATAGTCTTAAGTCTGTATACAGAAGATGCTTCTATAGGATAAATGTTATGTTGTTAATGTTAATTTATAGTCACATATCTTTTACATTTATTCAGCTTTGGCTAGCAAAGTGGTGACTCACTAGGAATATTCTAGCTTAGGCCTACACTATATTACTTGTAAATCACGATTACAAATAAGGAAAATCTAACACTAATGTAATTATTTTTCTAATGCTATTAATGAGTGCTTGAAAATGGAATGATTTCTTTTACTATTTTTTGAAGTGAAATTTCTTTAGCCGCGGTAGGAGTAAATCGAGAGCTACCCAAAGTTGCGTGACGGACAAAATCGTCACGAAATTATTACGCTCAAAATCGTCACGAAATTAGTGGGTCTGTGACGGAACGGACTGCACAGAAAACAATCAACTCAACGATTAGGCTTATCCAAAATTTTAAAAATCCAAAATTAAAATATCTAAAAATCCAAAATTTAAAAAATAAAAAAAATCAAAATCTAAAATTTAAAAATCCAAAATTAAAAAATGCAAAAAAATAAAAAATTCAAAGATCCAAATTTCCAAAATTTAAAAATTCAAAGATTCAAAAATTAAAAAATAAAAAATACAAAAATACAAATTTTAAAAAGTCAAAAAAATAAAAATCGAGAATCCAAAATTTAAAAAATCTAAAAATCCAAAATTAAAAAAGATCCAAAATTTAAAATAATCAAAAACAAAAAAATCCGAAATTCCAAATTAAAAAAAGATAAGATAAAAAATATAAAAATTCTAAAAATCCAAAATTAAAGAAGTCCAAAAACCCAATATCAAAAAGTCCAACAATCAAAAATTGAAAAATCTAATTAGCCAAAATTTAAAAAATAAAAAATCGATAATCTAAAAATAAAAAATTAATAATCGAAAATCCAAAATTAAAAAAGCTAAAAATAAAAAAATTATATCAAAATTTAAAAATTCCAAAATTAAAAAATTCAAAGATTTAAAATTTAAAAAATAGAAATTCCAAAAATCCAAAATTTAAAAAATACAAAATTTGAAAATAATAAATCGAGAATCCAAAATTTAAAAAATTAAAAAATCCAAAAAATAAAAATGATCCAAAATTTAAAAAATAAAATAAAAAAATCCTAAATTCCAAATGAAAAAATTAAAAGATCAAAAACTTAAAAATTCCAAAAATCCAAAATAAAAAAGTCCAAAAACCCAACAATCCAAAATTGAAAAATCTAATAATCCAACATTGAAAAAATTAAAAAAATATTTCCCCGCACACTTTTTTTTTTATTTATTATAATTATATGTTAACCTCATATTCAAGGAATTATCTGATTGAGTAATATGTTCTTTGGAAAAGCAAGTTTTTAATTTTAATTTTGAATTGTCCGCTATTTAATGCTTTTGTTTCATTTGAAATTTTATTGTATGTTTAAAGCCCATGTATTGTGGTGTTTGCTCTAGGAGGGTTATTCTATGGGAACAGAATTTATCAACTCTGTTTCTTGTGTTGTATTCGTGAGTATTTTGTGTGTTGTATTGGTCAAAATTAATGTGCACATGAGTTAGAAGCTCTAGTAAATATATTGAAGGAAATGTTAATATTTGTAGATCTCTAAAGAGTGGCCTTCATGATTCCCTGTAGGATGAATGGGTCATAATTAGTATGTTTTTCTTTTTAAGATGCTTTCCCATTCGCTGCAGTTTTCCCAGACAATTATATTTTCGTAAACCAGTATTGAGTGAAAATAGCTGTAATAGACCCAGTTTAAGCAATAGTAATTTTTCAAATTTATAAATGGATGTTAATTTGACCTCCAATATAGTGGTATAGTATGTATTTGAAATTACAGGGATTCCCAAACAACACTGTGGTTCACCATTTCACTATAAATTCGGAATTATGTAGGAAGAAAAACAATTTTCCGTAATGAATACGTGGTACTTAAGCGGGCATGTTGGTGATACCAATATGGCGTCGGCACTGCTTCCCTTGCCCCTCTTCACCCCGGACTCGGCTTCACTGCCACCTGCAGTTAAGGATACGACGCTGCCGATCTATTCCTCTATATCTGTGATTGAAGCCGAGTCAGGGGCGAAGAGGGGCAAGGGAAGCAGTGCCGACGCCATATTGGTATCACCAACGTGTCCGCTTAAATACCACGTATTCATTACGGAAAATTGTTTTTCTTCCTAAATAATCCCGAATTTATAGTGAAATGGTGAACCACAGTGTTGTTTGGGAATCCCTGTAATTTGAAATACATACTATACCACTATATTGGCGGTCAAATTAACATTCACTTACAAATTTTTCCAAATTACTATTGTTAAACTGGGCCTATTACATCTATTTTCATTCAATACTGGTTTGAGGAATATTTGTCTGGGGAAACTTCAGCGAATGGGAAAGCAACTTTAAAAAACAAAATAAAAAAAATATATAGAAATATAAAAAAACATACGAATTTTGACCCATTCATTTTACAGGGAATCATGAAGGCCACTCTTTAGAAATCTACAAATATTAACGTTTCTTTCAATATATTTACTAGAGCTTCTAACTCATGTACACATTAATTTTGACCAATACAACACACAACATACTGACGAACACAACACCAGAAACAGAGTTGTTAAAATTATGTTCCCATAGATTAACCCTCCTAGAGCATACACCACAATACATGGGCATAAAAACGTACAATAAAATGTCAAACGAAACAAAAGCATTACATAGCCGACTATTCAAAAATAACAATAAAACTGGATTTGCAAAGACCATATTACTCAATCAGAGAATTCCTTGAATATGAGGTTAACATATAATTATAATAAATAAAAAAAAGTGTGGGTGGAACGCCACGCGAAAGAAGTGAAACTAGTTTTAATTTTTGGATTTTTTCAATTTTGGATTATTAGATTTTTTGAATTTTGGATTGCTGAACTTTTTTAATATTGGGTTTTTGGACTTTTTAAATTTTGGATTGTTGGACTTTATTAATATTTGGTTTTTGGACTTTTTAATCTTGGATTTTTTCGAATTTTTAAATTTTTGATCTTTTGCTTCTTTAAATTTGAAATTTGGGATTTTTTATTTTTGAAATTTTGGATCTTTTTTATTTTTTGAATATTTTAATTTTGGATTTTTAGATTTTTTAATTTTCGATTGTTTAGTTTTAATGTTTTGATTTTTTAAATTTTGGATTTTTAAATTCTGGGTTTTTTGAAATTTTGGACTTTTTTATTTTTAAAATTGAATTTTTTTTATTTTAGAATTTTGGATTTTTTAATTTTGGATCTTTTAATTTTTAATTTTATGCATTTTTTAATTTTGGATTTTCGATTTTTAGTTTTTGGATTTCTAAATTTTTAAATTTTGAATTTTCGATTTTTATTTTTTAAATTTTGGATTTTTAGGTTTTTAATTTTGGATTTTCTAAATTTTGGATAAGCCTAATCATTGAGTTAATTGTTTTCTGTCCAGTCTATTCCGTCACAGACCCACTAATTTCCTGACGATTTTGAGCGTAACAATTCCGTGACGATTTTGTCCATAACGCAACTTTGGGTTAGCTCTCACCGCGGCTAAAGAAGTTTCACTTCAAAATATAGTAAAAGAAATCATTCCATTTTCAAGCAGTCATTAATAGCATTAGAAAAATAATTACATTAGTGTTAGATTTTCCTTATTTGTAATCGTGATTTACACGTAACATAGTGTAGGCCTAAGCTAGAATATTCCTAGTTAGTAACTTTAGCAAGTAAGCTCAAATTTACGAGTCACCAGTTTACCAGCCAAAGCTGAATAAATGTAAAAGATATGTGACTTTAAATTAACATTAATATCAATCCTATAGAAGCATCTTCTGTATACAGACTTAAGACTAGGTATTACATGCACTTTGGCACGTTTGTTACATCAGTTTACATGATTTTATTATAAGTTAGTACATAAGGGTGACGTCTACTGCTGTAATGGCCGAATCACAATAAAACTGTATTTATTAATTTATTTACTGGATTGTGAAGTTCCAATTTAAACAGCTTTAAAAAACATTTCTTGTTTGATTCCCGCGCCCGCTTCCCTTCCTTTCGTCAGATTGTTGGTGATCGCAATATGGCGACGCAGCGAACGCGTTGGCTTCAGTCCCTCCCCTTACGCTGCCGATCTATTCCTCTATATCTGTGTCTCCACTGCTCTAGCCGGTATGCGCTAGCCGTTCGTCACTTGTTTTTCGAGTTGTTGTCTGCTGGTTCCATGCTTTTAAATGGCGATTCATCTTAGCAGACTGAAAAATACGTTCGAACTTTTCTTTTTTTTGTAGCGGGTAAAACGCTACTAGGCGCATTTCTTTGTATACTGGACACTTCCAGAATATATTTACGTGAAAAAACTTAAAGAAAAATTGCAAAAGATAGACGCTATATAAGTCGAAAAGAAAGAAGAATAAGCTGACAAATACTGTGAGAAATGCCCGCTATTAACTACATTACTATGTTCCCGACGTACAAAATGTTATGCAGATATGAATATTTATATACAGTACTGCTAATTTGGCGATTGGGTATGATTCAAAGTAACTAAAGGAATATACCTCTAGGGTTCAGACAGTAAAATACTAATTGATATACGTGATAAACACTGATTTATGTGGTGTGTATTCGCAGACATTTTTAACATTATTTATTTTCTATATCAAATGCATATTTAGCCTATACCGTCATATTAAAAACGTATTCAAAATCAAAATATTAAAATATGTTTACATCACGAAAACTTACCTTTCTTGTCCCTCGTAGTTAAAAAAGATGGGAACTTGGGAATCGATTAGGCCTTTTTTTTTGTCCTTCTTCTCATTCCTCATTCTTTCTTATTCCTTTTATTATCGGTAAGTTATGCTAGACCATCGTTACATGATTTTCATTTCTAGTTATGAAACAGAATATTGTTAAGAATATTTCATTGCATGACATAGCAGATTATAAAGACAGAATTTAATAATTATCATACGTTAAGTTATGTAGCCTATTAAATTGGCAACGCTATTGTCACAATTTTTATTCGAGGCCGTCAATCTAACTTGGCTATTTAGAAATCACAGAATTTATATTTTGATATCAGATGCAATAGAGGGCTACAGTAGCCTAATATACACATATTTATACAGCAAAGTAAAATAAATAGGCCTAAAATAACTAAATAAATTAAACAGGGAAGTGGTCTTTAAATATAAAGGTGCACGAAATATACAGTTTAACAAAGGTATAAAACTAACACAATGTACTGTAATTATCATTGCGTTACTAGGTAATTTTAATTTATTTATTGTAATTTACTCTATTTTTAAATGGCCCATAACATCTTCTCGATGCTCACGGCAAATTTAATATTAATATAAAAATTAAAGAATATCCAATCGCCGCACTGCATATAAATATTCACACATTAATAACATATTACTGCAAGTCGAGTACAAAATAATGTCGTCTGTATCGGAAATATCTCACAATATTTGTTCGTTAATCCTTCCTTTTTAGTGTTATTTAGAGCCTATCTGCTGTGATTTTTCTTTCGTATTTTTGACACTTCAACATTCTAGAAGGGCCCAGTAGACAAGGAAGTACGTATAGTAGCCTCATGTCCTCTATAAAAATATAAAATTACGAACATATTTTTCGGACTGAGAAGTTGGAGCGCCATTTAAAAGCATGAAGCCAGCAGAAGAAAACTGGAAAAACAAGTGACGAACGGCTAGCGCATACCGGCTAGTACACCCACGCTATCTGTCGGAGAAGTTTGGCGAGCTACATCCCTATTAGATGGCCAGGGCAGTTTACGCATGCGCTGGACATGGATATTTCACACAGACAGATTGCTATAGAGCTCAGCGCTTTTAAGATGGCCGCCGAGAATGAGGTATTATCCACTTCCGGTTATCACAGAGGCCTGTTTTTACAATACAGTTCTGTGCTTTTGTCTTCTTTTGGAAGTAATTTTGCCGATTAACTGCTATATTTTCGGCTGTTCAGCCGTTGCACACAAAAATTTAGAACTTAGTTTTCCAAAAGAAAGGGCTGTTTTTCAAGAATGGATGGTAAAATTACGCCACGGAAAAACACCTTCCCAGTATTCTCTTCACAGAAGATGATTTTAATGTTCCTATGAGCAGTTTTGGCGAGTATAACATGTTTTTTTGAGTGATTAAGATATTTTTTATATAGTAGATGTTGAGAAAAATATATAAGCCTATGAAATAATAAGTATACCTGACCAACTTAACCTCGTTTAGGCTCATAATCAAGTTTCATTTCCACGTTAAATTAGTATTTCATGTTTTCAGTGTAATTTTATTTGGTCATTTATTTTGACATTTAAGAATGTCACTGTCAATCAAAATTTCTCCCGTAACCCATAAAATGGTCATTCTGTTTTGTAATTGAGTAAAAAACAAACTACATACAAATTTGTAGGAAAACATGGGTCCGGGCTTGATGATTTTTTAGAGTAGAATGTGGGCCTAGGCCTAAGGATAGCTTAAATGTGTCTGAAAATGTCCAGATTTGTTGTATGCCTGTAATAGAAACTCTTGTAACAAGTAGATCAAAACCTGATGAAGAAAAATATAATCATAATAGGCCTATAGTTAATTATAACACTAATTTTGTAAATGTAATGTTTCTTAACATTCAAGGTTTTCTAGGTAAATCAGATATGTTATGTATTATGTCATCAGACAATAATTTGGAGGTAATTGGGATGGCGGAACACTGGCTGAGCCCGGAAAATATAAATATGTCAAATTCTCAAAATTATAAAGTAGCCTCTTATTTTTGTCGTAGTCATAAAAAGCATGGTGGTTCAGATATTTTTATTTAAAACAAATCAAAAGACAACAGCAACTGTACAACTAATAATTTTTATTGGCATTTTGCAGAAGAGGCAAAAATACTGTTTGATAATAAACACTTACAATATGAAGTCGTCCCTCAGAAAATGTTTTGTTAAATTTTGTGTTGAATAATGATGCCCTTCTTAGTCCAAATAACAAAGTCACACCTGTGAATATCAGTCAGTAACATCTGTGCCTGTACTTGAGTATAATGTTTCTTATTCACTAACTTGAACTTGATGACTTTCTAAATGCTAGAGTCCGGCCAGCTTTCATACTGCCAAGTGGTTATGGAGTCTTCGTCAAAAAGTTTAAACCGTTCTTTCTTGAATGAATTTATCTTGAAGAAATTTGTCGAAGGAAAGTCGTGGGTACTTTCTGATTCTAGAACCTCAACGTCGAATAAGGCAAAGTTCCTATCCGGATTTTTTCTCGCCTGAGCAACCTGCAGCCAAAACAAATAGCGTCGTATATTAGACTGTGTGTTCAATAAGTTATGATACGAAAAAGTTCATGCATATTTGTAAAAAAAAAAAAAAAAAACATGAAAATAAATCGTGCAACAGTATACAAAAATATTTGAGACCGAAGGCATATTGCACCATATTAGAACAGTTAGCGAACGTTTCAGAAGACAGATAGCTTTGATTTCTCACCTTGCAATCAACTCTTGCTTTGTTAACTACGAAATATTTGTTGCACCATCTTCGGACTCATATTGAAAACACACAAGATTGAGGAAACCGGAAGTTGACAATACCTGAATGTGGAGAGCAGCGCGCTCAAGTGGCAGGAGGAAAAACTACAAAAGCCCAGAGCTCTATAGCCATTGAGCTCTATTACATACTGGAGGTAGCACTCACAGATATATAGAGATAGATCGGCAATGGTGTATGCTGTACTATTGGCGGCAGTGAAGCCACGTTGATGCACGGACCGCCATATTACTACACTGTAGCAGCTGATCGAGTACAAGCCACAAGAGCGTTACAGCGATGTGAATTTTAGCATTTTAGCTAATATTGTAATTGGACTGAGGAATATAAATACTTTTTCTAAAATGGTGAATACCTGTGTGGTATTCGGGTGTAATTTTTCATACTACGACAGAAAGAAACAAGGAAAGGAACACGTCTCAAGTAGGCCTTTCATTATTATTATTAGCCATTTCATGCATTATACCTGCTTTAGTTTCTAGGAATGTATTATATGGTTGTAAATAACCACAACCTAATATTGTTAAATATTTCATACACTGTAAATAGTCATACATTACTTTAGCATTTAGAAATTGCAAATAAACTTAACCTCAATTTTGTGCCGTGTGTTTCTCGGCACTTTGCTTTTTTCTAGTTCTCATTATACATAATTATTTTTTTTTTGTATTGTTTACTTACCTTTTTGCCAAGCTACGTACATATTTTCAGTTTCTTGCGGCAGCCATCTTTCTTTTGTTTAGTGTGTGTTTAGTTTTCTCCTTTTCTTCAGCGCCTCCTATATTAGTTTTTTTCGCGGGCTTGATTATTTTTTTCCGGCGCAGCGCCTCTCGCGGCCGGTTCGCGTATTCTTCTTTTGAGGGGCGTTTCTCGCTTGAGGAGTTGAAGTTTGGATCTCGTGGAAGTGAGACGTGCCCTGTCATCGTCCCGCTGTGGTTCTTCTATCCGGCATGCTGTGATCTCGTAACTTCTTTATTCCAGCAGGTACTTATGTTTAGTTTCTAATTTCTAGTTTCGCTGGTGGGCTTTTGTGTTTTCTAATTATTTCGGTTTCGCCCACCAGCTTTGTGTTAGTTTTCGTTTTTTTTTTTTTTTTTGCTCATTCTAAATTTTTTTATGTTAGGTTAAAATATTATCTTTGGTTACGAAGAAGGATGGCTCGCCGGTTTTTTCACTACAATTCATGATAGGCCTTAAGCCTTATGCGTTGGACCTTCAGTCCTATTATTTTGGGAGAATTTTCGCTAGAGCTTTTACTATTTAATGATTATAATTGAAGCTCTGTATTATTACTGAATATAGCCCTTTATCTGAACTTTAGCTCAGTTTCCCTTCAGGGTTTTGTAAGCTTGATTTTTGTAGCCTATTCGGCATTTTATTGTAATTCTGCTGTAATAAGCTACCACTCCTTTTATAATAAAATTTGATTCTTGTGTTCAGAATTCCTGTGTTGCATATTGATCGTGCATACTATTCTATCCTGACTCGCATGATTTTGACATCCTGTAATACACCTCTTGGGAGAAGCCCTTACGACACGCGACACAAAGTGGTAGCATCGCTAGTCGATCTAGGATTTTTCAGTATTTTGCCCCTCTTTTGCCGCAGTTTTTCAACAGTTTCTTTGGCTTTTCGGGCTGTATTTTAGGACGCCTGCTACCACGTTTCAAAGTGGTAGCAGACCGCACTCGATCGTGTTTTTGATTACATTTTCTGGGGTTTTCAAAATTGTTTTTCTACTTTCATTGTTCATTATGGCGGAACAAAATCTACAATTTAAGATGGCGGAGTTTCCCCATCCCTTTCAGGTTTTGTTGGAAGATTTTCCAATCACTGAACCAGTGTTGCCACAGGAAGTTTTCGCTTTTCTTAAAATGTTTATTAGATTCTGTAGGCAGGCTTCCGCATATGATGTACCCTATATTGCACTATTACAGTGTATTTATCCGCGTGTCCGGGGGCGTGTAGGTGACGCCATCTTGGATGCGCTGACTGTTGGCCTTAATATACAAGAATTTCATACCTTATTATTACATGAAACTTTTCCATCTTCGGTTCTTAATCAGTTTATTCTGGAGCATTATTTCCGTGGGCAACGTAAGGGGGAAAGCTTTCAGGATTTTGTGGAAGATATTGAGTTAGTTGCTGAGGCCCTTCAGGTACCATTTTCTCAGCAACATTCGGTGCAGGTTGTTCTGGCAGGTGCCGAATTGCCAGAAGTTCGTGCATTGTTGCTGTCCTTAGAGCCACCGGGGAGTTGGATCCAGTTGAGGGCTATTGTTCCCAAATTACAAAACATTTTGGAGGCACGCTCCATGCTTGCCCCTATTGATGATGCCAGCCGGCCTAACCGGATTAGTAGTGGTAAGAGGAAGCGCCGGTTTTGTAATCGGTGTCGGCGTCTTGGGCATTTGGCAAACCAGTGCTGGGATAACCCAGACAACCAAAGGTTCCGTAATGGACGTGGTTTTACTTCCACTAACTCCAAACCTAACCTGGAAGGAAAAGGGAGTAGACAGCCTATTCTTTCTTGCCTTAATAATAAAGCCATTGGACATAATCAGGAGCGGCGAAGGAGAATTAATGGAGATGGGACTCCACGTTCCCGGCGTGTCCCCACTTCCAATAATTCTGGGCCGGGGCCTCACGTTAAAGATGCTGGATGTCTGAGTAAGGTGGCGTGCAATAATTCTTCCGCTAGTGCTAGTGGTTGTAATCACTGTATTAAATTGGACAGTCAATTAGTAGCTGTACGCGACCAGTTAAGCAGGGTCAGTAAACAAAAAAGCGATCTTGAAAAGCAGTTGTCGGTTTTACAGTTGAGTAACCAAGATTTGCAAGTTGCTAATCGCAGCCTAAGTAAAGATCTTCAAGAGTCCCATAATAAGTTGTTAGCAATTACTGAGCGGAACCGTGAGGATGCAGATCGCATGGCGGAATTGCTTGCTATCGAGGAAGGTTTGAACAAGGAGATAGCCAAAATGGCAGATAATTCCAACGCGCAGAAATTAAGAATCGCTGAATTGCAACATCATTGTGATCAGTTGTCAGCTAGAGTTAATTCTGGTCCCGTAGGAGATAGTAAAAAACTTAGCTCTGCCAATCAAAGTTTGAAAAAAGAGAATAGTAATCTCCTTCTGAAAATACGTGCTCTTAATGAGAGGTTATCTGAGCGGGAAGAACGCCTTAACGATCTTACTGTTATCCGCGAAGATTTAACTAATGACGTTGTTCAGTTGCGAAACACTATTACAGAATTAGAAAAAACGTCTAGGCCTACTATGTCTCCAAGTAATTCCAGTGTTAAATTACAGACATCCAGGGTTTTGACTAGCAAAGGTCGTGGTCCATGTCGTACGGGTGAGGCCAAAGAATTTGAGAGTTTCCCGGTCAATACTCAAAAGGCTGTTTCATCGCGCAGCCCTTGTGACCTCACCTGTGTGGCATCTTGTGATTCTCCTGACTCTAATGCAGGTTCAAATCCATAGTTTTCGGCGAAAAGCCTCCAGTTTACGATTTTCTAAACACTCTCTTCTAACCTAACCTTTTGCTATAGGCCTATTCAACCCTCAGGGGTCTCCATGAATGGGCATGGGGATATGGGAGCCGACGTTCCCAAGTGGCCCGAGTCAGTTAGGCGGGGATTTTTCTCTTATTTTCTTCGGGTTTTCTTTCTTTGGGGTTTTTCTCTTTCGTCTACTTTTCTCCTTCCCTATCTTTCTATAAATTTTCTGTCTTTTCAAAATTTTGCCGAAGTTAAAATGTCTTGTTTAGGTGCTATACAATTTTGCTATTTCTTAAAATGTATAAAATTTGATGCAAAATTTTTTTTTCTATTTCGATCAGATAGGTCTTGCTTTTCTTCTTGCTCTATAGCTAATTTTCTTCTTTCTCTTTCTTTTCTCCTTTTCCGCTATTTAGTCCCATTATATTCCGTAAAACATGAATAGGTGAACTTTTCTAAATTTCTAATTGTCCCAATTTTGGGCTTTTCTTGCTTGTGTAAACTTTTCTCGTAATATGACATGATTGAGCAGGTTGTTTCGCGTATTCATGTTTTTTCATTTTTATTTTCTTGTTTGTGCAAAATATAAGATGGATTACATTCCAAATAATGTGGCTCTAAGTTACATGTTATTATGATATTTATTACCATATATAAGTTATAGTACATATTATGCATAGTCATTTTGATTTTGATATTCTATTTTCTTCCGTTAGTTGTACTGTGCCGCTACGCTGCCAGGGTTCCTTTTTTTGGCCGCCATCCTCCTTCTTTGTTTTGTTTAGTTTATGCGTTTTTGGTTGTTTGTTTTTCTCTGCTGGTAATTTTCTTTCTGAAAAAAAAATATACAATTTTCAATGATTCTCTTTGTTTTTTTTATATAGTATTATCACTACTTTAATTTCCGTCAAATAAGATATATATATATATTTCTTTTCGCTTGCCGGATGGATATCATGGCAAGAGGGAAAAAAAAAACAACATAATATATATTTAATCAAATAATGCATATTTAATGAAATGAGATTTTTACTGATTATCATGGCACTAAACTAATAGGATTGTGTCGAAACCTTGGGCGTGACGGAAAGCATTGTCCAAGCTTATTAGGCGTTTGAATGAAAGAAAGAAAGAATATAAAAAAAAAACATAAATGAAACAAGATCAAATATTTCTACGCAATTTCTTAATTATTTGTTGCTGTTTGTTTTACTGCCAAAAAGCGTCTTGTGTTTTGGTAAAGTCCCAAAACAACAAATCTAACTTAAATTGAACGTGACAAAACTTCCAGACTTGGACTACTGCCTGGAAAATTTCAAATCTATCTTTAAGATTTGCGCTGGTTTTGAATTATCTTGAGCTGTTCATGCTGAATAAACTTATGCCAGCGTATTTATCATTGCTGTCATTTCAAGTAATTTTTTTTCTACTTAAATTGCTTTGTGGTTATTTCTCGGTCTCGTTGTGCCGTTGTTTTGTTCGGGTTGTCTCAGACTGCTCCATGGGAGGGCGTGCCCGGTTTCGGTTCGCGGCTTCCGGGCACGCCTGTTAATTCCATGGAGGAGGTTTCCTTTTCCTTTCTTTGTCCTCGGGCGGCTGAGGAGTCTCCGGGAATTTTCCTTAGCGGGGCGTGGACAATGGTTTCCGTTTCCGGGGTATATCCCCGAGGTTTCGTTTGCTTTATTTTTTCAGACCCCCGTACGGCCATACGAATTCTATAGGGTTGAGTGCGGGATTTCTTCGAGGACTGACCCGAGAGGGGATATTTCGCTTCTTCCGGCTGGTCCGGACGTGGAAGCGATCTATAAGGATCCTGCCTCCTTTTCTATTCTATATTTGCCATCTCGAGATCCGATCTCCAATCATTTCATTATCACCTTTTCTATGTTTCCATCCTCTCTAATCCATCTAAGTCTAGGCCTAGCATCATCATTTTCATCCTCTATCTCTCATTTCTTTCCATCCATATCTTAATAAAAAAAAAAAAAAGAATCCGCCTACCAATAAGGTGGTAACAAAATAAAAGAAACAAAAATCTTAACATATTACTTAAATTATGCCTTCACTTTAGGAAGGTCTTCTTAAAGTTTTGCTGAATCTTTCTATCCTACATCAGCATTCATATTGTTAATATTTAATTAATTTATTACTAATTTTATTGTATTTTGTAAATAATGTAAATAACTTTAAAACTAATTTTCATGTTTTGGGCCCTCATTAGTTGTATTGGGTCATTGTACATATATTTTAATAATCTTTCAAACATTTAGAAATATAAAAAAAAATTCTAAGAATCCCTTCAGGACTTTGTTTTAGCTCCCTTTTGGAGATTTAGTTTTTTTTGAAGCAGTTCTGAGTGTGTACGTACGTGTGCTTATATTTGTCTAATTTCCAGATTGTGTTGTGCCGCCGTGTGCTGCCCTCCTCCTCGGCCCGTTCTTTCTCTGTCGAGCGAGCATACTCTCTACCACCCCTGTGCTGGCCACCTATTCTCTGCTGCTGTTCTGACACTATGGGGACGCCTTGCTGTGTCAGTCTGCAACAACGCAAGCTCCGGCTATACTATATGCAACTACAGCTCTTCACATCAGCAACAATGTTTCTACGCTTACTCACCAGCTTTATCTACTGCTCCGACTACTTCCAACACCAAATGGACTTGGTTAATTTCTACATACTATTACCACTGTTCTACAATAGCTACGGTTATGGTTATTCACTAAATCTAACTACTATGTACAAGGACACATGGTTTGCTGTGCTGGTGATGTGTTATGACTACGGATATGGACTCCGGAAAATTTTCTTCAAGGTTTATTACAAAATGTTTCGCTGGATTAATACTAATTATGTATTTTTTTTTTTGGTGGACCTTTTGCACTTTGGTGGGGTGATGACACAAACTTTGCTCGTTCTGACTAAATTTAAAATATTTTCACTAATGGACTAGTTTTGAAAAAAAAAAACTTTTGATTCTCAAAACTTTTTTTTCCTAGGGTCGTGGAGGATGTGCCGTGTGTTTCTCGGCACTTTGCTTTTTTCTAGTTCTCATTATACATAATTATTTTTTTTTTGTATTGTTTACTTACCTTTTTGCCAAGCTACGTACATATTTTCAGTTTCTTGCGGCAGCCATCTTTCTTTTGTTTAGTGTGTGTTTAGTTTTCTCCTTTTCTTCAGCGCCTCCTATATTAGTTTTTTTCGCGGGCTTGATTATTTTTTTCCGGCGCAGCGCCTCTCGCGGCCGGTTCGCGTATTCTTCTTTTGAGGGGCGTTTCTCGCTTGAGGAGTTGAAGTTTGGATCTCGTGGAAGTGAGACGTGCCCTGTCATCGTCCCGCTGTGGTTCTTCTATCCGGCATGCTGTGATCTCGTAACTTCTTTATTCCAGCAGGTACTTATGTTTAGTTTCTAATTTCTAGTTTCGCTGGTGGGCTTTTGTGTTTTCTAATTATTTCGGTTTCGCCCACCAGCTTTGTGTTAGTTTTCGTTTTTTTTTTTTTTTTTGCTCATTCTAAATTTTTTTATGTTAGGTTAAAATATTATCTTTGGTTACGAAGAAGGATGGCTCGCCGGTTTTTTCACTACAATTCATGATAGGCCTTAAGCCTTATGCGTTGGACCTTCAGTCCTATTATTTTGGGAGAATTTTCGCTAGAGCTTTTACTATTTAATGATTATAATTGAAGCTCTGTATTATTACTGAATATAGCCCTTTATCTGAACTTTAGCTCAGTTTCCCTTCAGGGTTTTGTAAGCTTGATTTTTGTAGCCTATTCGGCATTTTATTGTAATTCTGCTGTAATAAGCTACCACTCCTTTTATAATAAAATTTGATTCTTGTGTTCAGAATTCCTGTGTTGCATATTGATCGTGCATACTATTCTATCCTGACTCGCATGATTTTGACATCCTGTAATACACCTCTTGGGAGAAGCCCTTACGACACGCGACACAATTTATGCGTATTTTTGCATTGTAAATAATATTATGCTTTAGTTACTAGGAATGTTTTATATTTTTATTAAAAAACTGTAAGCATACATTGATAGCTATTTCTTGTATTATTCATACTTCCTTAAGAATTTAAGAATGTGTTATAATATTTGTAAGTAACTATTAACATATAAGCCATCTTATGCACTATAATTAATTTTGGATTTTAGGGTTTTTTATTTTTTAAATGTTATATTTTTATTTTTTTAAATTTTGGATATTTGGATTTTTTACTTTGGATTATTTTTTAAAATTTGGATTTTCTAAATTTTGGATCTTTGAATTTTTTAATTTTGGAATTTTTAATTTTTTAATTGTATGTTTTAAATTTATTTTTGTTTTTCAATTTTGAATTTTTAGACTTAAAATTTTGGGTTTTCGATTTTTTAATTTGAATTTTTTAATTTTTTTAAATTTTGGAATTTTTTATTTTTTAAATTTTGGATAAGACTAATTATTGAGTTGATTGTTTTCTGTGCAGTCCGTTCCGTCACACCAAACTAATTTCGCGACGATTTTGAGCATAACACTAATTTCGTGACGATTTTGTCCGTAACGCAAGCTCTCGATTTAATCCTACCACGGCTAAAGAAGTTTCACATCAAAAACCTAATTTTTAGCAAGTAATAGGAACCAATACTTGAGAAAAATAGCAAGAGGACGTGCTTTTTCAATGTGGTTTCAGTGTGTTCACTAGTGGATACAAAATTCCAATAGAAAATTGTGAAAATAGACTTTAATCTAAGTTCTCGTGATAGTTTCCCATTGAATTACGTGTAGTTCAATGGGTGTCTTCTGGTGAGGCAAGATGGCGGCATAGCGCAAGGCTAGGCTTCACCGCCGTGACCCAGATTGCCGGGCTGTGGTAGCACTGCATGATGAAAAATCGTGACGTCAGGGTTCGCGGTCCGCCATGAAAGTGAACGTATAATTTAGCTCCTATCCCGTATCTCCTTCTAACAAATTCATGTGCATTAATGGGATTATGAAGATGTGTTGGCGTTTTTAAAACACTTTTATGAATGAAACGTTTCAATATAAACTACTTGATGCTTTTTAAGTACATAACAAAACTAATTTCATATCGTAATGGTTTGGTAAAAATATTTCTTTAATATCAATCAGGCGTGAATGCACATTGGTAAACAGTTGTAAACACTCGCATTTTAAATATTAAAATAACTTCACAATAAGCCTTCATTTTGCGATATTATGCTTGATTTCGATATATAAAGAGAATAGACAAAATCTGTTCTAAGTGCTTTGGAAATGTATAAACCGTGACCTTCAACTTTACCGTTACTGTAATGGATACAAATCACATTATTTTTTTTTAACAATTCCTGTAGACTAGCGCAAAGGGAAGCCACTGAAATAAAATTTCAAAATACTTTAAGTCAGTAGGCCTACTTAGAAGTTCCTTTTATTCAAATATGAAATTTAATTAGCCATGCTATTTATCTTCTTGTTCTTGCGACAGACAATCGTCTGTACCCTTTTGTTCTTTCTCAATTCTGTTTTGATAGGAGATGGTGGGAGATCATCTGTTTGTCTGTTTATCCATTTTCGTATAATTTTCAGCGAGGTCTTATACAAAAACATCTGCTTCCTCTTATTTCTGCAATTAAAAACTAGCATGAAAAATTTAGGCCTACATGCATAAGAATACTATGATTACATGACTGACATTTTGCATAATTTATATTCCTACATGGTACCTAAAGTAGGCCTTCTACTAACCACATTACGAACCAGAGGCGTAACGAGGGGTTTGAACCCCCCCCCCATTGATTAAAAAAGGAAAATTGTACAATTTTTTAAGTCTGCTTATAAATTGCTTAAAGCAATTGGGAAGCTTAAAACTCGTTATTGTGCATCTTAATTTTTAAAATTTTCCGGGGGAGGACCCCCGAACCCCCTCTCCCTGGGGGGGGGGTATTCCATACCCCCCAGATGTTGTAACCTCCCCCCCCTATATGGTCGGCCTGGTTACGCCTATGTTACGAACGAGTTGTCTTTTTGGAACAATAATTTTTTGAAGATGTCCTGGAAAATTGAAGATTGATGGTACAGCATCTTTTAGTAATTTTACAAGTGCACCAGTCCTTATGACTGATAGCAATCAGGTGTAAAGTGTCTGCTGCTTAATGTACTGTACGCTGTGGGTGACCAATATTCTCTGCACATTGCTTGAACCCACTTCTTCGGAATATCAGGCCAAGAAAATGGAAACCTGTACAAACAGGCAAGAAAAAGACAAACGTTCGTGGCTATGCTACGCTTTAGGCTAAGTCAGATTTGGCCAGTATCCTCAAATGTTCCAAACAAAAATAACCTACTTGTGAAACTTAAGTCCACTTCCATTTCTCTGGAGCTCTGTGCAGCCATATACCACGCAATATTTGACCATTTTGTCATGAAAAATAATAAAAACACATTCATAAATATATGTTTAACATAGGAAGCACACTTCACCAATACGTACGGTGTAGCCAACTTAACAACAAGTGAACGTCACGATTTATGCAATTCCAAAGCACAGCTGTTGTGTATCCTGTTTATATATTGAGATCACTGTCTATAGCCCATCTCAAAACTCAGGAAGACAGGCACTTTCCAAATCTGCCTACCTCATGACGTCATTCAAACGAAGTGAAGCAGGGAGCACTGTCTGGGCGGGCCATTCAAACAACAAGTGAACGTCACGATTTATGCAATTCCAAAGCACAGCTGTTGTGTATCCTGTTTATATATTGAGATCACTGTCTATAGCCCATCTCAAAACTCAGGAAGACAGGCACTTTCCAAATCTGCCTACCTCATGACGTCATTCAAACGAAGTGAAGCAGGGAGCACTGTCTGGGCGGGCCATTCAAATTACTGTGGGCTAGCGAATTGAATTGTTTCGCACGTAACATAAAGGCAGCTGTTCATCATATTACGAAATAAAATATTAAACGCTATATGGTATATCAAAATACCAGTTGGAAAACTTTTTGAAGAATAAATAAAAGACATGTGCAGTTTTTAATGTATGAGGGTAGTCTCTGCCTACCCTGCCTACCCCAAGGAGCCGCCACTGCTGTATAAGGCAAATCAGGACAACTCTAAATTATTCTCAATTTGCAAAATTTCATTTTATTGCCTCGTATAACTTTACAAATAACACATAATAAAGCAAAAAGTAAAAGTAATCCAGCTTTTATATCAATGTCTTTTAATTGGACAATACCATACAATTAATTAATTTTTAAGCAATATTTTCGTAATTGCTACGATTTCCTCGTGATGTTGATGCAGGATTTCAATTTTGTTCTTCCCACTTTGCATTTTTTCTTCTTTTTATTATTTTAGGTATTGTATTTTAAGTTAGTTAGGCCTATATATTGTACTTAATCGTGTATTCTATAATAATAAGAGGAAGTGTTTGTTTTTCTGTCTGTACGCGATGCCCAGCGAAATCAACTGCACGCAGAGACCTGGAATTTTAAACATAGTTGGACTGGAAGGTGGCTGAATGCACCTCGAAGCCGGATTTTTAATTATCATTTTCGTTCGCGAGTTATATAAGTGAAAAACTGGCAGAAAATGTAATTTTCTAGCGCTATCGAAGAATCAGTTTTCGGTAATACCAGTACGTTTCAATTGTCAAATCAGTAGCAGGTGGCCTTCTATTTATTTATTTATTTATTTTTTCATAACTTGGAAATAAGACTATCGCGATTTTTTCAAGTTATCGCATGGAATTATCGATCCCTTCAATTTTCTAAGGCCCACCGTGGTCGATTCAGTTGATTATAATGTCAAGGCCCGCAGACATTTGAAATTTTCAACATAGACCGAAGAGGGATAATTAATAAAGGCCTAATTAGGCAAACGTTGATCGATTTGGATTGAACTCACTATATAGGGGTTTTCTGGGCCAGAGAACTCTAATATAAAGTTGCTTTTCCCTGGCAACTTGGGGTGCTTATAGCAAGAGCTAAAACTTTTATTGGACTTTTTTTTCGAAAAAATAGTCTGAAGGGTAATTTTAAGCCAGCCACTCTGGATATCCGCTGTTTGCAATATGACCTTTTGTAACGGAAAATCGTTCGAAAACAAAATTTTATATTTGGGTTAGGTACCTTTTGGGATGTGACATCAACATTGGCGACGAGTTTCTCTCTTTATTTTTAAAGGGACTTTACCGGAAGAAAATTTCGTTCGTCGTAATTTTCTCTCAAACAGCTCTTACGATTTTGAATTTTACTTGGGATGCTTATACTAAGAGCTAAAACTTTTACTTGAAACATTTTTTCGAAAAAAAAATATATATATATATAAGCCACCCACCGAATACGTCCTCTTTGCATTATGGCACCTTCTTCTATTTCAGAATGTGAAGTGAGATAAATGTATCGGCCATGCTCAAAGTAAAGAAATTGACGACAGTGCATCAATGAGATTTTATTTGGGTTTTGTATCCTTCGAGGATGCGATATGATGTAACGACATTCTCTTCATTTCTACAACTAATTTATGTGAAGAGAATGTTACATAATAATTATATTATACTAAGAGGCTAACTTTATTTGGTCAGAGGTAGTTATGTGAATTTCACATTAGATTTTGTTTGTTTCATCTCTACAAGAACATATTACTAAAACATAATCAAATTCCCTTCATTAAATCGTTGTTCCATACAATTATTATTAACAGTTATATTTACCTACTGTAATATTACAACACAATAAAGATTAGGAAATACAATAAAACAAGTTCCAATTATTCCACGCCCCGAATGATGCTTAAACGCCAATAGTTTTTTTTAGCTCTACGTGCTGGAGTTGATCATGGTCGTGCGGTTTAAAGCATGGATTCTACACGCGAAATGTTCTTAGTGAATGTTTCGTATCTACCCGTAATCCACTTTTTAAAAAACAAAACTTAATATTGAGAGACTGTCAACTACTCTGTACCCCGCAGGTTCAATCGTTACTGTCAGTGCAAAAACAGAAAGACCCTTATTTTTATTACTTGAGTAAATCATGCTTTAGGCGTGTCATGAGGGAGACCTGTTTTTGGATTTTCCCGACTTCTTCTGTCCAGGTGTATCTCCTTCCAGTTTCCAACTCTCTCATGTCTTTCTGAACAACTTTTAAAAGTTCCATTTCGTCAAGATATATTTCCATCTAATATTTTCAATCATTATTATTGCTCCCATCAAACAAAGGTATTGTGAATTGGATCTCAGCAGCGAGATTTTACTAGAAGCTGCAATATATTTCATCAGACAATATCTGCACATTCCTCATAGTTCTGGAAGCACCCACTGACTCCCAGCGCCTTCAACTTCTCGAGACTTCTACTTCTAGAACGTCCCACTCAGAGGCTATATAACCATGCTCAACAGCAACATCTTGAATCGGTCAGTTAGCAGCTGGCGTCCTAGTGCGAGTACAAGAACGACCGAAGCTAATGTAGTGTTAAAGTGCAATAAAGAAAAAGTACTTTAATCCAGCCAGTGTGTATTGTTATTTATCAGTAAACCCACGACATAACAGTGGTGTCAGAAGCCGGATCGATAAATAACATTGACTACCAGTGAAGTGAGAGTGCATCACGAACAGGATTCCAACTTCAACACAACAACAATCACCGAACCGAGTTCATCACCAAGTGTGTCAGTGAATCTGTTCTCGACTCTTCTTCATCATGGCTGAAGTAACACGACGTTCCTCGAGCAACTTTCTAGTGTGATCGCTGCCGCACTTCGCCAGTCCGCAACAGAATCAGCATCACACTGCAGTTCACAAAACAGCCGTATCGCTCTGCCGATGCGTCCACAATTGCTTACTATTTTAAGCGGTTCACCTGGGCGCTCAATCTGATTAAAATCCCTGAGGATCAGCATGCACACTACGCACGTGTCTACATGGGGACAGAACTCAATGATGCCTTGAAGATCCTTGTGAGTCCTGAAGACCCGGAATTTCTCTCGTACAGCGAGCTACAGAAGAAATTTACAGCTCATTTCAACGCAGCTCGCAACAAGTTCGCAGAAATTATAATTTTTCAGAGTATTGTGCACAAACAAGGAGAATCCATTGCCAGCTTCACCCTGAGACTCTGCCAAGGAGCAACCTATTGTGAGTATGGAACATTTCTAGACCAAATGCTAATCGAGCAGATGCTCGCAGGCTTGAAAATTGAGGGAAATGTGTGACGAAACCATTGCCTAGAAACCCGAGAGCTTCACCGCTGCGTATGAAATAGCCTATGCACTCGAAGCCACTCACAACATCGATGATGAGGTTAAGACCACAGCTGTCAAAATCGAGTCAACCAATCAGTTAGGCTATAAGAAGCCACCATCACGGAAGAGCAACAATCAATGGCACCCATGTAGCAAATCTGCACATCGTCAACAAGGGTCCTCAAACCAATCGAGAAGTCAGCAAGGTAATCACCAGGCCACTTCCAAGGAAAACCAGTCAACATGCGCAGGCTGCGGCGAAGCCCACCCTCACAGCCAGTGCCGGTTTCGGAACTCGGATTGCCTTAAGTGGTCACATCAGCAAGGTTTGTCGGTCCTAAACAAAACCGAGGACAAATCACATGACCGCAAAAGAGAAACGAGCAGAGGACATTGACAAAGTGCAGTACCTGAACAATTTTGAGTTTATCGGAGCAGTCCAGTCCCAGTCAAAGCCACTGATTGATGTCAACATAGAGGGAGCCACCGTCAAAATGGAACTCAACACCGGTACCCCCTGCTCGACTATTAGCAAATCAAAGATCTCCTTCATCAAACCAGGCTTTATGCTGCAGGAAAATGATTGGAACTTCGTCAGTTACACTGGTCATCGCATCAACTGCATCGGCAAGATGTCAGTAAATGTAACCATTGGGACCAGGAACCTCACCATTTATGTGATAGACGACAAAGTCGAGCGGTACTTGGCTGAGAATGGATATCAGAGTTTGTGCAAGAGATCAACTTTGACCACCTCTTTGCAAAACCTGACCTGATCCACAAACTCTCTGCTGAACAGCCTCTTTCCGTTCAACAAAAAAGACAATTGGATGACATCCTCGCTCGCTACCAGGATGTTTTCAGCAACGTCTCTGGAAAAGTTTCAGGCCCGCTGGCGAAGATGCACCTGAAGGCGGAGCCACGCCTGTCTTCGCCCGAGCGTGAGAGGTATCAGTTGCACTTCGTGACTCCAAAGCCAATGCCAACGCTGACTACTGCCTCGAGCGCATCTACCATCTACAATTAACCTCGTACAGAACTCTTTTTCCCCACAGAAGGAAGAGACAGGGAGTTTTGACGATTTTAATTTGTTTACACTCCACCAGGTGCAACAGTTACCAGTCAGAGCAGAAGCTATTGCACGTGAGACCAGGAAGGATGCCCATCTTGGCAAGATAGTCAAAATCCTGGAAGGTGGACAAGATCTTGGCCGCCATAATTACAAGGCACCTGAAGCGAAGTACACGCTTGCCGCCAACTGCCTGATGTTCGAACATCAAGTGGCTATCCCACCTTCACTACGTGATGCCATCCTCAACGACATGAGTAGTATAGTAGTGGATATGTAGCGGTTTGAGGGGAAATGTGGTGGGGGTAATGACGTCATAGTGGTGGGGGGTGATGACGTCATCACTTCCCCTCCAAGATGGCGGCACTTCCTGTTCCGGAACAAAATGGCGGCACTTCCTGTTCCGGAACAAAATGGCGGATCTTCCTGTTCCGGAACAAAATGGCGGATCTTCCTGTTCCGGAACAATATGGCGGATCTTCCTGTTCCGGAACAATATGGCGGATCTTCCTGTTCCGGAACAAGATGGCGGCTAGCGCGAAATTCAAAATTTAAAAAATGCAAGAGTGTGCTAAGTAGAAATTGTATATTTAATGCAAAAGTGAGCTAAGTCGAAATTTTATGGCGGGATATTTGAAAATACAAAATGGCTACCAAGATGGTGACTAGCGCCAAATTCGAAATTCAAAAATGTAAGAGTGGGTTAAGTCGAATTATATATATATATATATATATATTAATGCAAAACAGTGTTATGTAAAATATTGGTGGGAATATTTTGATTTTGAAATACTACTACTACTGCTACTACCACCACCACCACCACTACTACTACTACTACTACTACTGCTACTACTAATACTACCATCACCATCACCATCACCACTACCACCACTAGTAACACTACTACTACTAATACTACTACCACCACCATTACCATTACCATCACCATCACCATCACCACCACCATCACCATCACCATTACCATCACCAGCACCAACACCATCACCACTACTACCACTAGTAACATTACTACTGCTAATACTACTACCACCACCATTACCACTACCATCACCATCAACACTACTACTACCACTGCTATTACTACTAATGTATAGTTATTATCATCTCTTTCCTTCTTTCTTTCTTTTCTTTCTTTCCTTCATTCCTTCTTTCCTTCTAGTAAAAATGAAATTGTAAGGATCTTTGAGGATGGGTTTAGGCTTATTGAAAAACGGCACATTCTTACTATATTAATAAGAATGTCTCGTTTTTGTAAATAATTACAAACGCATTACATTAAGAATAGATCATGGATATTTATTTACATATATGTACATCAAAAACATATTAATATTAACACTGAAAAAAAAAGTTCATGTTTGTCCTCTCTCTATTTTATCTAAATGAGCACTGTAATGTTCTACAACATGACCAGACCCTGATTGTTTATCTCGTCTGTTACACAGTCATATAAACCTAAATTTTCCCAAGATGAGGGAACAGATTGCTTGTTTACAAGTTTCGATATGTCGTTCTGCATTATAGAGTACTTTGACATAATGTTTGTGATGATGTTAGTGTGTATAGAGAGAAAATTAATTTCGTTGCACTTTAAAACAATACATGTCTTCTCGTACTGAATATAGCACTGTTTAAAATTCTTAGCCAGTCTTAGTTTAAACTTTTCTTCAATAAACTGGTATGGTTTACCGTTACACATATGTTCAATTAGTTTTGGTAAGTGTAATAGGAATGAACTCAATAGGTAGGGTGAAAATACAACACACGCTCCGAATGAGTTTCCTATTTCCGCACAAGCACTGTAGTTCAACGATGAGTAGAAGCCGAAACTTAGATATCTGTCCTTGTTTCGGTTGAGGAAATAAATCCTACGAGCCAGTATAGAAGGAACCACTCCTGCTTGCTCTACAAACGTGTCGCCGGTTGTGTTTAGAGCTTCCTCTAGAAGTTTCTCCAAGTCTATCGCATCCTCCGTAGATGGGATGGATTTCTGGTACCTCTTTGTACGAGGGTCTCGCCTCGAAGGTTTATTCTGGAATCATACAAAAAACATAAACACATTAGAAAATCTATTCGCGATACATGTATACATGTTATGACAACTTGGTTTTTATCATTCAGTTCTATACTTACTTTTCTTGCAAGAGTTTTGCTCCCTTCTCCATTAGCTGTAGACATCATGATTCCAGGAGCTTGCTCTACAAAAGTGTCGATGGAGGTGTTTTGCGCTTCCTCTAGAAGTTTCTCCAAGTCTATCACCTCGTCTGTAGACGGGATGTTTTCCCGATACCTCTTTGTACGAGGCTCGCTCCTCGAAGGTTTATTCTGAAATCATACAAAATCATCACCACATTAGAAAATCTATTCACGATACGTGTATACATGTTATGACAGCTTGTTTTTATCAATCTGTTCTATACTTACTTTTCTTGCAAGAGTTTTGCTGTCTTCTCCATTAGCTGTAGACATCATGATTCCCGGACGGTACGTTCTATACTGACGTTACCCCCTCGTCTCGTCTCGTGTTATTCTGAAAATAGACAAAAGTAACTGTATTACTATCACGTGATCTAAAGGTAATAGAATTAGTATCAAAACAAGATACCGTTAGCAATAATGACTCACGGTGTGAATGTCCGGGAAGACATCTCTGACCTCCTTTCGTTCCACACAAAGTTCCCCAGGATTTATGGAAGAGTTGTACAGCTTCTCTGTCAGGAGTTGTTACTGTGTTGAAGAGATTCACAAACTCTTGCATGTTATAACCTCTATCCATGTAGTAGATGAACAGGCAACTATACTGTTCACAGACAGACGTTGTCAGCCCTTGCAATCTTTGAGTGTTGTATGACCAGTTTATTGAATTTTGACAAATAAATTTTGTTATCCTGGGAATGAGAGGTGGTAGTCCAAATGAATCAAAGTAATAAGCAAAATTTTGATTTTTAAAATACACGGCAACCCAATGTGAACCAGGTGAACAATGAGGGTCTAGATTAATGATGTAAGATTTAGGTTTCTTTGTTACTCTATGGGGTAGTAAATCGCTAGGATAAACTCCCTCAAAAGTCTGAACATTACGAAGTGCATGGTTTATTTGAATGGTGTTCATCTTTTTTAATAATCTGTCATTACTTTTCTATCTTTAGTAATTTCAATACTGTTATCGTATTCCGAATAGAGAATACAGGTAACGGCTTTTTTTAATTCTGTGTCGAATTTTGCTTCTATTCTGATGTTACCGTTATTCGGTAAACTTCTATGACCATGCGAAGCAGAGGCGTCAGGAGTTAGATCATATATTAACATGAAGAACCCATTTATATACATGTCGTGAGTGATTTGCATACCGCTATTGCTGTGATGGATCCCTGAACCTTTGAAAAGAGTATCATAAGCTAGTGTTGTAGTCTTTTCATGATCTGTAGAAATGCTTAACCCTTCTGAAGGAATCTGTTGACCATTAATATACATGGCAAAAGAATTCAAAGCAAAATTATGAAACTCGTAGGGATTGGAATCCACTGAGCCTGAGAAAGCCGAATTTTTCACCATTGAAAAGAGGAGTCTTTTGGGTAGAGTACCAATGTAAGCATTATCGATAGAAATCGATCTAGATCCTGAACTAAATGTGAATGTTTTCAAATCCACTCTAGTGATGGGATAGTGGGCATTATGACCTTTTTCCAATGTTTTAACATGTGCTAACAGAATACTAGGTGAAGGTTTGATTTTCCTCACATACAGACCAACGTCAAGGAACTTAAAGAAAACTTTAGAGTCTTTGTTCTCACCTAAAAGATAAAACTCTCTCTTTGATTTCGTAAGACGTATCTGCATGTTTACACCTGGCAACAGAAGTTTCGCTAGATTGAAAATATCGCCATGTAGTTTACCAATCATGACTATTGGCTTAGATTTCTTAGATTTTTCATATCTTTCTAACCAACCGGTGTTTTTAGCGTTTGCTCCTAATGTTCCGTTTAGTCCAACTTCTTTAGGATCAGTCAAACCTTCGATAGCTTTATCTAGATACCAAAACGAGTTAGTCAGATGAGTTTTTGAGGCATCTTCTTTATATGCAAACAGTGTTTCAAAATACGATCTGTAATTATACAAGTCTTCAGAGGAGGTGATTGATGTTCCATTTAAAGAAACGCTGCACTGCTCGAAGAGCGAATGAAGTAGATTGTTTACTCCGGTAATCTTATCGGTATCGGTTTTAATCTTTCCCATCGTTTTTAACGAATTGTCCTTTCACCATGACCTGTACGTTTAAATCAATATAGTGTTCATTATCTGCAGGAACTATGATTTCGAGAACATTTTGATCGACTGGAGTAATGGGTTTACATAATGTAGTAACATTCCCCAACACGGCTGCCTGAATAGGAGCTTTATCGAAGACGTCGAATTCTGACTTTGTTAGGGCAAGCATCTCGACACGACTGACTACTTTCTTCTCTTTACACTACTAAATATATCTCTCATTTCAGTTTTCGTCTTCATTTTTGATGAACGTTTCCTCTTTCTACCGTTACCCTGCATTTTGTTCACAAGTTTCTTAGTTGACTCGTTTACTCTGTTAGCGACAATGTCTTTTACTTTTTCACCTTTATTCCTAGATACTATATCGGATAAGATATTTGCACCAGCCGAGAGACTTTCACGACCTAATGCTTTGGCGCCCGAAAAGAGAGCAGGTTTTATCATTCTAAACAGTCCACCCAGGAAACTACCTAGACCTCCACCCTGTTGAACATAAGGGCTGCCGGTGTAGAAAGGGCCTAGATTGTTAAGACGCCCTCCTGACTGATTGACGTAGTAAGCGGTGAGCGGATCCATCGCAACTGAGTCAGAAACTAGTTTGTTTTCTCTTTTTAAAATGTAAAACAAGCGTAGTAGGTTTAGTGCTATCTACTAATTTAGCTAGAGCACCTATCTTTGTTGTCAACTCTATACCTATCACCTGAAATTCTGTACTTTCAACGGGATGGTAGTAAACTATCGGAAACCAATGATACATCTGAGGAAAATGAATAATTCTAAGAAGTTTCACATACGAATCTCCTACAAGTTGTGGTTTCATTATATTACAATATATAAATCCAAGTTCTTTCTTTGTAGTACATGTTGTTAGATTGTTTTTTCCACCTGTCGTATCTGATAAAATTCCTTGAGAATAACTAATTTCACATAATGACCTCCCACTGATCCCTCTCTAATTTTATGACTTGTGCTAGTCGCACTTGAAAACTAGCTAGAGTATAGGTAGGAAATGTTTTGTACGACGCATCACTGAGTAGAGTAATATAAAAATCTTCGTTCATCATACTAAGTCTTTATCTTTAACCCAAGAATCAAAGTCCTGACCATAACCTCTCCACCGTACGAGATGTTCTTTACTGCCTCTTACCGTACGTGTACGTGAATTTTAACTATTTTGTAAGCAGTGTCCTTGTTTATAGTTACAGGCGTGAGTTCATAACTATAAAACTGACCCAAAATAGGAGTGTTCCTAAGATCTTCGAGTTCGTATACAGGTTGAGGTGAATGTTTGATTACTTTAACGATTCTGAATATTTCCGTGGAATAGTTTTGTTCGAAACCCTTTTCGAATTTCATCTTCTCTTTACCTATTCTAACAGTCTGCCCTACATTGAAACGTACAGGTCTAGGTTTCACACGAAGCTGTTTGTTTCTCATACGTTTCTATATTTTCAAGACGTCCCTATCGGTAACCTTACTAGGAGCCAATCCTGTACTGGTATGTACAGAATCGTTGTATCCTGCCACAAATCTATCCAACACGTCTAAATACTTGTAACTGTTCTTGAAAGTAAAATACTTGTACATTTTAGTTTTTAAAGTGCGATTGAAACGTTCAACTATCGAACATTTAACATCAGGGTTGTTGGAAACGCGATACTCTATGTTCTCTTTCTTTAAAAAGTCTTGAAACGTTTTGTTTAGGAACTCTTTGTCCTTATCTGTTCTCACTACTATAGGATTTCTATTAGATTTCTCCAACACGGACTCGAATGCTTTTTTCACCTCGGTACCTGTCTTAGATTTTAGAGGTACAACCCAGGCGTATTTGGAAAACACGTCAATTGCTACAAGTAAATATCGTATGTTGTCATTATGTTTCGAAATGTTTTGCACATCGGCTAGATCAAGTTCAAACATGTCGTAAATGTTATTTACCGAATAAGGATTTCTTGGAAGCTTTCTCCTAATAGGTTTATGTAAACTGTAAACATCTTGTGCAATCAACCATTCCTCTATATTCTTATCTGTAACGGTACTTGCTTGTGAAAGTTTCCCTAGAGTGGAAAACCCCGTAGGTTCTCCAGGATTGTAATAGAGGTCACGTAATCTGTTCATCTTCTCTGATTGTAAGAACTCCACCTTTTCGTTGGAAATAATTTAGAAATTACTAGTTTATACTTACTGGTTCTAGAGGTTTTAAGCTCGTTATTATGTAAATGTCCACTGGTCGATATTAAATTGTCTTTGTACATGTCAAGGTCTTTCTCACTTACTTGCTTCAAGTCTACTTTCTTTCTAGTAATAAGTTCCCATAGACCTGCAGTTGTGTTGTACTTCTTATCGTTAATAATTAAAGTGTCGTGTTCTATATGTATTTTAGAATTACCTATCATATACTCGCCCGATTCTTTATCCTTATAGATTCCAAACACAGTATCTACAATCTTTGGAGAGTTTACATAAGCTGCCAGGTATTTACCAGCAAGATCTTTTATAACGCTAGGTTTTACATCTACGGGCTCAGGTGCCGGAGGTATCTCGAGTGTTGAAGATTTCTCTGGTGAAACATCTCTTTTACTAGCTTCTTCTAATATTCTTTTCTGTCTCTTCGCTGAGATAGGATCTTGTTTTTCACGTATTTTAATCCACTCTTTGTAAGAATCTCTAGAAACTGACGAGTTTGAATCATCAGCACCACGTTTTAAACGTTTGTACTCTTTTAGGCTGAGTAACATCATTTTCTGTAACATTACGTTAAAGAACTGATTCCAGACAATACAGCAGACAAGAGAGGAATTAGAAATCCTCCTTTCTGAACTAAAGTTTTCCTTTTCGTAGGGAGAGAAACTTTTCTATCGATAAGATGTCTCAAAGATTTTTTTATGTTTGCTCAATTTACGTTTAGAACACGAATGAATTTTACATTGACCGTTCAAAACGTTCAGAGCACACTCTATTATAGCAAGTATCAACTCTTTGTTAGCGCTCTTTAGAATAAAACTTCTCAACTTGGGCGAAGCCTTTTTAAGAACTTGTAAGGTATGGTAATGGGATTTTATCCGTTTCATGCTTTACAGGCACGTAAACCTTTGTAACTTCGGAAGGAAAGATTTTAGTTCGCAATATAATCAAATCGTTAGTTCTCTGACAAAAATCTATTAACATATAGCCGTGAGCCTTCTTCGTAGCGTTTTGAAAAGCTTTGTAAAACGCTCTCCAGTTTTCAGGGTACACTTGTCTAGCTAGAAACGTAATCTGATTTTTATCTCTCAAGTTTCTAAACAAGACCATGTACTTTGTATTGAGAGAAATATCTCTACTGTGCGAAGATTGATGAAAAAGGTTCTGAGTGATTCAAATTACAGATATGTTACGATGATGACAACCTTTTGTGAATATTGAAGACACCTCGTTAGAGTAAGCTTTGTCTAGTAAATCGTCTAAAATTATTAATACAGGTTTACTACAGTCTTGTTTCTCTTTAAAGTTAGGAAGACCTTTATGATACGTCACAAAGGTAATGAATTTACTAGACGGAGGAATGGCATTAGTTTCTCCGAAACACCACAAAATTCTGCTGTATTTACTTACGTTAGATAGATGTTTCAAGTTGTTGATCAGTTTTATAGTGAAAGTAGTTTTACCACAAAAACTCGAACCTGAGACAATTAAAGTGAAAGGGTGTTCAAACTTTACGACAACCATAACAATATTTTATCATAGGCATGGGTCCATCCCAGCAGTCGTGAACAGGATAATGTTTATCACATCTAAGACACTCTTTAACTATTGCACTACGTTGCACACTTTGAGGGAGTTTATCATACACTAGATAAATACTTTGAGCTGCACAAGAAGCTAAAAATTCCGGGGATAACTCAGCCAATTCTTCTGTAGTATGATGAATAAGGGTTCTATTGATCAACAACTTCTTCACTGCCAAACACTCTAGAGACGAGGACGAGTCCATACTGACACGGTACTTTCTCCTCGTCTTTATTTATACCCGTAAGGGTGGGAGTCGAACCCACCGCTAAGTCTGCATGTTTTCCTGAAGCAGAGACGGTACATTTTATCCTCAGGCTCCGAAACTATGCTCGAACCGGCCTTTCTCTTTATTTTCTTTTCGGTTCTCACAGTCACTGTTGCACTGTGATCACCTTCTAAAACCATACTCTTGATGGTGTCAAAGTTGACCACTTTCAAAGTATCATAGTTTAAAGTGATACCTCTGACCTTACATACAGTTTTTGTGGTGTTTTCATCGATAGAAACTTTATAAACATAGTTCTTAGGTCCCCGCTAGCAAACTCAGAGATGTAAGCGTCAGGTCCATAGTCTGTCAGCTCGTCCGTCATGTCGCCTAGAAAGTCTGAAATGGGAACGGTGTACTCGTCTTTGTCGGTCTGAGTGTAAATCACACTGTCTGTGTCCCAATATAGGGCTCTTCGATCCAACTGATCGAGGTATTTATAAAGGGTCATACGTCCACCAGTTGTTACATAGGCCCCATGAACAACACTAGTGTGAGGAAGAGGGACCTGTTCCTCTTCTATGGGGATATAGTTAATCCACACGACTTCATCACTGGCAAAAAGGAGCAGTTTCACTTCTATACCTGGAGTCGTGAGGAGGGTAATCAACTCTAGAGAGTCATTAACAAGCTTCGTCTTCGTCCTGTTAGGATCTTCACAAAATTTCCCCCAAAAAGAATTGAGACAAAGCTTACTAATGGCCCTCTTTCCAGCGTTCTTCACGATCTGGATAGGGTCTAACTTAATGCCTTCTCTCTCATAAACCAGATCGATATATTCTTTTTTCTCCTCATTTGTTTTAACCTTGCTAGGGTATCCGCTAGACTCTGTCTTTATTTTAAGGAACAGGTCTATATAGTCCGCGAACAGTCCTCCTTGACGAGAACTTTTAGAGTATGTGGTAACCTCATACTCTAATAATTCGTGAACTTTCTGAACAGTATACCCTTTCTCTACTGCCAGTCTCACCTCATCCACAATCCAAGTACCTGTAAGTACTCTCTCTTCCTCGTCATGAGTGCAGGTCCCTTGCTCCATAGTAGCAGCGCAGGAACGGCAAAGGGGAAACAAGAGCTTACCACCCCACCTGAAAGGCAGAACGGGATGGTAAAGCTGTTGCGGAGGCAGGACGGTACATCTAATGACTCCTTCTTTCTTCATCATGGCAGCGACATCCAAACACTGATCCCCTACATGAACAGTGGGATGCCCTATGGGGAACTTGAAATATTTGCAGACGTAAGGATATAGTGACATAACGTCTGCGTAGAGGATTTTCTGCTGCTCTTCCGCTTTATGGTAGAGGCGCATAGTTTCAGTTCGCCCACCGTAAACCAAGTCTCTCAAGACCAGAGGAGAGTCTCCGACAACTGGGTCATTGCGCAGTTGTGGGAATTTCTCGAGCACCTCTTCAAACTCACATTCCCACATAACATGAACAGTAAAACCACAATCTCGGATAGCTTTCAATCTGGCCACGGTGTTTTCGTATCTCACGGACAGGGATTCAGAAGACAAATCCATCACGGGTACATCTCTGTTGGGTCTGCAGAGACAACCGTGATAATAACAGTCGAGGAATTCGAAAACTTCTCGTGTTTTATCACAGAAACCGTCCACCTTCCAGTTTGGAAGCTCGGGCAGGCGAACTTCTCTTCCGTTACCCACATGACGGATGAATATGTTCCTCTCCCTGGCTTCGTGGACAAGCCACATGAGGGATTTCCTAAAGTGCCTGTCTGGTTTACGGTAGCCGCAGGGAGGAACCAGACCTATGGTGTTCTCTTTGAGAAAAAGTTTTCTGAAGATGCGATTGCAAGCACTCGCAATAGTAATAGATTCTTCAAAGATATCGAAATTAGCTATTTCCCTGAAAAGTCTTTTAAAGAGAGTGCAGGCTTCTCTCAAGACTGTGACATCCATTTGGCAATACTTTAGGAGCTCTGCGCGATTATCGTATGCTTCATCGTCTTTTACGGTCTCGAACCATTCTAGAAAGACCTCACGACCTTCCTTAGACATGGTCTCCGATCCGTAAAATTCGATACCAGGATGTGGACCAACGTAATCGAGGTTAGCGGTCATATTAAAGAAATGCGAGTAAAATCCTTTGGCCACTTCAGCCAGACCGAACGTTTTGGGGAAACTTCGCAAAGGTAATGGAATAAATTTTAAACTGTCTATAAAAACCAAGTGTTCAATCTTCATGCAAAGAATCTTGCTTCCTGACATAACCAAGTCAGTTTTCCATCCTGCCTTAATAGCAAAGTCAAGAATGAACTGTAGATCATAAGACCGGGCGTTATGAGCTATAACAATGAGCTTCTTGAACTGAGGTTGTGGTAGAATTTAAAAGTTTGTATAATCTGGCTATGCTGAATGGGTACTTACATCAGCTGCTCCAGTCCGGAAGATGGTTTGGGCGCCAGAGTGATTCTTCACTCGAATTTATTTGTTCCACCTACCCAGGCTATCAGCGGTGCGAGCAGTCGATCCTTTCTCAGAGCCGATGTGAATCTTGCAGGAGTACTATTCCCTACTAAATCAAAGTCCGTAGCACTGGTAAAATTAACGACTTTATTCCTTTTGAATGCCTAAATATATGCAATATAATTTGTCACTTACATTGTTCTGAAGTACAATGGTATCCTAGGTTAATAAACCTGGTGGTAAACACTTTGAAGTTATTTTATGTGTGTGGCCTACTGCAATCTTTACACTGCACAAGTGATTTGTGCTTCTACCTTACAACTTTCTGAGCTGCCCCTAAATGGTAGTTGTCTTACCATTATGCAACTGTACATTTTACTTGTTGTAAGTTTATATTTATTCTAACCTATTCACACACATCTCCAAATTACCCGTATAGAGTATTTTCCTACAGTGTAACCTCTCGCTCTTGAGGTTGGAAAGAGATTCCTGGTTCGTGCATTTCCAAAATACACTATCCAGTTTATTTTGGAAATTTTGTTAACGCCTATTCTCTAATTATTTCAATTAGAAGGGCTGGATGCACAGCTTCTGCTGCATTTCATTGGTTAAGCCTAATAATAATCTCAGCCAATAGAAAAAATTACATTTACTTGCAGAATATTCTCACACTGCTTAGACATGATTACGCATATATTATTCCCGCATGGGAAAATCGAAACACACAAATATCTTATCTGATTTTGCAAACTTAAGAACTAAATTACATCTATAAACTTATTGTTAAACATGACAAATTATTCCTTGTCGGCTTTCTACACAATATCCCAATAAACCTTCTCTCTGCCTCTAAAATTCTACAAAACATTTAAGCTCCTACTTTTATTGCCTTCCTCCTTGGTATTGAAAATACCCAGCTACCTGCTAAAATATCCCGTGAGAACTGTTTGAAATCTAGCTTTCGCTAAAATTGAACTTATTTAAAAATTATTACTAAATGATACATTCCTAACTAAATAAAATAAGTATTCCAATTATTCTTTGATTAACTCCCTCCTAATTAATTTATATAGCTTATTAAATTCCATTTCATATGCCCGATCATCTGGGTGCAGAATCTTAAAATAATCCATTCATTTTAGGGAATTATGTAGACAAGTGATCTATTCCCCCAAAATGGAATTGTGACACCATTTTTCAAGAACTATCCTGCCTACAAGCACGAGTTCATTCATCTGACTTACTACCTGAGCGTTTTACAACTTCTTGTTGTCACACCACCTCTAGTATACCTGTGTAACAACTTCCTCTTTCATTTTTCTTGTTAAAAATCTTAGCATGTTATTAATTCACTAAACACTTAAACATTAACTAAAATACAAACAAAGCCATACATCACCCATACTTCTTGTTGTATACATCAGTCTTGTAATATTCTGGAAATCTGAAATGACTATACACAATTATAGTTTTATTTCCTTTTGTAAAATCTTGGGTTCGATTCCCGAAAACTTACACTCGCAGAGGATTCTTCACTCTGTTCACTCAAATTATGTAACGTGTTTTCACTTGACCTAAAGATATTTATAAAGCATATTTATGCGTAGTAACCGATGCCTTTAAACGTCCCCATATCTGTTCTATAAAATACCTTCACTCAATGTTACATCTCACATTTTTCACACCACATACTTACATCAATTTGCTTACAGATTTTTCTTAAAATTCATATGCTTGCAAACCCAGTTGTGTAAAATTTTAAACTACTAGGAAGCAATAATTCTACAGGCTTCTCCGCCATTCAATATTTACGAACCTATTAATTTATCCCATCATTTGATAATTTTCCTTAATGAAATGAAATATTACTTATTCATTCCAGAGTATTTCTTAATACGAAACTCGATTCCTCCCATCTATCTACTTTTCTTTTTATACATAACAATTAACTTGTAATGTTAACATTTAGCATACTGAACTATTTATTCCGTTATTTATTCAATTAATCCACTTCCAAGTTTACATCGTTAATATTATCCCCTTGATTTCATACCGCATAGTAAAATCAAAATTATTCAATGATCTCATTCACCTCTCCGCTTTTCTCAGTATCTGTTTAACTTCAAAACTTATAACTTTCAACAACTATTGTTGCCTATCAGCTTATCCTGTATCGATTTATTTTATCCCCAACAACTTTTCTATGTTACCATTTTTAGTTATTCTACGGCTTTCCGTTTACTATTTAAACTCTCTATACCATAGCACAATAATATTATTGGAAATATTTTCTTCAATTAATAATTCATCTATGAATTAATTTCTCATCTCCTTCTGCTAAACTTAATCCTTTAATCATCATTGCATTTTTCATTTCAATGCTTAATAACCCTTCATTTTATTCGTTCTCTTTATTTCTCTCATGCGCAATAAACTATCCCTAGTGAACACAATTCTAACCTCTCATGTTATCAACAACTTTGTTTTCAGTGCCAGGTGTAACCCACAATTCTTTATGAACTACTTGCCATTATCCAAAACTTATTCTTGACATTTTCTCTCTAATTTCTCATCACACAAAATTTTCTCCATTATCCGCCACAATTGTATTCATATACATTTTATATCAAATTTATTTCATAATATTGCAACTATTTGTCTCCTTGCTTTCCAATGCATTAATTCATTTTCGCTTGTTTTCCACTAATTGAACGTGATTATCTATTTTCAACTACTTTTCTGTTTAATGGACATATATTTTATTATCTTAGAATCCACATCTCTTTATAATCCTTTCTTTCAATAAATATTTATTTAACATTTTTTTTGTATTGTTATGTAGCTGCGAGGAAATCTCTCTATTCTTAAATTTCAATTATTTTTTTTCTTTCCACTTCACGTGCATTGCGTACGTAATTATTTGACAGGTCAACTCTCTTATCTAACACGGTTCATTATTTATTAATGCTCTATAAAATTCATATTTTAAAGGATTTGGCTGTTAAAGGTTTCTATCTCCATTATCTGACTTCGTTTTATTTGATTCAATACAGTATTTGTTTCAACACTTTAATCACTGTTACTTTTCTCTAAGTTTCGTATATCCAAGTATACCGTATTTTAATTATTTGCGTTTTCCCCTGAAAACTCACCATCTAACTATCCGTTCAATTCTCCATTTCCTACGAGGGCATAAACGTCCTCTACAACAATAAACCAAGTGAGCTCCCTAGCTTCACTGTCTAAAACATTTCACATCGGCAGTCGTTCCTCGACTCTTTTGCCGGAATAAAAACTTCGCGCGGGTGTATTCCACAACCTCAACGCTTTTAACTATAAAATCGCTCGTCCATCCGAGCTATTCTCTCCTCATAACACCTCTCTTCCTCTCAATAACATAATAATCATTAAAAAAAACGGTACTTGGATAATACTTCCCTCCTTTGATTAATAAGAGTGATACATTTATCATCTCGATCCCATTCTATATTCCAATTAAAATAAAACACAGCCTTATATTTTTTAGAGCTTATTATTTCACTGTCAATAAATATATTGTATTAAACTTCACATTTCCCAATCAAAGATTTTTTGTGACCTGATTATTGATTTTATTATTATTATTCCTCGTTCCCTCTCGCTAGCTTACAAACAATCCATTGACTACCAGATTTGCATATCGATCTCATTTTCTTCTAATTTATCATAAATTTATCAATCATCTCTGGGAACTCACATCCCGTATTACGAAAATGTCCACCTCTAGGTGTGATACTCTGATTCAAATTAAAGGAGTATTTATTGCGAAATTTGCATTGCGTAAATATTTATTTTCATTTCTTCTATCAGCTTTATATTTCCTTGGCTTGTCGCCTTCCGTTCTCAATATTTACTATGGTCAACAACCTTGTTTATTTTGATTTACACCTGTCACTCACTGAAAACTTTTAACTGTGTCACTAGTTAGTTTTAAAGGTCTCTCCCCTCAAACATCTGAGCATCCTTTATTCCGGCTAACCCTACCTGGAATTTACTTGAATGCCTAGGGTTCAATGTCCCTTCTAAGGAATTTTGCTTGCATCTTTTTGCACAATGTCCTTTTACGCTATTCGTATCGTTAACCACGTTGCCATATTTCTTTGAGATCTCCCCTGCGAAGTGTATATGGTTCATCTGATTAGGTTGAATGTACCAAAAATTGTACTCATTTACACCCGGATCAAACAAATCCCTCACAATACACCCAAAGAGTTTCCCCAACAAGAACATTCTACGCTGCTCTAAATTCAAACGTGATTCATAGTACTCCTCTGAATCCCTAAGAAAATTATTTGAACTAATTACCTCTCTCCCGCGGAATTCAAAGACATTTACCTCACTTCCTAGTAAGTTTCTCAATTTCATACAACTAGAGTTCTTCACAGAAACCTGTGGCACCCTACACATTACACCGTTTGCATACATTTCGTCAGTATTATGACTAGTATTACCTTCAATATCATTCGTTACAAAATATTTCTGAGGAATGTCAGTGTCATCCCTTTCGTTTTCACAACTAACCCCTGCTATTATTTCATTGGCATCACTAACCACCTCTTCATTTACCAAGTCAACTTTCTGAATAGGCCTAACTATACTTTCTGATTCCTTTACCTCTACTAACGTTTCTTTCTCATTATTTTTACAAGTAACTTCTCTGTTAACTAACTCTAGGCCTACTTCCTCGTCAATTTCGCCCTCTAATTCAAGTTTCTCAATTTCCTGATGTTCTTCAGGAGTCCTGGCTCCAATGTTTGCTACCAATAGATTTTCTTCGGACAAACAATTATTATGTTCACCCCTTAACTCTTTTACTTCATTCTCGGTTTCCTTATTAACAAGACTCACTTCAATCTCACCAATATCTCCGGTTACCTCCTTACTTAATTTCTCCGTACACTGGTCAATTTTATCTCCTAATCTTTCATTGCTTCCTCGCATATGCCTACTCATTTCTGCCATTCGCTGGTTAGTATCATCTATTCTCATACTTAATTCATTATAATTCTTTTTAATTGTTTCATTTATCTCTCCTATTATCTTATTATTATCGTCCAATTTCTTATTCAAACTGTCATAGTTCTTTTGCATATTTTCATTAGTTGCCTTTACCGTTTCCTTACTAGTCACCTCTATTTTCAGATTAGTAGCCTCTATTTTTTTTTGTATTTCCTCATTATTTTTTTTCATTTCTCCTAACAACGTATCTAGCAACGCCTTCATATCTGTCTGCATGTTTACGTTACACTGCTGAACATTTTTTTTAGGTATTTCTACAATATTACTTTCGCTTTCAGACCGGACTGCCCCATTTCCCAAAGCATTTTCACATTCATCAACACCTACCTTTGGTATATCCATTTTACTGGCCTCCGACTTCTCACCTGTTAACATATTATTCCTACTCTCGCTGTCCATCTTACTAATCTGATTATTTTGTGTAATTCTGTTCTAATTTCTGGCCGACTAACGTCTGCCCTCCCCCAAGTTCATTAATAAGGTGCATTTTTCTTACTACCTTATTATTTCTGAGCCCCATGCACTACACAAAACAAGTCTACCCTTCACTCTTAGGGTGGCGTGCACCATCCAGGAGTAAATCTTACTAAAGTAGTAAATTTAAGACGGAGACCTGGAGTATACAAGAACCAGTACATCTGTCTCACTCTTAAGTCATACTAATGTATGTGCTAGAGTGAGACAGACAAACCGGTTTTTGTTACGTAAGGTTCCCTTCCTAAATTTACTACTTTAGTGCTACTCTTTTAGTAACTTACTCTTTTAGTTGGTGTTGGAGAGCTCAATTGATAGTTACTTGTTTAGTTGTTACTAAAGTAGTAAGCGATTTTTACTAAAGAAGTAGTCGAATTCTGCGCAGAACAGAGCAGAAACGTTAGTGCACCGCAGCAGAACACGTGCATTTCAATTGCCAGTATTATTCAAGTGCCAGATAATGAATAGGAAAGGTTCGCTGAAACAATGAATATGAATTTGGGTTGTTCCAAATATTACTAATGCCAATCTTCATGTTTTAAAATAGGTCTAATAGTAATGTTTTATTCATTACTAATTTTAATTCCTTCAATTGAGTATTTTCAGTTTAGTAGCCTACGTATGGGTACTGTGATTACAATTTTTGTGCAAACTATTTCTGTATTATAATGCAAACAATTGGAATTTCCAGTTGATTTTCATAATTGATTCACTGTCAATATTATAATTATTTCTCTCATAATAATAATAAAGTTCTAAAATATATTAAAATATTTATACTTCCTAAAGTTACATATTCTTCCCCATAAACGATAAATCAATTATTCTATAGTTGTTTATCATAAATCTCACTATAATGAATTATTAATACTTATTGACTGTTTAACAATATTAATAAGAAGTATTACACAAAATCATGAAAAAGGGGGGATAAAAAGGATAACAAAACTAATAAGGGGCATTATGTTTCTGTCCTTTATCAAATGCACAGAATATTTACTTAAAAAATATTACCTTATAAAAATAATAATATTACCTGAGAAATGTAATATTTAAACAAAAAATGGCGGTACAATATTTCGGAAGCTATGAACTCCAATAATAATTATGTAGATGGTTGTGTGTTTAAAAATAATTTCAATGACTACTTCTCTAGATCCTGTGCAGCTTCAACCTCCGGGCCCCTCCTTAAAATTTTCTTTCGGCACTCATGTTGGCATTTTTTTTGTATATAGTTTATAATGCTTCTCACTTTCCTGTCCACAGGGTTAATTAAATAGTTAGCAGCATACTATAGACTGCAGCATCTGTTATAGTTTATTCCCAAACATGAAAGTCTCGTCTCACTTCACCATTCGAGACTTGGGGAGTCTTTAAGGAATGGTTTTACAATGTGTCCCCTTTTCAATGTACGCTAATCCCAGTGTCAGTCAAATTTTCTTCCGATGTGGCCTGTTTGGACATTTTTACACCTGGGTTAGAAAAAAGGACATATTATTCATTAACACTGCGGGTGCAACTATTGAACTTTTAGCTCTTATAATTATTATTATAATCTGGCATTCGCAATATTGTGCTTTAAGTTAAGCTATAGAAGTGTAATGTAATAAAATTAATTTGCAATAATTACATTAAATCGTTTAACAATGAGAATCACCTATTGTTCAGTAATTCTATTGTTAAGTAGCAGGGGGAAGTGTTTTCTGGGTAGCTCCAAGAACGAAGGCTTTCATTTATTGGAATTTACTATATCTCGCCGATATCTGTATCCATATGATTAGCTTGAAATACATCGTCGTTTTCTGACACAAAGTTAGGGAGAACTGCAACATCTAAAGGCCGATCCAGCTAGGAAGATATTTAAGAGCACGTGAGCTCCTTGTACCGTGCAATGCAAACGTCCCTTCCACTCACTCTTCCCTTCACCTTTGGTGGACGTCTTCCTAGTTGGATCGCTCTCCGCAATGATATTTCCACATTTGACTGGCTGAAATCACATGCATGTAGTGAGAATCTGACATCGTTTCTTCCAAACGCCAAAATTTCATGTAAGGATTTATGAGCTTAATTATTTACGTTATTAAATGCCCTACTAGGTATGGTTCGCTTAATATTTATTAAATCACCTGCCAAAACTCTCATTTTTGGTATACAACCTTCTTCATCTCAATAACTTATCCTCAGTTTGAACTATGTAATCCATTTAATGTGATATGTAACTCATAAGTCACGCAAATGCCACAGAACACACTTACTCCACAACTTTACTCCACCCCCTGAGTAGGAGTAAATATTGGCCTTATTTACTCCACAACTTACTACGTTAGTAACGTACTCCGTGTTGGTGCTCTCCACCACTTGTGGAGTAAGTTCATTTACTCTGGGAGTAAATAAAATTTTTACTTCTTTAGTACATTCCTCTATGTTGAAAGCCGCCGAGTTTAGTTTACTCCTGGTTGGTGCACGCCGTCCTTACTAAAAGAGTACGGTTACTAAAAGAGTAGCTTACTAAAGTAGTTAGAACTAAAGAAGTAAGGCTTACTAAAAGAGTAAAATGGCATGAGTTTGGTGCACGCCACCCTTAGAGTCTAACATCTACATAGCAAGCACAATACAGTATGTTTTTACAAAAATATCTTTGACTTAAATTTTCCATAATAATGATTGGATTTCGATTTTAAAGAATTTGCAGATTATTTATCTAGCTTTACCAAGTGCTGAATATATGTATATATATTCCAGATATTTATATTGCTGTATCAGTATCACTTTCTTTAAAATTTTCAATTTCATGACTATTTTTATCTTAAAAATTCTGTTATTTGTATTTTAATACTTAATAGATTCCTTTTTTTTTAACTAATATTTTACTTTAAAAACTATTTAACAAAACAATATTTATTTTCTTAATTCAGCACTTAGTAAAAATATTTAAATTCTTATCTGTCATTTTTGTTGTGAAGTGGTCCCTCGATGTCTTCAATGATGTACCACGAACTTGCATCTCCTCTTCATTACAGCAGATTTTTCCTCCCGTCTTCGTCCCGTCAGTTCGTCGTTTTCGTCGTCCTAGCGCTCTCTGCATTCTTCATCATCTCTGGGTTATTCTTCATTTCTTTTCTGGTATCATACCAATTTTACTCGTGCGACACGTTGGGCTCGCCAGATGTGGTAGAATTAAAAATTTTATACAGCAGTCGATCTTATTCTCGGGTTGATGTGAATCTTGCAGGAGTACTATTCCCTACTAAATCAAAGTCCGTAGCACTGGTAAAATTAACGACTTTATTCCTTTTGAATGCCTAAATATATGCAATATAATTTGTCACTTACACTGTTCTGAAGTACAATGGTATCCTAGGTTAATAATCCTGGTGGTAAACACTTTGAAGTTATTTTATGTGTGTGGCCTACTGCAATCTTTACACTGCACAAGTGATTTGTGCTTCTACCTTACAACTTTCTGAGCTGCCCCTAAATGGTAGTTGTCTTACCATTATGCAACTGTACATTTTACTTGTTGTAAGTTTATATTTATTCTAACCTATTCACACACATCTCCAAATTACCCGTATAGAGTATTTTCCTACAGTGTAACCTCTCGCTCTTGAGGTTGGAAAGAGATTCCTGGTTCTTGCATTTCCAAAATACACTATCCAGTTTATTTTGGAAATTTTGTTAACGCCTATTCTCTAATTATTTCAATTAGAAGGGCTGGATGCACAGCTTCTGCTGCATTTCATTGGTTAAGCCTAATAATAATCTCAGCCAATAGAAAAAATTACATTTACTTGCAGAATATTCTCACACTGCTTAGACATGATTACGCATATATTATTCCCGCATGGGAAAATCGAAACACACAAATATCTTATCTGATTTTGCAAACTTAAGAACTAAATTACATCTATAAACTTATTGTTAAACATGACAAATTATTCCTTGTCGGCTTTCTACACAATATCCCAATAAACCTTCTCTCTGCCTCTAAAATTCTACAAAACATTTAAGCTCCTACTTTTATTGCCTTCTTCCTTGGTATTGAAAATACCCAGCTACCTGCTAAAATGTCCCGTGAGAACTGTTTGAAATCTAGCTTTCGCTAAAATTGAACTTATTTAAAAATTATTACTAAATGATACATTCCTAACTAAATAAAATAAGTATTCCAATTATTCTTCGATTAACTCCCTCCTAATTAATTTATATAGCTTATTAAATTCCATTTCAAGGTCTGTTCATTCTTAGATACTCCATGAAACCACGGATTGGATCTTCCCAGAAAGAATGTTTACAAGGTCCACATCTAGCACACACATCATCCTTGGAGGACTCACACGTAGAACAAGATTGTTCAACACATAATAGGTTCGGTACGTGAAGAAATGTATTGCCTTCGAGTCTGGTGTCCTGGCTAGACTCGATGTCATAATAGATAAACAAAGTGTTGTTCTTAGTTGAGGAAGATGACCTCTCCTTCAACTTGGCCATGTAACACTAATGTCCTGATGATTGCTGTTTTTTACAATACTGACAGAAAGACTTGTAGCATTCATGGCTTTTTCAAAGTGCTTTAAGCATTTTACACTCTTTACACTTTTGAAGAGCCATGCAGACAGTACGTTTTTCGATCAGATTGCTTCTGTGCTTATCGAAACACTCCTGACCTTTAAAAGTTCTATCGCATACATTACATGTTAACGATAGTCTTTGATCAGTACAGGGTGGTATCGATCTACACAGAGAACAATCATAATCACAGGAATGCTTCGATGCTACACTAAACCCTTTATTACACCCCTCACAGATGTATCTAATAGCCATAGCTGCCCTTAGGTTGGTTATGGTGTGGTAATGTCTTGTCTCTGGGTCGTATAAGAGATACAGCTTTTTCTTGTCCTGTCTGTTGTTTCCGTCGAATAATATCTTAGCGAGCTTAAAACCACTATAAACCACTAGCCTATACTGATCCTTGAGGTAATTTTGAATCACACCAAGCTCAGGGAGTCCCCCTCCTCTACTGAGATCAACGCCTGAATCACTAATAAATTTGGCAACTTTTGCTTTGATTTTCTTGCCAGTCATATCATGCCAAAGGTAAGCACGAAAATCACGGTCTCCTTCCAACTTAGCGATTGCAATCACTACAGCGAATGCAAGACAGTTCATTAGTGTTTTTATTTGAATAACACTTCGCTTCAAATGGGCCAGTACATCAATCTTACGACCCTTCGTCTTGATACCATTACCACCGTTTCCATTAGGTAGATGAACAATGTCAAATACTAAACGCAAACGGTCGGTAACACGGAAATTGGCGTTAGATTGACATACTCTACTGACTACGTTTTTCAGTACCTCTATGTTAAACTGATCTTTTCTCCTAAAACTTAGACCTATTGGTTTGTCCATCTGATTGACTTCATTGTAGATGGACAGACCAAAGAAATCCCAGTCATTAGCCTCTACTAGAGCATAGTCGATGGCATCTTTCAAACACCTTTCGAAATGATCTGACCCTACATCACCTGATGGTTCAGTTAGGTTGATAATCAACTGCAACCCAACAGCATCAAACCTAGAATAATCCTTACGAGCACTCTCTACAAGATGAAATGTAGGAGGTGGTGGATCTCTTACACTCCCCCTTGTATTACTTGATGTGCTAGGTGCAGACAGATTTGCATCATTAACATCAACGACATCCTCAGAATCTGGTAAAGTAATGTTACCTACATCGTTTCCAGATAACGATTCAGGAAGTGTACCAGTCTCTGGTTGCGTATCTGGAATACAGTATATTTCAGATTCGCTATCAGAGATCGTGTACACATCTCCATAGTTTCCAGATTCGGAATCCGTAAGTGTAACAGTCCCCGTGTAGGTCCCCGTGTAGGTCCTAGGTTCACTGTCCGGGACTGTGTACACTTCAGGTTCGGAATCTGACAATGTAATGGTATCCATTTCGTTCTCAGACTCTGATGATGATGAACAAATATCGATAAAGGGGACAGACATTGTCATACAACACTACGCAAGAGAAAATAGATTGTTGATAAACCTATAACAAGGAGAAAAAATGAGTGAAATGCAATGTTTTTTTTTTAAATTAACCGATTAAAATGTATATAACTGATTATGAAGGAAAACTTCTATTTTAATTTTACACAAACAGTTGTTATGTTTTACGACACATGTTGAATTCGTTTGTGTCATAACGTTGGACCTATAACCTTATGAAAAAAATGAATGAAGTTTTATCGACTCACCTGTTTTTTCTTCTTTTTTCAACTACAGCTGACACCTTACTCCTTATGGCTTTTTTCAACTACAACTGACACCTTACTCTTTATGGTTAGAGGTTCTGTGATAAACTGTGAACAAAACAACCGATTCAGCTTATTATATAGGAAAGGGTGTAACTGTGTTCATGTCACAACAAGATTGAAAACCTTTATCTGATATCCGTTTTAAAAGTCATCGTACTTAGGTTTGTAAACAAGGTCACCCTCACGTAAGATCCTGTTGAGTCATATATGTTTTAAAGTGTAGTAGCATGTCGTGACATGTTATTTAACTACTTCAGGCACAACAAGATTGAAACCCGTTATCTGATATCCGCTTTAAGGTCATCGCATTTAGGTCTGTAAACAGGGTCACACTCGCGTAAGATCGTGTTGAGTCATATATGTTTAAAATGTAGTAGCATGTCGTGACATGTTATTGAACTACATCAGGCATATAATTCTTTTTTCAAACGAGAAAACTTGTGGAAGTTCCGTGATACCGTTACTCAATATCTATATAAAGTGTCTGACAGTTCCATCTTGAAACATTGTTTCAGCTTACTGTGAATAGTGAAGACAAATTATTAGTTGACGTGTGCATCTACATCTGAACTTCTTCTTTCGCTAACATAATTGTCTTTTCTCCTATTGCTATAGAGGTAAGTGACATCATGTTTGTTTAATAATATAATATAATATAATTAACTTCTCGTTTGTTTTCCTATTTCAAATAACTTCGTTTTCTGAAGAAGAAAAAAATCGAATAAATCATGCATACTTTTTTTTCTAGGTCGACATATTAATTATTATTATTATTAATCAGAGTATTTTTTCTGTTTATTTACAGATGGCTCTTAATATCGTAGAGAGATTCAACAGCGCTAGTAACCAAAACAGGTGTGTGTCCATAAATCAGCTAGATATTGATTCTGCCTATTTTATACTAGAGTGCGATGTGAAAGAAACACGCTTCGGTCAAAGTGTAATGTTAAAAATACGACAGAAAATTGACAGTGAAGTTTTAACAGTGTTTCTTCCCCGAAAATATACAAAGATCTTCTCTAACGAAGATGTTACAGCAATAAACGGAGGGAATATTAAGTTAAATTTGGTATATCATGGAACATTTCAGAACAGTAAAGCTTATAATTTATCAATATTTAATGCAGAATGAGTAAAAGTTTGTTATTAGTTAGTGAAGACTGATATTATTATTTTTCCCTCTTAATTCCATAGGAGCGGTGCAGTAGTTGATTTTCAGTTCTTCACAGAACACAAAACCAACAAATGTTTCGTGAAGGAACTAGCAGCATGTAAGATAGACTGTGAAGAAACATATCATTACGTTTTTAAAAGCCCTCGTGAAATTTTACCTCATCATGCAACTAGGGAGTACTTGGGACGATTTTACCATGGGATTAAGTACACGAGTGGTTATCTGGAATATTCTTTGATGAAAGATATTTTGAAAGACATCTTAAAAAGTTCTACATATGTTTGTGTTAAAGGTTTAAATAAACAGGAGTTTCTAAAAATATTTTACCAAGTATGCATGTCCATGAATTACGAGATTATAACTGTCCAAATCTTAAGAATTTAGTGAAGTTAATTCCTGTATGTAGCTTTCACGGTACAACAGTACGTGACGTACGATGTTCGTTACAGAACGTTGTAAGTCTACAGGGGTGGCTTAAAACACAATACATTAATTTTTGAAACAAGTAAATAAAAGGTTATTATTACTGAGGGTAAATGGGGCACTCTGATTATAAAAACAAACACAACTGAAGTTAAACAATGTTACATGGAAAGAACTTACCTCTGATACTGTTGATTTTTTATGGATGAAGAAGAAGCTGAATCACTATCACTTTCACTCACACGTAGAGAAATAGACACTCACGAAATATAGAGAGCGTATGAGATCATATGTCAAAAACATTTCTCTTTTATAGCTAGAGGAACATGTCATATTGATGAGCTACATTTAGCATGCAGGATGTTTGTGTGTATGTGTATTTTCAGTCAGTTCCGTGTCGGCAAGGGTGATCTAGAAATATTCAGGATGTAAAGGTTGATCTTTACCTGTACAGGATGTTTTTTTCATTCAGTTCCGTGTATAAGATCCGCGTCGGCATGGATGACTAAGAAATTTTAACGGTTTATTTTATCTGTAATAAGGCAAGTACATGTAGTATGACGTGCATATTATAGCCTGAGGTGTTATGAATGCGAGTAGAGCAGGATGTTAGCTAGTTCCTTGATAGCAATGATGAGTAGGAATTATCTCTAGGCGGCCTACATATTGTTAGTGTTTGAAGTGTTGAATGTAGATGATATCACGGGAATTCCTCCCATCTATTATTGATTTGTATGTACCACCTTGCTGTACTATAATAATAATATTTCTTGTGAAAATAAATAAGGTACAATTAAATGCTGTTTTATTTTACCTCTGAAAAAAAAACTCCTATCCAAAACAAGTCCTGTGTAATGCAATTATAGATAGACTTGGTGTGAATTGCAAGATAATTATTTCAGACATTTAAATAATATTCTGTGAAGTATAATAGGTACAGCTTTCAAATTTTAAAGGTTGCGTAGTTACATCGTAACAGATATATGTACAAATTTTGAGATAATTCGCTTCGTTAGATAAAAACTTTTCATATACAATATTTTACCACACTTATGATTCATCCTTCCTAACAGGCAAGCATTCTACAAGAAAACAAAAGTATAGATTGATAAAATCGTTAAATAATAAATATGTATTTTGTATTCCGTGAAGTATAATAGTTACACGCATGAAATTTTAAACCTTTCCTTCTAACCCTATAATACGCTTATGTACTAATTTTGAAATAATTCGGGTCGGTAGAAAAAAAGTTTATTGTATAAATTATTTTCGCCAGTTGTGAATCATTAAGGCAAGTGAGTGTTTCGACTCCGTGAACCTGGTAAAGATCTTTATCAAGAAAGGTGATGCATACATTTGGCACATATTTGTCCTGATGATATCAAGGTCTTTCTCGTTTACTTACGGTAATAATTTTAATTATAGGCATGATTTATTCTCAATGTATCATATGTTGTTTCAATTCATCATTAGAATAAATTTTTCTGTAATGCATTTAAGCCTGTAACAATATTATAGGCCCATCTCCTAGTTTACAGAAATTACGTCTTTTGTGTAGAGTTAAAAACATTATTTTAAAATATTAATTCAGAATAGTCTACCATACATGAAATTCAGAATTCGTAATGGGAGTTGGTTATCAGTTTTGGCACTACATCCTTAAAAGAAGTTCGCCTACCATACACAAAATTCGGAATTTAAAAAGTAGGTGTTGTATTCGTAAAGGGAGTTGGTTGGTTAACAGTTTTGGCGCTGCATCCATAAAAAGAAGATGTCCTACCGTACACAAAATTCAGAATTTAAAAAGTAGCCGCTGTAATCGTAAAGGGAGTTGCTTAACAGTTTTGACGCTGCATCCCTAAAAAGAAGATGTCCTACCGTACACAAAATTCAGAATTTAAAAAGTAAGTGCTGTATTCGTAAGGGGAGTGTGTTAACAGTTTTGGCGCTGCATCCATAAATATAAGTTAGCCTACCATACACAAAATTCAAAATTTGGAAAGTAGGTGCTATATTCGTAAGGGGAGTTGGTTAACAGTTTTGGTGCTGCATCCATAAAAATAAGTTGGCCTACCATACACAAAATTCAAAATTTAAAAAGTAGGTGCTGTATTCGTAAGGGGAGTTGGTTAACAGTTTTGGCGCTGCATCCATAAAAAAATAAGTTGGCCTACCATACACAAAATTCAGAATTTAAAAAGTAGGCGCAACTATATAATACAATAGTAGTAGTAGTATCCTTACCTTCCACTTAGTCCTGTTCCCTGTTTTTGTCGTTTTTCAATAAGCCTAAACCCATCCTCAAAGATCCTTACAATTTTATTTTTACTAGAAGGAAAGAAGGAATGAAGGAAAGAAAAGAAAGAAAGAAGGAAAGATATGATAATAACTATACATTAGTAGTAATAGTAGTGGTAGAAGTAGTGTTGATAGTGATGGTAGTGGTAATGGTGGTGGTAGTAGTATTAGCAGTAGTAATGTTACTAGTGGTGGTAGTGGTGATGGTGTTGGTGCTGGTGATGGTAATGGTGATGGTGGTGGTGATGGTGATGGTGATGGTAATGGTAATGGTGGTGGTAGTAGTAGTAGTAGTAGTGTTAAAGTGGTGGCAGTGGTGATGGTGATGGTAGTATTAGTAGTAGTAGTAGTAGTAGTAGTAGTAGTAGTGGTGGTGGTGGTGGTAGTAGCAGTAGTAGTAGTATTTCAAAATCAAAATATTCCCACCAATATTTTACATAACACTGTTTTGCATTAATATATATAATTCGACTTAACCCACTCTTACATTTTTGAATTTTGAATTTGGTGCTAGTCGCCATCTTGGTAGCCATTTTGTATTTTCAAATATCCCGCCATAAAATTTCGACTTAGCTTACTTTTGCATTAAATATACAATTTCGACTTAGCACACTCTTGCATTTTTTAAATTTTGAATTTCGCGCTAGCCGCCATCTTGTTCCGGATTAGGAAGATCCGCCATATTGTTCCGGAACAGGAAGATCCGCCATATTGTTCCGGAACAGGAAGATCCGCCATTTTGTTCCGGAACAGGAAGATCCGCCATTTTGTTCCGGAACAGGAAGTGCCGCCATTGTGTTCCGGAACAGGAAGTGCCGCCATTTTGTTCCGGAACAGGAAGTTCCGCCATCTTGGATGGGAAGTGATGACGTCATCACCCCCACCACTGTGACGTCATTACCCCCACCACATTTCCCCTCAAACCGCTACATATCCACTACTATACTACTGACGTGCTCACCTGCTCACCTGTGGATAGTGAAGATGAAAGGCATGGCACGCTCCTTTGGGTTTTGGCCTGGCATCGACGCCAATATCGAGGCACCCGTCAAATCTTGTACCGATGCGCACGCACCACCCAAGTTTCGCGATCACCACTGGGAGTACACGAAAGCACCATGGGAACGGATCCATATCAACTACGCCGGTCCAGTGGCTGACACCATGCTGCTATTTGTAGTTGGCGCCTACAGTAAGTGGCTCGAGGTGAAACCCACAACCTCATTAACAGCAGCTGCAACAATTGCCATCAAGGACGACCTGTTCACAGCCTACGGTGCGCCAACGGCACGACAATTCATTGCAGATGAATTCAAATCTTTTTTAAAGGCTAGTGGAGTGAAATGCCACAAGCTGTCTGCGCCGTACCACCCTTCAACCAATTTCCAAGCTGCAAGTTATGTGCAAACGGTCAAAGACAATGCGATGAAGACAACCAAAGAAACTCTTTACGCAAACTTGAACGAGTTTCTTCGACAATATCACAAGGCACCACACTCCAACACCGGCCAGTCTCCAGCTCAGCTCTTCTTCGGGCAAGACCTTCGAACAAAACTCAACCTGACCAGACCTGACGATAATCACAAAAGGGTCATGGAAAAACGAGCACAAAATGAGCTCAATGTTTCCTACCCTGTGGACTGGAAAAAGGTTTAATTTTTATCTGGCAATATGAAGCTAAACAAATGGCTTCTCGGAACAATAGCACCATGCATCGGAAATCTACACTACGAGATCAACTATCAAGGAAGAGTGCTAAAGCATCACACCGATCAAATCAGGGCATTCTCCAGCACCACCAAAGATGCAACCAACTCCGACTATGAGCTAGAACCAATCCACAAGGATTCATCTCCAGTCACCGAGTGATCAAGTCAAAGACGAGTTCGCTTCTATGAGTCACCAGCAACACAAGCACCAGTCGGGTGGACACCGACCAAGAAGATGCTTACACCAGCACCAGCACCAGCTCAAGAACCAGCGATGCCCGAACCTCAAAATGGAAGACCACCTACTCCTCAGATGCCCCTCATCCCTCTAAGATGTACCCGCCAACATCAGCCACCCCAAAGGTACTCTCTAAGTTAAAATTCACTTAAGCCATCCATTTAAAAGAGGGAGGAAATATTGTGTATTGAATCCCAGCAGCGAGAGTTTACTAGAAGCTGCAATATATTTCATCAGACAATAGCTGCACATTCCTCGTAGTTCTGGAAGCACCCACTGACTCCCAGAGCCTTCAACTTCACGAGACTTCTACTTCTAGAACGTCCCACTCAGAGACTATATAACCACGCTCAACACCAACACCTTGAGTCAGTCAGTTAGTAGCAGGCGTCCTCTAGTGCAAGTACAAGAATGACCGGAGCTTATTTTGTGTTTAAGTGCTATAAATAAATAGTACTTTAATCCAGCTAGTGTGTATTGATACGTATCAGTAAACCCACGACACAACAAAAGGCATTCTATACTTTTCTTCCATTTTGTTTTCTTCCTTCTGATCACTCTCTTCTTTCAGCTTTTCTTCTCTGCTTAATTTCTTTTATTTATGAGCAACTTCTTTCTTTAAAGCATGAACGCTTCATGACGCCATTGATCATTATACATGTCCTCTATCTTGTATTTTGTGAATATGTTCTTTTCTTATTTTTTATTTTTATAATTTTCTTCTGCAGTCTTATCTCAAATTTGTTTAACAACTGGGCCCGTAACCTGTTGTGATTTGTGAAGCAGTCACTATTTACAAATCTAACATTTAAATATCTTTATTTAAATAACTCTACACTGCTTATACTGACAGACGCCATTCTAAGAGAGACATTCTTTCCAACTCCTCTCCTTGATGAAGATGCTGGAAGTAGACGCAAGTACTACATAATCAAAGTTATTACATAAACAATACTCATACTATTTTGGCAAAGTTCTACATCCAACAACTTCTGTCTTGTATTGCAGTCAATGCATCAATGCAAAGTTTAATTTCTAAAGATGCAGTTAGAGCACCAGATTTTCTAAATTGCAGAAACAGTCTTTATTGTTTCCAACACATTCCTAAATAAAACCAATTCTATGATGAAATTCCATTAAGTCATTTTCTGAAGGAATCCACGAAATTTTGCTCTGTTGTGTGAAGGCAATCATTTTCTCCGTTTGTAAAATACTGAATAAGCGATAATACCTTGACATTACAGCTGCCATGGTAGTGATGATGTCATCTAATGAATGTCAAATATCCTCCCAAATTTTTAAGTTCAAGTCTCAATGAAATGGTAATTTCAGTCAATTCTTGACTTTTTGGGCTTGCAGAAAAATGTGCATATAACGCATCCATAAAAGACTTGAAATAGAACATTACAGACATGTAATTTATTACATCGTGTATGCCTGCTGTAAGTTCGTTTATATAACTACAATATTAGGATTATATTGGACACGAATGTTTGTAGCTACTCCTTTGCAAATACCTTGTAAATTTGAAGCTCCATCCGATGCAAATCCTATCAACTGCTTTGATACAATCTCTTCAGAAATATCATTGCTATTTAAAAAAATATAATATTGTCAGCAATGACTCCTCCTGTTAATGAGTTTAATTCTACAATATCATAAAATAGTTTCATGGTGAATCATTGTAGTAGCAATAGAAGTGAAAGTAGTTGTATTTATTCATCCAGTTAAGTCATTACAAATGACATTAAATAAGTCTCGAAATATATATATATATATATATATATATACCAGTACAATACAATACAAAATACATACATACATTATAAAAATATCAAATATCCTAAGCTCTAAATTAATGAAACCAAATTTTACAAAATACTCACTAATTAATATAACTAGAATTAAGTCCACAATACCTGAAAATTCTTTATACACTTTTCAATAAAACTGTTTATATCATAAGGACAGCAAGTCAGTATAATTTTTTTAATGTTGTCTTAAACTTCTGGCATGTAAGTACTTTCTCAATGTACGATGGTAATTTATTATACATGTAGAGGCCAGTGCAGAGGAAACTTTTCTGGTAGGCAGTTGTGTTATGAGATGGAGTGAACAGATCGTACTTATTCCTAGTATTGTAGTAGTGCACAAGTGTTGTAGTTGAATATGCATGCAAATTATTTTTTTATAAATATTAGGGTTTCATAAATATAAATACTTGGTAGAGATAATATGTTTAACTGCTTGAAGAATACCCTACAACTGGTTGTTCTACTGACTTTCATCATAATTCTAATCACTTTCTATTGTAGTTTAAAGATTGTTTTAGCATGTGTAGAATTTCCCCCAAAAAATAATTCCATAAGTAATGATCGAATGAAAATATGCATAATAAAAAGCTTTAACTCTTTTGAATCCAATTATTCTATTTATCATTTTTAATGAAAAACAAACTTTACTTAATTCTTCTTATATTTCTTGTATATGCGTAGTCCGGTTTAAATGTTTATCTAACCACATACCTAAAAATTTAGTACTGTCCGAATAACTTATTACCGTGTCATCTAATTTTATAATTAGAATCTGGAGATTTCCGTTTTGGACATGATGAAATGATAAAGCAATTGTTTTTTTCTTTATCGCTAACCCATTCTTTTCAAACTAATCAAGGAGATTACAAGTTGTCTCTGTTATAAATATATGAGTGAACTGTTCTAATATCCTCTCCTTATATAATTAAACTTGTGCCATTGGCAAAGAGCGTTGGTCATCCACTTGTAACTACACAATCTAGATCATTAATGTATATTAAGAAAAGTGTAGGTCCAAAGATTGAGCCTTGTGGGACTCCATATTTTACATATTCTTTATATGATAAAAATTTAGTCATTTCATTACTATCTTCATGGTTATAATTTATCTCAACTACCTTCTCCGGATCTTTTAAATATGATTTAAACCAATCATGGACTACACCACACATTCCAATAGCAGAAAGTTTATGGATGATGATCAACCAGGTAAAAGGCTTTTATTAAAACCATAAATAATCCTATATTAGTTTCTTTATTATCTAAGGATTTATACACACTTTTCATGATTTCCCATGGCTGTAGATATAAATTTCCCTTTTTTTTAAACCATGCTGGTTTTCAGATAACTTATTGTATTTATTTGAAAAATCTAAACTTCTTTTTTGCACCACCCTCTCAATAATTTTGGAGAAAACCGATCAAAGCAATACTGATCTGTAATTTTGAATTTCTGTTTCTGCTCCTTTTTTAAATAATGGTTTAACTTTGGCCCCTTTTAATATTTCTGGAAAGACCCCTATGGACCGTGATAAATTTATTATGTATTATGTATGGATGAACTTAGTTTAGGCAATATTTCTTGATTACATTTACAGGTATATCATCTAGTCCTGCTGACTATGTGCTTTTTAATTTTGATCTGATATACAGTGGTGGACGCAGGGGGGATAGGGGATATATTGAAAAAAGGCTATATAAGCAATGTATGTGGCCAGTTTTACAAACTAGTTATATATGTAAGTTAGCTAATTTTTTAGTAATCTTTCTACCTATTCAAATCCCCCCCCCCAAAAAAAATTCTGCGTCCGCCACTGCTGATATATAAACTTCTGTTGCTGTAACCAGTCTTATGAACGTACTATTGCAATGGTTTATCTCCAGTTTTTCCATATTTGTCATGTTTGATGGCTGGACATTATTTAATTAACTATCTACAATGCTTGTATAGTGCTTGTATAGACACTCAAGCATGATTTTGAAGTAATTGATACTATAAGAAATACTTCTAGAGTTGTATAGTTAAATTTAATTGTATTCTTTTTATACACAAACTAATACAACTATTTCTGCCGTATCTTAATTTTCCAAATATCTCAAGAGAGAAAATCTAAAGAAGGTGAGTTCCATTATACATGTCTGTTTCCTTTGACAGTAACCTCAATATTATGTTACATTACACAATATACTACACACTACCCCCTAGTGACAGCGATGGTGTCCTAGAAACGTGCAGGGAAGTGGACCTTGCGTCCTGATCTGGTGAAATGTCCAGTCACATCAGTATGAGTTTCTTGTTGAGGGTTAGTAACAATATGGGGACCTCCTTCCAATAGAAGAGCTGAGTAGTATGGAGGACGTTATGGCCCGGTAGGGGAAATGTGGTGGGGATGATGACGTCATAGTGGTGGGGGTAATGACATCATGGAGGGGAAGTGATGACGTCATCCAAGATGACGGTACTTCCTGTTCCGGAAAAAAATGGCGGCACTTCCTGTTCCGGAACAAGATGGCTGAACTTCTTGTTCCGCAACAAGATGGCGGCTAGCGCGAAATTCAAAATTCGAAAATGCAAGAGTGTGCTAAGTCGAAATTGTATATTTAATGCAAAAGTGAGCTAAGTCGAAATCTGATTTTAAAATGACGGGATATTTGAAAATTCAAAATGGCAGACAAGATGGCTGCAGGTGCCTAATTCAAAAATTCAAAATGGTGGTAATGGGCAGGATATATGAAATATGTATTTTCAAAATTGACGGAAATTCTAGAAAGACACAATATGGCGGCATTGCGTGAAGCCAGGTCTCAAAATGATGGTTATGGCGGGATAGATGAAATGTGTATTTTTTCAAAATTGACGGAAATTCGGGATCAAGATGGTGGTAAACAGGAAACAGGAGTAAGTGGAAGATAATTATACTACTACTACTACTACTACTACTATTGTATTGTATAGTTATTATCATCTCTTTCTTTCCTTCTTTCTTTTCTTCATTTCTTTCTAGTAATATGAAATTGTAAGGATCTTTGAGGTTGTGTTTAGGCTTATTGAAAACGGCACATTATCATTATTATTATTATATTAATAAGAATATCTCGTTTTGTAAATAATTACAAACGTATTACATTAAGAATAGATCTTGGATATTTATTTACTTATTTGTACATCAAAAACATATTAATATTAACACTGAAAAAAAAGTGTTCATGTTTGTCCTCTCTATTTTGTACATCAAAAACATATTAATATTAACACTGAAAAAAAGTGTTCATGTTTGTCCTCTCTATTTTATCTAAAAGAGCACTGTAATGTTCTACAACATTACCAGACCTTGATTGTTTATTTGGTCTGTTACACAATCGTATAAACAAAATTTTCTCAAGACGACAAACAGATTGTTTGTTTACAAGTTTCAATATGTCGTTCTGCATTATAGAGTATTTTGACATAATGTTCGTGATGATGTTAGTGTGTATAAAGAGAAAATTAATTTCGTCGCACTTTAAGACAATACGTGTTTTCTCGTACTGAATATAACACTGTTTAAAATTCTTAGCCAGTCGTAGTTTAAACTTTTCTTCAATAAACTGGTAAGGTTTAGCGTTACACATATGTTCACATAGTTTAGGTAAGTGTAGTAAGAAAGAACTCAGCATATAGGGTGAAAACACAACACACGCTCCAAAAGAGTTTCCTATTTCAGCACAAGCACTGTAGTTCAATGATGTGTAGAAACCGAAACTTAGATATCTGTCCTTGTTTCAGTTGAGGAAATAAATACTACGTGCCAATATAGAAGGAACGACTCCTGACTGTTCTACAATCGTGTCGACGGTTGTGTTTAGCGCTTCCTATAGAAGTTTCTCCAAGTCTATCACCTCCTCCGTAGATGGGATGGTTTTTCGATACCTCTTTGTACGAGGGTCTCGCCTCGAAGGTTTATTCTGAAATCATACAAAAACAGCAACACATTAGAAATTCTATTCACGATACAAGTATACAAGTTATGACAACTTGTTTTATCAATCAGAGCTGTACTTACTTTTCTTGCAAGAGTTTTGCTCCCTTCTCCGGTAGCTGTAGACATCATGATTACAGGACGGTACGTTCTATACAGACGTTACACCTCGTCTCGTCTCGTATTATTCTGAAATTAGACAACCCCTCCATGACGTCATTACCCAGTACAAGGATGTGAAATTCCTAACTGGTCATCATATAATAACCTTGGAATGTTATCTCATATTTATATCTGATCGTTGTAAATCCGAGTTACATATGTGTTCTATTATCGAAAACAAAGTACCGCTAGTATACGGGATGTATAAATAGGAAATGTAGTACACTGAATGACTAATGTGTGTGTGTGTGTGTTATTCACCTACATGTCAAAACTTATTATAGAACATATCGGACTTATAAACAGGATGTTGGAAACAAGGAATGATTGAAAATACTTACACCCGTGTTTCAAATAAATAAATAGTAACTAATAACATCTTAGTTAAATCTAATGTGAAAACAACGTATCTACTCTTAATTTATTTCTGACTAGAGAACACACCCACAATGCTCAACTGCGCATTCAATTGTCTCAACCTCATTCAAAGTTGCAATATTTGATAAAGAACAGTTAAAATCCGACTTCATGAATCAGATGAGTGGTTTTCAGAGAATTTAACGTAAAAATAATTGTTTCAAATAATAATATTTTTGGTTTTAATTCAACATAGGCCTAACAAATCATAGTCTATATTAAAATATATTAGACTTGTGTATATTTATTCAAATAAGAATTTAGCAATGTATAGCTCTAAAATTACCGCAAGCTATATTATTAAGTTTCTTGAAATGTTTTAATGATAATAGTTTAAAAAAAAAATGTATGCCTCTTATGTATATTATCTCTACGGTGTAATTTTTATTGGCTGTTATCGACAGGTTATTTCTTAGATCAATATTAAATAATTTATCTTCCTCCTTCCAACACTTTAAACTTTTAGTGCGTGTTTTGCTTTTCAAACGAAAACTTCTGTTTATCTTTCCTGTGGAATATGTTTCTCAAACATAGCCTTATATCTTTAGACCGAGTGTTACAAACTAGACCTACTGTATTGCACTTTACTGTTTTGACGTATTATGACTCTATTCAGTTTCCGTTTGAAGGTAGAGGGTGGTACAGCTAGAAAGACTGATATCGCCTGTGAGGGGAGAGTGAGTGGAAAGGAAGTCTACCATTGCATTGCACTGTACCAACTACCAAGAGCGCTTGCGCGTTCAAACGTATTCCTACCCGGTCAGATCTCTTTGCTATGACAGGACAGTAACTTAGATAGAGTGGGTGCCACTTTTTAAAAACTTTTTTTCTTAACTGCCTCTACCTGCTGCAACTCTAATCCTCTTCGAACAGTCAATCAGTGAATATAAAGGTAATTTTCTGCAATCCAGTATAATGCTACCAAATACGTATAACCGCAGTACTTCACTAAAGAAGTAGTGAATGACAGCGACAACACTTGGGGAAAACCACGTGACTACAACAGCACTTGCTTTTTGTTGGTGCCGAAGTCAGTGCAGATTTTCCAATTAGGGAACAATGCTATTATATTCTTTTGTAGATAGACGATGGTATGGGACGAGGCCTTCTTAAGAGAAACCAGAAATACCTGAATATATTATATTTCCGTGCAATGATTCAAAAGTTTCTACATAATGTGTAATGGTCTTTGCGGTTGTTCTGGAAAAAAGGTTGTACGGGTTACTACAGATGGAGTAACAATTGGATGTTTGACATACCCTTGTTACCTATGATGTCTTGAAGACTGAAAACAGTAGCGAATTCACCGAGCTAATATTACAGACTCATTGTTTTGAAATTATATTATGATTTACCGTTTCTGTTCTCAATAGGGTTTGGATCTCGAAAGGTTTGTCATGTCAAGGATATAATTATTTCCATACAATACCTATTTATAGGGTTAATTCCGAATATGTGTGTTAATAACACATATAAATAAAACTTTCTATTCTATAAGAATACACATGCAATTTCAGGACATTCCTAGGAACTGATATAACATTAGAAAAACATTCCTATGCTATTTCTGGGTAGTCATATAAGAAATCTGGACATTTCTGTATCATTACAACTATTGCTCACATCAGTTTCTAATGAAATAAAGTTATGATTTTCTTGTAATTTATAGGAGTTTCTGGTATAACCCTAGATAGACCGGTTTTTTATCTTAAACCTAAAGGTAAGGAGTTGATAGGGAAAATATCATTTCAGAACAGTATTTTATAGTTCTGTCAAACACTATCGACATTTATGTATAGAGAGTAAGTTCTCTTTTGTAGAAGTTTTACATTGATAGTTAACAATTTTGTCTTCGTACTAGTTTCACCATTTATGCTTTACGTAAAGACCTGATAAAAAAATCATTTGAGACGACTTGATACAAAATTACATTGTAAACAGTATTTTATTGTTAGGTGCTTAGGCAGTGTAGACAATTTATGTAGAGAGTTATGCGTTGACAATTTTATTTATTTAATATATATATATATATATATTACATACACAACCCCAAAGAGCAAAACTCCTGCATTTGGTTTTCAAACACTCTTAGATTATTTTCTTCCCAAACGACTGGCAAGATAAATGTCCTATAATTTTTTTTATTTTGAGATTTCTGGGCAGAAGACGAGAGTATAAAAGTTTCTGAATTGCTTAAAAAGAAGCATTTCCTGATTTTATATCACACTTAACTTCTACCTTAATATTATTTGTATCTGCAAGATCTCGTTAAACATGTGCAGAATATTCTTTATACTTATGTTTTTACTTCTAAAAAAAATTGAGAAAGGGAAATTAGGATGGTACAAGTATTGCCAGAAAGCTCAGTGTCAAATGATATACGCTTGGCGATATTATTATATACATATATATACTGTTATTTTCTTTTAAAGTTACCTACGGTGTGTAATGTTCAACTACCTCTGTTATCTCCCTAGCATCGAGATTTTTTCGAAGTTGCTCATGTTTTGTACACACTTACAGAAACCTACAAGATGATTAAAGGGATGCGTAATAGGATTCCTAATCATATTGTTTTATTATAAATTAATTTAGCGCTTTACTTAAATTACTTACGTAGGGAAATAATATAATCGCAACTACGTAACGATAACTTGAAAGTAAGTTAACAAAATCTACATTATATTGAAAGTTGACTTGCAGTTTGTTTCGTGTACTATTAACACCAAGACATTTTCAGTCATAAGCTTAAATTAATGTTCTGATTTCAGTTTTAAAATGATCACACAACTTCTCTCTACTACTAAATTTATATTCTAATTTATTCAGTCATGAAAGTTATTTCTATTTTCAGTTGTATGCAAAGACGAAAAAAAGGTTATAATGTGTGATTGAGCAAAAGAAAATTCTGTTAATAAAAAATTATGTTAAACACATGCATCCATGGAAATAATTTTTTGGATATCGTCTTTCTGTTCTTTTAAGTTATGTTAAGGACAAACTTGTGAAAACAGTTTATACGCAAAGACAAAAAATTTACAATATGAATTTGAGCAAAAGAAAAATTTTGGTAAACACATGCAACCATATGAATAATATTATGAAAACGTCACATTGTTGTTTGAGTTAGAGTTAAATATGTGGAATCAGTTGAATACAAAGACATTCTACAACTTTGTCTTTAACTTAAAAGAACAGAAAAACACTATCCAAAAATTATTTCCATGGATGCAGGTGTTTACCAGGATTTTTATTTTGTTCAAACACATATTATAACTTTTTTCTTCTCCTGCAAATGTTTTCAAACAAACAGTGCGACGTTTTTCAGAAAATATTCTTAAGGATGCATGTGTTTAGCAGAATTTTCTTTTGCTCAAACTCTCATAATAACTTTTGTCTTCTCCTGCAACAGTTTTCAATCAAACAGTGGGACGTTTTTCAGAAAATATTCTTAAGGATGCATGTGTTTAGAAGAATTTTATGTTTTTTCAAACACACATTATAACATTTTTTTGTCTTTGCATACAACTGTTTCCACAACTTTGTCTTTAACTTAAAATAACAGAAAGACACTATCCAAAAATTATTTCCATGGATGCAAGTGTTTAGCAGAATTTTATTTTGTTCAAACACACATTATAACATTTTTTGTCTTTGCATACAACTGTTTCCACAACTTTTTCTTTAACTTAAAATAACAGAAAGACAATATCCAAAAATTATTTCCATGGATGCAGGTGTTTAGCAGAATTTTATTTTGTTCAAACACACATTATAACTTTTTTTGTCTTCTCCTGCAACAATTTTCAATCAATCAGTGCTACGTTTTTTTTTCATAAAATATTCTTAAGGATGCATGTGTTTACCAGAATTTTCTTTTGCTCAAAACACACACATTATAACATTGTTTTTGTCTTTTCATACAACTGTTTCCACAACTTTGTCTTTAACTTAAAATAAAAGAAAGACACTATCCAAAAATTATTTCCATGGATGCAGGCGTTTAGTAGAATTTTATTTTGTTCAAACACACATTATAACTTTTTTGTCTTCTCCTGCAACAGTTTTCAATCAAGCAGTGCTATTTTTTTTTTCAGAAAATATTCTTAAGGATGCATGTGTTTAGCAGAATTTTCTTTTGCTCAAAATACACATTATAAATTTTTTTTGTCTTTGCATACAACTGTTTCCACAACTTTGTCTTAACTTGAAAGAACAGAAAGACACTATTCGAAAAATTATTTCCATGGATGCAGGTGTTTACCAGAATTTTATTTTGTTCAAACACACATTATAACATTTTTTGTGTCTTTGCATACAACTGTTTCCATAACTGTGTCTTTAACTTAAAGTAACAGAAAGACACTATCCAAAAATTATTTCCGTGGATGTAGGTGTTTACCAGAATTTTATTTTGTTCAAACACCCATTATAACATTTCATTTAGTCTTTGCATACAACTGTTTCCACAACTTTGTCTTTAACTTAAAATAACAGAATGACACTATCCAAAATTATTTCCATGGATGCAGGTGTTTACCAGAATTTTATTTTGTTCAAACACACATTATAACTTTTTTTTGTCTTTGCATACAACTGTTTCCACAACTTTGTCTTTAACTTAAAATAACAGGAAGACACTATCCAAAAATTATTTCCATAGCTGTAGGTGTTTACCAGAATTTTATTTTGTTCAAACACACATTATAACTTTTTTAATTTTTGTCTTCTCCTTCAACAGTTTTCAATCAAGCAGTGCGACGAGAACAGTAACGGTAAATCATAGTACAATTTTCAACACAATGACTCTGTAATTTGCGTAGATTTAGAACTAAAAACTTTCCTTCTGAAGTTACAGTAGCCTAGTTTACGTACCTGTAAATCATGAAAAATATAAAATCTCATTAAAACATATTACAAAGTTCTTAAAAAAAAAGTCTCCTACATTACGAAAGACTATTCTCAAGAATGCAAACAGAGAGTTGATACTTGCTATTATTGAGTGTTGCGAAATACGATGTATCTAGCGCAGGATTCCATTTTTTTCTGACATCTCTGAATCCAATTCATTTGAAACAAGAACTTTAAAAATGCACTTCTTCATATCTCTCGCCGGTTTTAATAACACATAAAATTTTAACCTGAAATCTAATTAATGGACAATATTTTATTGTTCTGAGGTTTCACTTCAAAAAGTTACAATGTCTGTTTGAGCAAACGAAAATTTTGGTGAACATTTGCATCCATAGGAATAATATTATGAAAACGTCGCCTTGTTTGTTTGAGTTACAGATAAATATATGGAATCACGATCCTACTCTGATAAAACACTTTCGTAAGAAAAACTATTTAGGCTAAGATGTTTCTAATTAATTGTTTTCATAGTGTTTGTGAAGTAATAAAAATCAACGTAAAATGTGTCAAATAACATCAAGTTATTTATGTTGAGTTTGTAACATGCTAGAATGTTATTGCCTAAAGAATTAAATTTCAGACAGGACACTATTTTGTAAATAAGACAATAGTCTACAGAAATTTAAGATGTTGAAAGGAGGAAGAGAAATTATTTAACATAGACCATGTCAAATACATTGATATAAGACATTTTTAAAATATGTCAACATTTCACAAAATACACTGATGAAGAACTCTACTTAATGTACGAGGGTCATATTATTTCACCGTAATATACCTTCTGTATATAAACAGTATTCAAGTTGGTCAACGGAAATAAACATGTGACTATTTCGATAAACAATTTGCAAAGGAATATGATCAGTGTAAAACATAAGGCTGTCACGATAACTGTTTTGCATTTGTTAGATTCTTTCTAATATATTATCTTAAAATAGAAACCAAATAAGCCACTACTCTATACCTATCAACCAATTGTTCTAATATCTATAGTTTTTTCTTCCCACGGACATTATAAACGTTTGTAACTAGTTTCATTAAAATCCAATAAAGCGTATTTGAGTTATACAGCGTCATCTGACAACAGTAATAAGTTAAGTGTGTACAAAACATGGGCAACTTCGAAAAAATCTGGATGCTAGGGAGATAACAGAGGTAGTTGAACATTACACACCATAGGTAACTTTAAAAGAAAATAACAGTATATATATATATATATATATATATATATATATATATATATATATATATATATATAATAATAACGCCAAGCGTATATCATTTGACACTAAGCTTTCTGGCAATACTTGTACCATCCTAATTCCCCTTTCTCAATTTTTTTAGAAGTAAAAACATAAGTGTAAAGAATATTCTGCACATGTTTAAGCGCCACTTCACCTGTGACAACAAATGTGATTAATGAGTACAGTTCACTGTTTTCCCCTAAGTTGACCTAGCTCTGGTGGATTACAAGCATAGGACGCTCAATGTTCTGTTTACCCAGTATAAACATGAGCTTCCAGATATGTAGACAACACCCTTTATGTCGGGCTATATCTTTTTTGGGAAAAATTGTTCACTTGTTCGAAAACTTCTCCAAAATTTTGTCACATCTTACCTTTCAATAAGCAGCATAGTGTACACTAACACTGATAATTGACATGTATGCGACAAAATCTATGTGTAGCCTTGATCAGGTACCAATCCAGTATAAGAAAATGCGGAATTCAACCAATAGCAAATGTCTATAATCATAATTCTGTATCGTTTTGTTTCTATCACATTCATTTCATTGCATCTATGTGCACTTGTTTCTAATTTAAATTCGCATTGAACATTTTCTTTATCTAAAAAACAGTAATTAATCATTAAACACAGCGACTTCATACCTGTAACTTCTTTGATAAAAGACAATCATTGAACACAACGATTAGAGCATTAGACAGATATAAGCTGCATATGAGCAAAAAAGAGATAGCCTATGTTACTAATGTATAATTATGTTTTTGTTCGGGCCTACTATAACACGCTTATTACGTATGACGTAACGGTATCATTATGATCTCATTCTTCATTATGACATCGGTGTGTTATCATTATTATCGAACAAGGAACGATCTTGAGACGTTGAGAACAGGAGTTGAAAACTGAGTAGGTCTTAAAACCTTTCATATTCAAAGAAGAAAACTTTATGTTACAGACAACTAAGAAGTTAAAACGAGTGTTATATACAGTTTGAAAAGGCTCACATATATTTTTAGAAATTGTGATAATAATTATTTGATGGTGAACTCCAGTGTTTTTACAAACATTATGTCTAAATATGCTCTCATGTAGACTGAAATAGTTAATTATATCAATAAGGAAAATATTACTACATCATGGGGACTATCTGTCCTTGTATGACATGGTTTCTGATGAAATGAATAATAAAAAAACTCTTATTATAATAATTGTTTATGTACAGTGTTGTGTAAAAATTTCCGAAAAGTGTGAATCTTAGGAACATGTCTCAACAGGATCTGTATAATTGTACTAAAAGTAAACTGTAAGGAGTTTAGTTCTACGAAATCCTGTTCCGGTATCTAATTCTAAACGTAATTAAAACTGTAGGAACATGTCATAACAAGTTTGAAAAAAATATAACGTACTTAGGTCGGTAAACAAACTCATAGTCACACGAGATCTTGCAGATACAAATAATATTAAGGTAGAAGTTAAGTGTGAAATAAAATCAGGAAATGCTTCTTCTTAAGCAATTCAGAAACTTTTATACTCTCGACTTCTGCCCAGAAATCTCAAAATAAAAAATTTATAGGACATTTATCTTGCCAGTCGTTTGGGAAGAACATAATCTAAGAGTTTTCGAAAACCAAATGCAGGAGTTTTGCTCTTTGGGGTTGTGTATGTAATATATATATATTAAATAAATAAAATTGTCAACGCATAACTCTCTACATAAATTGTCTACACTGCCTAAGCACCTAACAATAAAATAGTGTTTACAATGTAATTTTGTATCAAGTCGTCTCAAATGATTTTTTTATCAGGTCTTTACGTAAAGCATAAATGGTGAAACTAGTACGAAGACAAAATTGTTAACTATCAATATAAAACTTCTAGAAAAGAGAACTAATTGTCTATACATAAATATTGATAGTGTTTGACAGAACTATAAAATACTGTTCTGAAATGATATTTTCTCTATCAATTCCTTACCTTGAGAATTTAAGATCCAAAACCGGTGCATAGGTCTAGTTGCTAACGCATAACTATCTAGGGTTATATCAGAAACTCCTATAAATTACAAGAAAATCATAACTTTATTTCATTAGAAACTGATGTGAGCAATAGTTGTAATGATACAGAAATGTCCAGATTTCTTATATGACTACCCAGAAATAGCATAGGAATGTTTTTCTAGTGTTATATCAGTTCCTAGGAATGTCCTAAAATTGCATGTGTATTCTTATAGAATAGAAAGTTTTATTTATATGTGTTATTAACACACATCCGGTTCAATTAACCCTATAAATAGGTATTGTAAGGAAATAATTATATCCTTGACATGACATACTTTTCGAGATCCAAACCCTATTGAGAACAGTAACGGTAAATCATAGTATAATTTCAACACAATGAGTCTGTAATATTGGCTAGGTGAATTCGCTACCGTTTTCAGTCTTCAAGACATCATAGATAACAAGGGTATGTCAAACATCCAATTGTTACTCCATCTGTAGTAACCCGTACAACCTTTTTTCCAGAACAACCGCAAAGACCATTACACATTACGTAGAAACGTTTGAATCATTTCACGGAAATATAATATATTCAGGTATTTCTGGTTTCTCTTAAGAAGGCCTCGTCCCATACCATCGTCTATCTACAAAAGAATATAATAGCATTGTTCCCTAATTGGAAAATCTGCACAGACTTCGGCACCAACAAAGAACAAGTTCTGTTGTAGTCACGTGGTTTTCCCCAAGTGTTGTCGCTGTCATTCACTACTTCTTTAGTGAAGTACTGCGGTAGTACGTATTTCGTAGCATTATACTGGATTGCAGAAAATTACCTTTATATTCACTGATTGACTGTTCGAAGAGGATTAGAGTGCCAGCAGGTAGACGCAGTTCAGAAAAAAAAGTTTTTAAAAAGTGGCACACACTCTATCTAAGTTACTGTCCTGTCATAGCAAAGAGATCTGACCGGGTAGGAATACGTTTGAACGCGCAAGCGCTCTTGGTAGTTGGTACAGTGCAATGCAATGGTAGACTTGCTTTCCACTCACTCTCCCCTCACAGGCGATATCAGCCTTTCTAGCTGTACCGCTCTCTACCTTCAAACGGAAAGTGAATAGAGTCATAATACGTCAAAACAGCAAAGTGCAATACAGTAGGTCTAGTTTGTAACACTCGGTCTAAAGATATAAGGCTATGTTTGAGAAACATATTGCACAGGAAAGCTAAACAGAAGTTTTCGTTTGGAAAGCAAAACACGCACTGAAATTTAAAGTGTTGGAAGGAGGAAGATAAATTATTTAATATTGATCTAAGAGATAACCTGTCGATAACAGCCAATAAAAATTACACCGTAGAGATAATATACATAAAAGAGGCATACTTTTTTTTAAAACTATTATCATTAAAACATTTCAAGAAATTTAATAATATTGCTTGCGGAAATTTTAGGGCTATACATTGCTAAATTCTTATTTGAATAAATATACACAAGTATAATATATTTTAATATAGACTATGATTTGTTAGGCCTATATTGAATTAAAACCAAAAATATTTTATTTGAAACAATTATTTTTACGTTAAATTCTCTGAAAACCACTCATCTGATTCATGAAGTCGGATTTTCTCTGTTCTTTCTCAAATATTGCAACTTTGAATGAGGTTGAGACAATTGAATGCGCAGTTGAGCATTGTGGGTGTGTTCTCTAGTCAGAAATAAATTAAGAGTAGATACGTTGTTTTCACATTAGATTTAACTAAGATGTTATTAGTTACTATTTATTTATTTGAAACACGGGTGTAAGTATTTTCAATCATTCCTTGTTTCCAACATCCTGTTTATAAGTCCGGTATGTTCTATAATAAGTTTTGACATGTAGGTGAATAACACACACACACATTAGTCATTCAATGTACTACATTTCCTATTTATACATCCCGGATACTAGCGGTACTTTGTTTTCGATAATAGAACACATCTGTAACTCGGATTTACAACGATCAGATATAAATATGAGATAACATTCCAAGGTTATTATAAGATAACCAGTTAGGAATTTCACATCCTTGTACTGGGTAATGACGTCATGGAGGGGTTGTCTAATTTCAGAATAATACGAGACGAGACGAGGTGTAACGTCAGTATAGAACGTACCGTCCTGGTATCATGATGTCTACAGCTACCGGAGAAGGGAGCAAAACTCTTGCAAGAAAAGTAAGTTCAGCTTTGATTGATAAAACAAGTTGTCATAACATGTATACTTGTATCGTGAATAGATTTTCTAATGTGTTGCTGTTTTTGTATGATTTCGGAATAAACCTTCGAAGCGAGACCCTCGTACAAAGAAGCATCGAAAAACCATCCCATCTACGGAGGAGGTGATAGACTTGGAGAAACTTCTAGAGGAAGCGCTAAACACAACCGTCGACACGATTGTAGAACAATCAGGAGTCGTTCTTTCTATATTGGCACGTAGGATTTATTTCCTCAACCGAAACAAGGACAGATATCTAAGTTTCGGTTTCTACACATCATTGAACTAAAGTGCTTGTGCTGAAATAGGAAACTCTTTCGGAGCGTGTGTACTGTTTTCACCCTACCTGCTGAGTTCATTCTTATTACACTTACCTAAACTATGTGAACATATGTGTAACGCTAAACCTTACTAGTTTATTGAAGAAAAGTTTAAACTACGACTGGCTAAGAATTTTAAACAGTGTTATATTCAGTACGAGAAAACACGTATTGTTTTAAAGTGCGACGAAATTAATTTTCTCTCTATACACACTAACATCATCACGAACATTATGTCAAAATACTCTATAATGCAGAACGACATATTGAAACTTGTAAACAAACAATCTGTTCCATCGTCTTGGGAAAATTTAGGGATATACGATTGTGTAACAGACGAAATAAGCAATCAAGGTCTGGTAATATTGTAGAACATTACAGTGCTCCTTTAGATAAAATAGTGAGGACAAACGTGAACACTTTTTTTTTAGTGTTAATATTAATATGTTTTTGATGTACAAAATAGAGAGGACAAACAAGAACACTTTTTTTCAGTGTTAATATTAATATGTTTTTTATGTACAAATAAGTAAATAAATATCCAAGATCTATTCTTAATGTAATACGTTTGTAATTATTTACAAAAACGAGACATTCTTATTAATATAATAATAATAATGAGCCGTTGTTCAATAAGCCTAAACCCATCCTCAAAGATCCTGCAACGCTGTTTTAATTATGATTTATGTATATATTGAATGTAATAAAGTTCTGTTATAAAGTCTCAGTCAAATAAGATTGTTTTCATTTAACAAATACTCAAAATCCCAAGTGACTATGAAAATATAAATCCAGGGCCAAGATATAACCTAACAAAGGAAGCATGAGGAAATATGCCCTAGAGGAGTGGATCTAACCCTATTCAGTGCTCACCAGTATAAGGGAGGTAAGAAACAATAGAAAATAATCCCCACCACAAAATATTTCAATTGAACAATAATTTTTAATGAACAAGAACTATAACCAAAATCTCTTTTTTTTTAACAATGTAACTTTTCACAACTTTTATAAATTCCCCAAATGGAATTATAAACAACCTAAAATCAACCAACTTGGCTCAGAATGAAAAACTCCTAAATAACATGTGTATCATCTTACATACCCTAGCATTGAATAAAGCTATCTTCCAAAACATATCTTGCTTGCTAAATTGATTGAGAATTACTCCAGTGTGTTTCTCTTTACCACTTCCTATCCTACCATGAATCACGTACATTAACATCAATGAAAATCCATTCTACTCTTGAGTAAACCAAAAATCATTAATAGCAGGGAGCACACACTTCACTATCAAGAATTAATGTTAAATCAAGTGAGCTAATTATGTGAAACTGAATAGGCTACCCTATGCTGAGCCTGCTAATTAATTTCCAAATTGAAAAATGGACAGGAACCAAATCAACAAAATGTTTTTTTTTAATGAAACATACTCAAATAAATGCAAAGATGAGTACCAAATACTTAGAATGATTAAACTTGCCAAAATAGAAAAACTCCAACAAGGAATATCAAATATAAAAAAAGGAATAAATATAAATCCAGAAAAAGAAATCTATCTAAACCTTACTGGGTAAAACCCAAAATTTGGTATAAATCTGAGTACTATACAATGTTCAATTAAATTCTAATATTCAAAAAATGGATCCGAAGTAGCATAGATAAAGTTCTGATTTAGCAAACAATACCAAAAAACAAAAGGAATCTGATATAAACGAGAAAAATCTATTTCAAATTTTAACTGTAGGAAATATGAAACAGAAATACTATAAAAAAATTTAAAAAAAAAATAGAAATACAAAATCTAAATTACTGAACGCTATATTCACCTATATAAATGATTGAATACAATATAAAAAAAATTCAATAGAAGGAAGTTAAATTTGGAAAATGTAAATGAGAAATTCAAAACCCAAACACAAACTTGAAAAATGCCTAACTATGCTAAATTCTCTCAAAATTTAGATCCATACTCAAAAGTCTATCCAAAATTCAAAACAAAATTTTCAATGTTAAGTTTGGAAAATAACTATGCTAAATTCTCTCAAGAATTAAAAACAATACTCAAAAGGTTATCCAAAATTCAAAAAATTTTAAATGTTAAGTTTGGAAAATAACTATGCTAAATTCTCTCAAGAATTAAAAACAATACTCAACAGGTTATCCTAAATTCAAAAAATTTTAAGTGTTAAGTTTGAAAACTATCTATCTGAAAATCCAAAAACCAATTTAGGATAGTTGAAAAATTCACCAGGAATGATATATCAAAATTTCTCAACAACGAATCAAGTTCTATCAGAAATTCAGGAAATTCCAAATTTTAAATTTGAGAAAAACCTATATCAATATCAAAAAAGAAAAGTACCATAATTTAGAAATTTACAAACTCTAACATCTTCCATATCTCCAAGGTTATGGACAATAATCACCCCTAACAGTTGGAAATGTTTTCACAATTTAGAATTGAAAAAGACTAATGTGACCTTCAAAAGAAATATAATAATAATAATTATTATTCTAATTGAAAAATTTACCAACTCAGGAAGTTTAAATATGAAAAGTAACTGTCTGTGTGGGATTCAATACAAGAATTATAGAATTCCCAAATTACAAATTTTATTATATGAATATGCACAAAAACTTCAAATCACTAGGTCAAGGATTAAGGTGAATATATTGCCAGATTTGGCAACCCACAGAACTGTATTATGGGTAATAGTATTTACTACATGGGCAAGCAATAAGTTTTCAATAGCAAAATCTAAATTTACAACAAAATTGGAATTAGAACAAGTTGTGTAGAAATTCCAAAAGGCCCTAGAATATTTATGCTACTGTATGAAAATCTACCCCAAACGAAATAACAATGCCATAGAAAGAATAAACGCATGACCACGAATATTCTGGATCCATAGAAAATGTTAATTCAGGACACGGCATAGATTTTTTACCCAAGAAAATACTTATGTAACAAGAACAGTCCAGAAATATCCGCAGAGATTTAATACCGCAAGATTACAAAACCGTAAGCAATATCTCCACTACTTAATTCTTTAGAGAATCCAAGATTTCAGTATTATACCATCAGTTAGAGAGAAAATGTCTACCATGTTAAAGTAGAATATGGACATTAGATAATTGTAGAATTCACTTCTATAAGCACGCTAGAATTCCCCCAGGCACGGCAAGAGGTAGAACATTCCATACGAACCATTTTGCAACACGGGAATTATATATGACCAAAAACGGGCAATACTAGAGTGAATGGAATTATAAAGAACTTTTCTTTCAAGAACAACATATTAAAAAGAGAGATAAGCTACCAGACAATATAACAATTTCAAATTGAGGCAAAAAACGGGATTTTAAGCTCACGAAGAAGTGACGTCACACATCACCTCATCCACAAGGCTACCTAAGGCTATCTGATATATGAATGTGATGACACTGAACACCAAAGATCTATTCTCATCCGAGAAATAATGATGGAAGGAGGAACATGGCCCGTCAGTAACCTAATATTAATATCCCAATATCTGAGAAATTTCATCAAATTCGTTAAATCCTTGAATATGTAGAGAAAACTAATTATAATGAGTAACGGGAAACTCTAGAACAATCTTTTTAAATAAATAGACACTACAGATAATACAAAAGTTATGACATTAACAGTGATAAATAGTGTGAACAAAAATAATGTGAAATAAGACGTAAGAATGCATGTGAGTGGAAGGAAACTCTAGAACAATCTTTTTAAATACATAGACACTACAGATAATACAAAAGTTATGACATTAATAGTGATAAATAGTGTGAAAAAAACATGTGAAATGTGATGTAAGAATGCATGTGAGTGAAAGGAAACTCTAGAACAATCTTAGTAAATACATAGACGCTACAACTAATGCAAATGTTATGACATTATCAGTGATAAATAGTGTTAGGAAAATAATGTAAAATGTGAAGTAAGAATGCATGTAATGTTACCAAGGTAACGGGGCATGCAGAATATAATAAAATAAATTAAAAAAAAAAAAAAAAAAAAAAAACAAGGCTACCTATCTCATGACGTCAGCATACAGAAACATGTCATGGCTGAAGCTTCTCGAAAATTACTACACCTTCCATTATCTCATGATACTTTTACAATCCTTACTAATCAAAATTTTACATGCGCTAGAATAAACTATTGGAGAAATAATCCCTTTATATTTATGTATACTTTGACTAGAAAAGAAGATGTGTTTTATGTCTGGCAATGAAGCTACATATTGCTAAAGCACTAACTGAATGATATATTCTTGGCGCAGAAGGCACCTATTATTTTTGTATTATCGAAACATAATGGTATGCCACTTACAGTGTGTAGACGCGGGTCCCTCTCCACAGCTGGCAACACGAAACAAGTACACTAGGCAACAGCCATGCACGATCTGTTGTTCGTGTCTCCGCATGCGGATCGCCAACCCCGTCAAAACACGTAGATGGCAGCACCAAACAGTAATGGCGACCAAGTTAAAGAAGGAAGAGGGGGCAAAATCGCGGGAACATTCAACCACGTTACAATCCTTACAATTTCATATTACAAGAAAGAAATGAAGAAAAGAGAGAAGGAAAGAAAGAGATGATAATAACTATACAATACAATAGTAATAGTAGTAGTAGTATAATTACCTTACACTTACTCCTGTTTCCTGTTTACCACCATCTTGATCCCGAATTTCCGTCAATTTTGAAAAAATACATATTTCATCTATCCCGCCATAACCATCATTTTGAGACCTGCTTTCACGCAATGCCGCCATATTGTGTCTTTCTAGAATTTCCGTCAATTTTGAAAATACATATTTCATATATCCCGCCCATTACCAAATTTCGACTTAGCTCACTTTTGCATTAAATATACAGTTTTGACTTAGCACACTCTTGCATTTTCGAATTTTGAATTTCGCGCTAGCCACCATCTTGTTCCGGAACAAGAAGTTCAGCCATCTTGTTCCGGAGCAGGAAGTGCCGCCATCTTGTTCCGGAACAGGAAGTACCGCCATCTTGGATGACGTCATCACTTCCCCTCCATGGCGTCATTACCCCCACCACTATGACGTCATCACCCCCACCACTATGACGTCATCACCCCCACCACATTTCCCCTACCGGGCCATAACGTCCTCCATACTACTGAGCTGGTTTCAGGCGGTCCACTGAGATTCACTTTATTAAACCCCGTTATTGATGTTGAAGAACTTATCAGTTCCACTAATAACTGGAAAGGGACCATCGTACGCAAGGTTGGAGTGAGTATGATGGAGGTCCATGGTGTATGAAAACATGAGAGCATTCGGCGAGATGTTTGCACACAAAAACAGGTCTTTTGCCATGGGTTGATGTCTGACTTGGTTTAAGCCCTCTTATTGTCTCCTGGAGATGTCTCACGAAGTCAGACTGTGTTACGGTAGGCTGGTCGGTGAACAGTTCTCCTGGAAGGCGGAGTGGTGTGCCATAGACCAGTTCAGCCGCTGAGTGACCTAAGTCTTCTTTTACTACAGATCGCATGCCCAATAAAACTAGAGGTAATGAGTCTACCCATGACGATGACCGTAGTAAATGGGATTTGAGTGCTGGTTTCATGGTGCGGTGTTGGCGTTCGATTAGACTATTACTTTGAACGATTAGGCTTGAATACGATTTGAACAATTGGTTTTCAAACTGTCGACCTTCGTCGGTAGTTATTCTTAGAATACCAAATCGTAAAACCAAGTGGTTATTAGTGCCTGTGCAACAGAGTCAGCTGTTTGGTTTACTATTGGTACAGCATCCATCCATCTAGATACCTGAATCCTTGGCACACAGGTAGAGGTCCCACGATGTCGACATTTATGTGTTTGAATTTGTCGTTGGGAACTAGGGATTGTCCAACTGGAGATCTGGTGTGTCGATTAATTTTATATCTTTGGCAGCAGTCGATGCATGCTCGTGTCCACTATTGACAGTCTTTCTTCATATTGGGCCAGATAAATCGTTCAGTGATCATTTTGGTTGTTGCTCTGATTCCTGGGCGAGAAAGGCGATGAACAGATGAAAAGGCTGCTTCTCGAAAGTCATGTGGAATATACAGGCGTATATGCCTTGTTGATATGTCACAGTATAATTGCTTTCTACTATCCGGAAAACTGAGTTTTACTATTTTCATACCCGGATTCTGTTGCAGTGATTCGAGGTCTTCATCTGCTTGTACATCTTCCGAATGATCATAATTTAGAGGTGAGGGAGATTCTATGGTGGCTAAACGCGACAATGTGTTAGATACGATATTGTCTTGTCCAGCGACGTATTTTATTGTTGTTGTGAACTATGCAATATATTGTATTTGACGAGCCTGTCTGGATGATGCCTTGTCCAAGTCCTGTTGAAAAGCATTCACCAAGGCGTTATGGTCCGTAAAAATTACAAAATACCGGCCTTCTAAAAGATGCTTGAAATGTTTAATGGCGCTTTATATTGCTAATAGCTCGCGACCATAAGCACAGTATCTGGACTGTGCATTAGTGAGAGTTCGTGAGAAGAAACTGAGAGGTCGGGCTGCACCGTCAGTATCCTGTTGAAGAACTCCTATTGATAAGCCCGACGCATTTGTTACCAAGAAGAGTGGAGCACCGGCAATAGGATGTACCAGAGCCGCTGCATTGCAGAAGGCTTCCTTCATTGCAGCAAAAGAGGCTTGTGCTTCTTCGTTCCCGCCCAGCAGTTTTGTGCTGTTCTTTTTGTTCCCGCTGAGTAATTTTGAGAGCGGCTGTTGCAGCTTGGCGCATTCTGGGAGGAATCTGTGGTAGAAATTTACCATTCCCAAGAATCGGCGCAGTCCAGTGGCTCACTGTGGCTCTGGAAAACTCTTAATGGCACTAACTTTCTCAGGTAGAGGCTTCAGACTTTGAGGGCTTATTTCGTACCCTAAGATGTTGATCCGCTGCACACCGAAAATGCATTTGGCAACATTGATGCATAAGCCGTATTCGTTTAGTCGTTCACAGATGATGCGGATATGCGGAAGGTGTACTTTATCATCTTGAGAAGCAACTAGGATATCGTTTAAGTAACAAAAGACAAAATATAACCCATTGAGTACCATGTCCACAAATATTTGAAAGCTCTGTGCTATGTTTCTTAGTCCGAAAGGCATGAATGGAAATTCAAATAGTCCAAAAGGTGTTGTGATGGCCGTCTTCGTTAAGTCCGCTTCGTGCACAGGTATCTGTTAGTACGCTCGTACAAGATCAATGGATGAAAAGATGGAAGCTCCATGCAGGATGTGGTTGTAGTAGATTAAGAAAGATATAGGGTATCTGTCGGGTACTGTGATATGATTGATTTTCCTATAATCCCCGCAAGGTCTCCAATCACCAGATTTCTTCTGGGTTAAGTGTAGAGGACTAGCCCAACAACTTTTCTATGGTCTACATAAACCTTGCTAGAGCATGAAGTAAAATTCCTTACGAGCTGCTATGAGTTCTTTAGTCTTCTGGTTTTGGCAAACACTGGTGAGCCTTTTGTTTCGATGAAGTGTTCAATGTGGTGACTAGCAATTTTTGTGTTTACAATGTTAGGTCGCAGTATGTCAGGAAATTCATGTATAATCTGCTGATATCAGTTATTAAGTTCCATTAGCTGGACCTGAAGTTTGTAGTTGTGAGAAGAGGTAACTTACCATATGCAGTCAAGTGTGTGTTCCCGTCTATCAAGCTATGTTGAGAACTGTCGACGAGTAAATTGAAATGCGACAGGAAATCTACTCCTATTATAGGTTTACCTACTTCTGCGATTATGAATGGTCATTTGAATGTTCGATGTAAACCAAGGTCAAGTGTCATGAGTCGTTGACCATATGTCTGGGTCCTAGTACCATTCGTGTCCCTTTGGTGATTTTTCAGTGCCGTATAGACACGATCTACCAAACTGGTCTAGTGTCAATCTTGAGGTCAGAAGAATTAATGATGAAACTAAGAATGTGTGTAAATATTTTAAAAACTGTAACTTTGTTGATATAAGTAGAATCGGCAAGAGATTTTATACAACTAATGGTCTTCACTTGAACAGATTAGGAAAACAATATATTAGTGAAGCAATTCTAAGATGTGTGTCCATCTTTTCTACAAGAAAATATCATCTTAAGTTACAAACTAGGCCTATTGCTCTTACGGCCCAGCATAATTCTTTTTTAGACAAGTAGAGTGTACAGGTATGAGACTGATTAATGCCGAGAATTGTTATAGGCCATTAAATGCGTTGGATCTAGATCAGTGTGCTGCTAGATCACTAAATAGTAAGAACTCCAAAAAAAGAAATGTTGATAGGCCTACACTTCATTCAGTTAATAATTATCAAAATACAGTTGGTAGTGGGCCAAGTGATGTTTATATAATGCATATCAATGCCCAGTCTATTAAAAATAAAAATAACTTGTTAGAAAATCTTCTTGATGAGGTCACCAATGACATATTGTGTATTAATGAACACTGGTGTATCCACAGTGAACTGGACGGCTACTGTCCTAAAGGATATAATGTAGCTAATAAGTTTTGTAGGACTACTCCCTATGGTGGAGCTGCGATATTGGTTAAGTCTTCCTTTCAACCTATATTTAAAACTGTTAATATTGAAAGTCTGTGTGAAGTCAAGCAATTTGAGGCGTGTGTAGTGGTTTTTCCCTCAATTAATTTGTTGGTGGTATCAGTCTATCGCACACCTGACTCCTCTGTAGATATTTTTATAGATAAAATGTCTGAACTACTGGATGTCATTTGTAACAAAAAGAAGTATAGCAAATTTAAGGTTGTTATTGCTGGTGATATAAATCTAGACACTAGATGTAATGACTTAAAGACAAGAATTTTTCTGAATATTTTACGTTCGTATGACTGCTTCTGTCTAAATAATCGCCCTACCCGTCACTCTTCTTGTATTGATAATTTTATTTCTAATCTGCAACCATCTATGTTTACTTGTGATGTCATGCAGCCTCATATCTCTGATCACTGTGTTTTAATGTTAAAAATTAAACATTCTTGTCTAACGAAAGATAATTTAAATAAATCTATAAAATCCGGGACAAATATGCAAACCTATAGGATATTAAATGATTCAGGTCTAGAACATTTTAAAAACAGGTTAAGGAATATTAACTGGAATGATGTATTCCTATTCAACACAAATGTTGATGATGCTTTTAGCGTATTTTTACAAATTTTATCTATTAATTTTAATGAATGTTGTCCAATAAGAAACAAGATAAATAATATGCTTGGTAAGAAACAGGTAACAAATAGAAAATGGTATACATCTTTCTTACATAAAATTAGGTTATTGTTAGATCTTAGTTATGAAAAATGTAAGACTGATGCTAAGTTTTTGAAAACTCACAGCAGGCTTAAGAAATTTTATAGAGAACAGATTAATCTAGCAAAGAAAAATGCGAATGATAATTATATCAGAAGCGCTAATAACATGTGTAAAGCTGCATGGAAGATAATTAATAGTGAAACTGGTAGAGTACCTATAAATATAGATTTGAAAGGTGATATACCTATTTCACCAAATGCTTTTAACGAGTTCTTTATTAATATCAGTAATACTATAAATAAAGATTTGGCTAATAGGAACGTAGCTAACCCCTTAGACATTTTAAAAACTTCTGGTATTAAACCTCCAGACTTATATTCTTTCAGATGGTATGAGGCAAGTGCCAGCGAAGTGAATAGAACTCTAGCCAAATTGAGCAACTCAAAATCTGAAGATGTTTATGGTTTATCTAATTATGTTCTTAAAATGATAGCTGAAACTATTATATGCCCTTTAACTTTTCTTATTAACAGGGTTCTGCGGGAGGGTATTTACCCACAATGTTTAAAAGTAAGCACTATAGTACCATGTTATAAAAAGGGTGAGAAATCGGATGTAAATAATTACCGACCTATAGCACTGATACCTGTAATTTCCAAAATTGTTGAATGTATTATGAAAAACCAACTTGAACAATTTTTTGAAAATAATCACATGTTAAAAACTGCTCAATATGGCTTTAGAAGCAATTTATCCACCATCAAGGCAATTGAAAGTATAGTTTCTTTTGTGCTAGATGGATTTGAGAATAAGGAGGAGACAACGGCAGTATTATTAGATCTAAGCAAAGCTTTCGATATTGTTCCTCATAAAGAGCTCATTGAAAAATTACATTATTATGGCCTAGATGATAAGGAACTCTCTTTAATGATTTCCTATTTGTCCAATAGACTTCAATTTGTTAAAATAAAAGAGGAAAGATCAGATCTTAAGAAGGTAACAAGTGGGGTGCCCCAGGGATCTGTCCTTGGCCCTTTCTTGTTTAACATCTTTATTAACGACTTTTCACATTTTGTGCCATACAAAAGTGTTCTTTATGCAGATGACACAACCTTGTTATCCTCTAATCAAAACTCGGAGATAAATTCAGTTATAATGAACTATATGGTAGAAAGATCCTTCCTTTGGTTTACAGCGAATAAATTGATTGTTAACTCCAATAAAACTGAAGAAATTTACTTCAGTTTAGATTCAAAGGTTGAAAATAGCTCTGCTAAGTTATTAGGCATAAATCTTGACTCAAAACTTAATTGGATTGCTCATACTGATGCCTTATGTAGTCGCTTGTCAAGAATAATCTTTTTGCTGAAAAGGTTAAAATTAAGTGTTAGCTTCAACTTAATGATAACTGCATATTTTGCTCTTTTTCATACCCACCTGTGCTATGGGACACTACTATGGGGAAACTCTACTGGAGCAAAAGCAATTTTCCGATGTCAAAAAAAAAGCTATACGTAGTATGCTAGGTATCAGTAATAGAGAATCTTGTAGACCCTATTTCACTGAATTTGGTATACTCACACTTCCATGCATCTTCATTCTACAGAACTTAATTTTTATCAAGGAAAATTTAAATACATATAATTTAAGAAGCACACAACACTCATATAATACTAGATACCAAAATTTAATTGATGTAAATTTCACTAGATTGAGGAAAACACAGCAAAGTTATGTATACATTGGAGTCAAATTGTTTAACAAACTCCCTATCAGAGCTCGATACATACCGTTAAAACAATTTAAGAATGTTTTGATTAAATGGCTAAAAAAGAAATGCTTTTATTCAACTGAAGAAATGTTAGTGCTTAATATAAATGACTTAGAATTTTAAACATGTTAAATATGGTAGATAAGCCTACTGTGATTTTACTGACTCTATTCATTTTGATTTTATTTTGTCTTATGGTTTGACTAAATTTATTTTACTAAATGTATTTATCTTGGTTTTTACTTCGTTTTATGAAAATGAAGTTTGAATTAGCAACTAAGATCTTTTATACCTATGTAATAAATGGACTTTGTCAATACAATGTATATATTGTTGGACGACAATAAAAAGATTATTGATTATTGATTATTGATTCTTTTCACTGTGTGTTGGTGGCACTACAGAGATGTCTGCACCGATATCAATTAAGAACTGGATTGCTGTCCCTTTGTCGCTAATAAATAGGTTTCTCAGCTCTAACCCCTGGCTCCCTGTCGCAGTGGAGAGTTGGGGAACTAGCTTTCCGGTCCATTGTGAGATGTAGCTCGGAGGGACATGCTGCTCGGCTGTAGACATCTATATGCCTCCTCGACAAATGTAGTGTGGTAGTAACATTTCCCTACCTTTGTTGACTGTCCTGTATCTGCATTCCTACCTCTAGATCTGGACCTATACTTTGGTCTGCCCTGTCGGCGGTGGCCGGTGAAAACATGCTTACTCAACTCTGCAACTTGGACTGAGAGCTCAGACACTTGCTTCCTCAGTTCCTCTATTGAGTTGTTCATTGGTTGCGTAACAGCAATAGGAGCAACATGGTACGAGCGTGTGGGTTTTAGCCACAGCCCGGCAATCTGGGTCCCGGCGGTGAAGCCAAGCCTTGCGCTATGCCGCCATCTTGTCTCACCTGAAGACACCCACTGAACTACACGCAATTCAATGGGAAACTATCACGAGAACTTAGAATAAAGTCTATTTTCACAATTTTCTATTGGAAATTTTGTATCCACTAGTGAACACACTGAAACCACATTGAAAAAGCACGTCCTCTTGCTATTTTTCTCAAGTATTGGTTCCTATTACTTGCTAAAAATTAGGTTTTAGATGTGAAACTTCTTTAGTCGCGGTAGGATTAAATCGAGAGCTTGCGTTACGGACAAAATTGTCACGAAATTAGTGTTATGCTCAAAATCGTCGCGAAATTAGTTTGGTGTGACGGAACGGACTGCACAGAAAACAAGCAACTCAATAATTAGGCTTATCCAAAATTCAAAAAAAATAAAAATTTAAAAAATTCAAATTAAAAAATCGAAAATCCAAAATTTTAAGTCTAAAAATTCGAAATTTAAAAATAAAAATAAATTAAAAATATAAAAACTTCAAAGATCCAAATTTTAAAAAATAATCCAAAGTAAAAAAATCCAAATATCCAAAATTTAAAAAAATCTTAAAATCCAAAAAAATAAAAAAACCAAAATTTAAAACATTCCAAATTTAAAATCAAGAGAAAAACATCAATACTATTAATAAACTACAGTATTGCTCAATTACAACACGCACAGTGAAATGACAGGCATAAATGAAATAAGGACATTATTTTATTAAGACTATATTTTAGATAACTTCCATTCCATTGATCAAAAGAATCAGTATATGGGTCATTCTTCAAATACGGGAAAATTTGGAGTGTCTAAAATCAAAATTTTTTAGTTTATATTTAAAATCTCAAAAAAATTGCTAAAATACTTCAGGGGTTTCTTGATAATAATAAGACACCAGCAGAGCTTAAATGTTTATATATATATTTTTTTAAAGCCATGTGAATGACATCCGTGTACATGTGGATGGCAGAAGGCCACATTAATGACTAACTTTGGCAACAATATGCTTTTTTTATGTGGTTTCATATTTTTCTCAGTTTACTTCAGTTTATTTTGCACCAAATTTGCAATTTTGTGTGCATACTCCGGAATCAATGCAATTTTAACTAGACTGTGTTTTTACGGTTGGGGGGGGGGGGGGGGAATCAAGCAGAAATTCATTTAATCAGTTTTAAGATTTTAAATACAGGTCACAGACACCACAAACACAATAGTATCCTACATTTATCATCTACATGACTTGAGAGTCATCCACGTACCCCTTTATGAGGAATGTGGATGAAACAAAAATTAGGCATGTGGATGACAAAAAAAAAAGGAGTTTAAGTGGTCTCAGCAAGCCATTCCTAAACCTCTGTAGGCTTAACTTCAGTCAGGTACTTTGAATTGGTAGGTTTATCATAGTGCATAATCAAAATTAATTAATATTCACTTTTTGCCTATTTTCTAGAAGTCATGTTAATGACGGAGAATAAAAACGCTTTCCTTTGCTAATCCCAAACTGTTTGTAAGCAAGCAAAATTCAACCACAAGCTGCTCTGTTAGCTTCCTAACACTGTTGCCAGTTATACAAATTTCTCATTCCTGCAGAAAATTTTTCTATTCTTTTCAGCCATGTGGATGACCAAAAACCCTTGGGACATTCTTTATGTTCATTAGGTGAAATGACAATTTTATTTTCACACAATCATACTCATTGGCAGGAAAAAAGTCGAAAAGGAAGTAACATTTTGTTTTGTGGAAAAATGCAGTAGAATATACAAAACCGGGGTATGGGACAGGGCATGTGGATAACATTTAATTGAATTAAATTTGGTTTTGGAGTATCATAATTTAAAGTTAGTGACATTTCAAAGTGGTAGTTGTGGTATGGAAGTAGTAGAAAAAACTTTTATTTCAATTTTTTATAAAGTTGAATTTGAAGGGAAATATCACTCCGGAACGCAAATTTTCCCGTATTTGAAGAATCACCCAAACATGAACTATCTACTACATATCCTATGTCACAATATAGCAAGGTAGTGATATTTTAATAATTAATTAGTCATTTTAGTTAAATCAAATTTTTAAATATTGACAACACACAGTTTTACTGATTTGAATATATGTAACTTTTGTTAACTTGAGCTCTTTGTTCAAACATGAAAATATAATTAAAGTATTGATACTAACCCGGATTGGGTAATAGTTTTTATATCAAATCAAAATCATCATATAACTTAATCCTTGCTAAAATACTGACTAATAAACATACAAACAATTTCTCAATAGAAGTGAACTGGCATTCCTGATTATTTTTTCTCTTCTTCAGCTTTCACATGTGCCTAATCAAATTAGTGGTATACTAGGCGGAACTTATTAAGATCATTCAAGTAATACATAGATTTAAAAATATTACATAGTCCAAAGACAACACAGTTATACAGAAAAACACACACTACAAATTTCAATACATTAATATGAAAAATAATATGTTATGGGACACTTAAAATAAATATTCTGCCCTTATTAAGGGTGAAAATGGCAAAAACATTAATTTTTACTTTATTTTATATTCTTGTGTTTCGTCCATTTTGTAGTGATGTAATAACTTAATGATTCGTTTAGAGCATAGGCCTATAGGTTTTTTTCACTGACACTCACTACTGTGGTATGGCAATGTTAATTACCTTGTTGGAGCACTTTCAACCGTGTGGAGCGGCCATCTTCAGCAACTGACTCCCATGATGCCACTGTTGTGGCTAAGAAGACATTTTTGAATTACTGTGTCGTAGAGTGCATGTGATTTGAACTGTAATAATTACAATTATTGTTCGTTTAAGATGTTGGTGTTGTCTTGTGTGGTGTGTTTGTATATTTCATATTGTTCGAGTGTGTTGAGCATATGACCTTTGTGGTTAATGTGTAGGATATCCATGTCTGTATTGATGTCTGCGTATTTGTGGCCTGTGCTTATTATATGGTTTGCATAGTCAGAGTCTTTGAGAGCTCGTATGTGTTCTGTGTATCGTGTTTTGAAACTTCGGCCTGTATGTCCTATGTAGAACTTTGGACAGTCGTTGCATTTTAGTTTGTAGACTCCTGGATTACTGTATTTATTTCTGTGTTGTTTGTCTGTAGGTAAGTTAAATAACATTGCCATACCACAGTAGTGAGTGTCAGTGAAAAAAGCTATATGCTCTAAATGAATCATTAAGTTATTTTATGTATTATAAAAATATGGACTTTCCTCTTTAAAATGACATAATTATCTCATCTTTAGCTTGCTTATAAATATTTTAAAGCACTGGTTTGAGTCTCAATTTCATTAAGTTAATTTTTTCCTTGTACTGGGGGGCATTTTTTCTAAACTATAAGAACCAGAGATTTATAACTTTCAGAACTTGTAAGAAATGCCACTTTACATTTTGTAACATGTAGTCATTTTATTAAAAGTGCAATCATAGAAAAAATATGGCCTACCGGTACCAAACTGAAAAAAAAAATTAAAAATAAAAATCCTTCATTTAAAAGAATAATAACTTTAGGAAAACATAAGTACCGGTACACTAAAAATCCCAATGGTAAAAAGAAAAACATGCAAAAGCATCATACAGGAAAAAAATTATTGTTCTAGTTCTAATAGTTTAGGAAAAATGTTCAAGATTCCACTCAATATGCTCCCTAGTGCAAACAGTGTAAGAGAAAATGTTGCTTTCATATAACATTGCAGATATAGGACCTTCCGGGTGCCCTTAACATACTTTGACCAAGATATTAACTATTTTAAATAATAGAATAATATATGAACTTTGTCTTCATAACTCCAAAAAGTAAAAATATTTGTTGAAAAATTTAAAAAATCAAAGGAAAAGGTTTTTAAGTATCCTTGGTCTCCCCTATTCTAAATTTGAAATTGAAGGGCCTAGTTCCATAAAGGCGTAAGGCAGAAGGACATGGTTTCGAGAATTCTTGATGTTTTTAAACAATGTTACCACTCACAAGTAGCCTAGGTGGTTTAAAGTTTAATTTTATAACATATATTTTTGAAGGACAGGCTAAATTTACAATGTATTGGGATTTTTTTACAACTAGAGGTACCTAAACATGTCAAACAAAAACTGAAGTACTTTTACAGTAGCAAAATCTTTTTACTTTGTATCATATTATTTGTTTTTACTTTATTTTAGTAAAAACCTTTATTTTAGTATTTACTTTATTTTATTATTTAGTAAAAAGATAAATTAACTTTATATCGGAAGCTGAACTTATGCGCGTGAAAGAAAATTTCCTAAAAAAAGTGCCAGTAATGTGTGGATGCAACAAGAGAACAATTCCAACATCTCTTGTGATGAAGTACGTGTTTATTTTCATTGTAATCTTAACTGTAAATGTGAGAACCTGAATCATTACACCGACCGTGGCTCTATTAGCGTAGATATTTCACCCGATCGCTCGGGAGTTGGAGCTGTGCCCGCCGCACCGCAGGAACCTGCGTCATTGGCCAACTCTTGCGTGGAACTCACTGTAGAATGAATGTGCAGTCTCACAGGTCTTTTCTTATAACTGAGCAGAGGTTTAAGGCACAAGTACAATATTTCACTGAGTATTTAAGAGATATGAGGAGAAGGCATAAATGTTAAAAACTCAAAATTAAAGATTTGTGCCTTACACCCTTATGGAACTAGCCCCTTCAATTGATAAACAGAATATTTACAAATGTTTGAAAATAGCCAGGCGATTGTAGACTGATCTGTGATCAATCTTATGTCTATTAGTTTCCCTAACTGCATGATTAATGCGAATTTTCAAATATGACAATGAAATTACTTGTATCAATCTATTAACATGAGTGTCCAATGGATTTAAGTCCAATACATGAGTATTTAATGAGGGAAACAAACCTAGTTCATTTGCTTCAGCTGCGACTTTGTAGGGTATGTTACTTTTCACAATTGAATTGATGCCTCTGCATAAATTCTCTCTAAAACATCTTTCACTTAATTTACATACTCTAACCACATCATTTGAAGGAATAAATAACTTCCCATTACTTTTGAAAGAAATAAATGAATATGGACATTCTGTCTGTGTAATCGCTTTTTTGCAGTTGTCACACTTTAGAGAACTGACTACTTTCTTAACAACATAACCTGATATGTATTCAACAATACTGTCTGACAACAATGTTAATGTTGAATAAGATGGGCAATAATCATGATCAGAAATCTGAACTGGTGACTGAAGACATAAGGGATCATCCTCATTTTGTATAAATTGAGTGCTCTTCGCATCACGAGTACTACTTACATTAAGGATAGGTACACTATCTTGTGAAATGCAATTTCCTGTTTTTATGCATTTTAGTTCATTCCTGGTAATCAGTCGTTTGAAGGCTGATTTGAACTGCAAACATGTGGGATTAACGTTCCAACCTCCTCGTTGCCTTATGAGACCAAAAAATAGTTCTACATGATCCTGGCTTAATTTGTATGTCAGAAGGTATTCCATTTTTTTTGTTTTTACAAACATGTCATATAAATTCTGCACAGACAATAAGCACACTTTTAGGCCCACAAATCCAACCTTCCTATTACACGTTATAATCTTCTGTTCACATTCCTTATCAGTGTATAGGGAGTCAATGTATGCAATAGCATCACAAATGAATGGACTCCATAGATTTTCATTTTCCATTGCAAGTGGGGCTTTGAATGCTTTGCCAAATTTGCTGGATGAATTGAGTAAATCAAATATCTTGTCCATATATTTAAGGAACTTCACAGTTTCTTCACAACCTTCAAATTCTTGTAGCTTTAACACCACATTACAGAAATCCAGTGCCTCTGCTACTGATTTACTAAGTGTCTGAACTGCAGGTCTCACACGCATTTTATGTTTATGCCAGTTGATATGTTTCGAGGTTAATTTGTTTGCCAGACACAAACCCTCGGCACTTTGTAATTCGAATAGAGATTTCACATAAGACCAGCGAATTGCACCGTCTTTGCGATAAATTATTTGTTTCTCAGCTAAACAGTTGCGTACAAGTTTGATCATATGACAGGCATCAAGTAATACAGCAACTGATGCTCCTGACAGAGATGGGTGAAGAAAACTGGTTTTGAGATTATTTGCATCAGATAAATTAGCTCCCAAGTTGTTGGCCATACTTATATTGGAGCTGGCTCCATCAAATACAACTGCAGCTATGGTGACACCAATTTCATGCAATTTGTCGATGCAACTTGACATTAAAAATGCTCTTTCCTGACCTGAGAGTGAATCGATAAAAAAATAGCCACAAGGGATCTTCCAGGTATCATTTACTGCTGTACACATAATTACACAGGCCATTTTTGCCGTGGGTAAACTGTCATTATTAATTTCGGTACCAACATCTACATAACCTATAATTTTATTTCCAGTATATTCTACATGTTCCTTCAGGCACATATCATCAATAGAGAGGCATACTATAGGAACTTGAGCCTTCTCGTTGCTTTCTCTAACTTTACATGCAATTGCATTAAAAGCTTCAGTGCACAGACCTGGTTCACAATCAATTTTCATATACCAGGAACGTATTGTCCTTGTACTAGGCAATGAATTATTGAACTTCAACCGTACAAACTCATATGCTTTTGGTGAGAAATAGTGCAAGGTCAATGCAAATGATCTTAACAAAGGTTCATATGCCAAGCCGTGTTTACTTACTCTGGTTCCAGCACTCTGCGCTGCTCTGTCTAACAAGCAGCATACATCAGAAGGGAGTGAATTTTTTAATATTTCAGCATTATTTTCAAGAATGAGTTTTTCTTTCACTAACAAGTCAATAACTTCTCTGTCATATTTTAATTTTTTCTCATGCCGTCGTACCTTTTGCTGCAAAATCTTTATTTTCTTTCTTGCACTGCAAAGCTCAACATTTTTCTCACTCAATTGGGTCATTAATTTTCTTTTCCGGGGTGTTAATGGTTCAGAGCCACCACTATTGTCACATGTACCAATACTATTCTCACCAGAATTTACACCAACTTCAATCTTGACAGTTTCTGTTATTGTGATTTCACTGGCACACGTAGCGATATCAGGTTTTGAAGACACATGTCTCACTTTAGGTGGTTTCCGTGGGACTACATGTCGCTTCTGCAAATGCACAGGATAAGAAGGAAATACAGAGGGAACTGCTCCTTCTCTCAGCCTCCTGGTTTGGCCAGTATAGTCCATATCTTCGGGACGAAAATGTTGAGAGCACACACCTGAAGCTGTAGTCGGTTGCCAATTCTTTCTGTTGATCGCCTTTATCCATGCTTCCCGAATGTCCTTCTTCTTAGGAACTCTGAAATAAATAAATAAATATTAAATATGTTAATTATTAAACTCAAATAAATGATGCAATTAATTAGATACGGTAGGTATTCCTGCATGCATATCATAAGGGCCTACTTATTTATTTACTATCCAAAAGTTTAACCATTTTTGTACCTAGAGGTATATTAAGGTTAGAGTTATTTACAAACATAACATGAAGTATAACATAAGAATATTAATTATAGTGCATAAGATGGCTTATATGTTAATAATTACTTAGGGCCTACAAATATTATAACACATGCTTAAATTCTTAAGGAAGTATGAATAATACAAGAAATAACTATCAATGTATGCTTACAGTTATTTATAAAAACATAAAACATTCCTAGTAACTAAAGCATATTATTTACAATGCAAAAAATACACATAAATTGAGGTTAAGTTGATTTGCAATTTCTAAATGCTAAAGTAATATATGACTATTTACAGTGTATGAAATAGTTAACAATATTAGGTTATGGTTATTTACAACCATATAATACATTCCTAGAAACTAAAGCATGCATAATGCATGAAATGGCTAACAATAATAATAATAATGAAATGCCTACTTACGCATGTATTGAAACGTGTTCCTTTCCTTGTTTCTTTCTGTCGTAGTATGAAAAATTACACCCGAATACCACACAGGTATTCACCATTTTAGAAAAAGTATTTATACTCCTCAGTCCAATTACATTATTAGCTAAAATGCTAAAATTCACATCGCTGTAACGCACTTGTAGCATGTACACGATCAGCTGCTGCAGTGTAGTAATATGGCGGTCCTTGCATCACGTGGCTTCACTGCCGCCAATGGTACAGCATACACCATTGCCGATCTATCTCTATATATCTGTGGTTTTAGCTCCCAAATCTGGTCGGCCATGGTCGACAGCTTTGTCAGATCGTCAATACTCACTGAAAGGATAGCATGCATTTCCCTCGGCAGCCGCTGTGACCATAAAGTTTTTTAAGAAAATTCTCGCTTACCTTGTCTGAAGCTAAATTTTTCATTTCGCAAAGTAATTGCGACGGTTTGCGATCCCTGAGTTCCAAGTCTGTCAATAGTCGCTGTGTTCGTTGTGGTTCACTATATGTGAATGTTGAAATAAGACGATTTATGACTGCATCATATTTACCGGAAGACGGAGGGTTTGTGAGAATATCGGCCACTTGCGTCAGAATTTCTGAATCGATTGAACTCACAACAGTGTCATATTTAGTTTGGTCCTGGGTGATCTTCGAGTTACGGAGCTGAGCTTCGAGTTGAATGAACCAAATCCTACGTTCAGGATTCCAAAACGGTGGAACTTTGATAGAAACACGGGACACTAAAGACTCTTGGTTTTCATGAGCCGTTCCAGCTGTAGTCTGTTGTAGTCTGTAGTCCGTTGGTGCCACCGGCATTTCGGTACACTACACATGTCAGGATTGGCTTTAGGCCTTTAGGATATGGATAGGCACTGCTGAGCATTATATAGGATAGCATGCAATGTTGTTAATCATTTTTATGCATCATTGAATAATATTCATATTTACTAAAATAAATATTAATTTATTGTAAATTAATATAATAAAAGTTCTCTTTAAAAATTGGTCTAATAATAATTTGGATTATTTATATTGATAAAACATCATTATCTTCTCTGATTTTGTCTAAATTATATTTCTTTTATTTAAAAAATTCTTCTTATTAAATCTTAATTCTATGAATTCTTTAATTACTAAAAATTCTTTAAATCTTTACATTCTTACTTAAAACATAGTTTTGAAGTTAACTATTTAAGTTATCTTTCTCATGTACTAAAACGAACTTTTAAACTTACATTTCATTCTTGACACAGCTTCCAGCGTCGCCATCTTGGCTTCCTGAACTACTTCAAATCGATGAGAAGTTGAACAACGAGAGGAATTTTAACGGCAAATGTAAGCCCTTAAATAACTTTTCCACTGACGCTATAACCCGGAAAACCTACTGTCAAGATATCGCGGGAGATTTAATTATTATGCGTCTATATCGGTACTTAAGTCATTATTAAAATAAAACTTTCATTAAACACTCTGTAATTTAATGTATCCTTCGGTAAACTAAATGCAGAACAGGAATATACAATCTTCGACAATAATCGTGAATATTCGAACTCATTCCGAGATTTTAACCAATAAATACGTTTTCTAGCTTTGAAAAGTTTTGCTCTTCACACATACACTGTAAATTAAAAGAATGGCAACTCATCAAGGCCAAGAACTCAAGTTACTGCTGACAACACATTCTTATACTGTGCACTCAACATTTCCTGCTATCTCATATCATATGCTATGTCTGCCTCTTATAGTAACTTCAATTAAATAATCAAAATAATAAATATATTTTCTTTTCGTTCATTAGGACCTAACGTTCTGGCATAACAGTACTACCTCCATTGGGGTTACCACTGAAGTAAATAATACTATGTAGAGTTGAATAATTAAATTTTATCGTATTCTTTTTACACTCAAACTACTGCGACTATTTCTGCCGTATCTTTATTTTGCAACAATCTCAAGAGAGAAAAAACAAGAGGGTGAGTTCCATTATACATGTCTGTTTCCTTTGGGAATAACCTGAATATTATGTTACATTACACAATATACTACAATTTATTTGCTACATTAGTGCTTTCATCAACCAAATGCTGGAAACACAACAGGAATTAATTATGTACTTTCATAGGAGGGATGACATAGGTTTACTAATGAAATTATGATATTTGCACAAGTGTGAGCTGAATGAATATTCAATCCATTCAAAGTTTGCAAGTCACATACGTTTTTGAAATGTAAGAATGACTCATTTTCTTTACAAATGAGGTACGCTGTTCTGAAAGCACGTGCGGTCACTTGTAATTTCTCTAGATTTTTTCTTCCCATTTTCTGAAACCTTCAGAGAGAGAGATTTATTAATTGCTTCAATTTCCCTTTCATTCAAAATCGATTGGCACTTTAAATGGAACTTACTCCTTCCATGATCACTAACTTTATCATTTAACTTTTTATTGTTATTGCACTTTTGTGCATTTTACTGTCTTTAAGAGCACCATGATTTTTAATTTATGTGTGGTAGTAGTATATAATCCCTCTGGAACTGTTTGCTGAGAGGTAACGTTGATTTGTTTTCCATTTCTCGAATCTCCTTTGTCTATACACCCTCCAATTAGGCTATCACATGTCTTGATATCACAATTTCCACTACATTTTACTGACACTTGTCACTGCCACTATTGGAACATTTACCTTTTCAGTAGAAAATACAGTCCCATTACCTGATGTTTCAGAACCTGTCCTTTATGCTTTCTTATTAAAAATTTATCAATGATGTTTTTGATCAACTTTAAAAACATCCACTCTCTGTGAAATACATTGGAAGACTACCTTGGAACACCTATCACTACTGCATTCAATATCATAGCAAACATTCTTTAATCATTGCCGTCAAAAAGAAACAAACAAAAAGCATTAATATAAATCTTATGTCCAGCGTCGCGCTTCGGTCACACCGTGCACATCAAATGTTTGTTAGATAAATTTTGTTGCTACACATTGTTCTGGTGATACCATTATGTAAAAAAACAGCACTATGAAGAAACGTAAGTGCATGTTTCTTATAATTGCATAGGAACTTTAAACTGAAGTTATGAAACGTAGAAAAATATATCCCTTGCATGGAAGGAATTTTTAATCCTTCCATCCCCCCTTAATTAAAACCCTAACTAATAGAAAATATTTACATGATTAGACAGACAATACTTTCACCCGAAATTTTTTAAAATGTTGAATCTATTTTATATTTTTTTCTTGCTTGAACTTTGAGAGATTGTTTCTATAAAAACAGGTTTCTTCTACACCTGAACAGTATTCTGAGTACTTCCTTGGTTTAGTTAGTTACTAACCATGGATTTGGAGGCCTGAGTTCAAATTTGTCTGAACTGGGAGGACTAGAATGAGGTCCCCCTACGTTTGGTTTTGTGATGCATTCCTCAAAGAAAATTCCCGTACTCGAATACTACCAGCATACATTTTTTTTTTTCAAAATCGCGATTGAAAACCTGGGGTGCAGGTAATAGTTGAACACTGGTCTTCTCTCATCTGAATTTCGACATTTTATACCATATCGGCTCAATATAGCACAGTATAGTATAACAGTAGCCAAGTTGTAATGAAAGGAAAGTGAGACAAAGAAAATGCTTTCTTATGCACATGGTCCGCCATGACTGGCGGCGAAATAAAGCTTTACGTGTAGAGACGCCAAGCAAGTAACAGTATGTACAGTACCAGCAGAAGACATAATTCGGGAAAGGTTCGGTCAACGTCGGTGAATTTCCACACAACTTTGACCTTGGGTCGGACCAATCGGACGTACGTCATCGCGTGCGATTCCCACTAAACAGAGTGTTGTTGATGTTGAAAGTGACGCAGCGCGTATAAGACGGCGAGATTTCCGGCTGGCTGTTACCATGTTATTTTTATAATTACATTTTAGCTTATTATTATTTAGTATTCTGCCTAGTGGCAGGTCCATGTCTTCGTACGGAGGATTTCTGACGCCAGTGTTCCCTATCTCCAGCTTCGTCCTTCAATCTGCTGTATCTCCTCCCATCTTTCATGGCATCCAGATGTTGTATTCTTCTCCTTCCTCTTCCAGCAGTTCCTTTGATCTTCCCTTCGATGACATCATGTATGAGTCCCTCGTGTCTAAGTATGTGTCCGCTCCAATTGGCTTTCCTCTGAATAATTGTATTCAGAATAATTTTCCTCTCTCCTACCCTTCTCAGTACTTCGTCATTTGTCACCCGTTCTGTCCACTTGACCTTCTCTATTCTCCTCCAGCACCACATTTCGAAGCTTTCTAGGTATTTCTTCTCCCTCTTTCTCATGGTCCATGTCTCTGCTCCGTACAGTGCAATGCTCCAGATGTAGCACTTCACCAGTTTCTTCCTTAGTTCCAAGCTCAACTTGCTGGTCAGTAGAGTCCTCTTTTTGTTGAATGCGGCTTTGGCCATGGCGATTCTTGTTCGAATTTCATTCGTGCAGTGGGCATCCTTTGTCAGCAAGCTTCTCAAGTACTTGAACTGCTTCACATTCTCCAGTTCTTGATTGTCGACAGTTATCCTCAAGGGTTTCTCTCGTTTTGATATTCTCATTACTTTTGATTTTTCAATGTTAATTTCCATGCCATATTTCCTTCCTGTTTCCACTAATCTGTTCATCATGTATTGCAGTTGTCTTTGATTCTTGGCGAACACTACCAAGTCATCTGCATACTTGATGGTGTTGATGAGGCGTCCTCCTATCCTAAAGTTTCCGCATCCTTTCAAAGCGTCTCTTGCCAGCCAGTCTCCATACAGGTTGAAGAGACTCGGTGATAGACAACACCCTTGTCTGACTCATTCTTCCTATTTCCACTATGCTTGTTTCTCCGTGTTTTAGTCGTACTTTTATTCTTTGTCCCAAGTACAGGTTGCGAATTAGTCTCCTGTCTCTCCAATTGATTCCTATCTCCTTAAGGATGTTCATCAATTTTATCCAGTTAACTCTGTCGAATGCCTTCTGCCAATCTATAAAACACGCACAAACTTCTTCGTTAACAGACAAAACTCTCTCCGACAATATCCTCACCGTGCCTATGGCATCTCTGGTACCTTTTCCTTTTCTAAATCCAAACTGGTCCTCTCCCAGTGCTTCTTCAATTTTGTGTTCTAGCCGTCCGTTGAGTATTCTTGCAATGATCTTCGCCACGTGTGAGATCAGACTAATTGTTCTGTAATCACTACATTTCCTGGCTTTCTGTTTCTTTTCAAGAGAAACCATTGTGACGTCTAAAAAATCTTTAGGCCATTCTCCAGTTTCATAGATTTTGTTGATGAGTTGCGTCAACGCTTTCAAACCTTCGTTTCCGATTTCTTTCAGCAAATCCACCGGTATGTCATCGTCTCCTGTAGCTTTCCTCCTCTTCATGTTCTTAATCGCATTCTCTACTTCTGTTGACAATATGCTGGGCCCTTTTTCGTATTCTTCAGTCACCTTTTCTGTCTCGATTTCAATGTCTTGCGGACGATGTTGCTTATCGTAAAGTTCCTTTATATATTCTTCCCATATTTTCAACACCTCTTCTTGTTCCATAGCCATTTGTCCTCTAGAGTCTTCTATTCCAAAATTTCTTACTCCTTTGTTCTCACTCCCTCCCAGTTCCTTCGTTTTCTGATACATGAGGTCGTACCTTCCTCTCCTTTGTAGTTCTTCTATTTCTTCACACATTTCTTCCATGTATTTTTCCTTCGCTTTGTCTGTTTCTCTCCTTAGTGCATTGTTAAGTCTTTTGTATTCTTCTTCGTTCACATTTTTACATCTCCTCCTTTCCTCCATCTTCTCCAGCATCTCATGAGTGATCCAGGGTTTCCTCGTTCTCTTCGCTTCCCTTCCGACTTGACTCTTTAAAGTATTCAACAGAGCCATTTTAATATTTTGCCATTGCTCTTCCGTACTTGCACTTACATTGTTATCTCTCCCTCCACTAAAGCATTTCTCTAAGGATTCTGTTACTGCCTCTTTATTCTCCCTTAGCTTTTCCAGGTCCCACCTCTGCTTTCTCCTCCCACTCCTTTGTATCCTCTTCAATCTTGTACTGATGTCTCCATTTTAGCTTACCATACTTAATTCTTTTGTTATGTGTAATGTTAATTATAACTGTTTAATTAAGAATAAACCTGACAAAATAATTTTATATAGAGGCCTATAATTTTTTTCCCAAATTTCCCGGGTATTATTCGGGGGCGGTAGTATTCGGGTATATAGGGTAGAACTGTAGTATCTCCAGGATGACCATACGTTTTGCTTTAACCCTTTTATGGCACAGCCGTATAAATGTATCAGCATGCACCACTGCTGACTGAGATGCACCACTTCATATGCCTATAGGTGAACAAAATTTGGCATGAAAGCAATTCAACGAATGTCAGTGTATAGTGGCATCCAATGACTATTTCCTGACCGCCTGTTCTCTTACTTACACTGCCAAATGTAGCTCAATATTTCAGGCGATGTACTGCACCATTCATTGAAATATATTATTTTACTTCTCACAACTTGCAGGCTACCCCAGGGTTGCATAAATCAGTCTAAACTTCAAGAAACATGAAAACGTGAAGTCAGAATGAAAAATTCAATGCCATAGCCGGGATTTGAACCAGGATCTTCGTCTCTCCGTGCCGATGCTCTAACCAACTGAGCTACCATGGCAACGTGCCGGTACAACATTAAATTCTCCAACTGACTCACAATCCCTGAATACCACCAGGCGTTCTCGATATGAGATACGAACCCAGTGGCGACTTACAAGCTGTAAGTGCTTAAAGACCCGGGATTTATAGTAAACCACTAGTAGGTCACAGTGGAAAGATAATTCTTTCACACTGGCCGTGGTAGGCTACATCTTAGCCATCTTAGCCTACACACGGCCAGTGTGAAAGAATTATCATTTCAAGAAACATGTGCTGTACTCTTGCTCCAGAGGAATCTTACAAATTATTTGTAATTGTTTGTCCATTTATGATTACATAGAAATTTTCAAATTAAAACAGCAAGACCAGTTTGCACAATAATGTCAACAATGAAAGGATTAAGTTGGACAGTTCAGATTTTGAGCTAGTGGCCCTTCATCCAGCATTAACACAAAAACGTTTTTCTGTGGTTTTTGCAGCTTGACAAGTCTCGAAAGTGACTTGGTTAAAGTAAAGGTCCTAATCTGAAACAAATTCTCTGAAACATGCTCAGCCATGTACCATACAATAAATTTCTAACCGAGATACAAAGAACAAAAGCACAAAAATAAAGATTCACATCCAATGGTTGTTGGTAGCTATTAAGAAACTTCTATGAGACTGTTAGATCAATAATTTCCTAAATCTATGCTCTTTTGTTTGAAACAATTTAAAATGTGACTAGAGCATGCAAGAAAGATGCACAGATGAGGGAAGTCACATGTTAAATTTTATTAAGTTCTTGACACACAAGTTATGGTATATGTAAACATGTACTCCATTTTCAGAGTTTGGAAGGCACAGAAGGGGAAGTCAGCATACTGACCATGTGCCTGCCAATAAAAACTGAAGTCAGATGTTTCTCTCCCTCACAGAATATTGTGCTGAGGGATTTTCTTTCCTTCATTCTATATTTCTTCTTCTTTCAGGTTCCTGTATTCAGCTTTACATTTGTGCAAGGATTCTTCTTTATCTTATGTGTAATTTCTCTGTTGCTTCTGTTTTCCTGGCATGGAAATGAACTGAAAGTACAGGTACTGTTAATACTACATGGTGGAAGGGGTATAACTGTGCAGATTTTGGAACAGACTTCTCCTTAGATAGAAACAAACAAAATAAATTTAAATACCATATTAGTCTGAAGTGAATATTATACTTAGAAAAAATGTGTTGTCCCTACATTTTTAACACTCGTTTAGTGAGAACAAATTATTTGTATCTATGATTTCTATACACAGCATCAAAAGAAAGAATAAGGAACGTTTTATCACTTTGTATTTTCCCATACAATTGACAGTTTCCTGCAAATTGAATGCAAAGATGATTACATGAAAAACGTGTGAAAAGGCTTGAATCCTCTGGTTATATAATCCTCTGGTTATATAATGAACTTTATCCATTAAATTGTTATGCAAGCCCTTTCCGGTTAAGTGAAAGAATCAATAAATTTTAACACTTAATCCTTTATAGCTGATAGCCTGTTTAAAGATGAATAATAGAATATATAAAAAATACACTAGAAACAAAAAAGAACAAAAGTATTGTAGTAATGCATTTGGCACATTTATGGTATCTTCTAGATGTGGCAGTGTTCAACTTGATTCCTGACACAGTTTAACAAATTATTGAGTGATTAGACCATACTTGGCCTGAAAGTTAGATGAGTAGGCCTAATAACTGTCACTGAACAATGACGACGTAAGTCGATAAAATATGTGATTGTCAATCAGCAAGGAGTAATGAAATTATTGGTGATTCACTTCACAATAGCCTACTTAATGTTCCGTGGTCACATGGTGATGAATTTATGGATATGGCACTGAAACCATAAAAAGCCTGCCTCATAAACATTTTTAAATTGTAGAATTATATTGTGAGAGCTCTAAATTAATTAAAATGAATAACAAGGTTCATCGAGACGAATCCGCGTTAACTGATGAGTAGCGAGCGAAAACCAATTACATTTTTTTGTCAATTGGTATGTAAGTGCCAGAGAACCGCAAGTTAAGGTGTCGTTCTGTATAGATTCGCATCGCGTCTATTTGTTGGAACGCCTGAAATTGCATATAAAGAATGGAATTATGCATTAATTAATTTACGTCTCCTGGACGGTTATTGGTTAAAAAAATTATGATGATAAAACCATGACGAATAGAAAATTAATCTAATATTAATTCAGAAATGGCAATTTAATACACTTAAATTAAACCGAAGGAATCCAAAGAGTTATTTTATAACTCAACAGGAACCCTTAATAAGCTTAAATGTTAGAATTTACGGTAGCCGTACTTAATATAACAGCATGAAATATAAGTTGTAATATTTTATTGGGACCTTTATTAAATATTCGCAAAACAAAAATATGACAAGCATAATACGCAATTATGAATTACATTTAGGTGTGTTAACAAAAATCGTCCTACCATGCAATGAACTGATTACGAGTGTTAAGTATCTGAACTCATATTCAAATTTCGATTATATATCGTATAAATTGTTAGGCATTCATAATGAATTTATTGAAATAATCATATAAGTGACAGATTGTATAATTCACATTCACAGCAACTCATGACGATGTGACCACAGCCATTACTTAAAAACTATTGAATACATTTAAGATGGCGTGAAGCGCAATATCCACAATGCTCCAGTTGGCGCGTAATTGAAACAAAGAGTAAATAAGTTGAGACATGACAACTCATACCAACACTCCCAACAATAAACAATATGTACTTGAACAACATGAATATGCCAACATAGTTAACTTGAATGAGACACTAGTCCAAAAAAAGGAAACAATGATCTCATTCTTGGACCACTAACAACTTTGGTGAATGCATCACTCACATTTTCATGTGATGGCACATACAAAAATTCAACATTACCAATCTCAGATTGTTCACAACAAAAATCATATTTTAAGTCAATATGTTTCGACCTTTCACCCACAGTTCCTGTACTTCCCAAAACAATATTTGTGTATTATCACACAGTACTGGTCATGGTTTATCTATGTATTCTGACTGCCCCAATTCAAAAAACAAGTTCTTTAGCCAATTGATCTCCCTTACAGCTTCTGACATACTTATATATTCAGCTTCTTCTGTAGACATGGCTGACAATGACTGTTTCTTACTATACCATGTTATTGCTCCACCAGCAAACAACACAACAAAACCTCCTACAGATTTACAATTAGGTTCACTATTCCAGCTGGCATCACAATACACCTGTATGGGTTTACCTTTTCTTTCATATTGTAATCAAAGGTCAGTGGTATAGCCTCCGCGCCCAAAAGAACCCCAGTCGGCATCAAAGCGAGCGGAACGCTTTTAAGTCGGACCTTTCCCTCATCTCGAAAAGATTATTAGGGTCTACCCACCCCTAAACATATGCGATGGTCCCTGCCACCAGGTCAGGCCATGTTGCAATGTCACTTGTGTTGTTTCCTCATGGTTTCAGTAGGTTTTAGCAGTGAAGACTGTGCACACGTGCTTTTTCTGCTTTTTTGTTAAATCTACTGTATAATTATCCGTATCTTTTGTGTAGTTTTAGTTTTATAGTTGTAGTTTTATAAGTTTTGAAGTATTTAATAGTTAGCGTTAGCACTTGCATAGTTTTATTAAGATGTGGAGGCCTTGGGATCAGAACCAAGTTGCTGTCCCTCCGGCCGAACCAGCAAATAACCCCTTGCCGAGTACCAGTAGTTCCGCGACCCCCCAAAAAAGAAGACCCACAAAAACTCTGAACAAGCAAAGTCAGATTTTCGTGTGTAATGTTCATGATTATGTAGAAAAGAATAAACTAGGTAAGGGTTCAATAACTGAGACTGCAAAAATCCTACAGTTAGACAGGAAAACTGTGCGGAATGTTTTGCAGAGGGGACCAATGACTCCTAAAAAACCAGGCAACAAAAGAACCAGGTTTAATAAAGTGGACGATTTCGGTTGTGATTTTATCAGGCGTGAGGTGTACCGCTTTTATAGTAAAGGTCAATCACCAACCGTACGCGAACTTTTGCAGCATATGAAAAGTGTTACCGATTTTCCTTAGGAAGAAACCACACTTCGCGAATTGCTAAAGAAGCTGGGTTTTCGATTTCGCCGTCTTGAAAAGAAGAATGTGGTGATGGAATCAACAAGAATAGTGGCTTGGCGATACCAATTTCTTCATAGGCTACGGGATCTACGCGCGCAAGGTCTCCAGATCATCTATCTTGATGAGACCTGGTTCGATACCCATGACGTTGTAAAGATGGGATGGAACGACGGTACCTGCAACTGTGTGCTAAAATCTCCGACGTCGCGAGGAAAGCGTATTATGGTGCTTCATGCTGGAGGCAGTGAAGGGTGGGTGCCGAATTGCCTTTTCTTGTCAGCTAAGATCATTGGAGACTGTAAAGCTGACAGTCATGATGAAATGACGGCCGAAGTTTTTGAAAAGTGGTTTTCAAATAATCTGCTTGCAAACTTGCCAAACAGAAAGTGTGTAATAATAATGGACAATGCAAGCTATCATTCGCGGCAGCTGTTTAAAATTCCCTCCATGAATACAAGGGTCCAGGATATTATTTCGTTCATGAAAGAACATAATATACCTGTGCCGAACCCCGTTCCCATAAAAGCCGTCCTCATTAGCAGAATCAAATCTGCAAACATAAGTAAAAAGTACGTGGTTGATGAACTTGCAGCTTCTTGTGGTCATGAAGTTTTGCGTCTTCCACCCTATCACTGCATATTTAACCCTATCGAACTCGTATGGGCCCAACTGAAAGGATTCGTTAGAAAAAACAATGTGACACCAACTCTAAGTGCCAGTGTTTGTGAACTGTTGCGTGAGGGTGCTAAAGCAATTGACTCCCAGCTTTGGTCATCTTGCGTCCAGCACACCACCAAGATCGAGGGAAAATACATAAGTCATGACTCAGACAACAACCAGGAGAGATTCGTGATTCATGTAGGAGATAGCGACAACGATGAGTAAAGGTAGGATCAAAGCTTATTTTTTAAGCACAAACCTGCACTCTTTCCTACCTCTCATAATCTGTTACAGTGAGTTTGCATGGAACGACACATGACTGCTGACCCTTATTCTAAAACAAAAATTTTAATTTTATTTTATTTTGATTAGCCTATGTGCTTTCACTTCCCTTACTTCTCCCAATAAAACTCTTCATTATGAAGTTGCATATCTAGCCAATACATCTACATCTACATCTAAATATCAATACAAAATGGCGTCTTATGTTAGTTTTATATACTAAAATAAATTGTGCAAAATATGTTGCACAAACTTTCTCGCATATACGTGTTAAAAGCTAGCAGAGAAAAAAGTAAATTATAGGGACAATTAAATTTTATTTATTACATTTTCATAAAACTAACAAGTATCAAGAGCGGAAAGCATCAGGGTCGATCTTTATGTTCAATGCTTTTACCGTGAAATAATAATAATAATAATAATAATAACAATGAAAACGATAACGATAATAATAATAATAATAATAATAATAATAATAATAATAATAATAATAATAATGCCAATAATAACTTAGGGCTTGCATGGTTTCCTCAATCTCAAAGGCAAAAATGCAGGATACATTGCGATATAGCAGAACAATATAAGCAAATGTTGCACGAATGAGTCATTACAAAAGGCTACTGGTAAATTTGGGCGGCAACGAGGTTTGATTTGAACCCAGGACCTCTTCCCTATTACTCTATACCACCTCGCTCTAATTGATTTTGGTGTGTTCATTAGACTGTGGTAAACTGACTACATTTTACAACAATAATTAGATTATAGCATTCTTGCTACTATGGGCAACAAAAGAATATAATTCATATTTAAATCAAAATGTTCTGAAATTCTCATTTGTCAAGTTATTTTGTTTTTATCTTGATACCTATTAATTTTATAAAGAAATGTTGGCCTACTTAACAAAAAAAATCATTTTCATTTTCTCTACAACTTGACTGGACTGAGTTTTCGTGTATCGCCGAATGTAATGGAGAAAACCTAGAAAAATGGAAAGTGGATATTTCAAAATATAATTATTATGACGGCTAATAGTGTTTAATCGTTTCAGCACGTGTTTCTAAGGTTCCGTCTGTTAAACTAACATGCATTTCCGTTGTTATACTGTAATGTATTAGTTTCTGGGTTTTCTCTGAAGCGGTAGCAACACAAATAATTATTATACGGTACACAGTCACACACACACACATATTTATTTATTTAAACTTTCTTCTAACTGTGCCTACAGTAAGCATCATCATCATCATCATCATCATCTCCTTGCACGTATTAGGCTTTTTCATGTGCCTGTTACGCCTCCAGTTGTCAGCTTAGTTGGTCAATCCATCTTTTCCTAGGTCTACCTACATTTCTATTACCAGTTACATTATAATTTAATATTCTCTTTGTCAATCTTTTATCTTCCATTCGTTGGACATGCATGAACCATTTTTGTCTATTACATTTTATTTTCTCATTTAAACTTTCCAAATTAAGCTGTTGTCGTATATCTTCATTTCGTATTTTATCGATACATCTTACATTCAGTGTAGATCTCAAAAATGTCATTTCAGCAGCTTGAATTCGCTCTTCATCTTTCTTTAGCATGACCCAATTTTCAGAACCATACATAAGAATCGGAACAGAAACTGTTTTATAAAATTTAATTTGAGTGTCAATTCTGCTTTTATTTCTCAATGTTCTATTAATTGTGCCGCATATCCTCTTGAATTTTATTATTTTATCTTCTATATCTCTGTTTTCATCTATGTTTATATGATAGCCTAGGAAATTAAAACTTTTTACCTGTTAACTATTTTACTTCTAACAGGATATTTTCCAACAAAAGCCATTACTTTCGTTTTATCTATAGAAATATTAAAATTATATTCCTTTGCTATTATATTTAGTTCATATGCTGCTTTATGTAGTATATTTTCACTTCTTGCTATTATAATCTGATCGTCGGCAAATAATAACGTTAAAAGTGTTCCTGGTCCGTAGGTCATACCAGAAGTCTTCTACAGTGTCTACAGTGCCTACAGTAAGCAAAGTGATTAAATTATTGACTGTAATTCGAATTTGTGGAAATTAGCTGCAAGGCTTTCAAACTGTGGCAACAATGTGCATCTTATGCTTAGGCACGCGCAACACACTTCCCCTTTTCCTTTTCGGCTTTTCAACTACAAGATGTTTATGGAGATGTTTATGGAGGGTTTGGTCAGGAGTGGAGTTGGGGTACTGTATTAGAGGGTTTCCGCCTGAGGATCCTTTAAAAGCGCTCACTATACCCTTCAAATAACGCAGGATATGTTTAACAGATTTCCAATTCCCTTCACTAGGAGCTTTACATGCCTGACTTACCTTGCTAACAGCAAAAGCAATGTCACACCTGTAATTGTTTGCTATGAAAAGTAAACTGCCAACGACTTTACTATAGAACCTGTCATTTTCAAATGGTTTTTCACCAATTTCCTCTTTCATGGGTAGGGGGGCACTACAAGTTTTGCAGTCAGTCATATTACATTCTGACACCAACTTCTTAATGTACAATGATTGATTTATGACTAATTTACAATCATCTTGGCATATTTGCATAGACAAGAGCTTTGTTACCCTGCCTAGGTCTCTAACAGTAAGCATTGATGCGAATACCTTCTTAAAGTTGTGCCGCTTATTGCCGGCACTGTGTTTTTCTAGTATATTTATATTAGTTTTACTTACGTGAGGTTATTTTCTTCTATATTTAGGTATCTGTTTACATTATGTTACGTACACATTTTTCCGTGTTTTTGTTTGCGCAAGTCTCCCTTCTGTTGTTTTCCGGGTGTGTTTTCTATTTAGCCCTTCTGGCCTTTGGTTTTGTTCTCTGTTTCTCTTTGCCCGCTAAACGCTCTCTTTACGCAGTAGCTGGTACTAACTGAGGGGGCGTTTCCCGGGGGGGGGGGGGGAGTTTTTCTGGTTCCGATCGCGGAACAGTGGTGAGTTGACTTTGGATCTTCGTACGAGCAAGTAGTCTACCGATCTCCGGGCGAGGAAGTGCTCTCCTGTCTCCATGCAAGTGACCAGGTGACATCGCCGTCTTGCATTGTGGAAGCTCCAGGATACCGCGGAGCTGGAGGCCTTGCCTGTGAGGGTTGGTGAAAGCCTTTGCGGTCGGATTCCTCCATCATGTAACTTGCTTTGATCTTCATTTCGGTTTTTTTCTGCAGGTATGTTCTTTTAGTTGTTTTTCTTGCTGGTGGGTTTTAGTTTATTTGATTTAGCTATCGTTTTGTTTAACCCACCAGTTTTCTATACTTTCGGTTGCTTTTTATATTTATTGCGTTATGTTTATTTCTTCGAAGGGATGCTTGCCAAACTTAACTGACTTCTGATAAAGCCTGCTTCACAGGATGTGTATTTTTTTAATTCTATTTTAAAACCACTCTGCTTGAAGAGCCACTCCTTATATTGGAACATGGAAATTTGTAATAAACTGGCTTTGTTGAAATTATTATATTTATATTTGATGTGGAAACCACTGATTCCTATTCACTGAATGCTACCATCAATCAACATTAGTTGTATTTTGTACGGCCTTGGGTGTTTAGCCCTTGAGGCACGTTACATAGTGGCAGCAGAGCGCACTCGTTCGCTTTTTCGCTCCTTTTATGGGGTTTTTCTTTTGCAATTTGTGTGGGGTTTTCACACAGTTTTCTGGGGTTTTCACATAGTTTTTTTTTCTGGGGCCATTTCAATATTTTGGCATCATGGAAGACCGTACTATTTCTCCTGACGCTCTGCGCAAGCACGAACTGAGGGCTGAATTCTTATGCCACGGTTTCGTGGAAGATGTGGATGCTGATCTGTCAGCACTATTAACCAAATGTAAAGAGATCAGATTGTTAGACAAACCTATGGTTGCTGCGTATTGCGGCGATGATGTTAATAATGAGAATGGTAGGATAGAAGCCGCCCTTCAGGAATTTAACGAGAACATCATTGAATTTCAGGCAACTGGACTTACTGACAAACAGTTTCGTAGGTTACGTCACCGATTTGTTCACTGGAAAAATCGGAATATAGCTATTACTCAGCTCACGGAATGTAATAATATTCTTCTAGTCCAACAGAGTAGGGATAGAAAATTTTCTGACTTAATTGAAAATTTCAAATTTCTTAAAACTAGCTTATCTGATACTAGTTCTTGTAGGGATAAATCTGTTAGCTTGCCTGGGCCGTCGGGGGAATTTTCCCAAACAAGTATTTTGGATATGCCTAATAACCTGACAGCAGAAGGGCTTGTTGCACAGCCCGTTCAACCGATTGTAGTATTGCAGCCTGCCTCCACTGATGGCGTTCAACAACCATTGGGTGGCCTTGGAAGTTTCAAGTTCCGCACGCTTGAGCTTTCTAATCCGGTTGAACTTCTGTTGCAAGAGTTTCCATATATTGAAATCTATGATTCTCAGCAAGCCTTTCAATTTCTTAAATGTCTTGTAACCTTTTGTAATCAAGTAAGGATTTTCCAAATTAGTGAGGTGCAGGTTTTGCAATTATTGTTTTCTCACACTAAAGGAAAATTAGCCAGGTTAATTACGGAAGCCGTTAGTTCCCGAGCAACTATTATTTCTTTTCAAGAAATGGTTATTAAAGAATTTATCCCTACTAGATTGTTTCATACTCTATTATCTGAGCATTACTATAGAATTCAGACCCCTTCTGAGAGATTTTTGCAATTTGCTGAGAACATCCAGCTGGTTAAGGAGGCCTTGTTAGTTCCCCATTCTGAAGCCGAGGCTGTGCGTATGGTTGGAATTGGTGCAAGGTTGCCAGAAGTTCGCAGTCTATTTTTGGGATTATTTCCGCCCACGACGTGGCGTCAGCTGCGTGACTTGGGCCCTAACCTAAATGATGCGGCGGCAGCCCACCAACAAAACACTAGTGGCACAGTGCTAAATTCTGGCGGCAGTGCTAGGGGTGTCCCAAATAGTTCTGGATTTAATCGACCATCTTCTAACCTGCCAAATCGTGGAGTTAGGCCACCTTTACAATGCTCTTGTTGTGGTAAAGTGGGGCATTCCATCGATAGATGTTGGGCCAAACTAGGACGTAGACCCTTCAATAACCGTAATGGATCTGCCAGTCAGCAAGGGGGACCGAGTCTGCTAACAACAATTCAGAGTCAGTAAATTTTCCTATAGTAGCAAAACTAGGGAGTAAGCTTCCCTTACTCCAAATCTCTTTGAATTCTCATTACTGCCAGGCTTTATTAGACTCTGGAAGTAGCTTTTGTCTGGTTAACTATGATTTTCCTTATGCCCACTGCTTTCATATTGACTCTAGCTCTCAGGTTTGTTGTAGTGTGGACCAAAGTCCAGTTGTTACCCATGGGAGGACCACCCTCAGAGTTAAGTTAGTTAAATTTACCTGGAATTTCCAATTTTTTTTTTGGTAAAGAATTTGCCCGTCAGTGCTATCCTAGGGGCAGATTTCTTGACCAAAACCCAGAGTATACTTGATTTGGGCCAGAGGAATTTACGCTTCAGGTTTAGCCCGGAAACCGTAGCGCCTTTTCTTCTTGGCTGTCGCAATGGCGACTACGAGGTCATTGGGACCACGATTGACCCTCTGGTTGAAGAAGGACTTCCTGAGGGTCTGCAATTGTCTCATCTTTCTTCGGAAAGTGTTGACGATATTTGTCGTCTGATCAGGAGTTTCCCGGACGTCCTGACTGACGAACTTGGTCTCACTAACCTCATAGAATATGAAATAATGCTCAACGACGATAAACCGGTCAGGTTGCCGCCGTACCGTTTATCTCCTCCGAGAATGCAAGCCTTAAAAGCCAAAATACAATCTTTATTGGATAAGGCTGTAATAAGATATTCTAAATCTGCCTATTCCAGCCCTATCTTTCTAGTCCCTAAAGGAAGTGACGATTTTCGCCCGGTCGTTGACTACAGGGTTTTGAACAGTAAGATCGCTATAGAATCGGTTCCATTACCCGTTGTACATAACAACTTTCATTGGTTTCACAAAGCTAAGTACTTTGCCAGTTTAGATCTCAATAGCGCTTACCATCAAATCCCGCTTACTGAGCGCTCTATGCAGTTAACCGCCTTTGCCACGGACTGGAATTTATTCGAATACACCCGCTTGCCTTTCGGGATCGCTGTTGGCGCGCAGGTGCTCACACGGCTGTTGGATAGTATTTTTTCCGATGTCAAATTTGTCTATGTATTCAATTATTTAGACTATCTTATTGTCTATTCCGAGTCTTTCGAGGAGCACCTGGTTCATCTTCGGGAGGTTTTTTTGAGACTCCGCAAAGCCCACCCTACTGTCAACCCGTGAAAGGTGAATTTTTTTGAGAAACGACTTTCGTTTCTGGGTCATTTGATTAGCCCTCCCGGTGTTACTATAGACCCAGACCGGACCCAGAAGATCAGAGATTTTCCGGTTCCCCGTAACGCTAAAGCCGTTGCGCGGTTTGTGGGCATGATAAACTATTTCGCCAAATTCATCCCCGGCTGTGCCGACATGTGTGCGCCGTTAAATGCTCTCAGGAAGAAGAATGTCAAATTTCTCTGGCAAGAGCAGCATCAGCGTGCTTTTGAAGAACTCAAAGTCAGGATTGCTTATCCGCCGGTGTTGGCGATGACGAATTTTGGTCGTCCTTTCATTTTGCAGACGGACGCTTGTGGCAAGGCTCTGGCGGCGGTGCTCCTCCAGGAATTTCCTGAAGGTAGACGCCCCATTGCTTTTGCGTCTAGGGCTCTCACTGCCCATGAAAGGAATTGTTCTATGTACGAATTGGAAGCATGAGCCACCTCCCGGGGAAAAGACTTACCCCAATATAATTAACATAATAAGCTGTTCAAAAGGATACAGTAGCTGGAATTCCCTCAGCTCAAGACGGCCTGAAGAATACAGCAGGCCGCACGAAGACGGGTAGACTGGCTGCGAAGCTCTCTTCTTACTTCTCAGGCAGCCAGCAGGAAGCGAACTGAAGTTCCCGCCCACAGGGTACTTATGACTAACGTGCCCACCCCAGGGGATTATTAAGGACAGCCCACTAGGAGGTTACCCAATTAGAAACATGCATTTTCATGTGTGATGAAATTGCATGGACCAATTAAAATATACTTATTTATTTACAAAGAAAAGAGTGGAAGTACCTCAATACAACTGCTTTATTTAAATTCTATTGTTGATATTTAAAATAAACTAAAATGGCACTTCATATTTAAAGGAATAAAGAACAGACAGTTACATGTATTCTTGTACCCTATAACCTAAATTAAAACACAGGTATATTACATGAAAATAAAAGAATCCCCCAAAATAAATTACATTTATTTTAAATTAAAAGAAATACCCTACGGATGGCCTATAAATTTTGATTAATTACACCTAAAAAGCCTTTCAACTCCCATCCATTGAATTGAAAGGGGGGGGGAACTGGCTTATTTCCCGCCATGACGGACACCCTATGTCTGAAGACAAAAACAGCTATCTGAAATACAGGTAACGAAGCACAAGGAAACAGAAACTAAATTAAAGTGAAAAGAACAAAGGCAGAAGTAACTTTACATGTCGAAAAGGGACCTGAGGCACTACATTATAACTCGACGCTGATGGCGTCTCCACGCCGAAAGATGCTACATTTCGAAATAAGAAAAAATATGAAATAAACAAAGGGCAAAGCTAAATTTATTACTCAACAAAAGGAGAGAAAGAAAATCCAACGCTTACCTGTGTTTCAGAAGCAAAAACAAGGTTTTAAACCTAATTACCAGATTTAGAAGCAGAGCTTCAGCATAGTTTGTCGTCCGCCATGGCTACCAGAAGATAGAGAGAGAGCGTCCTGACGCCAACCCCTCTAGGCGACTATTCAAGACTTCACGTGACATAACCCACCAATACACACACACGAGACATCCACTCATTCACTTGACACCAATACTAAAGCCACGGCCGTAACAGTCACTTTCAAAGGAACACAGTTTATTATAAGGACCAATCCGAAAGTTTATAACGAACCGGGAGACCAATGAGCGTAAATATCACACCGCTTCTAGAAAATCATGTCAACTCATAGTCCACCATATTGTCTTCAATCAAAACACAGCCGAGTACCGCCGAGATCAACCGAAGTATAGACATGCGAGACTGGCGAGCACCTGCCCTCTGTAGGCCAAGTTCAGAAGTTCACAGTTCTAGAGAGCACTCGATAGATGGCGCGCGTGTTCCCTTTCGCGAGATAAACTGTCTATTAGCGATGGAAAGCGGGATTTAAAGAGTTCATGAGAGAAATACGAAAATATACTGTCACTGTTAAAATAATTTCGCCATACACTGTAGTACCAGCAGAGATGGGTAGACATCATAGGAAGATCGAAGATTACCAGGGAGACAGCCATCAAGCATAGGAAGTGGCCAGGTTCCATGAAGAAGGACACAAGTCTCCAGACATCAGCTGGGAAGAAGGTTATTGGCTGGCATCAGCTGATCAGGACCAGAATACATCAGCTGTACAGGAATAGGAGACATCAGCTGATCAAGGTACCGCTCGGCTCCAACAGCAGCTCACAACCATGATTCAGCAGGTCAGCTGCTACTCAGGAATCAGTTGAGCAAGATTCTGCTTGGCAATTGACCATAGGCAGCTAGGAGACATCAGCTGAGCAAGGAACTGCTTGGTTCCAAGAGATGGCAGCATGACAGGCATCAGCTGTGCAAGAACAAGTCCCGTCCACAGGTCAGAGGTCATCTTAACAGCTCAAACATCTCTGAAACATAGGATACAGCAGCAGAAATATTTTTCTCTTAATACAGTGTCTCTCACGGTCTTCTTCTTTTATGCAGTGAAGGGATGCACGGCGAGTGTCAAGTGAATTTACAAAATTTTAATCATACCTCATACGCATACTACATTCTTTTGTTTTCACTCTTGTTCCATACTTAAAGACATATTTTACTTTATCCTTCTTAACAAATTTTAAATAATATTCACACATACTAATTGCACACTAGCCTACAATGAACAACCTTTTATATTATCTTAGTATTCTTAACAATTTCTGACATCAATTTCAACACATAATTAAACTTTCAGCATAAACTAAATACATATTTCTAATATTATACATATATTTTTTTACGTTTCAATTTTAACAAATAATAAAATCAACTTACTCTCTTTCAACACTAGTAATAAACTCTTCTAATAATATTTTAAACAACTAATTATTATCACACATCTTAATATTAATTCATATTAATTAAAATCCTGTCTACTTAAAATTCTCTTTATGCTATTCTCTCTTAGTAAATGTCGCTTCAGCGATTCATTACATTCTCTTTTGTTATACTGTCTCTATATATGTCTATTTTGGGATTAGCTTTACTAGTTCCTTAGATTCCATATTTTCCTTTACAATAGTCACATTATTAGTTTAAGGAGAGTATTTAAGTATTTATAACATCCTACCGTTCCTGACATTCCCTCAGCCCGGAGAGAAAACTAGGGAATCCTGCGTCCTAGCAACTGTCGGGGAATTCACTTAGGACTTGGCCGTGCCAAGTGTGTAAAATGGGAGAAAGGGGAGGAAAAAATATAAAACTCTAACATCTTCGCTTCAAGAAAATACTACCTATCACTATAAGGTTGACTCGACACTAGGAATACTGTACATTAGGACCTTTTTACATTGGAAACATGTGCCTTAACGGTCTTATTTGTTCCAATTTCTTTTGCCTGTATAGTTACTGGAGTTAGAAACTTCTCGAGGAGATACGGGCCTAATATCTCACTAAATGAGCATTCTCTCTTTACTTTTGAGTGTGTTGTCTTGCAAACACAAGCTCCAAAATGCATCACAAGGAACCAAATTCACCGCTGCTCCCATACGCAGCAGGACTGATAAAGTGAGTTGCATACAACCAGTATAATCTACAAGATCAAAGTCGCTTACTTCCTTATTGGCATTATAGTGAACTGCTTTACTTTACTCCTACGTCTCAAATATTACTTAACTTAACCTGACCTAAGCCTAGCCTTTTTCACCTAACCTCTCACAGCATAACCTTTCATGAGCTAACATAACCTCAACTTTTCATTGCCTAACCTTTCATTTGGTAAACTCCAGGAACATATTAAAAATTTCTATGCACAAGATGATAACATGCCTGTCAGCAACGATGGTACTCGACAGTCCGCTAGTCCCTCTGACTGAAAAGAAAGACAACTTCCCTCTGACTACCCTAACCGAGAGTACATCCAATCTGGATGCACCAACTACCGCCGTGCTAAGCCAGATCCTTACTGAGGTCGACCACAGCACCCTTAGCCGCTCGCCTCCATCCTTCCCCTGGCTTACAGGAGCTACACCTCACCAGAGATAAAGAAATCACCAACCAAACAGCCAGAACAACAGCACAAAACAAGCAACTACATCTTACACTGACACCATATAACTACTATCGGAACTATGTACATATAACTTTACTTGTTTGCAGTATCTACCTACAGGAGCTAGTCGTCGTATGCAGTCGTGCCTCCGGAATAGTCCATTAACAAATCCTGGTGGGAAATGTCTTGTCTGGCTTTACTCTATAGTCAATACAGCCTGTCTACTACATAAAACTGTCAGGATCCTACGACCAGCGTGATCACCCAAGTCAAAAGTCAGTTACGTTAGTCCACCCCACCAAACTTGTAAGACACGGTCAACTCCCTCGGCACCACTACACACACGAACAGCACCACCCTGACGTCTAAGATGGGCTACTCCACAATCAACAGCACGATACTGCCCTTTACCTCTTAATATGACCTGTTCTACCATATACAAAACATTTCCTAAGCTCTATCGACTTCACAACTTCACCGGAGTTACCATAACCTCTATTACTTTCTACTAACCTCTTAAGAACCTTTCGTTTGAGTTACATAATCACTATTTGAAACTAACTGAGTGAAGCGCTCCTCTTTGTTGGGTTCACTGACCGTGACTGTCTCCAACAAAGAAGTAGCTAACTCCACTGCTTCATCATCTGTCGCATGATCTACCATGGGCGAGACACGTCTGGTGCTCGTTTCTCCCATACCATGCTTATTTGAAACCTCCATGTTCACCTCGTTCACTTTCACACTCAAACGCCTAACGCTTTCCTGCAACTCGTGCCATTTGGTTTGTAAAGGGGAATCAGTAACAAAAGATTTCAAATCTAACAACCTAATTGCCACATGTAGTAAGCGATTATTAGTTCGCTCTACTTGATTAGCTGATAAGCTTGTGGAATCTAAAATGGTGCTTAAGTTCTCAAGTTTTTCTTCAACTTCAAGTAACAGATCAGAAGGAATTAACTCACCGATAATCTCTGTTTTTACCAGTTCATCCTGATTTTCCTTGAGACTCGCCCTAAGACGTGCGACTGAATCCTTTTGGTTAACTATTATTCCTCTCACTTGGAGTTCATAAAGCACATCATCCTTGAGAAGGAAATCCGCACTCACTTTAGGACGCTCCATAATCTCAGTTTTACATGAAACATACAAAATAAGAAACTTTAGAGAGAGAATAGCATAATAGACCTAACACACATAAATACACTTCTATACAGAGTTAATTTCCTAAAATCATTTGTTATTACAACTGGCACAAATTCATTAGTCAAGAATATATGTTTTATCATTAACTTCCACTCTAAAAATTACTTGGAATTCATCTTACAGGTGAAAACAGATGAGAAAACAGACGGTTTTCAAAAAATCTGTCACCGAATCAAAGTTTAAAATCTTATTTTACACTATATATTTACAACAAAGAACCATGGAACTTGAAGAGAACCATGCGATCCATATTTATTAGTTAGTTTGGTAGCAAAACAAAGAACGTGTTTCTAGAAGAGAAGCACGGTCTGACTAGCATTAATACTGGTAGTAACAAGAGAACGTGTTTCTAGAAGAGAACCACGCTCTGCTCAACATTAGTTGAGCAGCCAACAAAAGAACGTGGATCCAGAAGAGAACCACGCTCTGCATATCATTAATTGAGCCACCTCCCGGGGAAAAGACTTACCCCAATATAATTAACATAATAAGCTGTTCAAAAGGATACAGTAGCTGGAATTCCCTCAGCTCAAGACGGCCTGAAGAATACAGCAGGCCGCACGAAGACGGGTAGACTGGCTGCGAAGCTCTCTTCTTACTTCTCAGGCAGCCAGCAGGAAGCGAACTGAAGTTCCCGCCCACAGGGTACTTATGACTAACGTGCCCACCCCAGGGGATTATTAAGGACAGCCCACTAGGAGGTTACCCAATTAGAAACATGCATTTTCATGTGTGATGAAATTGCATGGACCAATTAAAATATACTTATTTATTTACAAAGAAAAGAGTGGAAGTACCTCAATACAACTGCTTTATTTAAATTCTATTGTTGATATTTAAAATAAACTAAAATGGCACTTCATATTTAAAGGAATAAAGAACAGACAGTTACATGTATTCTTGTACCCTATAACCTAAATTAAAACACAGGTATATTACATGAAAATAAAAGAATCCCCCAAAATAAATTACATTTATTTTAAATTAAAAGAAATACCCTACGGATGGCCTATAAATTTTGATTAATTACACCTAAAAAGCCTTTCAACTCCCATCCATTGAATTGAAAGGGGGGGGAACTGGCTTATTTCCCGCCATGACGGACACCCTATGTCTGAAGACAAAAACAGCTATCTGAAATACAGGTAACGAAGCACAAGGAAACAGAAACTAAATTAAAGTGAAAAGAACAAAGGCAGAAGTAACTTTACATGTCGAAAAGGGACCTGAGGCACTACATTATAACTCGACGCTGATGGCGTCTCCACGCCGAAAGATGCTACATTTCGAAATAAGAAAAAATATGAAATAAACAAAGGGCAAAGCTAAATTTATTACTCAACAAAAGGAGAGAAAGAAAATCCAACGCTTACCTGTGTTTCAGAAGCAAAAACAAGGTTTTAAACCTAATTACCAGATTTAGAAGCAGAGCTTCAGCATAGTTTGTCGTCCGCCATGGCTACCAGAAGATAGAGAGAGAGCGTCCTGACGCCAACCCCTCTAGGCGACTATTCAAGACTTCACGTGACATAACCCACCAATACACACACACGAGACATCCACTCATTCACTTGACACCAATACTAAAGCCACGGCCGTAACAGTCACTTTCAAAGGAACACAGTTTATTATAAGGACCAATCCGAAAGTTTATAACGAACCGGGAGACCAATGAGCGTAAATATCACACCGCTTCTAGAAAATCATGTCAACTCATAGTCCACCATATTGTCTTCAATCAAAACACAGCCGAGTACCGCCGAGATCAACCGAAGTATAGACATGCGAGACTGGCGAGCACCTGCCCTCTGTAGGCCAAGTTCAGAAGTTCACAGTTCTAGAGAGCACTCGATAGATGGCGCGCGTGTTCCCTTTCGCGAGATAAACTGTCTATTAGCGATGGAAAGCGGGATTTAAAGAGTTCATGAGAGAAATACGAAAATATACTGTCACTGTTAAAATAATTTCGGGAGAACAATGTTTATACCAGAACAGAGTTTCATTACTGACACTGGCAAAGGGAAACTCGGTTCAAGCAGTGGCCGTTCTTTTTGGCGTAGAGAAATATCGAATGTACCTAGAACATGTCGAATTTACCCTGGAAACTGACAACCAGGCGTTGAGTTGGGTGCTTGGCAGGCCCAGGAAAACGGGTAAAATAGCTCGTTGGGCTTTGCGTATCTCTGCTTTCAAGTTCAAAGTGCACCATATACGTAGTGCTGATAATGTTGTAGCGGATATTTTGTCCAGGATGTTTGATGGGCATGCCGTGGAGCAGGAACCCCCGGTTGACCTAGATGAATCCCCTGGAGATATTCATTTATTATCCGCTCTGCTATCAGATCTTCCTGCTTCTTTTGTCACTATCAAAACTGCTCAAGAACAAGACACCTAATTGCAGCCCATTTTGGCCGATCTTAACTCAGGCAATCCTCGCCCGCCTTATCTTTTAAAGGACGGAGTATTGATGTGACCGTATTGATAAGGACCGTAAAATTAAGATTGTTGTCCCTGACGCTCTTGTGCCGTTGATCTTCCAATATTTTCACGATTCTCCTTTGGGAGGCCATCTTGGATTATACAAAACAATAAACAAGATCCGTGAACGGTTTATTTGGAAAGGTCTTGAGATGGATGTTCGTGCGAAGGTTAAGGCCTGTAGGATCTGTAAGATCAGCAAACCTGCTCAACATACTCATTACGGCTTTCTGGCCTCTCAATTATCTACCCGTCCAATGGAGAAATTGTTTATCGACTATGTGGGTCGTTTGCCGAGATCAAAAAAGGGAAACGGTTACATTCTGGTATGTGTTGACGCGTTCACGAAGTTCGTATGGTTATTCCCGTTGCGGGAAGCTACTACTAGCTCGACCATAACTTGCTTGTCGCGTGTTTTTGCCACTTTTGGGCCTTCTACTTATTTGGTTAGTGACAATGCTACTCAATTTTCTTCACACGCTTTTCATAAATTTTGCTTTGAGTATGGTATTTCCCATATCACTACCACCCCATTCTACCCAAACCCTTCCTTGGCTGAAAGAGTGAACAGGAATTTGCGCTCGGCGCTTATTGCGTTTCATTCTACCGATCACACTATGTGGGATGTTAACTTAGACTCTTTGGCCTATGCTTTTAATACGGCGGTTCATGAGGGGCATGGTACCACTCCCGCCAGTCTAATGTTAGGTTACAACCCAAATTGCCCCCTATCTAACTTGTGGCGCATTAATGAATTGTTGCCAGATCAACCTACGCCTACTGAAATAAAAGCTAGGTGGGGTAGTGCCCTTCGCAATTTGCGTCGTAGTCATGGTAGGTCTCAAGCTAAGTACAACCGCAATAGGGTGGCTGTGCCATTCAAACCTGGTGATAAGGTATATTTAAAAAACCATCCCATCAGTAATGCTGACAACCGCTTTGCGGCTAAGTTAGCTCCCCGTTTTTCTGGACCTTTCACTTTGACACAATTTACTACGCCCGTTTCTGTAACTCTCATGGACGACCAAGGTAAATCTATTAGAGCCCACGTTTCTCAATTGAAAGTAGGCCCTTAAATAGCTTTGCACTCAGGGGTCTTCATGTGAGGGCATGAAGATATGGGAGCCGACATTCCCAAGCTGCCCGAGTCAAGTTAGGCGGGGAATTTTTTCTTCTTTCTTAGGGTTTTCTTTCTTTGGGGTTTTTCTCTGTCGTCTTTTCTTTTCTACTCTGTCCTCTGTCTACCTTAGAACCTAACTATATTCTAAATGCTAAATTTGTTTTGCTCTATATTTCTGTATATATAAAAAAAAGGTTTTCGGCATTTTTCAAATGGTATAAAATATTTTGCATAAGGTAGGGGTTTCTTTTCTTCTTTCTTCTCTGCTTTATTTTTTCTTTCTCTTATCTTTCTCTCTTCCTTCTATCTAGACCCTCTGTTTCTACTAAAACATGAATAAGCGAATCTTGACTAAAATGTTTTTTTTTGTGTCCCGTTTTTTAAGGGTGTTCATTTATAAAATAAATAAATATATAGATATTGCTATTATTATATTCTTAGTATTTTTACATTCGAGTATTCATGTTTGGTGTTTGTTGTGGAGAGTCGTCAGCGCGTTACATTTAAATTTTTCGGCTTTGTCTTGGATATGGGATTCATCATTAGGGATATATAAATATATAGCCCTTCCTTGGTTTTCCTTTAGGACATATAGCTATATTTATTTCCAAACTTGCTTACACCATTCTCATTATTATACATATTTTCTTCTGATGTTCTTTAGCTAGCGCCGGTTTCCCCTTTGTAGTGTGGCTCGCGCTGTTGTCGTCCCTTAGTTTTGTTTTGTTTGGCTGCATCTCTCCGTTTTGTTTGTTTTTTGTTTCTGCATACCTGCTGTTTTGTTTTCTTTCTGTAAATACAAATTATAAAATTAATATCAGGTTAATTTTTTGTTTAGTTTCTTTTCTATGATATAATTTTTCATTCTCAATATTTCTTTATTTTTATTTTTGCATATACTTAGTGGATTATTATATTTTATTATTATTATTGTGTTCTATTGATTATAGTGTACTAATATTTGGTATCCAAAACCTCTATCTAACGCAAAGCATTGTCCGACCTGGCATTTAAAAAAAAAATTTTGCCGCTTTCAAAGTCTGCTTTTGAACCCACCCTGGTTCGTTTTTCTTTGCGGCTAATTAATACTTATGCTGGAAAGAAAGAAAAAAAAGGGAAGTCATGACTCAAAAACAACTAGAAGATTTTAGAATCTGGTTAAGTCTGGTCAACTCAAAATAATTGAATTTAAGGTTTCACTGGTTTTGAAATTTACTTCAACTAATTTAATTAGTATTAAACTAATGCCAGTGTTGAAATCTAAATTATGTTATATTTTCAAATGGACCTTTTGATTATCAGTTTTTATATAAACTGGTTTTTCTTTGTTCTTTCAATTTTCTCCTGCGTTCGTTGGCGGTGCTCTTTGACCGTTGTTTTGACGGGTGTTTTTTGACTCCTTCATGGGAGGACGTGCCTGGTTTCGGTACGCGGCTTCCAGGTACGTCTGCTAATTCCATGGAGGAGGTTGCTTTTTCCTTCTTTGTCCTCGGACGGCTGAGGAGTTACCGGGAATTCCTTTTCAGCGGGGCGTGGACAATGGTTTCCGTTGCCGGGGTATTGAACCCCGAGGTTTTGGTTTCTTTATTGAACGAGGTTTCTGAAAGTGTGTGTGCTCGACTTCTAGAAGGCTCTGCCTAAGAGGCGGTTCCCTGCTCCGCCGAGGTGCGGACGGCGTCGTAGTTGATTTGAAGAAGCTGGCCCTACTTCCTTTCTCATATATTTACCTCTTTAGCTCCTGCCCGACGAATACGCTCCATTTTTTTCATTTCTTTCATCCTACTATTGTACTAGTACATTCATTTGTTCCTTTTTACATCATTTACATCATTTACAACATTTACAACATTTACATCTTTCTTATCGTTTTTCATTGTCACTATACATTTCACTTTCATTCTGCTATATCATTTTCTCTCTTTCAATTCGCATTTTCATTTTTACGTTTCATGGTTAACATTAAATTTCATCACTAATAAAAAAAAATGCTACAAATGAAGATATAAAAAAAAAGACAAAAAAACTCAATATGGCTCAATCGAGAAACCTTAAATGGAAAGAAATTTTCTATTTAAATTAATTGTTAATACAAATAATATTTATGAATTTAAATTATTCATTAAATTATTTATTAAATTAATTTATTATATTTGTATATATATATAAACCTTGCTCTTTTATTCAATTCAAAGGAATTGTATATTAACTTATTCTAAATCTACTTCCATTGGTGAAGTTGTTAACTGATTGTCTCTTCAAAAAAAACTCTAATATGGGCTTATTTCAAAGCATTTTCTTTCTAATGCTATTAAAAAAAACAATTTTTAATGGTTCCATTGTTTGAAAGCTTGTGGATGTTTATAAAAAAAATCCAGTAGTTACATTTACTGGCCTGCTTGCATTGTCAGAGGGTAACATTAATTATTATTACCCCTTCAGGGATTTATTTTCTAAGAGATTTTCTAAAATGTCTACATAGATGTGTACAAAATATATTGTATTTTAGATTTTGGGGTGTTCAATCTGCAATAATAGACTTTTCTAGAGACATCTTTCAAAAAAAAAAATATAATAATTAATGATCTATTTTCAAAAGCCTATATTAACTTTGAATTTTGTGCTTGAATGGCTTTTTTCCCCTTCAGGGACTATTTTGTCAGTTTTTAAAATGTGTACGTACCTGGTTTTCATATAAGTTTGTATTTTCAGATTGTTCTGTGCATTGGTGCGTGGCCCTCCTCAATGGCCCAATTAGTATGTTCCTGCCGAGCTTGTCGCCATTCTGTTTTGGGCCACCCTCTACTCTGCTGTTGAGTTGGCACGCTGGGGACGCCTAGCGCTGCTTCTTCTGAAACCAGAAATAGCCCAGCCATATATCAAAAACTACTGCTGAAGTCTTCTCATCTGCTGCTCAACTCTACCAATCAAATTCTACTCACCAGTTTTCATCGACAACTACTACAACAGAAGATTACTCCGTCACCAACTACTGGATTAATATCAGAATACAAACTACTGGTTATTACTACATGTCTACGCTATCTCTACACGATGTAATAGACTACGTGGTGTTTCTGTGCAGTTGTTATGGCTATGCAAATTCAAGACTCTGGTTACTCATATGAATCAATTCTGAATTATTTGAGAGGTGGGCCCTATTAATTTTCATTTTGGTGAAGACATTAATGCTCGTTCTGGCAGATATATATATATTCTCTAATGGATGAATTTTTGCAAAAAAAAAAAACTTTTGCTGGAAAAAAAATTTGCAAATTGCCGCTTATTGCCGGCACTGTGTTTTTCTAGTATATTTATATTAGTTTTACTTACGTGAGGTTATTTTCTTCTATCTTTAAGTATTTGTTTACATTATGTTACGTACACATTTTGCCGTGTTTTTGTTTGCGCAAGTCTCCCTTCTGTTTTTTTCCGGGTGTGTTTTCTATTTAGCCCTTCTGGCCTTTGGTTTTGTTCTCTGTTTCTCTTTGCCCGCTAAACGCTCTCTTTACGCAGTAGCTGGTACTAACTGAGGGGGCGTTTCCCGGGGGGGGGGGAGTTTTTCTGGTTCCGATCGCGGAACAGTGGTAAGTTGACTTTGGATCTTCGTACGAGCAAGTAGTCTACCGATCTCCGGGCGAGGAAGTGCTCTCCTGTCTCCATGCAAGTGACCAGGTGACATCGCCGTCTTGCATTGTGGAAGCTCCAGGATACCGCGGAGCTGGAGGCCTTGCCTGTGAGGGTTGGTGAAAGCCTTTGCGGTCGGATTCCTCCATCATGTAACTTGCTTTGATCTTCATTTCGGTTTTTTTCTGCAGGTATGTTCTTTTAGTTGTTTTTCTTGCTGGTGGGTTTTAGTTTATTTGATTTAGCTATCGTTTTGTTTAACCCACCAGTTTTCTATACTTTCGGTTGCTTTTATATTTATTGCGTTATGTTTATTTCTTCGAAGGGATGCTTGCCAAACTTAACTGACTTCTGATAAAGCCTGCTTCACAGGATGTGTATTTTTTTTAATTCTATTTTATAACCACTCAGCTTGAAGAGCCACTCCTTATATTGGAACATGGAAATTTGTAATAAACTGGCTTTGTTGAAATTATTATATTTATATTTGATGTGGAAACCCCTGATTCCTATTCACTGAATGCTACCACCTATCAACATTAATTGTATTTTGTACGGCCTTGGGTGTTTAGCCCTTGAAGCACGTTACAAAGTCACATACTCTGTCTTCATTCCCCAGTAACACAATATCGTCACCATATACCCCAATTGTGACTCCCATTCGAATATACATGCACGAATCACTTCTGCATCTTTTAAACTTCAATTCCTTCAACACAGTATCTAGACAAGAATTCCAGTCCTTGCTTGCACATGGTAATCCATAAATACTCCGCTTCAATTTGCACACAAATCCATTCTTTCTTCTTTCACCATCTTCGTACAATTCTGGCTGTTCCATAAAAACGTCCTGAGAAATGGGACTGTTTAAGTATGCACAAGTTACATCAATGTGATGTATAGACCACTGATTTTCGACGGCTAAAGCAAGTAGCACCCTTATACTTTTTTTCCTTATTATAGGACTAAAGGTGTCCTCCCAGGAAAATCCCATTTGACTTTTGAATCCTTGAGCTACCAACCTTGCCTTAAATCTCTCAACATTGTCATGTTCGTCATACTTAACCTTAAAGACCCATTTTGATCCTATTACCTTTTGATCTGTTGGCCTTTCAACTATTTCCCAAACTCCCAGATCAAATTTGTTTCTACTCTATGTCCATGGCCTTTTTCCATTCTGCAGCATTCTTTCCAGACATAGCTTCCTTTACAGTACTAGGTTCAGCTACCTGATCCAAATTCATTTCATGATCACATGTAGTTAAGTTACAACAGCCACATCTTTTGGGTTTTCGTTCCCTACTGCTTCTCCGTGGACTTAAAGCATTATCATTCTCATTCTCAGAGTCAATAGGATCAACATCTATGCTAATCACATTATCATCATTCACATTATCATTAGCGTTGTCATCTTCATCAGAGTAACTTTGATAGGAGCAATCTTCCTTGTTTACTTCAGACTTGAAAGGGAACACGTTTTCTTCAAATTTTACATGTAAGCCAATAACAAAATTCCTTTTTGACATGTTATACAGCCTGTACCCTTTGGCGTTTGGTTCATAACCAATTAATACATGTTCAATTGCTCTTGGTTCAAGTTTGCCTTTATTCTGAGCTAACCATGCTCTGCATCCGAATACACGATATCTCAATACATCTTGTGACACATCTCCCCTTTTCCATAGTGCTGCAGGTACACAATTGTTGATGGCCTTAGATGAACACAAGTTTCTTATGACACATGCTGTGTTTGCTGCTTCAGCCCAGAATCTGCTTGGCATGCCAGATTCCAACAGCAGGCATCTTATCATATCCCATATCACTCTATTGTATCTTTCTGCAATGCCATTTTGGTGAGGTGAGTGAGGCACTGTGTATCTATGAACGATACCCCTTTCCATTAAGTAATCTTTAAACTCACTACTGAAATATTCTCCTCCACCGTTCGTTTGTAAGGCGTTCAGTTTCTTACTGTGAAACAACTCTGCCTCTACTTTGTATTGTTTAAATTTAGAGAAAGCTTCACTTTTTCTTTTCAGCAATTTCACAACTGCATATCTACTGTAATCATCAATAAAAACTCATTAGATATCGTGCACCACCATTAGATACAACAGGTAAACACATTAGGTCACTGTGAACTAACTCTAAGGGTCCTTCAGCTTTTCTATCACTCTCCTTCTATCAGTGATTTTAGTAAGTTTACCTTGAATGCAAACAGAACATTCTTCCTGTTTCTTATTATCAGTCTTCACATTTTCCAGTCCTGGGATATTTCCAATTGCATTGACATGTACATGCCCGAGTCTACGATGCCATGTACTAACACTCCTCAATGCTATGGCTTCAATTCCATTTTCACTGGTCTCACATGTAGTCTCCGATTCTGTCACAAAGGCTGCTGCCTGTTCATCATTCGGCATAAAGTTGTCACTTTCAAGCACATATAAGTCATGTTTCTTAAATGCAGAAAATACAGTAATGTCATCTTTTGTGGCTACCGCCTTATTTGACATCTATATTATGTGCTGTAAGTTTAGACACGGACACTAAATTGAATCTGAGTTCAGGTACGTACAGTACTTCCTTCATCTGTAAAGTGCATCCTCCATTTGCATTGGATAGAACGAATGACACAGTTCCTTTTCCTTTAACAGCAGTTGCACCCTTCCCAAAAGTAACATAACCACTTAAAGGCACAAAGTTTTGAAATAACTCCTTCCTTGGAGACATGTGTTCGGTTGCAGCTGAGTCCAGGAACCACTGATACCGCTTACTTGATGATAACAGAGCACACACACTGATGCACGTTACCACTTGACTGTTTTGGTTTTGCTCATCACTAATTTTATCAAGTTTTTCATTTTCACAGTCATTAGCCCAATGTCCCATCTTACCACAATTCTTACATTTAACTGTTGGTCAATATTTCCTTATGTGACCAGGCTGTTGGCACTTATAACAGATCTTGCTTGTTGTAGTTCCTTCATTCTTGTTAGGCTTATTCTTGTTGTAATTTTGTCTGATCTGATTATATTTGAAATACTTATTATTCCTGTCCTTCGCTGCCAGCGCCACTGCATCAGTCTCTGACAGTACCTGTTGATGTCGTCGTCTCTCTTCGTCCAGCATTCTGCCTTTTACCAGTCTTGATGTCAAGTTGTCTTCCTTGAGTACATTTTGAATAAACACTTCATATTGATTTGCTGGCAACCCAGCCAGAAACAGATTTTCTATCATTTCATCAGACAACTGAATTCCTCCCTTACTCACTTTCTTATTCAATCTTTGTATGCAAGCTGTATACTCTTGCATGCTCATATCTTAAGTTTTAGTAACCTTTACCATTTCCTTCAAGGATTGCAACGCATGAAACTTTGTTGAGGTTGTATGTACTTCCTCCAAGATTTCCCAAGCTGTTTTTGCTAATTCACAATCTTCTACATCCAACAGAAAATCATCTCCTACAGTTCGATAGATGATTGAAAGTGCTTTCCTGTTGAGTCTTTGCTGATCGGGATTTAATGGAACACTGAACCCGGGATCAACTGCATTCCAACAATTCTTGTCAATCATGTACGCTTTCACTCTCAGATGCCATGCCAGATAATTTCCATTTGCTAGTTTCGGGATATTTGCCGTTCCCGATTCTAATGGTTCAACCGCCATATTGCCGCTTACAATCTTCAGTCACAGTTCCAATCTTTTTCAATCAATCATGATTATTCCAATCGCAGTAATTCTGGTACTCGTCCTGGGCCGATAACCTGTTAGGCATTCATAATGAATTTATTGAAATAATCATATAAGTTACAGATTGTATAATTCACATTCACAGCAACTCATGACGATGTGACCACAGCCATTACTACGCCATTATTGAAAAACTATTGAATACATTTAAGATGGCGTGAAGCGCAATATACACAATGCACCAGTTGGCGCGTAATTGAAACAAAGAGGAAATAAGTTGAGACATGGCAACTCATACCAACATAAATAACATAAATTAGCAATTCATTGAAATCTAGTGACTGACTTCTGGGGGAATTCTAAGATCAGTTGCTACAAAGCGCTCCACTAATGTAGCAGAGGAAAGTGGAACTAAACAACACATGAGTAGTGACTGACAATGTTGCAACATTGAATGGATTAAATTTTAACATGAACTGAATTAATAATAATAATAATAATAATGTTTATTCAGAATTCATATCTAAAGTGGGTCCCCTTCGATTACAGTGTATTTCTCGGGGGGCCCTTCTTTAAACTGCTATCAATAATTTCTTACAAAGTTTACAGCCTTTTTTTAAATTCTATATTCTCTTCTTACCGCTTCTTTGTGGAGCCTTTCCTCTTTTAGGTTATACAAGTGGTTGCCTAGCTTTAAGAGATCTTCAACCGGCTAATCTTTTTCGATCCCTCTTTCCATGCCGAACCAGATGTATAGCCCATACAGCCTGTCTCTTCATTCTTTAGCCAAATTTCGTAGAACGTCTTGGTTAGCCCTTCAATTTGCGTCAACTTCTCTATGTAGAATGCTGCTAAATATTTTCTTATAAATTCTAAAACGTTATAGTCTGTTAATCTCGAAAACGCGTATCTCTCACATTGAAATTTCTTAGTTAGTTCTAATATTTTTTATTCTTTTAACATATCGTTCCTACATCTACGAATTTTGGCTATGCAGTCCGGTATTTTCGTTTCCGTATAATAGTTCGGCTTACCGACGTTCTGTGAACTTTGTGCCGGAATTCCCGTCCGACCTTCAGATCCCTTTAGAAATATCTGATGTATGCCAGAGTCGAAGTTCACAGTCATTGCTGACTCAGCTCCTACCCAGTGGCGGCTCGAGGCCGGAAAATTAGGCGAAGAGAAAAAATGCCACATACTTATGTTAATAACGGAATTCACCTATGTCTTGTATACCAATGCAATCCTTCGGTAGCCCTTTAAGGCTGCAAACTTGTCGGTGATATCATCATAGAATGGCTGCTTTTCTTCTAGCTGCAGTAGGAGTTCTTTCTGAATTGAAATATTCGCTAAACAAGATACTTGTCAAGTTAGTTAGTATCTCGCAAAATTTTTTTATTCTTCATTTAGTAGGCCTACGTCGTGATCTGACAGCTGGCACAATGATGATTTGATTTTAAACAGTGCGGGTAAGAATGTAGTTATTATTTATAAAATATGATACATTTTATTAGTGGAATACTCTTAATAAATCCCACTCGAGATTATGAGTTTCATGAGATAAATTCGATCCTGCTTCTCCGCCGCGAGTCTATCTATGTTTATCGTAATTATTATTCTCCTAATCAGATTATTCAGAATATTCCATTCATGCGATGCGGACTTGGTATTGACTAATAATCTTTAGCAATCGACCAATGACTGTTGTTTATTGTAAAGTTAACATATTGCGAGGGTCGGAAAGATGCAATTTTATCTTATAAACTTCAGCTCGTTACTGGATACTTCAAGGCATTAATATGCAGTGATTAATATGTTCCATGCCGTATGATTACCTATGAAAAAATATGCATTGTAGGAATGAAACGTCATGATCCACGTTCTCTTCGGAGTATAAACTGGCAAATGGATTGGGATAACAAGAACAATTACAGTGTAATTATATTTGTAGTGTTCAACGTATTAACATCAAGGCTGTGATGGATAATATATGTGCTTTATGAACCCTGTATTCAAGTGCAAACGTGCCCACCTCTTTCTCCGAGCTGACAGTGTGAGGTACTGGCGAAGAAAATGCCTGAACAAGAGGGACAGCTTCATGGGTAGTCTAAGTTTCCAAACTCCCAATCTCCACCAATCCCAGCCCATAATTTCCCGTTGAGAGCCTTTCCTTAAATAGTCCCCCCTACCCCAACTCTTTTTCATTTATACATAGAATACCAGTGATATTTTTCCCTTATTATTACTAAGCATTCCTGCCTAATGCTGTCTCTCGCTTGTTTTAGTATAATATTTACTATAGCTCTTATGTCCATTTCTTTGTTTATTAATTTTCCCCATTAGAAACCCAACCCTAGATGATCAAGATAAGATTTTATAGCACCCAGCCCGCTTGGGCAAGCTCTATTTTTATTTTTCACTAGATTTTCCATTTGATCTTTCAGGCATACTCTTAACAAGCTGTCCTCTTTTTTATTCCAGATATAATTGTAATACTTCATGATTCTGCTTAAAATAATCGCTTTTCCGCTGTCTAAACATAATTCGTATCTGGCGGCCTCGTTTGATGATGAGTGCGGGAGGTTAATTGGCTAATTTCGCGTGTAACTTATCTATGGTTTTCCAGGGTTCCGTACCTCCCCATATTTCAACCCCATATAACACCCTTGCTTCGACTATTGCCCTATAGATATTGAAAAGTAATTTAAAGTCGATGTATGGCAATTTGATTTTAGCTGCTCTAATTGTATTGAAAGCCAGTTTCCCTGCGTTCCACGCGGCTCTGTTTTGCATCTCCCAGGACCGCTTATGATTTATTATTAATCTTAAGTATTTTATATTGTTTACTGCTTCCAGGTTCTCCCCATTTAGCTTCCAGTATTCCTTACAACTCTTTCTACTACCTTTCTTGCCTATAAATACGTTAGTCTTCTTCGTGTTTATTTTTTAATCCCACTCTTGGCAAAATTTATAAACTTTGTCTATTTTTCTTTGTAGTCCAATCTGAGACAGCGATATTAAACATAGGTCATCCGCAAATATTAAGTCTTGAATTTCTATATTGTTTATTGCCGGAGAATGCTTATCTGCGTCCATACAATCTTGTAATATATCATCTATGTATAGTAGAAATAATTGCGGGCTCAAATTACATCCTTGTCTAAGCCCCTTACCTTGCTTTATTGATCCCGTTGTGTTATTCGCGTCATCTAATTTTACACAAAATTCTATATTACCATATAAACTTCTTAAGTTATTGATGAAGGCGTTACTAACCCCCTTCATTCTTAATTTTTGCCATAACAAATTTCTGTTAACTATATCGAATGCTTTTTCTAAATCTATAAAGCACCAATATAATTTCCCTCTTTTGTTGGCTAGATATTTTTCCAATAATGCTGAGCAAATAAATATATTATCGTAGGTCCTCCTTTCTTTTCTAAACCCATTTTGCCATACTGATAAAATTTCATGCGCTTCACCCCATTTCACTAATCTGTTGGTAAGTATGCCCGTATATAATTTGAAAATTGCGGGTAATAAACTAATACCTCTGTAGCTTCCTGGGTCATCCCTCTTTCCCCTATTTTTATATATTGGTATGACTACTGCTATTTTCCAAATATTCGGGATTACATTCGACTCCTTTACCTTGCTGAATAGTTTTAATAAAATGTTGAGCCAACCTGGGTTTCTTACCAATTCCTTCCATACCCTCGGGCTTATTCCGTCTCCCCCCGGTGATTTGTTTGATTTCATCTTACTAATTACACCCTGCAATTCCTCTACACTAATATCTTTATCCAATAAATCATCTTTAATTACATCCGTCACCTCCCCCTGAAATTATTAATAATAACCCCTTCTGAATTAAATATTATGTTTAAATGCTTATTCCAATCCTGTTCTGAGGGCATGGGTTTGTTATAGTTATCCCTTTTTAAAGTTCGGAAATATTTCCATATTTGGATGTTATTATCTCCAAGCCATTGATTAATTTTGGTACTTTCCGCTCTGTTATAGTCACTTTTCTTTTGTCTGATTAATTCATACTCTTTTCTGATCGCTATAAAATTCTCTCGGGTTACTTGATTATTACCCTTTAACCATAATTTGTAACATGTTCTGACACTATTTCTCTTCAGCAAACATTCATTATCATAAATGTTATTCGTACTATTCATCTTTCTCTCCCTATTTCTTATTTTGTGACCTGCCCTAGTTACTACTTGGTACATAAGGTTAATAGCTTCCAATACCTTAGCATTCTTAATATAGTTATTTATTCCTATTACTAATAACTTGGTAGGGGTACGCCGTAGCGTAGTGGTTGAGGCGCTGCGCTACAAACCGGAAGGTCGCGGGTTCGATTCCCGATGAGGTCGTTGGAGTTTTTCAATTGGCCTAATCCTTCTGGTGGCACTATGGCCCTGGGGTCGACTCAGCCTCTAACAGAAATGAGTACCAGGAGCAATCCTGGGGGTAAAGGCGGCCGGTGCGTAAGGCTGACAACCTTACCACCTTCATGTGCCGATGTCTAAAAATCTGGGAGCCTCCACCTCCTGGAACCCTCTGGGCCTCCATGGCCTGTAATAGGGAACACTTTTACTAATAACTTGGTATTCTCATCTGAGAGCTTATTTGTAAATATCCCCTTTTCTTCTTCTTTCCATATTATCCGAGATTGGTTTTTTTAACTGTTATTCTGTCTATGAGCGAAAACTATCAAACCATTATTTTCCCTTGTTCTTATGCTGGGGAGGGAGATATACATATCTAAAAATAAATGGTTGTTTGTTGTAGTTTCGGTTATTGCAAAATTTACAATCTGGTTCACTAATTCCTGTGAAACTAACGCATAATAGTAGTGAGGTTTTGCCGGTGAAGTCACAGGAGGAGCGGAGGAGCCGCTGACGTAACTTCCTGTTACGTCATCATGACGTAAGAGGAGGAGCGGAGGAGTCGTTTACGTAACTTCCGGTCACGTGCTCATGACGTCACAAGTGGGCGTGGCTTATGACGTCACCGATTCTGATTGGTTGAATTGGACACGTGATATGGAGGGGAAGGTGGCCCGGCTATGACGTCACGAAGGGGAGGGTGGCGCGGCTATGACGTCACGAAGGGGAAGGTGGCGCGGCTTATGACGTCACGACCTACTTCAGTGGCGGATTGTATGACGTCACGACCTACGTCATACTGGGCGTGGCTATGACACCACGTGATTCAAAATGGTGACAGTTCCGGTTCCTTTTAAAATGGCGGCCCACGCGCGAAATACAAATTCAATATGGCGCTAAATTTGAAAATGGTATATTATAAAATGAAAATGGTTATGTTTCCGTTACCTAAGGACCAAGCGCGAAATTCAAAATCTGTATATTACAAATTCAATATGGATGTGTTTCCGGTTCCTATTTCAAATGGTGGAAGGAGGGAAATTGTATATTGGTAGAAGGCATGACATTTTGAAAATTAAAAATGGAGGATTGAGCGCATAATTCAAATATGGTTATTTTAAAATGTTGAAAATACTAATATCGGCTAGCACGATATTTTATAATTTCTAAAACCGATTTCACATTATGCAAGTTGGGAGGTGGGAATTTTGAAAATGGATATTTTAAAATGTTGGAACGGCTAACGTGAGATTTTATAATTTTATAATACGATTTCACACTGTGTAAGTTATGAAACAGGATTATGCTTCATTACTGTAACAGGAAGCGTCCAAGGTCACACGTCAGCAAATTCCGCTTGCATACGTAGCGAGTAACATCCGGTATGTGTTATAGCCATCACTTTCTACTGAATGACAATACATCCTAATTAAGTGATCACATGATCCATTATGTCGGATGGCGCTCAATTTGAAAATTACAAATGGTGAAGGTGTAGGAAATTTAAAATTATATTTCGACTTTTATCCAGGCCATGGCTAACTTTATAGCGTTACTATATATTAAGCGATGACATCGCGGCATGATACAATATGGCGGATGGCGCTCAATTTAAAAATTACAAATGTTAGAAGCTCTGACAAATTTAAAAATGACAAATGGTAGATGGCGGGCGATTTGAAAATTCAAGATGGCGGAATGCGTACGATATGAAATGGTGGAAGGTGGGAAATTTAAAATTACAATTGGTAGATGATGACTAGGGACCGGATTCTTAGGTTTTTACCTATTTTTTCCTTACTTCCAAAACAAAAAGCGCTCATACACTTTTTCGAATCATGTCCATAGGATTCACCCACATTAATTCTGTGGTACCTAAAAATACCTAAATGGGGTATAAAAACCTAAATACACCTAAACGGGATTTAAAACCTAAAATATCTAATTTAGACTCCTTTTTTGTCTTTTTTGTTTGTCAGTTGAGAAATCGATATTTTGTGGGGAGAGAATAATTTTGGTCGGGTAGAAATTAATACCACCAGCGTTTCATTCAACCCAATGTCGTCTAGGATGGACAGTATCAAGAGAGGAAAAGAGTACCGGCGTATTCCTTTTAAAATATTCGTACGAACAATCATTGTTGCTGTGTATGAACAAGGATAAAGATCTCTGTGTTTTAAAGCGCTTGTTTTTTGTTTGCCTTTAGTACTTCCCTGTTGTTCATACTATCAGTTTCACATTATCCATATCCATCCATAAAGTATTTTACTCACTAAATTAGAAGCATCGGATACGAATCCTGAGAAGGGTAGTGTCTAGATACAGTATTAACTATTAACTAAGAGATAACAGGAAGAACTTCACAGTTGAGAATCTTGAAAGATATTTAGTGATTTACTGTAACCAGGAAATGTGAGGCAATCTTATTTTCACTGCCTCTTTTGATTGTATATGCATTCCTTCTTCAATTGTATAATATTGTCTTAAAGCAAGTTTACACAAATTTAAGTCAATTTTGTTAAGTTAAACTTTTCAAGTATTATGTATTCAATCCTATGTAGCACATTCAAATACATTAAACCAATTATTCTACCCGAAAACGATATTTTGGACAAAAAACCTAAAAAAAACTATTTCACCTAATGGAAAACCTAAAACAGTGTTTCTAAAAACCTAAAAATCCGGTCCCTAATGATGACATTAGTTACATCATAAGTTAATATGGCGGAATGACATAACCTACCTCAATGGTGGGATGGGTAACATGCTTACGTCATAAATCAATATGGTGGATAGCTATGACCTACCTCAACGGTGTAGTGGTTACGTCAGAGGTGGAATGCTTACGTAATAATTCAAGATGGCGGATTTAAAATACCTGGTCACGTGAATCAATATGGAGGACCACGCGCACGATATGAAATTACGGAATTCTGGAAGGTGGAAGATTTGAAATGATATATTTCGAATTAATGTATATTTCTTATTACAGATGTCAGAAAAATAAAATGGTGTCTAGCGCAAGAGTTAAATTTGTTTATTATGAATTGGTTCGTAAGAACAAAATACTTCTGGCGGGAGATTTGAAATTGCATAGTCAATGGTGATTATGCTAATATTCTTACGATAGAGTTCTTTACATTTCTTAAATTTACTCAGCGAGAGGTTTGAGACTAGATGTACATCTCATATGACACAATAACAGTTTTTCTTTTCAGACGTATCTTCAAACAAAAGATCAATTTTTTATTCACAATCAAGAAATGAAATATCTGCGGCTAACGCTCAATCAACAAATTCTTTATTTACGACGACATCACTACAGACTTGCCCGAACATGCATCGGTAGACTTGATCATACTTCTTTCAAAGTTACACATCATATATTACAGCTGAGTCATGAATTCTTTATTTATGACGTCACGGTCTACGTAATGGTCACATGATTCAAGATAGCTGACCGCGGGATATTTGAAATTGTATATTTCGAATTAATGCGTACTTCTTATTATAAATGTCAGAAAAAAGACTTCTGGCAGGAGATTTGAAATTGTTATATTTTGAAGTATTGCGTAATTCCTATTATAGATGTTAGAAAATTCAAAATGGAGTCTGGCGGGGGATTTGAAATTGTATATTTCGAATTAATGCGTAATTCTTATTATAGATGTCAGAAAATTCAAAATGTAGTATAGCGCAAGATTTGAATTACTAAACAAAAGATATTGTGATGGATTTGAAATAGCTAATATGGTAATATTCGTACGAGAGAGTTCTATACATTTAAAAATTTATTCTGTGAGAGGTTTCAGGCCGGATGTCCCTCTAATATTACCGATCAAATCTGTACACGTTCTGACCGACAGTTAAGTAGGTCACACATGTCAAATTACAGAACAAGCCTGTTCATATCTCGTGAGCGAGGGTAACTCATAGCGTTACTACATATCTTCATCATGATTTTTTTAAGCTTCCTCTCAACTCAACGGTGGAGTAATTTTATTCCGTGGTGAGGCTAACTTCATGACATTACTATTTTAGCGATGAAGTCACGGCATGATGCAAGGTCACATGATACAGTATGAAGAACCAAGCGCGAGATTCAAATTTATAAACTCAAAATCAAGATGGTAACATTGCGCATGATTTGAAAAATGATATATTATAATTTCAAGATGGTCAGTGTTAGGGCTTGTTCCGTGAATACGTCAACATCAGATCCAACTCCCTTTTTCCTTTTGCTTCCGTCCGTATATATTTTTATTGTTTAATCCACATGTTCTTTTACTTTGCTAATTACTCTTAAGTCCGCTGGATGAAACAAGGTTTGTAATGTCAACGTTAGATCAAGTGGTTGGTTTAACATTTCCCCTTGTTGTACTGCTTTGTATAATATGGCTGCTTCCTCTATCTTAATGATAATTGGACTTATTCCTGTTATCATGCACAATGCTTCATTTGACATGGTTCGGAAAATTTTGGAAATTCGTATGCTCATTTTACACCCTCTTATACTTTGTCCGGTTGTACTATCTCGTCATTGCATCTATTCAAAACTGGAGTTCCATAACAATATTGATTGTTATTCATAAGTCCATTTGAAAATACGTGGTGTGATATCCCGTTAACTAGTAGTTTTTCGAAAACTTTCATTGCAACATTTATCAAGCTTACTGATCGAATTTTGAGACTTCGCTACTGTTTTCGTTTCCTGGTTTTAATATAGGGATTATTTTTGCTTTTTCCGTAGCTTTAGGGACTTTTCCATTCGTTAACCATCCGTTGTACATCGTTGTTACAGATTTTGGTAGGATTTCAAAAGTGTATAATAGTATTTTGCTCGTTATACCGTCTTCTCCAAGATCTTTTAAGAGTTCATTATGTTCTAAAACATTCATAATTCCTGAAAGTGTAAATAAATTATCACCGGTGTTTATTGTTGTCTTTGTTTCTTCTCTTAACCTTCTATGATACTGACTATCTTCTTCTTTATTATCTGCCGATGTGAAGTAGTTCAACATGTACCTCATAGTATCTTCTATACTAGTTGTACTCGTTCGAACGATATGATCGTTAATACAATGTTTTTCCTTATTTTGCCAGATGACAGTTTGTATATTTCATTCCATGGATTGCATGATGTGGTCATGTTACAAAATTATCTCCATGAGTTAAATTTCTGTCTTCGTAATTCTTTTTTGGCTCAAAGTATTGTTCTTTACACATTTCTCACACTAAATCATTATTCTTTCTATTCTGGTACCTTCTCCTTAGTGAATCAAATTCATAGATTTTTATCTAATTTACAACACCATGTATGAATTAGTTTATTAGCTTTTCACTATTGTTCAACTTAACCAATTTATTCATGCTATCATACCATCTACCTAAATAAATCACACTATAGGTTTATTACCAAGTGAGGTACTCTGTACATACATTCTTTTTTCTATATTACATCACAAGGTTTGTGGTTAAAATAATATGCTTATTGTTTTTCCATGTTCTATAACAGGATAATACACCAATCCTCACAAGGCCTTTGAACTCGACCTTTTCAGCATTCCAGTCTAAGACCCATATTTTATAAGCACTTGACACAAGTAACATTTTTTACGAGATCTTTGTCATAATTTACAGAGCACCTAATAGTTATTGGTAATATTGTTTTAAATTCAAAGTCATTGCATCCATTAATCTTCACTTTAATACTATAATATAATTTTACTTTTTCGGTTATGTCATCACAGAGGTCAGTACACACCGTTTTAAAAAAATCCGTACACGATTGGTATATAACCACTGCACATCCGAAGCGCTGATAATAGCTCTAACGACAACGTACAGTCTTTTTTCATCCATCCATCCATCCATCTGTCTTTGTTCTCTTCTTTTCCACTTGAAATAATTTCGGTGTACACGCCATTGTAATATTTATTATTATAAATAACATGTATCAGAACTCATTAAGGATGAAATTACATTTATTAGTATTATACAGACACCAATATATTCCTATCACCACAACATACCTAATGAAGCCTTGCGATTTCTAGGAAGTTCTCTTTTGTTAGCTATTAGACTTCAGGTTTTGTGTAGAAAACTATTAAAGCTATTCTTCCTTAACTTTCTTAGAGTTCTTTGTATGTTTCATACACCTTGATATTTTTAAAATATTAGTGTTAATGTACAAGGTGGTATTTCTATTATATTGATTCACTGAGACAAAGAACAAGAACAAGAAATAGGACAAGAAGAAGAACAAGAAATGGGACAAGAATAAGAACAAGAAATAGGACAATAACAAGAACAAGAAATAGGACAAGAACAAGACAAAGAACAAGAACAAGAAAAGGACAAGAACAAGAACAAGAAATAGGACAAGAACAAGAAATACGACAAGAACAAGAACAAGAAATAGGACAATAACAAGAACAAGAAATAGGACAAGAACAAGAAATAGGACAAGAACAAGAAATAGGACAAGAACAAGAAATAGGACAAGGACAAGAAATCGGACAAGAACAAGAAATAGGACAAGAACAAGAAATAGGACAAGAACAAGAACAAGAAATAGGACAAGAACAAGAAATAGGACAAGAACAAAAGCAAGAAATAAGAGAAGAACAAGAACATGAAATAGGACAAGAACAAGAAATAGGACAAAAACAAGAACAATAAATAGGACAAGAACAAGAACAAAAACAAGAACAAGAACAAGAAATAGGACCAGAACAAGAACATCACCATCACTATTACAGTCATATCTGCTTCAGGATTTGGAAGGTTGTACCGACTTTGAACAGATCTTTGCAGGTATGTTGGGATAAATAATAATTAGTCTATATATTATCAGTCGGCACCAAGGAAACTCCACCAAGGAGTTGCTGCAATATGGAAAAATCAGGAAGCATAAGCAAGGACCTATCCAGAGGTAGTAGAAAGTAACAGCTTCTAAATGGACGTTGGCCACTGTGGGATAACGCCAGAAAGATACCAGAACAAAGCAATTTCATCAACAGTTGTAACAATAAATGTATTTTCAAGATCGGTCAACAATGTATAATAAATATATAAGTAACAAGAAATATTAACTATTTTTAAGTGACCTTTCCTCAACAAGAGATCCAAAAGAATACAAAAGACAAATACAGAGTGCTATATTAAATACTTTCAATATAATATCCCCTGTAATATTTATTATCAAACGCCTAGTACAGAGCACTTCTTTGGATTTGGACTAATGAGAAACTGGTTCCACAGAAATTCAATATGATCGTAAAATAACGACAATTCACAATGGCTTCTAGGTAAGCAATATATTTACATATCAAATTTGTAATTATAGAAAGTTCCCATAAGAAAACATAATATTATAACCCATGCAGATGTTATAATATATCAAATAATTAAGGGAATGCCTTTTTTTTAAAGACACAAATAATTAGTTCAATAAGCCAAAATGCTCTACAAATAATGAGAGATCAAAAATGCAATGATAACTCAGCTTGAAGAGCCTGAACAACAATATAATAATTAACTTATTGAAAAGTTTGTAATACAAGAAATCTATGCCCACTACAATTTTCTGTAGTAATGTTAACCTTATGTTTGAATCGCTGCATTAAACCATAAGAAGTTAGATATCCAAGAATGTGTTGAGTATATAGAATTATAAACAGAATACAGTTAATATTCATTGAACTTTTCCACCAGAACGAAAAAGGTAAAGTGTACTTAAACACGCAGTAATTATGCAAAATCATCCACTGCCTAAATTTCCCTAAGAAATGGGAGGAATGATAACGGAGCTAGCAGCACCTCCACAAGTAAGGGAAAATTCCAAGAATTCTTAGTATAGAATAAAGTTAATAAATCCATCCAAATGGTAACGATGCTATGTATAACAGAAATACGCAAGTACTACATAACGAAGAGTCAGGTTAGAACTTTAGCATAGAATGTTAAGTATTGGTTATAACTGCTCACCCTAACATACTTCAATAATTATTAGAAATGCAAAGCTTCTTAAAACGCTAAGCAGTTAATGAAAACTGGAATAAAAAAGGAAGATATGTTAAATCACGAGACTATAGCAACGCTTCAAAAGGACAAAGTTCAATCTAGAACTTTGTGCCCTTCGGGCACAGTTGACATATGTTGGAAGCTTAGGACATATGATTTTGTGTAGTAGACCTGGGTTCGACCATTCTAGCTAAATTAGTGACGCTACTGTTTAACCTTCAAAACTGGGCACCCATTATGACGAAATGAACACTGGGCAGATTAATATGAATTACTGGAAAAAAGAGGTTTTTGAGTAAATATATGTATATGAAAAGATATCTTTCTGTAACAATTTTATTAACAGCTTTAAACAAATTTAGAATTACAACATTGTAAGACAATATACATTTTGTAAGAACGACCTTTTATTTCTTGGAAATAACCTTGGGATGACTAAGCATAAAACTGTATATATATATTCTGTTGTGTACAACAACCTAGAGCACGGGCGAAATACACCACAAAAATTCTAAATGCACCCTTTTGAGAAGACCAACCCGTCTCTAGAAAAATCCCCTAAAACCCAGGCTCATTGCCGCAAATAAATACAATACTTTCGAGAACACCCTGTACATACTGGCTAGTATTCCCCATGACTAGAAAACCCCAGTAAGTTCCTAGATTATCTACAACGTCAAAGCATAGGGCAATCTCAAAACTCAAAATGGCGTCTGTGCTGAAAAATACTTCCCAAAACCCACTCTAAACCATGCTAATATCGGTTGTCTGGCGAAAAATACTGAATTACTGTTTTCGGAAAGGCAAAGAACGTGAAATAGAAATTACAGAACGGACGGACGTGATATAATTAGTTTGAAGAAAAACGGAAGTGAACAAAGCAAAATTACAAGAAATTTAGATGGTGTAGGCGTAATTTCAAAAGATCCAAACTTGACCGGAAAAATAACTTATTCAACAAAAATTGTTTAATATATATTTTCAGAAACGGAAATTTAGATAGCCGAAACGGGTGAGCACAAAATTTAGATTTGAATCACTATTAACATTGAAAAGAATATGGATAGGTCTCACCCAGCTTTGCTGTCGTCTCCAGACATCGTGATGTACGGCAGCTACGCCCACCAAAACACTCAAACTCAAGTTACATGTTCCTGTCGCGAGTGCTAGATCCCAACTGCCAGTCGCTTGTACCAGCCTTTACTCCCTAGCATTTCACCAGATGGTAGTGCAGTCTAAGAGCGCTATTAACAATTACCGAGAACCACGGTGTTTAGAGTGGGTCAAAACATGATTTTACCTCCCTGAAGTTAAAAGCAGTTGGCAACAATTAGTGAAAGATTTTAATATAATCAAATGAGCCGTTTTTCACGGCTCAACTTGCACAAAAAGGCGATGCAATATTTACCAAAATATCAAAATTATAAGACTACACCAAACTTTACTAATTGCAAGAAACCGCAAGCTCTATAATGGTACGATGTTATATTTAAATACTAGTGCAAAAAAAAGAAATCCTATAATTCACCAGACAATAGAATTACCACCAGTAATTAAACTTCAAAATGAACTTGATATGAAATATATATTTAATATGCAAAAAAATAATGGAAGAAAAACCATAAAGAATTTTCAGTAATATCCAGGAAATGTAACTTTAGCTTTATACAAATACAGACTTAAATATTAAGGCAAGATATGAAATACTGCCTTCTTTAGAATGTAGATATACGGCAAATAATTAAAGTGGCAACTAAAACTAGCTACAAATATATAACCTTAATATAGACCAAAATAATGAACTAGAAGCAGCTAAGGAAGTTTTAGTAATAGCCAGTAAATGTAACTTTAGCTTAATACAAATACAGACTTGGGTATTAAGGCAAAATATGAATTGCTATAGTTCCTTCTTTTTTGCAATAGAAATACTTCAATTAGTTAAATTAGAAGGAGTAACAAGATAATAATAATAGCAGGGAGAAGTTATAACTTTAATTTAATATGATCCAGTACTTAAAGGTTAATACAGGGTGAGGCCTGCCATAATTCTTTAGGCTATAGAAGTCCTTCAAATAATTAATGTTCACTCAGAAATTTATAACGAATCATAGAATGATAAGGCAAGTAGATGTAGACTTTGATTTAATACAATCCAGTGCTTGAATATTAATACAGAGTAAGAAAAGCCACGATTCTTCAGGCTATAGAAGTCTTTCAAATAATTGATATCCACTCTGAAATATATATATTGAATAATGGAATGTTAAGGCAAGTACATGTAACTTTGATTTAATATAATTCAATGCTTGAATGTTCATACAGGGTAAGAAAAGCCACAATTCTTCAGGCTATAGAAGTTTTTCAAATAATTAATGTTCACTCTGAATATATATTTATATTGAATAATGGAATGTTAAGGCAAGTTCATGTAACTTTGATTTAATATAATTCAATGCTTGAATGTTCATACAGGGTAAGAAAAGCTACACTTCTTTAGGCTATAGAAGTCCTTCAAATAATTAATGTTCACTCTGAAATATATACCGAATAATGGAATGATAAGGCAAGTACATGTAACTTTGATTCAATACAATTCAGTGCTTGAATATTAATACAGGGTAAGAAAGGCCACAAGATGCTCGTACACACCCCAGTAAAAATAACCTGAACACAGGAATGTATTACGTAAGGAATGTGCGACTCGCTAACGCATGAAAGTTCATGACCCCCCGAAATATGACAAAGTATAGATCGGAATACAAAATTACGTGAAGTTAAGATTCAGAATATACGTGAACTGCTACAGGCCTAATACAGACTGAAATGCATAAATGCCACTATATTTATCCCTCATAACTGACTCTCATAAATCGGAAGGCTTCCGTTTATATATATTATGGATGAAGATTTTGCATAGATACTGCCTTTGGAACCAGTTCTCCCAATAAACTTCCATTACTCTTAAAATATACCATATTCCCACCAAATTGGGTAGGCATCAACTTATTTATTACCTAACCTGTCAATTTCAATTCTTAAAATGTATTGGTGTCTTGGGGATGGAATTTGCATCAGCTACATAGTACGTGGACATACCCGGCAAACATGCAGCTATGCCTAACTTCTGATCAAACATGGTTTCCGCTGAAGCCATTACTACAACAACATCATACAATATGAAAAGCAAGATAAATCTTACGTGGGGAATTTATTAGCGAAGATAAAGTTTACTATTTAATGAAAACCATGACTTCTTTCACTTACCCCAGAAATTCCCTGGCGAATCTGAGAGTGGTGAATATAGTTGCAAGAACACTACATTTTCACTCGACTGCATTCAACAACTCCTGACCTTCATTATTCTCAACCCCCGAGGAAAACTACGCCGCGCTACGAACGCCACCAAACGGGAGAAATAGGCCTACTGAACCTTGAAGGCTGACGTCACCGGAAAAGACAACTGAATACAATTTCGTAGTAAATTGAAAACTTTAATAGAAACGGAAGTGACTGTTAAATAGCTTATAAAATTAACAAGTACAACAAGATTACAAGGAAGTTATACATTTAGTAACGAGAAACTACAGAAAACAAGTGGCAAAGTTTGAAGACTCTAAAATTTCATAGGTCATCACTAAGAATATTCTATCTGTCTAGGACTTGTACGTATAGGAAATGAAAAACTACTGTGACCTTCAACTATTACTCATGACCCAACTTATAGAGTATGTCATATTATATCACAACTTCACATACAGAATTAAAGTTCATTACACAGTTTGATTTACATGTTTTGCGCTTTTTATTTGGTGGTTAGTCCTTGTCCTCGGTCTCGTCTCGTCTCGGTCAAATCGCGTCTCGTCTCGCCTCGGTCTCGTTCTCGGTCTCGGTCTGGGTCTGGGTCTCGGTCTGGGTCTCGGTCTCGGTCTTGGTCTCGGTCACGTTCTGGGTCTCGGTCTCGGTCTCGGTCTCGGTCTCGGTCACGGTCTCGGTCACGGTCTCGGTCTCGTTCTTGGTCTACTTCTCGGTCTACTTCTCGGTATCATTCTTGTAGGAATGGTCTTGTGTGTTTACCACAAGAACAAGAACAACACCATCACCATTATAGTCATATCTGCTTCAGGATTTAGAAGGAAGTGATTCATTTTATAACGAGAAACTACAGAAAACAGATGGCTCAGGTTTGCATATTCTAAAAATTCATAGGTCATCACTAAGAATATTCTATCCGACTAGTACTTGTACGTATGGAAAATGAAAAAACATGTACGTTTGTGTAACATTTCTTTTTATTGTATCCCTCACCAATTATTCATAACCCAACTTATAGTATAAGACATATTATATCACAGATTTGTTAGCCTAGGATAGGTTAGGAAAGGTTAGGCTAGGTTAGGCTAATACATTTTATAACGAGAAACTATAGAAAACAGACGGCTCAGGTTTACAGACTCTAAAATTCCATAGGTCATCACTAAGAATATTCTCTCTGACTAGGACATGTACGTATGGAAAATAAAAAACATGTACATTTGTTTGTGTCTTTTCTTTTTATTGTATCCCTCACCCATTATTCATAACCCAACTTATAGTGTAAGACATATTATATCACAGCTTTGGTTAGGTTTAGGATAGGTTAGTTTAGGTTATGTTAGGTTAGGTTAGGATAGCAGGATCTGAAAATTTAAAATTATGTCTAGAAACATTGACAAAATATGTTAAGGAACTTAACCTTTTCAGCAATGTAGACATAATTTTAAAATTTTCAGATCCTGCTAACCGAACCTAACCTAACCTAACATAAACTAAACTAACTTATCCTAAACCTAACCAAAGCTGTGATATAATATGTCTTACACTATATGTTGGGTTATGAATAATGGGTGAGGGATACAATAAAAAGAAAAGATACAAACAAATGTACATGTTTTTTTTTATTTTCCATACGTACATGACCTAGTCAGAGACAATATTCTTAGTGATGACCTATGAAATTTTAGAGTCTGCAAACCCGAGCCGTCTGTTTTCTATAGTTTCTCGTTATAAAATGTATTAGCCTAACCTAACCTAACCTTTCCTACCCTATCCTAGCCTAACAAAAGCTGTGATATAATATGTCTTACACTATAAGTTGGGTTATGAATAATGGGTGAGGGATACAATAAAAAGAAAAGTTACACAAATGTACATGTTTTTTTTCATTCTCCATACGTACAAGTGCTAGTCAGATAGAATATTCTTAGTGATGACCTATGGATTTTTAGAATATGCAAACCTGAGCCACATGTTTTCTGTAGTTTCTCGTTATAAAATGAATCACTTCCTTCTAAATCCTGAAGCAGATATGATTATCATGGTGATGGTGTTGTTCTTGTTCTTGTGGTAAACACACAAGACCATTCCTACAAGACTGATACCGAGAAGTAGAACGAGAATTAGACCGAGAACGAGACCGAGACGGAGACCGAGACCGTGACCGAGACCGTGAACGAGACCGAGACCGAGACCGAGACCGAGACCCAGAACGAGACCGAGACCAAGACCGAGACCCAGACCGAGACCAAGACCCAGACCGAGACCGAGACCGAGACCGAGGCGAGACGAGACGAGATGTGACCGAGACGAGACGAGACCGAGAACAAGGACTAACCACGAAATAAAAAGCGCAAAACATGTAAATCGAATTGTGTAATGAACTTTAATTCTGTATGTGAAGTTGTGATATAATATGACCTACTCTATAAGTTGGGTCATGAGTAATAGTTGAGGGTCACAGTAGTTTTTCATTTCCTATACGTACAAGTCCTAGACAGATAGAATATTCTTAGTGATGACCTATGAAATTTTAGAGTCTTCAAACCTTGCCACCTGTTTTCTGTAGTTTCTCGATATTAAATGTATAACTTCCTTCCAAATCCTGAAGCAGATATGACTATAATGGTGATGGTGATGTTCTTGTTCTTGTCCTATTTCTTGTTCTTGTTCTTGTTATTGTTCTTGTTCTTGTCCTATTTATTGTTCTTGTTCTTGTCCTATTTCTTGTTCTTGTCCTATTTACTGCTTTTGTTCTTGTCCTATTTCTTGTTCTTGTTCTTGTCCTATTTCTTGTTCTTGTTCTTGTCCTATTTCTTGTTCTTGTCCTATTTCTTGTTCTTGTTCTTTTCCTCTTTCTTGTTCTTGTTCTTGTCCTATTTCTTGTTCTTGTTATTGTCCTATTTCTTGTTCTTGTTATTGTCCTATTTCTTGTTCTTGTCCTATTTCTTGTTCTTGTCCTATTTCTTGTTCTTGTCCTATTTCTTGTTCTTGTTCTTGTCCTATTTCTTGTTCTTGTTCTTGTTCTTTGTCTTGTTCTTGTCCTATTTCTTGTTCTTGTTATTTTCCTATTTCCTGTTCTTATTCTTGTCCTATTTCTTTTTCTTGTTCTTGTCCTATTTCTTGTTCTTGTTCTTGTTCTTTGTCTCAGTGATTCAATATAATAGAAATACCACCTTGTACATTAACACTCATATTTTAAAAATATCAAGGTGTATGAAACATACAAAGAACTCTGAAAAAGTTAAGGAAGAATAGCTTTAATAGTTTTCTACACAAAACCTGAAGTCTAATAGGTAACAAAAGAGAACTTCCTAGAAATCGCAATGCTTCATTAGGTGTGTTGTGGTGATAGGAATATATTGGTGTCTCACCCTTAATGAGTTCTGATACATGTTATTTATAATAATAAATATTACAATGAAGTGTACACCGAAATTATTTCAAGTGGAAAAGAAAATAACAAAGACAGATGGAAGGATGGATGAAAAAAGACTGTACATTGTCGTTAGAGCTATTATCAGCGCTTCGGATGTGCAGTGGTTATATACCAATCGTGTACGGATTTTTCTAAAACGGTGTGTACTGACCTCTGTGATGACTTCTGAAGTTTCAGTTGTATAAAGAAATGGTACGTTTTATTTGGAAAACCCTTGTGCTTACAACTTAGACCATAATATTGTCACCTACTACCGAAATGAAGTAGTGGAAATGAGCAGCTGATGGGTAGCAGGACATGACCCTTTAAGGCTATAAAGCCTAAATAATAAAAGTAATAGTAGTAATAATGATAATTGTTTCATTGTTATCATTGGTAAATAAGGAAATTTAGATATCAGAACTAGATTTAAAGAATCCTTTTCCTAAGGTTTCTTAGATGTTATAATGAGACGAAGTGAATAATTGCCTTGGTCAAAGAAGCCTCATAAGTAGAACTGAAGTAGAAATGAAATATATAGGGTGAACATAACCGAAAAAGAAAAATGATATATTATTAAAGTGAAGATTAATGGATGCAATGACTTTGAATTTAAAACAATATTACCAATAACTATTAGGTGCTCTGTAAATTATGACAAAGATCTCGTAAAAAATGTTACTTGTGTCAAGTGCTTATAAAATATGGGTCTTAGACTGGGATGCTGAACAGGTCGAGTTCAAAAGGCCTTGTGAGGATTGGTGTATTATCCTGTTATAGAACATGGAAAAACAATAAGCATATTATTTTAACCACAAAGATACAAACAAATGTAATATAGATGTAATATAGAAAAAAGAATGTATGTACAGAGTACCTCACTTGGTAATAAACCTATAGTGTGATTTATTTAGGTAGATGGTATGATAGCATGAATAAATTGGTTAAGTTGAACAATAGTGAAAAGCTAATAAACTAATTCATACATGGTGTTGTAAATTAGATAAAAATCTATGACTTTGATACACTAAGGAGAAGATACCAGAATACAAAGAATAATGATTTAGTGTGAGAAATGTGTAAAGAACAATACTTTTAGGCAAAAAAGAATTACGAAGACAGAAATTTAACTCATGGAGATAATATTGTAACATGACCACATCATGCAATCCATGGAATGAAATATACAAACTGTCAACTGGCAAAATAAGGAAAACCGATGTATTAACGATCATATCGTCCGAACGAGTACAACTAGTATAGAAGATACTATAAGGTACCTGTTGAACTACTTCACATCGGCAGATAATAAAGAAGAAGATACTCAGTATCATTGAAGATTAAGAGAAGAAACAAAGACACCAATAAACACCGGTGATAATTTATTTACACTTTCAGGAATTATGAATGTTTTAGAACATAATGAACTCTTAAAAGATCTTGGAGAAGACGGTATAACGAGCAAAATACTATTATACACTTTTGAAATCCTACCAAAATCTGTAACAACGATGTACAACGGATGGTTAACGAATGGAAAAGTCCCTAAAGCTACGGAAAAAGCAAAAATAATCCCTATATTAAAACCAGGAAACGAAAACAGTAGCGAAGTCTCAAAATTCGATCAGTAAGCTTGATAAATGTTGCAATGAAAGTTTTCGAAAAACTACCAGTTAACGGGATATCACACCACGTATTTTCAAATGGACTTATGAATAACAATCAATATTGTTATGGAACTCCAGTTTTGAATAGATGCAATGACGAGATAGTACAACCGGACAAAGTATAAGAGGGTGTAAAGACTTATGAGCATACGAATTTCCAAAATTTTCCGAACCATGTCAAATGAAGCATTGTGCATGATAACAGGAATAAGTCCAATTATCATTAAGATAGAGGAAGCAGCCATATTATACAAAGCAGTACAACAAGGGGAAATGTTAAACCAACCACTTGATCTAACGTTGACATTACAAACCTTGTTTCATCCAGCGGACTTAAGAGTAATTAGCAAAGTAAAAGAACATGTGGATTAAACAATAAAAATATATACGGACGGAAGCAAAAGGAAAAAGGGAGCTGGATCTGATGTTAACGTATTCACGGAACAAGCCCTAACACTGACCATCTTGAAATTATAATATATCATTTTTCAAATCGTGCGCAATGTTACCATCTTGATTTTGAGTTTATAAATTTGAATCTCGCGCTTGGATCTTCATATTGTATCATGTGACCATGCATCATGCCGTGACTTCATCGCTAAAATAGTAATGTCATGGAGTTAGCCTCACCACGGAATAAAATTACTCCACAGTTGAGTTGAGAGAAAGCTTAAAAAAGATGATAAAGATATATAGTAACGCTATGAGTTACCCTCGCTCACGAGATATGAACAGGCTTGTTCTGTAATTTGACATGTGTGACCTACTTAACTGTCGGTCAGAACATGTACAGATTTGATCGGTAATATGAGGACATCCGGCCTGAAACCTCTCACAGAATAAATTCTTAAATGTATAGAACTCTCTCGTACGAATATTACCATATTAGCTATTTCAAATCCATCACAATATCTTTTGTTCAGTAATTCAAATCTTGCGCTAGACTACATTTTGATTTTTCTGACATCTATAATAAGAATTACGCATTAATTCGAAATATACAATTTCAATTCCCCACCAGACTCCATTTTGAATTTTCTAACATCTATAATAGGAATTACGCAATACTTCAAAATATAACAATTTCAAATCTCCTGCCAGAAGTCTTTTTTTCTGACATACATAATAAGAAGTACGCATTAACTCGAAGTATACAATTTCAAATCTCCCGCGGTCAGCTATCTTGAATCATGTGACCATTACGTAGACCGTGACGTCATAAATAAAGAATTCATGACTCAGCTGTAATATATGATGTGTAACTTTGAAACAAGTATGATCAAGTCTACCGATGCATGTTCGGGCAAGTCTGTAGTGATGTCGTCGTAAATAAAGAATTTGTTGATTGAGCGTTAGCCGCAGACATTTCATTTCTTGAATGTTAATAAAAAATTGATCTTTTGTTTGAAGATACGTCTGAAAAGAAAAACTTTTATTGTGTCACATGAGATGTACATCTAGTCTCAAACCTCTCGCTGAGTAAATTTAAAAAATGTAAACAACTCTATCGTAAGAATATTAGCATAATCACCATTGACTATGCAATTTCAAATCTCCCGCCAGAAGTATTTTGTTCTTACGAACCAATTCATAATAAACAAATTTAACTCTTGCGCTAGACACCATTTTATTTTTCTGACATCTGTAATAAGAAATAAACATTAATTCGAAATATATCATTTCAAATCTCCCACCTTCCACAATTTCGTAATTTCATATCGTGCGCGTGGTCCACCATATTGATTCACGTGACCACGTATTTTAAATCCGCCATCTTGAATTATTACGTAACCATTCCACCTGTGACGTAACCACTCCACCGTTGAGGTAGGTCATAGCTATCCACCATATTGATTTATGACGTAAGCATGTGACCCATCACACCATTGAGGTAGGTTATGTCATTCCGCCATATTAACTTAGGATGTAAGCAATGTGATCATCTACCATTTGTAATTTTAAATTTCCCACCTTCCGCCATTTCATATCGTACGCATTCCGCCATCTTGAATTTTCAAATCGCCCGCCATCTACCATTTGTCATTTTTAAATTTGTCAGAGCTTCTAACATTTGTAATTTTTAAATTGAGCGCCATCCGCCATTTTGTATCATGCCGCGATGTCATCGCTTAATATATAGTAACGCTATAAAGTTAGCCATGGCCTGGATAAAAGTCGAAATATAATTTTAAATTTCCTACACCTTCACCATTTGTAATTTTCAAATTGAGCGCCATCCGACATAATGGATCATGTGATCACTTAATTAGGTTGTATTGTCATGCAGTACAAAGTGATGGCTATAACACATACCGGATGTTACTCGCTACGTATGCAAGAGGAATTTGCTGACGTGTGACCTTGGACGCTTCCTGTTACAGTAATGAAGCATAATCCTGTTTCATAACTTACACAGTGTGAAATCGCATTATGAAATTATAAAATCTCACGTTAGCCGTTCCAACATTTTAAAATATCCATTTTCAAAATTCCCACCTCCCAACTTGCATAATGTGAATTCGGTTTTAGAAATTATAAAATATCGTGCTAGCCGACATTAGTATTTTCAACATTTTAAAATAACCCTTTTTTGAATCATGCGCTTAATCCTAAATTTTTTAATTTTCAAAATTTCATGCCTTCTACCAATATACAATTTCCCTCCTTCCACCATTTGAAATAGGAACCGGAAACACATCCATATTGAATTTGTAATATACAGATTTTGAATTTCGCGCTTGATCCTTAGGAACCGGAAACATAACCATTTTCATTTTGTAATATACCATTTTCAAAATTAGCGCCATATTGAATTTGTATTTCGCGCGTTGGCCGCCATTTTAAAAGGAACCGGAACTGTCGCCATTTTGAATCACGTGGTGTCATAGCCACGCCCAGTATGACGTAGGTCGTGACGTCATACAATCCGCCACTGACGTAGGTCGTGACGTCATAAGCCGCGCCACCTTCCCCTTCGTGACGTCATAGCCGCGCCACCCTCCCCTTCGTGACGTCATAGCCGGGCCACCTTCCCCTCCATATCGCGTGTCCAATTCAACCAATCAGAATCGGTGACGTCATAAACCACGCCCACTTGTGACGTAATGAGCACGTGACCGGAAGTGACGTAAGCGACTCCTCCGCTCCTCCTGTGACGTCACCGGCAAAACCACACTACTCATAATCAATCACACTCGCTCCCAATTTACTAACATACGTGTAATTTCCTTTCTCATCCCCTGTACAATTACCATTGAGTATGAATAGATTATTCGCCTCAACAAATTCCAGCAAGATAGATATATAAGCATTCATGAACCACAGATTATTGTCTCTGTTGGACATTACATGATAATATTATAGGAGAAAAATTCCTCCGACACTGGGACTTGAACCCAGGGCCTTTGGCTATTCGCGCCAATGCTCCACCAACTGAGCTAAGCCGGAGTTCAATTCACAGCGCCAGATGGAACCTCTCTCTTATGACTGATTGCCCTAATGGTCTACCTCACAGACAGACAAGTCATCTCATATGCAGTACAGTGAGGCACACTAATTAGTGATTTTTGTGACCGGGCTCCCACTGTTATTGTACAGTTAACATTCAAGATAGATATATAAGCATTCATGAACCACAGATTATTGTCTCTGTTGGACATTACATGAGAATATTATAGGAGAAAAATTCCTCCGACACTGGGACTTGAAACCAGGACCTTTGGCTATTCGCGCCAATGCTCTATCAGATTATTTTTCTCCTATAATACTCCGATTAGTAATTTAGTATTACTGCTAGTCTCTGAGTACTCAATCCATAGGCTCCCCTCATTCTTGGCGTTTAGCACTTTCATATTCTTAGCTACAGTATCCTCAATTAAAACTGCCAGCCCTCCTGGGGTCCTTTCGAATCTGCTGCTCCTTTCTCTATTTTTACTCACATAATATGTAAAACCTTTTATATTGATCTTAATTTCCTTATTCGCCCAAGTTATGTACATCCCTTACTAAGTTGTATATCTCCCTGCTAGCGATAGCTTTTAAAATCCCTTCTATATTGATAAATCCTATATATAAGTTAGTCCCATTCTTAATACTATCCTACGGTTTTTTAATAGCCCAGTTTCTGAGGTTGTAAAAGCCCTGACTAGGGTGTCTTGAGACTTGCATCAAGCTACCCTGCGGTGATGATACCGTCTCCAATCCTTGAGACCTATCATATATTGTAATATTGTTACCTTTTGGGGTCGGGTTATCAGGATGTTGCTCTTGTCCATCATAATTGTCACATTCCACCGCACTTGCATTATCCAGCTGAGTCAACGTATTGCTGGACGCCCTCCACGTGCGCATCGGGGTCTTGCGTGTTGCTGATGACTCGCGCCTTCCAGGGTGTTGAACTGCTGATGGCATCTGCTCGCCGGCTATTTATGTCCACTCCTACCAGGCGTACTTCCTGTCTTCTTAGCGCCGAGCCCGATCGAACCCCGCCTTCCCCTATTCGTGTTGTCTTCTGAATGCTGTAGCTGTTACCTTCTCTCCGGTGAGGGACTCCTCTCACTGCCCCATTCGCCAGTCTTCAGGTTTGGGTTCTCATTAAAATGCTCCAAGTCGTATAACCTCCCGTTAACTTTTAGTTTATCATGCACCAACACCGCGTTCTTGCCTTTCTTTCGTTCTTCGACCATGTGTTTTACCAATTCTCTTCTTTTCACTCTACTCTGTGCGTAGTCCTCTGAAATTCTTATGTTGTATCCCCTCAGTAATTTAGTACGTTCCATTATCGTGTCTTTGGTCAATTGACTGACGAATTTCACGAGCAAAGGGCGTCTCCGCTTGTGTCCTCCGATCCAGTATATGGTTTCAATATGTAGGTCCGATAGGTTTACATGTAGTAAATGCGCGAAAAATTCAAGTACCCTGCAGCAGGTATCCCATCTTTTCTCGTAATGGACCTCCTCAAAACCGAAAATTATAATATTCTTCCTCCTTGGGTCTTTCCCAACACTGCTTGGTATTTGTACTTGCTTTTTCATATCATCCACCTCCTGTTTGACTATATTTAATTCCTTTTTAACTTCGCTTAACTCCGAGCTTAGACCCTTCCATTCCTTGTGGGCCCTATCTAGTTTGTTGTTTATGCTCGTTTCCAAGCCATGTTTCCAAGATGGCATTTATTTTATCTTTCGTGCTGCCACAGATTCCCTCCATTGTATCGGATCCTGGGTTCGTAGGGGGTCCTAGGTTCATTTCATCCCCCCCCCCCGATTACTAATAAAACTGTTAATATTAATATTATGTGCCGTGGCACTTTCCTGTTTTGGTCGGTCACTTTCTTCACCCCCTTGCGTCTGCAATTTCTTGCTGAGAATAGGTCTATTCCTACCCTCTGTGCTTGAATATCAATCCCCATTATGTTATCACACTCACTTTCACGGGCTTGCACTTGAATTATTCAGGCAACACTTTGCACGCCTCAGCACCACAACACAACCGCTTCCTGCAGTGATTGGACTCTGAATGAGACATGAACTGAATTAACACCAAATGGGTAGATATGAAAAAAACACACTTGAACAATAATCTAACTTTAAGATACATAAGGCAAAGAAAGTACGTGATAATAATAAAAAATTATACATGAATAACCTAACCTCAAACTCAATGTTAAGTAACAACATGATACGCAAAATAATGCAACGAGGGAGCAAGAGTATCTACATCCACAGTCATTTGTTTTTATACGATTGAGAGAACTCATTGCCACTGGGAACAGCTCTCTGGCAGTGCGCTGTTGCAATTCTGCGGAATATTTTGACCTAGTTATCTCATAAAGCATTAAAATATTCACAAAATACAATATAGGGTTTTTATTATTATCTTAATGTTATCTACACGACAGTTGTACTCCTTCCACTTTGTATATATTTATATGTATGTAATCAAAAACAATTTATTATGTATGCAGTACCAGCATTTCTCATGGCCCTCTTTATTTATAAGATCAGAAGCTTGAGATGTGGCAATATGTTGTTCCGGCCTAATGGCTAATGTACGAGAATGCAATAAACACAGAATTAATCTTTATTTATCATTATACAATAGATTTAAACTGCATAATGTAATAAGCATTTTACTGAATTGAGTAATATTGAAATACATCACATCACAGAATGGTGCAATTTCAGAAACCAAGTAGCAACACAAGTAGATTCGTGAAGGTAATGGGATAATCATATTTTATTAAGAATCGAAAATTTATTATCACTTCCACCACAGTGCAACACTTTAAGGGTTAATCAATACCTAGAAACTTCATCTTCATACAGAATTTTATTATTAAAAAACCAACCCATAGACTTTACCTTCAATACAGTGTTATTTTTTCAGGGCTTGGAAGTGGCAGAAAGTGCATATAACTGCGACTGGATTGAAACTTCTAAAGAATTCAAGAAATCACTCCAACTGATGATTATGAGAGCTCAGAGACCAATCAAACTGACAGCATGGAAGTTTTGTTATGTGGACTTAAAAATGTTCATTATGGTAAATTATTTTATAACTTAATTACAGTCTTCCTCCAGAATATCCACTGTCATCAAACACATTTTCACATAAAACAATCTTTTTAGACTTCTAATCTCATTAATCCCATAATCTGGCGGCAAGCACGTAATAATAATAAAACAAGATTCATTCTTTAGATTACAAATATAGAACATTAGGCTAAACTCGAGAATTCCTTGGCCGCCATGCAGTCAGATCACACCAATTCGTATCAAGTGTATAATATTGCCAACATCACTAACATGACTGAGCAGAGTAGACCAAAGATAATAAATAAAATGCTGGAATGTTATCTTGTATGGAATAATACAATGGTAAATATAGAATGACTAGCTGACCCATCAATGCTTCGCATTTTTAGATTTTGATACGTGGGTCGTTCAATAAGTAATGCAACACTTTTTTTTCTTAAAGCAGGTTGGTTTTATTCAGGATTCAAATACAACATATTATTCCCCAATCTTTTGGCTACAAAACCCTACTTTTCAACATCATCTCCGCATGGAACAGCATGGCCAAAGAGCAAACTTCACTGTACACTGGCTTGAGCATTGTCGAATTGTTCGGAACATTACACAGTAAAAATAAAATACAATAATTACATAACATCAATAACCAGTGCTTTAGTTGGGCCGGTACGCACCGGTACTGCGTACCGGTATAAAATTATTTTCCTTCTACCATACCGGGAAAAATATGTGCTCCGGTACGTCGTACTGGCAGTACAGGAACGATATTGTCCTAAAATAATTATTAAATGTCCAATTCACGAGAGTGTATTTGTTAATAATGACAAACACTATTCAATTCGCAATAGATATGCGTTCTATGGAAGGTGAGTACCCCCATAAAATATTTTCCAACTAAAGCACTGTAATAACTCACACAAATGTAATTATTATATGAAAAAAGAGCACAACAATAGTAATAGTAGTAGTAGTAGTAGTAGTAGTAGTAGTAGTAGTAGTAGTTGTAGTAGTAGTAGTAGTAGTAGTAGTAGTAGTAGTAGTAGTAGTAGCAGCAGTAGTAGTAGTAGTAGTAGTAGTAGCAGTAGTAGTAGTTGACCGCCGGCGTGGTCTTGTGGTTAGCGTCGCTGATCCCTCGGCCCGGGTTCGATCCCGGTACCTCCTCGGATTTTTCTGAAGTAGGGAGGTCTGGTAGGGGTGCACTCAGCCTCGTGATTCAAATTGAGGAGCTACTTGATAGAGAAGTAGCGGCTCCGGTCATGGAAACCACCATTAACGGCCGTGGGTGTCGGCATGCTGATCACATGTCCCCAATCCTCCCATCTGCCTATAGGTAGATGACGCCGCGGTCGGGTGGTAGGCCTTAACTCTTCGGGGATGTCGCGCCACGGAGTTTCTTTAGTAGTAGTAGCAGTAGTAGTAGTAACTTAGTGATAACACTACGAGTAGGCTAATTAGGAGATGAATGTTGATGAAATGTCATCCTTTTCCTTTTCTGATTAGAACAATGCCTAGAGGTATAAACATGCATTGTAAGTTATAACGAAGCAGAATCATAGATTTTTATGGGGGAAAAGTAATACATGCCGCGCACGAGTCCTACACTTCCACTGCCTAACGTGACCTGCCCGGAAAATAGGAGTTCTGGGTAGGGAGACATCTAGCGGCGGCATTTGAACTACTAGCAGCGACGGTAGCCCCATCTTCTACGCAACTGGTGAAACAGAAAAAATATTTTCTTCTTTATTCTCTTCCTTTACCGTCTCCTTCCTCTCTTCCTCTCTTCCTCTCACCTCCTCTTCACCCTACCTACAGTCGAGGCTTATTCCTAACAGTAAATTTTGGATCGACCGGGATTCGAACTCGGGACCCCTAGCATTATAAGCATTATAACTTGGAGTCTTAACCATTACGCTACGAGTGAATGATGAGCAGTGAAGGAAGCTTTTGTATATTTGAATTATGATAGTGGCGTTTCATGAGTGTCATGAGTTTTAACGAAAGAATCAGTTTTTTAAATAATTTTTATATATTTTGTTAGTTTTGAAAAGAGCAGTATTGGTGCAAGGGAATTTTTCTGCATTAATTAAGCCATTTTTATGTTATAATACGGCAATCTTTAAAATTGTGATCTGTATGGTGCAAGGTTCCTTGTTAATTGTGAAATATTATTTTGTTTTTTTATAATTTTGAAATGTTCTGTTAGCATTAGGTATATGGCGTTTTTTATAAATGTGAAATATTATGTTTGGTGCAAGGATCTTTTTTATTGTGAAACAGACTATTTTGTTTCAAGAGTCGTTATAATTCCGTGAAATGTTATGCTTGGTACAAGGGTCTTTTTTATTATAAAACATTATTTTTTTATAATCTTTTTTATAATAGTGAAATATTATGCTTGGTGCAAGGGTCTTTTTTATTACCGGCGTTGAGAGGCGGCCGGCGAGTGGCTTGGAGCGGCCGGCGGGATACGGGGAAGCGACCAGGCGGGGAAACGGCCGGGCAGGCGGGTATTGAGTGGAAGGGGGACGTGTGCGCGGCATGTATTACTCTTTCGCCTTTTCATGTTTCATTTTTTGTATTTTTCCCTAATTTGACTTGAAAAGTCATTATTTCACGTTATTCGTCATTTTTAGGGCAATATTCTCGGGGTGAGGCTTGGCCTCCTTCAACAATTTTTGTCACTCTTCTCTATTTGGGCGTCTTTCCCCAATTCCTATATCATCCGTTGTTCTAAAGATGGCGGCTGGCGTATGTTACAACGCAATTAGCGGTCCTGCTTTTCATCACAGTTTTAATATTCAGAACCGCAATATATGTAGATCTTGCGAATCGCTATTTAGATATTTAAATAAGAAGAGTGAAGAGTTAAATACTGTGTGGGAAAGGATCCGAATTCTTCGGGAGGAACACAGATTTACAACGGAAGCAGCTACAGCAGTGAACAGGGACGCCATAAATGCTGCGCCATTGACTATTATTAGGGATCGTAGGCGTAAATCAACCTCTCAAGTAAAGCATCAAATCGAGGTTAAGAACAGATTCCTTCCTCTGATAAATGAAAATGAGCAGAATAAATCAAACACCCGACTACGAAAAGAACCTACCGGTACTGTTCCGGCAAGAAACAAAGTATTGGTGATTGGAGACAGTCACGCGAGAAAATCTGCCACTGAATTGAAATCTAACTTACGAGAGGTAGCCCACTCAGCACACATACGTAAAATATATGTAAAATTTACGTTATCCCTAGATCTAGGTAATGTACATCACACATATTGGTTAAATAAAATCTACATATAATATACGCTCAAATGTCCCACTTTTTTATGTATATTTTACGTCTATTCATGTCAATACAGACATTTAATATATATCAATTATACTTACAATCACATACATACTATTGATGTACAATAATCTATACGTAAAATATATGTAAAGATGATCTATCAAACGTATATTTTACATCTATAATTTATGTAGCCTAAATACACTGCTTGGTTCACTTGCACTTGGTTCACTGCTTGCAAATACATTGGTTCATAAATGTACACTGCTCACATACATTTTACATATACTATCAATACATGAGATATCAATAACTAAAAATGTCATCAAGAACACTTTTTGTGCTTATTATCTTGCAGTTTTTTGGGACTTCTTGCTGAGGTATTTTGAAATTATTTATTGTAAGCAAAACACTGAGATCGCTCATAACACACACTGAACCAAGAATTTTCGGAACATCATCATTAACATCCATTAAGCACAGCACTAGCCTTTCTACTGCCATTATGCTAATCCACTGCCCTTTAAGTCCTTCTTTTACACTTAGGAAGTACTGCATCACATCTTCCAAACAATGCAGAGCTTGTCGTTCAGCATAACTTTTAAGTTCTTTTAATCTTTCTGCAACTGCTTGGTTTAAATTTTCTTCTTCTGCATGATGGACCTGGTCTTGACAAGTACTCGGGCAGATTAGGAAATATTGATGGTACTGCACCAAGTTTCAGTTTAGGGTAAGTTCTAGGAAATGTTTTTATTTCACGTTAACTACAAATGTCTCTGTTCTTATCACACTCTCTTCAGGAAAATGCTTCACACAAATAACAGGCTTGCTTACCCCTGTAAAGTCTGTAGGAATGTTTTTAAGCCACTTCTTCTTAAGTTCTTCGTCTTTTGGTAAAGAAAATGTACTAACACTTTCATGTTGTGACTTGTAGTTACTTTTACACTTCATCACCTAGGCATTGTGAATTCCTGAAACAATTAAGAAATACTTTAGCAGCGTTGTCATAAATTATTATGATCAGAACTAATTACCACAGCATCTGTATTATAAATCAGTTTGCAAGTCGTTGAGGTTATGATAGGTCTATTTATGTATGTGAAACAAATCATGCACAGAGACTTACCAGTACTGTTTTCTGTGTAAATGTTTTTCTTCTGCCTCATTTAATATTCTACATGAAGGACGTCTTCACAAACATTCAGATAGGAAATGTATTCAACATCACTGCAGTTGCGTAATATTTCGTCAGCTTTAAATACACACATATGTACATTTATTCTTCGTTTCTATGTTATATACATAGGGAGTAGTTGCAACAGAACAGTGCAATTCTCTCCACACACAATTTCTTGTTAATAAAACACTATAAAGAAGAACTGATACACAAGCACCAGTTATATGTACAGATGAAATTCTCGTCACAGACAAGATGGCCGCCAGTCCACATTCCTTCCGCGTCACCGGTGCGGTGGTGTTCTTCCGAGCACCTACGCAACCGCAAGCTTACCAAAGAAGGAAGAAAAATAGTCCTACTGAATTTCCGGATGTAATAATTTTAAACCATTTTTTAAAATTTCTTATTAGCGTGAGTAAATTGTATTAAATTAACCAAATCGATTTACTAGAGTAAAACACAATAAACCGGTGTTTACAATGTCAAATTCTTGACGTATAATTTACGTATAATTACGAATATATTTTTACGTTATTTTGATATTAGCAAATGAACAGTAAATTCGATTTTGTTTTATAATTACTTATGTAACAGTACTTATTTTTGATGTATAATGAATATAAAGCAGGATTAAACTACAATTTATATACATGTATATATTGGATATAAAATATACGTATAATTTATGTTTTGAATTTGACCAAACCCTAAGATATATATCTAGCTCTAAAACATACGTATATTATACATATCGTGCTGCGTGGGAGATGAATATGGCCTCTTCTTTCCTGGTGCCCGTCTAGAAGTTGTCATCCAGGCTGGCAGCAGTGAGTCATCAAAACTGACTAAAAACGATGCAGTGATCGTGTGGGGGGACTAATAACATAACCAAAACTCCTCGGATGTAGGTTAAGCTCTATCCACAATGCGCAGTCAGCAGTTGGTAGTCGGTAGTCTGCAGTTTGCAGTTGCAATCGGCCGCTTGGGAGCAGCAATCGAGTCGTCTACAATATGCTGTCGACATTGAGGTTAGGGGAACATTTTACAGAATAAAAAAGGTGGAGGAATCGCTTTATAATTGCATAGCATATGTTATAATCACATCTTGCTTTCTCGTAGTATGCCAATCTGTGTATTTGCACTAGTAAATAATTTTCAATCTCGTAATATGTTACTTGCAGTCGTTCAGTTGGTAGTCAGAGATGAATTTCTCGTCTGCCGACCACGGAGGAAAGAAAGCACGGAGATGCCCTGAGACCGCAAGCGTGAAGCCAACTGTTCGAGCGTTTGGTACTCTAAGGGGGCGTGTCACTGTGTTTATATGTTTATAGCGTGCACGGATAGCGTGGTTACTCGTCTTTGTTTCTTTGTTTTGAACAATAGGGATGTAGCTCGCCAAACTTCTCCGACAGATAGCGTGGGTGTACTAGCCGGTATGCGCTAGCCGTCCGTCACTTGTTTTTCCAGTTGTCGTCTGCTGGCACCATGCTTTTAAATGGCGTTCCATCTTCCCAGTCCGAAAAATATGTTCGTAATTTTATATTTTTATAGAGGACACGAGGCTACTATACATACTTCCTTGTCTACGGGGTCCTTCTAGAATGTTTAAGTATCAAAAAGACGAAAAAAATTACAGCAGATAGGCTCTAAATAACACTAAAAAGGAAGGATTAACTAACAAATATTGTGAGATTTTCGGATGTACACGACATTATTTTGTACTCGACTTGCAGTAATATGTTATCAATGTGTGAATATTTATATGCATTGTGGCGATTGGATATTCTTCTTCTTCTTCTACATCAGGGTTTAGACTTTCCAGTCTGTTCCGCCTCAAAGGTCATCTTCCCATCGAGTTCGTGGTCTTCCAATTGATCTTTTACCAACCGGAGTGTACAAAAAAATTTGTTTAGTCAATCTGCTAAGATCCATTCTTTCAATATGGTCATACCACTGTCTTTTCAAAAGCTCCATTTTTTCTTGTAAATTAAAAATTTGGAGTTGGTTTCTTATATCAGTATTTTGTTTGTGGTCCCATAAAGTATATCCTAATATTCTTCTCAGAAATCTCATCTCTGCAGATTCAATTTTCCTTTTCTTTGCTCTATTAAGAGCCCAATTCTCACAGCCGTAAGTTAGAAGTGGAACCGCTAGAACTTTGTAAAATCTTAATATTGTCTCTGTTCTTGTTTTATTCCTTAGAGTTATATAAATAGTACCACACATATATTGGAATTTAGATAGTTTTTGTTCTAGATCCCGGTCTTCGTCATATGCAATTGAACATCCCAAATAGTTAAAATTATTTACTTGCTCAATTATTTTTCCGTTTAATTCTATTTTCGATCTAATGGGATCCTTACCTCGGAACGCCATTACCTTGGTTTTATCTATTGAGATTTTAAGATTATAATTTATTGTTACTTCTTGTAACTTATGTGTGGCTCTCTGTAACCCTTCTTCAGACTCTGAAAGGATAACTTGATCGTCAGCAAATAATATAGTGTCTAAATTAAAACTAATTTTTAAATTAATATTAAATTTGCCGTGAGCATCGAGAAGATGTTATGGGCCATTTAAAAGTACAGTAAATTACAAATACAGATAAATTAAAATTACGTAGTAACGTAATGATAATTGCAGTACACTGTGTTAGTTTTATACCTTTGTTAAACAGTATCTTTAGTGCACCTTTATATTTAAAGACCACTTCCCTGTTTTATTTATTTAGTTATTTTAGGCCTATTTATTTTACTTTGCTGTATAAATATTTGTATATTACTGTAGCCTTCTATTGCATCTGAGATCAAAATATAAATTCTTTGATTTCTAAATAGCCAGGTTAGACTGACGGCCTCGAATAAAAATTATGACAATAGCGTTGCTTATTTAATAGGCTACATAACTTAACGTATGATAATTCTTAAATTCTGCCTTTATATTCTGCTACGTCATGCAATGAAATATTCTTAACAATATTTTGTCTCATAACTAGAAATGAAAATCATGTAACGATGGTCTAGTATACAGATAATAAAAGGAATAAGAAAGAACGAGGAATGAGAAGAAAAAAGATGTAATCGATTCTCAAGTTCCCATCTTTTTTTAAAACTATTATGGACAGGAAAAGGTAAGTTTTCGTGTTGTAAACATATTTTAATATTTTGATTTTGAATACGTTTTTAATATGACGGTATAGGCTAAATATGCATTTGATATAGAAAATAAATAATATTAAAAATGTCTGCGAATACACATCACATATATCAGTGTTTATCACGTATATCAATTAGTATTTTACTGTCTGAACCCTAGAGGTATATTATTTTGGTTACTTTGAATCATACCCAATCGCCAAAATAGCAGCACTGTATACAAATATTCATATCTGCATAACATTTTGTACGTCGGGAACATAGTAATGTTGTTAATGGCGGGCATTTCTCATAGTATTTGTCAGCTTATTCTTCCTTCTTTTCGACTTATATAGCGTCTATCTTTTGCAATTTTTCTTTAAGCATTTTCACGTAAATATATTCTGGAAGTGTCCAGTATACAAAGAAATGCGCCTAGTAGCGCTTTACCCGCTACAAAAATAGAAAAGTTCGAATGTATTTTTCAGTCTGCTAAGATGAAACTCCATTTAAAAGCATGGTACCAGCAGACGACAACAGGAAAAACAAGAGACGAACGGCTAGCGCATACCGGCTAGAGCAGTGGAGACATCTGTTGGTTCTAGTTCGCTACATCCCTATTCAGAAGTGAAAATGAGTGCATGTTGTGCACTATTCTATGAACTTACCTTAAAAATTAATAATTTTGTAAAATTTAGGTACTGAAAATAGTCAATTTTTGGGATGAATGATTATGGGTATAATTGCTAAGCATAATTTACTTGTATTTTACACTAGGCTGCTAATTATTGATGTATTTTCTTTATAACTGCCTTTAGATTTCCAATATTTATATTAGTTGTCATTTATTGCGTTTAATAGAGTCAATAACCACATGGTGTAGCTATATAACTGTCCAGAATATTTTTCTCGTTCTGAATTATCATAGTCGCACGGTCACTTATTTATTTTCTGACTCATTATTTATACTCGCACATGTAAAGTTGCTCATTTGAAAGTTACATTTTTGGCTCTTCTGAGATACCGTTACGTTGTTATAACCAGTGAAACTTCGGAGTATTTGTGTGCTATTGTATATAGCAAGCCTCCCTTTTGGTACTCTAAGGGGGCGTGGTCATTGGCTTCATCTGTTTCCCATACAACACCGCAAGCACGGCGTCTCCGTGTATTCTTTCCTCCGTGCTGCCGACTACTGTCTACCAACTGCCGATTGCCTGCTGTCGACTGCATTGAGCTCTATTACATACTGGAGGTAGCACTGCATGATGAAATATCGTGACGGCAGGGTTCGCGGTCCGCCATGAAAGTGAACGTATAATTTAGCTCCTATCCCGTATCTCCTTCTAACAAACTCATGTGTATTAATGGCATTATGAAGATGTATTGGCGTTTTTAAAACACTTTTATGAATGAAACGTTTCAATATAAACTACTTGATGCTTTTTAAGTACATAACAAAACTAATTTCATATCGTAATGGTATGGTAAAAATATTTCTTTAATCTCAATCAGGCGTGAATGTACATTGGTAAACAGTTGTAAACACTCGCATTTTAAATATTAAAATAACTTCACAATAGGCCTTCATTTTGCGATATTATGCTTGATTTCGATATATAAAGAGAATAGACAAAATCTGTTCTAAGTGCTTTGGAAATGTATAAACCGTGACCTTCAACTTTACCGTTACTGTACTGGATACAAATCACATTTTTTTAAAATAATTCCTGTAGACTAGCGCAAAGGGAAGCCACTGAAATAAAATTTCAAAATACTTTAAGTCAGTAGGCCTACTTAGAAGTTCCTTTTCTTCAAATGTGAAAATTAATTAGCCATGCTATTTATCTTCTTGTTCTTGCGACAGACAATCGTCTGTAGCCTTTTGTTCTTTCTCAATTCTGTTTTGATAGGAGATGGTGGGAGATCATCTGTTTGTCTGTTTATCCATTTTCGTATAATTTTCAGCGAGGTCTTATACAAAAACATCTGCTTCTTCTTATTTCTGTAATTAAAAACTAGCATGAAAAATTTAGGCCTACATGCATAAGAATACTATGATTACATGACTGACATTTTGCATAATTTATATTCCTACATGGTACCTAAAGTAGGCCTACTACTAACCACATTACGAACCAGAGGCGTAACGAGGGGTTTTTGGGGGTTTGAACCCCCCCCCCCCATTGATTAAAAAAAGAAAAATTGTACAATTTTTTTAAGTCTGCTTATAAATTGCTTAATACGAGTATAAAGCGTGGGAAGCTTAAAACTCGTTATTGTGCATCTTAATTTTTAAAATTTTTCGGGGGAGGACCCCCGAACCCCCTCTCCTTGGGGGGGTATTCCATACCCCCCAGATGTTGTAACCTCCCCCCCCTACATGGTCGGCCTGGTTACGCCTATGTTACGAACCAGTTGTCTTTTTGGAACAATAATTTTTTGAAGATGTCCTGGAAAATTGAAGATTGATGGTACAGCATCTTTTAGTAATGTTACAAGTGCACCAGTCCTTATGACTGATAGCAATCAGGTGTCTGCTGCTTAATGTACTGTACGCTGTGGGTGACCAATATTCTCTGCACATTGCTTGAACCCACTTCTTCGGAATATCAGGCCAAGAAAATGGAAACCTGAAACAGGCAAGAAAAAGACAAGCGTTCGTGGCTATGCTACGCTTGAGGCTAAGTCAGATTTGGCCAGTATCCTCAAATGTTCCAAACAAAAATAACCTACTTGTGAAACTTAAGTCCACTTCCATTTCTCTGGAGCTCTGTGCAGCCATATACCACGCAATATTTGACCATTTTGTCATGAAACATAATAAAAACACATTCATAAATATATGTTTAACATAGGAAGCACACTTCACCAATACGTACGGTGTAGCCAACTTAACAACAAGTGAACGTCACGATTTATGCAATTCCAAAGCACAGCTGTTGTGTATCCTGTTTATATATTGAGATCACTGGTCGACTGCAACTGCACATTGTAGAGATGGGAACCAGTTACTTTGTTTGGAACAGTTACGTTAATGTTACAGTTACACGACAGTAACTGTTATTTATAACCGTTACCTGTTACTTTTTTTTATATTACGTAGTTAATCGCCAGATCACTTCCCACTTGTAGGGGATTGCCCTTTTATCTCCCCCCCCCCGGCTAGGGCCGTAGCCAAGGCCGGGGCTCTCGGTAGGGACCCCCGAAATAAAATAACAGTTGTAAAATTAAGCTTTCAATTAGGGATGAGCGTCGATAGTTAAAATATCGAGGTTAAAATCGAAGATAACCATCGATATGATGATAATATCGACTTGAAAACATCGATATGACGATAATATCGACCTGAAATCATCGATGTATTTAGACAAAAATATATATATATATATATTTAAAAAAAATGCCATGGTATCAGAGAATTAGGCAAAATTCACAAACCAACAGAAATATTTCCATGAAAACTATGGATGTAAAAAATCATTCTTTTGGGAAATTAAGCTCCTGTAAATTAAATTATATCGTAGAACCAAGGTAGCCTATTAATTTATTTTGTTACAAAATCATCGATGTCGGGGACAAACATCGATGTAGCAAAAACATCGGTTGTTTTCTATGGATGTAAAAAAACATCGATTATCGACATGAAAATAAACTGTTTGGAATTTTCCTGTGGTTTACAGCCTAAAGATATAAGTGTACCAAATTTCAAGTTTCTAGCTCATCTGAAAGTGGGCAAACATTAATGTCAGTGAGCGAGCCCTTTTTCGTGGGTTATAGGGCTAAAACTTAAAAAAATACTTTTTTGGAATTTTTCTATGGTTTACACTAAAAGCTATATGTGTACCAAATTTCAAGTTTCTAGCTCTTCTGGAAGTGGGCAAACATTAATATCAGTGAGCGAGCTCTTTTTCGGGGGGTTTTAGGGCTAAAAATTAAAAAAAAATACTTTCTGCAATTCTCCTGTGGTTTACAGCCTAAAAGCTATAGGTGTGCCAAATTTAAAGTTTCTAGCTCATCCGGAAGTGGGCAAACATTAATGTCAATGAGCGAGCCCTTTTTCGGGAGTTTTTAGAGCTAAAGATTAAAAAAAATACATTTTGGAATTCTCCTATGTTTTTATAGCCTAATAGATATATGTGTACCAAAATTCAAGTTTCTAGCTCATCTCGAAGTGAGCAAACATTAATGTCAGTGTGCGAGCTTTTTTTCGGGGGGGTTTTAGGGCTAAAAAATTTAAAAAATACTTTTTTGGAATTCTCATGTGGTTTACAGCCTAAAAGCTATATGTGTGCCAAATTTAAAGTTTCTAGCTCATCCGGAAGTGGGCAAATATTAATGTCAGTGAGCGAGCCCCTTTTCGGGGGTTATAGGGCTAAATTTAAAAAAAAATCCTTTTTTGAAATTTTCCTGTGGTTTACAGCCTAAAAGCTATATGTGTACCAAATTTCAAGTTTCTAGCTCATCTGGAAGTGAGCAAACATCAATGTCAATGAGTGAGTGAGTCAGCCGTGTGGCTGGGACTTTATTAGTAGTAGTAAAATTATCAATATTATTATTTCGAATAATTTACTACAGTTATTGAATTCATATTTCATGCTATATATCCATATTCTAAGTTTAAATAATCCAATAAAGGCAATATCGTATTTTAATACATTTTTAAGTGGCATGAAAAGCTTATAATTACGATAATTACATGGTTTTTTTTAATTTATTTTGTTTTTTTATTTTTTTATTATTATGTTTTTATTTTATTTTTTTCAAATATTGTAAATAACAGATGAAACAGAACAAGGCCAAAGTCACGGATAAAACAATTGTAACAGAAATATTAGAAGTAACTGTAACGGGTCAAAGTAACTGTAACTGGTCAGAGTAACTGTAACGGGTGAGAGTAGCTGTCACTGCCGCTGTCACTGTAACCGCCGCTGTCACTGTCACTGCCGCTGTCACTGTAACCGCCGCTGTCACTGTCACTGCCGCTGTCACTGTAACTGGCGAGAATAACTGTCACTGTCAGAGTAACTGTAACGGGTGAGAGTAATTGTAACGGGTCAGAGTTACTGTAACGGGTGAGAATAATGGTAACGGGTGTAACTCTCATCACGTTACGACCAGTTACATTCGCTCGACACTGTCATATTTCTCAACATAACTAAAAAAAAAAAAAAAAATAAAAAAAAAAAAAAAAAAAAAAAAAATAAAGTAAATAAATAAATAAAATAAAAACCAAAACCAAAAATAAAAGTATTTAAATTAATCCTGAGAAAAAGGAGAGCTGCTGAAAAATTTGGAAAAACCATACAGAATTCCTGGGATCGATACCATGTCATGACTTTCGAAAAATTATTTTATATCTTTGCGTTTCACGAAACCACCGCCCGTTCAATTTCTTTTTTTTGGTATTATATCTTTACATGCTAACGGCCGTAATTTTGAAGATATTTGAACCAAATTTTATTATGTTATTTCTAGGCCCAATAGTTCGGACAAGTTCGTTAATGAGCAAAATTGGCCCAAGGGGAGGGGGTTGAAATTTTGAAATATTTATATCTCGGCCCCTATGAAGTATAGAGAGAAACTTTGTTTGAATAGTGAGAATATTATAGGAGAAAATTTCCTCCGACACTGGGACTCCTATAGGAGAGAGGTTCCATCTGGCGCTGGGAGTTGAACTCCGGCTTAGCTCAGTTGGTAGAGCATTGGCGCGAATAGCCAAAGGTCCTGGGTTCAAGTCCCAGTGTCGGAGGAAATTTTCTCCTATAATATTCTCATGTAATGTTCAACAGAGACAATAATCTGTGGTACATGAAGGCTTATATATCTATTTTGTTTGAATAAATTAGAGTACCGGTACTTCCTATGGAGTTCACAGTGACACCAACGATTCGGGGGTTTTGGGGGTAAGAGTGGGGGTGGGGGATGGAAATTCGAAATTGTTGAAACCACGTCTTGTGGGGTGTCGTTGAAAAGCTCTTGATGGGTACTCTGCAAATCAATAACTAGTTTCTCGATAGCTCTCATATAAAGCGAGATTTGAATGTTTGAAAATGTGTTCTTTCCTCTTTTTTGCAGTTATTATTGTGGGTTTGTCGTGTTTCCCCCCTTTTTTTAACAAAAATCCCGGGGGAGGACCCCCGGACTCCCATTTTTGGGATATTCCATACCCCACACCCCCAATAATAGCAAACTTTCGTCTGTGTCGGCCCCTCCTTTCAGTATTTTCTGATTCCGCCTTCGGTTGAGACGAAAATAAGATATCCTAGGAGGAGCTTTGGTAACCGTTACTTTTGATTTTTTGTAACAGGTCGTTACCGTTACGAGGGTGTATCAATAAATAACCGTACTGATTTAATTGTATTTAAATAAACCGCCTTGGAACGAAACCGCTGCTAGCCGCGGAAAGGTGAATCCTTCGTCTAGCAGTGCTGTGAATCCCAGTTATCCAGAACGATTCAGTTAGGAGTTACACCCGAATATCACAGGTGGTGTTTACTGTACCCAACATGGAACAGAAACTGCAGCAATACGCATCGATGTTCAACTCCTTATCACTTTGAAAATGGCGACCACATGGCTCCTTTTTCACTTTAGGGAAGAGGAGAAAATTGCAAGGTGCGAGATCCGGAGAATGCAGTGGATGAGGCATGATCTCAATGTCCAATTTTTCGACATCTTGAGTTGCACGCGCTCGATGAGCCGGCGCATTGTCTTGGTGCAAGATCCATCCTGTCCTGGCAAGATCTGGTTCCTAAAGACAAATTCATTATATCTGCAACCTTCGCAATTGTTATGCGACGATCTTCTTGCACAGTTGCGTCAATTGTGTTGATGTTAACTTTCGTTTTTGCTGTTAAGGGTCTTCCAGGGCGCGGAGAATCTTGAAGGTCTTCATAACCCTCTTTGAAACGTTTGTGCCACTCAAAGACTTGAGTTCTGCCTAAAGCATGGTCTTTATATGCTTGCTGCACCATTTCTAAGGTTTCTGTAGGAGTTTTGTCTAGAATAACACAAAACTTTATCGATACTGGGGTACAGTAAACACCACCTGCGATATCCGGGTGCAACTCCTAACTGAATCGTTCTGGATAACTGGGATTCACAGCACTGCTAGACGAAGGGTTCACCTTTCCGCGGCTAGCAGCGGTTTCGTTCCAGAGCGGTTTGTTTAAATACAATTAAATCAGTCCGGTTATTTATTGAAACACCCTCGTACATACATGCAACAGTTACAAGAAATATTCCCCATCTCTAGCACATTGCCACATTGTGAATGGCGTCCATCATAGGCGTAACCAGGCCGACCATATGGGGGGGGTTATAACATCCGCGGGGTCTGGCGAGTATGGAAGGAGAGGGGGGTCCGGGGGCCCTCCCCCGGAAAATTTTAAAAATTAAGATGCAAAATAACGAGTTTTAAGCTTCCGGGGGTTCTCCCACGGAAAATTTTAAAAATTAAGATGCAAAATAACAAGTTTTAAGCTTCCGGGGGTCCTTCCCCAGAAAATTTTAAAAATTAAGACGCAAAATAACGAGTTTTAAGCTTCCCACGCTTTATACTTGTATTAAGCAATTTATGAGCAGACTTAAAAAAATTATACAATTTTCCTTTTTTTAATCAATGGGGTGGTTCAAACCCCCAAACCCCTCCCCCCCTCGCTACGCCTATGGCGTCCATTGCTTACCACATGTTATAATTCGACTTCAAACTACCGTCTACCGACTAACAACTGCCGTCTGCGCATTGTGGATAGAGCTTAAACAGTGCGAAGTCCCTTATGGAGACACACAAACATTGTAGTTATGAGTGTCCCTGAAAGACACGATTTAAATACCAATTCTCAATCAAGACAGGTTAGAAATTTTAAGATGAAGTTGAAGAAAATTATGAAGCCATTCTACCACGTGGAATTGTTGGATGTGGATCTTGACAGATCTTGCTTCACAACCCATGGCTTACACCTAAATAACTAAGGGAAAGAAGTTATACTATCAAATATTTGTGGCAGAATTAATGATCTAGTAGGCCTGAATAAAAGTGCAAGGAAGAAGGAAGACTACATAATTAAAGTTGCATTGGAAGGAAATGAGCAAAACAGATAGCACAAGAACAAGTGGTGATTCTAACCTAAATGTTAGAACAGATGATCAAATACACTCAATAAGTAAATACCGCTCACTCTACTCTATTCCCTTTGTTCAAAATGTTCACTAGCACAGAGGTGCCATCTGTTGAGTAGGAGTGGTCAGCAGTCTCAGAAGCTATTTAAGGAACCTATAAAAGCTGCATAAATAAATTCATTTTTTAAAGTCCTGATGACACACTAACCTATTTTTGTGTTTGATAATGCAGAAATTAGGTCGAGAAATAACATAATTTACATTACAGCTAGACTAACTTAATTAAATGACGATAACGCTAATTTTTTGAAATGAAACTTCTTTAGCCGCGGTAGGAGTACATCGAGAGCTTGCGTTACGCTCAAAATCGTCACGAAATTAGTGTTACACTCAAAATCATCACGAAACGGTGTGTGACGGAACGGACTGCACAGAAAAAAGCAATCAATTCAATGAATAGTCCTATCTAAATTTTAAAAAATCCAAAATCCAAAATAAAACAATTCAAAATTAAGAAGTCGAAAATCCAAGTTGTTAAAAATCTAAAAATCCAAAATTAAAAAATTAAAAATCCAAAAGATAAAAAAATTCAAAGATCCAAAATTTAAAAAATCCAAAACTCCAAAATTAAAAATTTCAATGATCCAATATTTAAAAATCCAAAATTTAAAAAATAAGTAATCCAAAATTTAAAAATAAATAATCCAAAATTAATAAATCCAAATATCCAAAATTTAAAAATAAAAAAATTCGAAATTAAAACATAAAAATCCAAAATAAAATTTAAAAAATTTAAAAATTAAAAATTATAAAATCAGAGATCCAAAATTTAAAAAATTCGGTAATACCGGAGTTGACGGGTCCCTGTACGCAGCAAGCCATGTTGCCTTCATTCTGGCAGCGTTCCAAAGGACAACTCCAACCGCCGCCGCCGCCAAATTCGAATGTGTTATATTCAGAATCCACAACGCCGATTTTGAGTGGTTAAAGATTTAATATTAAAAATAGCGCAAAAGCCCGTTCTTCTCACAGGTGCTCCCGGGTGATAGTTTAAATTGGCGTAGGGACTAGTACTTAAAGGTTTAATATTACGAGCAACGACCGCAAGAGCCCGTTCTATTCACAGGTGACAGTTAAATAACCCCATTCTGCTCGCGGGTGATAGATTAAGTTGGCATAGGGACTAGTACTTAAAGGTTTAATATTAAAACGACCGCAAGAGCCCGTTCTATTCACAGGTGACAGTTAAATAACCCCGTTCTGCTCGCGGGTGATAGATTAAGTTGGCATAGAAACTAGTAGTTAAAGGTTTAATATTAAAACGACCGCAAGAGCCCGTTCTATTCTCATGTGACAGTTAAATAACCCCGTTCTGCTCGCGGGTGATAGATTAAGTTGGCATAGGGACAAGTACTTAAAGGTTTAATATTAAAACGACCGCAAGAGCCCGTTCTATTCACAGGTGACAGTTAAATAACCCCGTTCTGCTAGCGGGTGATAGATTAAGTTGGCATAGAAACTAGTAGTTAAAGGTTTAATATTAAAACGACCGCAAGAGCCTGTTCTATTCACAGGTGACCGTTAAATAACCCCGTTCTGCTCGCGGGTTATAGATTAAGTTGGCATAGGGACTAGTAGTTAAAGGTTTAATATTAAAACGACCGCAAGAGCCCGTTCTATTCACAGGTGACAGTTAAATAACCCCGTTCTCCTCGCGGGTGATAGATTAAGTTGGCATAGAAACTAGTAGTTAAAGGTTTAATATTAAAACGACCGCAAGAGCCCGTTCTATTCACAGGTGATCGTTAAATAACCCCGTTCTGCTCGCGGGTGATAGATTAAGTTGGCATAGGGACTAGTAGTTACAAGTTTAATATTAAAACGAGCGAAACAGCCCGTTCTACTCACAGGTGACACTTATATAACCCCGTTCCGATCGCGGGTGATAGTTTAAATTGGCGTAGGGACTAGTACTTAAAGGTTTAATATTAAAACGACCGCAAGAGCCCGTTCTATTCACAGGTGACAGTTAAATAACCCCATTCTGCTCGCGGGTGATAGATTAAGTTGGCATAGGGACTAGTACTTAAAGGTTTAATATTAAAACGACCGTAAGAGCCCGTTCTATTCACAGGTGACAGTTAAATAACCCCGTTCTGCTCACGGGTCACTCTGTATATATTTTTATAATTTCCTAGCCGGTGGTCCTGGTGTTATAAAATCTTCACACGGCTTTTTCTACTCGGTATATTTTTAACCATTTTTAACTAATATGTCTTTCTGCAGAGCAAAGAATGAATGAACGTATTATGTATTTTTTCTTTGAGAACTTCTCGTTTGTTGCCATAACTTGTACAAAGCCTACAGCATATTTTACCGACTTCTTGCATGTACCTAATAAGCCTATTCAGATTTTTCGGATATTTTGTTTGTTTAAAATTATCATACGTAATAATAAAGGTTATTACCCTGACTTTACGACATGAAAATCACACCGATTAAAGAAAAATTCATTATATGGAGGAACTTTTTTATCCGACATGAGTTACATGTTTTATCCATAATTCGACCCTTTTCAACTAGAATATAACAATAATAATAACCAGTTCCTTGCGCACTTTGAGAAAATTCCGATTTTCCATTAATATCACAGATTTTGAACAGAAATAGTAGGAACAGTTTCAAAAAAATTTACTACATGGAAGAAACGTTGTCTCCCGACTTGAGTTACATGTTTTATCTATAATTCGACCGTTGTCAACTCGAATATAACAAAAAAATAATCACTTCAATCCGCACTTCGGGAAAATACCGATTTGCCATTAGTGTCACACAGTTTACGCAGAAAAAGTAGGACCGTTTTCAAACAAAAATTAATTACATAGAGGGAATTTTTTTTCCTACGTGAGTGACATGTGTTATCTATAATTCGACCCTTTTGAACACGAATATAACAATAATAATAACCAGTTTTTTCCGCACTTCGAGAAAACACCGATTATCCATTAGTGTCACACAGTTTACGCAGAAGAAGTAGGACCATTTCATAACAAAAATTCATTACATGGAGGGGAAATTTTTTTCCGACCTAAATTACATGTGTTATCTATAATTAGACCCTTCTGAACACGAATATAACAATAATAATAACCAGTTCTATCCGCACTTCGAGAAAACCCCGATTTTCCATTACCGTCACACAGTTTACACAAGAAAAGTAGGACCGTTTCAAAACAAAAATTCATTACATGGAGGGGAAATTTTTTTCCGACCTAAATTACATGTATTATCTATAATTCGACCCTCCTGAACACGAATATAACAATAATAATAACCAGTTCCATCCGCACTTCGAGAAAATACCGATTTTCCATTAGTGTCACACAGTTTACGAAGAAGAAGTAGGACCATTTCATAACAACAATTCATTACATGAAGGGGAAATTTTTTTCCGACCTAAATTACATGTGTTATCTATAATTCGACCCTTCTGATTTTGAATATATCAATAATAATAACCAGTTCCTTCCGCGCTTCGAGAAAATTGAGATTTTCCATTAATGTTAGACATTTCTCGCAGAAGAAGGAGGAACAATTCAAAGAAAAAATTAATTATATGGAGGGAAATTTTTTCTCCGACTTGAGTTATATCTGTTCCTTATAACTCGACCCTTCTGAACACGAATATAACAGTAATATTAACCAGTTCCTTCAGTACTTCGAGAAAATTCCGATTTTCCATTAGTGTTACATTCAATTATTAATAATTACTTAAATCATCCTCAAATTTTATTAATTAATTAACTGATTAATCCATCCATACGTCCATTATTTCATTCATTCAATCATCTACTCATCCAAATATCTACCATTCCTTCCTTAAATTAATAAGTTCATTCGTCCATCCATCAATTAAATAATGAATTAATTTGTTAAATGAATGAATGATTGGATGGCTATACAGATGGACAGATATATGAATGAATGGATTGATGGATGGTGGGTGAGTGGTTGTTTGTATGGGTGGGTGATTTAATTACTGGATGAATGCAAGGATGGATAGTTTGTTGGATGGAGTAATTAATTAATTGAAGGATGGTTCTTCCCTATCTCGTCACTCAATCATCTCGACCAACCATCCATCCATTCATTCATCCATCATACATTCATTCACCCGTTTATTCATTCATTCATTGATCCATTAATCAATTCATCCGTCGTTCATTCATTCTGCCATCCACCCATTTATCCATCTCTGGGAAATCTCACGCGATTTTCTCTGCCCTAATTGCTTTTTTGATATTTTCTCTTGTCGTAATCTGTCTTAAAACTCTCGTTAAATAGTCTATAACATTATTAAGTGCCAGTATGGTACTTTATGAGATTGTGTGTGGGAAGGGAAATGTCTGTCCGTCCGTCCGTCCGTGTCCCTGTACGCGCGTAACTCAAATACGTTTTAGCGGATTCTCATGAAAATTGTTATACTCATTTATATCGTCCATGAGAAGAAGCCTATTGATATTGCACAAAATCGGTAGACCGGTACCGGAGTAATGCCCAATTTAGGGGCTGTTTTATGGTAATGTAATAGAAAGAATCTTTTCTCATGACGTCATATTGTTTTACAGTTTTCATATACGGCTTTGAAAGTTGTAATACAGGTAACTTTGACAACACTACCCACATATTCCTTCACATATGTTTATAAAAATAGACCTTTGTTCTTCCGTAAGCCTTGCTTCATGAATCGATCTGGAGCTTAACTCGAGAATCGTTTAAAAAAATCACTTATTTCCTGCATATGATAATTGCAATTATCACTGATTAAACAAAAACATTCTGGCACTTTGTTACATCAGTTTACCTGATTTTATTTATAATAGTTTAGCAAATACAACAGAAGCCTGTTATAATGTAGAGTACGATTTGAAGATGGTACCCTCCATGGACAGATCAATAATGCAAAATGCATTAATGCAAAATGAAATTATGTTTATTTAATAATCGATATAATTACATTATAAGATTTATTCAAGAATAATTGCAGTTAGATAAGAGAAATAATACTGCAGTTTCAAGTATGTGTAGTACCACATGTATGAAGCCTATGCGCAGTGACAGAAGAGGCTAACTATTGTAAGTGTATAATAATAAAATAGAAAAGCACACAATGTACACTGGGGTGTAATTCATTGTCTTATATCCCACAATTACATCCACTTTCTCTCATACGACATACATCTTACAGTGCAATCATCATATAATCACACCCTTTTATTTAGCGGAAGAACTAATAGGCTATTGTAAGATATGTAAATACATATTGAAAACTTGTCATAAAGACAGGCTAAATACAAATGGTGAATTAAAATCATACCTGTATAGATACAATTTTTAGTAAAGTATGGACTACAGATTTCGTAAGTATGGCTTAAAATACTGTGAAAATAAACTGAAATAATAAATTTTAAGCAATAAGCTCTAGGCCTATAATTCTCTCTGTGGTAGGCCTACTTAAAAACTTTACAACGCAAATAATGAAAAACTTACTTCAACATTTCCCAAAATTTAGTCCCTAAAGGATTAATACACAATATGGGGTCATAGAGAGATTCAATGTTTACACTTAGAAATATTATTTATAAAGATTCTATTGAACTTCAAATTTGGTAAAGGTAAGTTACTCTAAAACATAATATCTCAACACGTATTTCTTATTGTTTAAATTAATCAACCCTAATGGAGATGAAAAATATGATATAAATCATGCCTTCCACTAGTGACGGAGAAGGACACCCAGAGTTAGGAATATAAAAAGAATATCCTTTTTTTAAAATTTAAATCCTTGATTTATTCCTCGAGTCAAAGTTTCGTTATTTGGTATATAAGAACAAATTTAACATTCTTAAAATATAAACATTTGAATAGCCTTTTTTAAAATTTAAATCCTTTATTTATTCCTCGAGTCCAAAGTTTCGTTATTTGGTATATAAGAACAAATTTAATATTCTTAAAAAATAGATGTGACGGACGGGACTGGTAATGAGACTGACGGGACATGCCCAACAACTGTATTCCATAAAAAATGTCATTGCCTTTGAGATAGATAATCGTAAACAGAATTACAGTAGTACAAAAATGACACTTCAGTGTAAGTCCAAAAGAAATTAATAAAAAATTCAACATAATGAAGTGAACATAACCAATTACTGAAATAAGAAGAACATTTACTATAAGAAGTCAAGCCCTGACCCTCCTCAGTTCACAGAATATGGGATCAAAACAAGCAGTGTTTTCCTTTTTTTTCTGGATGTTATTATAAAGCTATATTTTTCTTTCTGGTACACATTACACAGCAACTGATTAGTAAGTTATCAAAGCTGGCTGGCAGCAGTTACCTTACATACTAATAAAATTAAAGTCATTTGAATGCTTGTAAATGTCATGTGCAAATAACATAAATTACATCGTAAATAACTATTATCCTCAGATATATAAATTATTATAGGCTACACACTGCCGACTTGGGGGCACTCAGAGAATTGCCCATAATCTTCATGTAAATATGTTGGAAAATGAAGTAAATGACGTTACCACATCGCATCCCTGAAGGATAGGCCTATAAAGGTAAAGTGAACCCTATACAGGCCATGGAGGCCCAGAGGGTTCCAGGAGGTTGAGGCTCCCAGATTTTGGACATTCGGCACGTGAAGGTGGTAAGGTTGTCAGCCTTACGCACCGGCCGCCTTTACCCCCAGGATTGCTCCTGGTACTCATTTCTGTTAGAGGCTGAGTCGACCCCAGGGCCATAGTGCCACCAGAAGGATTAGGCCAATTGAAAAACTCCAACGACCTCATCGGGAATCGAACCCGCAGGATAGGCCTATATGAGACAAATATTATATTATATAGCTCGCGGAACCGTTATTAATAGAGGGCAGTTTTTTTGCCTATAATAATGTTTTATTCCCTCAGAGTAAAACTTGCACGTAGGGGAAACATGCCAGTAGTATAGAGTAAGATATGGCCCCCGATTGAGGGGAAATGGGGTGGGGGGTGATTGCAACATAGTGGTGGGGGGTTACGCAATGGAGGGGAAGGGGGCGGGGCCGACGCCTCTTCCTGTGACGTCACGGGACGCGATTCCGAGTAATGTACTTACGCCCTTTTCACCCAGTACCACTCCCGTTTCATTCCGACGCCTCGTTTAGGAGTTAGGTCCTAAGAACCGCTATTCCCATTACGTAACAGGCTCTACACTTAGGCCCTTTGATCCGGGTTGGTTTATGTCGTCATGGTACTCATTCGAACCGTGTACTTATGCCCTTTAAGCCTGTGCTATTTTCGGAGACCCAAATTGTATTTCTGCCCTTTGAACCAGGTGGCACTACATCCCAAGACGGGACACGGCCTATCACTATGGCGGCGGCTAACGCCGAATTCTAAGCCTGTGTTATTTTCGGAGACCCAAATTGTATTTCTGCCCTTTGAACCAGGTGGCACTACATCTCAAGACGGGACACGGCCTATCACTATGGCGGGGGGGCTAGCGCTGAATTCAAAGTCACACTCTTATGACGTCAACACTCTATGCCTGTTAATTTTATATTTACTTAATAAAAACTGGCTTAAGGCAATACTTTTACATTTTGCCAACTAGATGGCAGCTCTGTACCACATTATAAAATGGCAACTCCCGCGAACTTCAAAATGCAAAAAGGGCAAGAGTGTGTAAAAGTTAGCTCTGTCTATAGATACAACTTGTGACGTTGGAAATAGAAAATGTAGTTGCTGCAATAAGGACCTGTGATAAACTATAAGGCCCTATGTTAAAGATGTTGATTTCCCAAAAGGACTAAGTAAGAATAAATAATTAAGTTTATACTTACATAACTTTTTCTTCTTCTTTGTCTCCTATGCTGCAACACTTTCTTCTTCTTAGTACTGTTAGTGTTAGTATTACTATCATCTAAGTGAAATGACTATGTAGGGATTAGGAAAACGGTCAAGGTTACCTTTTCATTTCAGAACGTCACAACCTTATTATTATTTAACCCTAAGGTTGTCACGCTCCTATGAAATAACATGTACAAGTAGACGGTTTTACAGTAGTAGAGCTGGATGATTTATTTCATCACTGACCATGTCCAATAATGATAGATTTTCCCAACTTGCAGGAACACTTTGTCTATTATCTATATAGTTAAACACTTCACTTTGCATGAGAACATATTTAGTCATAATGTCATTTATTATGTTAGAGTTCATCACTAGATATGTAATGTCATCATTTCGTAGAACGATGCGAGCGGTGTCGTAATGTATCATACACTCTTTCAAGTCTTTACAAGTCTGTAATTTGAAAGAGTCTTCTCGAAACATGTATGGTTTAGAGTAACACATATTTTCACACATTTTAGGTAAATGCAATAAAAACGAAGACAGGAGGTAGGGCGATAATATAAGGCAAGCACCGCTAGAATTTCCCAGCTCGGCACACCCAGTATAGTTCACAATGGAGTAGAATCCAAAACTGATGTACCGGTCCTTTCTGGCGTTGTGGAAATAGGTTCTGCGTGCTATTACAGAAGGAGCAACTCTTAACGTCGTTGTTGTTGTCAGAGCTTCCTTCACCACCTTGTCGATCATCTTCTGTTTCTTTACAGAGCCTGATGACGAAACCTGAAACAAACAAAACAAACAATACTCGTAAGAAATCTAATTTTATACAGAGCTTAATGATGAAACTTAAACAAAACAATACAATACATTCGTTAGAGTAATGAATATTATCGATACATACCTTTTTACATTTGGTCTTGCTCTTGCCCATCTCTGATGAAGACATCACGAATGTTCTAGGAGGAGGACCTATCGTTCCAGGCACTGCAGCGAAACTGAGCTATGCTGACGAAATTGATCTGCTTTGTTCTGAAAAAACAGAGTAAAGGTCATAACATATGTGTAAACTACTTTCTAATCTAATAATAAACCCAATTGCTAAATACTTACAACGCGCATGTTCTGGAAAACATCTTTGGCCTCCTCCTCTCTTCGTTCCACACAACGATCCCAAGGGTTTATGGAAGAGATGTACAACTTCTCTATCAGGACTTGTTGTCGTGTTGAAGAGATTCACAAACTCTTGCATGGTCCATCCTCTATCCATGTAGTAGGTGAACAGACAGGTATACTGTCCGCAGACAAAGGTTGTCAGTCCTTGCAGTCTTTGAGTGTTGTATGACCAGTTTATTGAATTTTGACAAATAAATTTAGTTATCCCAGGAATGAGAGGTGGTAGTCCGAAAAGAATCAAAGTAATAGGCAAAATGCTGATTTTTAAAAAACACGGCAACCCAATGTGAACCAGGTGAACAATGAGGGTCTAGATTAATGATGTAAGCTTTAGGTTTGTTTGTTACTCTATAAGGAAGTAGATCGCTAGAATAAGCTCCATCAAAAGTGTGAACATTACGAAGTGCATGGTTTATTTGAGTGGTATTCATCTCTCTTAATAATCTGTCATTACTTTCCTGTCTTTAGTAATTTCAATGCTGTTATCGTATTCCGAATAGAGAATACAGGTAACAGCTTGTGTTAATTCTGAGTCGAATTTGGCTTCTATTCTAATGTTACCGTTATTAGGTAAACTTCTATGACCATGCTAAGCAGAGGCGTCAGGAGTTAGATCATACATTAACATAAAGAACCCATTTATATACATGTCGTGAGTGATTTGCATACCGCTATTGGTGTGATGGATCCCTGAACCTTTAAAAAGAGTATCATAAGCTAGTGTTGTAGTCTTTTCGTGATCTGTAGAAATGTTTAACCCTTCTGAAGGAATCTGTTGACCATTTATATATAAGGCAAAAGAATTCAAAGCAGAGTGATGAAAACTCGTAGGGGTTGGAATTCACTGAGCACAAGAAAGCCGAATTTTTCACCATTGAAAAGAGGAGTCTTTTGGTTAGAGTACCAATGTAAGCATTATCGATAGAAATCGATCTAGATCCCGAACTAAATGTGAATGTTTTCAAATCCACTCTCGTGATGGGATATTGGGCATTATGAGCTTTTTCCAATGTTTTAACATGTGCTAACAGAATACTAGGAGAAGGTCTGATTTTCCTCACATACAGACCTACATCGAGGAACTTGAAGAAAACTTTAGAGTCTTTGTCCATACCTAAAAGATAAAACTCTCTCTTTTGGCAGGAAAAGTTTTGTATGACGAATCACTGAGTAGAGTGATATAAAAATCTTCGTTCATCATACTAAATCTTTATCTTTAACCCAAGAATCAAAGTCTGGACCATAACCTCTCCACCGTACGAGATGTTCTTTACTGCCTCTTACCTTACGTGTTCGTAGAATTTTATCTATTTTGTAAGCAGTGTCTTTGTTTATAGTTACAGGCGTGAGTTCATAACTATAAAACTGACCCAAAAATAGGAGTGTTCCTAAGATCTTCGAGTTCGTATACAGGTTGAGGCGAATGCTTGATTACTTTAACGATTCTGAATATTTCCGTGGAATAGTTTTGTTCGAATCCCTTATCGAATTTCATCTTCTCTTTACCTATTCTAACAGTCTGCCTCACATTGAAGCGTACAGGTCTAGGTTTCACACGAAGCTGTTTGTTTCTCATACGTTTCCTTATTTTCAGGACATCCTTGTCGGTAACTTTTCCAGGAGCCATTCCTGTACTGCTATGTACGGAATCGTTGTATCCTGCCACAAATCTATCCAACACGTCAAAATACTTGTAACTGTTCTTGAAAGTAAAACATTTGTACATTTTAGTTTTTAAAGTGCGATTGAAACGTTCAACTATCGAACATAACATCAGGGTTGTTGGAAACGCGATACTCTATATTCTCTTTCTTTAAAAAGTCTTGAAACGTTTTGTTTAGAAACTCTTTACCTTTATCTGTTCTCACTACAATAGGATTTCTAATAGTTTTATCCAGCACTGACTTGAATGCATTTTTCACTTCGGTACCTCTCTTAGATTTTAGAGGTACAACCCAGGCATATTTGGAAAACACGTCAATAGCTACAAATAGATAGCGTATGTTGTCATTATGTTGCGAAATGTTTTGCACATCGGCTAGATCAAGTTCGAACATGTCGTAAATGTTGTTTACCGAATAAGGATTTATTGTAAACTTTCTCCTAATAGGTTTATGTAAACTGTAAACATCTTGTGCAATCAGCCATTCCTCTATATTCTTATCTGTAATGGTAGAAGCTAGCGAAAGTTTACTAGCAGTGGAAAAGCCCGTAGGTTCTCCAGGATTGTAATAGAGGTCATGTAATCTGTTCATCTTCTCTGATTATAAGAACTCCACCTTTTCGTTGGAAATAATTTAGAAATGACTAGTTTATGCTTATTGGTTCTAGAGGTTTTAAGCTCGTTATTATGTAAGTGTCCGTTGGTCGATATTAAGATGTCTTTGTACATGTCAAGGTCTTCCTCACTTACTTGTTTCAAGTCTACTTTCTTCCTAGTAAGAAGTTCCCATAGACCTACAGTTGTGTTGTACTTCTTATTGTTAATGATTAAAGTGTTGTGGTCTATTTGTATTTTAGAATTACCTATCATATACTCTCCCGATTCTTTATCCTTATAGATTCCAAACTCAGTATCTACAATCTTTGGGGAGTTTACATAAGCAGACAAGTATTTACCTGCAAGATCTCCTATAACATTAGGTTTTACATCTACGGGCTCAGGTGGCGGAGTTTTCTCGAATGGTTAAGTTTTCTCGGGTGAAACATCCCTTTTACTAGATTCGTCCAATATTCTTTTCTGTCTTTTCGCGGAAATGGGATCTTGTTTTTCACGTATTCTAATCCAGTCTTTGTATGGATCTCTAGAAACTGACGAGTTTGAATCATCAGCACCACGTTTTAAACTTTTGTACTCTTTTATGCTCAATAACATCATTTTCTGTAGCATTACGTTAAAGAACCGATTCCCGACAATACAGCAGACAAGAGGGGAATTAAGAATCCTCCTTTCTGAACTAAAGTTTTCTTTTTCGTAGACAGAGATACTTTTCTATCGATAAGATGTCTCAAAGATTCTTTATGCTTGTTCAATTTACGTTTAGAACACGAATGAAGTTTACAGTGCCCGCTCAAAACGTTCAGAGCACACTCTATTATAGCAAGTATCAACTCTTGGCTACCGCTCTTTATAATAAAACTTCTCAACTGGGGCGAAGCCTTTTTAAGAACTTGTAAGGTATGGTAATGTGATTTTATCCGTTTCATGCTTTACAGGCACGTAAACCTTTGTAACTTCGGACGGAAAGATACTAGTTCGCAATCTAATCAAATCGTTAGTTCTTTGACAAAAATCTATTAACATATAACCGTGGGCTTTCTTCGTAGCGTTTTTGAAAAGCTTTGTAAAACGCTCTCCAATTCTCAGGGTACACCTGTCGAGCAAGAAATGTAATCTGATTTTTATCTCTCAGGTTTCTAAACAAGACCATGTACTTTGTATTCAGAGAAATATCTCTACTATGCGAAGATTGATGAAAAAGGTTCTGAGTGATTAAAATCACAGATATATTACGATGATGACAACCTTTTGTGAATATTGAAGATACTTCGTTAGAGTAAGCTTTGTCGAGTAAATCGTCTAAAACTATTAAAACAGGTTTACTACAGTCTTGTTTCTCTTTTAAAGTCTGGAAGACCTTTATGATACGTCACAGGGGTATTGAACTTACTAGACGGAGGAATGGCATTAGTTTCACCGAAACACCAAAAAATTCTGCTGTATTTACCTACGCTAGATAGATGTTTCAAGTTGTTGATCAGTTTTATAGTGAAAGTAGTTTTACCACAAAAACTTGGACCTGAGACAATTAATGTGAAAGGATGTTCAAACTTTACGACAACCATAACAGTCTGGGTCCATCCCAGCAGTCGTGAACAGGGTAATGCTTATCACACCTAAGACACTGTTTAACTATTGCACTACGTTGCACACTTTGAGGGAGTTTATCGTAAACTAGATAAATACTTTGAGCTGCACAAGAAGCTAAAAGATCCGGGGATAACTCAGCCAATTCTTCTCTAGTATGATGAATAAGGGTTCTATTGATCAACAACTTCTTCACTGCAAAACATTCTTGTGACGAGGACGAGTCCATACTGACACGGTACTGTCTCCTCGTCTTTATTTATACCCGTAAGGGTGGGAGTCGAACCCACCGCTAACTCTACGCCTTTTCCTGAAGCAGAGACGGTACATTTTATCCTCAGGCTCTGACACTAAAGTCGGGCCGGGCTTTCTTTTAATCTTCCTCTCGGTTCTCACAGATACTGTTGCACTGTGATCACCACCTAAAACCATACTCTTGATGGTGTCAAAGTTAACCACTTTCAAAGTATCGTAGTTCAAAGTGATACCTCTGACCTTACATACAGTTTTTGTGGTGTTTTCATCGATAGAAACTTTATAACCATAGTTCTTGGGTCCTCCGCTAGCAAACTCTGAGATGTAAGCGTCAGGTCCATAGTCTGTAAGCTCGTCTGTCATGTCCCCTAGAAAGTCTGAAATGGGGACGACGTACTCGTCTGTGTCGGTCTGAGTGTAAATCACACTGTCTGTGTCGCAATATATGGCTCTTCGATCCAGCTGATCGAGGTATTTGTAAAGGGTCATGCGTCCACCAGTTGTTACATAAGCCCCATGTACAACGCTAGTGTGTGGGAGTGGGACCTGTTCCTCTTCTATGGGGATATAATTAATCCACACGACTTCATCACTGGCGAAAAGAAGCCGTTTCACTTCTATACCTGGAGTCGTGAGGAGGGTAACCAACTCTAGAGAGTCATTAACAAGCTTCGTCTTTGCCCTGTTGGGATCTTCACAAAATTTGCCCCAAAAAGAATTGAGACAAAGCTTGCTAATGGCCCTCTTACCAGCGTTCTTCACGATCTGGGTAGGGTCTAACTTAATGCCTTCTCTCTCGTAGACCAGATCGATATATTCTTTTCTTTTCTGTTCTGCTGTCACAACCTTGCTAGGGTATCCGCTGGACTCTGTCTTTATTTTAAGGAACAGGTCTATATAGTCCGCGAACAGTCCTCCTTGACGAGAACTTTTAGAGTAGGTGGTAACCTCATACTCTAAGAATTCGTGGACTTTCTGAACAGTACACCCTTTCTCTACTGCCAGTCTCACCTCATCCACAATCCAAGTACCTGTGAGTACTCTCTCTTCCTCATCATGAGTGCAGGTCCCTTGCTCCATAGTAGCAGCGCAGGAATGGCAAAGGGGAAACAAGAGTTTACCACCCCACCTGAAAGGCAAAACATGATGGTAAAGCTGTTGCGGAGGCAGGACGGTACATCTAATGACTCCTTCCTTCTTCATCATGGCATCGACATCCAAACACTGATCCCCTACATGAACAGTGGGATGCCCTATTGGAAATTTAAGATATTTGCAGACGTATGGGTATAGAGACATAACGTCTGCATAGAGGATTTTCTGCTGCTCTTCTGCTTTATGGTAGAGGCGCGTGGTTTCAGTTCGCCCGCCGTAAACCGAGTCTCTCAAGACCAGAGGAGAGTCTCCGACAAGGGGGTCATTGCGCAGGTGTGGGAATTTTTCGAGCACCTCATTAAACTCACATTCCCACATAACATGTACAGTATACCCACAATCTCGGATAGCTTTCAATCTGGCCATGGTGTTTTCATATCTCACGGACAGGGATTCAGAAGACGAATCCATCACGGGTACATCTCTGTTGGGTCTGCAGAGACAGACGTGATAATAACAGCCGAGGAATTCGAACACTTCTCGTGTTTCATCACAGAAACCGTCCACCTTCCAGTTTGGAAGCTCGGGCAGGCGAACTTCTCTTCCATTACCAGCGTGATGGATGAATATTCCCCTCTCCCTGGCTTCGTGGATAAGCCACATGAGGGATTTCCTAGAGTGCCTGTCTGCTTTACGGTACCCGCAGGGAGGGACCAGACCTATTGTATTCTCTTTGAGAAAGAGTCTTCTGAAGATGCGATTGCAAGCACTCGCAATAGTGATCGATTCTTCAAAGATATCGAAATCAGCTATTTCCTTGAAAAGTCTTTTGAAGAGAGTGCAGGCTTCTCTCAAGACTGTGACATCCATCTGGCAATACTTTAGGAGCTCTGCGCGATTATCGTATGCTTCATCGTCTTTTACGGTCTCGAACCATTCTAGAAAGACCTCGCGACCTTCCTTAGACATGGTCTCCGATCCGTAAAATTCGATACCAGGATGTGGACCAACGTAATCGAGGTTAGCGATCGTATTGAATAGATGAGGGTGATAGCCCTTGGCCACGTCAGCCAGACCGAAAGTTTTGGGGAAACTTCGCAAAGGTAGTGGGATAAAGTTTAAGCTGTCTAGAAAGACCAAGTGTTCAAACTTTAGGCAAAGTATCTTGCATCCAGACATAACAACGTCAGGAACCCATCCGGCCTTAATAGCAAAGTCAAGAACGAACTGTAGGTCGTAGGACCGGGCGTTATGAGCTATAATAATGAGTTTCTCAAACTGAGGTCTGTTCGTTCTTAGATATTCCATGAAACCACGGATTGGATCTTCCCAGAAAGAATGTTTACGTGGTCCACATCTAGCACACACATCATCCTTGGATGACTCACACGTAGAACAAGATTGTTCAACACATAATAGGTTCGGTACGTGAAGAAACGTATTGCCCTCGAGTCTGGTGTCCTGGGTCGACTCGATGTCATAATAGACCATTAAAGTGCTGTCTTTAGCTGAGGAAGAAGACTTCTTAGCGTCATCTTTATTCGTCAACTTGGCCATGTAACACTGATGTCCCGATGGTTGCTGCTTTTTACAATACTGACAGTAAGACTTGTAACATTCATGACTTTTCCAAAGTGCTTTAAGCATTTTACACTCTTTACACTTTTGAAGAGCCATGCAGACAGGACGTCTTTCGATCAGATTGCTTCTATGCTTATCGAAACACTCTTGACCTTTAAAGGTTCTATCACATACATTGCATAGTAAGGATAGACCTTTATCGGTACAGGGTGGTATCGATCGACACATAGAACAAACATAATCACAGGTATGTTTCGCTTCTTCATTAACCCCTTTATTACACCCCTCACAGATGTATCTAACAGCCATAGCTGCCCGTAAGTTGGTTATAGTATGGTAATGTCTTGTCTCGGGATCGTATAAGAGATACAGTTTTTTCTTGTCCTGTCCGTTGTTTCCGTCGAATAACATCTTAGCGAGTTTAAAACCACTATAAACCACTAGCCTATACTTATCTTTGATGTAATTTTGAATCACAGCAAGCTCAGGGAGTCCCCCTCCTCTACTGAGATCAACGCCTGAATCTTTAATAAATTTGGCAACTTTTGCTTTGATACGGTTGTTACTCATATTACGTTTAAGGTAAAGACTAAAATCAGGGTCTTCTTCCACCTTAGCGATTGCAATCACTACAGCGAATGCCAAACAATTCATCAGTGCTTTTATCTTAATAACACTTCGCCTCAAATGGGCCAGTAAGTCAATCTTACGACCCTTCGTCTTGATACCAGTCCCAATACCGTTTCCGTTAGGTAGATGAACAATGTCGACTACTAAACGCAAACGGTCGGTAACACGGAAGTTGGCGTTAGATTGACATACTTTACTGACTACGTTTTTCAATACCTCAATGTTAAACTGATCTTTTCTCCTAAAACTCAGACCTATCGGTTTGTCCATCTGATTGACTTCATTGTAAATGGACACGCCAAAGAAATCCCAGTCATTAGCCTCTACTAAAGCATAGTCGATGGCATCTTTCAAACACCTCTCGAAATGATCTGATTCTACATCACCTGATGGTTCAGTTAGGTTAATAACCATCTGCAACCCAACAGCATCGAACCTAGAGTACTCTTTACGAGCACTCTCTACAAGATGAAATGTAGGGGGTGGTGGGTCTCTTACATTTCCTCTTGTATTATTTGATGTGCTGGGCGCAGATAGATTTACATCATTATCATCAAAAGCATCGTCAGACTCGGGTAACGTAATGTTACCTACACCATTTCCGCGAAGTGTACCAGTCTCTGGTTGCGTATCTATCTCAGATTCGCTATCAGAGATCGTGTACACATCTGCATCGTTTCCAGATTCGGAATCCAAAAGTGTAACAGTCCCTGTCTGTGAATCTTGAACCGTATAGGTCCTAGGTTCGCTATCCTGGACTGTGTACATATTAGATTCAGAATCGGACAATGTAAAGGTATCCATTTCGCTCTCAGAGTCTGATGACGAGCAAATATCGATACAAGGGATAGACATTGTCTTACAACACTACTAAAGAACGTTTTGATTGCTGATAAAACCTATAACAAGGAGAAAAATAAATGAGTGAATGTAATGTTTTTTTAAGTGTACAGTAATAGATTATGAGGGAAAACTTTGATTTTAAATTTTTACAAAATAAAATGAATAAAGTATTATAGACTCGCCTTTTTTTTCACCTACAACTGAAGGCTTACAGTTTTTTTTCGGTCCTTACGGATAGAAGTTCTGTGATAAACTGTGAACAAAGCGACCCATTCAGTCTCTTATATAGGGAAGGTGTAACTATGTAAGTTATAGGATTTTGTAAAAAAATATCTATCATACGAATATGTTCCCGTTCCGACATCTATTTCTTCTTCTGCAAAATATTATAAATGTATGTTTGGAAGGGTCAATGTAAATAGAGTTTATTTAAACAAAAAGCTGTAGACATATTTTTAAAATATCTTAATAAAACAACTCAGTTGCGCTACATCTTCGAAGGGACAGGTCTACAACCCTACCTCTGCGCCCTCTACCTATATGCAAGCGGTATGATTTGGGAGGGGTATGTGGTCATCATGCCGACACCCACGGCTTTAAGAGTTATTTTCCAAGACCTGGAAAATATCTTTATTTACATTTTCGACCTTGATGTAAACTAATTTTAAAGTACAAAGAAAACCATTTTGCTATGAAACGGATATTAAAAAAAAAAAGCATTTGCATGGAAACCCTGTCTTGTGAAGGTCACAAGGGGAAGAAGCAATGTTTTAATGGGAGCATTCACGCTGGGTCACTTTTTATTGCAAATGTACGTTTGGAAGGGTTAGTGTAAAAAAGAGTTTATTAAACAAAAGGCGATAGAAATATTTAAAACGTTTTCGTGAAAATATCTTAAATGTAATTTCGCTAGCATCTGTCTTGGTTTTGTTGAATGTTATTTTTTTTTAGGGGCTACAACAAATGATTCACAGTATATGAATTAAGTGTAAGTTGTAAAATAAGTATAAGCATAGTGAGTGAGCACTGTATTTATTAAAACTATGAAATTCTATCACTCATAAATAAAATGTTATTTTAAGTGTTACAAAAACATTCTCAGATGTATGAATAAGGGCTATAGGCCTAGCGAGATACCCCCGAACAATAAAGCATATGCACACGAATGAATTATTAAGCACAATAGCCTATAGGTAAAGTCGGCGACACTACGTTTCATTTGAACCCAGGACCTGTACCAACAGTATGTCCATTACATTAATAAGGATATACCCTAACAAGATATCCCAGAACAATAAAGCCTATGCATACGAATGAGTTATTAATTACTATAGCCTATAGCTAAAGTCGGGCGACACTAAGTTTCATATGAACCCAGGACCTGTACCAACATTATGTCCATTACATTAATAAGGATATAACCTTTGCGAAATATTCCCTAACAATAAAGCCTATGCATACGAATGAGTTATTAACTAACATAGCCTATAGGTAAAGTCGGTCGACACTAAGTTTCATTTGAACCCAGGACCTGTACAAACAGTATATCCATTACCTTAATAAGGATGTAACCCTAGCACGATATCCCCGAACAATAAAGCCTATGCACACAAATGAGTTATTAATTACTATAGCCTATAGGTAAAGTCGGGCGACACTAAGTTTCGTATGAACCCAGGACCTGTACCAACAGTATGTACACTAGATTAATAGGGTTATAGGCGTTACCATTGAGTAAGTAAGTATTATTATTATATAGGGTTATGTAGTTTCGCTAATTGAAATATTAAAAAAAAAAAATACCCATCCTAAAACATGGAGCTAACAGTCTAGTATTCTTGATTTACACCACCATTAGATAAAATGATGATGAGTATTCCCCACGTTGTACACATTTGAGGAAAATATCAGTAATAATATAAGGCTATGTAATTAGTTAACAGAATAAGGTTGAATGGCGGACTCAAGTAAGCACGGCAATGAACCTTCGGGTTCCATATGAAATTTAAAAATTTATTGTATAGAGTTTAAGATCAATGCTTTGCTTTTTAAATACACTTGCTTTATTCAATCAAGGGGCTTCGAGCTGAGGACGTTAGAATTAATTTATATTTTGATTAGTTATCATGTACTAACTCGAAAATTTATTTTATAAACGGATATACTATATTTGTTAATGTGAATGCATTTCCGAGTGTAATATTCTTATCACAACATACAATCGTTGACGTGAGATGTTATGTAGCATAGAACCCTCGCTCGAAGCACTTAACTGTACATGTCTTCTATTATCGTCATTAACTAAAGGGAAAGGTGATTTGGTTTTCATAGTCTTATAATATTTCCATGTATAGAGAATTAATTATGCTTTTCATGAATCTTGTTATGAATGATAATTTAATTTTCTTGTACTTACCTCTAATGATTAAGTCGTCTCGAAGGCACTGGAGAATACATTATACTTTCTATGACACAGGCTAGAGATGATGGACACTTTTACATTTCATCTGTATTTATACATAAAAAGACAACCTTGAAGACATGTTAGAACATGTTAGAACATTGCTACAGATTCACCTTGGAGGTAAGACAGTGAAAGCGGTCTTGTTGTTTATATAATATTTTCGCAATGGTAAGTATTTCTGTTCTGATTTTAAAAGACGTTACAACGCTGGATCGGTTGTAACGTTGAACAAATCTTTCCATAGGCTCTAAATGATGAAATGCGTTTTACATTGAATCGAGAATAACACTGTTTCACCTAATATGTTTTATCTAATGTATTAGATTTGATATAGAAATATTATTTTGAAAACAATCCTTGAATCAGTACCTAAAACATATTAGTTTTACATTTTTTTGATATAGACATCCTTTAAAAGAATACTCGAACATATTATACTTTTTTGTACATGGGTAACGATCTATGTATTAGTTTTTACGAAATAGTATCAGTACTTTTCCACTTACTTTTGTTTCCGGTTTTTTCCATTCATCTTGATCCTGCTTTTCCATCGATTTTTTTTTAATTTTTTTTTTATTTTTGTTGTTTTTTCATATATCCTACCCTATCCGTCATCTTACAGTCTACCATCTCTCAGTGCCACCATAATGTAAACTATATATATATTTAGGGTTTTCACATACGCCTTCATTTAAATTCCCTTTTACATTTTTTTAAGTCGCTATCTTATTAGACGGTCACCTCGCCACCTAGTAAGCATTTATGGAAGTATGACAGCCATCTCATTGTAGGGTACACAGCTGCCACCTACCAGGCATTGTGAAAAGTAACGACCGTTAGCGCCATCCCTTAGCCAATTCTGGAAACATTGACGTCGCTGGTTTTTTTTTATATGAGGCATAGTTAACGAATAGAAGCTCGTGTGTCAACACGGTCACGGGGTTTAAAGGGACTGTTCGGTATTCACAACTGCGCTGGTTCAAACCTACCTTAAACCAGATTTTATTAAGTAAATATAAAATTAACAGGCATAGCATAAGAGTGTGACTTTGAATTAAGCGCTAGCCCCCCCCCGCCATAGTGATAGGCCGTGTCCCGTCTTGGGATGTAGTGCCACCTGGTTCAAAGGGCAGAAATACAATTTGGGCTCCGAAAATAACACAGGCTTAGAATTCGGCGTTAGCCGCCGCCATAGTGATAGGCCGTGTCCCGTCTTGGGATGTAGTGCCACCTGGTTCAAAGGGCAGAAATACAATTTGGGTCTCCGAAAATAGCACAGGCTTAAAGGGCATAAGTACACGGTTCGAATGAGTACCATGACGACATAAACCAACCCGGATCAAAGGGCCTAAGTGTAGAGCCTGTTACGTAATGGGAATAGCGGTTCTTAGGACCTAACTCCTAAACGAGGCGTCGGAATGAAACGGGAGTGGTACTGGGTGAAAAGGGCGTAAGTACATTACTCGGAATCGCGTCCCGTGACGTCACAGGAAGAGGCGTCGGCCCCGCCCCCTTCCCCTCCATTGCGTAACCCCCCACCACTATGTTGCAATCACCCCCACCCCATTTCCCCTCAATCGGGGGCCATATCTTACTCTATACTACTCATGCCTTTCATGCCAGTGGAGAGCGATTGGGAAAGTTTTATAGTGCTTATAAGTGCATAATTAAGGGGTGAGTGCATTATTTCACTAATATGTGCATGTGGGTGCATGTATTCCACTTTTTTCAATGTTAACAAATAATATAGACTCAAGTCTCGTAGAAAGCAGTTAAGATCTCTTAGGGCATGTCTCTTGGGTAACTCTTTGTCCACAGAACATTCAGAAAAAAACCAGGGGACAGGAAGTGAATTTCCATTTTATTGCCATGTTACTCTAGAGCTTAAAGTATCGTAAATCTTGAACACCGAATACAATTGACCTCTGGTGGTAGCAATTTACTAAAATTGAAAGCAGTTCATTATTGTCATGTGTGAATTTGAGCCACCTAAAGAAAAATCGGGTAGTATATCATTAATAGAAATTCTCTGTGCGTTTCGAAATATTTGTGTTTGTAAAGTACGTTAAATGTAATATTTTTACTCAAATCTGAAGTGAAAAAGATTTTGGTATCACTGAATTAAGAAAGGTTGCATTATTTTTTACAGACGTTTAATAAATATGTCTCAACTGATACAAAGCCTACAACACCGAGAAAGGTTTAGTGTACCGGAAAGGATCTTTTGCAGACTTCTGACATAGCACTTGTTATGTAAGTAGACTGTAATACACTGCAATTTCGTTTCATAGCGAAGGATTTTTCCATATTATTCTTTATTTGTGTATTCTGTAACTTGAAGAGCGGTATTATAAATAAATTTCTACCTGAATGGATCGGCATTTAGTATTTTCAGCAAATGTAGGAGCTGTGTTCATTTATCTTCATATGTCATTTGTTTCCAAGAAATTCTTGCCAACCAAAAGAGCCTGAATTCCGTTACATACGACACTTCCAAAAAGTGTTTCATTACTGTTAGTAAACACAACCGAATTGAAATTATTTTCCTTTTAAAACTTACGATTTAAAATATCATAAAACGTTGTACAATGTTCGACCGTTATAAGAAAGCAACAGGCTCACACGAATAACAAAACGAGCGTTAGCTCGTTTTGTTAACTTCTTGCTTGCCTATTAGGTTTTTTATAACGCTCTTACATTGTAATTAACTGTAATATAAATTGAATGTTCTATAATATGGTAGAACGGTATCCATTTTATAATACAAAGTATATTAAATTGCAGAAATGTTAGTTAGGCCTACAAGGTTGTGGTAGTTTTTAATTAGGGCTTAAATAATATGTTATGTAGAATATAGTAACGAATATAATTAATATGCATTCATTGCTTATTCAAAACTGGATTCGCAATAGTACTGTAGGGAGATTTTTCAAGGTGCAGGTAAAGACTCCTTTCCCACGGAAAGAGGCTTGTACCTGGGCTAATAAATTCGGAACCTGTCATAACACAGGACTCAGCTCTTTGAAAGAAGATTTTAGAACACAAAAGAGCATCAATAAAATAAAATGATACTTTAGTATTTGGTCGTAAACCCTAAGTTTGCGAAAGTGTAGTTTAAGCTTATAGATGTAAGATAAAGCACGCTTATTTGGTATGAGAGGAAGCAATGAAGTAATTTCACGTAATCTCTAAATTACGAATTAAATGCACGAGCATGACATCAGGAAGGCTTTAGCGAGAGAAAAGTAATTTATGTGTGAACTGTCGGTATTTTGTTAGTTCAAAGGACTGACGATATCATTGGCTAAGTTATGATTATAACAATAGCCAATAATATCGTTTAAGATATAAGTAACCAATCACAGTTCAGTAAGGGCGTGTATTTTCATGTCAAAATACTCAGATAGTTTTGATTTTCATGGAGTGAAGATATCACTCTGTTACTCGATTTCGATCGAGAGGGATGTAGACTCTGTTACTCGATTTCGATCGAGAGGGATGTAGACTCTGTTACTTGATTTCGATCGAGAGGGATGTAGGAACTCTGTTACTTGAAGGATCATGTATTAGGAGAGTAATAGTTATCAACGAAAAGTAATTAAGTCTAGGAAACGGGAGCATATGACTGCCCCGTATAGCACGTCAGTAAAATATATAGAGTATAGAAGTATGTCACAAGATATACAGTGTGGTAGGCTCGATGTGGCCTAAGTTTAGCTAGACACATGATCCAGTAAACTAATCGTCATTTACAGCGTAACTTGGGGGTCACCATGGGAGCGATTTCCAGGATGGATTTAACAGTGTATTGTGACTCAGTGTAATTTTATCTGGTGAACAAATAAACCACGAATATTTTGGTTATGGTAAAATATAAAACCTGTGTATTAATTCATGTTAGAACCTTATCCAAGCCAAGTGTCGTCTGTCTGCTCTGAGAGAAGGATGTCCTGTGTTCGATGACCGGCTGGCAGCTTGGGATAGCGGTAAGACAAATAAATTCGCTATGTAATTGCATGGCTGGCGCCCAGATAAAGCTTAACCCCAATAGAACTGCTACGAAATGAGGCTCAACAGTGAGGTGTTAAGAAAACCGCTATAAAATGGTGCCCAACAGTGAGGCCGAAATAACTACTATAAAATCGCAGGTCAACGGGGGTAAATCCGAGGATAATACGAGCACCAGATATAAAATGGTTTCCCAAGGCCTGGGGCTCGATTTGCAATAAAATAATCCAACAGTGAGGCGACGACAAATTACTACGAAAAAAAATGGAAGAGGATCGACGAAATTTAGGCACCATGCTTGAAGTGAACCACAGTTGAGAAACAATCTTCACAGCAAAGAAGAAAGCCCCAGAAGACAGCGACAGCGGCGGATAAGAACAAAATACCAGGGAAATTGAAGAAGAATGAAGACACCAGGGAAATTGACGAAGAATGAAGAGGAACGTGGTACAAATGGATGCACCGAGGGATGACACAAATCAAAGATAAGATCCTAAATACATATGTGTGTTGATATCTCTTAAAATCAATAGCAATTGAAAAAAATAATAATAACAGTCTTTTAACGTTTTTAGAAAGTTTTTTTTTATTGCAGATAAAGTTATTCAATAAAGAATCAGTTATTGAAATTTAAAATCAAAGTACATTAAATTAAAATAAATTTAGACAGGCTGAAAATTTAAGACAGCTCTGTAGATATCAACACTCAAAATTATTTGGCGAGAACATTATAGGGAAAATTGTAAAGATTGTATTTGTATGTTGTGTTGCATGATTTTTTTTGTGTTGTGTTGTTTGTTATAAACAAGGCTGAGTAAGTACAGGTATATGAAACTTAGAAGCGGGCATTGTATAAAAGTGGATATGGAGCATGATTCAGATCTCGGGAGAGGGCAGAATTTTTTCAGCCAGGAGCTGGATAGTGATATTGAAAATATGGATAGGGTTCCAGGAACCGATTCTTCAGAAAATAGGACACCTGACGGGGGTGAGTTTGTTGAAGAGGCAAGTAGGATAGCTGGGGAAGTTATTGAAAGCGAGATTAGTGCTGGCAATGACCTAGAAAGAGATTCTGAAGACCCTGTAATAAATACTAATGTTGCCATGCCAACAGATGTAAAGTCTATGTTTGCTCGCCTTTTAGATAAAATCGAAGCTGTAAGCCAACAATCCAAGGAGACAAATAATAAAATTGAAGCGAGTAGTGAACAGGCTAAGAGTAATTATGAGAAACTAGAGCAGAAAATTACGCAGGCTAGTAGGGAAACAGAGCAGAAAATTATGCAGGCTAGTAGGGAAACAGATGAGAAATTTCAGAGAATGCTAGAGAAATTAGATGATAAAATAGGCGTTCAAGATAAGAAATGCAAAGAGAGGGTTAGACATGAAATTAAAGTAGTTGAGGAAGAGATAAATAAAGCTGAGGCCAGGGTGAATAAAAATGTGGAAATGAAAGTAGGTAACCTTAAGGGGGAGATTATGAATAAATTATGTGAGGTAGGCTCAGGCATCGAGAAGGTCAAGGATAAAACAGCTGAGCTATCTAAGAAGGTACTAGAGGCAGAAAAGGCCATAAAAGGATCTAGACAAGAAATTCAGGCAGAAGTAATGATAAAAGTCAAGCAGATTGAGGATAAATTGAATAAGGATGTTGCAGGAATAAGTAAGGAGATATCATGTATATCGAGGGAGGCGTGTAGTGTGAGGTCAAGGGAAAGTAGTGTCCAGAATGACGTCATATCGGGTGATCATGCTGTAATTCAGAGTGAGGAAAATAACGTCACGAGAGGGTCAAATGAAAATATGACTAACGGGAACATGTTTATGACAGGACCCAGTTCTGACGTCATGCAGGTTACTGCTGGACCAAATGAGAGTTTAGGGATGTTTGCAGGCGGTATTGATAAGACTCACGTAAATAGTGTATTGTTCAACGAAGTCACTTTACCAAGCTACGCGGAAAATGCTAGTCAGACACCACAAGCTTTTTTGAGGAGTATGGACGAGTATTTTTTCCTAAAACACGTACCAGAGCAATATAAAATGCTTATGATTTCGCGGGCATTACGTCACAAGGCGAAAGATTGGTTCGACTTGACAATAGGCCCAAGCTGCACGTACGAAAGATTCAAGGAATTGTTTTTAGACCGGTATTGGGGAGAGAACAAGAAAGCAGAAGTCAGGATTGAACTGTATAATGGACGTTATAAGCATGCGGGGAATACTTCATTAGTAGATTACTTTGTGACCATGGTCGGACGGGCGAGATTGCTCGAGCCTTGTTTAAACGAGAAATCGATTATACAGTTAATTCAAAGGCATTTTGAGCCGGAGGTTCACAATGTCCTCGCTGTAGCTAATCTAACGACATATAGTCGAGCCATTGAAGTCTTGTCTAGTTTCGATGCGAGTGCAAGGCGTGACAGTGGGGAGAATAGATTTAACAGGCCGAGGGATACGAACTCAGGACCTAGGAACAGGACGGATGGAGACGGCAGAAATAATGGTCCGTATTACCCTTCACGAAATATGGACAGGAACCGAGGGGTGAATCACGGTAACCAGTTCAGGGGGCCGAATAGTGGACAGAATGAAAACAATAACAATAACACAAGAGAAGGACAAGTGAATAATATTGAGTTTTCAGACGGCGTACCATATGTCAGGAGGAATAATGGAAGTTTTCGTGGAAGAGGGGGAAGATTTCGTGGAAACAACAGAAATGCGAGCCAGCATGGCCAAGAAAACGCATTGTCTGAGAGTAACCAGTTGGGCGAGACGGATTTAAACCCGCAGGCAACGGTATACAACTCGAGAGACGTAAACACGGAAGAAAGCGGTCAGTACAGGAGGGGTGAGGAGGAGTTAACCCAATAACAGTAAATATGTTACAAATATACCCTGTAAAACATAAAGCCAGATGAATACATTCGCCGTAGGAATAAGGGAGACGAGGATGCTAAACAAAATAAATGCATAACAGAAAAGAAAAGAAATTAAACATTTAAATGCAAAGAATATTTAAACAAAAATAATAATATTAATAGTGAGCAAAAGTAGGAAGGCGTAAATGTACTTTATACGATTGATAACCAAAGAATGCTAAATATGGACATAGAAAAAAAAATGTCAATGTATGTTTTCTACCAGTTAAATTCCAGTATAAAATCTGATACCAGAATACGATTTTTGCTAGTCTGAAAGCAGAATTAAGTTTAAAGAAATAATGTCACATTGCTGAACAAAGAAGGAATTATGATACGCGTACCGTTTGTGAAAGAGAATTATGCAGTCAAAGATGATAGAAGCTCTAAGAAGGAAGTTACCGTGTTATGATGAAGTTATTATTGAGGGCGGAGAGGCAGCGGAATGCGCCCACGCGAAGGTTTATTCAGGCAGCGGAGTCAGTGAACGCGCTAGCCAAGATAAGATGAAGTTTATTTAGACAGTGAAGTCATAGAACTCGCTAGTCGTTTTTGAAGAAGTAGGGGAGATAAATAATCCCGGGGATAATGGAGGAAAAAGTAACAGACAAATGAGCGACTTTTAGATGAATGCATCTTTGAATTAAACAAGGTACCGTAGAAATATTGAATTTAGAGGGAATAAATGTGACAAGTTGGAAATAAATATTGAGGAAGTTTTATGAAATCGCGTGTCAGACATTACATTAAATAGCTGGTCAGAGGAATTTACATAGATTGCTATCGAAGGAGGAGATTTTTAAATAAGCAAGTTGGTTCATCAATCAGTATACAAATCAGACGCGAAATGCATTACGTAAATGTAGGATGGTACATTCAAGATATGAATAATTAGCATACTTATAAAAAAATAAAGTATTAAACAGTAAGAGATGGAAGGATAAAGTATTTTGAAGAATTTTATAGAATTGAGATAAAAACAAAGATACAAAACTGCGAGTTATTGCGGAAGAATAAGATAAGAAGTATTGATTATTATGCACGGCGGTGTTTGAAGGAAGAATATTTTGTGAGAAGTAAATGTTTTAGAGGAAGATATTAAATTAAAGTAATAAATTTACGGCATATGCTTTTTCATGGTGGTTAGTGGGTCACACGTGACATTACAGGAAGTTCGTAAGAATAAATTGATTAGATATGCGTCGAGAAGGAAGCGATAAAAGAGGAAGTTTCAAGTGATAGTCAGAATATGATATTACGATAGAGGGAGATTCCAGATCAATTAATAGATGATTGATTGTTATGAAAAGAGTATTCATGATAGAATAATTATTCATGAAGGTTATGATATTACGATAGAGGCTTTCGATCGTAAAAAGAACCGAACCGTAGGTCGATTCAATCTTTCACTTTTGAAGAAGTATAAAGAATAAGAATACACCATGTGAGTCTTGTTAAAAACCTAAATGCAATCATTCCAAGTTAAATTGTAGATATTATTGCAACTGTCATATTTTTGTGTAAGGTAAACATGTTTGCTGAAATAATGGTAACATACGTGTGAGTTGTATAAGTGATGTGGAAATAGGACAGCTGGTCGATCAAATTCCAATGCAAAGTTTTCATATTATCTTATTAGTGGAAAGTGTAAATAAATGTAGCATCTCACAAACGTTACGTCTTTACTTCGGCGCTGTGATGGGTGAAAAGAAAAAAAAAAAAAAAAAAAAAACATATATATATATATATATACAAATAAATGAGTCGTGTGTGTCGTACACGAAATAAAAGGAGTTTTAAATGAAACATTCGCGTGAGTAAAATGCTGTGTTTATATGAGTGAAGAAATGTTTGCATGTTATTAGTGTAAGAGTATTTACTGTCATAATGTTAACGTAATAGGTGATGAACCTTTTTCAAGGGTAAGGAGAAGGGTGAACATGCAGGTAGAATGTTGCAGATGACAGGAGTAAACACGGGTTTGTTTTGTAAACACTGTGTAGACCCAGCTGTTTTTACAACTATGAATGAAGAGGGTCATTGATACTTTTCTAGTAAGTTTCGGGAGATGCGAGAAATACCATCTTAAGTAATCAGAGTATACGCTCAGACTATTAAGTTTGTATTCCTCGGGGCACTTGTGGTAGTTTTTAATTAGGGCTTAAATAATATGTTATGTAGAATATAGTAACGAATATAATTAATATGCATTCATTGCTTATTCAAAACTGGATTCGCAATAGTACTGTAGGGAGATTTTTCAAGGTGCAGGTAAAGACTCCTTTCCCACGGAAAGAGGCTTGTACCTGGGCTAATAAATTCGGAACCTGTCATAACACAGGACTCAGCTCTTTGAAAGAAGATTTTAGAACACAAAAGAGCATCAATAAAATAAAATGATACTTTAGTATTTGGTCGTAAACCCTAAGTTTGCGAAAGTGTAGTTTAAGCTTATAGATGTAAGATAAAGCACGCTTATTTGGTATGAGAGGAAGCAATGAAGTAATTTCACGTAATCTCTAAATTACGAATTAAATGCACGAGCATGACATCAGGAAGGCTTTAGCGAGAGAAAAGTAATTTATGTGTGAACTGTCGGTATTTTGTTAGTTCAAAGGACTGACGATATCATTGGCTAAGTTATGATTATAACAATAGCCAATAATATCGTTTAAGATATAAGTAACCAATCACAGTTCAGTAAGGGCGTGTATTTTCATGTCAAAATACTCAGATAGTTTTGATTTTCATGGAGTGAAGATATCACTCTGTTACTCGATTTCGATCGAGAGGGATGTAGACTCTGTTACTCGATTTCGATCGAGAGGGATGTAGACTCTGTTACTTGATTTCGATCGAGAGGGATGTAGGAACTCTGTTACTTGAAGGATCATGTATTAGGAGAGTAATAGTTATCAACGAAAAGTAATTAAGTCTAGGAAACGGGAGCATATGACTGCCCCGTATAGCACGTCAGTAAAATATATAGAGTATAGAAGTATGTCACAAGATATACAGTGTGGTAGGCTCGATGTGGCCTAAGTTTAGCTAGACACATGATCCAGTAAACTAATCGTCATTTACAGCGTAACTTGGGGGTCACCATGGGAGCGATTTCCAGGATGGATTTAACAGTGTATTGTGACTCAGTGTAATTTTATCTGGTGAACAAATAAACCACGAATATTTTGGTTATGGTAAAATATAAAACCTGTGTATTAATTCATGTTAGAACCTTATCCAAGCCAAGTGTCGTCTGTCTGCTCTGAGAGAAGGATGTCCTGTGTTCGATGACCGGCTGGCAGCTTGGGATAGCGGTAAGACAAATAAATTCGCTATGTAATTGCATGGCTGGCGCCCAGATAAAGCTTAACCCCAATAGGACTGCTACGAAATGAGGCTCAACAGTGAGGTGTTAAGAAAACCGCAATAAGGTTAACTACTATCGTAAATATAAAAGAGAAAAAACATCCAAATTTAAATTATCTTGGATTACAAGATGTATCAACATTCAAAGGGTCGAGTTATAATGAACAGATATAACTCAAGTCGGAGAAAAAATTTCCCTCCATATAATGAATTTTTTCTTTGAATTGTTCCTCCTTCTTCTGCGAGAAATGTCTAACATTAATGGAAAATCTCAATTTTCTCGAAGCGCGGAAGGAACTGGTTATTATTATTGATATATTCAAGATCAGAAGGGTCGAATTATAGATAACACATGTAATTTAGGTCGTTCCCCTCCATGTAATGAATTTTTGATATGAAATGGTCCTACTTCTTCTTCGTAAACTGTGTGACACTAATGGAAAATCGGTATTTTCTCGAAGTGCGGATGGAACTGGTTATTATTATTGTTATATTCGAGTTCAGGAGGGTCGAATTATAGATAATACATGTAATTTAGGTCGGAAAAACATTTCCCCTCCATGTAATGAATTTTTGTTTTGAAACGGTCCTACTTTTCTTGTGTAAACTGTATGACGGTAATGGAAAATCGGTTTTTTCTCGAAGTGCGGATAGAACTGGTTATTATTATTGTTATATTCGTGTTCAGAAGAGTCGAATTATAGGTAGCACATGTAATTTAGGTCGGGAAAAATTTTCCCCTCCATGTAATGACTTTTTGTTTTGAAACGGTCCTACTTTTCTTGTGTAAACTGTGTGACGGTAATGGAAAATCAGTTTTTTCTCGAAGGACGGAAGGAACTGGTTATTATTATTGTTATATTCGTGTTCAGGAGGGTCGAATTATAGATAACACATGTAATTTAGGTCGGAAAAAAATTTCCCCTCCATGTAATGAATTTTTGTTTTGAAACGGTCCTACTTTTCTTGTGTAAACTGTGTGACGGTAATGGAAAATCAGTTTTTTCTCGAAGGGCGGAAGGAACTGGTTATTATTATTGTTATATTCGTGTTCAGGAGGGTCGAATTATAGATAACACATGTAATTTAGGTCGTAAAAAAATTTCCCCTCCATGTAATGAATTTTTGTTATGAAATGGTCCTACTTCTTCTGCGTAAACTGTGTGACACTAATGGAAAATCGGTATTTTCTCGAAGTGCGGATAGAACTGGTTATTATTATTGTTATATTCGTATTCAGAAGGGTCGAATTATAGATAACACATGTAATTTAGGTTGGAAAAAAATTTCCCCTCCATGTAATGAATTTTTGTTTTGGTCCTACTTTTCTTGTGTAAACTGTGTGAGGGTAATGGAAAATCGGTTTTTTCTCGAAGGGCGGAAGGAACTGGTTATTATTATTGTTATATTCGTGTTCAGGAGGGTCGAATTATAGATAACACATGTAATTTAGGTCGGAAAAAAATTTCCCCTCCATGTAATGAATTTTTGTTTTGAAACGGTCCTACTTTTCTTGTGTAAACTGTGTGACGGTAATGGAAATCGGTTTTTTCTCGAAGTGCGGATAGAACTGGTTATTATTATTGTTATATTCGTGTTCAGAAGGGTCGAATTATAGATAACACATGCAATTTAGGTCGGAAAAAAATTTCCCCTCCATGTAATGAATTTTTGTTATGAAATGGTCCTACTTCTTCTGCGTAAACTGTGTGACACTAATGGAAAATCGGTGTTTTCTCGAAGTGCGGAAAAAACAGGTTATTATTATTGTTATATTCGTGTTCAAAAGGGTCGAATTATAGATAACACATGTCACTCACGTAGGAAAAAAAAATTCCCTCTATGTAATTAATTTTTGTTTTGAAACGGTCCTACTTTTTCTGCGTAAACTGTGTGACACTAATGGGAAATCGGTATTTTCTCGAAGTGCGGAATGAAGTGATTATTTTTTTTGTTATATTCGAGTTGACAAGGGTCGAATTATAGATAAAACATGTAACTCATGTCGGGAGAAAACGTTTCTTCCATGTAGTGAATTTTTTTGAAACTGTTCCTACTATTTCTGTTCAAAATCTGTGATATTAATGGAAAATCGGAATTTTCTCAAAGTGCGCAAGGAACTGGTTATTATTATTGTTATATTCGAGATGAGAAGGGTCGAATTATGGATAAAACATGTAACTCATGTCGGATAAAAAAGTTCCTCCATATAATGAATTTTTCTTTAATCGGTGTGATTTTTATGTCGTAAAGTCAGGGTAATAACCTTTATTATTACGTATGATAATTTTAAACAAACAAAATATCCGAAAATTTGAATAGGCTTATTAGGTACATGCAAGAAGTCGGTAAAATATGCTGTAGGCTTTGTACAAGTTTTGGCAACAAACGAGATGTTCTCAAAGAAAAAATACATAATACGTTCATTCATTCTTTGCTCTGCAGAAAGACATATTAGTTAAAAATGGTTAAAAATATACCGAGTAGAAAAAGCCGTGTGAAGATTTTATAACACCAGGACCACCGGCTAGGAAATTATAAAAATATATACAGAGTGACCCGTGAGCAGAACGGGGTTATTTAACTGTCACCTGTGAATAGAACGGGCTCTTACGGTCGTTTTAATATTAAACCTTTAAATACTAGTCCCTATGCCAACTTAATCTATCACCCGCGAGCAGAATGGCGTTATTTAACTGTCACCTGTGAATAGAACGGGCTCTTGCGGTCGTTGCTCGTAATATTAAACCTTTAAGTACTAGTCCCTACGGCAATTTAAACTATCACCCGGGAGCACCTGTGAGAAGAACGGGCTTTTGCGCTATATTTAATATTAAATCTTTAACCACTCAAAATCAGCGTTGTGGATTCTGAATATAACACATTCGAATTTGGCGGCGGCGGCGGTTGGAGTTGTCCTTACGGAACGCTGCCAGAATGAAGGCAACATGGCTTGCTGCGTACAGGGACCCGTCAACTCCGGTATTACCAAAAATTCAAAATTAAATAATTCAAAGATCCAAAATATAAAAAAATAAAAATCCAAAATTAAACAAATTAAAAATTAAAATTAAAAAATCCAAAATATAAAAATAAAATAAATAAAAAAAATTAAAAATAAAAAAATTCAAAGATCCAGAATTTAAAAAATTAAATTAAAAAATTCAAAGATCCATAATTTAGAAATCTAAAGATCCAAAATGAAAAAAATGAAAAATCTAAAATAAAAATCCAAAATTTAAAAATCAAAAAATTAAAAATTAAAAAATCCAAAAAATTAAAAATTCAAAGATCTGAATTTTAAAAAATCTAAAATTTTAGAAATCCAAAATTCAATATTTAAAATATTAAAAGATAAAGAATTAAAGAATTCCAAAATTTAAAAAGTCCAAAAACCCAATATAAAAAAGTACACTAATCCAAAATTAAAAATTGCAATAATCCAAAATTGAAAAAATCCAAATTTATTAAATAATTTAAAAGCTAGTTCCTATCGAAAGTAATTGTTTCACTTTAATACATTTTCGTGAAAATTAGTTTTAAATTTTAATACATAGGATTTGCAAAATATTTTGTGCAATATACTTTTGTTTTACTTCCTCTGCCTGTACCATAGGTACTATAGGTAGAGGGAGTATTGTTTTCGACCCCCAAATTCGAAGTTGAGTTTTTAACATATATACACGTTTCAAGGCACCCTGAATCCAAAAATACTATTTTTGAAACATTTCTGTGTGCCAGTGTGTGTGTGTGTGTGTCTGTCTGTCTGTCTGTGTGGAATATCTATGAACAAGCTAGTAGAGCGTGGGCTACTGTATACCCCCCCATCCCCCCCCCGTGGGATTTTCCGACTCATATATTTTTTGTTGGTATTGACATGTAGTTTCATATTTTAGTTGTTTGCCCCTTATCAATTTCAGCATTTACCCGGAAACCCCGGAAATCCGGAGAAAACTAGTTTGTTTTAATTTTTCTTTGTTCTTTGCTCCTAATATGCCCAGGGAATTTCTGAATCACATATTTATTGTTGGTATTGCCATCTAGATTAAGTTTTTAGCTGTTTGCCCCTTATCAATTACAGCATATCCCCGGAAAACAACGGAAATCCGGAGAAATGACTTGGTTTTAATTTGTCTTTGTTTTTTGCATCAAATATGCCCAGAGAATTTTTGACTCGCATATTTTTGTTGGTATTGTCATCTAATTTAAGGTTTCAGTTGTTTGCTTCTTGACCAATTACAACATATCCCCGGAAATCCCGGAATACCACGTATATAAAGAGAAATTGACAATGTTTTATTTTTCAATCTTTGTTTTTCCTTCTAATATTCAAAGGGAATTTCTGACTCATAAATTTTTTTGTTGGTATTGCCATCTAGATTAAGGTCTCAGTTGTTTGCCCATTATCAATTACAGTATATCCCCGGAAAACTCCGAAAACCACGGAAACCCTGAGAAAATGACTTTGTTTAAATTTTTTAAAATCTTAGTTCTTTGCCCTAGTATTCAAAGGGCATTGGTGACTCATATGGTTTTGTGTTGGTATTGCCATCTAAATTAAGGTTTCAGTTGTTTGCCCCTTTTCAATTACAGCATTTCCCCAGAAAGCTCGGAAAACCACGGAAATCCGGAGAAAATTACTTTGTTTTATTTTTTTAATCTAAGTTTTTTCCTCCTAGTATTCAAAGGGAATTGGTGACATATATGTTTTTGTATTGGTACTCCCATCTAGATTAAGGTTTCAGTTGTTTGCCCCCTATCAATTACAGCATTTCCACATAAAACTCGGAAAACCACGGAAATCCGGAGAAAATTACTTTGTTTAATTTTTTTAATCTAAGTTTTTTCCTCCTAGTATCCAAAGGGAATTGGTGACATATATGTTTTTGTATTGGTATTCCCATCTAGATTAAGGTTTCAGTTGTTTGCCCCCTATTAATTACAGCATTTCCCCATAAAACTCGGAAAACCACGGAAATCCGGAGAAAATTACTTTGTTTAATTTTTCTAATCTAAGTTTTTTCCTCTTATTATTCAAAGGGAATTCGTGACTTATATGTTTTTGTATTGGTATTCCCATCTAGAGTAAGGTTTCAGTTGTTTGTCCCCTATCAATTACAGCATTTCCCCAGAAAACTGGGAAAACCACGGAAATCCGGAGAAAATTACTTTGTTTTAATTTTTTAAATCTTACTTTTTTCCTCCTAGTATCCAAAGGGAATTGGTGACTTATATGTTTTTGTATTGGTATTCCCATCTAGATTAAGGTTTCAGTTGTTTGCCCCCTATCAATTACAGCATATCCCCGGAAAACTCCGAAAACCACGAAAATCCGTCATTTTCTCCGTATATACGTGGTTTTCCGGGTTTTCCCGGGATATGCTGTAATTGGTAAGGGGCAAACAACTGAAACCTTAATCTAGATGGCAATGCCAACACAAAAACATATGATTTACCAATTCCCTTTGAATACTAGTAGCAAAGAACAAAGATTTTCAAAAATTCAAACGAAGTCAATTTTTCCGGATTTCCTTGGTTTTCGGAGTTTTTCGGGGATATGCTGTAATTGATAAAGGGCAAACAACTGAAATCTTAATCTAGATGGTAATGGCAACAAAAAACATATGAGTCAGAAATTCCCTTTGAATATTAGGAGCAAAGAACAAAGATTTAAAAACTAAAACATAGTAATTTTCTCCGTATATACGTTGTTTTTCGGGTTTTCCGGGGATATGTTGTAATTTGTAAGGGGCAAACAACTGAAACCTTAAACTAGATGGCAATACGTACAAAAATATGTGAGTCAGAAATTCCCTGGGAATATTAGGGGCAAAGAACAATAAAAAAAATTTAAACAAACCCATTTTCTCCGGATTTCCGTGGTTTCCGGGTAAATGCTGTAATTGATAAGGGGCAAACATCTAAAATCTTAAACTAGACGACAATACCAACAAAAAAATATGTGTCCTAGAAAATCCCACGGGGGGAGGGTTTGCTATTGGTAGCCCATGGTCTATAGCTCCAAAACGGAAAATCGTATGAAAACAAAATTTCGTATCTGAGTCAGGTACCTTCCGAAGATGTGAGCTGAAGATTGGCGACAAGTTTCTCTTATTTTTAAGGGGACTTTACGGGAAGAATTATTCGTTTTTCGCGATTTTATCGAAAACGGCTCTAACGATTTTCTTTAAATTTTGTACATGGAGTGCTTATACCAAGAGCTAAAACTTTTATTTGAAAATTTTTTTAAAACATTCTCTGAAGGGTGGTTGTAAACTACCCACTGTTTGTAGATACTCTGTCTTGCCTGATGAACAACTCAATACGCGGACATTCACGGCCTCTTATTCTATATAAGTAAGTGAAGTGAGAAAGGTGTATTGTTGGCCATGCTTACAGTAAAGAAATATCTGAGGGGAATATTCGATAAATTTCGGAAATTATTCTCAATGGCGGAAAGTTCAATAAACGTTTGCAGTCACTTGTTTTTTCTTATCTTTTTTTTTTTTTTAGTTTGTCCATAGCCTGTGTTTTTAGTCGCAACATTCAAATGAGGGGCTATAAGGTATTTACAGCATAGTTAGCGAAAAATTGTGTATAAGGATATGTGAACTGCTAACTTTTATTCGGGCAGAGCAAGTTATGTGACTTTCACATCAGATTTTTTTTGGAAAGTTTGAAAATTTTATATATAAAACAATTCGGATGGTAAGCCAATTTTGAACATCTGAATGAATTAGTCTTGTACACACTCTAAATAACGACTTTACTTATTTCACTCTAAAACAACTCATATTTTCATCTACACGTACCTTTACATCTGCTGAGAAGCATTTAATTTTAATATCCGTGTATACCAGGTAACTGCACTCACAAGCTTGTTATAATATTTACTTGATGCAAGAACACGATACATTTTTCACAATCAAAATTATTATTAAATTGTACTGTTAATGTAAGTTGATGTATATGTGGATATTTGGTTCTGTAGATCTTGTGATGAATGAAGCTCAAGGATGTAGAACACATCAGCATATATACATTGTATATTGCATACTAAAGTATACGAGTAGTCAGGCCTATGAATTTCATTTTTGCAAGCATTGACCAAAGAAATTCAAGTACTGATGAAAACAGTAGTAGGCTATTTCTTGATAATGGAAAGCAGGAAGGATGTTGAGAAATAATACAGTACATATTTACAATATTTAGGCCTACACAAGGATAATTATATTTATATTGCTGTATTTACAGAAATGTATAATATTGACATAGAACTGTATAAACTTATAGGGGAGGATGGGGTACAGTGTAACATGGGGCACAGTGTAACATTTTGAATTTAGCGCCAATTAGTATGTTGGCAAACCTGTTTCTACACTTGTTCCGGTCTGCAGAAGTTATGTTTTCATAACATCATATGCTGGATGGATTTCCTGGTGTCCTGTCCACAAGGTCGAACACAAAGTGAATTGCGGTAAGTAAAGTGATTTTTTATGGTTGTTCTGTATAGTCAATGTCTCGTAAAATATAATTGATTTGTTATTACTTTCTTTCAGGATGAAATCGTCATATATATGAATAATGCTGTGTATTGTGTCAAAACTTTCTGCCTTTAATTGAATTCGTAACATAAATGGAAATGGAAAAAGGTACCATGGGGCACAGTGTAACAAGTTAACATGGGGTACAGTGTAACAGTGTTACATTGTAACCCACTATGAAATATAATTTATAATAAATATTACACGGGTAGTTTAAAGCTGTTGAATTATTATTTGCATATTTTAGGCAGGTATATTAGTAATTTTATTTAAATATAGTATTTTCGGGAAAACCTAACTTTGCGCCCCATGCGACTCCCTCACTCCAACTCTCTAACTCCCTCCCCTAGCGGCGGCATTTGAACTACTATTAGGAATTTAAGTTTAGAGTTTTCAGAACTGTTTGGGTTACGTGATATTAATGGCCATATGTTCTTGTCTTTCATGTAATTGCTTTTGGTGAGGTTCTATACTTCCTTTTGAATTTAGATTGTTATAGGAATAAATATCTTGTTATATATATATATACTAGGACGTTTGTTGTCATGCTTGAAAATTCTGAGATATGTGGAGATATTTTAATTGTAAATCTAGTTATTGTTATAAATCTGTGATCTTAAGATTGTGTCCCCTTGCTGTTTCCTGCTACCTGCACTCGTTAACATTTAACTCTCAGTGGTAGCATTGTCTTCGATCTTCTTACTCTGGTGTTTTGTCCTTTCTTCGCTGTGGGGAGGGTTGACGTATTTTATACGTCCACTCACTATTCTTGGTTCATTGTTACGTTGGATTACTTTCTGGTTCGCCTTTTCTTCAAAATGGTGTTCCATCCTACATTGTCCTGGGATTTATTGCGAAAAGATGAATTAGTTTTTTAATTGAAATGTCGTGGCACGGAAGCTGTGGATGCGGCCGACGTGTTTCAATTAGTCAGTCTCCTTAAACAGCTAGGATCTAAAGGAGTTGTTTCAGATGTATTTAGTTCCCAAGACGAAATGATTGCTGAATATCATACTTTAAAAAGGAAAATTTTTGATATTGTGGAAAAAGTTAAGGAGTTTATTTCCGAATCTGAATTATCCAGTAAGCAAAGGCGTAGGCTATTGAATAGGGCGTGGCATCTTGACAATAGAATATATGTATTGTCTAGCGCCTGTGTATCGGAATCTGTACAGTTACCTAAATCTACGTCTCAAGCTGTTCCATTGCCGGAACCTACCTTTATGCCATTTAAGATCACTCATCCGTTACAACGTTTGGTGGAAGGTGTTCAACCCTTTGTTGTGTCTCAAGTTTCGGAGGCAATCCATTTCTTGACCTTCTTAGTGCAGTTTGCTCGCCAAGTCAAGTCCTTTAAGGTTTCAGACCATTTAGCATTGCAGTTGCTATTGGGAGTGGTCAGTGGTAGACTGCTAGATATTCTTAACTCTTCTCTGGCCGGTCAGGTCACCTTGCACTCCTTTCACTCACAGGTACTCTCTCAGTTTGTGCCGTCCAGATTGAGGCAAGCCTTACTTTTACAGTATTATTATCGTCCTCAGAGGATCTCGGAGCATTTTTCAGAATATGTTCAGGATATCCGCCTATATGCCGATGTCTTTCAGGTTTCGGAGTCAGAAGCACAAATAGTCCAGGTTATTCTTTCTGGATTGTCGCCTTCGACTCGTTCGTGTTTGACCTTTGCATCGAGGCCTACCTCCTTCCTCCAATTGGGAGACTTGTTTAGTCAGATCTCCGAGTTTGAATGTGCTGATGCTCGTAGGCCAGCGCTCTCGGTTCAGTCTTCTTCTCCGTCCTTGTTGTCAAACCAAACTTCTGTTCCTGTCTCGGTGAAAGACCCGAAATTATGTCATTATTGTCATAAGCCTGGACATTTTCGTAGAGATTGTCGGAAAAGAATGCGCGATTCTCAATTCAGTAATCGCTCTGGCCCATCGCCTTTTAAGAGCTTGACCTTCTCTAGACCTAATTATGCATCTTGACTAGGACTTGGCCCTTGTAGTTCGGGTACCCCTGTACAGAATGACGAATTAGATTTGAAACTGTTTCAGTCCATGGGTTGTAGTGGGAGGGTTCCCCGTCATTTACCTGTCTTACAAGTTTCCTTAAACCACCAAGTGTTTTCGGCGTTATTGGATTCCGGCGCTTCTCATTCATGTATCTCCGTGCATACCTAGAATTGTCTGTTCACAATTTAATTTCATGTTCCCCTCATGCTTTTGCTGTTGATGGGTCTTCTATCCGATTATTAGGCTCGGTGTATATTTCTCTTCGTATTTCTAAGTTGTTTGGAGATTCCGATTTTGGGTGTTGTCGACTACTGTAGCTCCTGTCATTCTTGGCTCGGACTTTGCGAGTTATTCCGGAATGGTTCTTGACTTGAACATCCGTTCCTTACACTTCAAATTTGCTCCCCGTATATGTTTGCCATTTCTCATTCCCTTTCCGGGTCTGGAGCATTCTTCTCATTTAGCTCCCTTGTTGGATGTTCCTCCTTATCTCGGTGAGCCTATCTCTCCGACTGTTGAGGTCGAGTTGGATCATCTTCCTGAGCAACACCGGTTCCAGATTATGCAGATTATACAATCTTACCCGAAGGTTCTTAGTGATGAAATGGGTTCTACGAACGTTTTGGAATACGAAATCCAACTAGTCGATCATTCTCCTGTCCGCCTTCCACCGTATAGACTATCTCCCCCTAAGCTGTTGGTTATGCGCAAAAAGATTCAGGAAATGTTAAACCAAGGTATTATTCGGCCTTCGGTTTCCCCATATTCCAGCCCCATTTTTCTGGTACCGAAGGGAGAAAATGATTTTCGTCCTGTGGTAGACTACCGCGTCCTCAACCAAAGGATTTGTATTGAGTCTATGCCGTTACCAGACATCCACTCGGCGGCCCACTGGTTGTCAGGCGCTACTGTGTTTTCATCCCTAGACTTGAACAGTGCGTATTACCAAATCCCCTTGGCGGAGTCGTCACGTCGCTTAACGGCATTCTCAACTGATTGGTCTCATTATGAATTTTGCCGTTTGCCTTTTGGGTTGGCCACTGGCGCCCGAGTTCTTTCTAGATTACTTGATAAAATCTTTTCGGATATTAAATTTGACTACGTGTGCCACTATTTTGATGATTTAGTGGTTTATAGTAGAGATTTTGCTTCCCATGTACTTCATCTTGGCGAGGTTTTTCGTAGGCTCCAGGAAGCTGGCCTCACTGTCAAGCCTGTAAAGATTAGATTTGCCAGGCCCCAGTTAACCTTCATTGGCCACATTATTTCACCTGAAGGTGTCGCCATCGATCCCGAACGGACTGTTGTCATGAGGAATTTTCCTCCCCCTGTAAATGTGAAGGGTGTTGCACGTTTTGTAGGGATGATTAATTTCTTTGCTAAGTTTATACCCCGATTTGCCGCTAGAGCTGCTCCACTACATCGGTTGCGTGGCAAGGATGTTCCTTTTATTTGGGGTCATGAGCAACAGACGGCCTTTGAAGTTTTGAAAACTGTCATTTCCAATCCTCTTATTCTTGATATGGCTGATTTTCTAGAAGGTTTATATTCGGACCGATGCCTGTGCCTTAGGATTGGGGCGGTTCTTCTACAAGACTTTACGGATGGACGTAAACCCATTGCCTTTGCTTCTCGTTCTCTTAATCCGCAAGAAAAGCTATATTCTGTATACGAGATGGAAGCCCTTGAAGTTTTGTTTGCATTTGAGAAGTTTCGTCTCTACGTCGAGCATGTTCCATTTGTGTTAGAATGTGATAACCAAGCTCTTATTTGGGTTCTGGCCAGACCCAGGAAGACTGGTCGCATTGCTCGCTGGGCGGTTAGATTATCCGCATTTAAATTCGAATCTGTTCATCTCAAGGGCTCCGAAAATATTCAGGTAGACTCGTTATCACGCATCTTCGAGGTTGATGTCTTGCCTGAAGATGTTTCCCTTCATCCTAATCCGGTCGCTGAAGGTACGCAGCACAATCCGCTTGTCTCTGATTCTATATCTCAGGTAGCGTCCACTCCTGTAGTTTCTTCTTTCTTGCTTGATTCTCCCTTCGCATTTACTGATATTGTGGAGCACCAACGTCTTGATCCTGCCCTTAGAGTTATTATGGACCGCTTATTGACTGGTGAGCAAGTTGCAAATTTTACTCTGGTCAAACGTAGCCTACAGGTTTCCTTAGGGAAAAAGGGACATAGTTGTCTTCGCTTGGTGTTACCGAGTAGTTTAATTCCCATGATCTTTGAGTATTACCATGTCTCTCTTTTGGGGGCTCATTTGGGTATCAAGAAGACAGTGGATAAGATCCGCAAGAGTTTTTGGTGGTCCACCTTAGAATGCGATATTCGTAGGCGTATTTCCTCTTGCCAAGTGTGTACTCTGTCTAAACCTCCATTAAATTCCCGTGTAGAATACCTTGCATCTACTGTGGCGCACAGACCCTTCCAGCGTCACTTCATTGATTTTTTGGGGAAACTGCCACGTTCTAAGAATGGTAATTCCTATATCTTTGTTGTGGTGGACTCGTTATCTAAGTTCTGTTGGTAGTTCCCTCTTCGTGACTCGTGCACACACAGGGTTATCAAGTCTTTGTCTGATATTTTCCAGGTATTTGGGGTGGCTCAAAATTTAGTTTCTGATAATGGACCGCAATTTATATCCCGTATTTTCAAAGAATTCTGTTTCCGTCTGGGTATTCAACATGTCACCACCACGCCTCATTATCCGAACCCCTCGCACGCTGAGCACGTTATGCGCAATCTAAAAAGTGCACTTATTGCTTACCATCATGCGGACCATTCTCTTTGGGATGTTAATATTCCTTGGATCCAGTTTGCCTTCAATACTTCTAAACATGAATCTCATGGTCATACTCCGTTTTCTCTGTTGTTCGCTTATCAACCTAACCATCCTCTTAGTAATGTATGGAAATTATCTGACTTACTGCCTGATGTTGTTACCCCTGATGTCATTCATAAATCTTGGAGGGGCGCTGCTCGTAACCTGGCTTTAGCTCGGAGAAGGAGAGCTAATCGTTATGATGTTGGTCGCCGTCCTTGTATATATAAGGTGGGGGATTTTGTCATAGCACGTAATTATCCTATTAGTTCTGCTAAAGGCAGATTTGCTAAGAAACTGGCGCCTCGTTTTTTGGGGCCGTTTAAGATTGTTCAGGTTCTGGAACATGGCGTTTCATTTTTGCTCCAAGATTTGGCCGGAAAGGTTTTCAAGAGAGCTCATGCTACTCAACTTAAACCCTTTTATAATGTAGAGAATTGAATTATGTTGCCTTGTTTTATTTTTTTCTGAGTTTCTTTGGTTCTGCATATATGTGGCTATTTCAGTGAATTGTACATATTCATTCAATGTGTTGTGAGTAAAAGTGTGGTATACGCACTTATTTATATTAATTATATTGTAATTTTGGCTTGGTATAGTATTAGAGTGTTTAGGTAGATAAGTATTTGTTGGTATTGCTTGTGTCTCGACTATTTTAGTGTAATTAAATTAATTGGTGATGCTATTTCTCTCGCCGCATTGCGCTCCTCTTGGGGTGGATTCCGGTGGATCTTGGATATCCGGGTATCCACTTAGATTGACGTCAACAGCTCAATGCTAAATAAAAAGGTTCTAATTTACCTTGGCATATTATGTAACATATGTCCTATTCAATAAGTATTCGGGTGTGCCCCGATTCTACACGACATAAGAAGGATGAAGAAGTAATCACGCATGACAAAGCGTTCAGTTTTATAATGCCTATCAATAAACTAGATTTGAAGTCGACTTCACTCCTTACTTATGAAGATCTGGGCATGAGCTCTGTTCTTTCTTCTTATTCTGACATGCAACTTGGTGTCAGATCTCTCTCTTATGCCTGTGATGTACTACGCCTGGACAACCTCTTCACCTGGTGTTGCTGTGATAGCATGTGCCATGGAGGCCTTGCTTACTGTTCATGTGCTCCTGGTTGTGCCGTGTGAGCCCGCTCGTCACTTCCTGTGGTTTGGCTTATGGGGAAAGCTACCCCAGCTGGTCTTGTCACCCGTACTGGTGGCCGAAGCCTCTCCTTGTAGCACCTCATCATCTTCTCTGAGCAGATTGTAGTGACATCTCATATTAATAGTCAAGATGTGTGAATTTGAGGCTTGAATACAATTTGTTTTGCCATGAAAGTGATAACAAGCTTATGGTGATTGTGTTAAGTCACCCATGTCTACCTACTGCTATAGTCAGTTATTCCCTGAAGAATTCTATCTACAAATCCTCGATCTATAATCAAGAATGAATTCTTGTAATTTATTACCTGTATGAAGTACTTGTGTGTTAATTGCTTCAGGAAATCTAAACTGAATGTTATTTCATGAATATTTTCGAATTGAGTCAAGTTATTGCAACAAAAATATTAAATCTGTAACGGTTCGCGGGTTACGAAACCAATTACAGCCACGGTGTCGCTACAGTCGAAGCAGAGATTATCTTCAGTATCTGGGGGGGAAAATCTGGGTAGTTATAGTTCTTAAAAACAGTCTACTTTATACTCTGATGCAATCAAAACTCACTGGTTAACTGGTAAGAGTGTTGTTTATTTTACTATAATTATAAAACAGTTAATAGGCTTTTGCAGACTACTCGTCGTACGTGAACTTTGACTTCAGATGAGTGGATCTCGTTATTAAGGTGTCTTTCTCCCTAATCTCGTGTATTCACTAGAATACCTTGTAAAGTCGTTGATTCACTGGTACTTACAGTTTGATACGCACTGAATTTAAGTTGGTACTCAGCTATAATTAAGCCGTACCTCAAACCTGAATATATTCGTAGATTTTAAATAATACTGCAGTAAATGATACTTAAATCATTTACTGACCGAAGAATATTAATAGCTTCCCGACTCCTACTAAGTCGGAAGCTGGATGCTGTGAAAAATCGTCCCGCTCACCCAGAGCGTAGACGAGAGAGTGTCGGTCCCAGCTATAGCGAGTCCCCACTTCTCATCGTTCAAAGTCCAATACGCCTTGTATTACTTTTAACCTCTAATAGCTATGTTTACATCAAATTACATTGTTTTTCCGAATCTTCGGACACAAACCCTTATTTCATTGGCTAATGCTCCTTACCCAGCATAGACGCTAATACACGTGGATGGCAGTGCTTGGCCACGCTGTCAGTAATAAGAAATGATGCTAGATTCCCCGAAGCGCTATAGAGTAAGAACTTTCCCACTTACTAAGCCTTTAAATTTCAATAGAGTCAGTAAGCTCTTCTTTCTCTACGTTTTTAGTTCAATAGCAGTGAGTTTCGTGATGAATGACTGTCTCCTACACCCCACTGAGATCCTTTAGTTTAGTTCTTAAGTCCATTCTTACGTTCCGGGAAATCCGTCTCGTTTCAATATCTACACAAGTCCAGCCGGGATATAATATTGCAAATATTATATTCTTATTCCATTTCTGCTGTAACTTGTTCAAATAATTTTAGTTGAATTTTACTTATTTCTATAATGTTATTAGTAATGCAAAGTCCTAATTGATTAATATTTATCTTATTATTCTAATTAATAAGTTTATATAATAAACTTATTTTGTTCATTATAATGATATGGGCTGAGTAATTCAATTGCAAAGTAGCAATCGTCTCACATGCCCAAGAGAATTCTACGAAAATTTATGTTTTGTATTCAAAATTTCAAATTTACGGAGTAATTCTGTTTTACTCCTGACATGAAGTGCTTAGTGTGACATAAGTGAGCAGAGTTTGTTGTGAATCCCAGTACAATGACCTTCGTGCTAACTAGTATTCTATTACATGGAATGACTTCCAACCTTCTCACAGTACTATTATTTGTTGCGATGAGTGAATGACATTTCCTATACCTGGCACAACTGCTTCATTCATACTTCACATACTACAGTATTTTCTTACACTCTCATACACCACACCCTTCGCACACGGTAGGCTATCTTAGATCATGACCACAGATACCTCACCTCATCAGGTAATAATGAAACATTAATACAAAACCTAATTTACCCTATGAATACAAACACTTGAAAACACTTACTAAATCTATTCTAACCTAGATAAAAGCGCGACCGGATCTATTTGGTACAACGTCCAGATTAAAAAGAGATAACAACAATAAAAGATCGACGGATTTAAGTGTCGAGGTCCATATTACAATTAAATAACAACAATATAATCGGCATAGGATATATTTTATGCACGTCCCAAGAATTTCACATTTTTGAGGTTATACTGCAAGCCTACATTTCGCTTCATATTTGCTCCGCGGACATGTATACTTACAATAATAACACCCTCAGTTTTAGTGCCTTAATTCTAGTGAAATGACCCAAGCCTATCCCAATGTTGTTTCACCTATTTAACTGGTTATTCTTTGTATGGCCTCACAAATGAAAGATTGTACCGTCCCACTACTTTATTAGTTTTAGGATCAGTCACTTCATAGCAAATTCCATTAAAAATGTTAGTCACTATAAACGGTCCTCTATAAATTAACTCGAGGCGAGACATTCTTTTATTTGCTGCGTTTGACAGATTCTTTCTGCGTATCAATAGTTTATCTCCCACAACGGGACTCCATTTTGCTTTGTGTCTCTTAGCTTTCTCCTTGCGCTTCGCGACACTCTTTCTAATGTTTTCAATCGCAATGCGACAGTAGTCTGTTAGCTTTCTGTTTACGCCATCATGTGGGATAGCTATTGGTAGGCCTGGTATGAGTGTTTTCGGTTCGTCATCTGCCATAAGTCTTACGGGCTCGACTCCGGTCACCGGATTCTTCGTGTGGTTCAGTATATCCTCTATTGGCTGAATATACCGAACCCACGCATTGTGCCTTTTATGACAGAGCGCACGCAAGTACAGGGACAAATCGCGCAACCCTCTTTCCGCCACGTTTACTTGGGGATGGAATTTTGCCACGTTGTACCGTCTTATACCAAGTTCAGATAGCTTTTCTTTAAACTTCTTGCTAACAAAGGGCGTCCCGTTGTCAGAAATGATAGCAGAGATAGGCTGATACTTCGGCAGATAGTCCGTTTCCAATTTCCTTATAACCGCAGTCGTAGTTGCCGTCCGGGTTGTATACAATTTAACGAAATGTGAGAATACATCATAAACTATCAGAATGTACCGCATACCATGCTCTCCAGCGACTAGTGGTCCATGAAAATCTAGCGCTACTAATTCCCCTTTACTTTCCCTAAACACGGGCATGGGTTCTCTATCATATTTGATGTTCAATGGCTTCGCTTTCTGACATAAGTCGCAGCAGCTCACATATTTCCTAATCTTCCTTCCCAAGTTCTTTATGTACATTTTATCTTGTATGTACAACATCATTCTGCCAGTACCTGAATGGCCTAACCGTTCGTGGACTATTGCGATTATTTTGTTCTCTAGCTCTTCCGGTATGTACATTTTCCATTCTTTCTTCCCTTGGCCACATAATTTATATACAACATTATTCAATATTTGGTACTTCACGTCCTCCGTTACGTCATTGTCATTCTGATCTAATTCTGTTAGGCCTAATCTGACTAACTCTATTTCCGGGTCACGCCTCTGGAATTCCACTATATGTTTAAAGTCCCGCTGCAATGTCAGCTCTTTAAACATCTTTACCTGCATTATAGCGACAGGGTTTGATTCGCCTCCAGCGACTTCAGAAATACCTGTTTTGTTCCTTGACATATAGTCACATAGTAAGTTATCTCGGCCCGCAACATGTCTTATCTCTAGATCAAATTGGCTCAACTCATGTACGTAACGTGACAGTTTACTGTTACCGAGTCTCATTTTATTCAGGAAGGTTAGGCTGATATGATCAGTGTATACAATAGTTTTTCGATTGAATATGTACTGCTGGAACTTAGTCAAAGCGTGGTACATTCCGATTATCTCTAGGCATGTCACCGACCCTTTACTCTCGACAGGTGTCAATCCCCTCGATGTAGTGGCTATCAGATGTTGACTTCCGTCTTCGTATTCTTGCATTAGTGCACCGGCAACGGCTACACATGAGGCATCCACATATACAATATAGTCCCGGTCATCTCTCGGTCTTTCTAGCAAAACCGCTTTCTGAAAGAGTTCTTTCGTCTTTTGGAATGCTTCCTCTTCCACCTCAGTCCATCTAAATTTATTTTGCTTTCTAAGCAGCATTCTGAGGGGTGCCACATGCTCTGCATAACCGGGGAGAAACCTATCCTGGTAATTAAATATTCCGAGTATTTTTCGGACTTGCCTCACCGTCTTTGGTCTACTAATATTACTAATTGACTTTATCCTGTCGGGATCTGCTGACACCCCTTTCCTAGATATGATGTACCCCACAAATTTTACTTCTTCACGGAATAGGCTCAATTTTTTCGGGTTAATAGTCATCCCACAACTTAAGAAGGTTCTCAATACCAAGTCTAGTTTTTCCAGGTGGGTTTCGAAATCAGGCGTATGAATTAAGTAATCATCCACATACGCAGTAATATGCGGCCCAGTGCCTTCAGGGAACATAACGTTAAGTGCCCGCAGTAAAGCGCTTCCTGAAGTTTTCATCCCAAATGGTGTGCGTGTAAACGAGAACACCGATCCTTGGTGGACAAAAGAACAGTATTTTCTGTCTTCTTTCCTTAACGAAACCTGCCAAAAGCTAGAAGTGAGGTCGATACTCGAAAAGTAGTTGGCTTCTCCCATTTTCGCTAATAGGTGGTCAATCGGTTCGGTTTTGTACCGGTCGGGCCTCATATACATGTTCGCTGTTCTCAAATCCAGGGTCATTCTCAATGTTTTATCCTGCTTATATACCCAACAAACCGGAGAGACATATGGGGAGTCTGATTTTTCTATAATCCCTTCTTTTAACATCTTAGCGATAACTTTATTCGCCTCCTCTCTAATTGATAATGGCAGTGGCCTACTTTTGTGATTAAAAATCGGCGGGTTGTCCATCTGTATGGCATGTTCATATACAAGGCAACACCCCGGAGAACTACTATATACACCCATATTATTAATCAGTACAGTAAACAGTTGTTCCTTTTGTTGATCCGTAATAGACGTGATGCTGGCCACTTTACTTCTTAAAATTTCTAAGGTCTCAGATTCTCGCAATTTTTCAGTCTCGTCTTCTCCGTTCTCCTCACTATAATTTCCCTGATCACGGACATCTGTCTCACACATGTTTATCTCATAACTCGATCCTACTTCGTATACTTCCTCTACAAATGTATTATTAAATTCATCAATTTCCGTGCGTTTCTGATACTGATCTGGCGTTCCGCCATTCTGATTCTCAATATTATTGCTTGGGCTCGATAGGCCTACATTCTGCATAATTGAAAATTCTTCCCCCTCATTATCTAGTTGCACAGTTGATAAACTTTCAATAATAAAGCATTCGTCTTGGATAGCTAATTCCCGTTCGGAGCATGTATGATGATCTGTTGCATGAGTCGTGAGAAACGGAATTTCAGTAACTTTATTTCCATCTTTTACTGTAAGACTATTTGTGCCAAAATCTAAAATCCCTTCATATTGTTGTAACATATCACACCCTAATATAAAGTTATGGGTAAGATCCTTGACAATTAACATGTAAATCTCTGTGTGCCACCCACCTATCTCTAACGGTATCATTACTTGTTTATTAATTTTGTACTTGGTTTTCTTAATGGCCGTAGTACAGTACATTCCCGGTACGCTCATCTCCTGCATTTTTATGTTATGTGCTTTGAGTTCTAAGTAGTATTTTTCATTGCATACACTTAAAACGCTACCAGAGTCTACGAGAACTTGTACATTTAATTTGCCTATCTTTGCGTTAATCTGCGGTGGACATAAAATTTGTTGGTTTAACTTTTTATTCAAGTCATAAGACACTTCTACGGTATTTATGTCATTTCTATTTGTTTGTGGGGAGTCCCCTGAGGTCACTGGGCATGAGTTAGATGGGATATGACCCCTTATCGCATCTATACTAAGTTTAAAGCCTCTGGCTGACATCTGTCATTTCCTACACCTGCTGTGTCGGCTTGAGAGTGATGAAATGCATTCACACTAGGATCTAATCTTTGTTGTGAATCTGGCACGTGGCTACAATTATCCGTCCCGTTATTTTGATGAGGAATGTACCGACCGTCTTGTAACTGTCCATATCGGTAGACCTGATCTACATTTCCTCTCTCTTGTTCCTGGAAGGCTATGTGATTTATTCCCACGCTTTGAGGTCGTGACCTATTTCTATCATCAGTGTGATTATTGTTGGCGTTACGTAAACCATTATTATTATTCTGGTTTTCTCTGTAACTATTATTATTTACCCTCTCATTCCTTCCATTTCCGTAATTAGAATTATTCTGATTTCTTCCGTTATTAGTCCACGGCTTATTTCCCCTGGCATCCTGATAACCTTGTGTAGGCCTACCATTACTGTCATTATAATTCTCATTATTTCGGCTGGCGCCTGCGTACTGTGCTTGATTTCCTCCACGATTTTGAGTATTATGGTACCGCTGATAACTATGGAATTTCTTTATGGCTCTCTCGCCCTCCTCAAATTCAGTTAACAAGCTAAGCATCTGCGAGTAAGATTGTGGTCTTGCCACAGTTAACAATTTATGAATATCTGGACCGAAGTGTTTCATTGAAATTTGGATTACCTCTTTTTCGGAAACTATATTTAGCGACTTGGCTAATTTTATGAGTCTTACGAAATGTTCAGTACACGACATTTTCCCTTGCTCATTATAGTGCCCTGAATATAGTTCAGTCCTAGCTTCACTCTGACGCGAATCGCTCCAGTATTTATCCATAAATAATTTTTTGAATTCTTGGTACCCAGTTCCTTCCCTCATTACAACCGGCATCCAGTCTTTGCAACTACCTCCAAGCGATCTCTGAACAACTAGTATCTTAAATTCTTCTCGAATGCCTTTAACTTTAAAGTATGTCTCTAGCTCCCTTATAAATTCATGAGGATTAGCATTCTTCTCATCATTATAATAAGGCAAAGGCCAATCTAAGTCCGCGATTTTATTTACATGAGTATTATTATAACCAGTTACTGGGATAACAACATTGTCGTGTAGGCCTAGGTCACCTCGCGAATTTTCTGATTCTAGGCTTATGCTCGGAGTCCTCGGTTCACCATCTTGACTCCCGTGTGGGTGGTTATTTTCCGCATTCGTACAATGAATTAATTGTGAACAAACCCCTCTACCATTAGCCTGAATTCCGGTACAAGAAATGTCATTACTCATCCTACTTATTTTATCAGCATGATCATTAACCTCTTTAGTCACATTATTCTGTATTGCAACTATTTTGTTTAGTTTAGTTTCAATGTCATTACTCATCCTACTTATTTTATCAGCATGATCATTAACCTCTTTAGTCACATTATTCTGTACTGCAACCATTTTGTTTAGTTTAGTTTCAACGTCATTAACCTGCCCTTGAATATTAGTACTTATTACCCCCATATCCACTGACAAAGCTTGAACTAATTTTTCCTCTAAGTTTTTATTCTGAGTTCTTATATCCTGCTCTATTTTCTGTTCCAACTGTTTTCTATTTTCCTCGACTTTGTTTTGCACGTGGTCGATCCTTTTAGTTAATTTTACAGTTGTTACTTTACATTCGTCTGAGAGTTTATTTACCCTATCCTCAGTTTTCTTTGATTTATCAGATAATTGATCAATCATTAACCTCATCTCACTGGTACTCCTATCCAATTTTTCCCCTATCTTTTCGGCTAATTTACGACTATTTTCCTCCATTTCATTGCTTAATATTTCATCCCTTTTTTGATTCTGTATTTGCATATCAATTATGAAGTGCTTCATCCATGAAGGCGGTCCCTCATCTACTTGGTTTGACATTGTATTTTCACAAGGCCTATCGTCCTGAACTAATGAAATCTCTGGTTCCCTCTCCTCACTAGTCTCCTGATTAACTAATAGGCTTTCATTAACTAATAGAATTTCAGATTCATTACTATTACTAGTTTCCTGGTTACCTAATACAATTTCATTCTCTTGGATTTGATCTATCTCACTATTAGTTAGCACGTCTTGACCGTTATACAATTCCTCGGTTTCCATATTTGAATTTACAGCTTTTCCGTTCCTTAACGTCATCATTTCTACACAACCCTAGCTTTATTTATTGCACTGGGATCACTCAATATATAAAAAGCATGCTCACTCACCTTTGCATACATATAAATCATACCCTTCACAGAACATAAATACATATAATACCCTCTTATAGCTAGCAATAATACCCTCTTATAAACTATATTTTTACAAGGCTTTTTACTGCTGCTCCGGTATTCTATCTTCGGTCTGCCCACTCCTGATTCTTCTTACTCGGATCTTGAATTTATCTATCCCTATCTTGACTTTTTCTTCCCGTTAATCGTTGCAATGTCTGTAGTCTCTACTGAATGATGTGTGTAACAGTTATTATTTTAATTTAAATATTCTGAGTCGACACAATTTAGCTTCGAGCCTTTAACTTTGAGCTTTTTAACTTCGAGCCCCACAGATTGGGTAAGCCACGTATGTAACGGTTCGGGGGTTACGAAACCAATTACAGCCACGGTGTCGCTACAGTCGAAGCAGAGATTATCTTCAGTATCTGGGGGGGCAAATCTGGGTAGTTATAGTTCTTAAAAACAGTCTACTTTATACTCTGATGCAATCAAAACTCACTGGTTAACTGGTAAGAGTGTTGTTTATTTTACTATAATTATAAAACAGTTAATAGGCTTTTGCAGACTACTCGTCGTACGTGAACTTTGACTTCAGATGAGTGGATCTCGTTATTAAGGTGTCTTTCTCCCTAATCTCGTGTATTCACTAGAATACCTTGTAAAGTCGTTGATTCACTGGTACTTACAGTTTGATACGCACTGAATTTAAGTTGGTACTCAGCTATAATTAAGCCGTACCTCAAACCTGAATATATTCGTAGATTTTAAATAATACTGCAGTAAATGATACTTAAATCATTTACTGACCGAAGAATATTAATAGCTTCCCGACTCCTACTAAGTCGGAAGCTGGATGCTGTGAAAAATCGTCCCGCTCACCCAGAGCGTAGACGAGAGAGTGTCGGTCCCAGCTATAGCGAGTCCCCACTTCTCATCGTTCAAAGTCCAATACGCCTTGTATTACTTTTAACCTCTAATAGCTATGTTTACATCAAATTACATTGTTTTTCCGAATCTTCGGACACAAACCCTTATTTCATTGGCTAATGCTCCTTACCCAGCATAGACGCTAATACACGTGGATGGCAGTGCTTGGCCACGCTGTCAGTAATAAGAAATGATGCTAGATTCCCCGAAGCGCTATAGAGTAAGAACTTTCCCACTTACTAAGCCTTTAAATTTCAATAGAGTCAGTAAGCTCTTCTTTCTCTACGTTTTTAGTTCAATAGCAGTGAGTTTCGTGATGAATGACTGTCTCCTACACCCCACTGAGATCCTTTAGTTTAGTTCTTAAGTCCATTCTTACGTTCCGGGAAATCCGTCTCGTTTCAATATCTACACAAGTCCAGCCGGGATATAATATTGCAAATATTATATTCTTATTCCATTTCTGCTGTAACTTGTTCAAATAATTTTAGTTGAATTTTACTTATTTCTATAATGTTATTAGTAATGCAAAGTCCTAATTGATTAATATTTATCTTATTATTCTAATTAATAAGTTTATATAATAAACTTATTTTGTTCATTATAATGATATGGGCTGAGTAATTCAATTGCAAAGTAGCAATCGTCTCAAATCTTTTCATGATTTTGGACTAATGTTTAGTAATGGTACTAACTAATATGTATTACCTATTCACGGATTTGGAATCTATTTCACTAACATTCTAGAGTGAATTATGACCTACATAAATGTTTTCTAGGCTGTTTTCTAATGTTGAAGTTACATATTATAACATAATTAAAACAAAGACTTCTACCTTTGAATGGACTTGATAACTTCAAGACGGCAAGAACTTCCAAGAACTGAATAATTATTGTGTTTCATGTACGTTCTACTGTGTATTTATCTTGTGATGGTGTCTATAAGGGTTATGTTTTTCCATTAGAATTTTGAGATTTTAATTCTGACCAGACATTTTTGACCATTTGTGTAACTCTCCCTTTCTCTTTCTTTTTTCGCAAGGGGGAGACTGTGACATTATGTCACACTATGACGTATGTTGTAGTGTGTATGTAGTCCGCTCTTGCGCTCTCTCTTGTTCTGTGTTCTGCGCATGCTCCGGGTCGTTGACTTGGTCATGAGTTTCCGCCTCCGTGAGCCATGCCAGAAGAACCGTACTGAGCTTCCTAGTGTAAAGTTGTGTGGTGCTCGCTGTCTGGATCGCTGGATTCGTCCTTTGAGGTATGTTCAATGCAGGTGAGAGATATAACTGTAGCTTCACCTATTCTATTCTAGTCGAGGCACGAAACATTCATTTTGATTCGTAACCAAGCCTTTCATGTCATGACTGTTTAACAGCCACATTTTATTTGTGGTCAGAAATGTTGATGTTAGAATTGCAATCCACGTATGTTAAATAGGGGAGTATTTGTACTCCGTATTGAGTCACTTAATATAAGATGCTTTCTGCTAAATATTATGAGGAGTATTCAAAGACTTCTTGACACTGAAAAAGAAAATTATGTCTTGTGCCGTTGTAACGGTAACGATAGGCCGCCATATTGTTGAAGGTCACCTAGTGACACAATGACCTTATGATATTGTTTTACATAATACCGATGAAACTCAGGAAATTACTTGTCTTTGATTCAATATATGCCAAACTTTCGTTAATTGTTCGTCCTTTCAAGCATAAATTAAACTATATTCTCCGGCTAGTTTTGGTGTGGAGATTTCCTTGTCATCCAGAACCTGAGTCACGTGCTCACAAATGAACGTAAAGGTAGCCATTTTTCATGTATTGGCCATGCAAAAACCCTTGCCCGTACTAAGCTAATTAATTGGTGAATTGTGCTGTGAGTTTCAATTACCACTCAGTATTAGCATATTAATGTTCAGAATATTCCTGTAAATCATTTCCATATTACGATGGAATTAACCTATTTTATATGGGCCTGCCTAATGACATTATATTAAAAGTAACCTTGGCCTGAAAGAATATTAATATCCAGACTATTATTGTAAAATAATTTCCATATTAAGCTGAAACTAATTAATATATCAGTGCCTAATTGCCATTATATTTAGGGTAACGTTCTCTTGAAAACATATTGAGGTTAAGTTTAATTGCTAATTGATATTGAAATTAAAATAAAATTGGGATAATATTCCCAGTACTCATTCTATGATAAAGAAGTCTAGTTCTGAAGGTAAAGAAGCTTCAGTTTTGGCCTGTGTTAATTGCTAATTGATATTGAAATTAAAATAAAGTTGGGATAATATTCCCAGTACTCATTCTATGGTAAAGAAGTTTAGTTCTGAAGGTAAAGAAGCTTCAGCTTTGGCCTGTGTTAAGATTAATTGCTAATTGATATTGAAATTAAAATAAAGTTGGGATAATATTCCCAGTACTCATTCTATGGTAAAGAAGTCTAGTTCTAAAGGTAAAGAAGCTTCAGCTTTGGTCTGTTAAGATTATTTGCTAATTGATATTGAAATTAAAATAAAGTTGGGATAATATTCCCAGTACTCATTATATGGTAAAGAAGTCTAGTTCTGAAAGTAAAAGAAGCTTCAGCCCTGACACTTGTTAAGATTATTTGCTAATTGATATTAATTGCTACTGAAACTAAAATATATTGGCATAGTGTTACCAGTTCTTATTATATGGTAAAGAAGTCTAGTTATGAAAGTAAAGAAGTTTTCAGCCTTGGCATTTGTCAAGATTATTTGCTAATCGATTTTGAAATTAAAATAAAATGGATAATGTTATGTACTGTCCTCGACAACATACACAATCCGCTTAGGAAGTTGGTCGGGTGAAATGATGGCACAATGTTAAGTAATTAACATAGTTAAATGGTTTAATTAAGACGTACATTTACACCAAACAGTCCAATCCGCCATTATTGAATGAACTCTCTTTAGCTAGTTGGCGGGAGCTAGCTCGTCTTCTCATTGGCTGAGTCACGGCCTTGTTAATACATGAATGCCTACTCAGCGCACATACAAAATATAACACTACATATATAATACAATCCACATACATACATAACACCTCCCTACCAAAATTGGAACAATTTGAAAACATACACATTTAAATATAATTTAAAAACTGAAACAATAATACCATTAGGTAAGAAGGTATTACAAATTAAGCCTCTCAACTTGTTTCCTCACTCTGTGTGAGCGTCTGACAACCATAGACGAAGGATCCTTATTTACAGAATCAGGTTCAATCAGACTGCAAGGATTTATGTCAGATGTTTTTCTTTCAGCATGGAGAGGTGTTTGAGGTGAGTTTACAGAAGCGGAAGGGCTACTAACTGATTCAACCGCTGCATGGCTCTGATTGGTTACTGGTTCAATTACTAGCCAATCCCTTGACTCACTTCGACAGTTAACATCTAACTCTCCCTTATCCCTTACTTCACACATGTCTGTGGCAATTATTTGGTCTATATGCCTTTTCCAGACTACACCAAGATTTATTTTTACTAAGTACATCACCTTACTAATCTGTTTAATCACAATACCTTCCACCCACTTATTCCTTGAACGATAATCCTTTACTAAAACTGGTTGATTTACATACAAATATCTAGTTGGATTACCATTAAAGTAGGATTTTTGTTTCTCTTGTCTCTGCGAAACTCTGTTACACAGATTAGGTCTCAACAGATCAAATCTGGTTCTTAAATTTCTGCCAAACATTAATTTAGCAGGTGTTTCATTAGTGGTTGAATGTACAGAGTTACGGTAGTCAAACAAAATTCTACTTAGAGCTAGTGATACATTCACTCCTTTTCTTAACACATTTTGTAACTTGTACTTAACATACTTAACTACACTCTCCGCCTGACCATTTGATTGCGGATGATATGGTGCAGATGTCTTGTGCTCTACTCCATTTTTCTTTAGGAACTCTTGAAACTCAGCCGAATTAAATGGCGGTCCATTATCACTGACTACCAAAAATGGTAAGCCAAATCGTGCAAATAATGACCTCAGATTGTCAATTGCCAGATGTGCTGCGGTTGAGGCTGTTTCAAAAACCTCAAGCCACTTAGAATGAGCATCAATCACTATTAGATACATTCTTCCTTGGAATGGACCAAGATAATCTAAGTGAAGGCGCTCCCATGGTTTACTGGGATACTGCCACACATGTAACTCTGCTTTAGGTGGGCTTGGTCGTTCCAAAAGACAAGAAGAACAATTATTTGCAATACGTTCAATGTCTAAATCAATACCAGGCCAATACATATAGTTACGAGCAACACTTTTCATTTTAACTATGCCCAAGTGAGAATTGTGCAGTTCTTTTAACAGAAATGCCTGAAGAGACTTAGGTATTACCACACGATATCCCCACATAAGTACACCCATTTCCACAGTTAGCTCATTCTGTCTTTGATAGAATGCTTGGAGTTCCCTATTTTCCCCTGATAGGTAATTGGGCCACCCATGCATAACAAAATTGTACACCTTTTTCAGTAGTTGGTCCTTCTGTGTTTCTATTTTTACTAGTTCACAGTCAATAGGAGCCGAACTTTCTTTAACACAATGCAAATATGTTCCTAACCATGCTAACTCATCACTTGTAACATCCTTATGTTTAACCTCTAAAGGTAGGCGTGGCAGTGCATCCGCACAATTTTCCTCAGACTTAACATATTTAATGTCAAAAGTGTAACCTGATAAAAACAAGGCATAGCGTTGCAGTCTACCGGCTGCGAACACTGGAATACCCTTCTTAGGTCCAAAAATACTTAGTAAGGGTTTGTGATCACATTTGAGAATAAAATGTCTACCATACAAGTATTGGTGGTATTTTTTTACACCAAAAATCACTGCAGTTGCCTCTTTATCTATCTGTGAATAGTTTCGTTCAGCTGCAGAAAGTGTACGAGAACTATACGACACAGGACGTTCAACGCCTTTAGAATCTATTATACTCAATACACTGCCCAGCCCTGTTGAGCTTGCATCCACCGTTAATACAGCTGGTGCCTTTGGATCATAATGAGCTAATACTGGTGCTGTTGTTAGTAATTCTTTAACCTTATTAAAAGCTTTCATACACTCTTCATCAAAAACATATGGAACATCTTTCCTCAAAAGATTGTATAACGGACTCATGATACCACTTAAATTTGGTACAAACTTTCCATAATACTGTACTAGTCCTGCAAAAGCTTTTACTTGAGTTACATTCTTGGGAACAGGAGCTTCAACAATAGCTTTTACCTTAGACTTGCAAGTATGTAAACCATCTTTATCTATAATGAATCCGAGATACTCTAATTGTTTTGCAAAAAAGTCACACTTTTCCTTCTTAACGGTAAATCCCCTTAAAGAAAGGCGCTTACAAACTTCTCTCAGTCTTTGAATGTGAGTTTCATTGTCAGGTGCAGAAATCAAAATATCATCTAAAAACGATACGACTCCTGGTAAACCTTGTAAGGTTTGGTCAATTATTTTCTGAAAAATACTAGGACCACTATTTACTCCATAAGGTAATCTTTTGTAAGCAAACAACCCTTTGTGAGTAGATATGGTACACAGCTTCTGTGATTCCAGATCTAACTTAAGTTGCATATAAGCTTGACTCAAATCTATCTTGCTAAATCTTTCACCCTTTTGTAACTCAGTGAACAACTCCTCAATTCTTGGTAATGGGTAATGTTCCACTTCAAGATCCTTATTCAAACCTCTGTAATCCCCACATATACGAACAGAACCACATTTTTTTAAAACAGCTACAATAGGAGTTGCATATTCGCTACTAGTTACTGGAGACAATACATCAGCATCAACTAAGCGTTGAAGTTCTGCTTCTACCTTAGCCTTCAAGGTGAACGGTAACGGCCTTGGTTTACAATATTTAGGTATGGCATTTTCTTTTAGCTTGAGTTTAATTGGCTCGCCCTTGTACTCGCCTAGCTGGTCGGTAAACACTTCAGGAAAATCCTGAATTAGTTTGTTTACATTTGTTTCCATAATTGACTTAGGCTTGTTCAACTCAAACAAGTTGGTTTTAAATGAAATGTCTACTCCTAAAGCTTGAAGCCAATCTCGTCCCATAAGTGGATGAGATCCCCCTTCAATTACATACAAATCTAGTTTAGTTTGAACATCCTTATAGGCTACTGAGACACATAATCTACCTATAGGTACAATAGGTTCATTTGTATATGAGCTAAGAGATAAATCAGTTGGTAACAAGTCTAATGAATTTAAATTATCTTGATAAAATTCCTTGTTACATACACTTACACTCGCCCCTGTATCTAACTCCATTACTACTCCTTGCCCTTCTATACTGACTTCTAACCTTACTGGATCAACTTTTACAGTAGGCCTATTCAACTTGTTAACCTTGTTAAACTCTTTTTCACCACTCAACCTAGTGATAGTTGGTTTAATTGCATATAGGTTAGCAATGCCATCTAGATTTTCATCAGTAGTTTCGGATGTCTCTTCCAACTGAGAATCCGCTCCCACATAGTTATGTTTGGTTCTCTTCTTATAACTGCTCTGGAATTTAGATTGACCCTTAGACTGGTTAGATCTATGTATAGATTTACACACTGCAGCAATGTGGTTTTGTTTACCACACTTGTTGCAAATGCAACCACGTAAACGGCACTCTTTAGAGACATGCCCAACTTTCCCACAACAAAAACACTTCACTCCCCACTTCACTTGCTGTTTGCTGCCACTGGGTTGTGCTGGTTCATAGCTGTAGTTGCTGTCCCTCTGCTGCTGTGGTCTGCCCCCGGCATTCCAACTATGAGATGCTGCCATCCGCTGCAACTGGCCACCGCCCCCGGCGCTGTTACTGGCCCCCAGAACAGATGCGTTTTTCTCTGCCGTTTCCACAGACAGGATGATTTTTACTGCCTCATCATAGGTTAGAGAAGGTTCTGCCAATAGCCTCTGTTTTGTTGACTCACTACGTATGCCACTCACCAGTCGATCACGCAAGTAGTCACTAAGTGATGCTCCAAATTCACAATGGATAGATAATTGCTTTAAACTTGCAATATACTCCGAAACTGTCTCATTTTCCAACTGGTTTCTTTTGCTAAATTTATACCGCTCAGCAATAAACGAAGGTTTTGGGTACAAATGGTCTTGGATTATCTTTACAATATCCTCCATCTTCTTTGTAGCCGGTTTGTCTGGCATGCATAGATTTCTTACCAAAGAATATGTCTTTACACCTACCAGTGTCAATAACGTACATACCTTTTTTTCAGTTTCTACTTTATTGCATTCGCAAAATAGTTCAAAACGTTCCACATAAGATGCCCAAGTCTCCTGACTTGCATCAAATTCACCGACGCTTCCTAGCATTTTCGATGTTTCACTCTGACACCTCTTCAATTGTGACAATATTAAGTCCTAAGCTTCCTCCCCGGAACATAGACTTAAACTCTTCAATTGTGACACAATTAAGTCCTACGCTTCCTCCCCGGAACATAGACTTAAACTTTTCTTCCGTCTGTGTCACCTTCCCCAACTGAAGTCCACAGAATGGCGGTTAATGGCGTCTGTTTCACTTTGTACGATAGCTCCCTGCATGCGTACCTGGAAATCCTCGATTCCACTGTTTTGTTTTCCACGTCGCCACTGTTATGTACTGTCCTCGACAACATACACAATCCGCTTAGGAAGTTGGTCGGGTGAAATGATGGCACAATGTTAAGTAATTAACATAGTTAAATGGTTTAATTAAGACGTACATTTACACCAAACAGTCCAATCCGCCATTATTGAATGAACTCTCTTTAGCTAGTTGGCGGGAGCTAGCTCGTCTTCTCATTGGCTGAGTCACGGCCTTGTTAATACATGAATGCCTACTCAGCGCACATACAAAATATAACACTACATATATAATACAATCCACATACATACATAACAGATAATATTCCCCAGTATTTATTATATGGTAAAGGAGTTAGTTCTGAAAGTAAAGAAGTTTCAGCCTTGCCCTTGCTAACATTATTTGCTGATTGCTATTCAAATTAAAATAAATTGGCATAACATTTCCCAGTTCTTATTATATGCTAAAGAAGTTTAGTTCTGAAAGTAAAAGAAGCTTCAGCTTTGGCACTTGTTAAGATTATTTGCTAATTGATATTAATTGCTACTGAAACTAAAATATATTGGCATAGTGTTATCAGTTCTTATTATATGGTAAAGAAGTCTAGTTATGAAAGTAAAGAAGTTTTCAGCCTTGGCATTTGTCAAGATTATTTGCTAATCGATTTTGAAATTAAAATAAAGTGGATAATATTCCCCATTATTTATTATATGGTAAAGGAGTTAGTTCTGAAAGTAAAGAAGTTTCAGCCTTGCTCTTGTTAACATTATTTGCTGATTGCTATTTAAATTACAATAAATTGGCATAACATTTCCCAGTTCTTATTATATGCCTTTACCATGTTTATATATTTTGGAGACTGTTTATTTCATTCATTGTAATCAAAAACTTTTCAAATATAACATGATCTTCATAAGTAGGCCTACAACACAAGAATCTCTAATGATCTACATCTCAATAACCATAGAACCACTAAATTCCTAAAAAGCATTACACATCAAGGCATTAAACTGTATAACAAATTGCCCAACTCATTCAAAAAGTTAGATCCTAAGAAATTTAAACGCAAAGTAAGCTCCCTATTAAAGGATTTCTCATTCTATAATGTAAACGAATTTTTTCAGTCCTCCTTTAAAGATTTATAATTTTACTAATTTCTCCTCCGTTACAGGATATCACTCCTTCTCTCTCTCTACTCCAATTTCTCTTGTTAGTCTCTATGTATGCCTTGTGATTGTGATGCATAGTCCTAAACTGCCATGTGACTATTCAATCTCATTTCTACCTCAATTACCTTGTTTCTCGCATATTTCTTTTATTTAGTGTATGTGCAGAACTCCTAGGCTAGCTTAATTTTAGTTTCTTTTCTCAGATGCAACATATATAATTAATTTATATTTGTCCTGTAGTATTTTCTGCTCTGTATTATAACTAGGTTTAGACTTAATCTTAAAAAATGATGACGAAACCATGTATTTTTTAAATACCAACGGTGAATAAATTTATTATTATTATGCTAAAGAAGTTTAGTTCTGAAAGTAAACGAGCTTCAGCTTTGGCCTGTGTTAAGATTATTTGCCAATTGCTATTGAAATCAAAATATATTGGCATAATATTTACCAGCTCTTATTATATGCTAAAGAAGTCTAGTTATGAAAGTAAACAAGCTTCAGCTTACCTCTTGTTAACATTATTTTCTAATTGCTATTGAAATTTAAATAAATTGACATAACATTTACCAGTTCTTATTATATGCTAAAGAAGTTTAGTTCTGAAGGTAAACGAGCTTCAGCTTTGGCCTGTGTTAAGATTATTCGCTAATTGCTATTGAAATCAAAATATATTGGCATAATATTTACCAGCTCTTATTATATGCTAAAGAAGTCTAGTTATGAAAGTAAACAAACTTCAGCTTACCTCTTGTTAACATTATTTGCTAATTGCTATTGAAATCAAAATATATTGGCATAATATTTACCAGCTCTTATTATATGCTAAAGAAGTCTAGTTATGAAAGTAAACAAGCTTCAGCTTACCTCTTGTTAACATTATTTTCTAATTGCTATTGAAATTTAAATAAATTGACATAACATTTACCAGTTCTTATTATATGCTAAAGAAGTTTAGTTCTGAAGGTAAACGAGCTTCAGCTTTGGCCTGTGTTAAGATTATTCGCTAATTGCTATTGAAATCAAAATATATTGGCATAATATTTACCAGCTCTTATTATATGCTAAAGAAGTCTAGTTATGAAAGTAAACAAACTTCAGCTTACCTCTTGTTAACATTATTTGCTAATTGCTATTGAAATCAAAATATATTGGCATAATATTTACCAGCTCTTATTATATGCTAAAGAAGTCTAGTTATGAAAGTAAACAAGCTTCAGCTTACCTCTTGTTAACATTATTTTCTAATTGCTATTGAAATTTAAATAAATTGACATAACATTTACCAGTTCTTATTATATGCTAAAGAAGTTTAGTTCTGAAGGTAAACGAGCTTCAGCTTTGGCCTGTGTTAAGATTATTCGCTAATTGCTATTGAAATCAAAATATATTGGCATAATATTTACCAGCTCTTATTATATGCTAAAGAAGTCTAGTTATGAAAGTAAACAAACTTCAGCTTACCTCTTGTTAACATTATTTGCTAATTGCTATTGAAATCAAAATAAATTAGCATAATATTTACCAGTTGTCATTATATGTCAAAGAAGTCTAGTTCGAAGGTAAACAAGCCTTTAGGCTGTTCCCTCGTTAAGATTTTGTCTATTGGAACTTAAACCAAAGTTAGTTATATAATAGCCACCAGTAGTCATCAGATTGAAAGGAAGTTGTTTGTGGTTATAAGAAATTCCCTTTGGGCATTATTACTTGTTAAAATATTCCTAGTGAGGAATTTAAGTTTAGAGTTTTCAGAACTGATTGGGTTATGTGATATTAATGGCCATATGTTCTTGTCTTTCATGTAATTGCTTTTGGTGAGGTTTGATACTTCCTTTTGAATTTAGATTGTTATAGGAATAAATATCTTGTTAGATATATATACTAGGACGTTTGTTGTCATGCTTGAAAATTCCGAGATATGTGGAAATATTCTAATTGTAATTGTAAATCTAGTTATTGTTATAAATCTGTGATCTTAAGATTGTGTTTCCTTGCTGTTCCCTACTCTTCAGTTCCCAGCACGCTAGGTTGTTGTAGGCTATGGTAGTCTACTATTTATTACATACTATTCTTTGCCAGCGAACTCCCAATTACATGTCAGTGATAGACATTTCTCTAAATTTAATACAGCAAACCAAGTTACCGGTAACAGTTGTCTCAGTGGTAACTCTAAGTTAACTCTCAGCGACGGTGGCGCCATCTCTTAATGAACTGATGAAACAGAAAAAATAATTTATTTCTTCTTTATTCTCTTCTTCTCTTCCTTTCCCGTCTCCTTCCTCTCACCTCCTCTTCACACTACCTACCTATTTGAGACCTATTCCTAATAGTAAATTTTGGATCGACCGAGATTTGAACCCGGGACCCCTAGCATTATAGCTAGGAGTCTTGACCACTACGCTACGAGTGAATGTTTAGCACTGAAGGAAGCTTTCGTATATTAGAGTTATGTTAGGGGGATTTCATAAGTTTTAACGCAAGAATCGGTTTTTATAAGTAGTGTTGGTACAAGGGAATTTTCCTGCATCAATTAAGCCACATTTTATGTTATAATACGGCGTTTTTTATAATTATGAAATATTATGTATGGTGCAAGGGTATTTTTTGTATTGTGAAATAGCCTATTTTGTTGGAAGGGTCGTTTTTATAATTGTGGAATTTTAGGTGGAGGTGCAAGGGGCTTTCTTTATTGTGAAATATTAGGTGACATATCAATTGCAATTATGCATTACCAGCATTGAGCAACGGCTACAGGCATGAAAGTATGCATTGCGGGGAAGTGGAGCAGGCGGCTCGTGGGAAGAAGCCGAGAGGGGTGGAAGCTGCCAGGCGAGTGGCAAGTTGAAAGGGGAGCAGCATGGGGCGCAAAGTTCTATTATGCCGTATTTTCTATATTATGGAGTGCAAAAATGGTGCGGAAAAGGGGGGGAAAAAGACGTTCGTTTATTCAGTGAAACTGATAATGAGGCTGCAGCTTTGTAAAAAATGTCAACTATGGAACTCTTTCTAGGTAACCTATTGTGCTCTATTACTTTGTTATTGCATAGGCTTATTGGTACATGTGATATTAAATAAGTTTTAATGGAAATGTGGTTTAAAAATAATAATAAAAACAATTTGTATTGTTTCAGAAATGTTAAAAGAACACAGAATAATGAAGGCACTGAAATAAAAATGTGTCCTCAGTATGACAGTTGTAGAGTTTTTACAAATGAGCAAGAAAATGCTTTAGTTCTATATTTGCTGCAGTGTGCTAAGATGTGCTATGGACGAGACTGGTACTACAACTGTACAGACCCCTAGGAAGGTACTTGCACCGAAAGGGATTAACCAACTTAACAAATTAACAAGTGGTGAAAAGGGCATGCTTATTACTACAGTTGGTGTAATAAGTGCATCTGGTGTTGCCTTTCCTCCAGGAATGGTTTTTCCAAAGGTCCATTTCAAGGACAATATGCTAAAAGGTGCTCCGCCAGGAATGCTAGGACTTGCAGCATCATCTGGATGGATGAATAGTGAATTGTTTCCGCAGGTCAACCAGCATTTTATGAAGCACACGCAGTCATCTAAAGAGAATCTTTCACTGCTGATTCTCGATAACCATGAGAGCCATCTTGCAATTCAGTCAGCTTTAATGTTTAATAAAATGTGTTTTTTTTTTTCATTTATTATGTATAATTATTTGGGCCTGTATTTTTAAATTTTGTGTTTTTTTATAAAATAACATAAGAATGTTGTGTTTGTAATGATTACCTGACAGTAAACTCACTCAGTATCGGATGTTACACTTTACCCCAGACCTTGTTATAGGGTGCCCCAGTACTGGGGCACAGTGTAACAAAGTATCACCTAATGAATATGTTCAATTTAAGTACATTAATTACATAATTGCAGGGTTTTGGTCATTGCAAACTACTGTCTGATAATGAAGGAACAATCCTACCTCAGAACAAATTTGATTTCAATAATATATTTGTCAAAAATGTGAAAAATAACTTTTTTGTTACACTGTGCCCCAGCCTCCTACAGTATTTATCCAGTTGACCACAATTATGTGGTATAGGATACATCATTTTAGGGTACAAGAATATACATGTTCATAACTTAACTTGCGATATTGTGGTCTGGTGGTTAGCATTACGGCTATGTTATATGTTCATAACTTAAACTGTTAAGGTACAGAGGTGCAAGAATAATACCAGAAATACATACAATACAAAGTATTTATTAATTTACTAGAATTTTTATTATATTTTCATACACAAAACACAACAGAAAAACGTTATAACTGTATCAGCTGTAACTGCCCACTCTGGTCACTGGCGGCGCTAGTAGTAGCGTGCCCCGGAAGAAGACAGGGAGTGGATGGTAGGCTATTACTTATTGAGAGTATTTGTTACAGTTTTATTTTTTACAAAACGAAACCACGTTAAAAACGTGTCCATAGGAGCAAGGATTATAATTAGATGTAAAATTTGTTAATATATAAGAATATAATATATATAATATATAATATATAATTTTCATACCTTGAAATACGTAATCCATGATATAATAAGATATAACTGACGGCCATGTTAGCGACTTGACTTGGAATTCTGGGTAACACGTTAACCAACACGACAAACCTCACACGAGATATAATATGACACATTTTCAAAATGCATAAAATCGGTATGCCCTACTAAACTAATACCACTGTTCATAACCTAGGATAAAATAACCAACCTAACCTAACCGCCATTAAAATAGAATCTACTTGCCACTACTTACCTTAATGCAAGAAGGACAGTTGGTATCCTGCTTTGCCGTTGGCATCCTGCTTTGCTCAGAACCATAATATGGCTGGAATGTTTTATGCATATAGTAAAAATTACCTGATTCAGAAGGGTAAGAATACAACCTTAATAGAGCGTAGGCTACTGTATACCCCCCATCCCCCCCCCCGTGGGAATTTCCGACACATATATTTTTTTGTTGGTATTCCCATCTAGTTTCAGTTTTCAGTTGTTTGCCCCTTATCAATTACAGCATTTACCCGGAAACCCCGGAAATCCGGAGAAAATGAGTTTGTTTTAATTTTTCTTTGTTCTTTACTCCCAATATGCCCAGGGAATTTCTGGTTCACATATTTTTTGTTGGTATTACCATCTAGATTAAGTCTTCAGTTGTTTGCCCCTTATCAATTACAGCATTTACCCGGAAACCCCGGAAAACTACGGAAATCTGGAGAAAATGAGTTTGATTTAATTTTTCTTTGTTCTTTGCTCCTAATATGCCCAGGGAATTTCTGACTCACATATTTTTTGTTGGTATTGTCATCTAGTTTTAGTTTTCAGTTGATTGCCCCTTACAAATTACAACATATCCCCGGAAAACCCGATAAACCACTTTTATACGGAGAAAATGACAATGTTTTATTTTTTAAATCTTTGTTCTTTGATCTAATATTCAAAGGGAATTTCTGAATCATATGTTCTTTTGTTGGTATTGCCATCCAGATTAAGGTTTCAGTTGTTTGCCAGTAGTATGGGAACCTTTATGGCCGGATTGAGAGGAAATGGGGTGGGGGGTGGTGACGTCATAGGGGTGGGGGGTAGGGGAAGTGGGCGTGGCCTATTGGGGGTGGGATGAAAGGTGCGTGGCTTATGACGTCATAGGGGCGGGCCTAAGGGGAGTGGCTAAAAGGGGCGTGGCTTATGACGTCATAGGGGCGGGGCTAAGGGGAGGGGCTAAAGGGGGCGTGGCTACAAAATGGCGGCTACAAAATGGCGGTGATGACGTCATCACTTCCCCTCCAAGATGGCGGCACTTCCGGTTCCGGAACAAGATGGCGGAAAACAAAATGGTCACTACAAAATGGCGGATTTCGCAATGGTTGCTAGCGCCAAATTCAAAATTATTATTAAATGCAAGAGCGTGCTAAGTCGAAATTATGTATTTAATGCAAAAGTGAGCTAAGTCGAAATTTTTATGGTGGGATATTTGAAAATTCCAAATGGCTACCAAGATGGCGGCTAGCTCCTTAAAAATTCTGAATTTGGTGTACGGTAGGCCAATTTCTTTTTATGGATGCAGCGCCTAAACTGTTAACCAACCCCCATTACGAATACAGCGACTACTTTTTAAATTCCGAATGTTGCGTACGGTAGGACATCTTCTTTTTATGGATGCAGAGCCAAAACTGTTAAACAACCCCCAATACGAATACAACGACTACTTTTTAAATTCTGAATTTTGTGTATGGTAGGCCAACTTATTTTTATGTATGCAGCGCCAAAGCTATTAACCAACTTCCCCTTACGAATACGACTACTTTTTAAATTCTGAATTTTGTGTACGGTAGGCCAACTTATTTTTATGGATGCAGCACCAAAACTATTAACCAAATCCCTTACGAATACAGCAACTACTTTTTAAATTCTGAATTCTATGTAAGGTAGGTCAACTCACATTATGTATGCAGCGCCAAAACTGTTAAAACAATTCCTTTTACGAATGTGGAAATTGATTTTTTTTTAAATTCCTAATTCTATGTATGGTAAGCCAACTCACATTATGCATGCAGCGCCAAAACTGTTAAACAATTTGTTTTACGAATGTGGCTACTATTTTTTAAATTTTTGAATTCTATGTTTGGTAGGCAAGCTCCCAATATGTATGCAGTACTTTAGTCTACGTTCCCTTCGCTATTCCTTAACATGTTTTTTTATTATTATTATTCAATTTTGTATAAACAAAGACATTACTTACTAAAATAGAGGAACTCTAAATGATTAACATCATACTCACGTCATGCATCCTGGTTGTTAACTAACAGTTACTTGCAGGCTGAATCTGTAACACCATTTCTTGATAAAATCTATATTTTCTTCATTGATTACTTCGGTAGATTTAGGTGTATGACTCAGAAGAGGAATGAAATAATTTATAGCAAAACTTTTTTTCTAGCGAAGCGATTTAATTCAAAATTTGTACATATAATTGTTACATTGTAAGTACGATACCTTTAAATTTTCAAGGTTGTAGCTGCTATACTTCACTGAATATTTTTTTTTAAATATTATATTTATTAGGTGGAAGGAATGCGTGCAAAACTTCATATGTGTGAGTCAGAACTGTAATGAAATAATTTATAGCAAAACTTTTTTTCTAGCGAAGCGATTTAACTCAAAATTTGTAATATCAACTGATATGTTGTAAGTGCAAAACCTTTTAAATTTCAAGGCTGTAGCTGTAACTGTACTTTATTTATTTAATTTTCACAAGAAATATTACTATTATAGTACAATAAACTTGAACATACAAAACCAGAGCATGATGTAAGTCATAACAGCAAGCACCGACATGAATCTTATACACGGAACTTATTACAGATAAAATCAACCGTTAAAATTTCTTAGTCACCCAAGCCTACGCGGATCTTATACACGGAACTGAATGAAAATACATCATGTACAGGTAAAGATCAACCTTTACATCCTGAATAGTTCCGGGTCACCCCTGCCGACACGGAAGTGACTGAAAATACACATACATACAAACATCCTGCATGCTAATTGTAGATCATCAATATGACACGTTCCTCCAGTATAGTCAAATTTCTCCTAAACAATATTACAGAGGTCATCAAAATATGTTTATCTCTACACAACCCCAGGCTATGTGAATGTCAGTAGTGAAAGTGATAATAATGATAATAAAAAAGTTACAGAATTACTTATACCATTTGCGAAAGCTGTTTATGTTTTCCCACTGCATAGAAATTGAAAGATAAATAAATAAATTTATACTTACATAACTTTTTCTTTTCTCCTTCCAGATGAACAGTGTTAGTATTACCGTCAACTAATTGAAATGACTGTGAAAGGATTAGGAAAACGGTTAAGGTTAATTTTCATATCAGAACGTCACAACTTTATTCTGTATCATAAGGTTGTCACGTTCCCATGAAATAATGTGTATAAACAAAGGGCTTCACAGTAGTAGAACTGGATGGTTTATTTTCATAGGTAACGATGTCATATAATGATAGATTTTCCCAACTTGTACGAACACCATCTATGTTTATATAATTAAACACTTCACTTTGCATGAGTACAAATTTACTCGTGATGTCATTTATAATAGTAGTGGAATTCATAACGAGGTAAGTAAGCTCCTCATTACGTAAAATAATGCGAGCACTATCGTAATGTATCACACATTCTTTCAAGTCCTTACATCTCTGTAATTGAAAGAGTCTTCTCTAAACAGTAACATTGTTTTATGTAACTTGTTTAACTCCAGGTGTGTTTAAAATCATGTAATGAATATTGTCTGTGATCCATGACTTCAAACTTAAACCAATTTGCTGTGCACATCTTGCTTCAGGAAAAGTATGAAATTTACAGACAGTAATACATTTAGGTAGAATATTTAAATTAGGACAATTGAAATCAAACAGATCGTAGAACTCGACAGACGGAATAATGTTTTGTAGAAATTTCTGAAAGTATTGTAAAAAATGTCTCTGATACATACCTAAATTGTAATACATTTTTCCTTTATTAATTATTTTGACTATTTGAGGTTCCTTTAACGATTTCATCTTAAAAATCGGAGATAAAAGCCTTGGCAGTATATTATATGAGTTGGTAATTATTGACGTCCATTTCCCAGATAAACGATATAATTGTTAATTGTATATATGAGTAAGTCTTTAATAATCATGTTAAAAATAGTGCACATTAGTAGGTAATGTAAATTTATCTAGTAATAAAGCAATTACTGAGGCTGAAAATAAATAAAGCGCAGGATTTTACGCCAAGTCTCGCCTCTCGCTAGGCTGCACCGAGCGCTCGGTCAACATGCTCAACCCCGCTCCGCCCGCTTTGAATCAGGATATCTCGGATTCTATTGATCCGATCTTAGATTTCATTTTTGAATTTTAAAGGTGAGATGTGTTTCTACAACTTTTGTTTCAGACACTTTTTCGATATACCCAACGGTTAGAGTAATAAACCACAAAACGTAAATGTAAAAAAAAAACCTATTTTTCCGATTTTTAGAGTTTTGACCAATAAATACTGGTTTTTTGGCCACATACATGTAAAATAAACATGTAGCCAGAAGAATAACCTACATTTTGAAAAAACAAAATTCAATATTGATGAACCCAGTCCCAAGATATTTGAATTTAAAGATTCACAGTCGTCCGATATTTTGAATGGCCGCCATGTTTGAAAGCTACCTCCTCATGATGCCCCCCCCCCCGACTTTTTTGCTCCATATGACCCCAGGAACGTATGGTATAAGTTTCATTCAGTCTCCCCAAATTATAATGACCGATGGGTCTGGCACATGGACTATAAAGACGACTTTATTGGCTGTCATTATTTCTCACCTAACACCAGTATTGCTGCATTTCAACAATACTTCAGTTTTCTAGAAAACAATCTAGATTGTAACAATTATCAGATCATATTACTGGTGATCTGAATATTCCAGGTTTCAAACGGAATTCTGGTGATTCAACCAACTTATACAACTCTCTTAAACTTAAAGGTGAAACAGTACACCACACTTGTAACTTCCTAAATCTGTATCATATTAATGTCACTGTCCCTAGTAACAACTAATTACATTTTGTTTTCACTAACATGGATAAAACCACAGTATCACTAACTGATTATGCTTAGGTAAATATTCATATCCCTCATCCCTTATCAACATAAATATAAAACGATAAGTAAGCACACATGCACAAACTTCAGTAAAATCTTTATGCTACATCAAGGTGACTATCTTAAACTATATAACACCTTAGATCAATCAGACTGGTCGATTATGTATAATCAGACATCACCAGACACTGCTGTAGAGCATTTTACATATTTAGTGAAGGACGCTTTAACAAATCAATTCTTGAAACTACCGTTTCCAAATCAAAATATCCTGGGTTTTCGAAGGAGCTTAAACCATATATAAGGAAAATAAAACATTTTTATCGACTGTACAAAAACACTCCTCTGATCACTACTATCAAATCTTTTTGAATTATCGTAGGGTAGTCAAAATTACTATTAACTCTGATAGACAACAGTGGTACAAATAAATTGACAATGAGCTAAGGCGAAATCCTATTAAATTTTTGAGCTGTCTCAAAATTAAGAAATAAATGTGACTCCTACCTTCAACTAAAAGTAAACAATCCTATTCTCATAGAGTCTACGTATCTAGTGAATATTTGTGCAGAGCATTTTGAGCCTATGAATAAGCCTACTCTAACAGCACCTGTACCTAAACTCCTAATTTACACCTCACACTGTTTATATGTTCCGTCTATTTCAACCTCAGATGTCTTGTCATCAATTAAAATACTTAAAGCATCCAAGACTAGTGGGCAACATCAAATTCCGAGCTTTATTGTGAAAGGGTCCTAACTTATATCTATAATCTGTCACTTAAAACATAAACTTTTCCATCCCTGTGGAAAAACTGTACTATCAGGCCAGTTCATAAGAAAGGGAAAAGTAAGGAAGTAATGAACCTTCGACCTATATCTCTACTGAATACTTTTAGTAAAAGTTTTGAGTCAGTTATCCATAATCATGTCTAATTTTTCTGCAAAAGTAAACTACATGACTTCCAAGACGGTGTCACTAAAAATAAATCAATCACAAACAATATTGTTACTCTTCTCAATTACATAGTTAAAGAAAATTGCAACCAATTCCAATCAGATGCTATATTTTTTTACGTAAGTCGAGCTTTTGTTTTGTAAATCATGATTTACTAATGCAGAAACTAACCAATCTACGATTAGCCTACATGACAAATATGTAAACTGGTTTACCAGCTACTTACAAAATAGGACTGCTTGTGTCAGAATTTCAAACTGCCTTTCTGAGCCATTCAATATATCACACGGGGTTCCGCAGGGGTCGGTAATCGGCCTTTTCTTGTTCATTGTATTCATTAACGATTTTTCTAGTATATTAACATGTAACAGGCAGCTTATGCTGACGACCTAGTTATATGGAACAAAACATCAAGTGTTTCTCACTATAAATTATTGCAAAGCAATATTGATCTGATATGCCAGTGGGCCTCTTAAAATAGATTGATAATCTACACCAGTAAGACCTACAGTGTCAGTTTTACTAAGAAAACTAATCCTATAATATATAATTATCATCTAGGCCAAGATACCATCGCACGTTCACAAAACATTAGACACTTGGGTGTTTATTTAGATTCAAAACTATATTTCCATGCTCACATTGAACACATATTCACCCAAGCAGTCAAAACTCTGGGATTAATTCGTTTTATGTTTGCTAATCTAAAAAGTCTAGAGTCACTAAATACTCTCTATAAACTTTTGGTTCTTAGTGCCTTAGACTGTTCGTGTGTAGCTTGGAACAGTATACCCAGTTTCAACACCAATAAATTAGAACGTATACAAACCAAATTTGTTTCATTAATACGTAGAAAGTTCTTCAGAAATCGAGACCTGCAGTATAGACAACTCCTTGACCTGCTAAAGTTGGAAACACTGCAAAATAGACATAGGTCATCTGATGCTAATTTCATAGTAAATGTTTTTCTAGGTGATATAAATTGTAAATCGGTTTTAGAGAAATCAGGACTATGGGTTCCAAATTTCACACAGACAAGAAATCATTCATTATTTTTGGTCAAACAGCCATATACATACTCTTCCAGTTTTTCGTTGTGGAATTTCTGCCAATCAAAAATTTCCTAGTGACAATATATTTTAATAGAATTATGTGGCCTGGTTTTCCTCAAACGCAGACATATTACACAGGATGTCTGCAACAAATTTAAATCATCATTCACTTCGGGAATGTGCTGACTACACAATATACAAGCGATTGATCAATGAGGCTTCCATAGCTGACTTGACAAACTTACAAGTCAGATCTGTAACGTAATGCATACTGTAATTACTGTTTGTATAAATGTTATTTCCTTGCTTATCATCATCAAATCTGTATCATCAATCATTACAATGCCATCATTATCTTATTGTTATCATCACATTATTATTATTATCATATCTTACGGTGCCTACTATTTATTATTTTTAAAAGTTGTCTGCAGCATCTATAAAGAAATAAATTAAAAATGAAGTGAAATTATTATTTTTTATATTATTATTATTATTATTATTATTATTATTATTATTATTATTATTATTATTATTATTATTATTATTATTATTATTATTATTATTATTATTATTATTATTAATATTGCTGTGTTGTCAATAATGCCCCTTCTCATCTGTCACGTTTAAGCATGACAGATGTAGAAGCTACATTGTAGTATGTATGCGTTAAGTGTTCTCATCGCAGGAAAACAACGAGGAATGATGACGCACCAGTAAGATCACGATCCAACTCTGTGCCCGAGGAGCATAAAAATCAATAAGTAATCGCATAATATGGCAACTGAGCCGTCAATACGGCTCATGTTAAATATATGTTACTCCCGTGGTGGCTATTCTGAAGCAATAATTTTTAAAAGGAATTTATTAATGCGATCCGCGCTCGTAGGGACTAGAGGGCGATGTCTGGCAAACGGCAGTTGGGAGCTGGTAGTCACGAAGCAAGGATGTAGTTCAAGTTATCAGTGATTTTGGTGGGGGTTGTCAGCTGTGCGAGAATGGAATCTTCACTGCTGTTCAGGTGAGATTGTTTCATCTTATATTTTCATGCTAACTTAATTAATTATTCTTTTGCTATAATACATCTCACCCATTTTGGAATCTAAATTGCCGAATTATATATTGATTTTGGTTTAAGGTTCAGATAAAGTTCATTTTTCCGGGTTTGTTGGTTTGGCTATTTGAAATTTTCGCCCACGTTATGTAACAAAGAAAATTCATATCTTGCAATAGTTCTTCTTCAGTCTGTCCGTCCGTGTCGTTCCGTTTCGTCAGTACATGTCTCTCCAGTTCTCAAGAGTTCAGGCCATGTTAAAATATTTTCGAAATTACTAGTCAGAGTTAAAAATTTGGAAATGATACCAGGACTTTACAGTTTAAAATATGAATTGTAGGAAATTTAAGAAAGGGTAAAGCATACAGAAATCATTGAAGAAAGAGAAGTGAATGTTGGTGGTGAATGCCATTACCGATAACCAATTAGGTATGGGATATATAGAGTGATCATAATGTCCGATGTAGTTTCTGTTAATACAGGTAGACTTTTCGATTATTATAAGTAGACTTCGGACTTTTAGGTCGCTAAAAATGCTGTTTTAGGTACCTAAAATAGGCTCTAAACATTGTAAAATAGGTTGTAAAAATCGTTAAGTTGTCAATTTTCTGAAATATTCCAATTGCAATGCAGAATATTATATTTATTGAAGTCACCATTAATCAATAATCATGATAAAACACAGATATAGGCCTGTGGTACACAGAATTATATAGACCTATTACTAGGGCCTGTATTACTACCATAACAGTGAAAACCTAATCCCTGCGCCCAGAAGCTATGCACGCTAGCATATTCAACCACCTGTATCCCTCAGTAATTCAGAGAACTACTTTTTTTGTTTGTTTTTTGTTTTTTGTTACTGGTTGTGGATGTCGGGAGAAAAACACTGTATTTTCTTGGGAATTCCAAGGAATTTTTCTACTGAAAACGAAACATTTCTTACTATTTAACCAAGTCACAAATGTGTCATGTACTGCACATTCCGAGCTAAAACTTTAGTACGAACTGAAAATAAATCCTAGAATTTATAACAAAAAAGTAACTTATTTTGAACGTTAGAGGAAAACAAGCAAAAAGGCAATATTAGGCTCTAACGTAAAAATAGGCTGTTTTAGGTCCTATAAAAGTATCAGTTTTGGGCATAGTCACTTATGAAACATGCATATACAAGTTTCCGTCCATATATCACTTAAGGATTGAAATAGGTTTTTACCTTAAATCCGAAGTCTAATTATAAGCTTCTTGTTAATTATTCATTTTGAAGTGGAAAGATTAATTTAGAAAAAAAATAGGAATTATTATTCCTTCACATTCAGGGTGATCTAAATTGGAAAAGCAAATAATGTTCCTGCAGTTTAAAATAACTTTGTCTGATAAAACCTCTATATGCTATACATAGCTTGGGTGATTTTAAAACAGTAATTTATTAATGGATGTAATTTGATAAATGGAACCGTCTTTCAGAGATTTTATATTACTTCTCTAATGATAACTATTATTGGTTATGGTTATGACGCGAGTGAGTTCTTCCACTGTAATGCCCCTAATTTCATTCGTAATGTTTTCTTTCAGCTCCTCCAATGTGTGAGGATTTGTTCGATAAACCTTATCTTTAAGAATGTGGTTTCCAGATACAATGCCTGTATAACACAGGAAGGACGACACTTCCAACATATGTTATAAGATAAGATATGTAATACTCTATATAGCCGACACTTTAAGCAGGGAAGCCGCGCGCGCGTCACCCGCGGCTAATGCGGACTCCGTAGCGGAGAGTGAAAACACCGGTCGCCCCGTCTCAACTTATAATAAAGACCCTGTATAATATAGATTAATATAAAATTCAGAAACTAAAATTTGATTCATTTTGGAAAATAAATTTGATACTAAAATTTGGGCATTTTCACATTAGTAGTCCTTGGATATCACCTAGTTTGTTCCCTATGGGTGCCAGTTGTAAAGATTAAGCAGTGGTGCTTACAGATTTAGCTACAAATGGTCGAAACTAAATCTACTTTCATAACTGTATGTTTTTGCTTCCGACATACGTAACTAGTGACCGTAAGGGGCACACAACTGATCAAAATTAGATAAAATTCTTTAGAACAGCAGACTCAGCTGTAGCAGTGTCAGCTATGACTGAAATGCTGTCCAATATTCTGGCTGAGGTATCTGATTTAAAAGAAGAAAATAAGAGCCTTAAGAGATAACTGAATCAACTCAGGGAGCTTCTGAAAGGAACAAAATCTCGATCTCCGCAAGAAGCCAGCACATATATACTCCAGCAGCATAATAAGAAAGTAGCCCATATTATCCAGTTCGCTAAATTTTCTAAAATTGTGGCCGCCGTTAACAGAGAGAAATCTAACACTTCCTCAAGTTCAACAAGCTCGACTATCAGAGAAAACAGGGCCCAAGGAAGTGCTACTGCAAGTGGTAGTGCTAGTGGTGTTATAGTGACCAGTGGCACAAACTCTAATAGAGGTGCAAATGCTACTGGTAGCATAACTGTCAATGCAAATGTATATGCATCGGCGCCAGTGCGCAATATTAGCGGTAATAGTGTTTGTTAGTTAATAGTGCTGCCTCGTCCAGCAAGCATGTAGAAAATAGCATTGAAAATGATTTTACTCTGACCAAACATGGGGATATAAGTACAGGAATTACAAATGCCTATATCGGGCAGTATTAGAGTCAATTATAACGTATGCGGCACACGGATGGGCACCATACCTACTCGTGAGACACAAACACAAATTAATATCAGCCCAAAGAAAAGCCCTACTCAGAGTAACTCGAGCGTACTCCACAACCTCAAATGAAGTCATAGCAGGAGAAATTCCTATGGACTTAGTAATGGAGGAAAAAGTAACATCATATAAAATCAGAAAACAAATACCAACCAGAATAGGAGAAATAGACATAACACCAGAAACATATAATACCCGGAACAAGAAGGAGCTTAACTCCCAGCTAAGAGAACACACAATAACCCATTGGGAAAATATGTGGAGTAGATCAACAAAAGGTCGTATCACCAAAGACAACTTCCCTAGTGTTACAAACAGATTGAAACAGAAACACATACGTATAGACTACGCGACAGCACAATTTTACACAGGACACGGATACTTTACTGCGAATTTATATATAACCAAGCTAGCAGATGATTACCTCTGTTATTGTGAAGATAGCGAGCTCGATACAATGTACCATACTTTATATACGTGCCCTAGATACAGGGAAATAAGACGAGACCTTAGAAACGTAACCACCCAAGAGGGTGAACGATGGCCGCCAGACGTTCAGTTTTGGACGACCAAAAGGGCTCACGAAGTCTTTAGTGAATTCGCGAAACAGGTACTGTAATAGGAATCAGAAAGTTAGAAGACGCAGACGATGTCTAGACTACCCGATTTTGAGACAAACCGATTATGAGACGTAACTCGAGAGTAGCTCAGACTCCCGAGACGCTGTAAGACCTCTTACAGCAACCGGTCTAAGTGAGGTTTTGCGGGGTTTCCCTCACTTGTAAGGCGAATGCCAGATTGGATAGCACCCCCGTGTAGACAGAATAGGACAACACAGACAAAGAAACACAATTCTATAGTGCTGAAACAAACAGCCAGCTCAGACACACTTTCCCCAGTGCTAGGTATTGTCAGAACAAAATGAGCAATAGAACATATGCGCCGAACTGTTGTTGGGAGCGGAGTATGGCCTATGGTCGAGGTATCTCCGTGGGGGTGGTGGGCCAACAAAAAAAAAGTACCGTGTGGGTAACAGACAAATGAAGCTTTCAAAGACTTCACTACACGCGTAATAGGTATACGTAAGCAACAAGAATTCGACGATGTCTAGACGTACCAATCTCGAGACAACACAATAGAGAGACATACACCCTAGGAGATTGCTCAGGTCCTTGGGGTCAACTGGGCACCAAATTAAAGATAATTGTCTAAAGTGCACGGGTTGCTATGGGCTTCACTCATAGCAGCCGATCCGAGTGAGGTTTTTCGGGGTTTTCCTCACTCTTCAGGTGAATACCGGATCGGAGACACTACCCCCGACAAACAGATAGGACAACACAGACAAAGATACACAGTTCTATAGTGCTGAAGCAAACAGCCAGCTCTAAACAAACCATTCCCCCTAGTTCAACACATATTAGAAGGACAAAGAGCAATATAACGAAATGCGCCGAACAGTTGTTGGGAGCGGAGTATGGCCTATGGTCGTGGATCTCCGTGGGTGGTGGTGGGCCAAAAAAAAAAAAAAAAGGCACCCCGACTTTCGGGTAGCTTCAGCGCCATAACTGACGGGTCGGCGTGTACGGGGCTATCTTGAGGTTGCTATTCCCTGAGCCCATCGGGCGGATCCACAGGTTGAGGATTGTGGGCTCCGTGCTTAGGCGAGCGGAGTTGGAGGAAATAAAGCGCTGGGGGCCAAATACCTCCTTCCGGACATCAAGGGGGCTGTGCATTAGTGAGCATTCACACCGAAGTAGCATAGCATGTGAATCGCACTACCTGGATGCAGGCTGCACATCGAGTTGCATGATTCACAGTTTTGCATTCATACCGAAGTAGCGAAGGCGATCTGCAGTTTAACGTACATTATATATTTTCACCTGAACAATTGACAAACCCATTTAAAGTAATGTAATTTACCTAAAGAGGATATAGTTTCAGCAATTTTAATCCAGGCTTTTTTCCTACTAGTTTCGATTGCCATATCGTATAGTCTACGCATGTACAAATTATATGTTAAATAGCTCTCTTTCCAGCAGTTTTCATTACATCTTTGCCATAATCTACCGCTACATAAGCGAATATGTGTTGAATTTTCTTAACAATTAGAAAACAGTTCAAAAGGCAACTGTACGCATGCGTCATCCCGAGTAGCGTCGCATGAAATAAGTCCAAATCTATCTGAAGAAATGAATGTCGCACTCTGCGAGATTCATTATTGCCACGTTACTTTGGTGTGAAGACTTGAACTTGTTTATTTGGGATTTAAAATGAGTAACGTGCAGCGTGCATCCAGGTAGCACGTCACAAGTGGCATGCTACTTCAGTGTGAATACTCCCTAAGTACTTCAGTGTGCATAGTTGTTGGGATATCTCTGCCCCATCCAAGGTATCTGGGTAAAAGGATTGACCCCAACAGTTAAATTTTGAAGATCCGGATAAATTGGTTCCGGGGGTTGGACCTGTACCTCTGGGGGCCTACTTAGCGATAGTTAGCGCACACATTCGCCCCCCTGCCACGTTTTGGGTGTGAGCGTTGTATGGTAAGGGCCTGCGCGCAGTGAGACAGAGGTACGTGGGGGTTCGTCCTCATCCACGTACAGGGAACATGCTTTGTACTTCAGGAAGGTGTTTATAGTGACCTTCATTTGTCTACCCGATCCATGGCATCGTGGCAAAGGATGATGAATGAAAGCGGGGAGACTGAAGTACTGTCCTTTTTGGATAGGACCAAAGGTGAAGGGTTGTTTTGTACTTATGGGAACAATCTAGGGCCTCACACCTCCACCCGATCCACAGTGTGTGAAAGGCGCGTGTGAGAGCGGGAGACAGAAGTTCGGGCCATGAGTACGGCCCGGACCCATATAGGGCGTCCTACGTACCTCAGGTAGGCGTCCTGGCGCACCAGGATCCACCCGATCCGCGGTCTTGCCCACCGTGTCGTAAAGGGCGATCCTGAGGCGCGGAGAGACTGAGGTAGCCAGGGTGTGGGCTGTTACCCCCACGTGCATGCGCGTGGTAGTCTACTAGTTGGGTTGGCTTCTGGCGGGCCGTGGTTGGTGCTAGCCACACTGAATTGGGTACCGGAGCGTTGTGCATGGCGCTTCGGGGTTCGGAGGCGACTAAATGCCCCGGGTGGACTCCTGCTAAGGGTACAAGGGCTCTGGTGGATTAGCTCGACTACCCCAGCAGATGCCTATGATACAGGAAGAAGGTTTACCATACGGAACGGCAACAGGGGGAATAAAGGAAAGGAAGGTATAACATCTTGGGAGTCATGGTTCTTGTTTTAATCAACGAAGCTAGTAAAATCAGAAAGCTGAGAAAGATCAATGTATAACAGAAAGAGACAGAATATCGAGAAAGATGAACAAATAGAGCTAAAGTAGAACTCAGAACGAAAGACAACTAGAAAGAACAGAAAGCTGAGGTGGATGAACAAATAGCAGAACTACTGTCTAGAAAGTATAAATCAGATGCAATCAGATGCATAATGTTTTATGCCATATACCAGAGAGAATCTTAAGGTATGAAACAAAGTAGAGCGAAAAGTGCAAACAGAATTTACACAGAGTGTGGCCTACGGTCGAGGGATCTGAAAATGAGACGAATGGCCCAAGTATTATTATTGTACCCAAGAGGAACTTGTTACACGATACGACGTAGCAATTAGAATACGAAACGTGAATAATGCGATAGTAAAGGCGGCCAAAAAGGCCATACGCAAAACCCTTCCTCAAAGACCGACAGTCAGATGGTGGACCCCAGAGCTTACCCGGCTTAAAAGAGAGGCGTCGCGCCTTTCAAAGAGCCAAACGAACCGGACAGATAACGACTATACGCGACTTACAGACAATACCTCAGAACCTACACACAAGCTGTTCGCGCAGCAAAAAGAGAAAGCTGGCATGACTTTGTATCAGAGCAGAGCGTGACCGAAAACTGGGGAGTATCCTATCGCATTCAAGCAGACAAATTAAGACAACGTACAGCAACAAGTAGCCTTATTAAAAGGGAGGGGAACCAGGCCAAAACATGGGACGACATCGCGAACACATTACTAGAAACGTTAGTACCACACCAAAACCAGGACGAAGAAACTGACGAACGAACTCAAATACGACTAGAAACAGCCCAAGAGTACGTTACTCCAGAAAACTCACTACCCTTTGACGCCATAGACCTGCAAATGGCCCTCGACAAAACGCAAAGCAACAAAGCACCGGGGATAGGTGCAATAAATCTGGAATTAGTAACAAAGGGAGGTGCAGCACTTCATGCACACCTCCTAGACATTTACAATGCATTTCTCAGACTACAAATGTTCCCGAACGTGTGGAAAAAAAGTTCTCTATTCCCTTTGCTAAAATTCAAAGACAAAGACTGTAGCACCGCTACATGCTATTATTTAAATCGAGCAGTACCAGACAAGACTACACGTGAATATTTGAGTGGAGTACACAGTTTTTCTTACACAGAAGTATAGAATATAAAATAATATATATTACTCATATTCTTCTTATAGTATTGGAAATTTTGTATGAGTATTTTGCATTAGTATTTGATTTACGTATTTGAATTATTAGGTATAGTTTAGTTTATTTCCGTAATAGTTGGTTCGGCTGCCTTACTTAATTCATTCCTTCTGCTTGCGCGGTTAACTCTTGCGACTAGTCTCGCCTGGCCGCTGACGTCATGCGCCAGCAGCCACGCGCTTTGTTCTCGGCCTGCACTGTTCTATTCCTATCTCAGTCGAGTTGACGAGCAGAGCTCTTCTTGCAAGCATGTGCTGTGTGTTAGTGGTCTGTCTACGTGGATCTGCATTGTTCAGGTGAGCAGAAATACTTGGTTTGTAATTCTTGGTTTGCATTTGAATTCAGTAAGTACTTTATTTTTTATTATTTTATTGTATTATAACTTATTAATATGTAACCAGCTTTCTGCTCGTCTGAACGTGCCGTCCTAAATATTTCGGCCTGCATTCTAAATTCCTTTGTCTGCCACGTGGGCAGCCCGTATGAATGTAACGTATGAATGTAGGTGAATGTGCTCGTCAACCAATTCTTTCTTTCTTTTTCTTCTCCAAAATTTATTATGGCAGCCGTTTTGATAATTCTTTTCTTTTCTTGTCATAATTCCATTTATTAATGAGATCTCATGTTATACCTAACCAACGCCATATTGCCGAGTTGGCATTTCGACGTCAGACATTTTTGTTCTTTTCTTAAAACCCATACAGCCCCATGCTACTAAACTAACTAAGGAAAATATATGATAATATAATAAATAATTTGTCTCTAACATTTGAACTTAAAAGTTTCCATTGGTGAGAAAGTATTCTGTATTTCTGTATATATGCACCAAAGTTGTATATTTATGTGCTCAGATGGTATAAAGATTAACCAGCCATATGTTAAATTCACAAACAAGTTATGTAATAAAATCACAATCTCAGAATTTTCTTCTTTCATTAATATATTCAGAGGGCTAAAATTTATATCCAGTCCCTTCCACTATTCCTCTGGTATATTTGACGTGTAGTAAGGCCTATCCCTATATATATTCCTTGGCCTGAGTGCTGCCGAGGGGGATTCTCTGGCTGATCTACAGTGATGTCTACAAGCCAACAGGCCTATACAGCTGCTATACTACATTGTAGCCGCTGTAACTACATAACAAGACGCTTACTAGCCCAAGGTCATACCGGCCAATTTGCCTGCTCCCGGTCCTAGGAAAAGTACTGGAAAGACTTCTTATTTCCAGACTAATAGAAAAACTAGAGGGGTCGAACTCCGAAGTTCAATTTGGATTCGTACCTGATAGGTCCACGGAGGACGCCATAACGAAATTACAAGACATCGTCCAAAACTCGAATTCAAAATACGTGCTTGGAATATTCGTGGACATAGAAGGCGCCTTTGATAATGTATAATGGCCGCTAGTCCTTAAACGTTTACGAGAAATAGAATGTCCCTCAGTCATGTACGAAGTAATCAGGAACTATTTCCAAAATAGGGAAGTAATAATAAAAAATAACTCGGAAAATAAATAAAAAATTGTAACTAAAGGATGCCCTCAGGGATCGGTATTAGGACCGACATTTTGGAACTTAATTTTTGACGAAGCCATCGCAATTATAGCGGGAAACAACGAAGCTAAACTTATAGGATTCGCAAACGACATAGTATTCCCAATGGAGGCTGAGGGTCGACCGACGCTAGAAAGAAAAGGGACCCACAACCATGTTGCAAATCACCAATTGGTGTAAAAGGGCCAAATTAAAACTCTCAACGGAGAAAACCAAAATCCTTGTCTTGACAAGAAAGCTTCACCCTAGAAGACCGCCGACAATCCGCACACAAGGCGCAATCAAATTAGATATTTAGGAGTCGAACTCCAGGAAGGTAATAGATTGGAAGCGCAAGTAAATAAAATCTGTGCCACCTTGACTATTTTACGCACTAGGACAATTATCTGGCCTACCATGGGGTTATAAATACACGAATTACAAAAGATTTTACAATGCAGTATTCGTAACACTGATGACGTATGCAGCCCATGGTTCGGCACATTATCTATCAGTCCGAAACAAAAACAAGTTGCTCTCCGCCCAACGGAAAGCCTTGCTAAAAGTAGCACGAGCATACTCGACACTTTCAAGTGAAGCACTCGCCGTGATCGCTGGAGAAATTCCAATAGATATCCTACTAGAGGAAAAGATCACTTCCCACAAATTAAGAAAACACCATCCTACGAGGATTGGAGAAATTGAAATTACAGAAGACAAATACCAAACCAGAAACAAAATGGAGCTTAACTCCCAACTAAGAAAACACACTTGCAGAATGGGAAAGACGATGGAAAGACACATCACGAGGGCTGATAACGAAAGACTACTTTCCAAGCGTCAGAGTTAGGCTTATACAAAAACACTTGTGGATAGATTACGCGACCACACAGTTCTATTCCGGACACGGATACTTTACAGCAAACCTCCATAGGTTCAATTTAGCAGAAGACTTCCTCTGCTATTAGTCCATGTGCCAGACCCATCATTCATTATAATTTGGGGGGACTGAATGAAACATATACCACACGTTCCTGGGGTCATGTGGAGCAAAAAAGTCCGGGGGGGCATCATGAGGAGGTAGCTTTCAAACATGGCGGTCATTCAAATTGGCGGACGACTGTGAATTTTTAAATTTAAATATCTCGGGACTGGGTTCATAAATCCTGAATTTAATTTTTTCAAAATGTAGGTTCTTCTTCTGGCTACATTTTTGTTTTACATGTGTGTAGCCAAAAAACCAGTATTTATTGATCAAAACTCTAAAAATCGGAAAAATAGCTTTTTTGACATTTACGTTTTGCAGTTTATTACTCTAACCGTTGGGTATATCGAAAAAGTGTCTGCACCAAAAGTTGTAGAGACACATCTTACCTTTAAAACGCAAAAATGAAATCGAAGATCGGATCAATAGAATCCGAGATATCCGGATTCAAAGCGTGCGGGGCTGGGTTGAGCGTGTTGACCGAGCGCTCGGTGCAGCCTAGCGAGAGGCGAGACTTGGCGTAAAATCTTGCGCTTTATTTATTATATTATTAAACACTTACTCATGAATACAATTAACAATTATATCATTTATCTGGGAAATGGGCATTAATATTTACCAACTCATATAATATAGCCTACTCTCAAGGCTTTTACGATTTTTAAGATGAAATCGTTAAAGGAACTTCAGATAGGTAAATAATTAAAAAAGAAAAAAGTAATACAATTTAGGTATGTATCGGATACTTTTAACAATACTTTCAGAAATGAACACAGGGCGTAAGCAACTAACAAATAAAAATGCCTATAAAATGTCTTATATAATATTATGAACAATCTTGAATTAAGTCTTCTTCACTGGAATCACTGTAATCATTTATTATAATTCACTCTTCCTCATCTGCTGTTGCTTCGGTACACCCCTGCACTCACAGCTCTCGGTGTATCGGATTTGAGTAATAAATACAATTAACATTTTATACAATTTACCTGGGAAATGAACATCAATAATTATGAACTGTACATCCCATAACTCTGTACTTCAATATGACCTTGTTCAAGCCACTCTACTTGATACATCTTCTTACAAGTAATGGAGCAATGTCGTCCTCTCGGATGAAATATATCGCCCTAGTGGAGCTACTTTCCGTTTTTCTTCGGGCTAATCGAGAAGGAAATTGGTTTCTGTTTTTAGCTGCTGTTGAAAAAATTGTGCCTTGAATTTTTGAGCTGGATAGAGTGAATTACTCACATTATCTATCATAACACTTTCTTTAATTAACTAAACTAGAAAAGGAGAGTCCATATGTTCACCAATATTATGTAGAAGGAGGTTTTCAGTACAAATAAGAAGCAACAACCCATTTTCAATTCCGGTGGACCAAGCCATCGAAGAGATATTAAACAAAGACACCCAAACTCCTGAAGGTACTAAGGGTTTCAGTCTGAAAATGTAGGCTGTAGTACGGTAATATGTTAATGCTGAGTACAGAGCTAAAAATCTCCTCGGCATTCTATCATCCAGCGAAACAAATCAGTGCCACCCTGACACTTAGAGATGAGAAAGACGTGACAACTCTCACTGAACTTCTAGCCGAGTGGACGAACCCCTTCGATCCCAACCCTTAAGATATTGTATATTTGCCTATTGGAATACATGTTGATAAATCAACAGCTTCTGATCACATTGATTCGGAAAACAAGGGAAAAATAGCTTATTAAGAGTTCACATTTCGGCTAACTAAAGGAGGAGGGTTTCATAAACGTATTAAGAAAGTGGGTCTTAAGATTAGTAAACTAAAGAAGAACAAAAAAACAAGGTTGGAAACAAAGAAGTAATCCTCCAGTGCAATCGAAATCTATTTAGCAAAATGACCTATATTGCAGAAAACCAACAACTTGACACGATGGAAGTGTTCAGATATCCTCTGGCGCCATTTCCGTGGAATCTGGCGAATGTTAATGGCCCTTTGAAGAAAACCTACAAATCAGTGTTTGACTATTTTTTGGAAATATACACCACCCCTGCCAGTCTGCCGGAAAAAGATTCGGCCTGCACGTTTTACGAACTCTCAACGAATTTTCCCAAGCAGGTTTTGAATATACCGTCGGAGGGTTGCCATATATTATCCAGAGGTTTCGATCAAATCTTTGGAGCGGGAAAAAAGCGGAACAGCTGAAGGTATCAAATTTAGTGAAATCAAGTGTGACCACACAGTGGTTTGTTGGAGGACGCTTCTAAGGAACATTTAAGGCAAAAATATGATAAAATTCTTTTTTTTTACAGTTGGTAACAGGAGAAATTTGCAAACATAATTACAAACCTACAAATCTTCATAGCAGTTGGTGAAATCTGCTTCAGGATCATTTATATTAGGAGCAAAAATGTCCCTGAGCTGTTCTGCACTCAAGAAGAAGCTGATTCCAGAATGATGCTGCATGCAAGGAAGGCAGCTACATCATCTGAATCAGTTCTTTGCTTTTCAATCGATACAGATGTATTAGTTTTGGCTGTAGGCAAAACCATAAAAAGCAAAAACTTCTTAATCGGGAAAGAAACAAAACAGTTTTAACAGATATGCAAGTTTCCCAGTTAGTATCTGCCTTAGGCGAACAGCTTTTTACAGCTCTTTTTGGGTATTATTGCAGGTCTGGCTGCGACACAATCAGTGCTTTAGGTAAAAGTTAAAAGCTTTTGTGCAAAAAGGAACAAAGGGTTATTGAAGCGTTCAGCAAGTTAGGCAGAGATTGGATGATGTATAATGATGTTGATGACACCAAAGAAGAATTCGTCTTCCAGTCGTATGCCCCCAAATGCAAAGAGAAATCTGTTTATGAGATGCGCTACCAGATATTCAGAGGGCCAAAATGAGAGCTTCCAAATGTCTTTTTTTAAAGACACTTTGAGACAACACAATAAACGTGCCAGCTACCAGGCCGGAACTTTGATCAGAAGCCTGGAAACCAAACCACTAGTTCTGGATTCTTTTGCTCACGGGTGAGAAAAGGGCACATCAGGTAACTTATCAGTCAAGCGGTTGGAAGGTCTGCCAGTACCGGCGTGCGTACTTTCCTTTTTCGGGTGCCACTCCAAGAGCAACTGTGCACCAGAAAGCTACTCGTGCTTACCAACTCAAATCTGAATCATTGAGAGCTGTGGGTGCAAGGGGTTTACCCACCGAAGCAACGGCAGTTGATGACGAGAGAAATAATTATAATAACTGATTTCAGTGATTCTAGTGAAGAAGACTTAATTCAACATTGATAATAATATTGTATAAGGCATTTTATAGGAATTTTTATTTCTTAGTTGCTTACATCCTGTATTCATTTCTGAAAGTATTGTTAAAAGTGTCCGATACATACCTAAATCGTATTACTTTTTTTCCTTTTTTAATTATTTCGACTATTTGAAGTTCCTTTAACGACTTCATCTTAAAAATCTAAGAAAAAAGCCTTGATAGTAGGCTATATTATATGAGTTGGTAATTACTGATGTCCATTTCCCAGATAAATGATATAATTGTTAATTATATTTATGAGTAAGTGTTTAATAATCATGTTAAAAGTAGTGAAAATTAGTAGGTAATAGTAGTATATGCCCCCTTTTGATTCCCGCCCTTTGTACCGACGCCGCCCCCGACGCCGCCCCCGCCCCCGCCCCGACGCCGCCCCCGCCTCTTCCAGACGCCGCCCCCTCCCCCGCCCTCTTCCAGACGCCTAGTTAGGCCCTTTTGTCCAGTGACGTCACGGGATTCGATTCGAATAATGTAATTACGCCCTTTGGCTCAGTGCTATTCCCGATTCATCCAGACTCCTTGTTTAGGATTTAGGCCCTATGGTCAGTATTCCCGTACCTACGCGTCTGCAGTTATGACCTTTTGCCAACGACGCCTGTAAACGCACTCTTACGCGAGGCTTTTTACCAATGTTGTTAAGCCCTTTTGCCAAGACGTCTGGATATGCACTCTTACGCAAGGCTTTTTACCAATGTTGTTAAGCCCTTTTGCCAAGACGTCTGGATATGCACTCTTACGCAAGGTTTTTTACCATGTCCTGTGACGTCACGGGACTCCTTTCAAGCATTGTAATTGCGCCCGTTTCTCCCTGTGGTATTCCTGAAGCGTCCCGACGCCCTTTTTAGGAGTTAGGCCCCAAAGAGTCATTATTCCTGTTACGTAATAGGAAGAGATGGCAGCTTAAGGCATCGGTCAAGCTGTAACAGGGAGAGATGGCAGCTTAAGGCGTAGGTCATGTTAGGATGAGATGGCAGCTTACGGCGTCGGTCAAGTTGTAAAGTAATTAGTTGCATTACCGACCTACCGATGACGTCATCCATGATGGTGGATTCAAAATGGTTGCTAGCGCCATATTCAAAATTAGTAATTGCAAGAGTGTGCTAAGTCGAAATTAATGCAAGAGTGTTCTAAGTCGAATTTTATTTTTCAAACAGGGGTGATACTAGAAATTTCAAAATAACGGAAGCTTCAAAATGGCGTAAGCTACAATATGGAGGATAGGGCGGGGTGTGTAATTGGATGGTCTTGATACTACTACCCCCTCCTACAATTGTATTATGTAGTTATTATCATTTCTTTCTTTCTTTCTTTCTTTTCTACTAAAATGAAAATGTAATGATATAGGACGACGATAGATGCATGCTTTTTTTGAAAAAAACCACCTTGTGCTACTATTGTATTGTTTAGTTATTATTATCATCTTTTTCTCTCCTTCTTTCTTTCTTTTCTTTCTAGTGAAATGAAAATGTAAGGAAGCATAAGGATAGGTGTAACGGCACATTATTATAGGAATAAGAATGTCTCGTTTTTTTTTTTATAAGTAATTACAATGTAATACACTAAGAACAGATCTTGGATATTTATTTAAATATATGTACATAAAACAAAACATTAATATTGACACTGGAAAAAAAAAAGTGTTCATGATTGTCCTCTCTAGTTTATCTAAACGAGCACTGTAATGTTCTACAACATGACCAGACCTTGATTGTTTATCTCGTCTGTTACACAGTCATATAAACCTAAATTTTCCCAAGATGAGGGAACAGATTGCTTGTTTACAAGTTTCGATATGTCGTTCTGCATTATAACGTACTTTGACATAATGTTTGTGATGATGTTAGTGTGTATAGAGAGAAAATTAATTTCGTTGCACTTTAAAACAATACATGTCTTCTCGTACTGAATATAGCACTGTTTAAAATTCTTAGCCAGTCTTAGTTTAAACTTTTCTTCAATAAACTGGTATGGTTTACCGTTACACATATGTTCAATTAGTTTAGGTAAGTGTAATAGGAATGAACTCAATAGGTAGGGTGAAAACACAACACACGCTCCGAATGAGTTTCCTATTTCCGCACAAGCACTGTAGTTCAGCGATGTGTAGAAGCCGAAACTTAGATATCTGTCCTTTTTTCGGTTGAGGAAATAAATCCTACGAGCCAGTATAGAAGGAACCACTCCTGCTTGCTGTACAAACGTGTCGCCGGTTGTGTTTAGAGCTTCCTCTAGAAGTTTCTCCAAGTCTATCACCTCCTCCGTAGACGGGGTGGTTTTCCGATAGCTCTTACTGCGAGGGTCACGCCTCGAAGATTTATTCTGAAATCATACAAAAACACAAACACATTAGAAAATCTATTCACGATACGTGTATACATGTTATGACAACTTATTTCTATCAATCAGTTCTATACTTACTTCTCTTGCAAGAGTTTGGGTCCCCTCTCCATTAGGTGTAGACATCATGATTCCAGGAGCTTGCTCTACAAAAGTGTCGAAGACTGTGTTTTGCGCTTCCTCTAGAAGTTTCTCCAAGTCTATCACCTCCTCTGTAGATGGAGTGGTTTTCCGATACCTCTTGGTAGGAGGGTCACGCCTCGAAGGTTTATTCTGAAATCATACAAAAAACACAAACACCTTAGAAAATCTATTCACGCTACGTGTATACATGTTGTGACAACTTTCTGTATCAATCACTTCTATACTTACTTCTCTTGCAAGAGTTTTGCTCCCTTCTCCAATTCCTGGAACATGCTCCTCAAAAGTGTCGATGGTTGTGTTTAGCGCTTCCTCTAGAAGTTTCTCCAGGTCAATCACCTCCTCCGTAGATGGGGTGCTTTCCCTATTCCTCTTACTGCGAGGGTCACGCCTCGAAGATTTATTCTGAAATCACACAAAAACACAAACACCTTAGAAAATCTATTCATGATACGTGTATGCATGTTATGACAACTTCTTTGCATCCATCAGATCTATACTTACTTTTCTTGCAAACGTTTGGGTCCCCTCTCCATTAGGTGTAGACATCATGATTCAACGACTGTACGTTCTATTCTGACATCGTCTCGTATCATTCTGAAATTAGACAAAAGTAACTGTATTACTATCACGTGATCTAACGGTACTAGCATTAGCAGCAAAACAAGATACCGTTAACAATAATGACTCACGGTGTGAATGTCCGGGAAGACATCTCTGACCTCCTTTCCTTCCGCACAATGATCCCCATGATTTATGGAAGAGGCGTACAACTTCTTTGTCAGGAGTTGTTGCTGTGTTGAAGAGATTCACAAACTCTTGCATGGTCCATCCTCTGTCCATGTAGTATGCGAACATACATGTATACTGTCCGCAGACAGAGGTTCTCAGTCCTTGCAGTCTCAGAGTATTGTAAGTCCAGTTTATTGAATTTTGAATGATAAACTTTGTTATCCCAGGAATTAGAGGTGGAAGACCAAATGAATCAAAGTAATAAGCAAAATTTTTATTTTTAAAATACACGGCAACCCAATGAGAATCAGGTGAACAATGTGGGTCAAGATTAATGATGTAAGATTTAGGTTTGTTCGTTACTCTATAGGGCAGGAGATCGCTAGGATAAACTCCTTCAAAAGTGTGAACATTACGAAGTGCATGGTTTATTTGAGTGGTATTCATTTCTTAATAATCTGTAGTTACTTTTTTATCTTTACAGATTTCAATACTGTTATCGTATTCCGAATAGAGAATACATGTAATGGCTTGTTTTAATTCTGTGTCGAATTTTGCTTCTATTCTAATGTTACCGTTGTTAGGTAAGCTTTTATGACCATGCGAAGCAGAAGCGTCAGGAGTTAGATCATACATTAACATGAAGAACCCTTTTATATACATGTCGTGAGTGATTTGCATACCGCTATTGCTGTGATGGATCCCTGAACCTTTAAATAGAGTATCATAAGCTAGTGTTGTAGTCTTTTCATGATCTGTAGAAATGTTTAACCCTTCTGAAGGAATCTGTTGACCATTTATATACATGGCAAAAGAATTCAAGGCAAAATGATGAAACTCGTAGGGATTGGAATCCACGGAGCCTGAGAAAGCTGAATTTTTCACCATCGAAAAGAGGAGTCTTTTGGGTAGAGTACCAATGTAAGCATTATCGATAGAAATCGATCTAGATCCGGAGCTAAACGTGAATGTTTTCAAATCCACTCTCGTGATGGGATAGTGGGCATTATGACCTTTTTCCAATGTTTTAACATGTGCTAACAGAATACTGGGTGAAGCTTTGATTTTCTTCACATACAGACCTACATCAAGGAACTTGAAGAAAACTTTAGAGTCTTTGTCTATACCTAAAAGATAAAACTCTCTCTTAGATTTTGTAAGACGTATCTGCATGTTTACGCCTGGCAACAAAAGTTTCGAAAGATTGAAAATATCACCATGTAGCTTACCTATCATGACTATTGTTTTCGATTTCTTAGACTTTTCATATCTTTCAAGCCAACCGGTGTTTTTATCATTTGCTCCTAATGTTCCGTTTAGTGCAAGTTCTTTAGGATCTGTCAAACCTTCGATAGCTTTATCTAGATACCAAAACGAGTTAGTCAAATGAGTATTAGAGGCATCCTTTCCATATGCAAACAATGTTTCAAAATACGACCTGTAATTATACAAGCCTTCAGAGGAGGTGATTGACGTTCCATTTAAAGAAACGCTGCATTGCTCGAAGAGCGAATGAAGTAGATTGTTTACTCCAGTAACCTTATCGGTATCTGCTAACTCTGTTCCGTCGCTTTTAACGAATTGTCCTTTCACCATGAGCTGTACGTTTAAATCGAGATAGTGTTCATTATCTGCAGGAAGTATGAATTCGAGAACATTTTGATCGACAGGGGTAATGGGTTTACATAATGTAGTAACGTTCCCCAACACTGCTGCCTGAATAGGAGCTTTATCGAAGACGTCGAACTCTGACTTTGTTAGGGCAAGCATCTCAACACGACTGACTACTTTCTTCTCTTTACACTACTAAATATATCTCTTATTTCACTATGCGTCTTCATTTTTGATGAACGTTTCCTCTTTCTACCCTCTAACAGTCTGCCCCACATTGAATCGTACAGGTGTATGTTTCACGCGAAGCTGTTTGTTTCTCATACGCTTCCATATTTTCAGGACATCCTTATCGGTTACCTTACTAGGAGCCATTCCTGTAGTGGCATGTACAGAATCGTTGTATCCTGCCACAAATCTATCCAACACGTCTAAATATTTGTAACTGTTCTTGAAAGTAAAATATTTGTACATTTTAGTTTTTAACGTGCGATTGAAGCGTTCAACTATCGAACATTTAACATCAGGGTTATAGGAAACGCGATACTCTATGTTCTCTTTCTTTAAAAAGTCTTGAAACGTTTTGTTTAGAAACTCTTTACCCTTATCTGTTCTCACTACTATAGGATTTCTATTAGATTTCTCCAACACGGAGTCGAATGCTTTTTTCACTTCGGTACCTGTCTTAGATTTTAGAGGTACAACCCAGGCGTATTTGGAAAACACGTCAATAGCTACAAGTAAATACCGTATGTTGTCATTATGTTTCGAGATGTTTTGCACATCAGCTAGATCAAGTTCAAACATGTCGTAAATGTTGTTTACCGAATAAGGATTTCTTGGAAACTTTCTCCTAATAGGTTTATGTAAACTGTAAACATCTTGTGCAATCAACCATTCCTCTATATGCTTATCTGTAACGGTACTTGCTTGGGAAAGTTTGCCTAGAGTGGAAAAACCCGTAGGTTCTCGAGGATTGTAATAGAGGTCATGTAATCTGTTCATCTTCTCTGATTATAAGAACTCCACCTTTTCGCTGGAAATAATTTAGAAATGACTAGTTTATATTTATTGGTTCTAGAGGTTTTAAGCTCGTTATTGTGAAGATGTCCACCAGTCGATATTAAAATGTCTTTGTATATGTCAAGGTCTTCCTCACTTACTTGTTTCAAGTCTACTTTCTTTCTAGTAAGAAGTTCCCATAAACCTACAGTTGTGTTGTACTTCTTATTGTTAATAATTAAAGCGTTGTGTTCTATCTGTATTTTAGAATTACCTATCATATACTCCCCCGATTCTTTATCCTTATAGATTCCAAACTCAGTATCTACAATCTTGGGGGAATTTACATAAGCTGAGAAGTATTTACCAGCAAGATCTCCTATAACATTAGGTTTTACATCTACGGGCTCAGGTGTCGGAGTTTTCTCGAGTGTTGAAGTTTTCTCGAGTGTGACATCTCTTTTACTAGGCTGTTCTAATATTCTTCTCTGTCTCTTCTCGGAGATAGGATCTTGTTTTTCACGTATTTTAATCCACTCGTTATAAGGATCTCTAGAAACTGAAGAGTTTGAATCATCAGCACCACGTTTTAAACGTTTGTACTCTTTTATGCTGAGTAACATCATTTTCTGTAGCATTACGTTAAAGAACTGATTCCAGACAATACAGCAGACAAGAGAGGAATGAGAAATCCTCCTTTCTGAACTAAAGTTTTCTTTTTCTTAGACAGAGAAACTTTTCTATCGACAAGATGTCTCAAAGATTTTTTATGTTTGCTCAATTTACGTTTAGAACACGAATGAATTTTACATTGACCGTTCAATACGTTCAGAGCACACTCTATTATAGCAAGTATCAACTCTTTGTTACCTCTCTTTAGAATAAAACTTCTCAACTCGGGTGAAGCCTTTTTAAGAACTTGTAAGGTATGGTAATGGGATTTTATCCGTTTCATGCTTTACAGGCACGTACACCTTTGTAACTTCGGACGGAAAGATTTTAGTTCGGAATCTAATTAAATCGTTAGTTCTCTGACAAAAGTCTATTAACGAATAACCGTGAGCCTTCTTCGTAGCGTTTTGAAATGCTTTGTAAAACGCTCTCCAATTTTCAGGGTACACTTGTCTAGCTAGAAAAGTAATCTGATTTTTATCTCTCAAGTTTCTAAACAAGACCATGTACTTTGTATTGAGAGAAATATCTCTACTGTGGGAAGATTGATGAAAAAGGTTTTGAGTGATTTAAATTACAGATATGTTACGATGATGACAACCTTTTGTGAATATTGAAGACACCTCGTTAGAGTAGGCTTTGTCTAGTAAATCGTCTGGGGTTATTAACACAGGTTTACTACAATCTTGTTTCTCTTTAAAGTTTGGAAGACCTTTATGATATGTCACGGGGGTATTGAATTTGCTAGACGGAGGAATGGCATTAGTTTCACCGAAACACCACAAAATTCTGCTGTAATTACTTACGTTGGATAGATGATTCAAGTTGTTGATCAGTTTTATAGTGAAAGTAGTCTTACCACAAAAACTAGGACCTGAGACAATTAAAATGAAAGGGTGTTCAAACTTTACGACAACCATAACAGTCTCTTATCATAGGCATGGGTCCATCCCAGCAGTCGTGATCAGGATAATGTTTATCACATCTAAGACACTCTTTAACTAATGCACTACGTTGAACATTTTGAGGGAGTTTATCGTACACTAGATAAATACTTTGAGCAGCACAAGAAGCTAAAAATTCCGGGGATAACTCAGCCAATTCTTCTCTAGTATGATGAATAAGGGTTCTGTGGATCAACAACTTCTTCACTCCCAAACATTCTAGAGACGAGGACGAGTCCGTACTGACACGGTACTTTCTCCTCGTCTTTATTTATACCCGTAAGGGTGGGAGTCGAACCCACCGCGAACTCTGTACCTCTTACTGAAACAGAGACGGTATTTCTTATCTTCAGGCTCCGAGACTATGCTCGGACCAGCCTTTCTCTTTATTTTCTTTTCGGTTCTCACAGAGACAGTAGCACTGTGATCACAGTTCAAAACCATGTTCTTAATAGTTTCGAAATTCACAATCTGTAAAGCCTTGTAATTTAAGGTAATACCTCTAACTTTACAGACAGATTTTGAGGTGTTTTCGGATGGAACAAGTACCTTGTAACCATAGTTCTTTGGACCTCCGGTAGCAAATTCAGAAATGTATGCGTCTGGCCCATCGTCAGTAAGTTCGTCAGTCATGTCTCCTAAATAGTCACCTATAGGTACTCTGTATTTGTCTTTAGGTGTCTGCGTGTAAATCACGCTGTCAGTGTCGCAGTACAGAGCGCTACGCTGCAACTGATCAAGGTAGGAATAGAGTTCCATTCTACCGCCTGTCGTCACATAGGCCCCATGAACCACACTGGTGTGAGGAAGAGTAACCTGTTCCTCTTCGATAGGGATCCACGAAATCCACACGACTTCATCGTTTGCAAATAGGAGTCTTCTAATTTCTATTCCCGGTGTCGTGAGGAACCTGTACAATTCTAAAGGGTCTTTAACAAGTTTTGTCTTGCATCTGTCAGGATTCTCAACGAGCTTCCCCCAGAAGGAATTCAGACATAACTTGCTAATAGTCCTCTTCCCAGCGTTCTTTTCGATTTGTGTGGGGTCTAACTGAATGCCTTCATGTTCGAAAAACAAATCGATATATTTCTTTTTTTCTGTCTCTGATGTCACCCAAGTAGGGTATCCGCTGGACTCTGTTTTGATTTTCAGGAACAGGTTAATATAGTCCACGAACAAACCATCCTCACGGGTTTCACGAGAGTACATTGTAGTTTTGTACTCTAGAAATTCGTGGACTTTCATCACGGAATAGCCTTTCTGAACAGCTAATCTCACCTCGTCCACAATCCAGGTGCCGGTGAGAACCCGCTCTTCCTCGTTGACGTGAGTGCAGGTCCCTTGCTCTAAGGTAATAGCGCAGGAACGGCAAAGGGGAAACAAGAGCTTACCACCCCACCTGAAAGGCAAAACGGGATGGTAGAGCTCTTGCGGGGGAAGGACCGTGCATTTGATAACACCTTCTTTGGTCATCATGTGGTTGACATCCGCACACTGATCCCCCACGTAAACAGTGGGATGTCCTACAGGAAATTTATTGTATTTGCAGACATAAGGGTATAACGACATAATGTCTGCGTACAGGATTTTTTCGTATTGTTTCTCGTCCACCTTGTGGAAAAGGCGCATAGCCTCCGTTCGCCCACCGTAGACCGAGTCTCTCATGATCAGAGGAGCATCACCTATCATAGGGTCATCTTTCAGCGCTGGGAATTCTTCAAGTATGAGATCAAATTTACACTCCCACATGGCGTGAACAGTATAACCACATGATCTGATCTTCTCCAATCTGGTCATGGTGTTCTCATATCTCTCGGCAAGGGATTCGGAAGAATCCATCATGGGTACGTCTCTGTTTGGTCTACAGAGACATCCGTGATAATAACATCCGAGAAATTCAAAAACCTCTCGTGTTTCTTCACAGAAACCGTCTACTTTCCATTGAGGGAATTCGGGTAGGCGAACCTCTCGTCCGTTACCCGCATGACGGATAAAAATGTTCCTCTCCTTGGCTTCGTGGATAAGCCACATGAGGGATTTCTTAGAGTGCCTGTCTGCTTTACGATAGCCGCAGGGAGGAACCAGACCTATGGTTTTGGGTTTGAGGAAAGTTTTACGAAAGATTTTGTTACAGGCCGACGCAATAGTAATGGCCTCTGCAAAAATGTCTATCTTGGCTATTTCCCAAAAGAGGGATTTGAAGAGAGTGCAGGCTTCTCTCAACACTGTAACGTCGGCCCGGCAATACTTTTCCAATTCTTTTTTGTTGTCAAACTCCTCGTTTTCGACAGACTTATGCCAATCTAGAAAAACTTCTCGGTCTTTCTCAGACATGGTGTCAAGTCCGTAAAACGATTTGTCAGGATGCGGACCAACGTAATTGAGGTTTTGACTGGTGTTGAAATAATGCGGGTAATAACCTTTGGCAATATCGGTTAAGCCGAATGTCTTGGGGAAACTTCGCAGAGGAAGTGGGATGAAGTTTAAACTGTCTAGAAAGACGAAATGTTCAAACTTCATGCACAAGATTTTGCATCCAGACATGACCAAGTCTGGAGTCCACTTTTCTCTAATAGCGAAGTCGAGAATAAACTGCAGATCGTAAGCTCTTGCGTTGTGTGCAATGATGATGAGCTTTTTGAACTGAGGTCTGTGTATTCTCAGATAATCCATGAAACTACGGATAGGATCTTCCCAAAATGAATGAAAACGTGGTCCGCAATTTGAACAGTAGGCGTCTTTAGACGACTCACAATGGGAACAAGATTGTTGAGCACAGAGTAAATTAGGGACATGAAGAAAAGTATTGCCTTTCAGTAGCGTGTTCTGAGTTGACGCGATATCGTAATAGATGTATAAAATCTTGTCAGAACGATCTGTGATTTTCAAGGGGGCCATGTAACATTCGTGTCCTGTGTCTGGCTCAAAAGTATTGCAATTACTGCAGTAAGTTTTAAAACATTCATGTCTCTTCCTGTATGCTTTAAACTTACCGCAATCTTTACAACTCTGTAGAGCCATACATACACTGCGTCCCTCGATGAGGTTACGTTTGTGATTATCTAAGCATACTTTTCCTCGGAAAAGTCTCCTACATACATCACAAAACATAGACTTCATGTTTTCGGGACATGGAGGAGTAGATCTACAGGAAAAGCAAACGTGCTCACAACAATGTTGCGCACCACGTTCGAACCCTTTATTACACCCTTCACATAAGTAGCGCTGGGCCATAGCTCCTTTTATATTAACAATTGTATGGTAATGATGTTCGTCTGGGTCGTATACAAGGTATAGTCTTTGTTTGTCTTGTCCATTGTTTCCGTCAAATATCACTCTATCGAGATTAAAGCCCTCGTAAACCACTAGCCTATATTTATTCTGAAAATGCTTTTGAAATGCCTGAAGCTCCGGGATTCCTCCACCGTTCGAGAGATCTACACCAGATTCTCTCAAAAGCGCTTCAACTTTTGCCTTGATTTTCTTATTAGTCATGTCCCTCATCCTATAATTAGCATAGTCAGGGTCGTGCTCCACTTTAGCAACTGCCATCACAATAGCGTATGCAAGACACTTTAGCGCTGATTTAATAAAAACAACGCTTTTTTTCAAAAGGGCAAGTGCGCTAGTCGTACGAGCCCTCGTAGGTACTCCTTTACCGTTACCGTTAGGCATGTGGACAATGTCCACAACCAAACGTAAACGATCAGTAGCGTTGAAGCGCTCGTTCGACTGACACACTTTCTGAACAACGCTAGCTATCACTTCCATGTTAATCTGATCTTTTCTCCTATAGGAGATACCGATAGGTTTGTCCATATTGTTAACCTCATTAAAAATACTGACACCAACCATATCGTGATCCCTAGCATCTACTAAAGCATGGTCTATTACATCTTGCAAACATGCTTCGAAATAGTTAGCTCTAGAATTTTCACCTGGTTCTCTTAGGTTGACAACCAGTTGCAGACCAACTGCACCGAACCGTGGATAGTCTTTACGACTAGATTCCAGAATCGTGAATGAGGAGTGGGCTGTCCTTTCATTCACGTCCGTACTATCCGGTACGTTGTCTGAACCTAGTTCGTTTACACCCGCATTATAGGGTTCAGCTTCATCTTGAGAAGTGGTACCTATATTGTTTCCAGATTCCTCGGAAAATGTACCAGTATTACAAACAGGCAAACTCGAAGTTTCTATTTCATCATCATCAGATTCCGAGAGAGTTATAATCTCAATATCTCTTCCGGAATCAGCTAATGGTACAGTATCATTCTCGTTTTCTGTTTTAATACTTATAGCATTTACGGAATCTAGAGACTTTATCGATTCCCTTTCTCCTTCAGAATCTGACGTAATATCAATATAGTTAGAAGACATTTTGTATGCAAACTGTACTTACTCACTGTTATTCAGCTGTTTAGGACACCTTATGAGAGATTCTGAAAAAAAAAGAGAGAACATAAGAATTATTATTATTATTTAAACAAAAAGGAATATTGTCTTGTATTAAACAGAAAACATGAATAAAAGTTTGTAGACTTACATGCTTTTTCTCTTACAGTTCGCACCGTTCAGTATTTCACTCCACGTCTGATGAGGTTTGGTGACAAACTGTGTGCAAATTAACAAAATGGTGGATGAATAAAAGTTTAGAAATGTTTACAACAGATTGGATTTAATGAAGCCTGTAAAAAAAAAACAAAGAAAAAATCAGGCTTACTTACTTTCAAAAAAAAAGAACATACCATAAGAAAAGAAAAGAAAACCGACGTACCTTTTTCCAGCAGAGGAGAAGCGCAGCGAAGACTCGATGTTTACTCGTCGCACTGAAGACTGCAACTGAAAGAATTCAGATTATGTCAGCCCCTTATATACAAAACGGTCTTCGCCCAAATTTTATACCGCACGTAGCTGTTCGTTTGGTAGCTGTCCGTTAAAAAAAAAATTATTAGAGACTTCCTATAACAAGGAGAAATGCAATGTTTTTAAATGTATAAAACTGAATATGTAGGAAAACTTCTATTTTAATTTTACACAAACAGTCGTTACGTTTTTATGACGTATGATGAATTATTTTGTGTCATAAACTTATGAATAAAGTTTTATTGACTCACCTTTTTTTTCAAATACAGCTGACTCCTTAGGGCTTTTTTCAGCTATAATTGACACCTTACTCTTTATGTTTTGAAGTTCTGTGATAAACTGTGAACAAAAACAACAGATTCAACTTATTATATAGGTTGTGTTCTATGTATGCAGCGCAAAAAGTGAAAACCATCTCCCTTTTTTTAATGCAATGCCTACTCTTTTTTTTAATTTGAATTCTATGTCAGCTAGGTCAAAGTGTTAACCAACTCTTTGTAATTTACAATTTACGGCTTGCCGCAAACTTTTTTAAAATATATTAAAAGAAAATTTATACATTAGTTAAAACAATGTTAGCAGTATGAAATCTTACCTTTTGAAACACTTGATGATGATGATGATGATGATGCTGTACTAACACTTTCTATCACTTATAGAAATAAACACACACGCACGCAGCTACACAAACACAGTTGCGAATTATCTTCGATATATGTGATCAACTGCTAGAATCATTTCTCTTATATAGTCTGAAGAACATGACGTGTTGATTATGAGTTAGAAATAACGTCCAGGATATGCCTCGAGCAGTTCCGTGTATAACGGTTTTCAAGACGGAACTGCCAAGCATTTTATATAGATATATATATATTGAGTAAAGGGTTTTCCCCTCCTCCTCTGAACTTATACAAGTTTCTTGTTTGAAAATAGAATTAGATGCCGGAACCGGATTTCTTACAAGGATGTACTTTCAAAAACTTGTTATGACACGTTTCTACATTTAGAATTATATACCTGAACAGGATCTCGTGTGACTAATGTTATGTTAAGTAACGGGTTTTCCCTATGTTTCAAGACGGAACTACCAAGCAGTTTATATAGATAGATATTGAGTAACGGGTTTCCCCTCCTCATTTGAACTTATACAAGTTTCTTGTTTGAAATAGAATTAGATGCCGGAACCGGATTTCTTACAAGGATGTATTTTCAAAACCTGTTAGGACACGTTTCTACATTTAGAATTATATACCTGAACCGGATCTCGTGTGACTACTGTTATGTGTCAAAAACGTTTAAGTTTTTGCTGTAAATTATATCATCCCAGTTGTGAGTCATACCTAACAAATTAGTACAAATTCCTTCGCTTTAATATATAACTTATTTTTTAAAAAAATATTCAGTGAAGTATAGCAGCTACAACCTTGATTTTTAAAAGGTTTTGCACTTACAGTGTAACAGATGATTGTATAAATTTTCAATTAAATCGTTTCGTTAGAAAAAAAGTTTTTGCTGTAAATTATATCATCCTAGTTGTGAGTCATACACAGCAAATTAGTACAAATTCCTTCGCGTTAATATATAACTTATTTTTAAAAAAATATTCAGTGAAGTATAGCAGCTACAACCTTGATTTTTAAAAGGTTTTGCACTTACAGTGTAACAGATGATTGTACAAATTTTCAATTAAATCGCTTCGTTAGAAAAAAAGTTTTTGCTGTAAATTATATCATCCTAGTTGTGAGTCATACACAGCAAATTAGTACAAATTCCTTCGCGTTAATATATAACTTATTTAAAAAAAAATATTCAGTGAAGTATAGCAGCTACAACCTTGATTTTAAAAAGGTTTTGCACTTACAGTGTAACAGATGATTGTACAAATTTTCAATTAAATCGCTTCGTTAGAAAAAAAGTTTTTGCTGTAAATTATATCATCCTAGTTGTGAGTCATACATAGCAAATTAGTACAAATTCCTTCGCGTTAATATATAACTTATTTTAAAAAAAAATATTCATTGAAGTATAGCAGCTACAACCTTGATTTTTAAAAGGTTTTGCACTTACAGTGTAACAGATGATTGTACAAATTTTCAATTAAATCGCTTCGTTAGAAAAAAAGTTTTTGCTGTAAATTATATCATCCTAGTTGTGAGTCATACATAGCAAATTAGTACAAATTCCTTCGCGTTAATATATAACTTATTTTTTTAAAAAATATTCAGGGAAATATTACAGCTACAACCTTGATTTTTAAAAGGTTTTGCACTTACATTGTAACAGATGATTGTTCAAATTTTCAATTAAATCGCTTCGTTAGAAAAAAACTTTTCATATACAATAGTTTAGTCCACTTATGGTTCATCTGTACTAAGTGGGATGACTTCTACACGAAAACAAAACTTTAGATTGATAAAATCTTTAAGTAATATTTTTGTATTATGTATTCTGTGAAATATAATCGTTACAGGTATGAAATTTTAAAGGTTTCTTTCTAACACTATAATACGCTTATGTACTAATTTTGAAATAAATCGGATCGGTAGAAAAAAAGTTTATTGTATAAATTATTTTCGCTAGTTGTGACTCATTAAGGTAAATGAGTGTTTCAAGTCCCTGAACTAGATAAAGATTGTTATCAAGAAAGCTGTGCATACAATGGTTCCTAATTGTCCTGATGATATCATTTGCTTACGGTATTAATTTTAATTATAGGCATGATTTATTCTCATATGTCTCATATGATGTTTCAATTCATCATTAAAGTCTGTAACAATATTATAGGTCGATCTCCTGGTTGACAGAAATTACGTCTTTTGTGTCTAGTTAAAAACATTAATTCAGAATAGTCTATCATACACGAAATTCAGAATTCGTAATGGGAGTTGGTTAACATTTTTTTTTTGGCGCTGCATCCATAAAAATAAATTGGCTTACAATACACAAAAATTCCGAATTTAAAAAGTAGTCGTTGTATTCGTAAGGGGGAGTTGTTTAAATTTCGACTTAGCACACTCTTGCATTTTCGAATTTTGAATTTGGCGCTAGCAATCATTTTGAATCCACCATCAGGGATGACGTCATCGGTCGGGCGGTAAAGCAATTAGCTACTTTACAACTTGACCGACGCCGTAAGCTGCCATCTCTCCCTGTTACAACTTGACCGATGCCTTAAGCTGCCATCTCTTCCTATTACGTAACAGGAATAATGACTCTTTGGGGCCTAACTCCTAAAAAGGGCGTCGGGACGCTTCAGGAATACCACAGGGAGAAACGGGCGCAATTACAATGCTTGAAAGGAGTCCCGTGACGTCACAGGACATGGTAAAAAACCTTGCGTAAGAGTGCATATCCAGACGTCTTGGCAAAAGGGCTTAACAACATTGGTAAAAAGCCTTGCGTAAGAGTGCATATCCAGACGTCTTGGCAAAAGGGCTTAACAACATTGGTAAAAAGCCTCGCGTAAGAGTGCGTTTACAGGCGTCGTTGGCAAAAGGTCATAACTGCAGACGCGTAGGTACGGGAATACTGACCATAGGGCCTAAATCCTAAACAAGGAGTCTGGATGAATCGGGAATAGCACTGAGCCAAAGGGCGTAATTACATTATTCGAATCGAATCCCGTGACGTCACTGGACAAAAGGGCCTAACTAGGCGTCTGGAAGAGGGCGGGGGAGGGGGCGGCGTCTGGAAGAGGCGGGGGCGGCGTCGGGGCGGGGGCGGGGGCGGCGTCGGGGGCGGCGTCGGTACAAAGGGCGGGAATCAAAAGGGGGCATATACTACTGGTAATGTAAATTTATCTAGTAATAAATCAATTACTGAGTCTGAAAATAAATAAAGCGCAGGATTTTACGCCAAGTCTCGCCTCTCGCTAGGCTGCACCGAGCTTTCGGTTAACACGCTCAACCCCGTCCCACCCGCTTTGAATCAGGATATCTCGGATTCTATTGATCCGATCTTCGATTTCATTTTTGCGTTTTAAAGGTAAGATGTGTCTCTACAACTTTTATTTCAGGCACGTTTTCGATATACCCAACGGTTAAAGTAATAAACCGCAAAACGTAAATGTCAAAAAACCTATTTTTCCGATTTTTATAGTTTTGAACAATAAATACTGGTTTCTTGGCCATACACATGTGAAACAAAAATGTAGCCAGAAGAAGAACCTACATTTTGAAGAAAACAAAATTCAAGATTGATCAGCCCAGTCCCGAGATATATGAATTTAAAAATTCACAGTCGTCCGCCACTTTGAATGGCCGCCATGTTTGAAAGCTACCTCCTCATGATGGCCCCACCGGACCTTTTTGCTCCACATGACCCCAGGAACGTATGGTATAAGTTTCATTTAGTCCCCCCAAATTATAATGATTTGGTCAATTTTGGGGGTCTGGCACATGGGTGCTGAAACAAACAGCTACCTCTAACATACCATTTTCCCCTAGTAAGTACATATCAGAACGAAAAGAGCAATAGAACGCTATCACCCGAACAGTTGTTGGAGGCTGAGTATGGCCTATGGTCGAGGATCTCCGTGGGTGGTGGTGGGCCAAAAAAAAACGTACCCATGAGGAAACCAAGGGATAAGAAGGCCCCAATAATAGGGGTGAGGAATTCCTCCTCACTACCAGTAGTGCATAAAGCAATGAAACACAAGGCACTTTTTGTATCAATAATCGAGAAGTCGGTAACACCTGAGGATATAACTGAATCATTAAATAGACAAGTAAAATTAAGATCAGTATCAGTGTTCAATCATAGCTTTAAACTATGTACAAGTTTAGTTATTTTGCTGCCAACTTGACAGCAGTATATGCTATTCATCATTTTTCTCTAGTTTTATTGTTAAGTTTAGATTTTTAGGTTATTGCATTACATCCTATATTCATTTACTTACAACATTAGATTTAGCCTATCATGTTGGCTTTGGATATCTTTCTTTGTCACTTCCTGTTTCTGAAGTCAACTTGACTCATATTACTATTTAAATAACATACATTTTCTAGCTTGTAAGCTATTATCCCGATTCATTGTCTGTTATTATTCATATTTGATTATTATTTTTTGTATCCAGTCTTCAGGATACATTTCTTGAGCAGTTTAAATGCATTTCATATAGCTCAATTACTTGACTTCCTTCTTCTTCTTATTCAACAATTCATTACTCAGACATGAAAGGATTCATGTTTTTTGGTGCTTCGGATTATCGTGATATAGTCTGAACATCAACATTCATTCTATTATTTGTGTGGATAATATATCCTACAAGTTCTACACTTCTTTATCATATGCTTCGTCAAGTAAGCAATTTCTAGTGCATCAAGAAATGTACTTAATCATTCATTCAATTTATGCCTGGCAAAATGGCATTTCTGTGTTGTGTTTTGCTAATTGTTAAATAGCTGGGACATCACGACACATATTCTCATTCTTATAGCAGATAAAGATTCTGCTAATATAAATCTAAATAAGGACATATACTTCGCTTCAAGTAAGTAATCATTAGTGTTACTAGAAGTGATTCCAATTTCCATACATCTACGCATTAAACATCGATCTCATTGTTGTGATTTAGCTATCAATAAATAGCTTATACATCAGACTTGATATTCAGTTTCTAGTCTTGAAAACTATTTCTACAAGTGTCACGCTTCACTGACAGACGTATATTTTTTCACAAATGTGATTATATGTGACATCAAGACTAAACTTTCATCTCCATTATCTACAAACTTTCATTCAATCGTTTATATGGTAGATGGTGACAATGTTCACATCCTTGAATCATAACTTCAATCTCATGCGTTTAGATGGATTCACATATGACATCAAACACAAACACTACATATTAGAAGATTGTCAACCATTGTATTGATCTGTATATGCTATCTTCAAGAGACTTTCATCTGAAGACCTACCATCTTCGTTTTCAACTCTTTTCAAGCTAGTGAAAGTGTATTCGTTCGTGTGTTTTAGCTTATAATTAAATATTGTATCTTATATCGATGGTTTCATTGAGTGATGTATGCTATAAAGCTTATTCAATTCAATTCCTCCAATACAATGGAGGTGGTCCTCCGCCAGAGATCTCATTAGTTGTGGTTAGCACGAAAAGTGTTAAGCACAACTAAATTTTCAATCTCGTGTAGGTATTAGGAACTCTTACAGTCCGCTATCACAAACATATACCCCCTAATCCTACATTTGGTCCTCTCGGGCCGTGATATTCCAGCAAGTTTGTATTAATAGGCCTAGCCTACATCCCGGATAGAACTAGTAAGACGCCTAGACTAGTAGGCCTAGCCTACATCTAGGATAATACCAGCAAGACTGTACTAATAAGTTATTCCTTCATCTTGTCCTTCTGACCATAATCAAACTATTAAGATTGTAATAATACAATAATACTCCTACATCATTCAACCTCTGTGTCACAGACAGACTTGGGTTGCATACAAGAGCCTTCTTGTTTTGCTCACATTCATGTATGCATTATTATTTCATCTCAAGAGATATATATTGATACTTAAGCAATTAAAGATTGACTTAACATTGATTTGTGCTCTGCCATAAGCATTTGAGCCACATGCTATCACTCAGTGAAACTTCAAAGTGTACTGTATGATATATATATATATATACTGTATATATATATATATATACTGTATGATATATATATATATATATATATATATGTCAATTGTAAACATTGTGACATCAATGTAAGTCACAGACACACAACACACTCTGTCAACAGTACATTAGCACACAATTCTCTTACACGAACAAGATCCTTAACGTTCTTTGCAATTCAATACTCATCTTATTGCAAATAATTGCAATCATTCTGCTCTATCATATATTTCATTGTCTTCTTGACAATAAGTTGTCCAGAAGTTGTTTCTCATAGGCGGGCAAAACGGTCCTGTTCTTCTCGCATACTATTTCACTTGCATTGCTTCCTTCTATCCCGGCAAGCGGGCAAATTCCTACATTGTTTTCATTCTTCGTATACCTATCTCTGAATCATGGAAGATCAAACATTCAGACAGGTCGAAGACCTCAAAAGAAAACGCACTCCTCTTAAGGCACAACTTACACGTCAGTGTAATTATATTACTAATCTTAATGAGTCAGGTGAGCTCAATCACCAACTGTTGTTAACTCGCAAAGATAAACTAAAGGAAACTTTCAATAAGTTTGAGCTTATTCAAATTCAACTAGAAGAATTTCAGCCAACAGATGCTGAAATTAATTACCATGAAGAAGTCGAAAATGACTTTATCGAAGCTATTTCTAAAGTAGAAATATTGATTAAGATTTCTGAGCTGCAGCAAATCAAAGCTCAACTATTCACTCAAGTTCAAGTAATATCAGATTTTACTGTAACTTGTGAAATCGAGTTACATGCTTTGTTCTCTCGTAGAGACAAACTCAAACAATTATTTGAGAGTTTTGAACTGGTTCAAACCCAGCTCGAACAACTCCATGCTACGAATGCTGAGGCCAACTCTCGTGAAGAAGTTGAAACAGCATATTTCAAAACCATCGCTAAAGTCGAAACATTGATTAAGATCGCGGAGTCTAAGGCAGAGACTTTAGATAAGCTCGCAAAGCTTAGACAATTAAGAGTACAGCTCTTAAACCATATTCAAGTTATAAACGAGCTTATGATCGAGGATCAGGCATCTTACTTTGAAGGTATTAAGAGATGCGCTGAACTCGAACAATCATTTCAGCACTATCAAGCTGAACAGTCTTCAATTGAAGACATTGAATCATTCAATGTCGGGCAAATTCAACGCTATGAGCTTGAAGAAGCCTATTACAAAGCACTTACTAGACTTGAAGCTTCCATAAAGGCAAACAAGCAAATATATGATCCAGATCCTGTGTCTGCGCCTAGTCCGCAACCAGTGCTGACTGAGCAAAACCACGTTTCTCTTCCTACGTTACCTGCGATAAGATTACGGACATTTTCAGGCGATCCCACTATGTGGCTAGAGTTTCGTGACACGTTTACATCCTTAATACTACAGAATCAGTACGTGTCTGAGATGGACAAGTTTCAATATTTAAAGTCATGCTTAACCCCTGAGGTTATGACTATTATACATAATATTCCTGTCAGTGCTGCCACATTCAGCATTGCCTGGCAAACTTTGTTAGAGCGTTTTGACAATGACAGACTCATTGCTAATGCTCATTTAGAGAATTTATTTTCTCCCCCTTCTATTGATAGAAACTCTGCTGATTCGCTCCAGAGATACTTAGATCATTACATAAGTACTGTCCACGTGCTTCAGTCACTGCACATTGATATTGAGCTGACTGATCTTATTATCTCAAAAATAATACTGGATAAGCTTTCTCCAGCTATTATTAGAGATTGGGAATCTTCGCTTAAATCTGATAAGTTTCCATCACTGAAGGACTTATTCAGTTTCCTTGAGGCCAAAGTTCGAGTCATTCAAATGACTGACTTAGCTATCAAGTCCCAGTCGAATCAATCTCCAGTTAAAAATGTGACTGCGAAATCTAATAATAATTCTAACAACAATCGTAAGTCCACTGAAGCTAAGAAAAAGCCTTCGTGGTCTCAACCTATTTGTATATGGCACTGTAAGAATCTCACCGCAACCAGGTATTAATTTGACAAATGAAGACAATTGAAGTGGTGACTGGAAAAAGCATGGCGCTCTCAACAGAATATAATTGTATCAAAGAGTCAAAATTACACGAAATCTTCCCTACATGCTCATTAAAACAAAAAAAAATACATGAACATTCATTAATTATAGTGACAAATAGTGACACGAATAAGAAACACATGTGAGTTATATCTAGCAGGAAATGTCTAACCTGATCTAACCCAGGGGTGTCCCCCCAAACTTCAAGACTCACCCCCAAACTTCATTGTTCACCCCCCAACCTGATTGGCTGTCGACAAGGGCGCTCATATGATTTTTTAATTAATTGATTTTTTGTCGCTTTAACTTCTTGGACCAATTTGTAACATTATATTAATAATACAATAATTGCAACAATGACGTAGCCAGAAAATAATTGCGGGGAGGGTCGGAAGTGCCGGGGGGTTTGAAATACACCAAAGGGTGGGGGTCCATCCCTAGAAAATTTTTAAATATTGAACTAATGAAAATCACATTTTACGCTACTTTAGAACAGAAAAACTAGATAGGAAATTTGTTTACCAGACTCTAAGACATGTCAATGTAAATAAGAAATCATTACCTAAGTGGGGGTCCACACCCGGAAAAGTTTTTAATATTGAACTAATGAAAATCACATTTTACTTTATTTTATCACTGAAAAACTAGTTAGGAAATTTGTTTACCATACTCTAAGACATGCCAATGTAAATAAGAAATCATTACCTAAGTGGGGGTCCACCCCCGGAAAATTTTTAAAACTCTAAGACAAACTAAACTCTAAGACATGTCAACTTAAACAAGAAATTGTTACCTAAGTTATAATACTTATTACTATTTATAAGAAAAGTTGAATAACACATGGAACAGTGGACATAATAGGCCTACTCATTATGTTATGAAAAGAAAATAACTGCTATATCATATTTGACACACCAACAAATCTTATTTAATTAAATAAATATTTTTTTAATACAAATATAGAATTTTAGGTTTTGACTTTTGGGGGTCCAATCCCCCTGGACTCCCTTTCCTAATTCACTGTGGATTCTGCTTCCATGTTGTCGACTTGGTAAAACTTCTGCAAACTTTGTATGTCTCAACTGACTTTCAAATATAATAATTATTATTAATATACATTTTTTTCCTTTCCCTGACTGCTGGGGGGGCGCCCCCCCCCCCCAGCCCGCGTGTGGGCGCCCATGGCTGTCGAAATTCGTCATCTTTATCTTGAAGATTCTGCTTGGGATTTACATCAATATACGGTTTCCTTTTATCTTCGCCACTGCTTTTACTTTCAGTAATCTTGTATTTTATATCTAAATTAGGTTTTAGTATATACGGATGTTTCTTTCTGCAGTGATCTTCCCATTTGTCATGCCTAATAATGGCATTGCACAACAATATTCTAAACACTTATATTTAAATTGCTGTTGTTTTTTCGGCATTTTCGAGATGCGGAGATGGACTGAAACCGGTAGCCGTAACCTCAAGTTTCAAATTAAGAATGCATCATGCATCATGCAGAATGCATAGTCAGACAGATTTTTCCACACCTTCCCTCCCGTTCTTTATAAGGTGGCACGTGCAGTAAAATCACTTCCGAGAATAATATTATTCTTGCAGGCGGCATTGTACAAAGACTGTAATAACCCAGTATACTCCAATAATTCCTACCAACAATGATTCACTTCGCAATCGCCGCTATCGGCACAGAGTGATCTATTTCGTTGGCACTGCAGTTGTTTATATATACAAGCAAATGCGTTTCGCTCATTTATTGACTTCTTAAGAATTAGAAGAGACCTTTTGAAGTTATAAAACTTGACCGTTTTTATTTTTAACATATAAAACTCTAATTTTGCAACAATTTTCAACTCCCCCAAGAAAATTCATAAAACGATAATATTTTGCCCCCCCCCCCAGAAATTTCAATGACGCAGTCTGCGTCTTAACCTCCCCTGTGGGCACCCCTGCCTAACCTAACCTAACCTAACTCTTGTTAAGGGGTGCATGTTTCAACAATATGTCTGAATTGAAATCTCATCTAATACGACTTTATTTGCTGTCATTATTTCCCACCTAACACCAATATTGCTGCATTTCAACAATGCTTAAATTTTCTTGAAAACAATCTAGACTGTAACAATTATCAGTGCCGTATTTAAGCGTAGGCAGACTAGGCCGCTGCATACGGCAGCAGGTTTGAAGGGGCGGCTTTTAAGCTGTTACTGTTTTTTTAAATACATTAAACATTTTATTCATAACTCTTCAAAATAGTACTAATGTAAAGCACAATGAAATAGAATTGAATAACATTGACAACAATACACACCTGTTTATTTATTTACTTATTTATTTATTATATATTGTTGTTATTATTCTTATTATTACTATTATTATTAGAATACTATTTCAGTTACAATATTGTTTATTGTAGGTTACTTTGAACATTCATGTGGAAATAAGGGGGCGAAAATATTTCTCTCTGCCTAGGGGCGCTTAAGTAGCTAAATACGCCCCTGACAATTATCAGATCATATCACTTGGTGATCTGAATTTTCCAGGTTTCAAATTTATATCAGGTGATTCAATTGACTTATACCACTGTCATAAAATTAAAGGTGAAATGTACACTACACTTGTTCCTTCCCTAGTAGCAAACTTCGTTGGCCCAACGGAGAGATTTGGTTGGCATGGAAGAGATATGTTGGGAAAAGGTTGGTTGTAATTTCCTCGGTTGGGCCAACGCATTTATTGGTTGGCTCGCGCGCTCGCCCTACTGTTGGCGTTTCCAACCAAGAGGGTTGTTGGCCCAACAATACATTTCGTTGGCTAAGCCTCCGTTGGCGTTACCAACCGACAGGATTGTTGGCCCAACAATACATTTCGTTGGAATATAATCGCATTTATGTTAAAATCAAAAAGTGTTGAAATAACATTATAAGCGTTAAATTTTTATTTCCTGTAAAATAAAACAGTGTTAATTCATTAATTATTCGAGCTCTTTGTGCGCGTTACATGCTAAAAATTAACTTCTCCACCTCTTCCCGCCAGTCTTCAGCAATTTTCGGCGTAGTTCGTAGGTCATCACGTATATTACAACGGTTGTTCGCCATCTTGATATGTTGAAGAATCCTGAATGGTGTTTTTACTTCTATTAATATTAGGTAAGCCCTTTATTTGTTCTCTGATTATAACGTTATATTTTTTACACAATACTGTATTATGAGTGTTGCATGAAATACAGCCTCTAAAAAATAAGTAGACCTATCACTTATAGGCTATTCTAAATTTACATTATAATTGAAGAGGTTGAGCTGTAAATTGCAAATTTATTTGTTTCAGATGATTTACTGAAAACAAGGCAAAAGGATATCAAAGCAGAGTTCGCAAGTTCAATTGGGATTTTCAAGATTTCAAACCTGCATATGGAGCATGCAGTTATGTGTCAACAACAAGTATTTCGATTTATTATTAAAATGTAGCAATTTCATCCCCCAATTTCCTGTAGGCCTACTTATATGGGTATAAGTGCATGTTATCGTAGGCCTATTAGTATTTCATGTAAACGCATGTTATGTAAATTTATGTAAGTCTTTCCACGTTATGCCCTCATTATATATTCTAAGAAATCCAGGGATTGTTGCCAGTAACATTTAAATATGATGTTAATCTTTATATTCTCATATAAGTTATAATGTGCACTCTTAGCCTTTAATTGCCGGTATTTTGATTAATTAATTTGTTATCCAGTTGTCTTGTGACCAGTTATGCCATCATTATTAAGCTCTATCCACAATGTGCAATTGGCCGCTTGAGAGCTGCCCACAATATGCAGTTAACATTGAGGTTAGGGAAACATTTTACAGTACAAATAATGGGAAGGAATCGATTTATAGTGCACAATATGTAGGCTATAATAAACACATCTTGTTTTTCACAGTAACCTAATATATTTCTTTGCACTAGTAAATAATTTCGTAATATGTAACTTGCAGTCGGTAGTCGAAAATGAATTTCTCGACTGCCGAATACCAACTGCTGACTGCAACTGTACTTTGTGAATGGCGTGCATTACTCACCACACGTTTTACTTTGACTACCAACTACAGACTGCCAACTGCACATTGTGGATAGAGCTTTAGGCCTACGTTAGTTATATAGTTTAGTTTTAGCAATCAAAGCGATCGGACGTGTTTTCTTGTGCTCAGCCGGCGCGAGGGAATTTGCTGAATTCGCGTCTAGCGTAAGATTACTGTGTCATTGAACGCGCGCTTGTGCCAGATAACATTGCAGTGTATCAGTGGCGGTTAGTAGTGATGTTTATAATGTAGTGTTTTTGGTAGCCAGTGACTGTGAACCAGTGTCTGTGAACCGGTGAACATGCTGGGGGAACAATCGCCCCTTTCCTTTTCTTCTTAACTCTGATGATGGGTGACAGTAAAGAAGAAGAACGGAATGCGATTTTTCAGGGAGGTTCTAAGCTGGCGAGAACCCCTCCTGGGATGGCTAGCCAGCAGCCTATTTCATCGGCTTCTACTGTTGAGCAATCAACTAGCAAAAGAAAAATTTCCGAAGTCTCACCTACCTCTGAGTTGGGGAATCCCACATCGAGACCTAGGTGCTACAGCTTACCGGAAACAGAACCAGAAACTGCAAGTAGGACCACAGACAATAAACCCATGGCAAGAGTAATGACAGAATTGTCTATGCTCTACACCCTCGACAGGAACACGAATGTTGCAAAGAAACGTGAATATATTGAAACTTTGGGAAGGCTCCTACAGATTTACGAGGATATTATAACCGAAAATGCAGATCTTAAGGAAAAATTAAATATACTGACGACGACTCCTAGACAAATAACGACACCGACATACAGTCAAGTCGTGACATCCGCACCAGCTCCCAGCACAAGACCAGTGACAAAACGACCTACGGAACAACGAACAAAACACACTCTATTCATCTCTCAGAAAGGTAAGTGTTCACATTTCATGTGAATAATTTTCTTTATTTTTGTGTAACATTGTGCGCCGTCTAAGTTGCACAATCTTCCATGTGTAATTCCACTAATGACGTAATGCTGGCTGCCGTGCACTATTTCTTGCGCGGTAACACACGGGTTGGGGGGAAAATTACTCTAGACTGTTCTAGTTTGTAGTGATCAATGTTCCCCACCCCCCTCTAGACCCTTCCATTAGCGGACTTATACATATTCAAGGGGCGGTGAAAAGTAGTCTGCCTGCCTTCAGTAAGCTCATTACTCTCGAGTACTCTCTCGCCTTGTCTACCAGTAGCAGTAAGTACAGTACAAGTGTGTCTTTCGTACAGTCAAGCCTTAGCAACGAAAAGTCTCGCTAGGTCTCAGTCTCTTCATGTGCACACCGCTCGCTACGGAAGAAGTTCTACATTGCAAAAATACTCGTAACAGTGTTATTCTAACATTACAGTATTCTCTCGTCTTGACTACTAGTAACAGTAAGTTCAGTCTCCCTAAAAGGTGCACACCGCTCGCTAAGGAAGAACTTCTACATTGCACGAACTCTCTCTTCATGTACTATTGAATAATTAACTCTCATGTTAGTTAACTCGAAGAACTCTTATATTGTAGTCTTCTATAGTGCAAGGTCTACAAATCTACAAGTACGTCTTGTCTAAGGGATTTTATTGAAAAGTGTAGTAATTACTGTTAAGCGATACAGTCTGCCTTTTACAATAAAACATTCTGCATAACATTACTTGTGCACATCGGCACAGAATAAGTAACTATTTTGAATATTCTAAGTGATGAATATTGAACTCTGCACTCAAGCTTCTAGCCTAAAGGAAGTTTCCAAGATCGCATTTACGTGGCTAGGCAGCCATTTTGTATAAGCAATTTAGGTCAAAGGACAGTGGTGCTTATATTTCTTCATTCTACACTCAAGCGAACAGTATTACGATTTTCATTTATTGCAAGTTAAAGGCAATTCTTGAATTAGAAACATTTGTGATCTTGAATTCAACTCGTATATGTGCAACGTGCTATACGAAGGACCATTCTCATACATTCCTTGTACCAAAGAGCTTTCTCTCAGAAGAAGAAGCCAACGTCGGAACTCTGGCTGTCGTCGAAGATTTCCACTGCAAGAATACAGCTTTTCTCCCAGTGGGCAGCCGACATCGAAGCCTGGCCGCCGCCAGAGTTTTAGCTGCCCTCTTCATCGTCTGTGGATGGTTTGAGGGAGCCTACCTAGAGACATCCCCTGTCTGGTTGGAGACGGAACAGGAGTCTGGCAAGGTTTATACTCCAATTCGCAAGGGAAACAGCCATCGCCTGGTTCTCTTCTTCCTGCCCTCGACCAGGGTTGGAAGGCAAAGCTGCGTGTCGGATGTGGTCATCCGTCGATGCTGTCTTGCTTGGAAGTCGGCATCCAGCATGAAATTACTCAAGGGGAAGGAAACTCCATTCAAGCAAAAGATAAGTTCGCTAAGTTCCTTTCTTTCCCTTAAAACCCTCATTTGTATGTATGGTTAAGTTTACAAGAGGCACAGTCAAAGCCTCCTTGATGTTATCTATTATTAATTTCAAAGCTTCATTCATTTCAGTAAATCTTTTCTTAAATAAGCTATATAACACAAAGAGTCATTTATTTGTCTTGTTTCATGTTTTTACTGCTTTGAAACTTATTACCAAGAGGGTAGAATTTATTTTATGTTTATCTCCCAGCACGGAGATAAACCATTTTCATGCATTGTATCTCAAAAAGTATTTCTTAAATAAACTCAGCGTTGAAAAATCATATGTACTTTTTGACAAATCCAGGCTATCCTGTCTTAAAGACGACCACACCAGACTTGCAGAAAATATTAACTGTTAGGGGCATATGGCGTATGGGACTTGGGATACTTGTTGACCCAATACGGGGTCAGTTCTGCATACGCCAATTGTTAACAAAGTTTTTTGGTAAACTCGCTATGCCTTTTCTCTAACAGTAAGACTGCAAAAGACGTAGCTCTCACGTTTACAAAAATCGTAAATCCTGTCAAAGACAAGAATAAAATTTAAAAAATGGTTACTACCCCGAGGCATGTGATACTAGAGACGGAATCGCATGAGGACCTCGAGCGCGTGGTAGGTCATGCTGCCCTCAAAAAGAGTGGTATCGTGGCCGAGCCTCCGCGAAAGAGGAATCCCTTGATGATCATGTACTCTGTGTCTACAGGCCTTAAAGAAGACGAATTACTGGAACAAATATACCAACAAAACTTTCCTGACATAGACGAAGACACTTTCTAGAACGAATTCAAATTCAAATTCCGATCTCGACCACGTAACCTACAAACTGTTCACCGTGTTGTGGAGGTATTTCCACAAATTAGATCTCTCATACTGAAAACTGGACGAATCTTCGCGGGCTTCACGTCCTTGTCTACAAAGGACTATCTTGTGGTAGCCCGCTGCCACAAATGCGGTGATCTGGGGCACATCTCAAAGTACTGCAATGCAGGAACTGAGGTGTGCACGCATTGTGGAGTGCAGGGGCAAGAACGCAGTTCGTGCCCAGGCAAGAATGGACCACCGACATGTATACCATGTATGTTGAGGAAAAAACGCTGTGTCGATAGAACCAAGTGCCCTACCTACGAGATGTTTTTGCAAACATTGATTGACAATACGGACTATGGACCCTAAGCCCAAGACCAAAAGACATAGCAATCCTCCAAGCCGGCAACGACGAAATGCCATAAGGGCTTTCTTGTATCGCTGGCAGAGGAACAATAAACCAGAAACCAGAGACGCTGAAACCCAAACTGTGTATGTTCTTGAGACCAGGGATATTGCCATACAAACAGTGGCAGACAAAGCAACACAGACGGACTCTGGTGACAATAACTTAAGAAAACATAACACCAAACACAAAGAAAACCAAGGACTTGGACTATTCTAACGGACCACTAGTCCCCTTTGTGAAAAGGGAGACGATTAACTTAAACAAGTGTCCAGACAATCGAACAAAACCTTTGCAGGCTGTTTCTAACCTTGGGGATCCAACGTCGGTTCACGAGGACTTCGAGCATATGCTGCAATGCAGTAGGCTCGAGGAAATCGGGAATTTGACTACGGCCCTGAGATTCGTGACACGATTGAAACACGCGAGGGGTAGCTCGGTGACCTTTCCGATTCCGGAAGCGGTTGATCGGCTACAACTCAAGTCGGTAAACCTACCCACGGATCCAGATAGGCTTCAGCAGTTAATTTTAAGCGCCTTCGAGAGAAGGGGTGAAACTGTATCTTTCGATTATATATACTGGGACTTCGTAAAGGCGCACGGTCGCACCACGATAGATCCCAAGGAAATATTCCCGAGATGTATAGTTCATACTCATCATCCATAAATAGGTAGTCACACTGTGAGGATTGCACAGCTGAATGCTATGCGGAGTGCGGCCGTGCTCACAGAAGTTAGGAAGGTTGCAGAAGAGCTGCGTTTGGATGTGCTTTGCTTACAAGAGCCATACAGCATCGCAGACAAAATTCCTAGAATGCCTGCAACTTCCAGAGTTGCATGCTATGGAATTAAACCAATGGACGCTTCAGTAATTTTCAACAACAAAATACAAGTCGTAAAAATTTCCAGATTTTCGGACACCCACTGTATTGTATTGGAAATTAATTTTCAGAATATTTCTTTCATTTTAGCAAATCTTTACTTTCAATACAGTGAAGGAATTGAGCAATATATAAATAAATTAGATTACATTTGTACAGTATATAGTAGAAAGCCCATAATTATTGTTGCAGATTGTAATGCCAAATCGCCTTGGTGGCACAGAAAACGTAGAGATGAAAAAGGAGAACTTTTAGATGAATTAATAATGGCAAAAGGATTAAATGTAGTAAATAAACCTGGACATCCCCCTACCTTCGCTAATAGAGCAGGTGGGGATGAAAACATAGATATAACTTTAGCAAGCGACTCAGCAGTGCAGCTCTTAAGGAATTGGAGGGTCACTGAAAACTTAACCACCAGTGATCATAACTTAATAATGTTTGACATTCAAAAAGTTGAGGTCTCGGCTAATGTGCAAATGTGCACAACAAAACCCTTCAACCTGGAGCAAGCAAGCTGGGACGTTTTGAGAAATTCATTTAGACTTCCTCCTCCTGTGCGACCAGGCGATGATGTAGATGAAGCTGCCAGACGTATTACAAAGAACATAATTGAAGGGATGACGAAGGCGATACCCAAACACAAGCAATCAAGGGATAAATATCGACCTTGGTCCGATGCACTCACACGCTTACGCGCGCGGGTGCGGAAGGCAAGGAAGATATATAAAAAATCCATGATATTCGAGGACAGAAATCGGAAGCTGGAAAACTACCGAAGTCTAAAGTCTCAGTATCATAACAAAATTAAAGAACTTAGAGTTAAAAGCTGGACCGGATATGTCGAAGATATATTAAAAACTGATCCGTGGGGGATGCCGTATAAGATCATGTCGGAAAAAATCAGGACACCTGCCATGATTGCCACCTTAAATAAGGGAGTTGGAACCATGACTGAGGATTGGGTCACCTCCATGCAACTACTGCTTGATCGTTTGCTCCCAGATGATGATGGCTCAGGGGAAACCCAGCATCATATACAGCTCAGAGAGGAATTAACGAACATATATAGAACCGAAACTGTTGTCTTCCCCTTCTCGAAGGAGGAGGTGGAGGCGGCAATTCGGAAGATGAGAAAGAAGAAGGTCCCTGGTGAGGACGGTATTCAGGCAGAGATACTTCAGTATTTGGCAGACATTGTCTCCCCATGGCTAAGGGATCTCTATAATGAATGCCTAGTTCAAGGTCGAGTACCCAGTTGTTGGAAGGTGGCCAAAGTCATAATCCTGTCCAAAGGGAAAGATAAGGACGAGAAAGAAGTAAAATCGTACAGACCAATCTGCCTTCTTAACAACTTGGGGAAAATCCAAGAGCGGCTTCTGAATAGCAGAATCCATGAACTTAGACTCATGAAGGGGGTTAATGAATGCCAGTATGGCTTCAGGAAAGGACGATCTACTGATGATGCCATCAATGAAGTAATGGAGAGAATTCGGACCTCAGAACGTAAATACGTAATGGCCATCTTTATAGACATTGCTGGTGCCTTTGATAACTTGTGGTGGCCCTATCTCTTCAAGCAATTGCGAAACCTCGAATCCCCGCCCCACTTTACAGCTCTCTCAGGGATTACTGTGAAAATCGAAAAGTGTATATAGAAGGAACAAATGCCAAACTACAAAAAAGGATTACAAAAGGCTGTCCTCAGGGCTCGGCCTTAGGACCGACGTTCTGGGACATTGGCATGGAACCTCTTCTGGACCTGTTGCGGGAGAGGGGGGACGTCTGTGTAGCTTACGCAGACGATCTTCTCATCCTAGCTCAGGGCGACAGTAGGAGGGAACTTGAAGAACAGGCAAACTCTGCACTGAGGGCTGTGGATGAGTGGTGCAGTGAGGCAAAACTGCGTGTTGCGGCAAATAAAACCACATACGTTGTTTTGAAAGGCAAATTGAAGAGGCGTCCCACCATAAGACTGAATGACAACGTAATCTCAAGATCGAAGTCGGCAAAGTACTGTAACAAGGGCTCGTCGGGGTTCAAAATCAGAACACCAAGTTTATAATTGAAGGATGGAGGATTCTTTATTTCCTATTACACAATGGTCAATACAGTCAGAAAACTCCTGAATGTTCTCCAACTCACTCTTCTGTCCGGTGCTCACTGCCACGTCGCAGCACAGTCCCAGTCCAATCCAGATCAGCTCACCAGCTCTTCAGCTCACCAGCTCTTCCGTTCACTAGTTCCTCCGTTCACCCTTCTCTCCGGTCACTAGTTCCCCGTTGACTAGGTCTTCCGCTCGCGTGTCCCTCCGGTCACACTAGTCCCTCCGATCACTGGCTCCTCAGCTTCCCAAGTCCTCAGCTGCGCTGATCGGTTCCCTCCGTCCAGATCCTCAGCTCCTCAAGTCACCCTTACTTGCGGCTGCGCTGATCAGTGCTCTCCGTCCAGTTCACACTCTGACGCTGACTCTCTCCCGCTGTTACTGACTGCTACGGACTGACTATTCTCCCATTGGCTGGCTCATCACTCCTCGCGGACTGTCTTCCTCTGACTGGCCGTTGCTACTCACGAAATCTCTCTCCTCGGATTTACTGACTGACTCTGACTCTTCACGGACTCTACTCAACTCACTCAGCTCGCTCGCGGCCCTTATAAAGGCCCGACGAATATTCCAGAGCCGATGCCTCGAAAGTTCCGCCCGCGAGGAATCTCGAATGCGCGCTGCGCCGCGCGGGCACACCCGTTAGCGCGAGCTCCTCCCTACAGGCCTTCCCCCACGAAGCGTGGTCCAATAGCCGTGCTGCTGTCACGCCCACTGGCGCTCGTCTGCCGCCCGTCCACTAGGGGGAGCGCGATCTTTCTAGACGCCGTCGTTCTATTTCTTTCTGGGTGACTCCTTCTTCTAGCAGTTTCTAGCAGAGAGTCTTTTCTGGGCTTTGTCACATTGCCCCCTCCTTAAGGGCCTTCGTCACGAAGTGCCCCATGGTACGCCGCCAGACGGTCCAGGTGAACTACCAGCATCTTCACTCTTGGCTGTCGTTGGATGCGGTAGACTTCTGGCCACTTGGTGAACTACTCCATGGCCAACAACAAGTACCGATTTCCATCATCAGTAATGGAGCATGGGCCTGCCATGTTGTATTGCCTCATGTCCCCACGGCTGCGAGCTCTAGGCCCTCTGCTGGCATCGCCGGTGTCGCATTGTTGCCGCCACCTCTCGACGTCACTGCATCGGTACAACCAGTAGAACCTTCTCCGCAGTTTGTCGAGGATCCGATTCACTCCCAAGCGGTCACCTGTCGCTCCTGCGTGGACTTCCTCCAGGACCTCCTTGACTCCGGCTCTCGGAAGGACTAGGTGCTCCGCAGTCGCCTTCCCATCTTCATGTTCCCAACTTCCTTCCAGGACCCCGTCCCTGACCACTAGGGCGTCCCGCCGGGCCCCACAGCCCTCGTAGATGGCGCCTCGAATGGCTACCTCTTCTCACGTCGGTCCTGTGCCTGACATGACGACCCGCGGTGTCTTTCCCCCTTCCACGTCGTCACGCGGCGTCTCTCCTATGTCCACGTCGTCCCGCGGTGTCTGTCTCTCGTCCACGTCGTAACGCGGTGTCTCTTCTACGTCCACGTCGTCCCGCGACGTCTCTCCTACGTCCACGCCGTCCCGCGGTGTCTGTGCTACGTCTACGTCGTCCCGCTGTTGTTCACTCAGGGTGTGATCTTCCCCTTCGGTACCTGGTGGTACGGTGATGGCCATGCCCTCCTCCTGCTCTACCTTATCTTCCACCTCGGCGTGTCTCTCTAGTTCATTCCCCAGCACCAGTTCGCTGCCCGGTTCATTTAATCGTTCCTTGGCCGGTCTCAGTTCCTGCTCGAGTTCATCCTCAGGGCTTAAGCGCAGGTTCTTCATTCCCCTTATAATTTCTCGTATCTCTTTTACTTCGGAGTTCTGCCGGTCCATTTTCTCGTTCAGTTGCTGAAATAACGATTTTAACAGGTCCTCCATTTTGCCTTCCTTCAATTCTATCCCACTTCTGACACCAGTGTAACAAGGGTAACGTTGAGGTAAGTAATACCTTCCAGTAAAGTTAATTAGTTTTTTTTAATTTAGGGTTGCTTAGAAACAGTTCTTTTCGTTTTTCTCCAAACTGGGTTGCTAGGACTGAGGCCCTTTTAGCATGTGCCGATTCAAATATTTTATCAACTACCTAATTGTGACAAAATAAACATGAAACCAAGGCAAAAAGCAGAACTCAATGGAGGAATGTAGGGAAATCGTTGGATTTTGGTTGGCTTATGGATGGAATTATGTTGGAATTCGGATGGCAACAGTTGGCATTCTGTTGGCATTACCATTGAACTGTAGGCCTATACTAACTGGAATGACTGCTACCATTGTAAAGTCTCTGCCAAATGTGTGTCCTGTCTGTGCGACTAGTTGCGTCTGGTCTTTCATGGAAGAAACCAAGCACCTGCACGCTAAAGACCATTAAGTTACTAGGACCTTCTCGATTTCATTGACATTTTAAGACAATGTTAGACCTTTTCATCCTTTTTATTGCAAAAAATAAATCAATAAATAGCCGAGAAAATTATTTAAATGTTTAATTTCCCCCTTTTCATTTTATATTTATCTACTGGTTGAAAAGAATTACCACAGTATCCCCGCAAATATCCAAACATCTACCACTTATAAAAATACACAAATAAATACGTTAATTTATTTTTCATGTATATTGAAATGAGAAACACGTAATTAATTGCATAAACTTCTATCAGCCTACAAAGAATATAATAGGCCTAATTATGAAAGCAGTAACCTGCTATGTTGCAACAGGGAATATGTATAGGGGAAAAATTAAACATTTAAATAATTTGCTCGGTTATTTATTGATTTATTTTTTACAATGAAAAGGATGAACAGTTCTAACATTTTAAAAAATTGTGCGTGCCACGCGACAGAAGTGAAAGTTATTTTAATTTATTGATTTTTTTCAATTTTGAATTATTGGATTTTTTCAATTTCGGATTGTTGGACTTTTTTATATTGGGTTTTTGGACTTTCTAAATTTTGGTATTTGGATTATTTAAATTTTTTATCTTTTAATTCTTTTTTAATTTTGGAACTTTGGATTCTTTAATATTGAATTTTCAAATTTTAGATCTTTAATTTTTTTATTTTTTGGATTTTTAAATTTTAATTTCGGTTTTTTAAATTTTGGATTTTCGATTTTTTAATTTTGGATTTTTAGATTTGAATTTTTAAATTATAGATTTTTTAAATCTTGGATTTTTTAAATCTTAGATTTTTGGATTTTTATATTTTGGCTATTAAAATGTTTTAATTTTGAATTTTTTTGAATTTTTGATGTTTGAATTTTTAAATTTTTTTTTATTATTTTTTTAAATTTTTTATTTTTTAAATTTTGGATTTTTAAATTTTGATCTTTGATTATCTAAATTTTGGATGTTTGTATTTTTAAATTTTGGATTTATTATTTTTTTAAATTTTGGATTTTTGAAATTTTGAAATTTTAAATTTTTTATCTTTGGGTTTTTAATTTTGGATGTTTGGATTTTTAAATTTTGGATTTATAATTTTTTATTTTGGAATTTTGGACTTTAATTTTGGATCTTTGAATTTTTAAATTTTGGATTTTTAGATTTTTTAAATCTTGGATTTTCAATGTTTTCATTTTTTATTTTTTATTCTTTAAATTTTGGATAAGCCTAATCATTGAGTTGATTGTTTTCTATGCAGTCCGTTCCGTTACACCCTACTAATTTCGTGACGATTTTGAGCGCAACACTAATTGCTTGACAATTTTGAGCGTAACGCAAGCTCTCGATTTACTCCTACCACGGCTAAAGAAGTTTCACTTTTAAAAAAGTCAAAGAAATCTCGAAGATCCTACTAACTTAATGGTTTCTCACGTGCAGGTACTTGCTTTCTTCCATGCAAGACCAGACATGACTAGTCGCACAAGAAGCCTCAGTTTCCTCTAATTCAGAAGGCATTCCAGTTAGTATTCATTTCAATGGGCATTACAATGATGGCCCAACAGATCACCAACGAACATTCCCAACTGTTCGTATTTTGTTGTATATTGGTTGGCTACAGTTGGCAATTGGTTGGGTGGGACGCTCTTTGGCAACGGAACCCCGACGGACATTCCTAACCGTTGACCAACGAAAAATGGGGATCATTTCCCAACATTGGCCCAACGATTTGTGCTACTAGGGTTCCTAAATCTGTACCAAATTATTGACATTGTCCCTAGTAACAACTTATTAGATTTTGTCTTAACTAATATGGATGAAACCACGGTATCAGTATTCGATTATGCTTTGGTAAATATTGATATACCTCATCCCATATCATCAAAAATATAAAACAAGTAAGCACAGATATACAAACTTCAGTAAAAACTTTATGCTACCATCAAGGTGACTATCTTAAACTATATAACAGTTTAGATTAATCAGACTGGTCGATTGTGTATAATCGTTCGGGTCATAACCTATATTTATGTAAATTAAATATACAGCCAAATTCATTAATAATCATAATTACAGATTGCTACATTTCTCGTAATTCTGCCCGTATTATACAAACTAATATTTCTTGGATATTAAATTCTTTGCTTGTTGAATAGTCAATCATTTTTGTCTGTTGTAATATCAAATACTGGGTTAATGTAAAATAAGGATTACTAAAATTTTCTCTGTATAAAATTTGATCTGCTATTTCATTCTACAAACATTTTTCTAATGTATAATTTATTGTTTTCTGTCATTTTTCAATCTATTGTAATAAACATATATATGGAAACTTTACTCTTTACTTACGTAAATTTAAAAATTTTGGGGTAACTATTCCAGTACCTTCCACTTTTGATCCTTATAGTCTGTGTGTGGTCTGTCATCCCTATTTATCCTTGGATATATATATATATATATATATGAAGAACACAGCGCAGCCAAAACACTACCAAGCCAATCCCCCTGGGAAAATCACTATGCACAGATAATTAAATATATATATGCGCTGTGTTCTTCAAACCTAACTGAATATTCAACTTATTACATTATTACAGCACTATTCCCCCTACCACTACCTAAATTACAACACAGCACAACTAAAAGTAAACAATGCTATTATCACAGAGCCTACGACACTAGTGAATATTTTGCAGAGCATTTTGAGTCTATTCTAACAGCACCTGTACCTCAACTCCAAACTTACACCTCACACTGTTTATATGATCCGTCTATTTCAAATTCAGACAGCTTGTCATTAATTAAAAACTTAAAGCATCCAAGACTAGTTGGCCACATCAAATTCCAAGCCTTATTGTGAAGGGGTGTGCTCCCATATTATCACCAGTCCTAACTTATATCTATAATCTGTCACTTAAAACATAAACTTTTCCATCCTTGTGAAAAACTGTACTGTCAGGCCAGTTCACAAGAAAGAGAAAAGTAAGGAAGTAATGAACTTTTGACCTATATCTCTACTGAATATTTTTAGTAAATTTTAGAGTCAGTTATCCATAATCGTGTTTCATTTTTCTGCAAAAGTAAACTACATGACTTCCAAAACGGTTTCACTAAAAATAAATCAATCACAAACAATATTGTTACTCTTCTCAATGATATAGTTAAAGAAAATTGCACCCAATTCCAATCAGGTGCTATATTTTTTTACGTAAGTCGAGCTTTCGTTGTGTAAATCATGATTTACTAATTCAGAAACTAACCAATCTACGACTACACGACAAATATGTAAACTTGTTTACCAGCTACTTACAAAATAGGACTGCTTGTGTAAGAATTTCAAACTGCCTTTCTGAGCCATTCAATATGCCACACGGGATTCCTCCGAGAGTCGGCAATCGGCCATTTCTTGTTCATTGTATTCATTAACGATGTATCTAGTATATTAACATTTAACAGGCTAGCTTATGCTGACGACCTAGTTATATGAAACAAAATATCAAGTGATTCTGAATGTAAGTTATTGCAAAGCAATATTGATCTGATAAGTCAATGGGCCTCTTAAAATAGAATGATAATCTACAGTGTCAGTTTTACTAGCAAAACCAATCCTATAATATATAATTATCATATAAGCCAAGACACCATCGCACGTTCAGACAACATCAGATACTTGGGGGTTTATTTAGATTCAAAATTATATTTCCATGCTCACATTGAACACATATTCACCCAAGCACTCAAAACTGCCATTAATTCGTTTTATTTATGCTAATCTAAAAAGTCTAGAATCAATAGTTACTCTCTATAAACCTTTGGTTCTTAGTGCCTTAGATTCTTCGAGTGTAGCTCGGAACAGTATAATCAGTTCTGACAGCTATAAATTAGAACGTATACAAAACAAATTTGTTTCATTAATATACAGAAAGTTCTTCCGCTCTCTCACAATGGTCACCATTACTGTAAGTTTGTTCATGCTTCTGGCTGGCATAGCCATGGCCGTAGCGTAGGGTTCCTTGTGCTTTCAGATGCTAAAAATGCGTTAATTTTGTTTGTCATGAGATGTTAAGTTCTTTTTTTTTACCATAGTTGACCCAGAGTCCCACAGCCGGAGGCTACACTACTGGGAAAAATACAGATAATACATAGACTGATATTTACATACAGTTTGCTATCTTGGTTTCAAGACTTCGGTATAAATGTAGATGATGATGATGTGAGTGATGAATTAGCGAAGGGTGAATAGGCTATTACAACATGGTACAATGGCAATAAATCAGAAACAATCAGTACATATGTAGAAGATGACGATGAGGTGAATGATGAGTTGATGCAGGGCGAATATTTACAACACATTAGAATTACATAAACTGGGATGAATCAAGTGTACATATAGAAGATGGTGATGAGGTGAGTGATGAATTAGCGGAGGGTGAATATTTACAACACACTGAAATGACAAAAATCGGAAGCCGTCTGTACATACTTAGAGGTTAATGAGGTGAATGATGAATTGCTGAAGGGTGAATGTTTACAACACAGTAACGTGGCAATCAGGAAGTCAAAGTCTTATACAGAATTAATATAAACAAAATAGTGAAATTGTGAGAGAGTTAAAGAGAAGACAACAAAATGTTTATGTTCACTATGGAATCAGAGTTGGTCTTCTTCTGAATTTCTTCTCTCTTCGATGACACGTCGAGCAAAGGTCTTGAAGGCCTCGTGGGTCGTTCTACCGGTCCAGTAGCTCAGCTCCGGCGCTCATTGTACTCCTTCCGCCGTGGCGATGCGTATCAGCTCGCACCTGGGTTCTCTATGGCGTGGGCAGGTGTACAGCGCGTGGTAGGCTGTGTCCTCCTCACAGTCTTCGCAGCAACACAGACTGTCGTCGGCCAGGTTGAACCTGGCCAAATTTGCCAGGAAGAGGCCATGGCCCGTGTAGAGCTGCGCAGTCGCGAAGTCTGGGGTTATCCACTTCTGCTGGATCCTCGTCCTGACGCTGGGGAAAAAGCTCTTTGTGAGGAGCCCATTCGGAGTGGTCTGCCATCGGCGCTCCCACTGGCTGATGCAGAAATGTTTGTAATAGTTTCTGTAGAGGCATGTATGTAGAGCATGAAATCCAAGTCCGGCGTGGGTCACGCTTGGCCATGCCGCCATTCTAAGCCATAGGCATCTTCCCTGTGTATTAGAATTTGTCTCCTTTCGCTTCCTTGCTTTTATTTCTGTTATGGTTTTTCTTTCCATTGCTTAGGGATACCTGTGGAAGCTTAGTTTGGGCCCGTTTTTTTTTTATATTTTCAGTGTAATGGTTCATTGCCGCTTTCCCGCCCTTGTCGCTACTAGGCGTCTGTCTTTGATATTAACCCATCTCTTGTAGTTTTATTTCTTCAAACATGTCTGCGTTACCCTCGTTCCTTTAAGTCATTTAATATTATAATTTCTTGCCCCTTTCTTTAATTATGATTTTTAGCCACTTAACTTAGTATCTTTCTCAGCCCCCCAGACCATTGTGTTTGAGGCCTACGTGTTGGCCCGAGGAGGCAGCCCAACAGTAGTAATTTCAGAATTTGTCTCCATTCTAATTTTGTTTTGCTTTTCAGGACTAATAGGAATTTTCTTTGGTATAATAAATAATATGAAATCTATGAATTTGTCTTCTCAAGTAAATTTATTTAAATTTCAGGCCTTTCTGGCGAGTGTTTTACTCAAGTGAATCTAATTTGTCAAATATTTCAAGCTTTAATCAAATTGTATTATATTATTTTAAAAGGATCATTAATTTTAGTGTGAATATTTATTTTTGACTTGTGAATTTTGGTTAATGTACATAAAATTGTAGCACTGAAAATATTCAGCACATTGTATTATAAAATGTAATGTATTATAATTTTACTTTGGGGACTTTGAAAAGTTAGAAAAAAGACATTCCTACTCTAATTAAATGTGAGAAAATCAAAATCCTGACGTCTGCCTCAGTCTTTTAACTTTGTTCCTCCTGGGAAGCCAATTATCCTCTGGGCGGGCCCATTTTTAATTTAGGTTAGCTTTTCCTTGGGTAGGAACCTGCACTTCCTTCCACAATTCCCATGGCGGGGTTCAATAGTTGTAGCGAGATCGTGGTTGTTGTTTCACAATTTTCCTTCATTTACATTGAGCCCTTAGCTCCGGTCTTTTTTTATTATTACTCTCCCATCCTTAGTTCTCTGAGAAGCACCAGTTTTTGTTTCTCTCTGTTTAAAATATAATTAATAAATGTTTTTGCAGCTAATTGTATAAATTGTCACTAAAACAAATTTTATTTCAGCAATTTATTTCAAAATGTATGTAACTTTTATTCCAGGGATATATTTTGTTCTAAAAAGTGCAACTGTTGTATTGTAAAGAACTTTCTCAGTATTTGAATTTTAAGCATTGTAACCGTTTGTTTCATGTCAAATATGGACCGGATTCCTGTTGCTCTGGAGTGCCTCAATCCTGAGGAAATTATATATGAACTCGCCGATAGAAAGGTGCCGGTTGATGCCACAGACCGAATCTCTGACATGTGGAAAAAGCTTGAGGAAACTGCTCACTTGCCGGTGGATCTTGGTGCCCTGGATAACGGTGAGTTAGAAACTCAACATGATCTTAATGTAGAACAAATGAAAAACATAACTATGATATTAAATTTGACCAAATTGTCTCCTTCACAAGAAAAGAAGTTTGCAGAGAAACTTAAGTTTCTCTTTAACAGAGTCTCAGATAATCCTTCAAGAATTCAGATGCCCGAAACTTATTGTAAATGGCTGCTGATTTTGGAAGAGATTACTGGCCTATTGGACCAGTTGCACCAAGTCAGTAGTTTGCCACCGTTGTCTAATCCAGTAAAAAATTCTGAGCATGTAGCTACACCAGTTCAGCTTTGTGATGTGTCGCCTAAACAGAATTCTATAGTTAATGACAACACTACTATAGTTCCTAGCAGCCCTCTTACACATCAGAGCCAACCCGTGTGCCCTGAAACTGTTCACTTTCCTGTACACCAACCAGTTAATTCTATTTCCTCTCTCGATTTTGGTACCTTACCCCATCCTTTGTCACAGTCCTTGGACACAGTTTATAGATTCACAGATAGGACACGTGAAGTCAGAATGAAAAATTCAATGCCATAGCCGGGATTTGAACCAGGATCTTCGGCTCTCCGTGCCGATGCTCTAACCAACTGAGCTACCATGGCAACGTGCCGGTACAACATTAAATTCTCATATTGATAACGCCTGGTGGTATTCTGGGATTGTGATTCAGTTGGGGAATTTAATGTTGTACCGGCACGTTGCCATGGTAGCTCAGTTGGTTAGAGCATCGGCACGGAGAGCCGAAGATCCTGGTTCAAATCCCGGCTATGGCATTGAATTTTTCATTCTGACTTCACGTGTCCATCTTAGCCTACACACGGCCAGTGTGAAAGAATTATCATTCCAGATTCACAGATAGTTCTCTGGAAAGGATTCTCGATTTTGTTTGTGAACTTCGCAGGCAAGCAGTTGTTTTTAACTTCAATCAGTGTTCATTATTGGCTATAGTAGCTGCTCAACTTGATAGTGGGCTCAGGGAAGTAGCAAATGAGGCTGTGCTTGCAAGTTTGGATCTTGACGCTTTTCATGTAAAGTTATTGCATATATTTATTTCCCGGTTAGAGCTTTGAGTTCTCTTATTAATAAATATTTTTACCGTGTACAAGAGGAGCAAGAATCTTTTTCCAGATATGTTCACTCAATCAAACAGTACGTGAATGTTTTTAGACTGGGCCTTAGTGAATAATTGTAAATAATATTATTGATGGTATGGCTCCGGCGACCAGGTCTCAAGTAATCTTTGAGAGGAGGCCATCGTCATTTCAGAATTTGGAAGCCATGTGTGCTCGAGTAAATTCAGTAAGTTATTCTGATTCTCTATTCACTATCTCTCGGCCCAGTTATGTAAATAATCAACCTAGATATGATCAAATTCGGGGCGGACAGGCCCTACAAATAACTCAAATTCCGATACGACGAAGTGCTTTCAGTGTGGAAGGTTTGGTCACATGAGGCGTGAATGTCCAGATCTCAGAAGACCGTCTAGTGGGGGAAATGATTATCGTATTGCTGAAAGACGGTGTTGTAATGCGTATTCCGGACGACAGGGCGCGTACCACATCAAGTCAAGCCACGATCCGCATTTCCAACGATCATTGACTAGTCGGACTGAGGGTGTGAATGGGTCTGCAAATAGAAGTATATCTGGGTTGAGTAATTGTGTTGCTTTTGTAAATAATTCTTCTGAAACTGAAACTTCAGTTAGGATTTCTAGGAACAGTCCTTTTGTAAATAGTAACTCCCGTGGCACTGTAAATTACCAGAAAGTGACTTGTAAATATAATAAAAGGCTCAAACCTTTAAATTGTGTGTCGCGCAATAGGCGGGAGTGTGTGTCTGCAGTGGTGAGGGGCCTGGTTGACTCGGCTCTTCCTCTGATTGAGGTGGAGACCTGCAATCATGTCTTTTCTGTTCTGCTGGACAGTGGTGCTACCGTCTGTTTGCTTTCCGTGAGTGTCTACAATAGGATGTCCCCAGTTGACCAATGACGTAGAGCCTTGTAGTACAGCTGACTCGAGGTCTCTCGTCCTTGCAGGGAAAACCAAGCTGAAAATCTGTGTCCTCGACTTTACCTGGATGGTAGTGTTCGTGGTAGCGGACAAATTAGTTATGCCCATGATACTTGGTGCCGACTTCATGCAGCGTCCAGGCTTGTTGTTTCAAGTTTAGCCCTGCGGTGAAAGTATCTTTTGTCGATAATTACTATTGTCGGCCGACTAAGTCAAAATTACTACAGACAGCAAAATCTTCTGTAGCCATAGAGTCAGAACAATTAATAAACGCTGTGGGCGTAGACTTGAGTCATTTGCCCCAAAGTCAGAGTGACACAGTTAATTCTTAGGTTCAAGATTTTCCGGACGTGTTGACTACAGAGTTGGTGTTAACAAATGTTCTTGAGTATGAAATCGAATTAATTGACCACCAACCGGTTAGGCGTCCGCCACATCGTTTAAACCCAGTTAAAGTGCGGATATTAAAAGAACATATAGACACAATGCTGGAACAAGGTAATATTCGTAAATCAAAATCTAATTACAGCAGCCCTATTTTCCTTGTAGAGAAATCGGGAGGTAAATTCCGCCCTGTGGTCGACTACCGCTACCTTAATGCTAAAATCAAGATTGACCCTGTGCCTATTCCCGATATTCATTCTTCATTTTCTTTCTTCTCCAAGGCAAAATTATTTACCTCTTTAGATTTGAAACAGGCCTATTACCAGATACCTTTAACTGAGACTTCAAAGCGTTTGAAAGCCTTTGCAACAGACTAGAATTTGTATGAATATTCGCGCTTACCGTTTGGGTTAGCCACTGGGGAGCAGGTCCTCACCAGACTCCTGGATGACATTTTCTCATATATAAACTTTGTGTATGTTTTCCACTACCTATATGATTTGGTCATATATTCAGAATCCTTTGAGGAGCATCTAGGTCACTTGCGAGTGGTCCCCGAGCGCTTGACAACTGTTGGACTCACAGTTAACCCGGAGAAAGTCACTATGGCCGCCAGGAAGCTGTCGTTCTTGGGTCATATAGTTCTGCTGAAGGAGTCACTATTGATCCAGAACGCGCTCGTGCGATCCAAAAAATTCAGCCGCGCAAAGATGTATAGGGCGTGGCTCGTTTCCTCGGCATGATAAATTTCTTTAACAAATTTATTCCAAATTTTGCTGACATTGCTGCCACTTTAAATGCTTTACGCAGGAAGGGTAATAAATTTATTTGGTCTGTGGCTTGTCAGAAAGCTTTTGAAGAACTTAAGTTGCGAATAAATAATCCTCCTGTCCTCCTGATGCCTGATTTCAATAGGAAATTCATAATTCAGACCGATGCCTCGCATGTCGCGGTAGGTTGTGTGCTCCTACAAGATTCTCCCGCTGGTCGTAGGCCTGTCGCTTACGCATCTACAACTCTGACCGCTCAAGAACGCGTGTACAGTACTTATGAGCTTGAAGCTTTAGCGGTTCTGTTTGCAGTAGAGAAATTCCGCATGTACATTGAACATGTGGAGTTTGAACTGGAAACAGACTGTCAAGCTCTCAGCTGGGTTTTGGCTAAGCCTAGACCCACAGGAAGGATAGCTAGGTGGGTCATTATATTATCAGCTTTCAAATTCACCGCAAGGCATATTAGAGGCTCTGACAACAAAGTAGCAGATGCATTATCACGTATGTTTAGTGTAGAAAAAACTCCAGAAATAGTCCCAGATAAAGTCATTCCCCCAAATATTCAGCCTCAGCTAGTTGCATGCATTCTGTCTGAATTTCACCTTGCTTTTAAGTCTATTCAAGAATTTCAAGCCAAGGATGAAGAAATTTCACATATTATAGAGCGTATCAAAGCTGGTGACAAAAGCTTCCAGTATGTAGTTAAATCTGGCATTCTGTACAGTGCGCCTACTAGGACAATGCCATCTTGTATCATGTTGCATTCCGCTTTAATTGACATTGTGTTCAGCTATTTCCACGAGTCAGCGGTAGGTGGCCATCTTGGAATTGACAAAACAAAATGCAAAATTAAGGAATACTTCGTTTGGAAAGGCATAGATGCCGATGTCAAAGCTCGCGTAAAGGCTTGCCGGATATGCGCCTGCTCTAAGCCTGCACAAATGACAAAGGTAGGGTTTCTCCCTCCGAAGTTGCTAAAGCACCAATGGACCGACTCTTTATAGATTACATTGGGAAGTAGGTCAAAGTCTGGTAATGCTCATATTTTAGTTATAGTAGATTCATTTACTAAATTTTGTTGTATGTTTCCAGTAAGAGAAGCTAATACTAATGTCACTATTGAATGTTTGAAAAAGGTTTTTGCAGTTGTTGGATTCCCTCGATCTTTAGTGTCCGGATAATGCCGCATACTTTGTATCGAGGCAATTCAAAGGGTATTGTTTTGATTTGGGTATTGGACACATAACTATTTCTCCGTATCACCCGCAATCCAGCCATGCCGAGCGTTTTAACAGCAATCTGAAGGCTGCTCTGATTGCTTATCACTCGGAGGATCATTCCTCCTGGGATAAGAATCTGTACTGGCTTCAGTTTGCATTTAACTCTGCGAAGCATGAATCCCATATGTACCCTCCAGTTACTCTGATGTTGGGATTTAGACCTAATAATCCTTTGTGTAATACATGGTCCATTAATGACTTGCTCCCTGACCCTCGAGACATTAAGAAAGTTAAAGAAATGTGGAAAAAGGCAGCGAACAATTTAAAATTGCCTCAGAACAAGGTGATGAACAAGTATAATAAGGGCCGGCGACAGGTTAATTTTAAGGTAGGGGATGAAGTGTTTGTAAGAAATTTTACCCGCAGTGATGCAGCTGCGAAGTTCAGCTCTAAATTGGCTCCCCGTTTCCATGGTCCTCGTGTGATTGTTGAGTTTCTGTCTCTTGTCACGGTATCTGCGAGATCCATCGACTGGTAAGATATCTAGATGGCATGTCAGCCATGTAAAAAAGAAATAAGTTTTCCTTTGTGTGTAAAAAATAACTTAAAAGCTTGTTTTTTAACAAAAATTTGATCAGGTAATAATAGTAAACCTTTATCTGAATTTGTATTTAATAAATTGTAAGGGTTTATCCCCTTACGTCATCGTGCTGTGGAGAATACATCCGTTTAGCGGGTGTGCAGAGTGTCCATGGTGCCGTCCGCACCCCTTTTGTGATTTACGGGAAGGTGCAGGGAAATCCTTAACACTAGAAATTATATACAGTTTCCCCAGTTGCTGCCCGTTTATTTACAATGTTATCTATATAAAGTTCCTACGCTACAATAATCCCTTAGTTCTACATCTTCCGTGACTTGAGTCTCGTCCACCCCTTAGCCATCCCTCCGGGGGTAAATTACCGAATATTAACCAAACACGTCCATAGTATGTAATGATCTAACTGAGACTGTCCGTCAGCCACGCGCGAGAGAGACAATTCACGGATGTGTAAGGAATGTCACAAATCAGCAATCACTGCCTTGCACGCGGGCTGAACAATCACGGACTTCGATCACAGGAAATTACGCTACATAATGTAATTTTAAAATATTTTGAGATGTAACCCCAGTATAGGAAAAATTGTTGGAATTTGGTGTTGCCGCTTTCAAATTTATGTTTCAGTGATAAAGCTCTGTAATTATGGTGGAGATGGATGCTGGCATGTTCTTCAGGATGTCGGAATGGTGAGCGACAGCAGATGAAAGTCTACCCTAATAATTTGCACTCTACGGTGAATGTGGTTGACAGCAGGCTACTCACGTGGAACCAGCATCTAGAGATATCTCACCTAGCTGCCACCAACTTTTCACCATATCAGCACGATGCTCTCACTCAAGTATGGCTACAAGGGACGGTCTAGTGTAAGTGTGATCCGGCTGACCTCGGTGGGACCTGACGCGAGACCGGGCAGCACAAGGTATGGCACCTTTCCTTTAGACCCCCGCATGAAGTGGCCCGAGTGTAGTTCTGAAGTGCTCGTTCTCAAGTGGTGTTGGATACGCCTCCGTTTTCCAGTCAGGACCAGACGCCGATGGTGTAGACGGGGCACCCAATATGGCGAACGCTCTGGTTGGACATATTCTCGAAAATGACTTCCCGGACGCGACTAGTGCAAATTTTGATAATTGTGAAAAATTAACAGGGAAGCATACCAAACCAATAACTTGTAGCGACGACACTAATAATCTTCTGAGACTATAAACATCACTATCCGTGTACTGTTAGATTCAAATATAATAGCATGTCCACGTTCGAGGTTCCCCCACAAGAAAGTAAATAAACTTTAAGCTTAAAAGTCAGTGAAAGCGAGCAACAAAAGGTAGTTTACTCTCCCTGCTTAACACTGGAAGTTTAAGAAAAGAGGGGGCGATTTGAGCCGGCGTTTTAGAAGACTTAATTGTTTTTATGTAATGTCCAGTATATGTCAGCCATTTTTTATGTCTGAGTAATGTGGCGCCGCCTAGTAGCGAATGGTGGCAGTTTCCATACGTTGTGTCTGTGCTCGGTACATAGCTGCTATCTGGCGGTGAGTTGTTAAAATTTTTTTCCGGCTACAAACCTACGTCAGGTCCTGCTACTTCCTCTCTCTCACAATGGTCGCCATTACTGTAAGTTTGTTCATCCTTCTGACTGGCAAAGCCAGGGCCGTAGCGTAGGGTTCCTTGTGTTTTCAGATGCTAAAAATGCGATAGTATTGTTTGCCATGAGCTTTTGTTAATGCAGAAATATTTGTAATAGTTTCTGTAGAGGCATGTATGTAGAGTATGAAATCAAAGTCCGGCGTGGGTCACGCTTGGCCATGCCGCCATTCTAAGCCATAGGCGTCTTCCCTATGTGTATTAGAATTTGTCCCCTTTCGCTTTCTTGCTTTTATTTCTGTTATGGTTTTTCTTTCCATTGCTTAGGGATAGTTGCGGAAGCTTAGTTTGGGTCCGTTTTTTCTATTTTCAATGTAATTGTTGATTGCCGCTTTCCCGCCCTTGCCGCTGCTATGAGTCTATCTTTGATATTAACCCATCTCTTGTAGTTCTAGTTTTATTTCTTCAAACATTTCTGCGTTACCCTCGTTCCTTTAAGTCACCTAATACTATAATTTCTTGTCCCTTTCTTTAATTATGATTTTTAGACACTTAACTTACTATCTTCCTCTCCCCCAGACCATTGTGTTTCAGGCCTACGTGTTGGACCGAGGAGGCAGCCCAACCGTAGTAATTTCAGAACTTGTCTCCATTCTAATTTTCTTTTGCTTTTCAGGACTAATAGGAATTTGCTTTGCTATAATAAATAATATGAAATCTATGAATTTGTCTTCTCAAGTAAATTTATTTAAATTTGAGGCCCTTTACTCAAGTGTATCTAATTTGTCAAATATTTCAAGCTTTAATCAAATTGTATTATATTTTTTTAAAGGATCATTAATTTTAGTGTGAATATTTATTTCTGTCATGAATTTTGGTTAATGTACAAAAAATTGTAACACTGAAAATATTCAACAGATAGTATTATAAAATTTAGTGTATTATAACTTTACTTTGGGGACTCAGAAAATATAGAAAAAAGACATTCCTACTCTAATTAAATGTGAAAAAAACAAAACTCTGATGTCTGCCTCAGTCTTTTAGCTTTATTCCTCCTGGGAAGCCAATTATCCTCTGGGCGGGCCTATTCTTAATCTAGGTCAGCTTTTCTTTGGGTGGGAACCTGCACTTCCTTCCACAATTCCCATAGGGGGTTCATTGTCCATCATGCCCTTAATGTGTATTTACATTTTTCAATGTCTTATTTTTATTTAAAAAGAAATCGTAGTCTTCTTGTGACGAATAGTGATACGCATGATTACGATATCAGAAATAGCCATAACACGAGATCTTATTTTTGCTCGTACAATAGATCACAGTCTGGACGTAAATTCACCTCTATCAAACTTTTCAATCATTTACCAATGGAAGTGCAGGAACTGAGCGAAAGTAATTTAGGGAAAGTGATTAAGAAATTCTTACATCAATTTTTTTTTAGTCTAGAAGAATACTTCCAGACTCCTTGGAAATACTAGAATCTGTAGTCATTTTATATCCTATACAATTGTAATAATTGTCTATGGAAATAAATGTGATACGATAAGATATGCCATGTGGTTTGCTCAGAAGTTACAACAGAACTTTATTTTTTGGCCACCAGAGATTAATCAGTGGGTGTTAGGTGGTCTGCTGTTCCTGTTGGTGGTAAAGGCAGTGAAGTTTGCAGTCACACTCTCTCCCAGGCAATTTGGTAATCAGTTCAATTGGAGTTTTCACAGTTGAGCAGATAGAAGCCGACTCAATTAGTTTGTATTGAAGTCACTGGTTGCGCCACCTTATGGAGGCAGGTTGCGTGTTGGTTACTAGGTGGAACAGACTTGGTATGTTCAGTGTAGCGTGAGGTTCTAGGTCCATTGGCCGTGCTCTCTGCCCTCTTCGACAGCCTCCTGGCTAGTTTCTGTTCTTTCTGGCACCAGAGCGTGACATGGCGCGAGTTTTAGTAGCTGCGTCTATATCGTAATTTATTTTCGTCTTGGTTCTGTTGTAGTGTATCCATTGTGAGGATAATGTAGTCCCTAAGTCTCCTTCGGGTTTGCAACAGGCTTTTTCCTTGCTTTCTTGTGTTTTAACTTTGTAATTACGTAATTGTATAATTCTTCTCCCCCTCCTTTTCTGTGCTTCATAAATGGAAAGTAGTCTGTTGATTTGGTAGTGCATCTTTAGTATATTCTTCCTAGAAAGTATATGATCTGTTGCAACGCTAATAAGTTATTTGGTTATATTTGTTAGACTTAATTTGGTTGCTTAATATATATATATATATATTCTTGATTACTTGACAACTTCAAGAGAGTTATTAATCCCTGAATCCTATTTCTTTACTGCCCTGCATGAACAGATAATTAATAATAATGCCAACAAATGGAAGGTGCTTCAAAGCTGCTAATGGGCGTTACTCAGTGGCCGTAGACTTTTAATTCCAAGCACAAAGGAATATGGAAGGAAGGAAAAACCAAGAGAAATCCCAAATAATAATTGAAAAATCTGATAACAAGGGATTTATTCACAACAGATCCAAAAATATTAAAATATTTCAAAGATAACCCATAATAACATGTAATAATCTCAAATGTATAAGCACACATGATTCTTACGATATAACAGAGGCAAAGTGTAACGCAGAATAATTTAAGTTTCATAAGACTACCACTTGTAATGTTCAAAACACTGAAATATATTTAATAAACTTAAACTTGAATAAACAGGTCAATAGAATTCCTTGACAAAACCCTAAATACAAAGGTGAGTGACTACCTAACCCTATCCAATGACTCATACGACATCCAGAATATATGTATATTTTAATAACTATGCACAATATATGAAGGTTAAGTTCAAAGGATACAGCAGGTTAACTCTAGAGCAAATTGTAATTAGCAAAGCTAATATCCACAAAACCTATTCCTAAATTCCAGAAAAACTGACAAAACCCTAAATTTTTAGAATAAGAGAAAAAATATGAAAATGTATATATAATATGAAAATACAAAATCTCAAGGTTAACTGAGAAAGAGAAAATTCCAAAAAGTTAAGTTTAAATAAGGACCGGAAAGGACTATCCCACAATAAAAAAACAAGGGAAAAGAGCACAATAGCAGAAATTGAAGGGAATATGTGAAAAATATGAAAACAACTAACACCGGCTATAATGAATAGAACAGAACAAACAAGTCAAGTATACAAGTTTTTTTTTTTTTTACTAGAAGTCAAAAATCTTAAATTTTGAAAATATATAAATATATAAGTATAAGCAAAGACGGGGAATAAATAATTTCAAGAAGAAGAAAAATGATAATTTAAACTTTTAAGTTTAGAAAGGTAGCAAGATATCCAAAGAATAATACCGACTAGAAATATCTACAAGCATATAAACTCTATGTAGAAAAAGGCAGAGCGGAAGAGCAAAATCACTAAATTACAGTCTATAGATATTTTGAAAATATAAAGTCTGGCAAGAGAAACTGGTGGATCTCACTATGTAACCAAAGCAATAAGCAAATGTAAATATATATATATCAAGGAAAGTCAATAATTAAATTAAGAATGCCAGTGAAAATATATAGGTATATATCCACTCTGAATAGAAATGAATAATTCAAAAACTATGAATGAAGTTAAGTAGTATACGATATTAATTAGTGAAGGAAAAACTGGTAATTAATAATTTCCAAAAATAGAAGGGAGTTATTATAACAGAGGGGAAGTTGATTTTTAACAATCTATGATACTTGAGATTCTCATTGAATTCCGAAATATGCAAAATATGCATAAAATTTCTAAGAAGAGAGGGATAACATAAGAACACCAGAAAATATGGAATAACAGAAACAGCAGTGACTGCTAGGATATATAATAATTCCAATCAGGAATGATTAAGTATGACACAACTGTAATCTAAACACCACATACCTTACTGTATCAAACTTGAAATTCTGCCAAGTAGCTTGGATAATAATGAGATACAATTTATAAGAACTGTACTAATTATTTACCAAACTAGAATTAAGCTAAACAAATGCAAATAGCTAATCGGAATACTAAGTAGATTCCCATCCCATAATAAAAAAAGCATAGACACAAAGGGAAAAAGGGAGTGGATAACTCCTACCGCATGCCTGAATAATATCTAATGGAAAATAGTAGTAATCCCAGAAAATTCTATAATGAATATAACCAGAAATAAGCCTATAAGACTTTTATGCTAGCGAAAACCCAAACATCATAATAAATAACCATAGCATGGGGAATCCGGCGACAATAGGCTTAACCACAGTAGTATCATATTAATATGAAATAGTTTTCAACTCTGGAAAAGTCCAGCATATTGCATTTCCAAACAACATGGACATGACATAAGGCTGGTTAAGGGGAAGGGCTGAATAGTTGCAAAATCTGTGATTCTAAAGAATTAGTATAAAGCCACGAAATCTTCATGAAATCGAAAATACCCTAAACACGTTTTAAGAACAGAATCCTCTAACAGAAAGGGGAACGTAGCCTAGAACAATGGCCAAGAAATTCAGAATGAATGGTAATGACGTATTTCAAAACTAATATGTCTTAAGAAAGACACACCAACAGCTACCATTTCACAAAATAGCAATTAATATTTGAAACTAGTCAAGTTCACTAGAATACATGTAATACTCGATTCAAGCAATCTATCCATCTTAACCTGAATGGAAATATAACTTCAAGGGGGCGTTTCCCATATTCAAGCATACACAAGAACAGCCTTAATAACGCTGAAAAATTAAGTTATATAAATCACCAGAAAAGGCTGATTCCCCTAAAAACTTCCATCCATGGATTACAACATTAAACTTACTATATTTAGTAACCCTAATTTAATAATAATAACGAACAAGAATTTAGCTTGAGAACAAAGGGAATTCATAATTCTACTCAGGCGATGGCACGTAGGGTGACGTCATATGGACTGACCTAGAAACCACGCCATATTGTGACGTAGGAACAACATGTTACGTAAAGATACAACCTCTTATATGCAATTTAACACATCTGATGAAATTAATGCTTAGAATAAACATACTGATTAAATAATCTATATAACTTATAAGTTAAGTTTAACTAACAAGACTGATTTTCATGCCTTGAGATCAAAGTGTCTTTCTATTGACTCTAACTAACTATGCCGAAGCATCCAAAATTTGTGTGCGGAAGGCACCATAGAAAGGTATTATGTTATCATAATGAATGAACTCGCCACTCACGTTAGGAGGGAGACCCAGCAGATTCCTCGCAGCACCAACTATTCACAAGGGAGGCCCCAGACGAACTGTTGAGAGCTGCCCCATAGCCTAGTCTCACCACGCGAGCGGCGCCACCAGGATTACATACGTAATCAGTGACAGTCAGAGGGGGAAATCGCGGTAGATATAAACCAACGTAACACTGTCTCCTTTTGCTTGGGTAGTGATATTTAAAGGATTTTCTGATTATTTAAGTTTCTTCTCCCCTCCTGTGCCTGCTTGCAAACCTGATGTTCTGTGGTCCGGTAAGTTGTTTTAAATTCGTGTTTCTTAATCCATCTTTTTCTGTTATTTATTTTGTTTTGTGCCATGTCCGTTCTCCTGTCAATTGAGATATTAAAGGCATCTCAATCGGCAGTATTGTTCTCGCCTTTTTACCAAATTTCATCCCCCATTGATAGAAATTGTTGCGTAGGCCTACATGTTTATTTTCTTCGTCATCTTTCGGTTGAACCTTTCTTGTAATATAAAAGTAATCGTCCCTTGAATAATTTTGTAGAGTTATGTTTAAAAGTAAACCAATTTATCTATTGTAAAATCTCCTATTTTTTTTTTGGTTTGTCAACAATAATAATATATATTAAAATATTTAGTTGTAACGTTACCTTGTGACTTCGATGTCATGAAGAATATTTATTTTAACTACCTAAAATGTAATTTGATATGCTCTTGTATGTGCTGTTTTTTTTTCCAGGCAAATACTAGTTTCTGTAAATTTTATTGTATTGTAACTATTTTGGACTAAATTATGTTTTTGTTATTGTAGTTTGAAACAAGAACTATTACTTTCTGTTTGTGCCGCCCTGTGATCCCTCTATACCAGTGATTCCCAAAGTGGGGTCCGCGATGGTAATTCAGGGGGTCCGCAGGCGGTTTAAGAAGAAATAGGATATCCCATAATTTTATCAAATTACACATCTTCTAAAGCAGCTTCACTGTTCACATTAAGCATTAAACTCTGTTTGTTACCATTGATACTGTTATTTTGTCTATTGAATTTAGTACATTTGAATCAAAGTATTTATTTAGTTTTTTTTTTTCAAAACCCAGAGGGTGTCCGCGAAATTTTAATTTTTTTCAAGGGGTCGCGGACTGAAAAGTTTGGGAACCATTGCTCTACACCTTTGGGTGGGGCCGTTTTCAGTAAATAGCTTAGTTTTTCCTGGGATTGGACAAACCGAGCATCCTTCCACACCTTTCATCACTTAGGGGCGGGCGCAAAGTTTTACGCAGACCGTGGTTATTGTTCTACAATTTTCTTAAATTAAATTAAACAGACAAATATATAAATATATATATATATACACAATTCATTTTGGTAAAAGTTCTTGGTTCATTCTACTGTTAGGCCTAATTGTTGTACTATAAAATACTTTTATTTCAGGTTTAGGTTTAATTTAATTATACTGTTTGTTTCAGGCTAATAATCTATCAATTCTTTCCAGCATTAACTATTTTCATGTGGTGACCATGGGTGAGCTGGGTTCTGTCCTGATTGGGAGCTATGTTGAGAACTGAAATCCAGATGTGTGCGCTGAGACATTGTGGCCTGTTGTAATATCAGCTGACTCTGGGTGAATTGTAGGGGAACTTGTTTGGAATAATAATTACTGCTTCAGTGGATCAACTATGACTTGGTGAGTTCTAAATTCTAATACAGTATTCTTATTTAATTCATTAATGCTACCTGTACCAGTATTTAGGTTAAAAGTCATTTAAAGTCATGTGCGATAAAGTACGGGTATAGTCAGAACTCAGAGGTTAGATCGAAAGTGTTAAAAGGACCGGAATGAATTCTTTCTGTCAGGATTATGTCTCTTGTGATTGTAGGTGTTCCTGTGGGCCTCAGTTGGTTGCCTTGCGCCTCCCAAGGGCCCGGGTGGTGCTTGGTGACTGGCTATTTGGCCCTCGTGTAAAAGTTAGGTTAGGGTGTGTATATATTTTTTATTTGTGCTGCAGCGTAATCTTTGTTGAAGAGTGATTCTTATAAATAGTTTTTAGCTTAGCCAAGCACCAGATGGGGGTGATGACAATGGCACATCAGCTGAAGGCTTCATGCATGTTCAAGACGACGGGGAAGTCATGTAGTCTGTTGCGGTGGGGGTCAGGACTCTTGTCGTTTCGCTGGGAGTGAAGGATGCGTGTAAAAAAGGAATATTTTGTATATAATAAAGAGCTGAGGTTAGACTGTAAATTATTTTTTAACGGTGTGAAGATTAGAAGTGATCTTCAGTATGAATGGTAATTTCACAGATTGGCCCTTGTAAATATAATTAATTTTAACATCCTGATCATTGTAACTTATTAATCAGCTGTTCGTCTGGGGAGACTAGTAAGTCTGGTATTCTTCTGGAGCGCCTTCTGGGAGAATGCTGTCTGTTGCTGGTTTTCCTCACTCGTAGGCTAGATTAGCATCTATCCCGATTATGTCAACAAATAATAATTAATGAAGTACGTAAAGTAAATCCTGAATTAATGAATTGTGATTAAGAAAATGTTAGAGCAGCTACGGTAGTGTTGTTCTGAAATTTGAGATTAGGCCTAGTGTGAGTAAACTTTGGTGGCATGACTAGTATTGATTTCTTTGGCAGCATGTTGTAATTTGGAAAAAGGAGCATGAAGTCGACGTTTAACACTTCTTACAATGGAAGTAATGGAGTTGTAAGCTCAGTGAGGCAACATTATTGATACCTCTTGCATAGAGGCATTGGAGGTTTTGTGAAATGCAGTATGTGATGTGAATAAGATAGCGTAAGGCCACTACTCCTTGCATGAAGGCAGTGGAGTGGAGTTGGCAGCCTGTTTGATACAAGACTGCATGAGGATGGTTTTGGTAGTTATGCTGCTAAATTAATTGACTTGTCTTGGCCTATTGTTTCCCTCACATGGTGGTATCCTGCGATATTATATCAGATGGATTTTTAAGTGAAAGCATAATGAATAGAGGAGAAAGTGTGATGACTGAGGTAGTTCACTGGTTCCGCCGCTAGGTAGCAGTTACTCTGCTTGAGATTCGCGGGAGCAAGATTACTACGGGCGGTATAGGAAAAATTGCAAACATTCTTAAACAAAATAATACATTAATCTATTTCAAAATGACTCACCTTATCTAAATTGAATTGTTAGATACTTTTGACAATTTTCGGGCTGGTTTACACGTCTTGGAAGATCTCATCTCCATTAATAAACGTGGCCGTGTGTAACAGTAATTTCTCAGATTGCAAGAAGCTTGACCGTAACATTTCGTTCCACATCTTTCAAAAAAGCGAAGATGTACACAAGCAATGAACAATTATATAATATAGGTATGAAACAGCCAAGGGATGATTTGATTTAATATTTTGTTGCCAAGAAAATAGGGTAGAGGGTAGTATAATGTTAGTATAATTTGATGAGAATTTGTTAAAGAATGTACATTTGTATAGAAATAACAACGTATAATTAGGGTAGAAAACAGCTAAGGGATATTTTATAAATTAATATTAATATTACATTGTATAGAATATTACTGAGTAGGCTATTAATTTGTATTAATATTGTATTAATAGTAATATTATTTATATGAATATTAATTTTCTCCTGGCTGTATGGGGTAAGTTATGTAGGTGAAACACGGTCAAAAGTGTAGATCTGTGTACAAATTATGTGAACAGAGATAATATAAACTAAGGGATGGTTTGTGAATTGCAGGGCACGGAAAATTTCATAAGCCGCACTACAAAAATAGGACGCGTGATCTTTAAAATTGGCGTCTCAACATCCGATAAAGACGCACATACGCAAAAATTGTTTTGCAATGCATTCTACATATATCATACAATATTTCAAAGCATTTTCCCTGATTTTTTCATAAAAAAATTAAATCCTCTTGCCTTAACTACAGCCCGCTATTTGCTCAAACCCTCGACCATTCGCCGTTCGCTGTAACTGATGTACGTCTTATGTTGTTAAATTATTAAGTGCCAGTATGGTACTTTATGAGATTGTGTGGGGGACGAAAAATGTCTGTCCGTCCGTCCGTCCGTCCGTCCGTGTGTCTGTACGCGCTCTAACTCAAATACGCTTTATCGAATTTTGATGAAACTTGGTATACGCGTTTATAATGTCAATGGGAAGAACCCTATTGAAATTGGACCAAATCGGTTCACCGGTACCGGAGTAAAACCCAATTTAGTGTATATTTTAAAGGTGCCATAACTCGCACACGCTTTATCGGATTTTCATGAAACTTGGTATACGCATTTTTAATGTCTATGGGAAGACGTCTGTTGATGGTGGACCAAATCGGTTGGCCGTTACCGGAATAATATCCAATTTAGTGCCTTTTTATGGTATCATATAAGAAATACGCTTTATCGGATTTTCATGAAACTTCGTATACTCATTTATAACGATAATAGCAATAAGCCTATTGAATTTGGACCTAATCGGTTGCGCAGTACCGAAATAAAGAGTAATTAACAGTCACATTTATAATAATAATTTGTTCAATTCGAAGCATTTTGATTGACTCGCGGCCAACCAATCAGCACGCTCGTATAAAGCCTCTTTCAGTTGCCATGGACAGTTGAAATCTACATGAAAAACAAATGTTCCCATACACTGCCTTCTTTATTTCTTACAAGCCATGCTGTTAGATCTAGCAACATCGCATTGGTAGTCCTATCAGCTATCAACATGCCGTAAATTAAGCAATGAACTCCATCAGAATCATCGCATATTTCAGCTTAAAGTAATCCCAGTCATCGCCTATGGTTTAGAGAACATCTGGACACACCTGAAGAGCAACTGGAGAGCATAGAGAAGGTAAAAACCGTGTACATAATGAGAGATTTATATACACCGTCACCTCTAATTGAGTACACTAGAGAACAGTTTTTCATAGAAGATTGTCGTGTTTATCAGCTATTATCATCTACAAACGAATACGAGGGAGAGGTACGATATGATAGTTTCCTTCAGGAAGAATTGACTGGTATTAAAGAATCGTAGTACAGTATAATGCAATCTCCTAACCTCCCAATATTACTACTAGGTAATCGATTCAGCGTTTTTCCTACAGTTTGGTGAAGGTAATGAACGGGATTCAAACCTTAACCTCAAAAGTGTTGGCGAATCAACACAGTTCACCACCGGAGCCAAGGATGAACGAATGAACGACTTTTAGACAGCAAATAACGGAAAGCTGAGTGTCCCCAAGGAATTAGGCAAAGTTATTCTTTTCAGTGACAGTCATGGGCGTAGTCTTCCACAAAATGCATGTGACAAGAAGAGAGATATCAGTGTTCTAGGTTACCTATATTAAACCTGAGACAACTAGCTCAGTGGTAGTAAAAAATGACCCAGAGAAGTGTAACAACTTAATAAAAGATGACTCTGTTGTGGGTCGAATAACAGTGCTCTTAGGCCTAACAGGATAAGTGAGGTTATTACCAATAAATAAGAAAAAACGCGACATCATATCGTACAATGAGGAGACACTGAAAACTACGAATTCCTTCAGATATGTGGGAGTCAACGCGCGTTACGTTATTATGCACATCACAAGTATAGGCTGTGTAATATAGGCCTACTGATTTGGCCAAATAAAGTCAGTGTTTGTGATTAATAAAATTATCTGCATTAAAATCGTATTCAAATGCTTCCCACAGACCGCCACAGATAGGACTACCTCCTGTGTTGCCACATTTCAAGCAGCATGGCTTGTAAGAAATACAGAAGGCAGTGTCCCATATGTTCGATTATAGATGAAATGCTGTTGTATAATGACTAATTATTTTGCTAAAATTGATTACAATTAAATTAAAGCATTCAATTTTACTTCAGCCTATGTCAGATTAATAATTCCTGACCTCTTAATAAATAAAAACATTAAGCTATGAGACTATGCTTACGTTGGTACCTTTGCTTCAGCTAGAGACATATCAGCATTTATCACAGGGATATCTAGAATATTATTTTACCTATGAATGAAATAATACAATAATGGTAACACAAGGAAACTAGCAGGCTTGAAACATAGCCTAATTTCGAAATACGGTGATTTTTCTTTTCTGTGAGCTACGACGCGATAGTATTCTCTGGGATTGGACACTCAACATTCGCAGTGTGGTTTGGTCTTGGGGTAAGATGCTTGTCTAGTAACCAAGACATATCACGTTCGAGTCCACCCTAAAGCAAATTTTTTTTTTTTATTATCAATTGTGTTAAATTGAGCCTATTCCATTCTTGTGTTCTATTTTGTCAATGTGCTTAAATAAGTATTACATTTTTCTTTTAAGAAACTGGGAATTCATTGTCTTTCATTGACCTACAACATCATTCCTAAAGAATAACATAAGCCTATAAATGTTATTTCACGAACAGAAACTAGCTTTAAAGTTATTGCGTTGCGTTAAAATTGCATAAGCCTATACTCAGAACAAAACTGCATACCGCTAGGTGGAACTATCCTCTTCTTATTGCCTTACTGTACTATTTCATTGTCAATGCATTTTGTATAATGTTTACATATTTTAAGAATTAGTATATCAGTGTATACCAATATGAATTAAGGTTAAGAATCAAACTTTAGACCTTTGTTCTTCCGTAAGCCCTGCTTAATGAATCGATCTGGAGTTTAACTCGGAGATCTATTAAAAAATATATATATATATTTTCTGTATATCATAACTGCAATTATAACTGATTAAAAAAGCATACTGGCACTTTGTTATATCAGTTTACCTGATTTTATATTATTAAAAAAAGGAACAAGATATTAAACTAATAAGACATTTTCTATGATAATTATACATAAAAATTACTAACGTAACTGAACAGAAAATATTATAAATAATCCAATAAATGCATAAATAAAAGTAGTGCAGATTTACTAAGTTAGAAAAAAGCTTCATTCACTCCTTTTCCCCAGCGGGTCAATCTAGCAGTATGGGTACAAGTAGTCAGTTAATATAGTATTATTATTGAGTCCACGAATAAATTATGTAAACATTTTTACGTTATTGATGGTATTTTATGGAAAAGATGCCTGCTAATACCTCAATACCATTCTGATAGCTTTAGCTTTAGAGTAATTACTATTACTCGTTAACCATTATAGATATATAGGTGGTACTCAATTTATAATAATATCCAAATATTTCACTAAACCTTACATGCTTGATCTCTTTCTGGACACAAAAATAAAATAATAAATGTCGCATAGTCAAATTTGCTTCATCCTCGACATTTCACGATCGTCCCACATCATTCAGACGGCTGTAGCGCTCAGTATAATTACCACTCAATTACTCGTAAACCATTCAAGATATAAAGGTGGTACTGAATTTAAAATAAAGTTGAAATATTTCACTAAAACTTTCTCGCTTGAAGTTTTTACGGGACACAAAAATGAAAAAAATTGTCGCATAGTCAAATTCCGTTTCACCCTCCATGAATTTTGTGTTATTGGTGATGTTTATATAATGAAATAAAAACATTTATGTCCGCATTTTTTAAGTTTCTGTTTTAACCATCAGAAAGACTGTGTTGTGCAGGTTATTTCTGCACAAATTTCACAGAAATAGGACCAAGGGTTAATTAAAGATTGTGAGTTTAATCATAAGATGCCAAACTATCATGATGCAGCATTGAGAAGTTTAAACGCAAACGAAGGTGCTGCCAGTGTTTCGGTGGACCGCCGCTCTCCCTATACCCACCATTGTATTAGCGGAAGAGTCATCGCACTTTCTCATTCTATTCATTATGGTGAAAGTATAGTGCATTTTTAATCGTAAAGTACTGACTCAGGCATGAATAGTTTAGGTTATCTTGTCAGTCTCTCTGTTCAAGTTTACTGTAGCTTTCATCTGGTAAATAAAGTAGTTGCAATAGGGAAGAACTATTCTGACAGTTTTCTATTTGAAGTTTTGTCACCAGTCTGTATTTGATCCACTGAAGGATTTAAGTTGATGATTTGCTCCAGCTCGAGAAACAACTGTGATTTGTGTGTATTGATATTGTTTTTGTGACTATGTTCCAGCCACCCTGAAGTCTATGGTGCCACATGTAAGGCTTTTGAAAATTTGATATTAGATAATGCAAATTTAAATTTATTAACTTTCACATAACTAAATTTGGTATACTAAATTTAAGGGAGCTTGTAAAAAGGGAGATTGTTTGTTTTGCTTAAGGTGAAAGTAATTCAGAAATGAGTAAATTTTGTAAACAAATACTATGTAAATGCTTCATATGTTGTTTAAGTAAAAGATTTTGCAACTCTGAGGGAAGAACTTGATTCTTAACTTTAAATTCATTCTGGAAATTTAGATTTTAACTATAAAATGTGTTTCTGGTAAAATTGTTTATCATTTTGGAAAAGTGTAATTATGTATGACCCTACAGGGGACTTAGCTGTTTGAATATTTTTTCTGCCGCTTTTATAGTGTTTCAGTGTAAACTTCTGGAAATCTGGTGAAGATGGAGATCCGCATGCTACTCAATGTCTCGGCTCTGAAATGGAAATACTTACCCTCTGACAGTCGACTGTGCTGTTTGGTCTGATGGAGGCTTTCACACGTAAAGAGGATCCTCGTAGCGCATACTTCAGGACACACATGAGTCGCTTCAGACTGGTATAGTGGGGAAGGTTGCCAGTGCAACCAATGTGCACTGGCAACCAATGTGATAAGAGGGACCACACGCGAGTCTTATCAACAACAGGTATGACACCGCCTATTATTACAGTGACCCTCCTCCCCTCGACTAGTAACTGTGACACTTCAGTTAATATCGAGTCTCCTGGACAGATATAGTTAGATGGCTGGTCTTGGATTTTGGGGAAATGGTCCAAGCTCAGTGTTGCCTGCCTGCCTAGTAGTAGCAGTTATTTGCTGTGATGTGGAGCAAAATGTGGAAGAAGAAAAATGAAATATCAGAGCGTATAATAAAACAGTGTCTTCGATTTTTGAGCACATCTGACATTCCATTTTCTCCCAGACCATCCATTCTTGTAAATTTATGTTATTGAATTTTTTTCTTCCGGCAGTATTATTATGTAATCCTGGTTACTGTTACTTTCTTACCTCATTTAATAGTTCTTTTTATTTAAACCCCCTGGTTTTAATAAGGGGGTAGAGTATTGAGCCAATAGAAGCCGGCTCATTTACTTTGTATTCAAGTCACTGGTTGCGCCACCTTATGGAGGCAGGTTGTGTGTTGGTTACTAGGTGGAACAACCTTGGTAATTTCAGTGTGGCGTGAGGTGTCTAGGTCCGCTGGCCGTACCCTCTGCCCTTTGCGACAGCCTCCTGGCGAGTTTATGTTCTTTCTGGCGCCAGAGTAGAGATGGGTCGGAGCCGTTCGGTGCTGAGAGCGCGCTCTTTCGCTCCGCTCCTTGTGAGGAGGCGCTCCTTGAGTGTCGTTCAAAGAGCGTTTTCGTTCCAAACTCTCAGGAGCGTACCCTCCCTGCACAACGCTCCTCATGGCAACACGCTCTTTCGACTCCTCATCTCTCCGCTCATTCTTCAACTCGCTCCTTCGACTCCCCCTTTCACCATTCATTCATCACTCTATCAATTCTCGCTCCAGACAACGTCAGCCAATGAAAAGGCTCCTTCCTACTATCTCAAACTGCAAAATAGTAAGCGGTGTGAAAGAGCCTGTTTTTCTGATTGGCTATTTCCTGTATGCCCTTATTGCAGTGCACAACATTGCACTCTTTCGACTCCCGTTTTCACCATTCATTCATCACTCTCTATCAATTCTCGCTCTCCAGCAATGCGTGCTCCCAGTTTAGAAAACGTCAGCCAATGAAATGGCTCATACTAACAGTGCCTGATACTCTGATTCGCTATTACCCATATGCGTTTGCTGTCGATAGATGTCATTGCAGACTCCCCTTTCGCCGGTCCTTCTTTTCTCACTGTCTCATTCTGTAAATTCTCAGGTTGTGGTAAAGCGGAGGTTTAGAGGAGCGGTACGAAGAGTCGTGAAAGCGAGGAGGCGAAGGAGGTGTTTGAACGACTCGCTCTTTTGTATGGAGCGAGCGGAGAGGCGCTCTAAAGAGAGAGTCGTTCATTTGTAACGACTCGATCAGGAGCGACCCTTCTCTACGCCAGAGCGTGACATGGCGCGAGTGCGTTCGTTCATTTGTAACGACTCGATCAGGAGCGACCCTTCTCTACGCCAGAGCGTGACATGGCGCGAGTGCGTGAAGACCTGTTTTAGTAGCTGCGTCTTTATCGTAATTTATTTTCGTCTTGGTTCTGTTGTAGTGTATCCGTTGTGGGGATAATGTAGTCCCAAAATCTCCTTCAGGTTTGCAACAGGTATTTTCTTTCCTTTCTTGTGAGTAGTATGGGGCAAGATATGGCCTGTTCCGGTTCGGAAGTAGGTCAAGGTCAAGTGAAAGTAGGTCAAGGTCAAGTGAAAGTAGGTCAAGTTCAAGTGATGACGTCATAGGGGGCGTGGCTAAGGGGCGTGACTTATGGCGTCATAGGGGCGGGGCTAAGGGGAGGGGCTAAAGGGGGCGTGGCTACAAAATGGCAGAAACAAAATGGCGGCTACAAAATGGCGGATTCAAAATGGCGGCTAGCGCCAAATTCAAAATTCGAAAATGCAAGAGTGTGCTAAGTCGAAATTTTGTATTTAATGCAAAAGTGAGCTAAGTCGAATTTTTTATGGTGGGATATTTGAAAATTCCAAATGGCTACCAAGATGGCGGCTAGCTCCAAATTCAAAATTAAAAAATGTAAGAGTGGGCTAAGTCGAATTATATACTTAATGCAAAACAGTGCTGTGTAAAATATTGGTGGGAATATATGAATTTTGAAATACTACTACTACTGCTACTACTACTACTACTACTACTACCACCACCACTACTACTACTATTACTAATACTACTGCCCCCCGCCATTACCATCACCACCACCATCACCATCACCACCACTACTACCACTACTAATTTATAGTTATTATCATATCTTTCCTTCTTTCTTTCTTTTCTTTTCTTTCTTTCCTTCATTCCTTCTAGTAAAAATGAAAATGTAAGGATCTTTGAGGTCTAGAAAGACACACTATGATGGTATGGTTACAAGATGTCGGATTGGGAGGGATATATGAAATATGTATTTTTAAAGTGAGGAAGGAAGATGACGACAAACACAGGGAACAGGACTAAGTGGAAGGATACTACTACTATTCTATTATTTACACATCTTTCCTTTTGTTCTTTCTTTCTTTCTTTCTTTCTTTCTTTCTTTCTAGTAAAATGAAACTTGTAAGGATCTATGAGGAAGGTTTTAGGCTTATTGAAAAACGGCACATTATTATATTAATATTAATGTCTCGTTTTTTTTTGTAAATAATTACAAACGTATTACATTCAGAATAGATCATGGATATTTATTCACAAATATGTACATCAAAAACATATTAATATTAACACTGAAAAAAAATATATATATATCCTCTCTATTTTATCTAAATGAGCACTGTAATGTTCTACAACATGACCAGACCTTGATTGTTTATCTCGTCTGTTACACAATCATATAAACCTAAATTTTCCCAAGATGAGGGAACAGATTGCTTGTTTACAAGTTTCGATATGTCGTTCTGCATTATAGCGTACTTTGACATAATGTTTGTGATGATGTTAGTGTGTATAGAGAGAAAATTAATTTCGTTGCACTTTAAAACAATACATGTCTTCTCGTACTGAATATAGCACTGTTTAAAATTCTTAGCCAGTCTTAGTTTAAACTTTTCTTCAATAAACTGGTAGGGTTTACTGTTACACATATGTTCAATTAGTTTTGGTAAGTGTAATAGGAATGAACTCAGTAGGTAGGGTGAAAACACAACACACGCTCCGAATGAGTTTCCTATTTCCGCACAAGCACTGTAGTTCAGCGATGTGTAGAAGCCGAAACTTAGATATCTGTCCTTTTTTCGGTTGAGGAAATAAATCCTACGAGCCAGTATAGAAGGAACCACTCCTGCTTGCTGTACAAACGTGTCGCCGGTTGTGTTTAGAGCTTCCTCTAGAAGTTTCTCCAAGTCTATCACCTCCTCCGTAGACGGGATGGTTTTCCGATAGCTCTTTGTACGAGGGTCTCGCCTCGAAGGTTTATTCTGAAATCATACAAAAACACAAACACATTAGAAAATCTATTCACGATACGTGTATACATGTTATGATATCTTATTTCTATCAATCAGTTCTATACTTACTTCTCTTGCAAGAGTTTTGCTCCCATCTCCATTAGGTGTAGACATCATTATTCCAGGAGCTTGCTCTACATAAGTGTCGAAGACTGTGTTTTGCGCTTCCTCTAGAAGTTTCTCCAAGTCTATCACCTCATCCGTAGATGGAATGGTTTTCCGATACCTCTTGGTAGGAGGGTCACGCCTCGAAGGTTTATTCTGAAATCATACAAAAAACACAAACACCTTAGAAAATCTATTCACGCTACGTGTATACATCTTATGACAACTTTTTGTATCAATCACTTCTATACTTACTTCTCTTGCAAGAGTTTTGCTCCCTTCTCCAATTCCTGGAACATGCTCCTCAAAAGTGTCGATGGTTGTGTTTAGCGCTTCCTCTAGAAGTTTCTCCAGGTCAATCACCTCCTCCGTAGATGGGGTGCTTTCCCTATTCCTCTTACTGCGAGGGTCACGCCTTGAAGATTTATTCTGAAATCACACAAAAACACAAACACCTTAGAAAATCTATTCATGATACGTGTATGCATGTTATGACAACTTCTTTGCATCCATCAGATCTATACTTACTTTTCTTGCAAACGTTTGGCTCCCCTCTCCATTAGGTGTAGACATCATGATTCAACGACTGTACGCTCTATTCTGACGTTACACCATGACCTCGTCTCGTATCATTCTGAAATTAGACAAAAGTAACTGTATTACTATCACGTGATCTAACGGTACTAGCATTAGTAGCAAAACAAGATACCGTTAACAATAATGACTCACGGTGTGAATGTCCGGGAAGACATCTCTGACCTCCTTTCGTTCCACACAAAGTTCCCCAGGATTTACGGAAGAGGCGTACAACTGCTCTGTCAGGAGTTGTTGCTGTGTTGAAGAGATTCACAAACTCTTGCATGTTATAACCTCTATCCATGTAGTAGATGAACAGGCAACTATACTGTCCGCAGACAGACGTTGTCAGCCCTTGCAGTCTCAGAGTGTTGTATGACCAGTTTATTGAATTTTGACAAATAAATTTTGTTATCCTCGGAATGAGAGGTGGTAGTCCAAATGAATCAAAGTAAAAAGCAACATTTTTATTTTTAAAATACACGGCAACCCAATGTGAACCAGGTGAACAATGGGGGTCTAGATTAATGATGTAAGATTTAGGTTTCTTTGTTACTCTATGGGGTAGTAAATCGCTAGGATAAACTCCCTCAAAAGTCTGAACATTACGAAGTGCATGGTTTATTTGAATGGTGTTCATCTTTTTTTAATAATCTGTCATTACTTTTCTATCTTTAGTAATTTCAATACTGTTATCGTATTCCGAATAGAGAATACAGGTAACGGCTTGTTTTAATCTGTGTCGAATTTTGCTTCTATTCTAATGTTACCGTTATTCGGTAAACTTCTATGACCATGCGAAGCAGAGGCGTCAGGAGTTAGATCATACATTAACATGAAGAACCCATTTATATACATGTCGTGAGTGATTTGCATACCGCTATTGCTGTGATGGATCCCTGAACCTTTAAAAAGAGTATCATAAGCTAGTGTTGTAGTCTTTTCATGACCCGTAGAAATGCTTAACCCTTCTGAAGGAATCTGTTGACCATTAATATACATGGCAAAAGAATTCAAAGCTAAATGATGAAACTCGTAGGGATTGGAATCCACTGAGCCTGAGAAAGCCGAATTTTTCACCATTGAAAAGAGGAGTCTTTTGGGTAGAGTACCAATGTAAGCATTATCGATAGAAATCGATCTAGATCCCGAACTAAATGTGAATGTTTTCAAATCCACTCTAGTGATGGGATAGTGGGCATTATGACCTTTTTCCAGTGTTTTAACGTGTGCTAAGAGAATACTAGGTGAAGGTTTGATTTTCCTCACATACAGACCCACGTCTAGGAACTTAAAGAAAACTTTTGAGTCTTTGTCCTCACCTAAAAGATAAAACTCTCTCTTTGATTTCGTAAGACGTATCTGCATGTTTACGCCAGGCAATAGAAGTTTCGCTAGATTGAAAATATCGCCATGTAGTTTACCAATCATAACTATTGGCTTAGATTTCTTAGATTTTTCATATCTTTCTAGCCATCCAGTGTTTTTACCGTTTGGTCCTAACGTTCCGTTTAGTCCAACATCGTTAGGATCAGTCAAACCTTCGATAGCTTTATCTAGATACCAAAACGAGTTAGTCAGATGAGTTTTTGAGGCATCTTCTCCATATGCAAAGAGTGTTTCAAAATATGATCTGTAATTATACAAGTCTTCAGAGGAGGTGATTGATGTTCCATTTAAAGAAACGCTGCACTGCTCAAAGAGCGAATGAAGTAGATTGTTTACTCCGGTAATCTTATCGGTATCGGTTAAATCTTTCCCATCGTTTTTAACGAATTGTCCTTTCACCATGACCTGTACATTTAAATCAATATAGTGTTCATTATCTGCTGGAACTATGATTTCAAGAACATTTTGATCAACTGGAGTAATGGGTTTACATAATGTAGTAACATTCCCCAACACGGCTGCCTGAATAGGAGCTTTATCGAAGACGTCGAATTCTGACTTTGTTAGGGCAAGCATCTCGACACGACTGACTACTTTCTTCTCTTTACACTACTAAATATATCTCTTATTTCAGTTTTCGTCTTCATTTTTGATGAACGTTTCCTCTTTCTACCGTTACCCTGCATTTTGTTCACAAGTTTCTTAGTTGACTCGTTTACTCTGTTTGCGACAATGTCTTTTACTTTTTCACCTTTCTTCCTAGATACTATATCGGATAAGATATTTGCACCAGCCGAGAGACTTTCACGACCTAATGCTTTGGCGCCCGAAAAGAGAACAGGTTTTTATCATTCTAAACAGTCCACCCAGGAAACTACCTAGACCTCCACCCTGTTGAACATAGGGGCTACCTGTGTAGAAAGGGCCTAGATTGTTAAGACGCCCTCCTGACTGATTGACGTAGTAAGCGGTGAGCGGATCCATCGCAACTGAGTCAGAAACTAGTTTGTTTTCTCTTTTTAAAATGTAAAACAAGCGCAGTAGGTTTAGTGCTATCTACTAATTTAGCTAGAGCACCTAACTTCGTTGTCAGCTCTATACCAATCACCTGAAATTCTGTACTTTCAACGGGATGGTAGTAAACTATTGGAAACACATGGTATGACTGAGGAAATTGAATAATTCTAAGAAGTTTCACATACGAATCTCCTACAAGTTGAGGTTTCATTATATTACAATATATAAATACAAGTTCTTTCTTTGTAGTACATGTTGTTAGATTGATTTTTGCACCTTCCGTTTCTGATAAAATTCCTTGAGAATAACTAACTTCACATAATCCCACCTCCCACTGATCCCTCTCTAATTTTAGGACTTGTGCTAGTTGCACTTGAAAACTAGCTAGAGTATTGGTAGGAAATGTTTTGTACGACGCATCACTGAGTAGAGTAATATAAAAATCTTCGTTCTTCATACTAAGTCTTTATCTTTAACCCAAGAGTCAAAGTCCTGACCATAACCTCTCCACCGTACCAGATGTTCTTTACTGCCTCTTACCGTACGTGTGCGTAGAATTTTATCTATTTTGTAAGCAGTGTCCTTGTTTATAGTTACAGGCGTGAGTTCATAACTATAAAACTGACCCAAAATAGGAGTGTTCCTAAGATCTTCGAGTTCATATACAGGTTGAGGTGAATGTTTGATTACTTTAACGATTCTGAATATTTCCGTGGAATAGTTTTGTTCGAAACCCTTATCGAATTTCATCTTCTCTTTACCTGTTCTAACAGTCTGCCCCACATTGAATCGTACAGGTCTAGGTTTGACACGAAGCTGTTTGTTTCTCATACGTTTCCATATTTTCAAGACGTCCTTATCGGTAACCTTACTAGGAGCCATTCCTGTACTGGTATGTACAGAATCGTTGTATCCTGCCACAAATCTATCCAACACGTCTAAATACTTGTAACTGTTCTTGAAAGTAAAATACTTGTACATTTTAGTTTTTAAAGTGCGATTGAAGCGTTCAACTATCGAACATTTAACATCAGGGTTGCTGGAAACGCGATACTCTTGTGTTCTCTTTCTTTAAAAAATCTTGAAACGTTTTGTTTAGAAACTCTTTACCCTTATCTGTTCTCACTACTATAGGATTTCTATTAGATTTCTCCAACACGGACTCGAATGCTTTTTTCACTTTGGTACCTGTCTTAGATTTTAGAGGTACAACCCAGGCGTATTTGGAAAACACGTCAATAGCTACAAGTAAATATCGTATGTTGTCATTATGTTTCGAAATGTTTTGCACATCGGCTAGATCAAGTTCAAACATGTCGTAAATGTTGTTAACCGAATAAGGATTTCTTGGAAACTTTCTCCTAATAGGTTTATGTAAACTGTAAACATCTTGTGCAATCAACCATTCCTCTATATTCTTATCTGTAACGGTACTTGCTTGTGAAAGTTTGCCTAGAGTGGAAAAACCCGTAGGTTCTCCAGGATTGTAATAGAGGTCACGTAATCTGTTCATCTTCTCTGATTGTAAGAACTCCACCTTTTCGTTGGAAATAATTTAGAAATGACTAGTTTATACTTACTGGTTCTAGAGGTTTTAAGCTCGTTATTATGTAAATGTCCACTGGTCGATATTAAAATGTCTTTGTACATGTCAAGGTCTTCCTCACTTACTTGTTTCGAGTCTACTTTCTTTCTAGTAAGAAGTTCCCATAGACCTGCAGTTGTGTTGTACTTCTTATGGTTAATAATTAAAGTGTCGTGTTCTATATGTATTTTAGAATTACCTATCATATACTCTCCCGATTCTTTATCCTTATAGATTCCAAACTCAGTATCTACAATCTTTGGAGAGTTTACATAAGCTGCCAGGTATTTACCGGCAAGAGCCCCTATAACGCTAGGTTTTACATCTACGGGCTCAGGTGCCGGAGGTATCTCGAGTGTTGAAGATTTCTCTGGTGAAACATATCTTTTACTAGCTTCTTCTAATATTCTTTTCTGTCTCTTTGCTGAGATAGGATCTTGTTTTTCACGTATTTTAATCCACTCTTTGTAAGGATCTCTAGAAACTGACGAGTTTGAATCATCAGCACCATGTTTTAAACGTTTGTACTCTTTTATGCTGAGTAACATCATTTTCTGTAACATTACGTTAAAGAACTGATTCCCGACAATACAGCAGACAAGAGAGGAATTAGAAATCCTCCTTTCTGAACTAAAGTTTTCCTTTTCGTAGGGAGAGAAACTTTTCTATCGATAAGATGTCTCAAAGATTTTTTATGTTTGTTCAATTTACGTTTAGAACACGAATGAATTTTACATTGACCGTTCAAAACGTTCAGAGCACACTCTATTATAGCAAGTATCAACTCTTTGTTAGCGCTCTTTAGAATAAAACTTCTCAACTTGGGCGAAGCCTTTTTAAGAACTTGTAAGGTATGGTAGTGGGATTTTATCCGTTTCATGCTTTACAGGCACGTAAACCTTTGTAACTTCGGATGGAAAGATGTTAGTTCGGAATCTAATCAAATCGTTAGTTCTCTGACAAAAGTCTATTAACATATAACCGTGAGCCTTCTTCGTAGCGTTTTGAAAAGCTTTGTAAAACGCTCTCCAGTTTTCAGGATACACTTGTCTGGCTAGAAACGTAATCTGATTTTTATCTCGCAAGTTTCTAAACAAGACCATGTACTTTGTATTGAGAGAAATATCTCTACTGTGCGAAGATTGATGAAAAAGGTTCTGAGTGATTAAAATTACAGAAATATTACGATGATGACAACCTTTTGTGAATATTGAAGACACCTCGTTAGAGTAGGCTTTGTCTAGTAAGTCGTCTAAAATTATTAATACTGGTTTACTACAGTCTTGTTTCTCTTTAAACTTTGGAAGACCTTTATGATACGTCACAGGGGTATTGAATTTACTAGACGGAGGAATGGCATTAGTTTCACCGAAACACCACAAAATTCTGTTGTATTTACTTACGTTAGATAGATGTTTCAAGTTGTTGATCAGTTTTATAGTGAAAGTAGTTTTACCACAAAAACTCGGACCTGAGACAATTAAAGTGAGAGGGTGTTCAAACTTTACGACAACCATAACAATCTTTTATCATAGGCATGGGTCCATCCCAGCAGTCGTGAACAGGATAATGTTTATCACATCTAAGACACTCTTTAACTATAGCACTACGTTGCACACTTTGAGGGAGTTTATCATAAACTAGATAAATACTTTGAGCTGCACAAGAAGCTAAAAATTCCGGGGATAACTCAGCCAATTCTTCTATCGTATGATGAATAAGGGTTCTATTGATCAACAACTTTTCCACTGCCAAACACTCTAGAGACGAGGACGAGTCCATACTGACACGGTACTTTCTCCTCGTCTTTATTTATACCCATAAGGGTGGGAGTCGAACCCCTCGCTAAGTCTGCGTCTTTTCCTGAAGCAGAGACGGTACATTTTATCCTCAGGCTCCGAAACTATGCTAGGACCGGCCTTTCTCTTTATTTTCTTTTCGGTTCTCACAGTCACTGTTGCACTGTGATCACCTTCTAAAACCATACTCTTGATGGTGTCAAAGTTGACCACTTTCAAAGTATCATAGTTTAAAGTGATACCTCTGACCTTACATACAGTTTTTGTGGTGTTTTCATCGATAGAAACTTTATAACCATAGTTCTTAGGTCCTCCGCTAGCAAACTCAGAGATGTATGCGTCAGGTCCATAGTCTGTCAGCTCGTCCGTCATGTCGCCTAGAAAGTCTGAAATGGGAACGGTGTACTTGTCTTTGTCGGTCTGTGTGTAAATCACACTGTCTGTGTCGCAATATAGAGCTCTTCGATCCAACTGATCGAGGTATTTATAAAGGGTCATACGTCCACCAGTTGTTACATAGGCCCCATGAACAACACTAGTGTGAGGAAGAGGGACCTGTTCCTCTTCTATGGGGATATAGTTAACCCACACGACTTCATCACTGGCAAAAAGGAGCCGTTTCACTTCTATACCTGGAGTCGTGAGGAGGGTAATCAACTCTAGAGAGTCATTAACAATCTTCGTCTTCGTCCTGTTAGGATCTTCACAAAATTTGCCCCAAAAAGAATTGAGACAAAGCTTGCTAATGGCCCTATTTCCAGCGTTCTTCACGATCTGGGTAGGGTCTAACTTAATGCCTTCTCTCTCATAAACCAGATCGATATATTCTTTTTTATCCTCATCTGTTTTAACCTTGCTAGGGTATCCGCTGGACTCTGTCTTTATTTTAAGGAACAGGTCTATATAGTCCGCGAACAGTCCTCCTTGACGAGAACTTTTAGAGTATGTGGTAACCTCATACTCTAAGAATTCGTGAACTTTCTGCACAGTATACCCTTTCTCTACTGCCAGTCTCACCTCATCCACAATCCAAGTACCTGTGAGTACTCTCTCTTCCTCGTCATGAGTGCAGGTACCTTGCTCCATAGTAGCAGCGCAGGAACGGCAAAGGGGAAACAAGAGCTTACCACCCCACCTGAAAGGCAGAACGGGATGGTAAAGCTGTTGCGGAGGCAGGACGGTACATCTAATGACTCCTTCTTTCTTCATCATGGCAGAGACATCCAAACACTGATCCCCTACATGAACAGTGGGATGCCCTATGGGGAACTTGAAATATTTGCAGACGTAAGGGTATAGTGACATAACGTCTGCATAGAGGATTTTCTGCTGCTCTTCCGCTTTATGGTAGAGGCGCATAGTTTCAGTTCGCCCACCGTAAACCGAGTCTCTCAAGACCAGAGGAGAGTCTCCGACAACCGGGTCATTGCGCAGTTGTGGGAATTTCTCGAGCACCTCTTCAAACTCACATTCCCACATAACATGAACAGTATAACCACAATCTCGGATAGCTTTCAATCTGGCCATGGTGTTTTCGTATCTCACAGACAGGGATTCAGAAGACGAATCCATCACGGGTACATCTCTGTTGGGTCTGCAGAGACAACCGTGATAATAACAACCGAGGAATTCGAAAACTTCTCGTGTTTCATCACAGAAACCGCCCACCTTCCAGTTTGGAAGCTCGGGCAGGCGAACTTCTCTTCCGTTACCCGCATGACGGATGAATATGTTCCTCTCCCTGGCTTCGTGGACAAGCCACATGAGGGATTTCCTAGAGTGCCTGTCTGCTTTACGGTAGCCGCAGGGAGGAACCAGACCTATGGTGTTCTCTTTGAGAAAAAGTTTTCTGAAGATGCGATTGCAAGCACTCGCAATAGTGATAGATTCTTCAAAGATATCGAAATTAGCTATTTCCTTGAAAAGTCTTTTAAAGAGAGTGCAGGCTTCTCTCAAGACTGTGACATCCATTTGGCAATACTTTAGGAGCTCTGCGCGATTATCGTATGCTTCGTCGTCTTTTACGGTCTCGAACCATTCTAGAAAGACCTCACGACCTTCCTTAGACATGGTCTCCGCTCCGTAAAATTCGACACCAGGATGTGGACCAACGTAATTGAGGTTAGAGGTCGTATTGAAATAATGCGGGTAAAATCCTTTGGCCACTTCAGCCAGACCGAAAGTTTTTGGGAAACTTCGCAAAGGTAGTGGAATGAAGTTTAAACTGTCTAGAAAGACCAAGTGTTCAATCTTCATGCAAAGAATCTTGCATCCCGACATAACCAAGTCGGTTTTCCATCCTGCCTTAATAGCAAAGTCAAGAATGAACTGTAGATCATAAGACCTGGCGTTATGAGCTATAACAATGAGCTTCTTGAACTGAGGTCTGTTCATTCTTAGATACTCCATGAAACCATGGATTGGATCTTCCCAGAAAGAATGTTTACGAGGTCCACATCTAGCACACACATCATCCTTGGAGGACTCACACGTAGAACAAGATTGTTCAACACACAATAGGTTCGTTACGTGAAAAAACGTATTGCCTTCGAGTCTGGTGTCCTGGCTAGACTCGATGTCGTAATAAATAAACAAAGTGTTGTTCTTAGTTGAGGAAGATGACCTCTCCTTCAACTTGGCCATGTAACACTGATGTCCTGATGATTGCTGTTTTTTACAATACTGACAGAAAGACTTGTAGCATTCATGGCTTTTCCCAAGTGCTTTAAGCATTTTACACTCTTTACACCTTTGAAGAGCCATGCAGACAGTACGTTTTTCGATCAGATTGCTTCTGTGCTTATCGAAACACTCCTGACCTTTAAAAGTTCTATCGCATACATTGCATATTAAGGATAGTCCTTTATCAGTACAGGGTGGTATCGATCTACACAGAGAACAAACATAATCACAGGAATGTTTCGTTGCTCCCATATTAAACCCTTTATTACACCCCTCACAGATGTATCTAACAGCCATAGCTGCCCTTAGGTTGGTTATGGTGTGGTAATGTCTCGTCTCTGGGTCGTATAAGAGATACAGCTTTTTCTTATCCTGTCCGTTGTTTCCGTCGAATAATATCTTAGCGAGCTTAAAACCACTGTAAACCACTAGCCTATACTTATCCTTGAGGTAATTTTGAATCACTCTAAGCTCAGGGAGTCCCCCTCCTCTACTGAGATCAACGCCTGAATTACTAATAAATTCGGCAACTTTTGCTTTGATTTTCATACCAGTCATATCATTCCTAAGGTAAGCACGAAAATCAAGGTCTTCTTCCACCTTAGCGATTGCAATCACTACAGCGAATGCAAGACAGTTCATTAGTGTTTTTATCCTAATAACACTGCGCTTCAAATGGGCCAGTACATCAATCTTACGACCCTTCGTCTTGATACCAGTATGAATACCGTTTCCGTTAGGTAGATGAACAATGTCAACTACTAAACGCAAACGGTCGGTAACGCGGAAATTGGCGTTAGATTGACATACTCTACTGACTACGTTTTTCAGTACCTCTATGTTAAACTGATCTTTTCTCCTAAAACTTAGACCTATTGGTTTGTCCACCTGATTGACTTCATTGTAGATGGACACACCAAAGAAATCCCAGTCATTAGCCTCTGCTAAAGCATAGTCGATGGCATCTTTCAAACACCTTTCGAAATGATCTGACCCTACATCACCTGATGGTTCATTTAGGTTGATAATCATCTGCAACCCAACAGCATCAAACCTAGAGTACTCCTTACGAGCACTCTCTACAAGATGAAATGTAGGAGGTGGTGGATCTCTTACACTTCCTCTTGTATTACTTGATGTGCTGGGTGCAGATAGATCTACATCGTTAACATCAACGACATCGTCAGAATCTGGTAAAGAAATGTTACCTACATCGTTTCCAGATAACGATTAAGGAAGTGTACCATTCTCTGGTTGCATATCTGGAATATTGTATATTTCAGATTCGCTATCAGAGATCGTGTACACATCTGCATAGTTTCCAGATTCGGAATCCGTAAGTGTAACAGTCCCCGTCTGTGTATCTTGAACCGTGTAGGTCCTAGGTTCACTGTCCGGGACTGTGTACACTTCAGGTTCGGAATCCGTAAGTGTAACAGTCCCCGTCTGTGTATCTTGAACCGTGTAGGTCCTAGGTTCACTGTCTGGGACTGTGTACACTTCAGGTTCGGAATCTGACAATGTAATGGTATCCATTTCATTCTCAGACTCTGATGATGATGAACAAATATCGATAAAGGGGACAGACATTGTCATACAACACTACGCAAGAGAAAAAATAGAATGTTGATAAACCTATAACAAGGAGAAATGCAATGTTTTTAAATGTATAAAACTGAATATGTAGGAAAACTTCTATTTTAATTTTACACAAATAGTCATTATGTTTTTACGACATATGATGAATTATTTTGTGTCATAACCTTATGAATAAAGTTTTATTGACTCACCTGTTTTTTTTTCTTTTCAACTACAGCTGACTCCTTTAGAATTTTTCAACTATATTTGACACCTTGCTCTTTATGTTTTGAAGTTCTGTGATAAACTGTGAACAAAACAACAGATTCAACTTATTATATAGGTTGTGTTCTATGTATGCAGCGCAAAAGTGAAAACCACCTCCCTTTTTTAATGCAATGCCTACTCTTTTTTAATTTGAATTCTATGTCAGGTAGGCCAAAGTGTTAACCAACTCTTTGTAATTTACAATTTACGGCTTGCCGCAAACTTTTTTAAAATATATTAAAAGAAAATTTATACATTAGATAAAACAATGTTAGCAGTATGAAATCTTACCTTTTGAAACACTTGATGATGATGATGATGATGATGATGATGATGATGATGATGATGCTGCACTAACACTTTCTATCACTTGTAGAAATAAACACACACGCACGCAGCTACACAAACACAGTTGCGAATTATCTTCGGTATATGTGATCAACTGCTAGAATCATTTCTCTTATATAGTCTGAAGAACATGACGTGTTGATTATGAGTTAGAAATAACGTCCAGGATATGCCTCGAGCAGTTCCGTGTATAACGGTTTTTCAAGACGGAACTGCCAAGCATTTTATATAGATATATATATATATATATTGAGTAATGGGTTTTCCCCTCCTCCTCTGAACTTATACAAGTTTCTTGTTTGAAAATAGAATTAGATGCCGGAACCGGATTTCTTACAAGGATGTACTTTCGAAAAACTTGTTATGACACGTTTGTGGCGTGGTGCTGTCCCAATTTACTAATTTTAAACCCAGAGAAGGAAACTGATCCACAGAGCAAAAGAACAAAACGGATATTCAGAATTATAACAAGAGTGTAACAATAGTTTATTGAATAACCAGAGAATACATAATAATACCTGATAAATGCAATGAAATATGAAAATCTGGAACTAATGCATATAAGTAAGAACAGACAAGAATGGTTATCAAAAAATGGCTGATGGCCAAGATAAATTGAATATGAAGATTAATTGAAGATAAATACGGTCGGCTTTCCATCACATAAGGTCAAAAAGAATACGTAGATGAAATATAGTAGAATATAATAATGAAATAACCAAAAAACTGGTGGGCAGAAACAAATTTTGAAACAACGAAATATTACTGAATTAAGATAAACTAAACGAACTAAAAATATCACCAGCAAAGAAAACGAAAATATCAAGAAACTAGAGCCATACCTGATATTAAGTTAACGCCGACAATAGGGCCACCACTGGATGGCTACACAGCGGAAGATGTTCATGGCTCAGACTGAAGAGAAGAAACCTGGTCTGGCTCCCGGCGCTTACTCTGAAGGAGAAGTAGCTAGGTAGGCTTCACGGCGGGATCTGAATGTAGGCATGTTTCTTGAGCGCCCGCACGGCGCGATCTAGTCCGCGGAACATAACATGAACACCAGGTAAACAAAGCAGGGGCGCAAACAAATGCCGAACGAGAGAAAGATCCAGAAGGGGCGAGATTACAAAACCGGAATAAACAAAACAAAACGCACCTCTGAACAAAACAAAGCGATGGAAAGCCGAGATCATGTGAGTACCTGATATAGAAATATTAAAATATTTAATTTACAGATTAATGAATAAAATGTTTAATTTATAAAATAGGGTGCCGAGAATATACCATCGGCACATCCTCGTGCGGCCCGGGCAAAAAAAAAGTTTTCAGAAGGAAAACTTTTTTTTTTAAATTATTATAAATAATATATATATTGAAAATCTGCACTTCTGCCTTATCATCGAGCATAAGAACTGTTTTTTTTCTTTCCACCAAAACGTTTTTAAATGGTCCACCAAAATTATCATTGTCTTTAATATGTTGCGGAGTCCAAATCCACACAAAGAGCACATCAAACACAGGAAAATGGAACAGTGACCAGAGCATATGTGTGATAAAGAAGTCCATTTCTAATTCCATACCAACAGTTCCTGGTACTATATATATATCTGGTGAGTAGATGCTGTATGTAGCTGCATGTAGAAATTGATGACGTGCTGAATTACTGAAGTTAGTTGTAGATAGTTGTAGATTTGCAATTTGAAGAAGCGGCATCTGGAGCAATGTCGGACCAGATTATGTTTTACAGGTCGAAGTACGTAGCAGGCGTCCCTGCTTACAGAACTCAGAAGCAGCAAGGCAGAAGAGGTGGCCAGAAGTAGTGGAAAATACTTTTGGAGCTCGGCAGAGTGCAATACAAATAAATGGGCCGTAGAGGATGGCACAGCAACGAAACAACATAACTGCAAAAGAACAACACACTATGAATGACAGGTACTCACAAGAGAAAACCAGATAATACAATAGAATGTTTAATAAATTCAAAATTTTCCATGTAATACTGTAGAATGCGTAATAAATTCAACATTTTCCATATAAGGTTCTGAAGGGACAAAGACATTTTATTTTAATTACATAATAAATAATAAATTAATAAAGAAGTTGACAACAAGAAACTTCAATTAATGCATTAAATTGGCCAAAATAATTGTTTTAAGAAAATTTGACCATTAGAATAATATTTTCAATTCTAACATAATACAGTGACCAATTTAACACCCATAATTGCCAGATAGTACTGGTAATAATATATACATGTTAATTAATTTGCTAACCGTAAATCAATGTAGCAACATACTAGAATAAAGAACAGGCCTACATAATTATGTGTAAAAATATACTTTAGATTTAATTATTTGGTGCAAAAACAATTACGATTTGTGCATTATAATTTGAAATTGAAGACATTTCAAGTTTACTTCAAAATTTGTTTAAGTTAAATAGCACCAAAATATTGCAACATTAAAACAAGAATTATATATAAAAATATGAAATGATATGAAAAGAGAAAGGATGGGATGAAATGAAATGGTAATGGGGTGCGCACCCATAGATAGAGAAATGAAGGAAAGAAACTGTGATTTTCAGAACGATAAAGGACGAATAGGTTAGTAAGAAGGATTTTCGCCGTGGTATTTCTTCTTGCTCATCCTGTACTAATATATAATATTCAGACGTAGCGCTAGATGGATGCCACTAAACACCTGGAAAACTGTAGATCTCCTTCCAAGACAATATTTGACATATTGGTCTGAAACCATAAAACAAAACAAAACCTACCCACAAAGGTCGAAAGCGAACACAATGTTTATGCCCCGAAACTACAATACGTAATTTCTAATAATTTGCATACTTTCTATAAAGAGAGCTTTTATATTATTCATTTATTTATTTTAAAATATAACATTGTATCTATTCCTCTCATTTCTTTATCAATATCATAATACTCTATTTTTTTTTTTTTACAAATATAGTAATACATTATTTTCATTTAGTCATTAAAAAACACCAAAGACACTGCAACCAAATACAGGCCAAAAATACCAAAGAAAATGACTAAACAATATATATTTAGAATCCTAACAATCTGATAAGGCATAAACATTATCTTTCTTCCTTTATAGAGGTTTTGACACACAAAGATTAGTATATGACCAATAACAGTCATGTTTACCATATGGTAAAACTCTTTCAGTCTTATTTATTAAAATAACTGCGACCAAATATTAAGATCTTTTAAATAGGTTCAAATAATCGCAGCCAATACACAATTAGCTTTTTTTTTTCTATTTTGTTTTGAACTTTATATTTCAAAAGTCTGTCCAAGTGAAGTTCAAGATTCAGAGCAGAAAACCAGAATGACTTTAGTTTTATTTTTTTATAGACAAATTTAGCTAAACTGATAATTGTTATTTTATTTTCAGAAAAAAAAAACAAAGAAAAGTATGGCAATAACAAAAAAAAAGACCAATGTTCAGGAAAGTCCGACGGGGAAAAGACGAGAAAAACCCGAAGAAATGTTGCATGTACTAGGATTGAAAACGCAGAAATGGCAAATCTAATCGTAAAATATTGATATGAATAAATAGAGCAATATAGAAAATAGGAAGGCTAGAATGAGGTAAACAAACTGCTTTAGAAAATTTACCCCAAAAGATCCCGAAAAATTACGTCGCAAAAGAATGGATATGCAAAGTACGAAACCGAAATATAACCAGAAAGCCAAATACTAAAATATTTCTTATATGGGAGACATAATAAAATTGGAAAATACTCAAAACTCGCATATTCATATTTGATACGATGTTAGGACTAGAAATACTAAATGACAAATTGGTTTAGAAAGATAACCTGACAGAAAATTTAGATTAAGATCAAAATACAATGGGTCTAAGAAAACTTTACCAAATCCCCACGATGACAGGTTAGCTTAGATAGAAATCAAGAAAACCCCCCATTACAAAAACGCTCTCACGGACATACAAAATCCAGAGCAACATCACGGACCAACTACCACAAAAGCCGTCCAAAAAACATCAGAACTACGCTGATGAGACAAGGCTTAGGGCATGTTACGACCGGACAAAATATACTTAAACAGACTATCATAAAAAACTATTCTGCCAAATAGAACCAACCGAAGGGACAGCACAAAAACCCACAGAAATACTCTAGTGAGACTGACCCACACGACGGCCCATTTACCCAACATCACGGACGAAATATTCCGCCCGGACGCAGAGAGCAAGAAATAGAAATAAGCATAGTCTTATACAAAATACAAAAAATACAAAACCCCACGCGGTACAAATTCTGACTAATAAAGGCTAAAAGCCAACAGAAAGACCGCGGATGGTATGAAACCATAATCATGAAAACACAAGAAGCTAACCTGGAAGGGTATCAGGAACAAAGCAAAGCCTAGACACACGAGTATATGAATAAACAGCCAAAAAGATGAAAAACGAAAAACGGGAGCGATCTGCAGAATGCAGCGCCCTCTCTGTGGCGCAGAGCGAACTACGCTCTGCTACCACTATTTGTGGCGTGGTGCTGTCCCAATTTACTAATTTTAAACCCAGAGAAGGAAACTGATCCACAGAGCAAAAGAACAAAACGGATATTCAGAATTATAACAAGAGTGTAACAATAGTTTATTGAATAACCAGAGAATACATAATAATACCTGATAAATGCAATGAAATATGAAAATCTGGAACTAATGCATATAAGTAAGAACAGACAAGAATGGTTATCAAAAAATGGCTGATGGCCAAGATAAATTGAATATGAAGATTAATTGAAGATAAATACGGTCGGCTTTCCATCACATAAGGTCAAAAAGAATACGTAGATGAAATATAGTAGAATATAATAATGAAATAACCAAAAAACTGGTGGGCAGAAACAAATTTTGAAACAACGAAATATTACTGAATTAAGATAAACTAAACGAACTAAAAATATCACCAGCAAAGAAAACGAAAATATCAAGAAACTAGAGCCATACCTGATATTAAGTTAACGCCGACAATAGGGCCACCACTGGATGGCTACACAGCGGAAGATGTTCATGGCTCAGACTGAAGAGAAGAAACCTGGTCTGGCTCCCGGCGCTTACTCTGAAGGAGAAGTAGCTAGGTAGGCTTCACGGCGGGATCTGAATGTAGGCATGTTTCTTGAGCGCCCGCACGGCGCGATCTAGTCCGCGGAACATAACATGAACACCAGGTAAACAAAGCAGGGGCGCAAACAAATGCCGAACGAGAGAAAGATCCAGAAGGGGCGAGATTACAAAACCGGAATAAACAAAACAAAACGCACCTCTGAACAAAACAAAGCGATGGAAAGCCGAGATCATGTGAGTACCTGATATAGAAATATTAAAATATTTAATTTACAGATTAATGAATAAAATGTTTAATTTATAAAATAGGGTGCCGAGAATATACCATCGGCACACGTTTCTACATTTAGAATTATATACTTGAACAGGATCTCGTGTGACTACTGTTATGTGTCAAAAACGTTTAAGTTTTTGCTGTAAATTATATCATCCCAGTTGTGAGTCATACATAGCAAATTAGTACAAATTCCTTCGCTTTAATATATAACTTATTTTTAAAAAAATATTCAGTGAAGTATAGCAGCTACAACCTTGATTTTAAAAAGGTTTTGCACTTACAGTGTAACAGCTGATTGTACAAATTTTCAATTAAATCGCTTCGTTAGAAAAAAAGTTTTTGCTGTAAATTATATCATCCTAGTTGTGAGTCATACACAGCAAATTAGTACAAATTCCTTCGCGTTAATATATAACTTATTTTAAAAAAAATATTCAGGGAAATATTACAGCTACAACCTTGAAAATTAAAAAGGTTTTGCACTTACAGCGTAACAGGTGATTGTTCAAATTTTGAATTAAATCGCTGCGCTAGAAAAAAAGTTATTGCTGTAAATTATTTCATCCCAGTTGTGAGTCATACATAGCAAATTAGTACAAATTCCTTCGCGTTAATATATAGCTTAATTAAAAAAAAATATTCAGGGAAATATTATAGCTACAACCTTGAAAATTAAAAGGTTTTGCACTTACAGCGTAACAGGTGATTGTTCAAATTTTGAATTAAATCGATTCGCTAGAAAAAAAGTTTTTGCTGTAAATTATTTCATCCCAGTTGTGAGTCATACATAGCAAATTAGTACAAATTCCTTCGCGTTAATATATAACTTATTTTTAAAAAAAATATTCAGTGAAGTATAGCAGCTACAACCTTGATTTTTAAAAGGTTTTGCACTTACATCGTAACAGCTGATTGTACAAATTTTGAATTAAATCGCTTCGCTAGAAAAAAACTTTTCATATACAATAGTTTAGTCCACTTATGATTCATCTGTACTAAGTGGGATGACTTCTACACGAAAACAAAACTTTAGATTGATAAAATCTTTAAGTAATATTTTTGTATTATGTATTCTGTGAAATATAATAGTTACAGGCATGAAATTTTAAAGTTTTCTTTCTAACACTATAATACGCTTATGTACTAATTTTGAAATAAATCGGGTCGGTAGAAAAAAAGTTTATTGTATAAATTATTTTCGCCAGTTGTGACTCATTAAGGTAAATGAGTGTTTCAAGTCCAGAACTTGGTAAGATTGTTATCAAGAAAACTGATGCATACAGTGTCCTGATGATATCATTTGTAAACGGGATAATTTTAATTATAGGCATGATTTATTCTCATTGTATCATGTGATGTTTCAATTTACCATTAGAACAAAATTTCTATGTAACGCATTTAAGTCTGTAACAATGTTATAGGACCAGTTCATAGTTTACAGAAATTACGTCTTTTGTGTCTAGTTAAAAACATTGTTTTAAAACATTAATTCAGAATAGTCTACCATACACGAAATTCCGAATTCGTAATGGGAATTGGTTATCAGTTTTGGCACTACATCCATAAAAGAAGTTCGACTACCATACACAAAATATGGAATTTAAAAAGTAGCCTTTGTATTCGTAATGGAGTTGGTTAACCGTTTTTGGCGCTGCATCAGCTTTGGCGCTGCATACATAAAAATAAGTTGGCCTACCATACACAAAATTCAGAATTTAAAAAGTAGTCGTTGTATTCGTAAGGGGGACTTGGTTAACAGATTTGGCGCTGCATCCATAAAAAGAAATTGGCCTACCGTACACAAAATTCTATAAATTAGTAGTGGTAGTAGTGGTGGTGATGGTGATGGTGGTGGTGATGGTAATGGCGGGGGGCAGTAGTATTAGTAATAGTAGTAGTAGTGGTGGTGGTAGAAGTAGTAGTAGTAGTAGCAGTAGTAGTAGTATTTCAAAATTCATATATTCCCACCAATATTTTACACAGCACTGTTTTGCATTAAGTATATAATTCGACTTAGCCCACTCTTACATTTTTTAATTTTGAATTTGGAGCTAGCCGCCATCTTGGTAGCCATTTGGAATTTTCAAATATCCCACCATAAAAAATTCGACTTAGCTCACTTTTGCATTAAATACAAAATTTCGACTTAGCACACTCTTGCATTTTCGAATTTTGAATTTGGCGCTAGCCGCCATTTTGTAGCCGCCATTTTGTTTCCGCCATTTTGTAGCCACGCCCCCTTTAGCCCCGCCCCTATGACGTCATAAGTCACGCCCCTTAGCCACGCCCCTATGACGTCATCACTTGACCTTGACCTACTTTCACTTGACCTTGACCTACTTTCACGTGACCTTGACCCACTTCCGAACCGGAACAGGCCATATCTTGCCCCATACTACTCTTGTGTTTTAACTTTGTAATTACTAGGGACCGGATTCTTAGGTTTTTACCTATTTTTTCCTTACTTCCAAAACAAAAAGCGCTTATACTCTTTTTCGAATCATGTCCGTAGGATTCACCTACATTAATTCTGTGGCACCTAAAAAATACATAAATGGGGTATAAAAACCTAAATATACCTAAACGGGATATAAAACCTAAAATATACAATTTAGGCTACTTTTTTGGTCTTTTTTGTTTGTCAGTTGAGAAATCGATATTTTGCGGAGATCAATAATTTTTTCGGGTTGAAATTAATACCACCAGCGTTTCGTTCAACCCATTGTCGTCTAGGATAGACAGTATCTAGAGAGGAAGTGTAAGAGTACCGGCGTATATCTTTAAAAATATTCGTACGAACAACCATTGTTGCCGTGTATGAACAAGGATATCGATTTCTGTGTTTTAAAGCGCTTGTTTGCCTTTATTACTGCCCTGTTATTCATACTTAGTGGTAACACTGTGAGTTTTAAGAAGACGTGTTAATTATGCCGAAATAAATGAAATCGAGTTTATTACGGCAGTGGATTGGTGACGACCTGAATTTCACTACAGATGGCAAAGTAATATTTTGTCATGTCACACCTGCCAGAAACACCTAAGTATTATTTACCTTTCTAGAAAAGGGGGAAGTTTTCGTCCCTAGTTGATCTGTTGTGCGGTTAGCATGCGTAACAACCGAAGAAAGGAAAATAATCAGTTTCACATTATCCACATCCAACCATAAAGTATTTTACTCACTAAATTAGAAGCATCAGATTCGAATCCTGACAAGGGTAGTATCTAGATACAGTATTAACTATTAACTAAGAGATAACAGGAAGAACTTCACAGTTGAGAATATTGAAAGATATTTAGTGATATACTGTAACCAGGAAATGTAAGGCAATCATACTTTCATTGCTTCTTTTGATTGCTTATGCTTTCTTTCTTCAATTGTATAATATTGTCCTAAAGCAAGTTTAAACAAATTTAAGTCAATTTTGTTAAGTTAAACTTTACAAGTATTATGTATTGAATCCTATGTAGCACATTCAAATCCACTAAACCAAATATTCTACCCGAAAACGATATTTTGGACAAAAAACCTAAAAAAAAACTATTTCACCTAGTGGAAAACCTAAACCAGTGTTTTTAAACACCTAAAAATCCGGTCCCTAGTAATTACGTAATTGTAGGATTCTTCTCCCCCTCCTTTTCTGTGCTTCATAAATGGAAATTAGCCTCTTGATTTGGTAGTGCATTTTTAGTATATTCTTCGTAGAAAGCATATGATCTTTTTCCTTTTGCTTGGGTAGTGTTATTTAAAGGTATATGGTGTAATCACCCACAAAAAGGGAAGGGTGTCATCTTATTTAAACAGCACACGCCTACAAACAGGTGGATATGGAATCATGTTGGTCTGTCTTGCAGTGAATGGCGTGACTGTTTGAAAATGGTGGGAAATGTTGCTGCAGTGCGCGCTGTGCCGGGTAGAGCTCAGGACAACCGTTGTCGGCGTTGCCACAACGAGGTAGAAACTCTTGCACATGTTCTGGGTTCCTGTCCGCATGGCGAGATCCTTCGAAACATCAGACACCATACAGTACGGTCAATTGTTGCAAATGCCCTTAAAGATGCTGATTATACTACTTTTGAAGAGGTGCATGGTCTCTCTACCACCGGGACTACGAGGCGAATTGATATCATTGCTTTTCAAAGAAACACACGATCCGGATTTATAATTGATCCTACTGTGCGTTTCGAAGTGAATGAGGCACAGCCGCAAGATGTTAACAAGGAAAAGCAAGACATTTATAATCCTACCATCCCTTACTATCGTGATAAATACAATCTCAAAGAACTTGAAGTCATTGGACTCATGGTAGGAGCAAGAGGAACTGTTACTACTTTCATGTTGAACACCTTCAAGAGATTGGGACTTCCTCCATCAGTTATAACTGAAGTTGCTTTAGCAACCCTCAGAGGATCTGTTTCAATACTGAGGAATCACATATATAAATCCTAATCGTAACTGTTAATGATTTTCTATTTTGTATTAATTTTTCATTAATTTTATTCTCTTTTTCTTTTCAATGTTCTATGTTCAATTACCTTTCTGTTTTTTTTTCTGGTACTCTTTGTCTGTGTAGGCAACCCATAACTATGGGAAGATTAAATAAATAACTTCCGGTTGTCTTCTTTGTAATAGCGTTACTAGTCGGCTTCATCTCCCCCCTGTGCCTGCTTGCAAACCTTATGTTCTGCGGTCCGGTAAGTTGTTTTAAATTCGTGTTTCTTAATTCATTTTGTTCTGTTATTTATTTTGTTTCTGTGCCATGTCCGTTCTCCTGTCAATTGAGATTTTAAAGGCATCTCAATCGGCAGTATTGTTCCCGCCTTTTTACCAAATTTCATCCCCCATTGATAAAAATTGTTGCGTTGTCCTACATTTTTATTTTCTTCGTCATCATTCGGTTGAACATTTCTTGTAATATAAAAGTAATCGTCCCTTGTATAATTTTGTAGAGTTATGTTTAAAAGTAAACCAATTTATCTATTGTAAAGTCCCCTTCTTTTGTGTGTCAACAATAATGATATATATTAAAATGTTTAGTTGTAACGTCATCTTGTGATTTCGATGTCATGAAGAATATTTATTTTAACTACCGAAAATGTAATCTGATATGCTCTTGTATGTGTTGATTCTTTTCCAGGCAAATACTAATTTCTGTAAATTTTATTGTATTGTAACTATTTTGACCTAAATTATATTTTTATTGTAGTTTGAAACTAGAACTTTTACTTTCTGTTTGTGCCGCCCTGTGATCCCTCTATACCTTTGGGTGGGGCCGTTTTCAGGGAATAGCTTAGTTTTCCCTGGGGTTGGTCTAACCGAGCATCCTTCCACACCTTTCATCCCTTAGGGGCGGGCACAGTGCAAAGTAGTAGTGCCTGTTCTTCCAGTCTCTTTGTGGTGTAACAATTGTTTGTTTAGTTTGGTAGTGTATATAATACTAGTTTAAAAGGCATGACATCACCGGTTTTGTACTTTGTAATTGGAAATTAACTGATGAAGGACTTTCAATTTTCAAATTATAGTTCCATATATAGGTATTTAGGAATTGAAATTAAGAACAACTTATTACATAAGAACTATTAGCTCAAAGAATACTTGATATAGCTTTTTTAAGGCTCTAGAGGGTGTTGAATTTTGCATCCCATCGCTCCTACACACTAAGCCTGGTAGAAGTTGAAATAAGAAGAAACAAATTCTGGAATATAAAATTGTATTGTCTTTGCAGAATATTTTAGTTCTCACTCTCATATTACCATACAACCGTACCATACATATATATTACCATACCTCGTATGGTATTCTCTATGCCCAGGGTAGAGAAAGTTATGTGACTGTAGCACATTTTGCATTATTTATTCTTCAATATTTATTTATAAGACGAATTACTACCCGCGCGCGATTTCTTGGGCGCTGGTTTTACGGGGAAGTGAGGGTCGGGGGAAGAAAACATAGCTAGTCCGCCAGTCTTTCTGCAGTGTTGTCAACCAAAGAAACCACATTTCAGCAGAATCCCGCGTATGGTAAACACTGCCTTCTAGACTGTACTACTCGTGTCTTATACGGCTAATTTTGCGTACGCGGCGACATTACAGATGGCAGCACCTACCACACCTAGCTGCAATACCCTTTACATTACCTATGCTCTGTGTTGCCCTCTGAAGCATAAACACGGAAACTGAAGTATGCTGGAATCTGCAATCTGGGTGTGAACTGTGTCGCCTCTACTGGAGAAATTAGGCAATTGAGCAATACTCTGACCTCCATGTTTTAAAAAAAGCATAGGGCAGGCAGTGTAGCGTAAGTGTGAGGTATGTGGACAAACAAATTGGATGCCAAATTGGATAATTACTCACGATGAATCATCCTCGCTATTTTATGTAATGACATTTAATGTACAACGATTTTAATGCAGTCCAATAATATAATGTGGTGACGGTATTGCGTGACCGCCGGCGTGGTCTTGTGGTTAGCGTCGCTGACTACGGATCCGTCGGCCCGGGTTCGATCCCCGGTACCTCCTCGGATTTTTCTGAGGTAGGGAGGTCTGGTAGGGGTGCACTCAGCCTCGTGATTCAAATTGAGGAGCTACTTGATAGAGAAGTAGCGGCTCCGGTCATGGAAACCACCATTAACGGCCATGGGTGTCGGCATGCTGACCACATGCCCCAATCCTGCCATCTCCCTATAGGTAGATGACGCAGCGGTCGGGTGGTAAGCCTTGTTCCTTCGGGAATGTCGCGCCATGGAGTTTAGTTTAGACGGTATTGCGTAACAATTAATTACACGTCATAAGGGTTTGGTTATCAAGTAAGTCATTTTCCTCCGGGAATAGAATATTATATAATATAGGCTCAAAATTTTTACACTGGAAGACTAGTTTTAAACATAAAGAAGAGTCTTAGCAGAACATGCTTCACCATTCGTGTTGTAAAACGTAAAAGAGGTAAGGCATCTAAAATTGGAGAAAACTATAGGCCTAATTGTAAACATATTTAATACGTTTTGTGAAAAGTTCGCTCAACTTTCAGTCCATGAAATTGTCATCAGAGTTCACGGGAGTGTCAGAAATTAGCACATATGGAATTCTTAAAGAGGTGAGGAAAGTGTTGGATGTACAATGACGTGTTTGTGAAATCAGCAATTCGCAAAATTGTGTTTTTCCCCGTAACTCCATGCGTCAGAAATGATAAGGTCAATAAATAAATAAGGATCCTGAGACAGAACGAAAGCTTAGTACTGAAGCCACTAGATGTCAGGGTGTATAGCATACTTCGTGTGTCAATGTTGTCAGCTTTCCATACGGAATTGAACGAAACCTACCGAATGAGGACTAGGGAGCCGAGCGCCCGAGGATCTACGCGGGTAGTATATTGATAGCTTCTCTAATTGTCAAAGTCCCGATTCATTTATTTCCAAACCTACCTGTAACTACTGCCAACAATGCACAGTTGTTATGTGAACTGTACATGGAATGTGATTTGGATTTGATAATTCTGTGCAAAAAGGTATTATGTCTCCTCTAAAACATTTGACTTTTGGCATTTAAAATCAAGATTTTTCTAAATCCTTTCTTAGTAAAAAAGGTAAAGTGATCCCTGTAAAGGCCATGGAGGCCCACAGGGTTCCAGAAGGTTGAAGCTCCCAGATTATGGACATTCGGTACGTAAAGGTGGTAAGGTTGTCAGCCTTACGCACCGGCCGCCTTTACCCCAGGATTGCTCGTGGTACTCATTTCTAATAGAAGCTGAGTCGACCCCAGGGCCATAGTGCCACGACAAGGATTAGGCTAATTGTAAAACTCCAACCTCATCGGGAATCGAACCAGTTTGCCGAACTGTAGTTTGTAGCGCAGCGCCTCAACCACTACGCCACGGCGTGAGCACTTACATTATGAAATGAACGTACTGTCAACATTTCAAGTCTCTAGCTATTATCGTTTGGATCTACGTTGATTCCCTGTCCATCAATCATTAAGTGGTCAGTCAGGACAAAGACTCTTATATATATATATATATATATATATATAGATTAATAATTCTAGCCTAGTTTAAAGAATAGTTATAGTCGTGCAGTATTTCAATTTCAAATTCAATAAGCTAGTTGTTCGATTTTGTACCAGTGAATTTAAAAGTTATTTTCTTTATAAATGTATCTATAATGCAACAATGACTACGGTGCAGCACCTTCTTCAAACGCCGTTTTTAAATTTTGCCAGGGATGCAAATAAAGACAGTCGGACCACATCAACCTGATCTGTGCATTGTTCATGAACCCATTCAGCTTTGTTTGACTTTGAAGTGCATGTCCAAAACGTTTGAGCCAGTATTGTTGAATTTCCCCATGCCAAATCACCAAACAAAAAAGAACAAAGCAAGACGTCTCTGTGGCAGGAAAAATAAGTGTGCAACATAATTATTGCCCAAGTTAAAGTTCGCTATTATTCTCCAATCACTTCAGCATAACGAAACTGCCAAGTGTCGAATCATTTTCTGAGTTCCATAATCATTTTCTGGAACAGATATTCAACCAAGTTTTGAAGACATATCGAGGACTAGAAACTTCGTCTTCGAACTGAACTTGGAGTTCTTTACATAAGAGAAGAGTTTCTTCAAGCGCAAGGTGCTGTTGCAATCTTGGAATTATTTACCAAGAACAATTTGACAGGTACATTTTCTGAAATGGTAAAACTTTTTATGACTGTACTTACGACTCCAATGACTACGGCAGAAGCTGAGAGATGCTTTTCAATCCTGATGTGCATCAAGACATTTCTTCACAACTTCATGAGTCAAGAGAGTCTCAATGCACTTTCAATGCTGGCATTAGAGAAACGTCTAGTGCGCGAGAAGAAAGACTTTAACTTTAAAGTCATCGAGAAGTGTGGGAGCACACAGGAAAAGTAGGAATACTAGGATCCGTCCTGTATAGAACCAAACTATAGAAGAGGGGCATATATAGGAAAGAAAAGGATCTAGTAAAAAGGATCTAGTCTCTAGTGCTAGGGTGGAAGACCAGCTTCTGAAGCGGACGGAGAGCAGTGGACACATAGATGCGCATGGACACAGGGATCCACGAATCTTGCATGAAAAGCAACTATAACATGTCCTAAACCTATGGAAACATACGTGAAATGGAATATAGAGGATTACTGGAAAGCAACTTTCACGTGTCTGAAGAGTGTGGGAACTTTTCGTAGACAAGCGTGAACGAATAGAAAATGAAATACTGTAATAATGGATGAAAAGATCCAGAAAAACAACAGAAATAGCCAATTTTCAGTTTTGGCGCGAATCGGTAACGCGTGGTTATAAATGTAATGAATTTTTAACTTATGTTGAATAATACACTGAAGCACTCGTAATAACTGATACTGTAAGTTGATTAACACTAAATAACTGTAGTATCAATATTAGAACTGATTAGAACTAGGATTGGATTATGCACTGTGAAACAAGGTTTGCACACAAAGAGCCTAGTGTAGCGTAATACAGATGTGTGTTAGCTGATATGAATGAAATACAATAAAACAACTGCTAGCTAGCGAGATGCTAGTTTCTGTGAACAAAACTTTAATAGATGTATTTTTTTTAGAGAAACTTGAGATGCGGTGAACCGACTACTGTGTCGATTCCGGAACACACGGTTGCTAAAAACCCGCCAACTGAACGCAGCTCCGAACACATCTGATCGGTACGAACGCTGGCTTAGGACTAAAGGACGCTAGCAGTGGAAGTTAACAGCATTGTACAAGGAAAAGGCGTGCAGGAAACACCTGCCAAAATTGCACAATGTGATGAAATGCTGATTTAGCATGCGGGAAAACTGAGCGGGCATTTGAATGGATTAAAACACTACACATGTAGCTCGTACAAACATACAGGCGCCCTTAAAGCACCAGCTTTAACAAAAAGAAATAAAGTACAAACATATTCCTTAGGCAAAGGACAAACTTTCCCTATGGGGCGTTTGTATTCACCACTGGAGGTACCCTCAGACACTACACGCACTAAACCATCATCACCAGGATGAACTACCCATGTAACAAACAGCTTCCAATGAAGAGGAGGGCTGTTGTCTTCCTTCAACATGACTAATGTGCCAACTCGAACGTTGTCATTTAAGCAGGACCATTTCTGCCTTTGTTGACATGAGTGAAGATACCCTAATGGTCAGCACTGCGATGAGTAGCTGATAATAAGCATGTAATAGCTTGAGATGTTCAAACTCAACTATTAACTTGGTGTGATGATGTTTTGGAGAACAGATAACCTGATGTTTTGTATCATGTGTAAGATATGCTTTCTTCAAATGTTCATTCACTTGTATAATCAGTTGTTGTGGTTGCTCAGACCATGATACTGGAGTAACAGTTGAATTATAACTTCGTTGTCACTGTTCACAGAGCGAAGGTATATACATGCACCATAAGCCTTTTCTGAAGAGTCACAGAAGCCCAGTCACAGAAGAATGGAGGTTCCTTTATTTCCAATAATACAACCAGAAAACTCCTGATTGTTCTCCAGTTCATCCTTCTGTTCGCTGCTCACTTCCACTGTGTTGACTCCAAGTCACAGCACTGTTTCCGTTCACACACACTGTGCGGACTCCCAAGTCAAGGTAGCTCAATGCCACGTCGGTCAACTCCGCAGTCCTCGCTGCCGCTGCACGATCCACCCGTCGCGCTGAGTTCACCGGAACGGCACTCTCAGTTCAGTCCAGCTCACCAGTTCCTCCGTTCACCAGTTCCTCCGGCCACTAGTTCCTCCGATGACTAGTTTTTCCGGTCACTGGCTCCTCAGCTCCTCAAGACACACTTACTTGAGTTCACGCTGATCGGTTCACTCTGTCCAGTTTACACTGTTCACACTCACTGTCCACACGGCTTTGCTAACGGGCTTATATAGTCCTGTCGAATGTTCTGGAGCTGATGTTGCGACCTTTTTGTCCGCGCATGATCTAGAATGTCTGTGGCGGTGCCCATTCGGTCACACCCCTTAGCGCGCAGCTCCTCCTCCGGCCTCTCCCACGAGTGCGCATAGCCCACTCATTGTGACGTATCTCCAGTAGGCCACGCCCATATGCGCGCGACTTTAGTCTGTTCAATAAGCGAGGCGTGATCTTTCTCGACGTCAGCGGTGTCTAGTAGTTTCTGGGCAAATCGCGGCATTGTGACATTGCCCCTCCTTAAGGGCCTTCGTCCCGATGTGCCCCATGGTATGCCGGCAGACGGTCCAGGTGAACTACCAGCATCTTCCCTCTTGCCTGTCGTTGGATGCGGTAGACTACGCCGTTAATTCTCTTGATGACCCGGTAGGGGCCATCCCAGGACTGCTGCAGCTTCGGCGACTTCCCTCTAGTCCTGGTAGGGCGGTAAAACCACACTTGGTCTCCCTCGTGGAACCCAGCTGAGTTGGTCAGCCTGTCGTACCTCGCCTTCATCCGGTCACTACCCAATTGGAGATTCTCTCGGGCGAGTTGGTGGGTTTCCCTCAGGCTCTAGGTCAGGTTCCACACATAGTCGGTTGCTGGCCCTTTCTCATCAGGTGGGGTGCCAAACATAGGTTGCACGGTAGACGGAGCTCTCTCCCGAAGATCATGTTGGCTGGTGTCATTCCGGTGGTGTCATGGATCGAGGATCTATATGCCAGGAGGAAGGGGGGCACCCGGACGTCCCAGTCTCGTTGGTGGCCTGAGACTACCTTCCGTAGGTGCTCTTCCAGGGTATTCATGTAGCGCTCCACCATTCCATCTGATTGCGGGTGAAGGGGGGGTCGTACGGGTCTTGTGTACCCCCAGCCGTTGGAGCAGCTCTTTCATGATGTTCCTCCGGTCACTAGTTCCTCCGTTGACTACTCCTTCCGTCACTAGTTCCTCCGGCCACTGGCTCCTCAGCTCAAGTCACGCTTACTTGAGTTCACGCTGATCGGTTCACTCTGTCCAGTTTACACTGTTCACACTCACTGTCCACATGGCTTTGCTCACGGGCTTATATAGTTCTGCCGAATGTTCTGGAGCTGATGTCGCGATGTTTCTGTCCGCGCACGATCTAGAATTCCCGTGGCGGTGCCCACTCGGTCTCACCCCTTAGCGCGCAGTTCCTCCTCCGGCCTCTCCCACGAGCACGTAACCGCTCATTGTGACGTGTATCCAGTAGGACACGCCCATCGGCGCGCGACTGTAGTCTGTTCAATAAGCGAGGCGTGATCTTTCTCGACGTCAGCGGTTTCTAGTAGTTTCTAGGCAAATCGCGGCATTGTGACATTATGTCAACTCATACTCAACATGGACTATCTACAAAAAATGCAATTTCAAAATCTTGAAATCCGATTGAATACGGCACCTATATCAGTACAGTAGACCGTCTATAATTAATCTGAACGTCAGTCATCCAAACCGCTATTTATCTGAGCAAACTCCTTCCTTTATATTTATTTTTATTTACTTATTTTTTATGTTTTCTGGAACCTTGTGATAACAATTAAAAGGATAATCGTACAACATCTATATCATTACAGGGAAGTTAACATCATACCAGAGATTGAACAGTTGAGAGTCATAATACTATGTCATTTTTACTGCACTATATACAACATGTCTTGGAGTTCGGCATAATATTTTACTGTAGGAAGGGACGAGCTGGAGAAAGCTATCTGCACAGTGAATGAGGGTATTGGTGGTAGCAATTTGTTCTGATGGGTGGGTTGTAAATCCCTATATGGTATTATAAGCCCTCAGGAAATTGACCATTTCACATTGGTGTGGAATTCAAAGCATAGCAACTACCTGTTGTCTGAGAAAGTGACAAGTGTAGTTGAGTTCGATTTAGGAAAGAAACACAGTTCGGAAATAGTGCCGGAAAAAATCAGCAATTATTTAATTAAAGTATATAACTATACAGGGTGCGGCATTTAAAGTTTCCCATTTTCAAAACCATGTAACACATTTATTTAATAAAGAAATAAGGTACATTGAACATTTTTGAATGCCCTACAGTCTTGGATTTGCAATTCTGGTCTTACTTTTTGAATATGACGTCTTTGAAATGCCCTTCATTCATTTCAACGTCCTCCATTCATTTCACATCGCCATTACGCGATGTGTGGTGTCTTGCTTAACATTTGCAATTTCCTGCAAATCCACGCATAATTCAAGAGCGGCCACTTCACAGTCGTAAGATCGTGGTGTGGTGTGCCACTGCAGCGCAGGGTATTATTGGCCCTTATTTTCTTTGAGAGCGGTAATGGTCCTTCGGTGACTGTCAACTCTGAACGTTACAATAACATGCTGCAAACTTTCTTCTACCAGAGTTGACACATCGTAACTGGGATATTGAGAGATTGTGGTTTCAACAGGATGGTGCTGCAGCACATACTGCAGGTCCTTCAATGGACACGCTACATGCTGCTTTCCCAGCCCGAATTCTTTCCAGGTTTGGTGATATCCAATGGCCCTCCAAATCTCCCGGCCTTACTGCATCAGATTTCTTTCTGTGGGGCTATCTGAAGTCTAAAGTTTTCGCGCATGCCCTCCCTGACATTAACAGTCTTAAAAATGCAATTCAGCAGGAAATTTCCAATGTTACGCAAGACACCACACATCGCGTAATGGTCAGTGTACGAGGGAGATTGCAGCAATGTGTTAAAATTAATGGAGGGCATCTCAAAGACATCGTATTCAAAAAGTAAGCCCAGAATTAGAAATCCAAGACTGTAAGGCATTCAAAAATGTTCAATGTAACTTATTTCTTTGTTAAATAAATCTGCTACATGGTTTTGAAAATGGGAAACGATAAATGCCGCACCCTGTATTATTATACTTATATCTAAGTTTCAACGTGTTACTTTGAACATACTCGATAATCTGAACAAACTGAAAATCCAAACCACCCTCAGACCCAGTAAGTTCAGATAACTGACATTCCACTGTACTTTCAATTTCTAGAGTACCATATTAGGATAATTGGAAGAAATGGCCTAACTACATAATTATTATTGTATTTGTTAATGTATTAAAATAGTAACAAAAAATATGTAGATTTCGGCCTATTGAAGGGATTTTAATCTACATAAAACAATCTTCCATTCCATAAATAAAAACGAATGTATGCCTGTCTGTCTGTTTCAGTAGCGGCTCGTGGCTCAAAACGAGGGTGTACTGCAAATACTTTTTCATACAGCAAACTTAAAATATTTTTAAAAATTGTGCCATGTATATTTTGACACCTGATTATTTATCTTGGTTTTCACTGTTTATATATATAATGTTTATTTACTTACTTACTTAATTATGTTTTAAGCTTTGTTTACGTACATTCTCAGTTTTCTCTCGGGTAGCCATCTTTCTTCCGTGTTTTGTTTTGGATACGTTTAATAACCACCCTTCAGGTATTCAGCGTCATCTAAATTGTCCGTGTATTATATTTTCTGGCGGAGCGCCTCTAGCGGCGGTCCGTGTATTATTCTAAAGGGGCGTTTCTTGCTAAAAGAGTTAAAGTTCGGATTTGGTTGGTCGTTGCGAGTCATAGTGTACGGTTGCGAGTTTTCAGTGGAGCTAAGTTCATTGAGTGATCGTATCTATCTCGTGTTTTTCGGAGTTATTAGGTGTTTGGACGATATTGTACAAACTATTAGGGTTTTTTGTGGTTTGGTGTGACAGTACAATTCCTTTGGAGTTAGGGAGGACACACTTTGGTTGGGTTAGTAGTAGATATCACCTTCTTGCTTTGATTCGCCGTGTTCGGGTTGTAACCGGAAGAAACCATCTCGGCCCCCAGTGTCCTGCAAGATGGGGAGAAAAAAGAAAAAGAAGAAACCCATACGGCCCCAGGACAGGATAAACAGACCATGGACACAGAAACAGACACAGAAACAGACACACAGATTTCTCATACATACTCTTCAAATGATCTAGGTCCTTACCAAATCTACTTAGAATCTAACAATCAAAAGGTGGGCAATTACCACCCGCTTGCATTAGGTAAAATGCTGTTTGAGGAGTCCATAGAGAAAATTACTTCAATCTCTAGGATGGGCAGAAATAGACTAAAAGTAGTTTTTCAGGATGCGCAGTCCGCCAATAAGTTGTTATCACATTCATTATTGAAAAAACATCAATTGAAAGCATACATACCATACAAAGCATTATTTGTTAAAGGAATTATTAGAGGAATTGATACTACGTTAAATTTGCTGGAAATTGCACCACATATTTCCTCCCCATATGGGCAGGTGGTGGAGCTTCATCGTATCACGAGAAAGGTAAGTACTGGTGAATCCACTGAGGTGAAGCCTACGCAATCTGTGATTGCCTCCTTTAGAGGCAAAACAGTTCCGGCGTATGTACAATTATACAAGATGCAATTACGGGTAGAAAAGTTTCAGTACAGGGTCACACAATGTGGACACTGCTGGCGGTTCGGGCACCGAACGCAGCAGTGTAGAGGTAAGATCCGATGCCCCGTCTGTACGGAGGAACATAAAGAGGACGTTTGTCTTTCTCCTGTTTTGCGTTGCTGCAATTGCAGGGGAAGACACAAAGCCTATGAACAGGAATGTCCCGCACGTCTTAAGCAGCACAAGATAAATGACATCATGACGAATAATAATTTGGACTATTTTGATGCTTTAAATTTATATCATGAGAACAGGACATATGTCCCTGATGCAGGAGCTTTTCCGGTTCTGCAATATAGTCAGACTACTAGACAGACGATTAGTCGATCCGCCGATATGACAACACCCAATAGTGTTGACAAACAGTCACCTGCTTCAGTCCAACGGGTAGATCCCTCACAGGAGAGGGGAAAGAGGTTAACTTCCTCCCAAGAGGACACTACCAAAAAAATGAAAAAACAGGCAACGCCGGCTTACCCGGACACTGCCAGTAGCTTGGTCTATCCTAATGGCAGGCCACAGCATTCGGGGGCCGTCCCGAGAACGCAACATACCCAGGAGAAGGCGAAGTCTCCCACTGTATACATTCCGAAAGAAGCACCTCCGATACCGGAAGAATTTCAAAAAGAGGCGGATCAGTTCAAAACAAGACTGAATAGTCTCTTTTATAATATGGGAAGAAATTTACGTAAGCCAGGGTATATAGATCTTAAATATCACATGATGAGACACGTTTCCCAATTAGTTCAGACTCATTTTACTTAAACAGAATGCGGATATTTCAGTGGAATGCACGTAGTATACGCAGTAAGCTGCCTGAGCTACAACGGGTATTGGACATCTTAGCTATTGACATCTTATTAATAACTGAAACATGGTTACACCCAGAGACGCCGTTCTATCTTAACAAGTATAATATAGTTCGATCAGATCGCCCGGACGGTCGCGGGGGAACGGCTGTTCTGGTTCATTCTAGCTACAATTACTCCGTCGAATATATACCTTCTCCTCATGAAGCGATTAGTTTAACTGCAGTTCGCATTCAGGGTATTTTGTTGGTGGTTATTTACAGACCCCCTCATATTAACATAAGATCGGAAGCTTGGACCACATTATTTTCCTACTTTCCGGATCCAACTATTTTAGGGGGAGATTTCAATGCTCATCATACCGCCTGGCATAGTTCGAGGATTTCGCAAAAAGGGTTAAATTTACATAGGGCCATTAGTAATAGTCATTTTCTCTGTTTAAATTCGAACACTCCGACAACTATCCACCCTTCCACTCATACAAGGTCGATTCTGGACCTTACTTTTGTAACCCCTAGTATAGCCCCACACGTAGAGTGGTCAGTTCACTACGATGCCTTGGGAAGCGACCATTTCCCGGTTCTAATACAATATTCTCTTCCGGGAACCGTTCGGGATGGAGAAGGGTTGCTGGGTAGAATGGGGCTTAGGCCGAGGAGGAGAAGACTATCCCACTTCCAACCCAGGGATTTTCAAACATATCTCAATCGCAGTTTCCATCCTTCTTGGTCACGGGATTCTCCGATACAGATCTATCACAAAATCACTCAACCGATTACAGAATATCTGAACCAGTTTCACCCTCTCCTTACGCACTATACCATCAAGAGAACATTATATAGTAAGTTTTGGTGGACCCCAGAATGCTCGCGTGCAGTTGCGCTACGACGACAGGCAATGGCCCATTACAAACGCTTGCCAACCGGTAATAATTACCTTCGAGTGAAACGCCAAAGTGCGCTCACATCGAAATTTCTTAAATTCACTAAACGTTCCGCCTGGAAAATCTTTTGTTCGAAATTGCATACCCATACCTCATATTCTTCCATTTGGGCTACAGTCCGAGCATTACATGGACATGCACAACCACGAGTGGTTCAAATCCCCCTTGAAATTTTGAAAACATTTCATGAAGTATTAGCTCCACCTTCTGTGGATCCATTAGAATTCAAGCCCATTCAGGTGGAAGCTTCCCCACCTGCACCATTTAATTCCGATTTTCAGATTGGGGAGTATTACGCGATAATCAAGAAGAAAAAGAATACTGCTACTGGCTTAGATGGATTCTCTTACCACATGATTAAATCTTTACCGCGGACTATCCACGAGTTCCTTCTGAAATGGTATAACTTAATTTATAAACATCCTTACATTCCGCCTTCTTGGAAAGAATGTCTTGTGATCCCGGTTCCTAAAACAAATCAGGTTGATGACCATTCTCACCTTAGACCGATTACACTGCTTTCTTGCTTTCGAAAGGTATTTGAGTCCCTGCTACAACACAGGATTTTATGGTTTCTCGAACATCGGAAAATAGTGGGACGATCCCAAGCAGGTTTCAGGAAAGGGAGGTCCACTTCGGATAACCTCGCGATACTGGTCATTGACATATTACTCGCTTTCTCCACTCGGTCTATAGTGGACGCAGTATTTATTGATATTTCTAAAGCGTACAATTCGGTGCAAATTCCCATCCTTTTGGACATCTTACTATATTTACAGTTCCCTCAAAATTTGATTCGGCTCATTAGTGTATTATTTACGGATAGGGTTATTTATATTGAAAATTCCATTGGCTATTGCTGCTCCCGTCGAACCTCCATTGGTCTTCCTCAAGGCTCCAGCCTCAGTCCCTTACTATATCTTATTTACACGCACGCCTTAGAGTCCAAAATAACTCCTTTTTGCCGCATACTCCAATATGCAGACGATATATTGATATATACTCGACGTTCCGATATGCAGGACTCCACACGGGACCTACAGCAGGCCATGGATACACTTCATATTTGGTGTGAGGCCAAGGGTTTACAAATACATAGTAGAAAGACAGTTCGTATGATTTTCACTAGGAAATCGCACTACAACGTCCCCCAGATTCAGTATTCCGAGTCTCCTATTAAAGTAGTACATCAACATAAATTTCTCGGGGTGATATTCGATTCAAAGCTTAATTGGAGGGCTCATATTCGGGACGTAGTTCTCCGGTGTGAAAAGGGCAGGCACATAATTCGATCATTAACTACCACGTGGTGGGGAGCCAACGTCCAAACTCTACATCTGGCCTATCAGTCCATTATACGCAGCAAAATTGAATATGCAGGTTTTTTGTTTGATACAGCCTATAAAAAAGACATTACAAAGTTACATTCTATTCAATTTGACCTTCTTAAAATAGTTTCGGGAGCAATGCGTTCTTCTCCCAACCAGGCTCTCCCGGTTGAAATGGCAGAATACCCGTACAGTTACCGTCGTCGTCTTTTGGCGCTGAATTACCTGATAAGACAGTTGTCAGACACTTCTTCGCCAGTCATACCAAAATTGACTCTACTTTCTCGTTTGTACAACCCTTATAATATCAATAGGAGTCTGGATCCTCCTGCTTTACTATGGGCGTTTGCCTGTTTACGCCCTTATACTAGAGATATAGTTCGCTCTAGGGGTTTACCGTGTTATAATTGTCCTTTTGCAGTAGTTCCTTTTTTTTCCGGTCAGATTGCAAATGACGGAAGATGACCGAGTGTTACTTCGGACGCCTTTAACGGAAAACATTACTCAAGCCTCCAGTATAGCCATTTTTACGGATGGCTCAAAACAGTTAAATGAATCCACGGTTGGAGCAGCTTACATGGTTCCTGCCTTTAATACCTGGGCACAATACAAGCTTCCATCGGATACTACGGTGTTTCTAGCGGAACTCTTTGCTATTCGCCAAGCATTATTGTGGTTAAAACTTCGGGATATTCTCCAACCTACTGTTATTTATTCGGATTCACAGAGCGTACTAATGGCCCTCCGAGAACCACACATGACGAATCCCGCTTCATGGTGGGTTATACATGTTAAACACCTGTGGTATCAATTGTTAGAATTGAACGCACGAATTTCAATGTGCTGGATTCCTGGTCACGCGGGCATAGCGGGAAATGAAGCAGTGGATACCTTGGCGAAGAAAGCCTGCGGGCGGGGGCAGCTTACTGAGATTTTACTGCCTGCATCCCATTTTAAACATCCTATCATATCTATACTACGACAAGAATGGCAGCGTGAATGGGATACATATGGTTTAACGTCGCGTATCCACTATTATAATTTCCAAAACACAATTCCGATTAGACCGTGGTTTTATAATCGTAGATTCCCTCGTTGGTTTCTTACTTCTATCATACGAATAAAATTAGGTCACACTAGCTCTCCATACTTTCTAAATAAAATTCATGTTGCCGACACACCTCTTTGCACTTGTAACCAAGAGGGCTCGGTTCATCATCTGGTGATGGCATGCTCGAGAAATCGCACGGCTAATGATCATTTTTATTTACAACTTCAACGTTACCATGTCCCATTTCCAACGTCTCTATATGTTCTTCTATATTACCCCCCACTCCACATTCTTCATTTGCTTTACCATCATATGAAACGATGCAAAATTAAAATATAACACACTTCTTTATTCTGTTGGCTGAGGGTCTATTTCCAAGGTGCTACTTCGGTTATCCCATATGTCCCGGTGCGCCTCGGTGACAACCCGAATTCCATGGTCCAAAGTCTCCCGTATTACATTTCACACTAAGGTTAGACATACACACGATTTATTCTTCATATCTCATTTTGGTATTGTAGCTTTATTGGAGGTCCTATTACTCGTACGATCCATACACTCTAGGTGGTTAGTCACTTATTAGTAAGCAAATACTACAACAATACCTGATCCTGGTCTGTTATCCCTTTCTCCCTGATGAGGAGTCGACATTGTTTCTAGAACATAACACTGGCTACATGGCGATATGGAAGCCGAGGCCAAGTACATTAGAAGAAGAAGAAGAAGAAGAAGAAGAAGAAGAAGAAGAAGAAGAAGAAAGTTCGGATTTCACCAAGAGCGGACGTGCTCCGTGTTCATCCTGGTCACGCAACTTCAAACCGGCATGCTGGGCCTGTAGTATCTTCTGTTTGTACCAGCAGGTATTCTTTTATGTTTCTTTTCTAAATTTATAGTTTGTTTCTCTGGTGGGATTTTTGGTTATTTCTAGTTTGTTTCGGTTTTGCCGATCAGATTTTGATTGGGCTTTCGTTCGTTTTGCAGTTACGATATTTTCATGTTAGGTTATTATTAATTTGTTTTTATTTAGTTTTGGAGAAGGATGGCTCGCCGTTTTCTGCCGTAACTCATGTCAGGCCTTATGCCGTTTGTATATTTGGGCCCTCAGCCTCATCATGTGTTTTCTTAATCTTAAAAGCTTTTGCTCTCTGTAATTACCACTAAAGCTTAATGTATTCTGCTTTATTAAGCTACCAATAGTCTTTGTAATAAATATTTGGTACTCACACTTAGAATTACTGTATTTATATGTAAATTGCATTTCTGTTCTATCCATACAGTCATTATTCATATATTCTAGAGTGCGGCTCTGGAAATGCCCTTGTAGCACGCCACAAAATTATTAGTAGGCCTATCTAAACTGCTCGTGTCTTAATCCATTTCTGGGAACTCTCACGCGATTTTCTCTGCCCTAATTTCTTTTTTTTTTCTAATTTCTCTCGTCTCGTCAAACGTTGTGTGAGTTGTGTGACGAGAGAAAATAGCAAAAAATATAATAATAATAATAATAATAATAATAATAATAAGGGCAGGGAAAATCGCGTGAGTTCCCCGAAATGGAATAAGAGACGAGAAAATAGTATTTTTAATGATCGAGGTAGAGGAAGTCGCTTAGTGTTCCCAGTGCGACAGAATACTTAATCGGGGTTGCGGAATCCGGGTTTTTCTGAATTTAACACATTCGAATTTGGCGGTGAAGAGGAAAAGCATTGCTTACTAGACTATGATGATCCCCCACGCTACATCACGGCCCCCTACCGTCAGATGATGGAAGATCTTCGCACATAACTAACAGCGCGCCCGCCGGTGAGGCGTGAAGTAATTAGTAAAGCCTCAGAATCTCACTCTGGGCCCGCTGCCGCAGCACATTCTGCAGGTTAAAACTTGCATATACGCCATGCAGTCAAGGTTGAATATGACGCCACAGCCCTTCGAAAAAGGTGCTGTTCACAGAATAGCACCGTGGTGCCGGAAAGGTAGTATTCACATTACCGACTCTTGACTCCCAAGCTACCAGCTAAGAAATTATCGCGTGGACGCGCCAAGTTCAAAATCTACGCAAAAGAAAATATTATATTGCGTTTGGAAATAACATTATACGACGAGCAGAAAACAAGCTGTGTGCTGTGTGCATTACTACACCATTCATCCAATCGCCATGAAACTTTGGGAAGTTGTTGAGTACCCTCCACAAAGGTTTCTGGCATAGTACATTTTTAATTTTAGCTTTCGTTCGCGAGTTATGAATGAAAAACGGGAAGAAAACGTGCATTTTTTGCCCTATTGAAGCATCAGTTTTCAGTAATACATTTGAAGGGGCTAGTTCCATAAGGGCGTAAGGCACAACAGCAAAGTTGTGAGAAATCTTAATGTTTCTAAGCAATGTTACCACTTACAAGCACAGGTCTTCTCTTATGACTGAGCAGAGGTTTAAGGCACAAGTATAAATTGTTCACTGAGTATTTAAGATATATGAGGAGAAGGCATAAATGTTAAAAGCTCAGAATTCAAGATGTGCCTTACGCCCTTATGGAACTAGCCCCTTCATTTCAATAAGAATCAACTGCAGGTGGCTTTGTCTACTTTTGTCATCCTTGGAAATAAAAGCATCGCGATCGCTTGAATGTTGTAAGCCCATGCTGGTTGATTCATTTGTTTATAATGTCAAGGCACGCAGACAGCTGAAATTTTTACCCTATAGGGAAGAAGGATAATGGTTTGGGCCTAAATGAGCAAACATTGTTCGATTTGGACGAAACTCACTATGCAGAGATTTTCTGGTTATCTATATAAATAAAATGAATGTCTGTCTGGCTGTCTGTTTGTCCTTTATGCATTACTACACCATTCATCCGATTGCCATGAAACTTTAAGAAGTTATTGAGTACACTCTCGTGAAGGTTTCTGGCATAATATATCTATCCTACAATAGGTGGCGCACATGTCGAAGGTTTCTGGCATAGTATAACTATCCTATGATAGGAATGGGAAATTCAAGGGGGAAGATTTACTGTTGCCACATATTCCAATGATCCCAACAGATATACCATTTGAATTCAAACATTTACAGTTTCCGGTGCAACTCGCTTTTGCAATGACCATCAACAAAGCACAAGGACAATCGCTGCAAGTGCAAGGGCTAGATTTGGAGAATCCATGCTTCTCACATGGACAACTGTATGTGGCCAGCTCATGCATCAGAAAACCTCTTGATTTATTCATATATGTACCAGATGGAAAAAACAAAAAGTATTGTGTATCCACAAGCACTCAAATAGCTTAAATAAATGGAATTAAAATGATACGTTGAAATGTTTTCCTTAGGAAAATGAGTAAGTTTCAATAAAAATGACACAATGTAAATTGAATGTTATCATAACAAGTTTCCTTGAATTTCCTTTCTTCTGAGGTTGCAGCAACATGCGACGGCTATGCTAGTTTTAGATAAGTATAATCTTTTTAATGATCCCAGTTAATCTCATTTAGTGATGGTATTCTGAGATATACCTACCATTTCAGCCTCATGATTATGTAATAAACATATCCTAATACACATATAATTAGCTAATATCATGTCTGGAACAGACCTCTACAATATTACTTATACAAAATATTCCATTGGTTAAATCTCATATGTCCTAGCTTTAGAATACGGTAATAATTTATACAGCTTATTCAGTTTAGCACTTTTTAATAACTGAACAATAATCTCCTCAGTAATTTCACCAAATACAACAATTACATAACATATTCTCATCTAGCTGATAACCCCAAATAGAAACTTGTAATAAATTATAAATCCAAACACAATAAGGAAATGTGATGTATGAGGTTGTAAAATTCTACTTTAATTTGATGGGTCTACTTTTCAAACATCTTGAATTTGTGATTAACCTGAATCAGTACTGTTATTTCTAACGTCTTTCTCAATAGTTCTCTATTTCTGTTAACTCAAAATGGATCATCTTCCATCAGAAGTGTACTTCAAAACTCAGTTAAAATTAAATAAATTCTTTGGAGTGTGGCCATATGAAAAGGATACAAGCTTTTGGAGAATAATCTTAGCTAACTTTTTATATTATTCTATGTTGTCTATGAAGATATGTTCATTTTTGGCATTGCTATATCATTTTTATATTGAATGGGGACACCTTCCAGATCCAATTGGGAATATTATCACAGTCTCTGTGCATTGTAATACAATTTTTGGCACAGTCTACGTGCCTTACAAAATTAAAAGATTTCAAAACCTTCTCAAACAAATTGATCAACATTTCATCATTCCACATGAAGGATCAGATGAAACTGTAAAGTATTTATTTAAAAAATGTATGAAATCAGCTTCATTTGCAACTAAAATTTTCATTGGATCAGCTGTTATGACTGCTGCTACTTACTACATTGTGCCTCTTACTTCTGTACAAGACAACGTAAGGCCCCTACCATATCAGGCTTCATTCCCATTTCATGTTACTTCTGGATCAGGTTACTGGTTTGCTTACTCATTTCTAGCTACCACGATAATGACTTCTGCTGTCAACGGCACTTTAACGTGTGACTTTCTTATTTCCCTTATGATCAAAACTACATGTCAGTTCCGTTTCCTTCAATACATGCTGAAAAATGTAAAGGAAGATGTAAAGAAAAGAAAGAATAAGAAACTACAAGAGAAATCCACGAAAAGCGAGGAAATGGAAGTACGATCACCTGTTTCAAAAACATTTTCAGAACATATATGGGGGCCTATTTCACAACAGTCAAGTTCAGATCTTCTTGTAAGAGATATCAGTGAGATTGATATAATCGAGGACAAAGACAGCTCAGAAGAAGATGAAATAGAGAATGACTTATTAGTGGAGAGGTTACATGAATGTGTTATTTTACACCAAGCACTCTTAGAGTAAGTACAGTATACATGAATTTTAACATAATTTTATGAGAAAAGTAACTGTCATCACTTCATGATATAAGTTTATTACCAGAAGTTATTTATGTAACAAGGGCATAACGAAGATGTTTATAGTGAGAGTGATGGTGCCTGAGATTTAAACATCAAGTTATGCCCTTGATACATAATTTTGTTGTGTGCTAGTTCATCTTTACTGAATATATATAAATATTTTAGAGAAGAGTAACTTTATGAAATAAATACCAATAATACAGAGGTAATTACTACTGGTAACTATCAAAGTAGTTTCTATGAAACAGGCTACTGGAGTCTAGTCTAGTTTTACCACGCTTTCTTTAGTCTTGCAGTAAAAAAAGTATTCCTTTTTAGGTAGATTTCAAAGTAAAATCTACCTATTGGGATCGGTATCATGTCATGACTTTCAAAAAATTCTTTCATATCTTTAGATTTCATGCCTCCCTAAGTACGAAACCACCACCCGTTCAATTTTTTTTTTATATATTTATATATACCGTATATCTATATACAGTCGAATCTCGTTAATTCGACGTTGGATAATTCGAAATATTTTATAATTCGAATAAATACTCATTCCCCTTGAAATTCCTAAAAAATGTATGTTAAAAAATTGCAATTAATTCTAATTTTTTAAGCTTAAAATGGATAAATCAAAGCCAAAATTTGTCTCATGTTAATGTTGTAGGGATTCCAAGAGTCCATTGCTTCCATGAATTCCACAAGAATTTTCTAATTCGCTGAAGAACCCTAGTCGCTAGCAGCCAGTAGGTACCGTACTAAAGTGTATTTTTAACAACCGTTATCATCCTCCTGCTGAATAGATGTTCAATGGAATGCAAAGTTCACCCCCACCGCTACAGTCTTGGAGGGATTCAACACTTCTGTGAAAATTTTAGTGTTCATTCTATCCTCAAAATTTAGGGTTACAATTTTAGTGTGGAAAAAAATTGTTTCATTTAACAACATAACAACAGGATGGCAGTCATTAAGGTAAGATTTACTAGGCCTATACAATAATTATTAAGTGCCAGTATGGTACTTTATGAGATTGCAGAAGGGTTTGAGGGGCTGGTTCAACTTCCATTGCAATTGGAGTAACCCAACTCGTCCAACTTCCATCCCAATCCGTAAGTTTTATCCACCCCAACCACTTTTGTACCTGCGAAAAAGTAGAATGATAATTAGTTATTCTATAATATTTCAAAGCATACACGTGGTGTACAATGAGAGTGTAAGTGAACAACGAAATTTAAGAACATAATGACAGGAAATGTACATAGACATACCTGGTGATATATACAATATATATATATATTGCAGCATCTGTGGTTGGTGACAAACGGGCGAGTTTGACTTTGGCTGTCAGGTCGTTGAGGGTGGTGTCAGTCTCTCCTACATAAACTGCGACGAGGCATTTCTCCCCAGCTGCAGCTATTTCATCATGACTCACATCTGGGTGGAGGAAGACTTCTGCTTGCCTGAATAGTGCTGGGTTCTTGAGGAAGGTTTGACAAATTTTGTTTTCCGCTGCCTGAAAGGGGCCCGGGAGAGTAATCAGAATTTCCAGTGGTGAACGATGTAGATGAATACTGGACGTCTGGCTCACCTCTTCTCAAAGTAGATGTATTTTTTGGAACTCAAACCAACTAATAACACAAGCAGGTCCACATCTTTCACGATGATTACAACCTTCTCAGAAAGGTCAGCTTTGGTGATGGCAGCTCTAACAATGTCAGCGTCAGCGTCCTCTTCTGTCACCTCAACGCCGTGCTGCTCAAATTCAGTTTTCAGTAGCTCTATTAGCCTATGCTTATTAGTGTCGTTCGATAAGAACTTCTCTTGCGTGATGTTGATGGTAGTTGAAGCTGATAGGACAATGTCACTGCAGTTGAGGGCGGAGTATCGTCTGAGATGTTCGGCGCTTTTGGTACTTTTTTAGAGGCGTCCTTCGGGTATCCATCGAAGACAATGGGTTACATCTGTCCCAAAATGGTTTTTCACAAAATGAATGTAGCTGTCAATGATGGTCTTCACTGATGCGTTTTGATGCCACACACATTTGTGGAGCAAGTAGCCACCATCGAGCACGATGTGGATATTGGCGTCTCGGGAGATGTTGGTAGTGAGGGATGTGAAACACGAATATAGAGCAGCCTTAGTTCCCTTTCTCACTCCAGCTTCGTTGAAAAGAGGCATTGGGTAAGGGGGCAATACATACTTGCAGTGGGCTTTCAACTCTGCGTCAGATATTTATGGTAATGCTAACTCGCTGAAATATTGTGAGAGGGTCAACTTGTATGGAATTATTGATGCTTGCCAAGGTAACAACTTTGTCTTTACGTTTGAATCCAACTTTCCCAGATGTCTAGATTTCTATGTTAACCACGCCTTCTGTTCCCAGTTCCTTGACAATTTAACAATTGGCTTCATAGCCTCCAACAATCCCACTGCTAATAGAAACTATTTTGTCAGTAACGGGGAACTGATCTCGTGTACGTACAAGATGGGTTATGCTGGGGGCTGCAGCTGCCGCAAAAAAGGGCTGAAATGCAATGTGCTCACACCCCAGAATGACAGTTCTTCAAGTGAAGATGAAGATATCACCCCACCCTCGACTTCCCAGGTCCCATACCATCCCATACCAGGAACCTCACACATGGTTTAAATATGCCTGTTGGTTTAAAAGTAAATACATTTTTATGAAATATTCTGCTTAAATATTTTTTTCTGGCAAAATCCATCTCCCATAGACACATATACACACAAATAGTTTCTATACACATTTATAAGACATTATCCGCCAACATGTTACCAAAAAAATTAAGGTGTTGGTGGAGGAAACGATGTTATTAAACTTTCACCCAAAAAAGCATTTTTTCATATTTTCGGTTTTTGTCATTTATGAGGAGACTATCTGAGCTACAAGAACCAGCTACAGCTCAAATTAAAGATTATTAAATTTCCTACAACTTTTGTTCTTTTGACTTTTCTGTAGAACGTGTCATTCTGCCAGTATTCAGTTCGAAACACGAAGAAAACTAAAAATTTTAACTTTTTTGGAAAAAGGCCAATCTTTGAAAAGCCGTATCTCGGTAACTATATAACTTAAAAAAACGAGTTTGATCTCATATTTTAGAAAATTTAATTTACTTTAAAAAAGCTAAGAAATATTCTTTCCAACAAACGCATAGTTTAGGAGATATTGTCGAAAAACCTAAAAAAGTCCGAAAAAACCTGTTTATTTCGACCGCCATTCAGCGAGCACAGGTTTCTGAGGGTTGCAAATCTGGATTTGTGATCCCAGTAATGGTCCAAAACTCCCCTCTAAAAATCATTAATACTCCATTTAATGTAAGTTCACGCATTTTTTTGGTAACATATGACTGGGTTACCTTCCCCATGTTTCTCTTCGCAGAGGAAGCAATGCATAAAGGCCGAAAATCAACGCTGTATGATGCATTCCTTCCTATCGTGGGTGAAGACGTAGACTTTGGTGCCAGAAAATGCAGTGTCTTTGATGGTGGGTTTCTGTTGCATAGGGTTGTTTAGACCAAGTCAAGTGAAGCCACATTTCAGGTAGTCTGCCAAAACTACGTGGATTACGTTCATAGACACTTCGGTAGCAATGTCATAGTGGTTTTTGATGATTATCCTCTTGGGATAAGCTACCAAAGCAGCTGAACGTTATCGGCGTTCTTTGCTGCACTCCTGAACACACTTTCCAAGACAACTTTGATTAGGACGATTTCGCAGGTGAAATTTCTTTCCAATGATACCAACAAGATGAACCTCATAACCATGTTGAAGAGTGAAATGGAAGCCAAGGGGATCCAAGTGAAGCAGGTAGTAGAAGACACCGATGTAATGATTGTGGATACTGCTGTCTTAGCTGCTGACAAATGTGATGGTGTCATCTTAACAGGAGAAGACATAGATATTCTAATGCTACACACTGCTTTGGGTTCTTCTAAAAAGGACGTCCATTTCCAGAAGAGTGGAAGGGTAACAGCTGAACTGGTGCTGTATTCATCCCACTCGTTCAAGTACGAACCACAGGATATTCTTTTCCTGCATGCGATAAGTGGATGTGACACCACCTCAGCACCCTTTGGAATTGGAAAGAAGAAGGTGCATGAGGAAGATGTGTCCATGGACCCCGAAAACGATGACGGCTACGACGACGACAGGGAAGGTCCGGCAGCCCCCAAGCGCTCCAAGGTTTTCGTAGCCTGATACACTATGTATTAATTATTTGAAATTATTTCTACGTTGGTCATAACACCTGGAATTATCTTAATTATTTATAATTATGTTCTAAATTATGATTTTTGTAAATAAATGCCATACTTCTATTACCTACTTTAATTCTTGATTACTAATTATTGATTTTAAACTACCTGATCTACGTTTATTGAGGTTCACGATTATGGGTTAACAGGAATTCACAGTAGGGTGATGACCAGGAACGAAAATATGTAAATAACTGCAAATCACAATAGGCTGTTGGTCAGCGGACCCCCCCCCCCCCCCCCCCACCGGTGCCATCACATTGTTTGTACAGCGAAAGTGTTTTTGGTGTGAGACGGTTTCTTAAAATGCATTTCTTACTTTAAAATGATGCATCTTCACGTTTGGGGGAGGGGGAGGGGTGGGAAGAGGGGTCATAGGTATTCCAAGAAGTTGATATTAATGAGTGATTAACATAATTAACAAGGAAATGATGGTAATAAATTGTTTTAGGGCCAAAACCTTCGTTTTTTGGATATTTTTTTACATTTCGAGAAACTTTGTCTAACTTTGATCGGCCGTATCTCGGTAAATATTGGGTCTACAATTTTTTTTTATCAACCAAATTTTAGCAAATTTAATGCTCTACAACTTTGTATTGTAATATGGTGCACAAATTATGCCTCGTTTACGAGATATAAGCGAAAAACTGACAAAATTCCAACATTTTTAGGTTTTTGTCCCTCCCCCAAGTTAGCACAGGGTCCTCGAGATGGAAAACTTAGGATAGACATCCTAGAGTACCCCCCAAATATCCTGTAAAAATGTCATTAACTTCGGAATATTTTCCAAGTAAAAAGTGGATATCGACTGGACTATATGAAGTAATAATAATAATAATAATAATAATTTATTTGCTGTCAATTGACTTGATACAAGTTTCTGACATTGTCAAGCTTACAGACTAAGAGCTAATTGCTACAACCTAGATCTAAGGATAAAAGTGTGTGATTGATCAAAATATAATAATGTATATGTGCTAAACAGTTATTACAATTCGTCTAAAGAATATAAACATTTTTGTATTAAGTATTTCTTCAGAAGTGTTTTGAAATTTTTCTTGTCAGCATTCTTAATTTCTACAGGTAGCTTGTTGTATAGTATAGTTCCAATTACACTTACGTCCTTAAATATAGTATAGTATAGTATAGAGGGAAACTTTGTTTGAATGAATTAGAGTACTCCCTATGGAGTTCACAGTGACACCAACGATTCAGGCATTTTGGGGGTACGAGTGGGGGTGGGGAATGGAAATTCGAAATTTTTTAAACTACATTTTGTGTGTTATCATTGAAAAGCTCTTGATGAGTACTATACAAATCAATAACTAGTTTCTCGATAGCTCTCATATAAGGCGAGATTTGAATGTTTGAAAAAGTGCTCTTTCCTCTTTCCTCTTTTTTGCAGTTATTATTGTGGGTTTGTCATGCCAAGGCTAAAGAAGAAAAGTGCTGCGCAGCGACAATAAATTAAACCAAAAGCACTCTGAAATCTACCTCAGCCTGTAGGCCTGCCTAAAGGGATTTTTTTTAAGTTCACACCACTCATGAGTTGTCAATATCACACGTTCAGTTTACAGCAGGATTCTGATGAATTATAGAGAATAAATGCACTCACAAGAGAGACCAGTTTTGTTTCATCACAAAACTCACCCATGAGAAACGTTCAAAGATTGAGGAACAGTCAGAATGTAGCACAGATATACTAAGAGACCTGCTTAGTTTACCTTTAAACTTCTAATATATCTTTATACGCTATTATATTTCTTGAAATTAAATATCACTTTTTTGTCTGTGTTTCAGGATTGTTGATGAGGTAGAACAATTGGCAAGTCCTTTCATGTTAACCCAACTCTTTGTATATCTAATATTCCTGTGTTTGCAAGTTTTTGTATTATCACAGGTAAGTTAATATCTATTTAGCAAAGATGCCATATTATAATAATGAAGCAAAAATTGAGATGCTCTTTTTTTATTTATTTACTACAACTTCCCTTATTTGGTGGTTGCTCATAGACAAAGCATTATCTTCCAAAATAAAACACACAATGTGAAAAATACAATATAACAAGAACATCAACAGAAAAAATTTAAATTCCATGCAAATGGATTTTTGCTATTCACATGAAATCTTTCATGATTTTTATGGCAATGACAATAAGAAAACAGGTCCGAGGTTTCTTCAAAACTTTAAAGAAAAGTCTAGTATAGTCCCCCTCCCTTCAAGCACTAACCTTTCACTGCTGTTGACATAAATTTGTCAACATAAAATACTGCATAAAAGCAGAGATATACGATCAATAGAGCAATGTCTTATGTTAAAATGTGAAGATTGGTAGCCACATGTTAAAAATTGTCTTTCTTGAAAACCAGCTATTTCATTGAAATTTTCCTAAATCAATTTCAAAGTGATTTCATTTGTTGAATTCTCATACTGATATAAAAATTCAGTTCTGAAAGGATTAAATCAGTTACACTGTTGCCAATTACTTCTCCTTATAATAGGGCACAGTAGGTTTGTGGATAACCTGTGGACAACCTGTGTGGTCTCATGGTTAGAACCACTAGCTACAGATCCACAGGCCCAGGTTTAATCCCTGGTACCTCTTCGGATTTATCCAAGGTAGGAAGGTCTTCAATGGGATGCACTCAGGCTTGTGATTCAAACTGAGGAGCTACTTGATTAAGAAGTAGCGGCTCCAGTCTTGGAGACCATCATAATAGCCATGGATGTCGGCCTGCTGATCACATGCCCCCTGATCCTGCCATCTACCTAGGTAAGGTAGATGACATAGTGGTTGGATGGAATGCCTAGTCCCCTCAGGGATGCAGTGCCATGGAGTTTAGTTTGAATTTTTGGTTTGTAGATGGCCTGACTTTTTTTGGTTGACCTCTTCAGGCTATTCACTGTGAAATCTGCTAATAGGATCTATTAATTTTATTATCATCCTCGTTGTTGAGGAACTGTTACAGGCAATGACATTGATTTGCTGATTATTTGCTGAGGTAGAACGGCCATGAACTTCCTCAAGTACAATGTAACAGTTTTTCCATATGGTATTCACTACGACTATGTAGCACAGGATTGTGTTATATGGGAGATTTCCAGGTTTCAGTCTCACCAAGGCATCACACTGGGATTTGGACCAGTGAACTTCCAAATGTGAATGCTACCTTGCTTGGGTTATCTTATGCAATGCAAGAGATATTTTAATTTAAATAAATTGGTGTAACCTTATTTGCTTATTGTGAGCCATTTAATAATACTGGGCCGGGGGATTTACCATGCCTTGCAGAAACCAGGTGATTAAACTGTTAATACAAGTTGCAGGAAATTCCGATTGTGCAACTGTAAGACCTAAGGGGAAAATGATGAATGTCACATTTTCTTCATTCTGAGATATTTTTATTTTAAAGTCTGAAATTCTAGATATTACCCCTGTCTGATGTATATACAAACAAAATACTGTACTTTCTATGAGAAACTTCTTAATGTTTTGATATGAGCTTACAACATTTCATTCATTTCTGCTCAACAACAATAAAAGACAACAACCATTTAATACAAGGTGACACAAAAAAACGGAAACATCCGATAATAAAACCAAGAGTGATGGAAGAAAACATTTTATTCATACTAATTGAAACCTTAAAACTTGCAATTTAAGAAACATTAAAGGAACTTATCATTTTTTAAAAATTTCATCCTTTAGATGGCGTCCTCCTGTACGAATGCATTCTTGAAACATCGCAGCTGGGATACTGTGAATTTCAACACAAATTCTCTGTTTTAACCCATCCAGAGTTATTGGTCGAGTCGTGGACAGAGGGGCACAGTAACTGTCAGTGCGGATCATTACGTGGAGATGTTACAATCTTTCATTACACCTGAACTGAACAATTTTCCACAAGTTCAAGAACCCTGGTTTCAACAGGATGGAGCGACATCACATATTGCATGGCAATGAATGGAAGCTGTGCGAAAATTGTTTGGCAACCATGTGATCTCAAGATTCGGTAATGTTCCTTGGCCCCCTAGATTGCCAGATTTGTCTGTGATTTTTTCATGTGGGGCTATCTCAAGAGTAAAGTGTACACGACTCGACCAAGAACTCTGGACGAGTTAAAACAAAGAATTTGTGATGAAATTCACAGTATCCCAGCTGCAATGTTGCAGCGGTCAATGAGGAATCTCAATAGCAGGTTTCAAGAATGCATTTGTACAGGAGGACGCCATCTAAAGGAGGTAATTTAAAAAAAAAAATGATAAATTCCATTAATGTTTCTTAAATGGCAAGTTTTAAGGTTTCTAATAGTATGAATAAAATGTTTTCTTCCATCACTCTTGGTTTTATTATTGAATGTTAAAAAGTTCCCGTTTTTTGTGTCACCTTGTATAAACACGTAAATGGGAATAATAATTAAGATACATCCAGTTTATAATTTTAAAGAACTTTGTATTCAATTAGTCCTGAATTTAAAACTAACTTGAATATCTGGACATACAACACCGTATTAGAACTTGATGTTACTGTTCATATCTCGTGGTACATTCACAGTGGTATACTATCACAGAATCTATCCTAGTATTCAGCTTATAATCAAAGAAAAGCAATCTCAATTTTAAATTTAAAAAATAGAACACAAACAAAATAACAAACCACTCCTAAGCAGGATACTCATTGGAAACAACCAGATGCGTTGTTCTATATGCTGCCTTAACACTGATGGTCTTAACACTTGATTAACTTGTATGAAATTAAATATACGTTTAGAACATTTTTCAAATTTTGTACTTATAGAATAAGAAAAAATTAAGTTATGAGTTATGAGGTTATGACATTTGTCAGTTCTGTAATAAATTATCTTTATACTTTCAGGTTCCTATAGCTAGTTCAGAGTTTGTCAGCATTGTATTATTCATTACGTGCATTATGTCTCTCTTACTTCTCTTTTCATGGCATGGTAATGAAGTCAAAATAGAGGTACGTTAGAATCATTCTTCAGTGTATCACATTATTGTAGTTTTAGCTCAAATTACTTGATATTTGTACAAGCTTTTCTATACTCCTGAACTTAACTTCTTTAGATCAAGGGTGATGGCACAAACAATCTTCTATTTTTTTGAATTAGGAAATAGTTGGATACAAAACTAACTGCAGATATCATAAGCCAAACCAAAAAGAATATAAATGCAAGGAAAAATATCATGAATAGACACAACAGAAAAGTCAGGCCTAGCAGCTCATTTTTGGAAAGAAAGCCATGAAATCAGAGATAAAATAGGTAGGCATAGATATGTGTTCATGAGTCTATAGAATAATGTTTCTCTTGAACATTACATGAGAATATTTTAGGATAAAAATTCTTCTGGCATCACAATTCGAATCTGTGAATTCGGTTTTCAGTGCCAGAGATTGACTCATCACAGCCTCACAAGGAATTTCTCTCCTATGAATACTCGACCTCACTGAAAGACACACACAACACAGTACTGTGACTTAGGAGAAAAATTCCTCTGACACCAGCAATCAAATCTCCCTAGCTCACAGAAAGCTAAGGTCATGGGTTCAAATCGTGCTTTCAGAGGAATTTTGGTGGTCCAGGCAATGGGCTGATAACTCATCCAGGGAGGCCCTCCATGTCCTTGTCTGGACAAGAAAGTATGTATGTGATCCAAAGATAATCCCTCTCTGACAGGTCACAGCCCTGTAAGGCCCGGGTGGCTTGGGTTGCTTAATTCCTAAATGGGAGAGGTAAAACTAAGATAAAGAAAGAAAGAAAGAAAGAAACTAAATTTTAGCTAGCACGAATTGTTAGTATTGTATATACCTAAAATACAAAAAAGAAAATGGCTCTTTAGTTAAAAAGGTTAGAGTTCTTCCATTGTTGAAAGGGGCAGTGGTGTATAGGCAGCCGATGGCACTAATTTCTATGGGCCTGTGAAGTTCAAGCCCTCCCAATAATTTGCCGTGTATTTTTATCACAATTATTGTATTGCTATTAATAAAAATTGATTTTCATTGTTGAATCGCTGCAAAGCAAAAATCAGGCTACTGTTGACATCCATAGTGTAATCTCTTGTTCTAATTTACTCATGATCTAACAGTGTAGGCTTTCACGACCGGCTACATCATGATTGCTCAGATTTCTCGGGCTTGTAGGCATCTTCAAGGGTAGGTCCTTCTCTGTACAGCCCAGACCTGCGAGAGAGAAGGACCTACCCTTGAAGATGCCGAACGAAGCCTTCAGTGAAACGTCGGGAATAAACAACCCAACTGGACCACGGCCTACAAGCCCAGGAAATCTGAGCAATCATTACTCATGATCATTTGAAATCGTTCCACAGTTAATTAAACTTGTTATGTCTTACTCTGTCAATGCAGTTCCCACAGCACTGCCAAATATTTTTATGCTTTCAAAAGACTGACTTTTTGCTTAATCACATTATACAGAGTTCCCACAAATGATCTTTCGGGTTTCGAAAATGTGTAACTTGTGTTTAAATAAACTTACAAACATGTAACAGGTACTAATGGAAAGAGAAACTCAAAAAGTTTTGATTATAGTATCACAGTTGGCAACAATGACGTATAATGACATTCAACATTGCGCATTGTCGAAAGCGAGAAAATGGCTGGTATAGAGGATAGGCGAGCGTTCTGTGTTCTCGATTATCATGTTAATAAATCTGTAACTGTTGTTCAACGACATTTTCGAACAAGATTTGGTGAAGATCCACCCAGAGGCCCTTCAATTCGTAAGTGGTATTCTGATTTTACGACAAGAGGGTGCATCTGTAGGAGGAAATCTTCAGGACGCCCGGCAGTAAGTGAGGAAACTGTAGACCGGATTTGTGAATCTTTTACACGTAGTCCTCAAAAATCAACCATTGTAGCTAGTAGGGAGCTGCAGATCCCTAAATCCACCGTATGGAAAGTTCTGCGTAAACATTTGAATTTTCTTCCATACCAATTGCAGATGATGCAGTTCTTAATCTTAAAGGAAGAAGATAAAATGGTGCGTCGTACTTACTGCGAGAATATGCAGACTCTCATTGAAACTGATGGGTTTTTTGAATCCATAGTGTTTAGTGACAAGTGCACCTTCCATCTTTCAGGTAAAGTGAACAAACATAACGTTAGAGTCTGGGGGTCGGAAAAACCCAATACCTACGTGCAGCATGTCCGCGACTCTCCTAAAATAAATGTATTCTACGCTTTAAGTGTGCAGAAAGTGTACTGCTCGTTCTTCTTTGTAGAGAAAACAATTGGAGGATTTGAGTACCTGGATATGCTACAACAATGGCTCCTGCCTCAGTTGGAACAGGAAATGCCCAACGTGATATTTCAACAGGACGGCGCACCCCCTCATTTTCATAATGAAGTCAGATTGGAGCTCAACATCAGACTAGCGAACCGATGGATTGGCCGTGTTGGTAATGACAATGAAGAACTTCTTCCTTGGCCTCCGCGTTCGCCAGACCTCACACCCCTTGACTTCTTTTTGTGGGGTTATGTCAAAGATCTTGTGTACAAGCCACCTCTTCCACAGACCATCCTTGATCTAAGAGAACGCATCACAGCACCCATTGGAACAGTTGACCATGGCATGTTACAACGTGCCTGGGCGGAAATGGACTACAGGCTTGATGTGTGTCGTGTTACCAACGGAGCTCACATTGAACATCTGTAAGGTACTATAATCAAAAATTTTTGAGTTTCTCTTTCCATTAGTACCAGTTACATGTTTGTAAGTTTATTTAAACACAAGTTACACATTTTCGAAACCCGAAAGATCATTTGTGGGAACCCTGTATATAGGCTACAAAAGGAGAGTGCAGAAAAGTTAGTTTCAGAATTTAGATGATGCTTGTAATTTTAAAAAATCACAGGAATGATATTAATTGTTAAGATAAGGAATTGTGATGTAAGACAACATAGATACCACATTTTTTATATTATATTACATAAATATTCTTAATCTAGTAATCACCTACTCTTTTTAATTTTGTAGTAGAGAAGGAATGCAACCCACAACACTTAATGCCATAGAACTTGCCGCTATCCATATTATGCTGTATGCTTCTTTCTTTGCTAGTTTGAAGCTTTCTGATGGTTTAAGCAGATACTGCACTTGTGATCTTAAAGTTAAGTATGCTCCTTGTAAATCAGTGTCTAGCTTCCCACTTCTCCAATAACAAAACATACTGGTACCTGATAGTTGGTACAACATAACAAATAATGTAATAGGCTGACATAGACTGCATTATAATCATTTATAGGCTCACTGAATGTATATGGTTACTAGACAAGTCGAATCTCAACATTACCCAGGGATGTAATACATGCAGAAAGTGCAAACCATAGATGGCCCAAAATTTATTATAATGCTGCAATAAAAATAACTATAATCCCAAAATACTCTATTTTAATTTTTACGAAGGTTCTCCTGTAGAGTAGTGGTCTTAACACTTCCAGAACTTGACCACCAGGATAAGCATGGCAATTCTGTTACTGTGTTACATGCACCGCCGTCTCGAGAATTACACTACCTGTCCTATGCTTTATTTTAACATGGAGTTCAGAGTATTGTTAAATTGCCTAATTTCTCCAGTAGAGGCAACACAGTTTACACCCAGATAGCATGAAATTCCAGCATATTTCAGTTTCCGAGTTTATACTTCAGAGGGCAACACAGAGCGTAAGGTAATGTAAAGGGTATTGCAGCTGGGTGTGGTAGGTGCTGCATCTGTAATGTCACCGCATACGCAAAATTAGCCAGGACAGGCAGTGTATACACGAGTAATACAGTCTAGAAGGCAGTGGTTACATGATTAGGGCCCAGATTCATATGCACTAAAAAGCTTGAATTTATGCAGTAAAAAAATTGAAAATATGCACCAAAAATGGCCTTAATTTCTGTAAAAAAATTAATTGTACAATTATATTTGTCACATAAATATACTGCTAACATTTTGTTCCCTAGAGTAGACTCATACAACGAGGGTAGATAATTTTTTCTAAGAGTTGATTCATCTGGGATTCTTTGATTTACACAATATGTACAATACACGATATCACCATGTTAAATAGTCAATGTTATCCAACACCCACTGATTTAATAAATATTTTCTGCTGCTCTTTTCTTTGGGCATTTTTTTAAAAAGAACACTTTACTAGCTGCAGATTAAGGTGAATGTAACACAATGATACATCCCTCAAGAGCAACCCTATGAGGCTGTTAATTTACTGCAAGAGTGAAAGGAATGCAGGAAAATCCCACTACCACCCCTTAACCAGGCAGATATTTCTAGCGGTAAAACTAAAATGCCGTTACTCAGAAAGTTGCAAATAGAAACTTGAAAGTGATGTCCAAAGTATGTTTTGAGAGAGATTCTTAAAATTGTATTAAATTTCAAACATATATGCAGAATTATGCTTCTGTGTTTAGAATATGCAATAACGCCAATAACTATCATTTGAAAAAATCCGACCCCTATACATGATGTACAAGGTTTCAGCTATAGGTCTCAGCCATACTGTAATAAAGCTTCAGTAATCATTACCCACAATTATCAGTCACAGTCACATTCTCTAAAGTTCCACGAGGGTAAGTCAATAAGTATTTACACTCTCTTTTTTTAAATTTATTGCAACAACAATTCAGTTACCTCATTTTTCAACATAGCTCCCTTGCTTCTCAAGGCACTTGATCCATCATACCAAGCTTCCTAATGCCCTAAGAAAAAAGGTTTTTGACTGAGTAGCAAGCCACATATGCACCACTTCCTTCATTTCTTGGTCTGTGTTGAATAGACAACCCCTTAAGGTATCTTTATGTGGGAAAAAAGATGGAAACCTGATGGGTCGAGATCGAGACTGTGCTTTCATGCTTTGGTGTGCTTTGGTGTTTGCTTTCAGACTCAAAGTGATGGATCCACGTTTTGTCTCCAGTGACTATTCGTTTCAAAAAAGCTTCCCTTTCATTAGCATGGTGGTCCAGTAATTTGCAGATGGACACAAGATTGCGCTTGTGCTGTTCAATGAGCTGTTTTGAGACCCACCTTGCATAGGCTTTATGAAAGCCAAGCCTGTTATGCATAATTTCATATGCAGAACCATGGCTAATTTGCATATGGTTTGCCACTTCAACGAGTCACTCTTCAGTTTTTCTGAACCAAGATATGCACTTGCTCAATGTTGGTGTCACTAGTGGATGTGGGTGGGCGTCCTGTTCTTTCCTGGTCCTTCACACTTGTCTGACCATTTTTTTAACATTACCAATATATTGTGCGGAAAGTCTTGCTCCTGGCACAACAAAAATGGATTACAGCATGCTGTTCTTCTTTGGTGCAAATGCTGAGTGGTGCAGCCATGTTTACTGTGCAACAGCACAACACTCAGTGGAGTCTTAATGGTCAAACATTCCACAAATGGAGACAAATGAACAGTATGTTGACATGCACGATCACAAAGCAGTACAGCCGACCTACAAAACATTAAACAAAAAGGTGCGGATACTTATTGACTTACCCTAGTAGCTAGCCATCTCCCAATCATCATTTGTCACCATTGTCTGATCATCTGATTTATGAATGAATTGTAATAATCTTAAGTATCTCCACTGATTAAATTTATCAAGTAATAAAACACACTAACACATTAACTTATCAAGTAATAAAACCTGCAGATAAGAGTAATCTCGAATCAAGAACTGACTTTTAGAAGCCCTTAACCTTGAGATTTGTAAACTGACATACAATTAAAATCTATCTGAAGTTCAAACAGATTTCTTTTAAACTTAACTCAGATTATTTAAACAAATGTAAAATCCATCTTACTAAAGCCACAGAAATAATGAAAAGAAATTGCAAGTGTTTGAAAATAAATATCTGAAAAATATTATGGGAATTTATTGGCCACAGAACATATCAAATGCAGACTTGTGGAAAAAAGCCGACCAGTCAGTAAACAGTAAAGAGATCAAGTTCAGAAAATGAAAGTGGATTGGACAGGTATAAGAAAGGGTAATGAAAAGATTACAAGATTGTCTTTTGAATGGAATCTTCAAAGTTAGGAAACTGCAGAGGAAGGCTCAGGATAACTTGGTGCAACACTGTTTGAGCTGAGGCAGAGATGGCTAGGAAGAGTTGGAATGAGATTACATTATTGACGAACAGAATTTGATGGTGAGTCTTCAGCTGGGTTGGGATTCATGGAATTACCCCTCTTAAAGGTGATGTCACTTGACTGCTATCATTCACCTCCTTCTCCTCATCCACTCACATGATGGTTGTTCCATCATTAATTCCATGTCGTTCTGCATTAACATAGTGTGCAAGAATTTGCTGATGTGCTTTCATTTTTCCTTCTGTGAACTTTTCCCTGTCTATGTACAGCTCTAAGTTACGAACAACAGCTTTCCTACCTCCTAGCTTTAATTCTTTCATTTTATATATTAATTTTTTGCTGATGGCCTTTTCTTCTGCAGAAAGGTCTTTGATTATAAAAATGATTGATACTTTTAACATTTTTACTCTTTTCAAGTACCACATGGACAATCTGAATTGTAGCAAAACACAAAATCATTAATCTTCTCCCTTTTTTATTTCTAACTCTGAAGGCTATTCCCATCCTCCAGTATTCCCAATTTTGTCTGTCTGTCTGTGCGCGATGCCCAGCCTAATCTACTGCCTGTAGAGATCTGAAATTTTAAACATAGATGGAGTGAAGGGTGGCCAAATGCACCTCAAAGTCAGTTTTAAATTTTCACTTTCTTTTGAGAGCTATGAGTAAAAAACTGGCAGAAAACGTCAATTTTTTGCACTATCGAAGCATCAATTTTCGGTACTACATTTCAATTCTCAAATCAATTGCAGGTGGCTTTGCTTGTTTTGTCATAACTTCAAAATAAGAGCATTGCAATTTTTTTCAACATATTGCATGGAATTATTGATTGCTTCTATTTTCTAAGCCCACCCTGGTCGATTCATTTGTTTATAATGTCAAGGCCCGCAGACATCTGAAATTTTCAACATAGACGGAAAAGGGATAATGAATATAGGCCTAAATGGGCATACACTGATCGATTTGCACAGAACCCACTACGCAGGGGTTTTCTGGGCCAGAGAACTTGAATCTGAGGTAATTTTTCCCAAGCGGCGCTTTCTAATCGTGGAATGCACTCCAAAGCTGGATTTTTAGCTGTTTCGTTATAACTAATTATTAATTGTTTAGTTTATGAATGATTCACATGTAGTGTTAATAAATATAATGCTTTAATTATTACACTCTTAATTTTTAATTTAATTATTGTGGAAAAAAGCCACAGGCACCTGCTAGTAATAGAATAAGCCACAAATGTTTAGATATTTAATTGGCGTTAGTGAATTCATGACAAAAGACTACCACTATTACATTCATAAGTCTAATGCTTTCTCCTTCAATGAAACATAGACTGGCAGACATAACTTATATCTCATAGTTTTATTTAATTATTGTGATTAGTCCACAACCGACTTCGATCTAATCTATCATTTTATATCCATGGCAGGGTTTGGAGGTTGCAGAAGCTGCATACGACTGTGATTGGATTGAAGCTCCTCGAGTTTTCAAGAAATCTCTTCAGATGATGATCATGAGAGCTCAAAGACCAATCAAATTAACAGCATGGAAGTTCTGCTATGTGGACCTTAAGATGTTCTTAACAGTAAGTATTCCTGAAGAGATCTTCAATGATGTCCAATACCTATAGGGTCTAAATTAATTTTGCTATTTCACTCTTCAATGAATTTCTACATTAATGGATACACCAAACCTATGATAGTTTTTAGTATATTAGCTAAAAAGTAATGCTCTAGTAATGAATGGGCTAAGTTAAAACATCTCCATAGGGAGTGTATTTAAAGGTCACTTTTGTAATGCATTTACTACAATTTTTTATCCACTGATGTTGAAAAAGTGGGCAAAAATTGCTAAAATTTAACAGGAAATAAATTTGTAATATTGCCGAAAATCCTTAAGATTCGTTAAGTCAACTTGTTGCTTTAGAAGCTCTTGTAACTAGGAGAAGTTAACCAACATTGTTGGTGGAATGGTCATTTTGAATGTGATACTGGAAGTATTGGTTCAAAGTATTGAGCAAGAAAATTAAATAGAAGACTTTACTACTACTATGCAGTGGCGGCTCCTTGGGGTAGGCAGAGCCTACCCTCATACATTAAAAACAGCACATGTCTTTTATTTATTCTTCAAAAAGTTTTCCAACTGGTATTTTGATATACCATATAGCGTTTAATATTTTATTTCGTAATATGATGAACAGCTGCCTTTATGTTACGTGCGAAACAATTCAATTCGCTAGCCCACAGTAATTTGAATGGCCCGCCCAGACAGTGCTCCCTGCTTCACTTCGTTTGAATGACGTCATGAGGTAGGCAGATTTGGAAAGTGCCTGTCTTCCTGAGTTTTGAGATGGGCTACATAGCAATCTGTCTGTGTGAAATATCCATGTCCAGCGCATGCGTAAACTGCCCTGGCCAGCTAATGCAAATTCTGCCTACCCCATCACGAAAATGTTCGAACCTAGCCGATATCTGTACGAAGACTAATCCGTGCGCTTTTTAAAGGTACCTAACTCTGCTGCGGGATTGCTGCAGCGAGGTTGAAGTGTTTTTCTAATTATTATTCCTTTTAAGAAAGAACGCGCGGAAAGCCTGTTCCTTCACGAAACTTTCTGAAACCAGCCTATAACTTTACAAGGGCTCAATGGCGTAGGTTAAGCGTAGGAAATTTTGCCGTTAGATATTATATTTATGAAATTTAAAATCAACGTTTTAAAGTGATTTCTGTAAGTAGGTTTTTTTTTTGCAGTTTAAGTATTTAAGTTTAAAGTTCTTTAACACCGTTCTCTCGTCTTGACGATGTAGAAAAGCGACAGATTTTGGGCAATGGTCGACACATCCTTATGTTTAACACGGTTGTACGTCGCGTGTGTAAGAAGAGTGCTGGAAAATGTATTCTTTCGTGGTATGATCCACACAGGACGTTATCTGAAAACCAATCTCTATTGCTGGCCACAGAGAAATAATTATGGAAGGTGCATTGTAATGAAGAAGGATACTTTAATATGAAAAAATTATCAAATGCTACAAAAACATGATCACATAGGCCAATTCCGTAAGTCGTAAACGATTGAAAAAAAATAATCCTATTTACGAATTGTCAGAGCATTTAGAAACACAGCTATAAAACAAGATAGTGGAGAAAGATAGATAAATAATGAAAAGGCCGATGTCACGGTATTGTTAGGTAAGCAGGAATTACACATTCCGAGTCGCGGGAATTTTAAAGAGTTCGCAAAATTAACCACAACGTTTATTGAACATAATCTCCTAAATCAACTGGTAAAACAGGAATTCTGGTATGATGACGTTATTAGATGTTATGCTGGCAGGTAAAATCGGCGCAGCTATTTGATTTTGAGGTGAATTAAGCTAAAGTGAACATACCACACTTCAGCTTAATTTATTCTGTAATCTCTAGTTTGCCTACCCTGGATACTTGGTCACGAGCCGCCACTGCTACTATGCCCGAAATTCTAGAAGCTGCAACATTAAATTTACTTCCTCATTACTCTAGAAAGTTGTATGAAAATGCCTAGGCCTACATGATATTCAAGGATTGGTAAAGAAAGAAAATTTGATTTGCTTAGTATTTACAGAAAATACCACGAGTTTCCAGTTCATATAAATAAAACCAATAAATACTTTATTGTTTATGGAAAGTATGGAATCCAGATGGTTGGAAATAAATGTCTCGGAAAATACCAAAACTAAAAATTGAATACCTAGGCCTTGGTATACAGGGTGTTAATGAATAACACCGAAATATTTTACCTGTGTATAGAGGGGACATAGACAAGCAACTTTTATTAAGGTATTTTTGCTCTATAGATTCAATTTTTCCTGTTACAGCATAAAATCTCCCAAAGCATGGCCGTCACTGACTTCTAACATTAGAAAAAATGCAAAACAAAGGAACTTCGCTGTTAACACTGATAAGTCTGTAAATTTTGCAGATTATGGAAACATTAAATTATGATATAGCTATTGACGAATGATTAAGAGTCAGGTTTTTATCGATCACTAGGAAGGCATGAAGTCAATTTAATGGACATTTTAGCCCTATTTCGCGTAATTATTGATTTATGAGCATCTAATTATAATGACTTTAATGCCCTCTAGCATACACATTTTACGTCATAGAGCAAAAATCTCCTAATAAAAGTTGTTTGTCTAAGTCTCCTCTATATACAGTTAAAATATTTCGGTGATATTTATTAACACCCTGTATAAAACAGTGTGTTATAAGTAGAGGGTGGATTTTTGCATATATCAGCATGTTTTATTCCCTGAAAGTAAAATTATTCACGTAACGGAAATATGTGTTTCATGCCATTGGGGAGCAATTGGTCAAGTTTTATAGTGCATGTAAGTGCATATTTAAGAGGTGAGTGCACATTTCACTAATATGTACATATGGATGCATGTATTCCACTTTTTTCCAATCTTAAAAAATAAAAATAAATGGCTGCCCTGTAATTTTTATTCCCAGTTATAGACTCAAGTTTCGTGGAAAGCAGTGTAAGTAGAAAGGGGGGATTTCTTAAGGCATACCATGTGTCTAATTCTTTGTCCACAGAACATTCAGAAAAACAGGAAGACTGGAAGTGAATTTCTATTGTATTGTCATGTTGCTCTGGAAGACCTGCGATTAAATATCATAAATCTTCTGCACCAAATACAATGGACACAAATACTACCCGCACGCGATTTCTTGGGCGCTCGGCTCCCTAGTCCTCATTCAATAGGTTTCGTTCAATTTCGTAGATAGAGCTGACAACAGTGAAACACGAAATACGCTATACATCCTGACATTTAGTGGCTTCAATACTAAGCTTTCATCTGTCTCAGGATCCTTATTTATTTATTTATTGACATTATCTTTTCTGACGCATAGAGTTATGGGGAAAAAATACAATTTTGCAAATCGCTGATTTACAAATATGTCATTGTACATACAACACTTTCCTCACCTCTTTAAGAATTTCGTATGTGCTAATTTCTGACACTCCCGTGAACTCTGATGTCAATTTCATGGACTGAAAGTTGAGCGAACTTTTCACAAAATGTATTAAATACGTTTAAAATTAGGACTATAGTTTTCTCCACTTTTAGACGCCTTACCTCTCTTACGTTTTACAACACGAAATGGTGAAGCATGTTCTGCTAATACTCTTCTTTATGCTTAAAACTAGTCATCCAATGTAAAAATATTGAGCCTATATTATACGGTATAATAATCTATTCCCGGAGGAAAATTATTTATTTGATAACCAAACCCTTATGACGTCTAGTTAATTGTTACCCAATACCGTCACCACGTTATATTATTGGACTGCATTCAAATCGTTGTATATTAAATGTCACTACATAAAATAGCGTGGATGATTCATCGGAAGTAATTATTCAATTCAACATCCAATTTATTGTTTGTCCATATACTTCACACTTACACTGTTGATGTGTGCTTACCATATGCGCGATTCTGCTGAAATGTGACTTCTGTGGTTGACAACACTGCAGAAAGACTGGCGGGCTAGCTATGTTTTCTTCCCCCCAACCCTCACTCCTCCGTAAAATCAGCGCCCAAGAAATCGCGCACGGGTAATATAAAGATTGGGAATTCCTGTTTAAAATGTTTACAATTAAAAGCAGTTCTTGATTATTTTCATGCGTGAAGTCAGAGCCTGTGAGCAGAATGTATCTTAAAATATGGAAAGAAAAATCCGGTAAATCATTTTTGCTTAAATAGTGGATCGGTGGAAATTCTACTTAACCACAGTTGGGAAAATAGTTCTCTATCAAGGGTGAAAAAACATAAGAACCAATAACACTTTTATAAAAGATTTTTAAAAATAAAAATAATAATCAATAAATTGCCACCTGGATGCCAGTGCATGGTCTTGCGATCACCAAAGTAATCATTTTCAATTTTTAGCAAGGGTGAAGCCGTATTTGTGGTGGACAAAATCAGGATGTTCAGGATTTTTTGGGGTTCTTCTGTTTCCCAAATTTCAGTTCACAAACATTCTGCACCCTCTTCCCTATAAATTCTTCCATAGTTTCATTTAATATTCCTATTTTTCCTATTTAATTTTTAAAAATGCCCGTTTGGTAACCATTTCATAAAAATAGATGCGACCATCAGGGATGCACGTGAATCCTATATTAAACTTCCTCGTGGGGGTTCATAAAAAATACAAAACCAATGTAAAAATTGCATAGGTGATGAATTTGGCTTGCCAGTGATAAAGTGATGTTGACAGAATAAAACTTTACCAAAATTGTATTGATTTTTATAGAAACTAAGTTAATTTTGTGTGCATATTTTCCATCTTTTTACTGCATAAATGCATGCATATATACAAGTTTTTTAGTGCATATGAATCCACCCTCTAGTTATGTGTGTTATTTATTTATGATACAAGTATTAAACACGAAATTTTATTTTGTGAGGTAGGTCAGATCCTACAAGCAAAATAAAATCTTTTACCATGTGTATGGTACACTATTTTTTAGACAGCTGTTAAAATTAAGGGAAATGAAATTAAATACATTTATGTTAATAAATTTCATGTATTAGCCTCTAGCTGTGCTTATGAAGCTGCCATCTAGTATGCACATAAGCAAACAGAGGTTCATGATTTTCTAGGATGCTGGAACCAACACAAAAGTTTTAACTGAACCACCAAGTGTGATGATTTTTGCGACCACCATGAGAAATTTAACATTTAAAAAGGGTGTAATAAAGTTTAACCTTTTCAATTTTGATCAACTCTGTCTATTTAAAAATTAATCATATGCAAATATTTTTAAGTAAAAGAACATTTTTCCACGTGATGGATAACAAGGTTGGTAAACCAATAGTGTTATAATTTTGTATCACCCAGTGACATAATTTTCTCCTTATAATTCATATGATTTACCATTAAAATAATTTCCTTTGCTTTTGACCATCTCAATTTTATACCACATTGCTATGGAATGCTATATATACCACATTGCTATACAACACTAGTCGCACTTTCGCAATAAAATAGTGCCAACTAAAACAACAATAAGAGGGGTTAAAAGTGAGATTTTATTTTGAGAGTAGGAGAAGAATAAAATTGCTTTAACAAGTGTGCTATACACTATTTTTAGACAGCCGTTAACATTTGTGAAATAATAATAAATATTACTGTAATGAATTACGCACCAAAGAGTCAGCCATGTTGCAGCACGCAGACAGGTAACAGCTGTTATTTTCTGTTCCACTGCTGCTGACAGAAAAAACTTTTAACCCTGCAGTATAACAAACTTTTGCATTTACAGTGAAAATTTCACATTTAAAAAGGCGTAATGAATTTTAAAACTGAGTCTATTTAATAATAATATGCAAGTATTTTTAATTAAATAAGTGTTTTCTATGTGACGGTTACCAAAATTGGTACCAATGTAATTGGTACTAGTGCAATAATGTGCAATTTTTATTTCATGTAACTTGTGCTAGAAGTTCTACTTTTAATTCAAACTGTCTAAAAATTAATATATTGTAAATATGCTTAGTACAAAGTAGGAGTCCACTATAACATTATCTTCCTATCTTCTCTTATAACAATCTCCAGTCTAGTGATTAACATTGTTAACTATGGATCCAGGGGCCACATTTGGCTCTAACCACTTGCTTCAATTCCAGTTTCCAAGGGTCTGGAACAGGATGCCCTCAGCTCTATGAGGACAGCTATACTTACTTGAATAAATTAGTAGTGGCTCCAGAAAAAGTTCTTTCCACAAATTCTAACAATACTTTCATAATTTCTGTTTTTGCAGGTAATGAAGGCCACATATTCTTATTACCAAGTACTACGGAAAATGTATAGTTGAAATCATGTAGAAAAAATAGTAATTCAACTGAATTCATATTGTGGAAAATGGCAACACAGCTTCGTTCTCAGTAAAAATTCCATGATGAGCAGTTCTGTAAGTTAGTACAATTTTACCAAATTAGACTTGCCCTAAAACCCCCCGCATTGCAGAAGTAACAGGACATGGAAACAAACCTCAAGTCAAAGTCATACGTTTATAGCGTAGTACTTCAACAAGGTTTAACCCTTTCACTGTTACATCTGTGTATACCCGTCAGCATGTAGGCTATCACTGCTACTGATGTATCTATAATAAACTACCCAGAAACCTTAAAGAAATTAGCACTAATAAAGGATTCAAATTACAACTAAAAAAATATTTAATTCATAAATGTATTTATAACTTACATGACTTCTGAAAAAACTGTTTCATTGATACACTGCAAATCCACAAGTTACCTATAGTTAATGTCTAATACCTTGTAATTAAGGTTGAAAGACAATAAAAATTATTATTATTATTATTATATATTTGATGCACCACCTTGCATGGCAAAAGACAAAAGATACTTTCAGTGAGAGAAATTCCAAGCATGTTAGCGTATAGTGTCATCTGTTGTCTACTTCCTGACACCATCAGTTCCCTGTTTCCTGTCCTTTGCTGCCATTTATAGCTAAATATTTTGGGCGATGTATTACACATCCAATCCAATATTCATAAAAAAAAGAGCCATATTGACTTATTTCAATTAAAAAATGCAGTAATTTAGCCTTGTCAGTAATAAAGTTTTTTAGGCCTGTTCTTACGATGTCCAGTTAAGTAGGAGTAAATGTTAACTGGTAGTTTATTTTATGGTTGAATTAAAGTTCCAGTAAATGCTTCTTTGTTCTTATCATCTCCTAGTTAAAGTTTACTCCCGGTTAACGCAATCAGACAAAAGTCACAGCAGTTGGTACGAGCATTTCTCAGTTGTTTGCAGCAGTTTTTCATCTATTTTCATTGTTTGGTTTTATTTTGCAATGGATAATGAGGTTATGGCTGGTATCAAAAAGTAAAGACACACAGCAATTTCTCTTCAACAGAATAAAAAATTGTTCCTGAATATTATCGACGAAAAGCATCATATAATTCAAAATAAATAAACACACAGTAATGTGTGACCATAAGAGCAAAGTTCGGAAAGTCGTATAAGAAAAAACCTCTTGTGAAACACATAACTTCCACTGAACTTAATTCAAGTATACAGCACACAGTAGTGTATAGTAGTGCGCACTAAGTTGTATTAACCTAAAAAAGGTCGCATAATTTGCAAGGTCAGACCTAAAACCTAATAAGTTTATGAAATGTGTAGCTAATAAATAGAGGATATATTAAGAAGTGTTTTCAAATGAAATTACAGTATAACATATTACAGTATAACATATTAGCATAACATATTAAATTACATTATACATAGGCCGATATATTATATTTTATGCCTATCACACAATGCCTGTTAAAATCTGAAAAAAAAAGCTGTTTTCTAAAAAATAAAGAATAAAATCCTCCTGAAGTAAAGTGGTTGTAAAAATTAAAAGAAAGTTACCACGATTCTAACCCCATCCCCAAGGGATTCAAAACCCAAATATAATCTGATGTAATACACCAATATAATTTTCTTTACCCTAAGCATGGGCATTACACCTTTCTCACTTCACATTCTGATATAGAATAAGAGGTCGTGTTGCAAGGAGTACTTATTCAGTTATTTCAGCTTGATGCAAAGATTCGTCTTTCACCAGATAAGACGAGTTTACATGAACGTTGCCCGGCTTACCCATACGAGAACTTTTGTTAAAAAATCAAATAAAAGTGTCATTTTTTAGTATAAGCATCTCATGTACAAAATTAAACAAAATTGTCAGAGCCATTTTCGAGAAGTTTGTAAAAAATGAAATTTTATTCATGCAAAGAGGCATTTTAAGTCAGAGAAAAACGTCACCAATCTTTGTATCACATTCCCACAAGATATCTAACCCAAATATAATTTTTTTGTTTCTGTGCGATATTTCGTTCTCAAGCTATGCTATTTATTTGAACTCAAACAGACATACATGTTCCTAAAGATAGTTTTTTATTATTATTATTATTATTCAGGAGACCTCAAAACGTGTATTTATGTTGAAAACAGGACATTGAATTTTGGGGTCAAACACAGTACTTCCTCGTCTTGTCTTGTTGTACCTATAGTACGAGTAGAGGAAGTAAACAGTAAAATAATTCGTAATAGTTTGATCTAGTTTTCAAAACTTTTTATCCTTTATATATGACTTGGAAATTGTTTTTCATCACCACTGACACTATGAAAGCAGCTAAATAATATCATCTCACCAATTCATTTCAGCTCTCACCAATCTCCATTCATCATTAACCTATAGTTAACTCCTAACCAGATATTGTAAAATCGAACTGTCAGTAAAGTAACCATAAAAGCAGCCGTAAATATTTTACTGGAGATGGTAATAACGGGCCTTAATCAAATATATTTCGACCAATTTGTGGTCATCCTCAGTGATACATAATAATATGATGTAGGCTTAGGCCTATGTTATTTACATGGCCAGCTCATTATATGAGCACAGAGTAGACACACAGTATAATATTACAGAATGTTAGCTACCGTATGAAAGAGAACATTATCTTTATTGACAAGTTATTCATTCAAATGTCCTTCTTTGTTACAAAATTGATCTAGAAAAATTTCTAAATTCTCAAGTGTATTCAGAGTTAGACTTTTGTTTTTGACGTGTAAAATGTGCATTTCTTTAATATTGACAAGGCTGAATTACTGCATTTTTTAATTGCACATCCATTGGAAAGGCATGTTAAATCAGTTGTGTTGTGATGACCTGCGGACTACACCAGGGTTACATAAATCATTCTGAACTTAAGAAATCCATGCTGTGCTCTTATTTTGGAGGAAACAAACAAATTATATGAAATTGTTTGTCAATTATGATAACAAAATTAATTTGCAAAATAATTCAGGACCACCAGTTTGAATAATACGATAGCAGTGAAAAGGTTCAAGTTGCTTTGATCGTGGCCATATAACAGTCATACTAATAAATGATGCAAGCTGTTGCTTAATTAAGCTCTATTACTCTCTCCATTATCTCAGAGCAGTGCACCATCATTAGGTATAATAAGATTGTGATATCTTGCATTATTTATGAAATGCTTTGCTGCTCAAATTTGGTATCATTACTTTCCTGCTCATGCTATCTTATATCTTGTAGTTCAAGTACCATAAGGCAAGGTCTCAGAGACATTCTTCTAATCATGGAAGGCCATTTTCAAGAAATTAGAATGATGGAAAATTGGTAGCAATACTTGGAAAATACTAGCAATACTATGTGCATATTTTGTATTAATTATGATCTGATCAATACCAATTCCATGAGAGGAAGTTAAATCTTTACTAGTGAAACTTACCGAGAAGACAGTAAGTTACTAAGAAGTTTCATTTGTAATGAAAGATATAAAACATTCATAAGACCAGAGAGAAGACTTGTAATAGCAGCACTCTCTTGAGATAATTAATAACAACATTATCTTACTCTTGGTCTGATAAGTATTTGTTTCTGCAATATGTCCTGACAATAGTAGTAAGTTATATGTCACATCTCAAAAGAAAAGAAGAACATTAATTTTATAAAAAGCAGAATTAGAACACACTTCAAAACCTCTGCTAGGAAACAACTGTTTTAGAGTGTGAAGAAACTAAAAACTACGAGTATATAGAAGTGCTCCATGTAATCAAAATAAAATATTTATGTAATACCAAATCCTAAACTACAATAAGTTGACTTTTCAATATCCCTTTAGGAAGAATTATATACTTTAACATTTTTCTTCTTAAAAAAATTAGTAATACCATTAACAAATATGACATATATAATTATTTCAATTTTGTGTTCGTTATATTATGCTATATATGTTGAATTCCATACACTAATATGTTCAATTTCTAGATGGTCTAACTTCTAAATAATGACTGTTCAGATCTCTATATTAGTACATAGATGTAAACTTGTAAAGAATGTAAAACATTTAAGGCTTGGTCACACAGAAAGCAGGATATTGCGGTGCGCAGCAATCTGTGACCATGGAGGCACGAAACTGTATTAAGATTTTATCATCCTGTCAAACCAAAGGTAGGCTATCGCAGAATATGCATTTTTGAATTATACACATCATCTACTACAAGAACATGAGAATAAAAGTCGAAACAGAGAATATTACATAAAACAGCTTGGCCAGGCCAGTGAATAGATGATTTTCATACCTTATAACTACCTGTAGGAGGGTTGCTTGAATTTCATTGAGATATAGTTTGATGTTTGCACTGATTAGTTGATCGATCTAACTACTAACTAACTCGATGGATCTGCATCCCTGAAGGGACTAAGCCTACATCCAACTGCTGAATCATCTACCAATCAGTTGATCACTAATACAATAGAAGTGCAGTAAAAACTGATAACTAAACACTAACTCCACTCAATTAGCATGTATTATGTCTTGAATGCAAACAGTTTTCAACAATTAAAACCATAACATTGTAAAAATATTATTAAATCTAACCAAATCAATAATAAAAGTATTCAAAGAAAATTGGTTTATCTCAAAACAGACCAGATTTTCAAGAAAAATTTTAAGCGGTTACAGAACATATGCAGTCTATTGTGGATGCAAACAAGTGCAATTTACTATGAACAACTTGGATTTATCTCGGCAAGTACTAGTGATGATGGATTATCATCTTCATGGGTTATCAGCCAAGCAGAAGTTTTACAAAGTTCAAAGCTTTTAGACTCTGTCTCAGAGTCATCTAGGCCACAGCAACTGAGCGCTGGAATATAGCAATGGCAGAAGACTATGACTGAGGTTGGTATATGACCAACGACGAAGACAGACATTGTAGAGAAAGGTGTTTAAGTGTGTGTCTTCTTTTACCCAGGAGTAATGGCCTGGGTGAATGCACCACCAACATTCACACTCCAATATTTCCAGAAACATTTAGTTTTAACTTTTCAATGGTTCAACTTAACAAGGTTGAGAGGGTGTTCGTTGTATTCCTTAAGATGATTTTCGGTTTAACATGAAATACAGATCCTTTTGCACCTGAAGTATCCCTATGCCTGCAGTTTAAGTTTCATCGGTATTGCTCTTATCTTATAATTGGAATTCTTGTCAGTATTGTACGAGCTTCCTTATCACAGAACCTATGTTACTTGTCACAATTAGGGTGACCAGACTTCCCGATTTCACCAGGACAGTCTCAGTTTTGAGCAAACTGCCCCAGTGTCCCAAAAATGTTCCTGGGTTTTTGGTTTTTTAGAAATTGTAATATATACATACATATATTTATATATATATATATATAATTCCACACATTGTTTTGTTGCTCTTTTGTTTTTGTTTTTTTCACCAGATAGAACAAGAGGATTAATTTTTCTACCAGACACACTAGATTGCAGGCTTAGAAATTCTTGTGATAATTTGTTACTGCTAAGGATTAAGTTGGCATCCGATTGAAAGCAATATAATTTCTCTCAGTTCATCCTATTACCTACCGCTAACCTGAGCAGTGCTGGCTATTTTTACTTTGTGCCCATTACAACCTACTAGTTTTGTACTAATTGCAATTTGATTGCTTTCAATTTGCAGTGAAGATGCAAAGAAAATTGCGTATAGTGATGCACTGAAGACAGATTTTCCTTTTATAAGAGAAATTAAGAAAAGAACAATCATGAAACTTACCATATTAAAAAAAATATGAAAAAAGAGTAATTACCTCACTTTAAGTAATTAGGCCTAATATCCACATTTGATCTCCAAGTGCTTTATTATTGTGCTGCTCACATATTTCTCGGCACTGTTTATCTCCTGTCTTTCATTATTTCTATTTAATAGTAATTGTTTAGGTACTTATACGTCCGCGATCTGTCCATCATTGTGTTTCTCTTTTGTTCGTTTTCATATAGTATGTTCACTTTCGCTTTGATCCTTTCTGGTTAAATTATTCTCACCCCAATAGCCTCTTGTCTTATTTTCTTGTTAATTAAAATTTTCCACTGCACCATCTGTGTGGCCCAAGTGAGTTATTAAGGGAGCGTTTTCTGAGAGATTCTTACTTGAGTCCTCAAGGCATCAACATTTTGCTTGTGTTCCTGGCTCAGGGCAAGGAAACCAGAAGGGCACCTAATTAAATCTTTGCAGGTATATTTTGAGTTTAGTTTACTGTTATTTTTGCTAGTTGGTTTCTTTAGTTATATACAGTTTTAGGTTTTTATTAGTTTCTGTTTTTCTGGCCCACCAGAGTTTAGTTTCATGAAGTTTTTCTTTTGTTTGTTCAGTTATTATTATATTATTTCGGTTCTGGTGAAATGCAATGATGGAAAGACTGTACCTTCACTCTGCATATATTATCTGGCCTTCAGCCCTACATATTTTAATACTGCCTACTATTCACATATATCATTCCAATCAAGTGTCATGTATTTCTGTTTAATCTTATTTTTATATGTACCTGAATGCCTGTACGCCTGAAATAATAAATCTGTTTGGCGATTTGTAACTGGAAAGCTTGAATTGTTTTCTTTATTTATGGGTTACAGTATCCTCTGACAGAATTATTGGGTAAATTGGGCAGTACTGTGCCACATTATTATTCTAATTGCAACAATTTGAATACGGTATTTCATTTGTAAATAACAATATGTTGAAATAAAGAACACACTGAAACCTGAGAATATGTCCAACAGAGACAATAATCTGTGGTATATGAAAGCTTATATATCTACACTGAAACCGTCTGAATATTGTATTGTTCTGTAAGGTGTACTGTTTTTTTTTAAATTTATTTTTTATTATTATTATATATCGTGGGTTTACAAGCAAAATACACTAAGTCAACAGCATTTCCATAAGACTTAATGTGTCTTGCTTGTAAACCCACGATATATATATATATATATATATATATATATATATATATAAAATATCTGGTCAGCCTAGTCATAATAAATAAAGATAAGCATTAGGAATGCCACAGTTGTCAATACAAATAAAAAGACTTAAGAATTAGGACCTAATTAATGATTTTTAAAAATGGGATTTTATTTTTAAAGCATACAATGACATGTCAATTTATATTATACTTATTATATTCTTATTATAATTGTAAGGTATATATTTAGTCCAGTTGATATCCACTTTTTACCTGGAAAGTATTCCGAAGTTAATGAAATTTTTACAGGTTATTTGGGGGTACTCTAGGATGTCTATCCTAAGTTTTCGACCTCGAGGACCCTGAGCTAATTTGGGGGGGAGGGCAAAAACCTCAAAAATTTTTACTTTTTTCAGTTTTTTCGCTTATATCTCGTAAACTAAGCATATTTTGTTCACCATAGTACAATACAAAGTTGTAGAGCATACATGGGCATTTACTGGTTCGCGAACCACTTGTGGTTCTTGACCTTCCCACATAACACACAAGATGGCATTGCGGACATTCGGTGTACGTGGTAGATTATTCCCATGCACCCTAGTAGCACACTTCGTTGGCCTAACGGAGGGATTTCGTTGGCATGGTTGGGATATGTTGGGAAAACGTTCGTTGTAATTTCCTCGGTTAGCCCACGTTACGTTTCCGTTGCGTCATGCGCTAAGTCCAACCGTTGGGGCTATGACGTTGGCCCAACGAGGGCTCTTCCTACCGTTCCTACCGTTGGGGTTATGATTGCTGGCCCAACAATAAATCTCGTTGTAATGTGATCGCATTTATGTTAAAATTAAAAAGTGTTGAAATAACATTATAAGCGTTAAATTTTCATTTCCTATAAAATAAAACAGTTTTAATTCATTAATTATTCGAGCTCTTTGTGCGCGTTACATGATAAAAATTTACTTCGCTCCACCTCTTCCTGCTAGTCTTCGGCAATTTCCGGCGTAGTTCGGGTCATCACGAACACAGAACAGAAACTTGATCACGAAGACATGAAGATACAACAGTTATTCGCCATCTTGATATGTTGAAGAATCAGAATGGTGTTTTTACTTCTATTAATATTAGGGCTCTTTATTTGTTCTCTGAAAATAACGTTATCATATATTCACATCAAATATTCAAAATACGAGATGTATATCCTTCTTACTATTTATCATGTATTACACATCTCTGTAGTAAATAGGCTAGAAGAATTCTCGATTTCTATTTCAACCATCACTAATAGCGTAGTGGTTAAAGCGATAGACTATAACGCTAGCGGTTCCGAGATCGAATCCCCATAGGTGCGAATTTTATACGATAGGAATAGGTAGGTAGGGTGAAGGAGAGAAGGTAGTTAATAGGGAAAAGAGGAGAAAAGGGATGAAAGGGAAAATAAAAAATTAAATTTTGTGTGCTTCTAGTATTTCCGCCAGATGTCTCTGCGCTGCGCTGCGTAGTAGTTCCACCATTACCTAATAGATGTCTCTCAACTGTTGGGATTTTGTTGTATATTGGTTGGCTACAGTTGGCAGTTGGTTGGATAAAACGCTTCTTGGCAACCGAACCCCGACGGACATTCCTAACCGTTGACCAACGAAACATGGCGATCATTCCCCAACATTGGCCCAACGATCTGTGCTACTAGGGCATGAGTCATACTCTCTTTGCAAGCAGTGATGGGTCGCAACACAGTTCCGATTGGAAAGGCGTTATGACACATTCTAAGTCTTTGTATAATGAAATAATTGCACACATAAAAGAATAATTAAAAAATACAAGATTGTTTGTATTATTTGTTTCTTGTAGTGTACATTTTAAAGTGAAATTAGTGTTTCCCTAAGAATGAGCAACCGCCACTGCACTTATTGTCTGCTTGTGTCTCCATCTATCCATTCTTTTTTAACTATGTGTAAGTTGACAAAAGATTGCGGGTTGCGTGTCAATGGATAGGGGTTTACCCATGTCTGTTGTAGAGCCAAATTTGCTAAAATTTGGTTGATAAAACGAGACCCAATATTAACCGAGATACGGCCGATGAAACTTAGACAATGTTTCTCGAAATGTAAAAAAATATCCAGAAAACAAAGGTTTTCGCCCTATAACTATTTATTACCATCATATCCATGTTAATTATGTTAATCACTCATAAATATCAACATCTTGGAATACCTATGACCCCTTCCTCCACCCCTCCCCCTCCCCCAAACGTGAAGATGCATCATTTTAATGTAAGAAATGCATTTTAAGAAACCTTCTCACACTAAAAATCCTTTCGTTGTACACACAATGTAATGTCACTGGAGGGGGGAAGCTGACCAAGAGCCTATTGTTGTGATTTGCAGTTATTTACATATTTTCGTGTCTGGTCATCACCCAACTGTGAATTCTTGTTAGCCCTAACCCATAATTTTGAACTTCAATAAACGTAGATCAGGTAGTTTAAAATAAATAATTAGTAATCAAGAATTAAAGTAATAGAAGTATAGAATTTATTTACAAAAAGTCATCATTTAGAGCATAATTATAAATAATTAAGATAATTGCAGGTGTTATGACCAACGTAGAAATAATTCCCTTGGCTTCCCATCCACACGTGGACTTGCAAGTACATCCTGAATGAGTGGTACATGGCGGCATCTCTGGTTGGTGGCAGTCTGGCAAGTTGACATTTCGGCTTTGCCATGACTGTGGAAAAAATGTGGTACCTCAGGTCTTTGAGGTTGTCAAGTTCGATGGTCCCTCCATACAGTTTCACAAGAAATTTCTCTCCAACATCAGCGATTTGAGTTGGAATTGCCTCGGGGGTTTTAAAAATCTCTGAAAGGCTAAGGTTCTTGCTATACATCTGCATCACCTTCTTCTTTCCCATACCAAAGGGTGCTGAGGTGGTGTCACAGGCAGGAAAAGAATATCCTGTGGTTCGTACTTGAACGAGTGGGATGCATACAGCATAGTTGGGATGTTACCCTTTCTACTCTTTTGGAAATAGACGTCCTTTTTGGAAGAGCCCAAAGCAGTGAGTAGCAACAGAAGATCTATGTCGTAACCTGTTATGATGACACTATCATATTTGTCAGCAGCTAAGCTAAGACAGCAGTATCCACAATCATTACATCGGCATCTTCTACTGCCTTTTTTTGCACGTGATAAATATTCCACCTTAAACCCTTATACACTTACGGATTACTGGAGATACGAATGCTATGACCATTAAAAGTACGCTATAATTAATATTACAGAAATATTTTTATATATTCTGTGACAGCATGTAGTACAAACATATTATAAAAACAAAGAGACTAAAATATAATTATAAATTATGATTTAACAGATTTTAAAATGAGACAACAATATCTCAAGTCTATAGTAAAAACATTAATATTATTGCAATAAAATTGCTAAAGACAGCTATTATGTTTTATAAAATATGAGATAACAAATCTCAAGTCAATGATTAAAAAACATTAATTATATTATAATACCCTTTGCTAAAAACAGCTATTATACATAAAAATTATTAGATCCTGTGGTAGTCTCTTTATTTGAACAGTTTTTAGTCAACGAGAATCCTTTGTAGCTGGATGCTTCTGTCTACGTTCTTTATCGTACAACACTGAATGTTATTATTACTCACTTTTTTAATCTTCTTATTGTGGAGAAATCCTTAGCTCTGATGTTTATTCACTTATGTTTGTTTGCTGTATGGATTGTGATCTTACACTCATGTTCTTCTGTGGAATATGCAAGCGTATCTCCTAGTTTTCTTTATGAAGGATGCATTTCGACTATTCAGTCATCATCAGCTTAGAAGTAAATAAGAAACGAATTAGGTTACTGTAAATCAGACATAAGCTAACATATTATATTGAGGTGTCTTACCTGGATTGAGTACTAATAGCCCTGCTATTCGTGTTGTACTGACGTGAACGGAGGCGCGTTAGTCTGTTTATTAGGTGTGGGTGTGTTCATTAGTGTATCATAGAGAGGGTTATGTTGTATGACGTCATCATTAATTATCTCCTTCCTGTGTTTGTAAATTTCTAAATTTTCGAGTGTGTCTAGTTTTTTCCTTTTCTTTTCTATATGTAATATTGACATTGCCTGTTCTATGGGTGTATTTGTATGTTTTTCATCTAGCAAATGTTTCGCATATGCTGATTTCCTTTTCATGTGTTTATAGTCGGCTTGATGTTCTTTGAATCTTTGCCTAAATTGTCTCCCCGTTTGGCCTATGTATACCTTTTTACAGTCATTACATTCCAATTTATATATTCCATTTTTTGTAAATTTATCTGTTTTTTGTATACTAGTATTGTATAATTTAGTTTTGATGTTGTTATTTGTTCTGAATGCAACTTTAAAGTCTTTTTTAAAGTGATTCGTGATTCTGTGTATTCTATTATCAGTGTACGTGAAAGTGACTGTTTTATTGTCATTTGCTTTGTTAAGGGGAATCAAAGTTGTGGTTTTATTTTGTTTTTTCACTTTTTTATCTTTTTGTTTCTTGATTAGGTTGAAAATTGTGTTATTATTATAACCATTGTTATTAGCTATTTGTAATATGGTTTTTAACTCTTGGTTGTAGTTTTTCTTGTTCATAGGGATATTTAGATGTCGATAAATCATGGAATTGAAAGCTGACATTTTCTGTGACAATGGGTGGTTAGAATTGTTATGAAATTACTGTATCAGTGTATGTATCCTTCCTAAAAATGCTGAAGTTTATTCTATTGTTCTCCCTTTTCAATTTCAAATCCAGAAAATTTAAACTATTTTGATGTTCAAGTTCGAAAGTGAACTCAAGGTTGCTATGAATCTTGTTAAACTCATTGACTATTTCATTGACATGTTCTTTCTTGCAAATAAGTAGCGTGTCGTCGACATATCTTTTGTAGAGTTTTATGTTGTATTTATTAATGATTTGTTTGATTTTGTCATTTTCTAGATTTTGTAGAAAAATCTCAGCTATTATACTAGAGAGCGGAGATCCCATAGGCATCCCGTCTCTTTGAAGGTAAATTTCGTCATTAAACGTAAAATAATTTTGTTCGAGGATAGTTTCGGTAATTTTCATTGTTTGTTGAATTATTATTGGATTTTCTTTGTTTTTATGTAGGTTATTTTCTATTATACGTAAGGTTTCTAGAATAGGAATATTGGTGTATAAGTTCTTTATATCTAAGGACAGTAGAACTTCTTGGTTATCTATTCTATAATCTTTAACCATATTGACTAGTTGTATGGAATTCTTCAGACTGAATTCATTTTGTAACTGTAGTTTGTTCTTTAAGATTTTTCCTATTGTCCTGGATATTTTATAGGATGGGGCTTGTATGTAATTGACAACTGGTCTTATTGGATAGCCAGGTTTATGTGTTATTACTTGTGTCCTTAAATTTGGGGCTTTTGGATTCATTTGTGTGTTATGTTTGATCTCTTGGTCGGATAGTATAAGAACTGCTTCTTTCATAACTTTCTTTATTTTTTGTTGAAACTTGTCTGTTGGATCAACATTAACTTTCGATATATTATTGTCTTGTATAAATTGTATTGTTTTTTCATTATATTCTTTTTTGTTTATAAGTACTACAGTGTTGCCTTTATCTGCTTTAGTGTGTTGTATTTCATTATCTTTTAGTTTGGTGTTGATATTTTTGATGACTTTTAGTGTTGGTTTACTGTTATTATGTAATATACTATTATTGTGTTTCGTTTGGATAATTTTGGCTATTTTCTGTCTCATTGTGTCTTGTTTTTCTAGAGGTAATTTTGAAATGGCTGTCTCTGTATCTACTATATTTGTTTCTAGAACTTCATCTTTGTCATTTACAAAGTTGAATTTGTAACCAAGTTCTATTGTTTCCATTTCTTCTTGATTGAATTCAACATTTGTCAGGTTAAGGACCCTAGGGTGAAACTTTATTTCATTATTTCCTAAATTATGTATGGTATGTTTGTTTATGTTAGTGTCTCCTCTTTCTTTTAAGAGTTTGTTGATTTTCTTTTCCATTGTTTTATATTTGTTTTCCATTTCAGCATTCAACTTTATATCTATTTCACTGGAGATGTCTACCCATACATTACTAAATACTTTGCTGGCTTCTAGGTGTAGGTTATAAGTCTGTAAGTTCAATGTGGATTTCTTTTTGTATAGAAATTTAATTTCTTTATCTAGCCATAACTTTTTAGCTTTCGAAATGGTGTCAGACGCTGTTTGATTTCTTGTATTGGTTTTAATGTGTATATACTTGGGTATTATGTGATGTTGTTTACATGTTTTATTGAATTTTATGTTAGCTATGGTCTTCAAAAGTTTCCTTTTGGTATTCGTAAACTTATTGATAATTTTAGCCTGGTTAGCTAATTCAATGTTTAAAAACTTCATTTTCCTATAAGGGCGACTATTTTGCACGTGATAAATATTCCACCTTAAACCCTTATACACTTACGGATTACTGGAGATACGAATGCTATGACCATTAAAAGTACGCTATAATTAATATTACAGAAATATTTTTATATATTCTGTGACAGCATGTAGTACAAACATATTATAAAAACAAAGAGACTAAAATATAATTATAAATTATGATTTAACAGATTTTAAAATGAGACAACAATATCTCAAGTCTATAGTAAAAACATTAATATTATTGCAATAAAATTGCTAAAGACAGCTATTATGTTTTATAAAATATGAGATAACAAATCTCAAGTCAATGATTAAACAACGTTAATTATATTATAATACCCTTTGCTAAAAACAGCTATTATACATAAAAATTATTAGATCCTGTGGTAGTCTTTTTTTGAACAGTTTTTAGTCAACGAGAATCCTTTGTAGCTGGATGCTTCTGTCTACGTTCTTTATCGTACAACACTGAATGTTATTATTACTCACTTTTTTAATCTTCTTATTGTGGAGAAATCCTTAGCTCTGATGTTTATTCACTTATGTTTGTTTGCTGTATGGATTGTGATCTTACACTCACGTTCTTCTGTGGAATATGCAAGCGTATCTCCTAGTTTTCTTTATGAAGGATGCATTTCGACTATTCAGTCATCATCAGCTTAGAAGTAAATAAGAAACGAATTAGGTTACTGTAAATCAGACATAAGCTAACATATTATATTGAGGTGTCTTACCTGGATTGAGTACTAATAGCCCTGCTATTCGTGTTGTACTGACGTGAACGGAGGCGCGTTAGTCTGTTTATTAGGTGTGGGTAAGTTCATTAGTATATCATAGAGAGGGTTATGTTGTATGACGTCATCATTAATTATCTCCTTCCTGTGTTTGTAAATTTCTAAATTTTCGATTGTGTCTAGTTTTTTCCCTTTCTTTTCTATATGTAATATTGACATTGCCTGTTCTATGGGTGTATTTGTATGTTTTTCATCTAGCAAATGTTTCGCATATGCTGATTTCCTTTTCATGTGTTTATAGTCGGCTTGATGTTCTTTGAATCTTTGCCTAAATTGTCTCCCCGTTTGGCCTATGTATACCTTTTTACAGTCATTACATTCCAATTTATATATTCCATTTTTTGTAAATTTATCTGTTTTTTGTATACTAGTATTGTATAATTTAGTTTTGATGTTGTTATTTGTTCTGAATGCAACTTGAAAGTCTTTTTTAAAGTGATTCGTGATTCTGTGTATTCTATTATCAGTGTACGTGAAAGTGACTGTTTTATTGTCATTTGCTTTGTTAAGGGGAATCAAAGTTGTGGTTTTATTTTGTTTTTCCACTTTTTTATCTTTTTGTTTCTTGATTAGGTTGAAAATTGTGTTATTATTATAACCATTGTTATTAGCTATTTGTAATATGGTTTTTAACTCTTGGTTGTAGTTTTTCTTGTTCATAGGGATATTTAGATGTCGATAAATCATGGAATTGAAAGCTGACATTTTCTGTGACAATGGGTGGTTAGAATTGTTATGAATTACTGTATCAGTGTATGTATCCTTCCTAAAAATGCTGAAGTTTATTCTATTGTTCTCCCTTTTCAATTTCAAATCCAGAAAATTTAAACTATTTTGATGTTCAAGTTCGAAAGTGAACTCAAGGTTGCTATGAATCTTGTTAAACTCATTGACTATTTCATTGACATGTTCTTTCTTGCAAATAAGTAGCGTGTCATCGACATCATAATTTATAATTATATTTTAGTCTCTTTGTTTTTATAATATGTTTGTACTACATGCTGTCACAGAATATATAAAAATATTTCTGTAATATTAATTATAGCGTACTTTTAATGGTCATAGCATTCGTATCTCCAGTAATCCGTAAGTGTATAAGGGTTTAAGGTGGAATATTTATCACGTGCAAAATAGTCGCCCTTATAGGAAAATGAAGTTTTTAAACATTCTACTGCCTGCTTCACTTGGATCCCCTTGGCTTCCATTTCACTCTTCAATATGGTTATGAAGTTCATCTTGTTGATATCATTGGAAAGAAATTTTGCCTGCAAAATCATGCTAATCAAAGTTGTCTTGGAAAAGACAAACTTTGTTGTTGAGGAGTGCAACAAAGAACGCCAATAATGTTCAGCTGCTTTGGTGCTTTGGTAGCTTATCCCAACAGGATAACCATCAAAAATCACTACGACATTGCTACTGAAGTGCCTATGGACATAATCCACGTAGTTTTGGCAGACTACTTAAAATGTGCCTTCACTTGACTTGGTCCAAACAACCCTATGCAACAGAAACCCACCATCAATGACATTGCATTTTCTGGCGCCAAATTCTACGTCTTCACCCACGATAGGAAGGAATGCATCATACAGCATTGACAATAGGCTCTTGGTCAGTGGAACCCCCCCTCCGGTGACATAACATTGTGTGTACAATGAAAGGGTTTTTGGTGTGAGAAGGTTTCTTAAAATGCATTTCTTACATTAAAATGAGGCATCTTCACGTTTGGGGGAGGGGGAGGGGTGGGAAGAGGATATGGAGGAAGGGGGTAATAGGTATTCCAAGATGTTTATATTAATGAGTGATTAACATAATTAACATGGAAATGATGGTAATAAATAGTTATAGGGTCAAAACCTTCGTTTTCTGGATATTTTTTTTTACATTTCGAGAAACATTGTCTAAGTTTCATCGGCCGTATCTCGATTAATATTGGGTCTAAAAATTTGTTTTATCAACCAAATGTTAGCAAATATGTTCCACAACTATGGTGCACAAAATATGCTTAGTTTACAAGATAAAAGCAAAAAACTTAAAAAAGTCCAAAAATTGAAGTTTTTGGCCTCCCCCCAAGTTAGCACAGGGTCCTCGAGGTCGAAACCTTTGGATAGACATCCTTGAATACCCCCAAACAAGCTGAAAAAATTTCATTAACTTCGGAATATTATATACCACAATTATTATATACATTATATTAATATAAATTTTAGTTATATTATTATTTTATTATTGTGTAATAAATTATATTTATATATAGTTCAATAGCGGATGTTCCAGTAAGTAAGAGCTCGCAGAAAGAAATCAAATAGTAACTTCACTGGTCATATGAGATAAATGCTCATATCAAAGCGCAATTTTGGAAAAACAATGTACATAGAGTGAAGCACTAATTGTGAATTTAAATCTTTATAATTATATGAATCACTGCATCTTAAGTCAGGGTGGGATAAACACATCAGTTTCACCAAAACTTTGTAAACAAGGTATGAAGAGCAAAATGTACTAAGACAAAGGCATTTACTTCTGTTTATGTTATTTGGTAATGATAGCATAAGCGGAGATAATCCTCTTTCCCTAAAAGGAAGCATTTACCTCTGGTTATGTTAAAACTAAGTACTAATAACATAAACTTAGACAAAGACTTCCTCTTAGCAAAGCCTGGAAACCTGCCCTCAACAGTAGAACCCTATTAGTCCGACTCCCTGCTTAGTCTGACCATGCCACCGTCAACACCATGAACATCAATAATGTACTATCCAGATTGTGTGATAATCAGTGGCGGCTCGTGGCCGGAAAATTAGGTGAAGAGAAAAAATGCCACATGCTTATGTTAATAATGGAATTCACCTATGTCTTGTATACCAAAACAATCCTTCGGTAGCCCTTTAAGGCTGCAAACCTATCGGTGATATCATCATAGAATGGCTGCTTTTCTTCTAGCTGCAGTAGAAGTTCTTTCTGAATTGAAATATTCGCTAAACAAGATACTTGTCAGGTTAGTTAGTATCTGGCAACATTTTTTTATTCTTCATTTAGTAGGCCTACGTCATGATCTGACAGCTGGCACAATGATGATTTGATTTTAAACAATGCGGGTAAGAATGTAGTTATTATTTATAAAATATGATACATTTTATTCATGGAATAGGCCTACTCTTAATAAATCCCACTCGAGATTATGAGTTTCATGAGATAAATTCGATCCTGTTTCTCCGCCGCGAATCTACCTATGTTTATCGTAATAATTATTCTCCTAATCAGATTATTCAGAATATTCCATTCATGCGATGCGGACTTGGTATTGACTAATAATCTTGAGCAATCGACCAATAACTGTTGTTTGTTTTATAAATTAACATATTGCGAGGGTCGGAAAAATGCAATTTTATCTGATAAACTTCAGCTCGTTACTGGATACTTCAAGGCATTAATATGGAGTGATTAATATGTTCCATGTCGTATGATTACCTATGAAAAAATATGCATTGTAGGAATGAAACGTCATGATCCACGTTCTCTTTGGAGTATAAACTGGCAAATGGATTGGGATTAGAAGAACAATTACAGTGTAATTATATTTGTAGTGTTCAACGTATTAACATCAAGGCTGTGATGGATAATATATGTGCTTTATGAGCCCTGTATTCAAGTGCAAACGTGCCCACCTCTTTCTCCGAGCTGACAGTGTCAGGTACTGGCGAAGAAAATGCCTGAACAAGAGGGACAGCTTCGTGGGTAATCTGGGGGGGGGGGGGGGAAAGAGAGATTTTTTATAATAAAAAAAAAATTGTGTTGGAGGTGCAAGAATTTCTTCTTCTTTTCTTAATTTTTTTAGATATATTTTTAGTTAACAAAAAAAATTGATGGGGGCTAGACATTTTTTTCTTCTTTCAGAAGTGCTGCAGAGCAGCACGGGTCCACTAGTTTTTCATAAATATGTAAAGTTTGTCCAACTTTGATGAACAGTATTATGGGAACGGGTTGTCCAAATAATACGTGTCTAGTCTCATTCAATGCAGAATGTAATGCCCTACAACTTTTAATACCACCATGTTTTCGATATCGTGAGTCTTTTACGAGATATAACCGTAAAACCGAAAAACTACCCCTTTTGGGGTCACATTTTTACCCCCACCACTTAAGCACAACTCCACCGGGGGGGGGGGGGGACCTAGGATAGTCATATTGGGCAACAAATTAAGTAATTAAAACAATAAAACCTTTTGTAGCAATTATTTCCGATTCGTCTAATTTTTTGGTTTCACACTACTGGACTAAATGTAGAAGTTTACGGAAACGGGTGGTCCAACAAATTCACTTTTAATCTCATCGAACGCAGAATTTATTCCTTTATTACTTTTGTATGGACCACTTTATTGATAGATGGGTTAAGTTAGATGATATTACCAAAAAGCAGAACTTAAAACGAAAATTTTTCATAAATATGTAAAACTTGTCCAACTTTGATGAGCAGTATTATGGGAACGGGTTGTCCAAATAATATGTGTCTAGTCTCATTCAATGCAGAATGTAATGCCCTACAACTTTTAATACCGCCATGTTTTCGATATCGTGAGTCCTTTAGAAGATATAACCGTAAAACCGAAAAACTACCCCTTTGGGGGCCCCATTTTTACCCCCCACCACTTATGCACAACTCCGCCGAGGGGGAAAACCTAGGATAGTCATATTGGGCAACAAATGAAGCCATTAAAACAATAAAACCTTTAGTAGCAATTATTTCCGATTCGTCTAATTTTTTGGTTTTACGCTACTGGACTAAAAGGCAAAGGAGAAGTACATAAAGAGGTGTTATATATATTAATGTATCAATATGTATTTCACATATTTATTTAGAGAAATTGTACATTATGATATGAAAATGTTATTTTATTTTCCGGAGTTAAAGATACACATTTTCCTACATTGGAAAAATTAAAAAGAAGACAAATTAATGAATACAAAACAGAAGTTCACAAAACTTTAAGACATGTAACTTGAAATGCATACTGTTGAAGATAATCAGATCACAAAACAAATGTAAATTAACATTAATGGATTAGTAAATGGGTTAATTGAATTCAATCAATTGGAAAAAAACTACTCTAACATAAGGCACTATATAGGAACATTTTTAAAAGGATTTGTTCAAAATAATTTACGAGGCTCTTCTCAACAAGTGAAGAACCGCAATTAATTACACAGTAACCTTGTTAACCTGGACTAAACTTAAACTGGATCCCAGGATCCCAACCTCCCCTCCCCCCAAAAAAAGCTCAAAACAAAAATTCCAAAAGGAACGTAATACAAAAGGCTAGCAGTGAATGGAATATTTGCACGTAGTAGACAATCTTTGACCAAATAATTAGCAAAGGCAGAATTACCTTAGTCTACATTCTACCTAGGTACATACTGTAACTATGAGAGATGAGCCATAATGATAGGGCAGGGTAAGTAATGTATGTACAATGTAGATTATAGGCAGTAGATGTAAGATAGGGTAGAGGCAGACCCCCATAACATCCATACACAATGGTCACGTGCCACTCTAATTACTGTTGTAGTTGGAAGCATGAAAGCACGAATACCCATGCTATAGACCCCCAAGTTTGGTACAGCAGGGCATTATTTCACCAGTTCCCCATCAATGCATTCTCTGACAGAGAATATGTCTTCTTGAGACATCCAATCTGCATGGTGGTTGATTCGCATCTGAACTGCCATCACCTCTGAGCACATAATTGTGTGTCACAATGCCACTGCCATTAACTTATGTAATGGACATCCCCACATAATTCCCCAACTTTTTGTGTTAAAAAATAAAAATTCCTTACATAATAGTCGCATCATTTTTAACAAGAAATTGTTTTAATAATATCTGGTCGTATAATTGGATGGCCTGCTTATCTTTGAATTTAAGTTTTTAAACAACTATGCATGGAAATAATAATCATGATTGGTACTTATTAATGGAGAATGAACAAGAACCAGCCAAAATATTAAAGATGTACAGCAAGTTTTAAGCTGAAAGTTATCAAATCCACAGAAGAACATGGTAACAGAGTCACTGGACAAGAATTTTCAGCTTCTGAGTGCAATGTGCATAAGTGTTTCTAGTCTGTTTATGCAACTGCTAACTATTGACAGTCACAGCGTGAAACAATTGATATGTTAATCATGGCACACTATTGACCATTACCTGGTGCATTTTAACACTTTTTTTTTCACTAAAATATTTTCTTTCCTTGCATAAAGGACACATCCTGGTTTTTCTTACAAAAATCTGGGAGAAAAGTGCATCTATTACGTGGGTAAATACGGTAACATGTCCACATACTGCAGATGCCACAACACCATTCACATTTTACTCAGACAACATAAAATCCATACACTTTTTTTTATGGATACTTTTGCTTTAAAGCACCATCTCGGCATCTTAATGTTCTTGAAATGACACATTCTTGGAAATATGGCACATAAATGAATTGAATTGAATATAATATTACCTTAAATCTCTCATATAATTCCTGAGGCAGACCAGGAGGACAAGGTCGAAACGTTGCACCGAGGTATTTTATCCACTGATTTTTTCAAACGTTTTATCTTTGTGTATGTGTATGTTTGACTTTGACGGTTTTATGTTCATAAACCTTCAAGAAGTATGATGTCAATGGGTGAAAGGCAAAACATCTTAACCGCCACTTTTTCTGAAACTGATTTTTTAACGTGAATAGAAAGAGGCAACTGAGTTTTACGTCCTGGCAAAAGATCTTGCACGAACTCCTTCTGTGGCGGGAGAAAAATGGTGGTCTATTTTATCTTAAGAACCAAATAATTATTTTAATGCCTGATAAAACAGCTTAAAGAACGAGCTGTTCCCGCACTTTTATCTAAAGTGCTATCCCAAAGTGGCGCTTAAGATAAAATTTTTGGCTCTTAAGATAATTCTTCCGGAACCAATTCTGTACAGTGGCGCTTAAGATAATGTATTATTTTTATAATTAATACTACTAATTGTACTTAAAATCCCATTTTTAAGTTAAAATCAATCACATTAAGGATCAGTAATAATACATATGTCGTAAATTAGGGTTATTTTTAATTATATCAATAGCAATGTGACATAACAATGGTTTGGTTCACTTGGTGGACAGCACGCGCGTTCCGCATTCCAATTAGAATTATTATTCTAACAACAGCTGGAGACAATGGATGTTATTTCTGAGGAACCAAGGTTTAGCCACTTGAATAAGCTTCATGGGAGGATCCATTTTCAGATTCCGGTTAATCATGTTAGCCCAAAAGCTTTTTAGTGGTATTTTCAAAACCAATTTTAACAGAGGCTTTCAATGACAAGTGTTCCCAATGTGAGATGTTCAAAAACAAAAATTCAATTTCTGTAGAGGAATACAGATTGCAACAAGCGAAACTCAAAGGAAAAGATTTGGTTAAAGAAACATTCTTGGAAAACCAAGAAAAGTAAAAAAGGAAAACATAATTTTTTGTACTAGTTTCAACTAGCAGAGAGTATTGAACACTCCCCATTACAACAGTATGTTGATCTCATTGTACGAGAGTGGAAGCAGGAATGCATTTTGTTACTTTTGGGGAAAATCTGATGGTCAGAGAGCAAACAATGAAATACGTACAATTATTCACGGTTATTTGAAAATGGTAGATCACAGGAAGGACATTAGGAAATATTTCTATGCAGTACCAGTATTCAGATAGTTGTACCGGTCAAAATAAGAACTGGGCAATGAAGCATATTGTATTATTTTATACAGATAAACACTTCCTAAAGAACTCCTGCAGCGTAGTCAACATTAATAAGAAATGCTCATAGTTCACCAAGGAACTATGAAGTTATAAAAATGACTCATTGTGACTTCCTTGATTGAAAAGGTTTTTCCTTATAGTTCCTTCCTTCAAATGCAAAAACAGTGAAGGAGAACCCTCTAAAAATTATGTACATCAAAATAGCTGTTCCGGCCAATCAGCTGCAAGCAACGGTGCGAGTATGTGCAGTCAACCGCTTATAAATACGCGCCGAAATCCAGCTGCTGTATCAGTTGACAGCAAGACCTCATCGAGGAGACTTCGCCTCAAACCTCACCACTGAAGATGCCTGCCGCAGTTGCAGGCGAAACGTCCGGAAACTCATCCGACGGACCACGGCTACAGAGCCCGGAAAGTTTTAACCAAAGCTCTCAATGTTATCAGAGCATGCCATATCTATATTAATGCAGTTTTCAACAACATACCTGTGTGAACAGGGATTTTCGGCACTGACCTGCATTAAAAATAAGAAACATGAGAGACTTCTTTCGGTAGACCAAGAATAACAGGTGTGTTTGTCTGCGATTCCTCCATGCATTGAACAATTGTGCAAAAGTAAACAAGCCCACATTTCCCACTAAACTGCAACAATAGTGTAATATTATTGACAGAGCATCTTATTTTTTGAGTTCTTACTACATATAGGCTTACGTCGTTCTGTAATATTAATAAATAGTATTATTAAAATATTGAATACACAAGCAATTTTTTCATGGCACGGTCCAACAATTTCACAACACACTAGTGTGCCGCAGCACAGCCTTTGAGAACCCCTGACATAGAGCCTAAACTATAATAGGTAGAAACTTGGAATTTTGATAGAACCTTAGTTTCATAATGTAAGTGCATGCAAAGAAAGGATTCTGCAAAATTTTTACTTCAAATGCCAAAAATCAAATGTTTTCGAGGAGAAAATACCTTATTACAAGGAATTAATCGAATATAAATCACATTGCATGTACAGTTCTCATGACAGTGTATTTTTGGCAGAGTTCACAGGTAGCTTTGGAAGTGCACGACATGGGATTTTGATAAATTAGGGAAGCTATTGATATAATTCACTGGTGTAAATGAATAATGAAATCCACAAAAGTAATGCACAATGAGATGCAGTAACATAAATTTCTTACCCTGAACATAGAGAATACAATTTTCTCACTTCACAATTTGATGCAGAATAAGAGTTTGTATTGCAGGGACAGCATTTTTAGTTGTCTCAGCCTGATTGTGAAAACGAGTATGCCATATCAGAAGTCTGTAAAAAAAATTCTATCCACTGATATGTTATTTATAGGTGTAGGCTTTTCTATTTTTAGTTGAGAAATATGGATGTTTATCATAGGCCCTAAGGAGACAAAAGGAGACAAATAGAATGGTACATTTTTAGTCCTATGCGTGCAGTATATTAAAACGTCCCAGGTTTTGGGGGAGGAAAGTATGAAAGTGATATTGAATTTCTTTTCTATTTCAGCCCCGAAACAGTTGTTTAGTAACATGAGAGTGAGAAATAAAATATTCCGTAAAGACAATACAATTTTATGTTACTGGAATTTCTGCTTCTTATTTCAACCCCTACCAGGCATGGTGTGTAGAAACAATGAGGTGCAAAATTCTACATCCTCTATGAGCCATAAAAGGTTATATCAAGCGTTTTCTGAGGGAATAGTTTGAGTGTGATAAGTCGTTCTTCCCCATTTCAAATTCTAAATACTTATATAAGGACCTAGAGTTTGAAAATCGAAAGTAAATTTTGAATTACAAAATACAAAACCCGAGCGATGCCGGGCCTTCTAAGCTGGTATTTAATATGCAGACACAATCCCCCACAAAGCACTATCACTTAATTGTGATCAACTGACCATGACACCATACCTTCACATCATTAAAACAATCAAAAAAATGTTTGCCAGAATCTAACTATAGGCCAGTCAAGATTGCCAAGAATTTATTTAGAGTTGTTACTGTTAGGACAGAGCCATAATGATAATAAATTATTAGGCTACATGCACTGCTGGCTGCAAAAGGAAAGAGCATCCTAAAGGATATAAGTTCCAGATTCAGAATACTGCGCAAGTTTGTCTCCTCAGGGCTTACACACAAGATAACATATAACTAAACTATTGAAAATGACTGTATTTTAAGAGTCTGATATTTGTTATTACACCAAATCAAATCTGGATACACTAAGTTATCTGAAAAATTAAATAAGAATACAGTTGAGAAGTATAAATTTCACCGCCAATACAAATCCTGTAGCCACGTATTATGTCTGTCTTTAAGTTATAAGCTATTAGCAAACAAAGTGGCTATGTTCATTAAATTGCTATGTTCATTAAAACACATGAGCGATACTGGCTTTACGTTCGAGTCTCAGCCAATCCTAATGATAAATTTTAATACAAGTTTCTGGTCATACATTTTGCAAAGTTTGATTCATGTGGTGACATCTTTCGGAATAAGGAAAACATTTTTAAAAAATCCTGCCTGTGAATGCATCATTCATTTCTCTCTCATTGCTACCACGGCCAGCAGAGAATAACCGTGCCACCAGCTCATTGCCTTAGTTTGTACCAGTTACTCTGCATACTCAAGATCTACGGTACTAGAAAATGGAGATGTTATCTCTGTGCCATACACACCGCAATGAGTTTAATACACAGTCAACTTCCAGTGAACAAACATCACAGCAAAGACTAGGTTCATTTCACATCTTGTGAACCGTGCCACAGGTCTTGAACTTCCTACTGAACAAGAATCGGTCCATTCATTCTTTTTGCAGCCGGGCGTAAAAGTTGCCACAAAAAAGTTAAATTTCCAACACTGAGGCCAGTGGACTGTTCTGCCATAATTTAATTTTTTTATATGCAATAAATTTTAAATTTGGGCAATTGACAAACCAGCTGGGACCCAGGATCAGTTACACCAAAGTAATCCTGTTATTGTACGCCTACTTCTACTTAATTTCAATAATTTCACTTACCTGGACCACTTGCCCAGACTAACAAGGTTTAATTGTACAGAGATATGTTAAATTATAATTAAAAAGACTGCATTTTTCAAGGGTTTGTGTTTTGCTAGAATGAAGTATGGTGATCACCCAGGGACAGTTAACTCCATTGCCATTCCATGAAAAAACCATACATATTAATCTTTATATTTTAGTGATCTTTATTTCATTGTAGCAAGCAGGACCTTCTGTTGCCTTAATACAGGGACGTAGCCAGAATTTTGGTTCAGGAGGGGCACATCAAGGGTCTGGGGGGAATTCTCCTGATTTTTTTTTTGTAAAATTAAGTCTTTAAATTTCATTTTAACGTCTTTTTGCTGTTACAAATAACTGGGTAATGGGCTTGACCTAATGTTATATTTAAACTCAACAATCCTATTTTAAACTTAAATATTTACCACACATTATTATATTTATACAAAGATCCCCCCCCCTTTTCCCTTTCCATTTTGGCTACATCCCTGTTACAATACTGTAGTACAGGACTTTGAAATAACAACTACCATATTCTAACTAGCAAAACAGTCTCTTGTTTTAGAAATTGTGGCAGATTTTCTTCAGTGCAGTGTTTTAAGGGTTGTTGACGATAGGGTGTTGTTGTTAAAATAGACACTGCACAGAAATAAGAAATGACTATGTCATACATGTATTTTTAAAATGAGTCAGGTGGCTACATATATTATCTTTATAAATCAATAAAGCAAATTTAATATGGTAGCTCAAAAATAAATGCTGCTTGTCCACAATGAAAACAAAGCTACTATAACTAGAATTATGATGATAATATCCATACTGTTTGCTTTGAAAACTTTATCCTAGCAAAACTGAACTTAAAATATACATTTTTACTAATAACACATTTAATGTCATACAAGTATCATATGCTACATTACTTAAAGCATGAGATAACTGTAACACAGAAATATATCTACATTACTATTTTGCATTGTTCATACATTCAAGTATTTCTTGCATATTTGGTAGGCTAAATAATAAAAATTTATGATCATCAAATAAACATTATTCCAATTTCCACAAGGGTTACTAGACGTTATGTAGGAGTTAAGAAGGCTGTCAGTGATTAGGGATGTGATTTTTGGGGTTTTTAACAATACATGCAAGATTTTCAAGATCCTAATGTTATAAGTGAAATACATTATAGAAAAGGTATTTTGCAAAACTGAACAACATTTATTCATGATTTCTTGCAAAATTTGATGATTCAAAAGAAATCATCCAATGGTAGCAAAATTGGCACAACTGTTTACAAAAGTTGGTTTTTAAAGAACTACACAGTCAACTGAAATCTTTGGGTCAAGCCTTCTGGTACCAATATAGTGATTGGCAATAGTTTGAAAATTTCTTATAGATAGGGAGATCCAAGTCATCATTAATACTCGCTGGAATCTTTCATTATTGCATTAAAATGTGTGCACTTTTCTCCTGATATTCTAGTTTTCTGTATCATAAAATACAGCCTTTGATTTGGGTTTTCTTTTGGTCAGTGACTTCATACCTCCTATAAATTCGGGTTATGTACCTTAGGGCCAATTTCACCAGCCATACTTAATTTTAACTGCCCATTTAAAATCGGTTTAAGTAAGACTTAGCTAATAATGCATTTCACCACGTTCTTAATCCCAGATTAGCGAGCTAATAGACACTTAAACTTAAGAGCTCAATTTCGGCCTGTTAGCAATTTAAGTGTGGTCAAGATGGCGGCTAGAATGGCTATGGAAGGAGAGGAATATCTTGACCCACCTCCACGAAATAGACGAGCAAGATGGATCAGAAAACAAAGTGATTATTTAACTGATCTAGATGATGAAGCTTTTGAACTACGTTTTCGTCTAAGCAAAGCATCAGCCAACGAAATTCTGGAAAAGATTGAGCACGCCCTCGAGTTTGAGACCAATAGGTGAGTAGACCTACTGTTACATTTTTAATTTAATTTATGTAATGAGGAAGTGGTTTCTGCGTAAATTACAAAATAGAAAAGAAAATTGTTTAGTAAATTATTTAATTAATGAAGGAAGTTTACACAGTGAAGTTATTAAATATGTAAGCATATGAGTGGAGACTTAATACACTGAACTTCACTAAATATTTGTACTAACCTGGACCGGTTTCGGGATTACAACTTTACCCCATTTTCAACGTACTCCGACTGATGTTTGTGTTGTATGGGAACCCTCCCGCGGACGTCCTATGAACTTCCTGACCAGGTCATCTTCCGTTGGTATTTCAAAGTTCATTAGGTTATCTGCATTCTTCTGGATAAATATCTTCTCCCAGACTGTCAGTTCACTATGTCCGTGGGCGCACTTAACCAACTTAGGTTCTTGTTCAACTTCATGGTTCATGTTCCAGACATGGGCTGCTACTGCGGACTTTTCAATTTGTGCATATTTGACGTGTCTTTGGTGTTCCTTCATCCTGGTCTCTATATTTCTTTTTGTTTCTCTTTATTTCTCTATATTTCTCTTTTGTTTTGCCTATGTATTTTTGTGGACAGTTTTTGCAACTAAACTGGTAGATGCCCGATTTTTTCAGGTGTTGTACTCTCTCTATGTTGGTTGACCTTAACATATTTCCTAAACTGTATCTATTAACCGGGGCTAAGGTGATGTTGTGGTCTTTGAATATTTTCTTGAATTTTTTTTCAATTATTGGGTGGTAGGTGATTTTCCTGTATGTAGACTTCTGCTCTTTTTCCGGTGTAGTCAGATCTGCAATTTGTTTTTGCCTATGATATTTTCTCAATTTTTTGTCGACCAGTTCTTTGTGGAATCCATTTAGTTGTGCTGTATTAATAATTGTTTCATATTCCTTCTTGTGTTCCTCTTTGCTGAGTGGTAAATTCACTAATCTATAAGTTAAGCTGTTTAGTACTGCATGTTTGTGATTGATAGGGTTGAAACTATTGGCTTTTATGTAGTTGTCCGAGTGAGTTTCCTTTCTGTGAATTCCTAATTCCAGCCTATTGTCTTGTTTTATGATCTTTATGTCCAGAAAGGGGAGATGGACCAAGTTTCACAAAAATCCGATAAAGCGTATTTGAGTTATTGCTCGTACAGACACAAGGACAGACATTTTCTCTGCCCCCACACAATCTCATAAAGTACCATTCTGGCACTTAATATATAGGCCTAGTACACTTTAAAATATATGGAACATAATGCAATATAGCTGACTGTAAGTTGTGTTTTAAAACAAATCCTCAATCTATCAATTGTCCTGCAATTTTTTAAGCTGCATTTCTAGTAATTTAGTTTTTAGTTCTTCTTGCTTTTTCCATTCTACGCTTAAAATGTGCCGAATTTCAATTTCTTGCTTTAGATGGAGAGAGCTTAGTCTAAAATATTCAATTTTTTCCCGCATCAACAATTGGTCTTTCACATTTGAAGGATGAAAACGAGAAGGCCGCCGTCTAGTGGATTTTTGTTTACCCAAATGGAATTGACCATCGCGAACCTCACGAACAGATGCTGGAGGCGAAGGGACTGTTGTTCAGGGTACTGTGCTGGACCCTGCTTCTTCACTCAAGTTCATTAGGCCGATGTTTTCGTGAGTGGTTTCCTGTCCACCCAGTGCCTGCTTCAGAGGAGAAGATAGAGGGCGTCGGAGTATTTTTGGGGACCACTCGGAACAATCCTCAACAACGGAGATATTGTCTATTTCTGTGTTTGAAGCAGCGGTATGGTCTAGATTATCACTGTTTACAACTGGTAGCTCCACATCAAAAACTAAAGCTGAATTGGCTTCTGTCTCAGCCGATGCAATACCAGAATCACTATCAAAACGGTTGTAGAGACCATCTGCCGAGCAACCCAGAACTGATAATGTGACATCCATCAGTTGAGTAGGCTTCGGTACCACTCTAGGTCCACCACCTACAAAGAAATAAACTAGCTTAATAATTTTTAAAAGATCAATGACCTGATTATAACCTAAACTTAAATAAAAGCACGTAAACATAGATCTAAAGGTGAACGAAACTTACCTGTGCCTAAATATGCTTGGCGCTCGTGGCTCCGTATTTTTCTAATATCATGTTTGATATTTTCCCAAAGATTCTTAAGATTCAAGGCACTTCTGTTGTGCAGACACGTTGCATTATATTCGTTCGTAATCTTCTCCCAGCACGCCTTCTTTTCTTTTAGTGTTGCCCCATCTGTACTTTTATTTTCCACAATGTCCTTATATTTTGAAATTAGTTTTACTAGTTATCTTATCACTTGCTTGATAATTAGGACCTCTAATTCGTTTCTTGTCCATCTTGTAAATAAGCTGTAACAAACACCTTCCCGCTTTTGTTTGAATGACTGCCGTTTGTTCATGGTCTATTATAAATCAATGCTGTCTGTTCAACTTACACATAAATGCATCACGGCCAGCATAGTTCTATACTAGAATTCGTTGCGTTGGTATGAATGCAGAAATAATCTTCATTTAGCAAATTGCCCCTTAAACTTCCGTGGTGAAATACGGACTCTTTTAAGAGCAGACTTAAATATAATAGAGCATTAAGTAAGAGAGACTTAAGTTGTGACTGGTGAAATCGGCCCTTAGGCTTTTAAAAACCTTACTTAAAGCTACTCCCATGAATGATCCCACAATTATTACAGGATTTTTTTTTTTTTTAATTAATTTTTGTACACATCTGCAACCAGTATATTCTCACCCTTGGTCAAACTTTTTCCTCGCATGTGTACCTGTACTGATGACTTATGTTTTGAAAGCCCTGGCTCAAAATTTTCTTCATAAATGCCCAATTCTAGAGCTTTTGGATATTGCTTATACTTAGAACCACTTGTACTTTCAGCTGAAATTATGTAAAAGAAATATAATGAATTAAGTCACGGCACAAAATTTGAAGTCTGGAGGAAGTATCCACCACAAGAATTTTAGTTGCCATTTTTGTTACATGAAATAGCATTGCAACCTTTTGAAAATTATGAACAACAACGACCTGCCCTAATTGTTCTTTATATATAAAATATTACAGCATATATCATTTTTAAAATATGCAAAATTAATTAAATAAACCACACCAGGGTATCCACCAAGTAATGCTGAAGAAATTCCCGACTTATTCCCTGATTTTCATTGATCATTTCAGAAATTCCCGACCAAAACATGATTATGAAGCACTTTCTAATAACTGTGTAAGAAAAATTATAGGATTATATGTACAGGGTGCGGCATTTAAAGTTTCCCATTTTCAAAACCGTGTAACACATTTATTTAACACTTAAATAAGCTACATTGAACATTTTTAAATGGCTTACAGTCTTGGATTTGCAATTATGGTCTTACTTTTTGAAAGTGATACCCTTGAGATGCCCTCCATTAACTTCAACACATTGCTGCAATCTCCCTTGTACACTGGCCATTACGCATTGTGTGGTGTCTTGCGTAACTTGTGCAATTTCCTGCAAATCCACGCATAATCCGTAAGCTGCCACTTCACAGTCCTAAGGTCGTGGTGTGGTGCGCCATTGCAGCACAGGGTATTATTGGCCCTTATTTCTTTGAGAGCGATAATGGTGCTTCGGTTTCTGTCAACTCTGAACGTTACAATCACATGCTGCAAATTTTCTTCCTACCAGAATCGACACATCGTAACTTGGATATTGAGAGATTGTGGTTTCAACAGGATGGTGTTGTAGCACATACTGCACATCCTTCAATGGACAACCTTCATGCTGGTTTCCCCGGCCGAATTCTTTCCCTCCAAATCTCCCGACCTTACTGCAGCAGATTTTTTTTTCTGTGGGAATATCTGAAGTCTAAAGTTTTCGCTCATGCCCTCCATGATATTAGCAGTCTTAACAATGCAATTCAGCAGGAAAGTGCAAATGTTACGCAAGACACCACACACCACGTAAAGGCAAGTCTATGAGGGAGATTGCAGCAATGTGTTGAAGTTAATGGAGGGCATCTCAAGGAAATCATATTAAAAAAGTAGGACCAGAATTGTAAATCCAAGACTGTAAGCCATTTAAAAATGTTCAATATAGCTTATTTCTTTGTTAAATAAATGTGTTACACGGTTTTGAAAATGGGAAACTTTAAATGCCGCACCCTGTACTTTAAATGAGAAAAACTTTTAGTAACAAAAGTAATTGCAAAATACAATTACTTAGATACAGAAGTAAGGAACAGTAAAATAAATTAAATATACCTTCATATAGGCCTATTATTATCTAGAAGTCTTTTTGATCCCACTTTCTTCTTCAGCAACTTAATTTGTTCATCTAGAGCAGCTACAGCTTTTTCAGACTCTAAGAGTAGTTTTCTTTTCTTCTCTTCTAGTTCTCTGGTCAGAAAATTTGCTTTCCTATTTTCTGCTTTTGCCTTGTCTCCTTCTGTACATTTCAACTTAGTACTTTGAAGTGCTTCTTTGTATCTTACATTAGCATTTCTCATAGAGAGAATGATGCCTTTATTGATGGAAAGATGCTCTAAACCTCCTTCTTGAGCAACTGCATCATATACCAGGCGCTGAGCAATTATGGATTCTTCTTTCAGATTTTCCAACAAAATGTCCCTGTTCACAGAGAAGCCATGTTCCACTGAAGCATTTTCATGTGAAATTGGATGTAATAAACAAACTACTTTCCTTAAACTAGGAGTGTCATAACTATCAAGCGTTTTTATCCAAAATTTGTCCAACCTTGTGTTTTTAGAGTAAGATTTGAACTCAACTGCTGCAGTTTCCTTCGAAATAAGATCCCTATACTCATGATCTGCATTCTGCGCAATAGAGGGAGTAATCAAACTCGACTGAATCAAAATATTCATTGTCGATACCATCTGTGAAACAGCCTCTTCTGGAGTAAAGACTATTTTGTCTGGACTCATAAAAAACAAACCCTGAGTTAAGGAGTACTTCAAAATTGACTTCTCCATCAGCTTGTCAACAATACATTTCAGACAGTCTCTGCACTCCCTTCGAAACATTAACACGTCTAAATCTTTAAGTCCATGACACTTTCTTAATGCAAACCTTGTGCCATAACCAAGGTCAAGGTCTTGGGCTCTTAAATTATCAATTTTGTTGAGGTCGATGTCTTAAAGACAAGTCTTTTTTAGAATGTCGTCTTTCACAACTCTTTCCATACATTTCTTAATTTATGGCAAAATTTTCAATTGTTTATAAAACCTGTTAAACAGAAAAGTGGAAGATCTCCTTTTCAGGGAATGTAGTACAGTTTGGTAGTGATCAACAGTAAAAAAATCAGAATTTTTGGGATAGAATTTTTTTTTTAAATTTTGAATTATCACAAAGAAATCAGAAGGCTAAAAAACAAAACACCCTGTACATGCATTTCCAAACTTAGGATATCATTTGAAGCAGAACATTATCATCTTTCAAATAAAAAAGAAACAAAATATCTTAAACCGTTCCAGAAATAGAGAGCACTTTAAAATGTTTCCGAAAATCACACTCGAGAAATGGCATCTGAGACGCCATCTTTGGTGGCCTGTATCTCGGCCCAGGAATTTTTTTTTTTTTTTGGGGGGGGGGGGCAAAACAAAGAAAATGGGTTCCTACTTTGCCCTGAATTTTAACATATATTAAATTCATTAACATCTGAGACTATGAAGGTAAGCCCCTGCCTGAATTGACATGGATTATGCCTCTTTACAATTTTCAGGAGGTCACCATGTAGGAAAGGGGCCATTGGAGTGTCAGCTTGAAACTCTTTCAGAAATGGTTGTAAATCTTCTGCTAAAGATAAGAAGAAGCGATTTTTGGCAGGAGAAGTTATCTTCAAGAGCAGCTGAGATTTTTTGGAAGCTTCTATTCATTTTCACCTGTTTTATGTGGGCCACAACTTTTCGAATTTTCCCGGATATTTTAACAAATTCATTGACTTTTCACGGATTTTCCCGACCCTACGAAATTCCCGGCCTTTTCCCGACCAGTGGACACCCTGCACACATTCTAACTGAAGTAATTACCCCATATTTCAAAAGAATAAGTACAAATTTGTATCTTTGGCATGGTACTAGGTAGGGTTACCAGACGTCCGTATTTACCAGGATATGACCTTTTATTTAAAGGTATTTATTTCTCAAACTCAGCAAATCATCCGTATTTTTGTATAAGGATTATTATTTTTTTAATAAGCGAAAAAGGATGCTTAGTTTCCAGATTTTACCGAAAGATGTCTCTGAGCATAGTATCACAACCTTAATTTTACCAAATGCAATATTGTATTTTACTGAAATCATAATCTCTTTGAGCACTGTGTGTATTTCACTTTTACTATTACTGATACTAATCTCTTTGTTATAACCTCTAATTTCGAATTTTCATTCAGCATTCAACTGTTGGTATGTTGGTAATAATGAATGACCAGGAAGCTATGGAATATTAAGTATGGTGCTGTGTTATGCTGCGAGTTTTTTTCTTTCATACATTCAGTTTATAATGAGGAAAAGAAAATGCAGCTGACTTAGGGACAAGAAACAAATGCTTCAAAAAGAACCGTTCCGATGGATGAGAAAGCAGTGTGTTTAGTTTGCAAAGCCAGGACATACATCTGCATTGTTAACCGTGGAGTCCTTGATTTGGAAGTGCACATTTCAACCGACAAACACAAAAGAAATGTGCAGGTGCCTCAAGTTGCAGAAAAATCACATTTTACACCAAGGATTCATCACTGAGTGACATTGTGACAGTGGCGGAAGGAACTCTTGTCTATCACAATGTGGTTCATCACACAAGCTTTAAAACAATGCCTTGAGTGTCTAAGCTCCATGGAAAAATATTTCCTGATTCCGAAGTGGGAAAAAATATCCACTATGCCATACAAAATCAGAGGCTCTAAAATCTTCTTGACTTCTGGGTATCTGCTGCTGCTCTCTGCCGAAGTTTCGACCATCTTGCAGTGGTCTTTATCAAGGCTACTGCATCTTACTGTGGAAAGACTCCTGTATATATAGTAATGGTATATTACTCCTTTCCAGTCAATCAGGTCTCACTTTTACAGAGGCTATAATTAACAAAGTAATTAGACCACATTCTGTTAAGTGTGATAATCAAACAAATCAATGCATATCCTATGTAGGTGTCTCTACGAATGTCAGCAAGCAAGAAAATATAAAAATATTTCTCATAGTCATACAATACTTGAACAACCAGAACAGCGGCATGCAAACCAAATTAATAGACCTCCAAAGTGTTCCTAATGAAAAGGCTGAAGTAATATCTTCATTTAGTCACAGATGTGCTTAATAAGAATGGAATTTTGAATAAATGCCTTTGCTTTTGGAGGATACAACAGCAATAATAATTTTGGAGGATTGAAAAGGAGAGGAGAAAATAATGTTCTTCCTAGTCGAAAGAGGTGAATCAACGTCTCACCGGAGTAGGTGTCTAACCCACATTCTGCATAATTGCATACAGCATGGAGTTAATTTGTTATCAATTGATGTTGCAAGTCTGGTCCTAAAACTTTTCAATTACTTTTGTATATACATGGTGAGGAGTGAACAACTGAAAAACTTTAAACATCAATTACAAGACCCTGTGACACCAAGACTTGACACCTGGTTGACATTTTTTTCCTGCAACTGAAATGTATCCAGCACTTTGTTCATATTTTTTATCTGTGGAAAATCTCCGAACGATCTTGAAAAAGTTACACAAATGAACTAAGTGAGTATATACAGTGGAACCTCGTTAGTACGTTCCTCATTACCACGTTTTCCCGCTTAGTAGGACAAATTTTTGAAGTCCCGGATCCTATCTTGATAAATACATGTTAAAATATCTGCTTAACACGTTTACTGTTTATCGCTTCACACATTCACCCCTCATGGTCGCGGATCACTTGCTGGGAAACTTGGACCTCACACATCCGATTTGCATGCTCTCTGGAGTAAAGAACACGAATAGCAGCTCCATCCCATGATGCTGTTCATGCCCGTGCATCACTTCCGTTAACGCATCTCCAACTCATCGTATCACGCCACTTACCAGTTAGCAGTAGGCAGTTACGAGGTTAAGAAGTTCGGAGCAGTAGTATCCCAAGTGAAAAGAAACACACGGTGAAAAAAAATCTGAGAAATCTGTGCCTAATCAGTTCCTGGGAGAGATATCATGGAGAAGAAGAAAGTGTGACAGAACACCAATGAAGAAAAAATAAAGATAATTCAAGAAGTTGATCGAAATCCCCATAAAAAACCACTCCACATAAAAAACCATGTGGACACAGCTGGTGAATTGAACATTCCTCCTTCCACGCTGTATACAATTTTAAGTAAAATAAAAGTTATTGAAGGAGGAAGTAGTGGAAAAAGAATGAGAAATTGTGAGGGGCGGTATCCAGAGCTGGAAAACGTGCTATTGAAGTGGTTCAAGCAAGCTCGTGCATCAAATATACCAAACGACAGGACAATAGTTTGGGCCCAGGTTGTGCATTTAGCACAAAAGTTGAACATAACAGACTTCAAAGCTTTGAACAGGCGGACTGAGAGATTCAAAAGTCGGCATAACCTAGTTTACAAATGTGTGAGAGGGGAAACCTCCAGCATCAACAGACATCGTCAAGTCATGGAGAAGTACCGCTCTACCGGAAATCCTGGAAAAGTACAGCCCTCATGATGTGCACAATGCAGATGAGACACGGCTATTTTTTCATCTTCTGCCAGACAAAACTTTGTCTTTTAAAGGTGAGAAATATCACGGAGGAAAATTAAGCAAGGAAAGGCTGATCGTCCTCCTCTGATGGTAATGAAAGTGGAACAGACAAGTTGGTGCCACTGATTATAGGGAAGTCCAGAAGCCCTTGATGTTTCAAGAACGTGTGAACTTTCCTCTGTAAATATGAAGGTAATGTAAATGCCTGGATAACCATTTTCAATAACTATTTGCGTTCATGGGATGCTCGACTAGGGGCTAATGGAAGAAAATTTCTTCTGCTAGTCAATCAATGTGAAGCGCATCCCAAGGACACTTCTTACATAAGAAATATAGAGTCTTGTTCCTTCCTGCCAACTGTACAAGCCACCTTCAGCCTCTTGATCAAGGTATAATAAGTTGCTTGAAGCAGAAGTACAGAAAGCAGTTGGGTCAGAGGAAGTTGTTTTGCATTCAAGCAGCTGCCACTACGAGAAAGATTATGATGTTGGATGCTATGCATTTTGTGAAAGCAGCGTGGGATTCCATTGGATTGACCACAATAGCTGTAGGCGGACCATCCGAAGAAGAAGAACAAGAGGAAGTCCTGAACAAAGAACAGTGGCAGCTAGTGGGAGAGGATGACATCACATTCGATGCGTATGTTGAATGTGACAAAGATGTGAAAGTCTGCCATTCCAAGACCATTGACGAAGTCTTGGAGGAAGAGAGGCAGACTGCAGGAGCAAATGAAGAAGTTGATGATGACGACGAACCTGAACCGGCACCAATTCCTAGCCTGTCAAAAGCAATGGAAGCAATGGACACAGTGCAACGGTATGTTTTGAGTTTTTAGGTTGATGAGGATGTATTGAATTTGTTTTGCAAGATGGAGCGTGTATTGCTAAAATTGGGATGTAGAAAGCAAACAAAAATAGATATGTTTTTCAAACGTTTTAAATTTTTTCTGTCAATTTTATTTCGTGTAAAATAGTTTGTTTTAAATTTTTTATGTCAATTTTATTTTGTGTAAAATAGTTTGTTTTAAATTTTTTCTATCAATTTTCTTTTGTGACTGAGGATAAGGTGGCTACACTGTGTAGGTGTGTTGGTAGGTATTTGTGAGGACGGTAGCACTGCAATAGAAATTGTGATATTCATATGTTTCTTTTTTATGTATAATTTGTAAAATACATAGTGTTTGGTGTTCAGCGTTTGTTTTAAAATAAAAATTGTGTTAAAATTATACTGTGATGTACTTATTAGGCTATTCCTATAATTTGTTCAGTTTGCAAGATAATGGTGTGAGTCAGGAGGCAACTATAAAAATCATAGTAATTATAATTAATGCCAATTAAATTTCAGACTTTTTCATTAGCACTTTTCCTGTTTTGGACATCAAATCTTTGTGGTCTGCAGAAAAACGTACTAACGAGATTCCACTGTATGTTGTTTTGTCAATCTCTGATGACAGTGTTTCAACAGAAGATACTGAATACAGAACAAGAAAACAGTTCCAACATTGAAGTGAAAAGCTGCAACTTCAAGAAACAGTTGTTATTTTGAAAGGTCGATTGAAAAATCAATTTGTACCCATGAAAGTAAAGGAAATGCTTAACAGGCTGAAAGAAGACAGTTTTGAGAGAGATTGTGATGTTTTCATGAAAGAAATTCTTAGTGTGTACCTTAAGAAGTGGTTGCAACCAATTCAGGAATTTAACTCATTCATATGGATGACCCTCAGAAATGAACTTAATTGGAATGAAGTTGAGAAGATTGTTCAGTATGTTATTGGTAAAGGTGTTGTCATTGATGATGCTAAGCTGCTTGATCAATTTCTAAATTTTCATAAATATGTATCAGAACAGAAACAAGACCCTCAGTTCTTTAGTAGTCCAGTGCGTAAAAGATGGGCAGATTATCTATGTAGTGTGAACATAACTTGCTGCTCAGAGCTCTTGAAATTGGCAGAAATTTATTTTGCTATACTTGCTCACAATACAAATGTAGGAAGAATATATTTAGTTAGTGCACAGTGGATCAAGAAAAGAAATAGGTTAAGTGTTATGTCAGTCAGATGGTTGGTGACTGTGAAGTTCAACTTGTAAGAACTAAGTTGATCTGAATTCTATGATTATCTGAAAGCCAACAAATGCCTGTTGAATGAAATCAGGCCGTCAAATAAATATGTAGGCCTATTTCAAGACAGCACCATGGAGAAAAAAGTACCTACAGGCTCAGATGAATTACATTAAAGACTGACAGATAAATGTAGGTCACAAAAACACACCTGTTCAATAATTTTAATGTGTCCTGCTTTTGTACTGTTTTAAGTCTCATTTGTCCTCCTTTCCATCCATAATCATCTGGTAACCCTAGTACTAGGCCTAACTAATTTATAACAAATTAATAAAACGGTGGAATGGTAGTGTCAGACTGAAAAATTTAATGACATAGCCAGGATTTTCATCTCTCTGTGTGAGTCAATTGGAGACTTTAATGTTATACTGGCATGTTACCATTGTGGCTCAATGGTAGAGTGGTGGCATGGAGAATCGAAGATCCTAGTTTAAATCCAGACTATGGCATTGTATTTTTCAGTCTGACTCTACCTTTCCACCTTAGCCTACACATGGCCAGTGTAAAAGAATTATCATTACAAATTATTAAAACAAACTAAATATTTTGGAAGTAATTCAATTCATAGTAAACAGCTCTAACAAACAAAAGCCAAACACAAAGTACACATTTCTTTTTTGTTATTAGATTAGATTGGCTTACATACAGGGAACCAAAACATTACAGTTGCATGGGATATTCAAACTACTACAGTAAATTCCGGATGTTTCCGAATGCTTCTGAGTAAATGCAAATATTCATGATTTATGTATAGCGTAGAGCTTTATCACTGGTACTCACTACTAAATTGCGGTATTTTTACCTGTTGGAGCGCTTTCAACCGCATGGAGCGGCCATCTTCAGCAACTGACTTCCGTGGTGTTGTTGTTGTTGTTGGGAAGACATTTCTGGATAACTGTATCGTACAAATATTCAATCACCTTGTTCATGTCAAAAGTGATAGTCTATGGCAATATATACTATTAAATTTAAAACTAAATAATAAACCTAATATACTGCCAGAAACTAAAATAAAAAATCTGATGTGAAAGTCACATAACTTCCTCTGCCCAAATACAAGTTAGCAGTAATCAAATATCCTTCTACAGAATCGCAAGACACATTTTTACACTAAGGTAAAATTCAAATATAAGTCGCACCTTGGGATGAATCGGTCCCGCCCAACCCACCCACCGGTGCAGTAGTTTCTTTTATACTACGATGTAGCGAATTCTTCTGTCTTCTTATTATGAAGAAACTTGTGATTGGACGTTGGAGGTGTGACGTCATACCGCTAGACGAGCGGTGACAGGCTGACAAACCTCGCGGGATATATAATATGGCACATTTTCGAAACCTACAAACAGTGTATCGTACATTATTCGAAAATGCAAGGGCGCTTCCCTACGGCTACCGCCTTCGCTTCGCACACTTAACTATGTGGTTAGTGTTATGCATTATTTAGACTATATGCAGAGGCGGGTACAAGGCACTTGCGACAATATACAAGGACAGTGGGTACAACACACTTGCGACAATATACAAGGAAAGTTGGTCACCCTACTTCGCTCAGAAACAAAATACATCACACAGTCCGTGCAAATGTGAATATCGAATGGGCGGAGCTTAAGGGGCGACTTATATTTTAATTATGCCCGGTAATTATGCTATAAATACCTTATAGCCCCTCCTTTGAATGTTACGACTAAAAACCACCCTCTGAAGTAAAAACTCGGAAACTGAAGTATGCTGGAATTTCATGCAATCTGGGTGCGGACTGTCGCCTCTACTGGAGAAATTAGGCAATTGAGCAATACGCTGAACTCCATGTTAAAATAAAGCATAGGACAAGGCAGTGTAATTCTCGAGACGGCGGTGATAAAAACGCAGGCTATGACCGAACAAAAAAAGAATAAAAAAAACAAAACAAAACAAGTGACTGCAAACGTTTATTGAACTTTCCGAAATTTATCGAATATTCCCCTCAGATATTTCTTTACTGTAAGCATGGGCAACAATACATCTTTCTCACTCCATGTGCTTATATAGAATAAGAGGCCGTGAATGTTCGCATATTGAGTTGTTCAACAGGCAAGACAGTTTCTACAAACAGTGGGTAGCATACAACCACCCTTCAGAGAATTTTTTTGAAAAAAAGTTTCAAATAAATATTTCAGTTCTTGGTATAAGCACTCCATGTACAAAATTCAAAGGAAATCGTTAGAGCCGTCTTTGAGAAAATCGCAAAAAACAAAATTTTCTTCATATAAAATCCCTTTAAATATAAGAGAAGGTTGTCGCCAATCTTAGTGTCACAGCCTCAGAAGGTAGCCTACCTAACCCAAATACAAAATTTTGTTTTCGTACGATTTTCCGTTACAAGAGGCTGTATTGCAAAGAACGCGTATTTACAGTGAGTGGCTTATATCTACCCTTCAGAGAATTTTCTCGAATAAATGTTTCAAATAAAAGTTTTAGCTCTTAGTATAAGCAACCCATGTGCAAAATTTAAAGAAAATCGTTAGAGCCGTTTTCGAGAAAATCGCGAAAAACGAAAATTTCTTCATGTAAAGTCCCCTTAAAAATAAGAGAAAATAGTCGCCAATCTTATCCTCACATCATCAGAAGGTACCTGACCCAAATACGAAATTTTGTTTTCATACGATTTTCCGTTTTGGAGCTAGAGTGTTCACAGACAGACAGACACACTGACATGTTTCCAAAAATAGTATTTTTGGATTCAGGGGGCCTTGAAACGTGTATATATGCTAAAAACTCAACTTCGAATTTTGGGGTCGAAAACAATACCTACTTCCTCTACCTATAGTACCTATAGTACCTATGGTACGGGCAGAGGAAGTAAAAAAATCTGATGTGAACGTCACATAACTTCCTTTGCCCAAATAAAAGCAGTATTCACATATCCTTGTACAGAATCGCAAGACACAATTTTATGCTAATTATCCTATAAATACCTCTTCTTTCAATGATGCGACTAAAAACACAGGCTATGGACAGACAAAAAAAGAAGAAAAAACAAGTGACTGCAAACGTTTATTGAAATTTCCTCCGTTAAGATTAATTTCCGAAATTTATCGAATATTCCCCTGAGATATTTCTTTACTGTAAGCATGGCCAACAATACATCTTTCTCACTTCACGTACTTATATAGAATAAGAGGCCGTGAATGTCCGCGTATTGAGTTGTTCAGGCAAGACAGATTTTCTACAAACAGTGGGTAACTTACTACCACCCTTCAGAGAATTGTTTTTGAAAAAAAGCTTCAAATAAAAGTTTTAGATCTTGGTATAAGCAATCCATGTGCAAAATTTAAAGAAAATCGTTAGAGCCATTTTCGAGAAAATCGCGAAAAACGAAAATTTCTTCATATAAAGTCCCCTTAAATATAAGAGAAGGTTGTCGACAATCTTCGTGTGACAACCTCAGAAGGTACCTAACCCAAATACAAAATTTCGTTTTCGTACAATTTTCCGTTACAAGAGACCGTATTGCAATGAGCACGTATTCACAGTTTGTGGCGTATAAGTACCTTTCAGAGAATTTGTTCAAAAAAAATGTTTCAAATAAAAGTTTTAGCTCTTGGTATAAGCAATCCATGTACAAAATTTAAAGAAAATCGTTAGAGCCATTTTCGAGAAAATCGCGAAAAACGAAAATTTCTTCATGTAAAGTCCCCTTAAAAATAAGAGAAAATAGTCGCCAATCTTATCCTCACATCTTCAGAAGGTACCTGACCCAAATACGAAATTTTGTTTTCATACGATTTTCCGTTTTGGAGCTAGAGTGTTCACAGACAGACAGACACACTGACATGTTTCCAAAAATAGTATTTTTGGATTCAGGGGGCCTTGAAACGTGTATATATGCTAAAAACTCAACTTCGAATTTTGGGGTCGAAAACAATACCTACTTCCTCTACCTATAGTACCTATAGTACCTATGGTACGGGCAGAGGAAGTAAAAAAATCTGATGTGAACGTCACATAACTTCCTTTGCCCAAATAAAAGCAGTATTCACATATCCTTGTACAGAATCGCAAGACACAATTTTATGCTAATTATCCTATAAATACCTCTTCTTTCAATGATGCGACTAAAAACACAGGCTATGGACAGACAAAAAAAGAAGAAAAAACAAGTGACTGCAAACGTTTATTGAAATTTCCTCCGTTAAGATTAATTTCCGAAATTTATCGAATATTCCCCTGAGATATTTCTTTACTGTAAGCATGGCCAACAATACATCTTTCTCACTTCACGTACTTATATAGAATAAGAGGCCGTGAATGTCCGCGTATTGAGTTGTTCAGGCAAGACAGATTTTCTACAAACAGTGGGTAACTTACTACCACCCTTCAGAGAATTGTTTTTGAAAAAAAGCTTCAAATAAAAGTTTTAGATCTTGGTATAAGCAATCCATGTGCAAAATTTAAAGAAAATCGTTAGAGCCATTTTCGAGAAAATCGCGAAAAACGAAAATTTCTTCATATAAAGTCCCCTTAAATATAAGAGAAGGTTGTCGACAATCTTCGTGTGACAACCTCAGAAGGTACCTAACCCAAATACAAAATTTCGTTTTCGTACAATTTTCCGTTACAAGAGACCGTATTGCAATGAGCACGTATTCACAGTTTGTGGCGTATAAGTACCTTTCAGAGAATTTGTTCAAAAAAAATGTTTCAAATAAAAGTTTTAGCTCTTGGTATAAGCAATCCATGTACAAAATTTAAAGAAAATCGTTAGAGCCATTTTCGAGAAAATCGCGAAAAACGAAAATTTCTTCATGTAAAGTCCCCTTAAAAATAAGAGAAAATAGTCGCCAATCTTATCCTCACATCTTCAGAAGGTACCTGACCCAAATACGAAATTTTGTTTTCATACGATTTTCCGTTTTGGAGCTAGAGTGTTCACAGACAGACAGACACACTGACATGTTTCCAAAAATAGTATTTTTGGATTCAGGGGGCCTTGAAACGTGTATATATGCTAAAAACTCAACTTCGAATTTTGGGGTCGAAAACAATACCTACTTCCTCTACCTATAGTACCTATAGTACCTATGGTACGGGCAGAGGAAGTAAAAAAATCTGATGTGAACGTCACATAACTTCCTTTGCCCAAATAAAAGCAGTATTCACATATCCTTGTACAGAATCGCAAGACACAATTTTATGCTAATTATCCTATAAATACCTCTTCTTTCAATGATGCGACTAAAAACACAGGCTATGGACAGACAAAAAAAGAAGAAAAAACAAGTGACTGCAAACGTTTATTGAAATTTCCTCCGTTAAGATTAATTTCCGAAATTTATCGAATATTCCCCTGAGATATTTCTTTACTGTAAGCATGGCCAACAATACATCTTTCTCACTTCACGTACTTATATAGAATAAGAGGCCGTGAATGTCCGCGTATTGAGTTGTTCAGGCAAGACAGATTTTCTACAAACAGTGGGTAACTTACTACCACCCTTCAGAGAATTGTTTTTGAAAAAAAGCTTCAAATAAAAGTTTTAGATCTTGGTATAAGCAATCCATGTGCAAAATTTAAAGAAAATCGTTAGAGCCATTTTCGAGAAAATCGCGAAAAACGAAAATTTCTTCATATAAAGTCCCCTTAAATATAAGAGAAGGTTGTCGACAATCTTCGTGTGACAACCTCAGAAGGTACCTAACCCAAATACAAAATTTCGTTTTCGTACAATTTTCCGTTACAAGAGACCGTATTGCAATGAGCACGTATTCACAGTTTGTGGCGTATAAGTACCTTTCAGAGAATTTGTTCAAAAAAAATGTTTCAAATAAAAGTTTTAGCTCTTGGTATAAGCAATCCATGTACAAAATTTAAAGAAAATCGTTAGAGCCATTTTCGAGAAAATCGCGAAAAACGAAAATTTCTTCATGTAAAGTCCCCTTAAAAATAAGAGAAAATAGTCGCCAATCTTATCCTCACATCTTCAGAAGGTACCTGACCCAAATACGAAATTTTGTTTTCATACGATTTTCCGTTTTGGAGCTAGAGTGTTCACAGACAGACAGACACACTGACATGTTTCCAAAAATAGTATTTTTGGATTCAGGGGGCCTTGAAACGTGTATATATGCTAAAAACTCAACTTCGAATTTTGGGGTCGAAAACAATACCTACTTCCTCTACCTATAGTACCTATAGTACCTATGGTACGGGCAGAGGAAGTAAAAATATATATATATAGAGTTTTCAAAATTTAATTTATGCAGCCCATCTCAGAATTCTGGTTGCAAAGGTAAACTACAAAATATCACTCCCTGAATTAAGTAATAAAGCTATAAATACATCTTGTGTATTTGTATTTCTTTCACTTCTTTTTTTAATCAACAAAACTTTCCATGCAGCAAAACAAAAAACAATGTAAATATGATAGCAAACCGCTCACTTGACCCTTCCAGGATAAGGAGAGAGAATCTCCAACACACGGTAAACTTCTCCAGACAAGTTGCAGACTTCTAAAGAGTCAAAGTGAAATTTAATGCAAACGTTTTTGAAGGTGTAATTAATTGTAATATTATGTAGTTAATATGATATTGTAAGTTGTACACATCACCCACTGCTCTCATTTATTTAAGTGAGACATGTCATAATATAGTACCAAAAAGTGTAGTTATTAACGTGTTTAATATATTATTATTTGTGGATATAAAGTTAAATTATTTATGAATTTCTATTAGTTTCATTGGAGGAGTATTAGTAAGTTTAATATACCAATGCATGTTTAATTATAACGCTTTTTCTGCCCCATCATCCTCCAGGCATTCCAGTCACCACTTATTTAACCTGGTCCCACCTATCCCTATTCCATAGGAATCTAGAGCCTCAAAACTTTCTGGGAACAATGCATCATCTGGTCAGGAAGACACAAGGTACGAGGGTTGTCCGTAAAATAAGGTTCCCAAGGAGCTGCAGATGCGAGGAACGCTGTTTTGCGGGGTTTGGTGACACTGGCGTGTAGCTTGGCTCCCTCTCTCCCAGCCCCTCCATGGCAAGTTGTCTACGACGCTCATTCTTGGCTTGGCAGCCATTAGAGATGGAGCTCCCACTCGCTTCTCCCGCCAGGTGCGAATTACGCTCTGTGATTAGTTTTTTGTGTGCAAAAAACACTGCACCAGTGGATATTCACTCCCAACTGTGTGAAGTCTACGGAGAAACGTGTATGAGCGTACAACACGTGCGTAAATGGTGCAGAGAATTCAAAGACTGACGTACAGACGTCCATGACGAACAGCGTTCTGGACGGCCATCGGTTTCGGACGAAACGATTGCGAAAGTGGAAGAAGCAATGCTGAAAGATCGAAGGTTGACGGTTCGGGAGCTCTGCGAGATGATCCCTGATGTCAGCAAGTCCTGCATTCACAAAATTTTGACAGACCATTTAGGATATGCCAAGGTTTGTGCAAGGTGGGTCCCGAGAATGCTTACGGAAGACCACAAATGGCAACGTGATGAAGCGGCCCGCGAATTTCTTCAGGCCTACGAAACCGATGGCCAGACATAGCCCCAAGTGACTACCATCTCTTCCCTGAATTGAAGAAACACCTGGCTGGGACGCATTTCAGAACCAGAGAGGAGCTGAAAGAAGAGGTTTTACGCTACCTTCGCGGCGGAAGAGTTCTACGATTCAGGCATCAAGAAGATGGTACACCGCAAGCAAAAATTCATTGATTGCAACGGCGATTATGTCGAAAAATAGGGGAAAGTCTAAGCTTTCCAAAAATGTATTGTTCAATGCCAATAAACATGTTTTCATTGTGAAAAATCATTGGGAACCTTATTTTACGGACAACCCTCGTACCTTTGGTACTTTCACTGCACATACACCAAAATCAAGGTAAAATAATCAGCAGAAAATCACACCCCTAATAATAACATATAAAACCAATCAAGACCATTAAGACACTGTTTAGGATTGGATTACATTCATGCCACCCCACACCAGTCTATGCAATACATATACCCAGTAATTTAACATTACTTACACTATTTAATGGTTTAACGAACAGTTCTTGATTCTGTACAGAATGAAGATGCTGTTACACAACATATGTATTGTACCTCAAGTTTTACTTATGCTTACACCATTGCTTTTATGGAAAACCTCTGTGAAGTTAGTATAAAACGTTTGATCAATCTGCAAGATCTAAAAGTGCGCAGAAAATAGTTCTACTAAGATTCAAGGCACTGCTTATTTATAATGGCTTCCTCGGACAATGCCATGAAGTTCAAACTTTCAATCACATTAACTCTGTTGCCTTCATCAGGAATGTGGGGTTGAAATGAGCATATTTACCCAGTCCTAACGACATATATATAGGAATGAGGCACAGAATTAATGGTAAAAAAGTTACTTCTGAGCTGAGACTAAATGTTTAATCTCATTCAATGATAAAGTCTACTGTTAATTCTATGCCTCATTTGTATAAATATGAACACACTTGACGAGTTAAGATGGCCGGAAGTTCAAACTTCATAACACTGATATGGCTGGTAACCTGAGAAACCATTATGAATACTTCTATTGCTAGAAGACTAACATACTTATACATTAATTATTTCTAATGTGAATTTAAGTAAGTCCTAACCACATTCTATCTATTGATAACTCACTTTATTTAATCAAATATTTGTTAACTGACATAAGATGCTCAGTATTATTGTTGATATTCTGAAATGACCTTATTGAATGAAGCACTTTCAACATGTGGCAGCCATCTTCAGCAACTGACTCCCATGCTGCCAAAGTTGTGATTAGGAAACCAAACAACCTAATACACATAGGGCAAACATGCAGACATCAATACAGAGATGGAAATCCTACACATTTAGCCCCAAAAAACAGACCTTAACAGACTTGAACAATAAGAAATATACAAAGATACCATACAAAAAATACTAAAATCTTAAACAAATACAATTCAGATCAGATATACTGTAAAACCAATTTGTACAAAAAACCTCCCTACTTACAATGTTGGCAACAAGGAAGTCGGTTGTTGAAGAAACCCGCCACAATCGGTTGAAAGAGCACCAATTAGGCAATTTCAAATTGCCATAAGTAGTACTGAGTGTCGTATATTGGTATTAGTTAGCAGATTATTAATAAATAGATTTTATAACATCACTACAAATCACTCAAGAATATAATTCATTTCTTTACACATTGAAATAGAGATAAATTGAAAAAAGCACTTTACATTTGCAATAATATGAAGACAACTAAAAGAACTTATAAATTAGACAACAGAAAAAATTTCTAATCATGAAAAGAGAGACAGCTCAAAACAAGAAACATCAAAGTTGCATGTAATTATAAATAAAAGTGCATTAAATATAACTGAAAGTTTGATTCATTTGAAATGAAGAGCCTACATGAACACTATATGAAAATCTGTATCCTACAAACACTGTTTTGTTAACAGTATATAATAAAAATTACCTACTCCTTTTTTATAAACCAAGACACTTGCAAATAGGAAATTCTAAAAATTGCTGGAAGACATACGAGTTTACAGCATACTGAGCATTAGGGATGCCAACTCTTCAAAGTCGAAATAGGGGATACATAGTGTACAGCAGAGGTGGAAATAAAGGATAAATACTAAAAATAAGGGACCCAAAGTTTATTACTCGTATAGCATAACGAATGGTGATTCATATAGAGCGTGGGCTACTGTATACCCCCATCCCCCCCCCCCGTGGGATTTTCCGACTCACATATTTTTTTGTTGGTATTGCCATCTAGTTTCAGTTTTTAGTTGTTTGCCCCTTAAACCCCGGAAAACTACGGAAATCCGGAGAAAACTAGTTTGTTTTTGTTCTTTGCTCCTAATATGCCCAGGGAATTTCTGAATCACATATTTTTTGTTGGTATTGCCATCTAGATTAAGTTTTTAGTTGTTTGCCCCTTATCAATTACAGCATATCCCTGGAAAACAACGGAAATCCGGAGAAATGACTTTGTTTTAATTTGTATTTGTACTTTGCTTCTAATATGCCCAGGGAATTTTTGACTCACATATTTTTTGTTGGTATTGCCATCTAATTTAAGGTTTCAGTTGTTTGCCTCTTACCAATTACAACATTTCCCCGGAAAACCCGGAATACCACGTATATACGGAGAAAATGACAATGTTTTATTTTTTTAATCTTTGTTATTTGCTTCTAATATTCAAAGGGAATGTCTGACTCATAGTTTTTTTTTTTTTTTTTTTGTCATCTAGATTAAGGTTTCAGCTGTTTGCCCGTTATCAATTACAGCATATCCCCGTAAAACCCGGAAATCCACAGAATTTCTAGAACTCGGAACTTGTGATCTACAGTCACTGAAACCGTTAATACGAAGTAATTCTGCTTTAGGTCTGTCCTTTGCAGGTTTCAAAAGGGTGAGTATGTGGACTACGAGATATCAGCCATAATTGTGATGGTCACATGCAAAGAAAAGGGGAATCAAATCTTCTAAACATGCCAAGTGTAAGTCAAAGTTGTTTTCTTTAGTTGCTCGCTGAAATCTCAAAATCAAAGACACTTTGTCCATATTACCAATCCAAAATTGTGCTGTTTTACCCAAAGTCCCTTCTATAACTTCAGTCAAGAAAGTTTGATGGTGACTGTGGAAGGTTTGGCAAGATAAATTATCATTCACAGATGTCAAATTAGAATATGAAGGGTGTGCTGCCAGGTTTTCAATCGCTTTCATCCCTTCAGCATCAGGATTTTTTCCAGTATTCTTTGTCATGCTGTAATTGGTAAGGGGAAAACAACTGAAACCTTAAACTATATGTCAATAGCAACAAAAAGTATGTGATTCAGAAATTCCCTGGGAATATTAGTATCAAAGAACAAAGATTTTTAGAAAATTAAAACAAACTCATTTTCTCCGGGTTTCCGTGGTTTTTGGAGTTTTCAGGGGATTTGCTGTAATTGATAGGGGGCAAACAACTGAAACCTTAATCTAGATGGGAATACCAATATAAAAACACATAAGTCACCAATTCTCTTTGAATATTAGGAGCAAAGAACTAAGATTTTAAAAATTAAAACAAAGTAATTTTCTCCGGATTTCCGTGGTTTTCCGAGTTTTCTGGGGATATGCTGTAATTGATAAGGGGCAAACAACTGAAACCTTAATTTAGATGGCAATACCAACATATGAGCCACCAATGCACTTTGAATACTAGGAGCAAGGAACTAAGATTTAAAAAAATTGAAACAAAGTCATTTTCTCCGGGTTTCCGTGGTTTTCGGAGTTTTCCGGAGATATGGTATATTTCATAAGAGGCAAACAACTGAAACCTTAATCTAGACGGTAATGCCAATAAAAAAACATGAGACTCAGACATTCTCTTGGAATATTAGGAGCAAAGAACAAAGATTTAAAAATAAAACATAGTCATTTTCTCCGTATATACGTGGTTTCCTGGGGATATGCTGTAATTGGTAAGGGGCAAACAACTGAAACCTTAATCGAGATGGCAATACCAACACAAAAACATATGATTCACCAATTCCCTTAGAATACTAGGAGCAAAGAACAAAGATTTTCAAAAATTAAAACGAAGTCAATTTTTCCGGATTTCCGTGGTTTTCGGAGTTTTCAGAGGATATGCTGTAATTGATAAGGGGCAAACAACTGAAATCTTAATCTAGATGGTAATGCCAACAAAAAGACATATGAGTCAGAAATTCCCTTTAATATTAGGAGCAAAGAACAAAGATTTAAAAAATAAAACATAAGTCATTTTCTCCGTATATACGTTTTCCGGGGATATGTTGTAATTTGTAAGGGGCAAACAACTGAGACCATAAACTAGATGGCAATACGAACAAAAATGTGTGAGTGAGAAATTCTCTGGGAATATTAGGGGCAAAGAACAATAAAAAAATTAAAACAAACTCATTTTCTCCGGATTTCCGTGGTTTTCCGGGTATATGCTGTAATTGATAAGGGGCAAACAACTAAAATATTAAACTAGACGACAATACCCACAAAAAAAGATGTGTGTCAGAAAATCCCCCGGGGGGGGGGGTTGCTATTGGTAGCCCATGGTCTAATAGTACTGTAATAATATTCTCTGTAAACCAAAAAGAAGTCACATTGGTGAGGGGAGAGGAAAACTAAGGAAGTGACAAAGAGCAGCAACCAATTAAAACTACCAATCACGGTTCATATAACTATGACCATTAAGAAAATATCATATCAAAACAAATTTAAAAGACTGAATGACAGGAATTGTGGAAATACAGGATATATCTTGAAAAATACAGGACCTGGGATTTTTGTCCAAATTAAGTGAAAATGCAAGATTTTCTGGGAAATACGGGATGGTTGGCAACCCTATACAGACAGTTCAAAACTCACTGTTCTGGTATAGAATAGCACCGATAAATTAAATGATATTTAAGTTGAACTGAGATGATACAATTCACCTACACCTAAGGCATAAGAAACTGCATTATATTGGTTTCATAGCTGCCCATACATAATATAAATATAATATCAGTCTTATATGGATTTCACTGGTGATTAAGGCATGTGACTGGGAACAGAAATGGGAAGTGTTTCATTCCCAAGTTTAGTTCAAACATTTAACTCAAAACAGTATTAACAACCTTATTTGCAACACAAATAGAACAAATATGTGGGTCATTCCAATACTTTCTCTACCCTATCCCTGGATTTGCAATTATCTCATTTCACATTCCACAGAGCGAACAAAAGTAAGAACTATAATTGCCTTTTGCTTAATGTAATGTAGAGAGCATTAAAGTATGACTTACTGAGATAGCTTGACACTACCATTCAAACTATTTGAACAAGTCAAGTTTTCGGTAAAATTTTTATTTTCGTGTTTCACTGGCCACAGATAAGCAGACATATACAAGCTGACATTTAAGGAAAAAATATCAAATTAAAACTTACAGGACCTTGAAACATGCATTTCTGGTAAAAACTTGGAGTCAAAAATCTGGTTCAAATTTTTCTCTACCTACAGCAGGTAGCTTTGTGATGTAGCTCTTGCTTCATGTGGTAAAGTTCTGTGATGAGTTCGTAAAATGTAGGCACCATTGATCAGGGGAAGAGAGGGGCATCAATATTGTGGCATGTGCACTTCCTTCACAGACATCATGGGACCAAGCTGTCTTTCACTGACAGCAGTATGGTATGTGATAGCAGTGGCGTAGCGTAAGGGTAGACTTTGAGACTGAGTCTACCTAAATGATATAAGGAAATAGAGGATTCATAAACAAATAAATAAAAGTAGCAACAACCAAGCCATTAATCATTATAAACTCACAAACTGCACTTACTGCTATAAACAACAAGTTCAATTTAAATGCCTTGGCAGCAGAAATTAGAACTAAGATAAAATCATATGAGAAACACATTTGTTTATCCTGGGTACGAGGCCATATGGGCACATTAGGGAACGAAAGAGCTGATGAATTAGCAAAAAATGCTGCGACCTCGAATTTAGATTTTAGCTACAAATTGTGTCCCCTATCTTATGTTAAGAATAAACTTAGAGATTATATTAGGACTGCTTGGAATGAGCATTGGGTGTCCAGCTCCAAAGGGACCACTACGAGAGAAATCTTCTTTCCAACAGTTGAGTGTCGCCTACGCTGTACGAGTGTAAAACAGGACTTCATATTCACTCAGTTTCTGTCTGGGCATGGCAAATTTGGTTTTTACTTTCAATGTTTCATGATCCAAAGACAGAACGGTTATCAATGTATATGTACTGAACAACAAACTGTTGCCCAGTCCTAGAGCATAAAAGAAGAATATTGGACACACACTTAGATTATTGTAAAAAGAAATTAGATAAACCACTCTTTGATATTTTTAGGAAAAAATGCTGTTATAGAGAATTCCAAAAGTTTTTGTGTTCTATTTTTAAGATGTTATAGTTTTCTTTTATAATATAATATATTAGTTATCTTGTTTTCTTAGAGTAGTAAGGCCTGCATCCAGCCTATGGATAAGAAGTAGTAATATTGCAAATATATTGTCTTGTAACTATAACCCTAATATACCTCCGGGTGGAATAGGGTTTAAGTAATTGTATATTCAATAAATAATATAAACTCATTAGCCATGTCATCAAAATATTTTTCACCGTTGCATTCCCCAATCCCAACGCATAAAGCGTCAATTTGTGGTGCCGCGTGCTTAGGCAGCCTCGAAATCTCATGATGCGGCAGTAAAGACGAGCAAGCTGAGACTAAGCGGTGATTGCACGAGTCTAGTTTCATCAAGTGTGAGTTATATGACTTCTCCCACTAAACGTTAACTTGCTCGTTGCGAAGACAGGCCAATTTGTTTCGCAAGAGCAGCATAAAGTCACCACCAAAGAAACTGAAGAGATTTTTGAGAACGCTAGTCTCTTCGAAAACGGCGAAGAGTTGCTTCCGCAGCACTGGGCTGTGACGTCACCTCCTGCATCACGCCGCCAAATTTGAATGTTAAATTCACGAAAACGGATTTCACAACCCCCAGCATTTGTTCTGCCGCTCTTGAAATAATCATGCGACTTTCTCTACCTTAATAAAATTCTTACTATTTTCTCTCGTCTGATTCCAGCTCTTAGAAAACACAACACAATGTTCTCTACCTTAAACGTTAAAATTACAGTTTTCTCGTTCCATTTCTGGGAATTCTCACGTGACTTTTTCTACCGTAATAAAATTGTTGCTATTTTCTCTAACCTTATTCTACCTCTTGAAAAACTCACAGAACGTTTTGTTCCATAAGAATTAAAATAACTATTTTCTCGAGTCTTCTTCCATCTCAGGGAGCTCTCACATGACTTACTCTTTCCTAATTATTTTTTTTATTTTCTCTCGTCTTATTCCAGCTCTTTAAAGACTCACTCACTTTCTCTAACAGAAGCATTGAAATTACTATTTTCTCATGTCTTATTTCATCTCAGGGAGCTCTCACACGACTTGCTTTACCCTAATAATTTATTTGTCATTTTCTTTCTTCTTATTCTTCCTGTTGGGAAACTCACACAACGATCTGTATCTTAAGCAACAAAGTACCATTAACTATTTTCTCGCAACTTATTTTACCTATTAGAATAGTCACGTAATTTTGTCTAACTTAAGCACTGAAGTTACAATTTTCTCGTGACTTATTTCACCTCTTAGAACACTCGCACAACTTTCTCTAAGTTAAGCATAGAAATTACTATTTTCTCGCGGCTTATTCCATACCTGACAACTCTCGCATGACTTTATAACCTTGTTAAATAATTGACTGTGTAGAGATAATATTATGTAAAGTTAAATATTGAAAGAAGGAAAGAAATGATGCCATATTTAGTCTCTTCAGATACCTGCTTTCTTGAAGAGCGCTCGAGTATGAAGCCGGACAATAGATTGAATAAAGGGAAGGATACGGTAACATAAACATTACATTCATCAGTCATTGGACTGAGTGCAGAGTTAGTTTATCTTAAAATTGTGATTATTTCTGTGTAGCACGTTTTAATATAATAGGTATGGATAACACCGTTTTCGACTCTATCGTATGAACCAAAGGGTAAAAACCAACTTCTAAGCTTGATTTAGGCGTTTTTCTAAAATTGAATCTTATACTTTATTTTTTTAAATCTATGTAACTTAGTTTAGTTTAAAATCCAAATCCACTAAAATTTGATAATAATTAATCAAGATTGTGGTACTAATACTAATACTACTACTAGCCAACTAGTAATAGTAGTAATAGTAGTACTAGTAATAATAATATACTTATATAGGTATATACAAAATCGAATCCATGTGCATTATATTAACATTATTTTATTATTTTTAACACTGGGAATTCGTGTATCATTTGAACAGGTATAAATTCATATTTTAAAATCCACTTTACCCAGAACCCAATGTCAAGCTACGCCACTGGTGCATAGAAAGTTATTTTCTACAATAATCAACATTTTCACTTGAAATTTCAATACATAGTACATTCAGAGACAATTCCTACATATTTTCTAAACTAGAGACAAAACGCAAAGGATTCCATTTACTTACTTACTAAATGGCAATAGACAATTCCTCAGCAAGCTAAATGAATATTATCTATTTTATGGAACCCAAAGATTCATTGCCGCGCTTACCTGAGCCCGCCATTCAAACCTATTCTGTGCTAACTCTATCCAATCATCCCTCACAAATCCTACTTCCCTTAAATCTATCCTAATATTGTCCTCCCAACTATGTCTAGGTCTTCCAGGTGGTCTTTTCCCTTCGGGTCTCCCAGTCAATACTTTTGAGATATGCCTTTCCTCCCCCATGCATGCAACATGTCCAGCCCATTTCATCCTCCACAATTTAATTTCCCTTACTATATCTGGTGAAGAGTACAGGCCATGAATCTCGTCATTATGCAGTTTTCTCCACTCCCCATATTCATCTCTCTTAGGCCCTAATATTTTCCTAAGAACACTGTTTTCGAACATACTCAGATTATGTTTTTCCTGAAGAGTAAACGACCATGTCTTACATCCATATAATACAACCGGTAGGATAATCTCTATATATATAAAAGGCTTTGTCCTGACTGACTGAATGAATGACTGACTGACTGAATGACAGGAATCAACGTACAGCCTAAACTATAACAGGTAGAGACTTGGAATTTTGACAGTGCCTTCGTTTCCTAATGTAGATGCTCACTAAGAAAGGATTTTGAAAAATTCTGATTCTAAATGCCAAAAATGAGTGAAAAACGGGCAGAAAACGTGCATTTTTTGCGTTTCCGAAGCGTAATATATTTCAATGTCAAATCAATTACAGCTGGCTTTGGCTATTTTTGTCAAACCTTGGAAATGAAACTTTCGCGATCGCTTGAATGTTGTAGCTCACGCTGGTCGATTCATTTGTTTTTAATGTCAAGGCACGCATACATATGAAATTTTCAACCTAATCCCGAAGAGGATTCTTCTTCTTCTTCTTCTTCTTCTTATTATTATTATTATTATTATTATTATAAGTGGGATAATCAACATAGGCCTAAATATGGTCAAACGTTGTTCGATTTGGACGAAACTCACTGTACAGGGGTTTTCTGGGCCAAGGACCTCGAATCTGAGGACGCTTTTACCAGACGATACTATCTAATCGTGGTATGTAGTCCACGTGATTTAGGAGTTAATAAATATAATGATATAACTATTATGCTCTTGATTTTTAATTTTTGAAATAATTATCGCGGGCGAAGCCGCGGGCACATGCTAGTCTCTATATATATAAAAGGCTTTGTCCTGACTGACTGACTGACAGGAATCATCGTAGAGCCTAAACTATAATAGGTTGAGACTTTGAATTTTGATAGTACCTTCATTTCATAATGTAGGTGCTCACTAAGAAAGGATTTTGCAAAATGTTGATTTTAAATGCCAAAAATTTAATGTTTTTGAGAATACGTAATCCCTTTTTACACAGAATTATGAAATCCAAATCACAGAACATATTGTTGTCAAAGGTATCAGATGGGTTAGGAAAAAAAAAGAAATGCAAGTTTGACAAATAAGAGAAGTTATCAATATCATTCATGTTATAAATAAATACTACAGAATGAAATCCACGAAAATAATGCAGTCACATAACTCTCTCTACCCTGGACATAGAGAAAACAAAACGAGGTATGGTAATGTGTATATTATTATATCGCAGGTTTTTGGAGAGAGAAGTATGAAAGTGATATTGCTTTCTGTTTAATTTCATCCCCAAAACAGTTTTATGGTAACATGAGAGTGGGAAATAAAATTTTCCACCTCGATATTACAATTTTATCTTACAAGAATTTTTCTACCAGACTTGCTGTGCACTGTACAAGCGATGGGATGCAAAATTCTACATCTTCTATGAGCCATAAAAAACTATATCAAGCGTTTTCTGAGGGAATAGTTTGAGTGTAATAAGTCGTTCTTCCTATTTCAAATTTTAAATACCTATATAATGACCTAGAATTTAAAAATCGAAAATCCTTCATAAGTTAATTTCCAATTACAAAATAAAAAACCCAGGCAACGGCGGGTCTTTTAAGCTAGTAGTCTTATAAATCTTTATATTTAGACTTCTGGACAGAAGACGAGTAGTTAAGAGTTTCTGAACTGCATAAAAACAAGCGCTTCCTGATTTGAGTCTACACTTAACTTCTGCCGTAACATTATTTGTGTATGTAATTACTGCACCCAGATATTTGAATTTTTCCACTTGTTCGAACGATTTACTGGCTATTCTAATATTTTGTGGAGCATTATTTTGACGTACCATGACCATATACATAGTTTTTTTCTGTATTAATTTCCAATCCAACATTCTTGCAGGCATCGAAAAGACTTTCAGCATTTCTCTCGAATGTGTTTATGTCATTGCATAACAAGCAAATGTCATATGCGTAAGCTGAAATCAGGTGACTGCCTTTTAATTCTAGGCCTACCTTGTTTTCCTGAACTTACCTAATGGCATATTCCAAAGCAAAATTAAACAGTAAAGGTGATAGTGCATCTCCTTGCTTCAAGCCGCTTTTAATGCCAAACCTATCTGATATAAGTTTCCCTACCTTGACTCTGCAATAGTTTTCATTTAGACACATTTTGATCAGTCTAACTAACTGCTTTGGTATCCCAAACTCAATGAGGATACTGTACAATTTGTCTCACCTAACTGAATCAAATGCTTTTTTAAAATTCATGTACAGCTGGTGGAGAGACTTATTATATTCCCACTTTCTCTCCAAGATTTGGTGAATACAAAATACGAGGTCTGTTAGATAAGTATCCGACCTTATTTTTCTTCTCGGAAACCTGACGGATTTGAATCAAGCCCGCTTGCATGAGCCGACCTTGAACCTTCGTGCGCATGTGTGAATTTTTTCCCGCCTGTAGATAGCGTCTGTTGCTGGCAAGCAGCATTTGAGTGAGGTAGTGTATAGTGCTCTCGTCGTTGCAAGGAAAATAACGATTGTGATGACTGAAATTTGGTTTCCGGGTCGTACCCGTACACCAGGACTCGTCACCACTCATTAAGGTGTTCATAAAGTCGGGGTCACTGTTTGTGGACTCAAAAACATGTTATGTGAGACTTCAACACGAAGTTGCTTTTGCTCCGCCGTCAGCAGCATCGGCATTGAATTTCACCACCACTCTCTTCATGGCAAAATCTTCGGTCATAGTTAAATGGGCCGAAAAAGTGATGATGCCCACCTCTTCCACAACTTCTCGGATACTCACACGACAGTCCCGCATCACCACAGCGTTCACTTTGGCAATGACCTGGTCATTTCGGCATGTTGATGGGCGACCGGAGCGTGGCTCGCTCACCACCGATGTTCGGCCATCTTTAAACCGGTTATACCACTCCTTAATATGTGTGATGACCATAACATCATCGCCGAAAGCCATCTGAATTTTCCGAATGGTTTCCACCTGGCTGTTGCCCAGTTTCAGACAAATAGCGCTGCTCCATTCATGCCGTTATTTTCCTTGCAACGACGAGAGCACTATACACTACCTCACTCAAATGCTGCTTGCCAGCAATAGACACTATCTACAGGCGGGAAAAAATTCACACATGCGCACGAAGGTTCAAGGTCGGCTCATGCAAGCGGGCTTGATTCAAATCCGTCAGGTTTCCAAGAAAAAAAATAAGGTCGGATACTTATCTAACAGACCTCGTATATGATCAATGGTTGATCTATTTCGCCTAAATCCACAATGGTGATCTTCAATGATTTCGTCCGCATATGGGATTAATCTTGACAGCAGTATATTAGATAGAATTTTGTATGATGTTGATAAGAGAGAAATTCCTCGACAGTTATTACATTTGGCACTATCTCTCTTTTTATGGATCGATATAATGATAGATTCTTTCCATTCCTTTGGCAATTCCTCCTTTCTCCAAATCATAAGAATGAGTTCATGGCTCTCTGAGTTTAATCCATTCCCACCTGCCTTAACTAATTCTGGTGTTTTTAGTTTACCTATAGCTGTTTCCTTTATGTTAGAGTTGGTTCAGCAACCAATGGCCCTGCTGTGAATATTTCACTTTGGACATCTCCATGTACATTTAATAATTCATTAAAGAAATTTTTCCACCTATTCAAAATATTGTTCAAAACCACAAGTATAGTGCTGTCATTGTCCTTAATTATGTATATTCTAGGTTGAAAACCTTTCTTGAACCCGTTTATTCCCTTGTTGAGATCCTAAGATTTTTGTCTTTACTGTTTTCCTCTAATTCATTTACTTTGTCTTGGAGATAGTTTCTTTTCTTTGTTCTAATGGTTCTAGAGCATTGTTGAGATTTTCAACCGTAGTGTCATTCGGATTCTGCAACCACTGTAGTTTTGCCTGCTTTCTTGCATTTACTAATGTCACGCAGTCATCATCGAACCACAGTTTATTTGGTTTCAGTTCAAGCGGACCTAATTTTTCTTTTGCGGCTATTTTAATATTGTCTTTAATGCATTCCCAGGTTTTATCGATATTCATATCATCCCTAGCTTCTTGTTCGGCAATGTTTTCTAGGACTGCCAATCTATTTGAAATCTCGACTTGGTAAGCATTCCTATTTTTGTCTTCCCCTAGCTTTTTCAGATTGAATCTCTCTATATCGAAATTTTGACTAGTTCCTTTGTTTAATGAAAGTTTCCCCTGAACAGCCGCAACTACCAGATAGTGATCCGATCGCGGTCAGCAGCCCTACAAGTTCGAACGTCAATTATACTAGACTGCCTCCTTGCATCTATCGGCACATGGTCGATTTGATTATGAGTCTTTTCATCTGCTGAGATCCATGTGTATTTATGAATATCATGATGTGGGAATTTTGTACTCTTTATAATTAAATTTTTAGTCGTGGCAAATTCATTAGACTAACCCCATTGTCATTGCTCTGCAAGTGGAGACTCATTCCCAATCGTGGGCTTGAAAATATCCTCCCTCCCTACTTTCGCATTGAAATCTCCTAGCACAATTTTCATGTGATATGCTGGAAACTGATCAAATGTTTGTTCTATTTCCTCATAAAAAACTGTCCTTGTCATAATCTTGTTTATCTTCTGTTGGTGCATGGATATTCATAACTATGATGTCACACCACCGTCCTCTTAGAATAACATAGGAAAGCCTATCATTAATAAACTGTACTTTCTTAATGGCCGAATAAATTCTCCTATGTACAGAGTGCGGCAAAACATCCCCACTATTTTAAAGTTCAAATAAAAAACAGATGGATCAAAATAAAGAAGCTGCATTAACAATGATTCTACACAGTGGGAAGTTTCATGTTTTGAACAATGTGTCAAGTAGTGTCCTTCACTATCAATGCATTGTTAAATGCGACTTCGGAAATTCTCCATCGTTCTAACCAACATTGCTTGAAGAATAAGACCAATCTCTTCCTGTATTGCATTTCTTAGGGCTGGCAAAGTCCTTGGCCGATGTTTAAACACATAAGCCTTAAAGATATCCCCACAGAAAATAATCACAGGGTGTAAGGTCTGGTGATCGTGCATGGCCTTACACCTCCCTTTTTAATCTTGTTACCACTTGCTCTAAAGTTTGACACCCATAAGCTAATGCTTTTCCGATCTAGAACTACACCACGAGGGGGAATTTGGAAGCGAATCCAGAAAGCAGGCTGGGCAGCGACAACGGAATACCCGTTTACCAGAAATGATTCCACAGCATGATCACGTTCTTCTCCCGTCCACGGCCTGGTTGGATACTGTACTGAATATCCATTCCGCGATTTCAATATCCTATTCATTTTTTGTTTACTGTTCATCACTTTTTTTTTCTGTTGTTATGGCAAAACACAAGTTGACTGCTACTCCCATCTCGTGCGAATGTTGCGGCGTGGTTATAGTGCTTAATGATATGGTGAAGCTTGCTATAAGAGCACAGAGACATGATTAAGATCTATTTAAACTTAGCAGTGATGTGAATTAATGTAATATATTGAAAACCCTAAATTCCCACTGTGTAGATATCATTAATATTAATACAGTTTCTTTATTTTGATCCATCTGTTTTTTTACTTGGAATTTAAAATAGGGAGGATATTTTACCGCAACCTTTATGAAGAACCCGGTCCCTAATTGATGGTTATCATTCCCTTTCCCATAGAAAAAGGTACACACATCTGTCTGCATTGAACCATCACCTCTCATCTAACTTCCTGTACTCCTGAGGCATCTTACATGTATTTCTCTAATTCCTTAGTTATCGATTTAAGTGTCCCAGCCTGTATAAGCTCCTAATGTTCCATGTTCCCAAACAATCATGTTTGCTGGTTGAAGTGTACACTTTCAGTCTCGCCCGTCTTCCTATTTATTTCTTAATGCTGACTTATGATAATTCATCAGGCAGTTAAGGTGCATGTAAGACCTTCTAAATGCCATGCACTGTAGGTCTGTGCACTGTTTACATTAAAGTAATCAATGTAACAATCAAGTTGGTACTCTTGTATTCTGACAACAGCCGTGATTAATTATTTTCACATACTTAACATTTTCATTATCAGGTAAATTGCTCCCTTAGAAAAAATAGTATCCAATACACATGCCTTAAGTATTGTAAATTATCAATAGTAGTATGGTTACCTTTTGAGTTGATTGGGTATACAAACATAATTGCTTTGTAATTTCTTCTTTTCTCTATTCTAATGGAATATTATGTTGGAACTTAAGTATAGATCCCAGTGGAGAATTATTTTTATTGAAAGTACAGACAGTTAAGGGATTATATTAATATAAAGCTTAATTAAAGGAAGAGTAAACTAAAAAAATACCATTTTTTTATTTTAATCTCATTGCATGGAACTTTGAATTATGAAACAAATGGTGATCTTGTGACCTTCAGGCGCCTAATACAGTGGAACCTCGTTAGCACATTCCTCATTACTACGTTTTCCCGCATAGTACGTCGGTTTTTTGAAGTCCCGGTCCCAATCTTACTAACTACATGTTTAAATGTTTCTTAACACGTTTTGGTTTAACGCTTAGTACATTCATATTTGGCTCGCCAACCACACTTTACCAAACACAAGCCATTGCGCATCTGATCGTGTAATCTCTATGTCAGAATTCTTGTACTCTTTGCTTTATGGGACCAATCGTCAGCCATTGTAGTTGCTTCTACTCCTTTAGTACTTTGTTCCATCACGGTGCCTTTTTACACCCCAGTTCCTGATATAGGAAGAATTTGTACAGTTTTCATTTTCCGTTTTCCAAGACATGAAATCTGAAAATTTTTCAAATTCTTTAGATTCATGTTGGATTTCAATATCATGAGACGATTGAAAATGTTCAAAAATGTGTTTTCGTTCTAATGATGTGAAATTACATATGGAACACTTTAACACAGACTGCCTCCCATCAATGCTGTGTTGATCACGTTGATGTCGCTGAAGATTGTACAGGCAAGAAAAATGTTTACCACATTGATCACACAAATGACAGCCAATGCCAATGACGCTTTCTTGGCGTCAGTTCATCTAGCTTGTCAGGATGTTTCTTTCTTACATGTTTACGAAAATTGTCTTGTGCTGTAAACTCACTCCCACACTCCTGGCAAACCAACATTTTAACATACATGTTCCTCTTTCGCGCGCAAACAGAACACACTTGCATGTCGCTGCCGTCTGCTAGATAACTCACTCCCGTGCATGCGTGCACAATGCCTGTGCTGCATGGATGTCGACTGCTATTTCTCGCGCATGCGTGGAAGGTCTGTGGATGCTTGAATAATCCTGTATACAGAAAGAAGTGTTGCTTCTCGGACACCAATCATCAGCCATTGTAGTTGCTTCTCATTGGTCATTTTGTTTTGCGCGGATTTAGCAATGTCAGCTGTATAGCCGCCATTTTTTTTCGTGATAATTTTATTGTGTTCTCTAAGTGAAATATGTTTCAAATTTCTTACGGTTCGTGTGGTGTCGAGAAGAAAATATTAGAATGTTTGAAGAAATGTAGGCTAAAAAAGCAGATCATGCTTCTCACGCAATTCATTAGCAATTTGACTTTGTTCGCTGAACATTTTGGCACGTCTGAAATTTTGAACAATTACAATTTCAGTTATTTTATGTTTGTTAATAGATTGTGGAGTGCAATTTGTTTCATGTGTGATATTTTAGAATAAAGTGGATGCTTTTTTTGTGAATTTCGTATGGTTTTTCATTAAATATGGCTCCCATACATTCCTTCAATTTTTGCAAGTTTGAATTTTTTCAAATAAAATCGTTAGGCCTATGTATTTGTTTACATAATATAAATCTCGGCATAACTAATGACTTGGCATAGAAGCTCCTGTGTGTCAATATGGGTATTTCTGAGTCATTAGGATGCACTTTTGGGTGATCCTGAGCAACTTAGAAAACATAGGCCTATCTACATATTCCCTACAATTTTTTTATTTTTTTTTTAATCTTCAGTAGTACTTTTCCCGTTTAAGACGTCTATTTTTTTCGGTCCCATAAAAAACGTGTTATAGAGGTTCCACTGTATTACGCTTTGTATGGGTGAAGTAAAATTCTCCTGTGACGTTATGTGCGACAACTCATTGATGGAACGACAGCTGCTGTTAAGCTAGTGCGTGCTGTTTCTACATAGACCACAAAGTCTCATTTGTGTTAGTTGTTGATAGAGATGTCTGCAATGTTACCTTATAAGGAGGAACCTTGGTATTCACAAATTAATATCACACAAAAAGAAAATGACAGGGAATTATTAAAAGAATTGCAAGGAAGAAAAGAAAATACGGAATACTGAATGGTGTAAATGTGGGCTGTGTATACAAATGAAAACGGACCACGAAAGTGTGTGTTGTTGGGACTGTGAAGGAATTTGTGAACGAAGGGGGGTGTGTAGACTGTATAACACAACATAGCGTTATTATAAATAAAGATACACTAATTGCCAGTCGTTATCAGTTAATACTTAGAGCTAATACAATTAAAAAACAAAACATTTCTCAAGATACGAACAAAGTCACTTTCAGATTCAGAATCATCTGTTGCGGTAGTAGAAATGTCTGAAATGCTAAAAGAGTTATCTAAATCACAATTTCTAGAAGAAACATTCAATGAATCTGTGCAAACATTGGCATAAGTTTCATTCCCTAGTTCACACTGAATGCCTAGGCTGTTAGAAACTGAATTTTCATCATAAATACTAGATTCCACATTCATGATTTGTCCATTCCCCAATAGTGATGGATTATTGTTCGAATCTTGCAACAACTTTCTCATTTCCTTCTTCCTCAAGTTAAGACGATTTTCTTTTCTTCATTGGTGGTGTTTCAGATTTCCCACGCAAAAGAAGTGATGGAACAGCACTTTTTTTTTTAAACAGATTGTGGGGTTTCTCCAGTTAACTGTTTTCGTAACTGTACAAAAAGCTTGTAATCATTTTCTTCAAAATGTTGTGAGCAAACCGTACTGTATTTACTAAGAACAAATTTTTCTCTTTTTATTTTGATCAGCCATTGCTTATAACCAGGGCCCGGATTCTAATGACATGTCATCTTTTTATTGATGCTGCATAGACATTGCCAACTTGTAGATAAATCCTAATCATGGCCTCTAGATTATAGAAATACATTTTTATTAGGTCATTTTTTGTCATTTTATGCAATTTTATATTTTTAGGGCATTTATTTCAATTTTAGGTCATTATTTTGTCATTTTCTTGTCATTTGCTTCCTTATTTAGTCATTTTCATGTATTTACATTGAGTGTATTAACTTTTTTTTTTTCGTTGCTAGCGGTGCTGTCTTTGAAGTGTTGTTTGTTTAATGCAAGAAGGAAAAAATTGGCATTAAGTGTTGTCATGTCTCAGTCGGAAATGAGAATCAAAGAAACGCCAAAATTTTATATTATATTACTATTGTTATTAGATTGACTTGGCACCAGAGTCTGCCACCTGCTTGGATTTGAGAGTGCAAACTACTGTTTGCCCTCAGTTAAACAACAATATAATCCAGCAGACCACAAAAGGAAATGGCGAATTTTGACTCGCCACTGCCTCAGTGCCAGTATAAATTTCCGTGAGAAAAGAACATTCACAATATTACAATTATTTACAGTTTTTTTTTTTAATTATGTACAAACTAGTGTATAACTTTGTGTGTACAATAATAATTTTTTATAAATAAAATAGTTTTAGGCCATTTTTTATAGTTTTTAAGTCATTTTCTTTAAAATTTAGGGTCATTTGGTAGGTCATTTTTCGAACAATTTTAGGTCATCAAAATCTGGGCCCTGCTTATAACGTTTGGGTGACCTATCTCTGTTGGGAAATCGATTGAAAGATATTTTAAGTGTGTTATCACTCTTCGACGATGAGTTTGTACACCCCACAACACAACAATAAACCACTTAAACAGATACTCACTCAAAAACCGTAACAGTAGACAGAATGCTGTGAACTGTCTTTCATTGGGCGGGACTGAGTCAAGCATTCGTCAAGCATGACGTCATGCGCCCACCGAGTTACGATAAACATATTCATTTTGTGATTAAATGTGAAAGTGTAAAACATTTCTAACAGTGAATATAATTTCTACAAAACATTTTCTTTCAATCCATACGAAGAAAATGATACTGAATTTTTACTATACTTTTCCTTATGAACAGTGTTGTTAAAAACATTACAAGGTATTGCTGCCACAGATTGAGGTATGAAGGATGAAGACTGGAAGGCAGGGAACTAAAGCCATAGAAGAAACTAGCAAATTATTCCTTGGAATGCCTTCATAGCTTATGCCTAGTAACCATGATATAATCAAGCATCAGAGAACCATGGTATTGTAGTAATAGTTCATAGGTTTTCTTAGAACATCCCAGTATTACTTTTACCCCTGCTACCTGCGATATCCACTTCTCTTTTCTTCTCCACCGGGATCTATACTTAAGTTCCAACATAATATTCCATCAGAATAGAAAAAAGAAGAAATTACAAAGCAATTATGTTTGTATACCAAATAAACTCAAAAGGTAACTATAGTCTATTTTGATAATTTACAATACTATGTTAATAGATTACTAAATGTGTTAACTTGCCAAAGGTAACAGATCTACAAGTGGTTACAAGCAGTGAGGAAAGTGAGGCGGTATGCGGCGGTATGGAATACCGTCACTGGTTTACAAGGTCCAAAGGCATACCGGGACTGGTTTCAATGGTGAAATAGCATACCGTCACTGATCATCAATGGCTATTTAATACAAATTGTTAATGTTCCTTTGAGACGTAATATAATAATTACTTTTCATGATTATACACCAACTCGTATGCTTTCATCGGTAGCCATTGTCACGATAACTTGTGATGGTCTTTGTTGCCATCTTAATGACTACACCACTAGATTCTATGTTTTAAAAATATTTCACGGTAACAAAATGTTGTGATTTTTATATTGTTTAAATAGGGCTTAAATACTTTTAAAGTATCTTATTGAAGTAAATAAACTATGGCTCTACATCCCTGGCCTACCACCCGACCGCTGCTCCTCTACCATTGATGGCAGGATTGGGGGCATGTGGTCAGCAAGCTGACACCCACTGCTGTTATTGATGGTTTCCGTGATGTGAAATAAATAAAGGTCTATCATTCGACAGTACAAGATGTTCTAGTCTTGTGTTGTGCTCCTACTTGGCAATCATCATTCTATAAAGTAGGGTTGGTTACTCATGAAGGAAGTTAATTAAAAAACCACCAAGTGGATGTCACATATCCTGCTTTCACAAAATTATTATTTGTAAAGGAGGGAATGTGCTTTTTTAAACTGAGGTATGTTAGGGAAAAATTTTGGGTTAGCATACCGTCTCTGGAATTTTCTCACTTCCTTCACTGGTTACAAGGAACAAGTGTCTCAATCTGTAAGTTTCTCAATATAAATAGCAGGTATGACAATAAATTGGGCTCATTAACAGCCCTACAGATCCCATAACAAACATTCTTCAGAATTATTGCAGATGTTGTTATTATTACAAACTTATCAAATGCATTTCAAATTTTCAACCTTATACAAGGTGACACAAAAAAACGGGAACTTTTTAGCATCCAATAATAAAACCAAGAGTGATGGAAGAAAACATTTTATTCATAGTAATTGAAACCTTAAAACTTGCCATTTAAGAAACAATTATGGAATTTATAATTTTTTTTAATTACATCCTTTAGATGGCGTCCTCCAGTACGAATCCATTCTTGGAATCTGCTGTTGAGATTCCTCATTGACCGCTGCAACATCGCAGCTGGGATACTGTAAATTTCATCGTGAATTATCTGTTTTAACTCATCCAGAGTTCTAGGTCGAGTCGTGTACACTTTGCTCTTGAGATAGCCCCACAAGAAAAAATCACAAACAGACAAATCTGGTGATCTAGGGAGCCAGGGAATGTTACCGTATCTTAAAATCACAAGGTTACCGAACAATTCTCTCACAGCTTTCATTGATTACAATGCAGTGAGTGATGTCGCTCCATCCTGTTGAAACCAGGGTTCTTGAATGTGTGGAAAATTGTTCAGTTCAGGTGTAACGAAAGATTGTAACATCTCCAGGTAACGATCCGCATTGACAGTTACTGTGACCCCCTGTTCGCGACTCGAGCAAGAACTCTGAAAGAGTTAAAACAGAGAATTTGTGATGAAATTCATAGTATCCCAGCTGTGATGTTGCAGCTGTCAATGAGGAATCACAACAGCAGGTTTCAAGAATGCATTCGTACAGGATGTAATTTTTTTTAAATGATAAATTCCATTAATGTTTCGTAAATGGCAAGTTTTAAGGTTTCAATTAGCATGAATAAAATGTTTTCTTCCATCACTCTTGGTTTTATTATTGGATGTTAAAAAGTTCCCGTTTGTTTGTATCACCTTGTATTTATGTCCGAAATCTATCTTGAACATTTTTTTTTTAAGCCCTTTTAAGATACATAACAAACGACTGACTAGAACTATATACAGAGACCTTTTCTCGAAGTGCTCGGGAAAACGGCGGGTTGCGTGGTCGGCGGCCGGTACTCTAGGTCCCCGGCGCGCATGCTACTTCTCTCCGGCACTTCTACGATCTTCTAAGATAGAGGGTAATTAGTAAAGACCTGTGGTCTCCACAAAGCCCTGAATTAACGTCCTGTGATTTTTATTTGTGGGGGACACTAAAAGGTAGGGTTTACAGGAAGAATCCCCATCTTTCGATTAACTAAAAGGCTACATCAGAGAAGAAATTGAAGCGGTAGAACTTGAAAATGTTGTTCATTCTTTTATTAGAAGATGCCAGCTATGTGTACAATCAAATGGAGAGCATTTTCAGCAACACCTGTAAGCTTGGTGAGTACAATTGAACGTTTATTATCTTAGAAGATCGTAGAAGTTCCGGAGAGAAGTAGCATGCGCGCCGGGGACCTAGAGTACCGGCCGCCGACCACACAACCCGCCGTTTTCCCGAGCACTTCGAAAAAAGGTCTCTGTACAACAATAATATACTTCAATTTAATACAACTTTATAGATATTGAGATGTTAACGAAAAATACCTATTTCATAAATAATGTTGTATTCTAAAATTTGTATTCTATTTTATTTGAAGAATGAAAGTATCAGAGGACTGAATATAGAGTATCAAGACAGAAAACATACAATGGTATGGAACATGGACAAAAACCAGTTTTGACCCATCTCTAATAACAAGAAAGTAAAATGTGCTTGTAAGAATCAACAAAAGAAAACGTTTCTCCCAGAATAAGCAAAGACACCATTTTCCTTCTGATATTTCACATTGATTTGAACCCAGCACACTTGCAGTACAGGTTCAAATAAGGTTGATAATCTGTATAGATTTCAATGGAAAGTTTAGTCTCTAAAGTAATATTTAACCTAAAGAGATAAATCAAATAATTACCTCTACTGTTAAAGGTCAGCTATTAAATTAAACATGTTTTTACCCTCTTCATTTACTTTTTTCACATAGCAGTGCTTTTACTTCAGTCCGAAGCATCATCACTTGGGGACTGATTCAAATTCACCACATTGCAGCTACAACAAAACAGTCTTCTGCTGCAGATATCACTCATAGAGAGATCTCAAAGTCATGATAAAAATTCATACCAGTGCAAAATTGCATAAATCCACTATAGCTAACATGTACAATATTTTTAAAATCCAAATGTGCACCCTAAATACTGTATATTCACTGGAAGCAAATTTTAGAATTATTTTAAGAGTCAATAATAGGTACAATACGTCAGGATTATAATGATATGCAATTGAAGAGCGTTTTTTCAAAAGCCGATATCTACATGGAAATCTCAGTGCAAGAGGTGACTAAGTGCCATCAAGAAAAGTGCTAATATTTGTGTGTATTGACCAGCAAAGATCATATTCTATCTAAGCCAAACATGACAAACAGCCTTGCTGTATCAGTTACAGACACAGTAATGGCTGCTAGTCATGTTTGGCGTAGATAAAATACGATCTTTGCTGGTCAATACACACAAATATTAGCACTTTTCTTGATGGCACTTAGTCACCTCTTGTACTGAGATATCCATGTAGATATCGGCTTTTGAAAAAACGCTCCTCAATTATCAGAAGCATATTTAGGAGGTTATGTATTAATCTTTTGCAAGAGAAATGTAAAAAGAAAAGAAATATCAAATCCATAATAATCACTAAATTAACAAAGAAGTTGTTTGTTACAAACACAAACAACAGTAGCATACACAGCATTAAAAATTTGAGAGTACACTAAAAACTCTAATTAAAATTATCAACTTGCTATAAGAAGACTCATACTGGTGAAGCCTCTAATGAAGAAGCATTCATCAGTCCACAGTAGTAATTCACAGCTTCATGTTAAACCACACTACTTCTGCTGAATGTACTGCATGCGAATCTTATATAGATTTAGTAACAAATTCATGTGATAAAATGTCCACTGGGTACTTCTAGAAAAGATGGTAACTTCAAAAGTCAAGCAAAAATGTCCAATTATTTGATTTATCTCTAACAGCCTGAACTACAATTGCTAGATAATCTAGACAAAAGCTGATGAGTCATAAGCTTCATCCAGTATCCCAAAAGTATTTAACAAAAAATATATATACTCACAGCATGTGAATTAAATTGGGGAGATATGAAACTGTAAAATTTCTGAACCAGCCACATACATACGTGCTCATTTCATACCTTGTCCTCTACAATTGTTATTGCTATCTTATGATCTGGCCATGTAAAAGTCTTGGGAAGACTCAGCTGAAATATAAAGTACAATGATTTACAGTAATTAGTATATCAGAGAAAAGAGAAAAAAAAAGAAAGAAAGAAAGAAAGAAAAAAAAGTTCTATGCAAATAACAAAGGAAGTACGTACTGTAAGTGAATACAGCAAACCCCCGAAAATTCATGGGTGGATTATCTGGTTTTCAGATTATCTGTGCAAGGTTCTTTCTCCTCACTCAACCTTTTACAAGGGAATACAAATATAATCGGGTGCAAGATTTTGAACATTTTGCTCTTAATTTCAAATTTCCCACACTTAAGAGAATGTTACCTGGCTTCTCTAGAAATCCAAGAAATTCAAAATTAAGTGCAGGAATTAAAAATGTCACACCTGCTTATATCCATATTCTGCTCGCAAAGGGTTAAAATTTACATACATACTATCATTGTTAATGAAAAGTTTGAATGTAACATTCAAGCATTCTGACAAATTTAGTAGCATTTACTAAAACCAAGTTAGATTACAATATATGTAGTCCACAACAACATTACCTGAAGCTAGAATAGTAATAATTCAAACATTGGATTAACTGTATTTTTACTTCCTCTGCCCGTACCATAGGTACTATAGGTAGAGGAAGTATTGTTTTCGACCCCAAAATTCGAAGTTGAGTTTTTAGCATATATACACGTTTCAAGGCCCCCTGAATCCAAAAATACTATTTTTGGAAACATGTCTGTGTGTCTGTGTGTTTGTGTGTGTGTGTGTCTGTGTGGAAAATATCTGTGAACAAGCTAGCTCCAAAACGGAAAATCGTATGAAAACAAAATTTCGTATTTGGGTCAGGTACCTTCTGAAGATGTGAGGATAAGATTGGCGACTATTTTCTCTTATTTTTAAGGGGACTTTACATGAAGAAATTTTCGTTTTTCGCGATTTTCTCGAAAACGGCTCTAACGATTTTCTTTAAATTTTGCACATACGTTGCTTATACTAAGAGCTAAAACTTTTATTTGAAACATTTTTTCGAGAAAATTCTCTGAGGGTAGTTACAAGCCACCCACTGTTCACCCACTGTTTGTAGAAAGTTTGTCTTACGTGATGAACAACTGAATTCGCGCTCTTTCACGGCCTCTTATTTTATATAAGAATGTGAAGTGAGAAAGATGTATTGTTGGCCATGCATAGAGTAAAGATGTATCTGAGGGAAATATTCGATAAATTTTGGAAATTATATTTTACGGCAGAAAGTTCAATAAACGTCTGCAGTCATTTTTTTTTTTTTTTTTAAAGTTTGTTATATAGACTGCGCTTTTAGTCGCTTCATTGAAAGAAGAGGTATTTATAGGATAATTAGCGTAAAATTGTGTCTTGCGATTCTGTACAAGGATATGTGAATACTGCTAACTTTTATTTGGGCAGAGGAAGTTATGTGACTTTCACATCAGATTTTTTATTATTCATGTACACTATGGTCCCAATTAACACAGATAATTAGGAGTTTGCTGTAAGTAAGTAAGTAAGTAAGTAAATAAGTCAGTCAGTCAGTCAGTCAGTAAGTAAGTCAGTCAATAAGTAAGTCAGTCAGTACGTGAGTCAGTCAGTAAATAAGTCAGTTAATAAGACAGTCAGTCAGTAAGTAAGCAGGTCAGTCAGTCAGTAGTCAGTAAGTCAGTCAGTCAATAAACCAATCAGTCATTAAACCAGTCAGCCAGTAAGTCAGTAAACCAGTCAGTAAATCAGTCGGTTGGTCAGTCATCAGTCAGTCAGTAAGTGATTCAAACAGGACAAAGAAATCCAACTGAAGGAAATCAGTGAACTTTCTTCTTTACTTTTTTCCCTTCTATCTTTCCATTTTTATATTTGAATCTTTGTGTCTTATCATGTTCCTTATTTTATTATCCTCCTGCTAAATTGTTTCCAGTTTGTGGAGTTATATGTCTATAGTAGATAAATATATTAGGTTTGATTTTTCCTGGATTAGAGTGCCGTGGTTGGTCCGTACTTCTCGACATATTGTCTGCAACTGTATATATGTAGTACTTAGTATGCTACAATAAGCCAGCAGAGAGTACATATTCCAGCTCCTGAATGCAGTTGCAGATGAAACAACAAATAGCATTGACCGACCAAGACATTCTAGCATGGAAAATGCACAACATTCTAACTCTGCCATGAAAGGTTGCACAAGTTTAAATGGTATAAAAGTTTAACATAGCACTGCAGTGCAGAAAATTGCAAAAATGAATGCATGCAGCACTACAGAAAAATGCCTCTACTGTCAATGTACAGTTGCAAATAAATACACGGATTTAGGGATGGCAAGAAAATTCATACATGCCAAGTCATCCACTACAGTACCATTATTCTTGTAGACTGTCTGCAGAGAACTGTACAGTCTAGGGTAGAGGGTTCTTTCAAAATCCTTCTGTCCTCTCACTGACAACTTTGTAAGCTTTGATATAAAATGTGATAAATCTCACAAATTAAGAGTTTTGGTTAACCTGAATTTCACTACACTATTTTCATCACAAACAGATTATGTCTTAATCCAAATTCTTAAATAAGAGTCAACTCACCTCCTCCATGCTGTTAAAGATTTCAAATTTTTCAGACATGTTCTGTGCAAGATCATCAGGAACTAGCACTTGGAGCCATGGTCCATGAGCAACGTATCGATGTTCCAAATCCACTAAAGTGCCAGTAACAGAAGGTGCTACAAATGTAATTGCTGTATCACCTAGCACTGACTTGAACGTAAAGTGTCGTCCATGCATTACACGACCCCTGAAAACAGTAAAAATGCATAAACAGTAGATATCAAACTTAAATACATTACATTCCTGAGTATAGTTATATACTTATACTGCAATAAGTGTCATTTTAAGAAAATCAAATGACATGGTTATTACATAATGAAGAATAGCACAAATCAATGTAATTAAGTGCCAGTATGGTACTTTATAAGATTGTGTGGGGGACAGGGAAATGTCTGTCCGTCCATCTGTCTGTCTGTCCATTCGTCCATGTGTCTGTATGCACGATAATTCAAAAACGCTTTAGCAGATTTTAATGAAACTTAGTATACACATTTATAACGTCCATGGGAAGAACCCTATTGATATTGGACCAAATCGGTTGACCGGTACCGGAATAATGCCCAATTTGGTGACTATTTTAATGGTAATATATCAGAAAGGCGCTATAACCCAAATGCGCTTTATCGGATTTTCATGAAACTTAGTATACAGATTTATGACGTCCATGGGAAGAAGACTATTGAATTTGGACCAAATCGATTGACCAGTACCGAAATAAAGGGTAATTAACAGTCAAATCTATTATAATATAATTTTCGTTCTGTGACAATTCAAAGCATATTGATTGGCTCGCAGCCAACCAATCAGCGGTCGAGCTCCTGTATACAATGTCGTAATGTAATCAATTCTGTAAATAGAAATAATAGGGGAAATTACTTATTAAATAAGAGCATGCTTTCAATTACAATTTAATGTAAGTATTAATTTTGTAATAACTAAAATGACACTACAGAATACAAAGAACAAGGTTAAAGTTAATGGGAAAATGTCACCAAGTTTTGAGACAGTCTCAGGATTGAGACAAGGCGATGCATTATCTCCATTATTATTTAATTTGAGTATGGAAAAGATTATAAGAAATACACGTTCTAATACAAATGGAACAATATATAATAGAACTAGCCAATGTCTGGCATTCACTGATGATGTTATTTTGAGGAGATCTGTGAAGTATATCAATGATACAGTTAAGAATATGAGTGAAGTAGCAGAACAGACTGGTTTGAGCATAAATAGCATGAAAACAAAATATATGAGAAATAAACAAGAAAGTACAGAAAACAGGGATGAAATTACAATTAAAATAAAGGATCAAAATTATGAAAGAGTGAATTCTTTTAAGTATCTAGGCACCGAAATTACGCCAGCAAATGACATAGAGACAGAAATAAAAGAAAGATTAAGTACAGCAAATAAGGCTTACTATGCCTTCCAAACTTTGCTCAAGAAAAGATACATATCGCAATCCCTTAAAGTACAGATCTATAAGACAGTTATTAGACCCACTGCAATCTATGGAGCTGAATCCTGGACAATGACCAAAAAATCTGAGGAACTTCTCAGGATCTGAGAAAGGAAAATACTAAGGAAAATTTATGGACTGATATGTGAAAATGGGCTTTGGCGAATGAAAATGAACCATGAATTGTATGATAAATTTAAGTCATCAGATATTGTAGCTATTATTAAAGTGCGTAGATTGGAATGGCTGGGCCATATAATGAGAATGCAAAATCAAAGAACTACTAAGAAGAACTTGGAGGGAAAACAAGAAGGGAGAAGGAGGATAGGTAGACCAAGACTACGATAGCTGGATGATGTGGAAGCTGATCTGAGAGAAATGGGAGTGAAAAGATGGAGGAAGAAAGCTGTGGATCGACAAGAGTGGGCATCCATTTTGAAGGAAGCTAAGGCCAAACTAAAAGGGCTGTAATGCTAATGATGATGATGATGATTAATTTTGTAATGGATATTAGATGCTACAATATTATTGTATGGCCCACAATAAAGATAACTTAACAAACTATTTCTCATGATAACAGTTGGCATTTCTGCTGACACATTAACTTTTTTTTTTTTTATGTTCACAGGAGAAATTAAAAATTTTAAAAATAGATATTGGGATTTGTAAAATCTGTAATATTCAGTACAATTCATTAATTACAATGGTCAATTTTTAAACACTTGTAGCTCTGCTTACGTCACAATTTTTTAACTAATTTCGAGGAAGACTCTCATCCCCATCACCGGCAGTTGATAGACTGGAATTCGCACGGCTCTGGTTGGTAGTGCTGGTCTGTCTAGTGATGCCATCTTTGTTTCTATTGGTCATCCTAATGACGTTATCTACTGGCGGAATTTCGAAGTTCATAACACTGTCTTGGTTTTTCAGTATGAAGATCTTTTCCCAAGTATTGAGCTCTTGTGGTGTTTTAACATGTTTGATGTATTTTTTGATGTGGTGGTCACATGTCCAAGAGTGGTGTGCTACTGCTGATTTTTCTGTCTGTATGAGTTTTACATTTCTCAAGTGTTCTTTCATTCTAATATCCAAATTTCTCTTAGTCTGCCCAATATAAATTTTGTTACAATCTTGGCATTCCATTTGGTAAATTCCTGATAGTTTTGTAACCGGGGTGCTGTTTTTGAGTGGGTGATTAAGCAAATTAATTAAATTATATGTTTTTATGTGCTAGTTTAATGTTGTAGTTTATTTTATCAATGAAATTAGTGTTGAAACCAATTTCATTGATAAAATGACTGCTAAACACAACAAACAAAAGAAGATGAAAGAAATAACGACACTTCGCCCATTTAGGATCAGAGAGACGTAACTACATTTTTGCCGTTTTTGAGTTGATACTACCATCAGAAACACGGAATTGAGATCTATCTTGGGATCAAACAAGCGTAACTCTATCTAAACTGGTTTCCATTCTAGCTGCTAGCGTATCTACATTTTTAGGAAAATAACAAGAATCAAACAGACGGAAAAGCTGTTCCGTCTTGAGACTGCAGCAAGTAGTGTTAATTTCTGAAACGGAACAGCTGTTACGTTTCTCTGATCCTAAGAGAACTGTTGCTTTTCCCGCCATGTGTTGTAAACGGATTGCCGCCATCACTGTGGCAACAATGAAAAAGAGCTTCCTATCAACAAAATTTAACAATTATCAGTCTTCAATGAGTTTGCAAGTAGACATGATCGTAATGGAGTCCAGTCTAGAGGAAGAAGGACGGTGAAAATGTGTCAGAAGGATTGGAATTTAGAGAAATTGTGTAAGTAATAGAATGTGTTTATTAGTGTGTTTGTGATTATTATAAACTCCGTGGCGCTTCATCCCTGAAGGGACAAGGCCTACAACCCGACCGCTGCGTCATCTACCATAGGCAGATGGCAGAATTGGGGGCATGTGGTCAGCATAACTCAGGGCCGTTAATTGTGGTTTTCTTGACCTGAGCCGCTACTTCTCTATCAAGTAGCTCCTCAATTTGAATTACGAGGCTGAGTGTACCCCTACCAGACCTCCCTACCTCAGAATAATCCGATGTACCGGGGATCAAACTCGGACCGACGGATCTGTAGTCAGCGACGCTAACCACAAGACCACGCCGGCGGTCTGTGATTATTAACTATTACTGTTATTGTTATATTATTAATTATTATTAATTGTTGTAATCTGAAGAATTACAACATTAAAGGTTGAAGAGATGGCTTTGAATATTTGCTTTATTATGCTTACAGAGACCAGTGTTGAAAATGGACCCTGTCTTGTAAAGGATGTTGACAGTGCGCAAGTAAATCATCAGAATCAGGACAGAGAAATTGTAGACGATAATATTAACTTTGAAGATAATATTAACTTTGAAGAAAATAATAAACCAAGAAAACGCAAAAAGCGAGCAGTTAAAGAGGAGTGAAAAAGAAAATTAACCAGCAGTATGATAGAGCGTATATTCCAACTAATAATTATATAGTTCCTGCAAGACATGAGAAGCTTAGATTGCTCTAAATGCCTCCGACAGTGCAACAGTAAGTTTACTGAGCAAAATAGACAAAATATTCACAGAACCTACTGTGACCTTGGATCATTTGAACGACAAAGGATGTACCTTACTAAGCTAGTAGAAGAAGAAGAAAAACAAAGTGCGAAAACAAAATCTGATACATTACGAAGGAAGGTGATCAAGAAGTAGGAGCTTATGGATTTTTTTTTTCTCAAGGCATTTGAAATTTCAGAAATCTTTGTAAAAAATACTATTAAGAAAAGAGATGGACATATGTAATTCAGAAAGAAAGAAGAGGATGCAATGAGCCTAGCACAAAAAGACCAGACGAGAGAAAGGAGACTATAAGGAATCACATAAAGAATTTTCCTGCTCTTCGTTCTCATTACAATAGGAAAGAGTGTACTGCAGATTATTTACCTAGGCAATATGAATTTTAAATAGTTAATGTACGAGTTGTATCAGGAACAAAGCCTCGCTGATTGAAAGATAGCAGAGAAATTTGGTCGTATCAGCAGATATTCACAACATAATTTAATCTCAAATGTCATGGAATATGTGTGATAAGTGCTTAAAATTTTCATATACTCCAAAAGAAAATGAAGACGAAGATTTAAAAAAAAGGGACAGAAAGAGCATATTAAAAGGAAAGAAATGGCAAAGGATTTTAATAACTTGGAGAAGGAAAGTGCACGAGAAAACGAATCTGTGCTGGCTAATTTGACTTGCAAGCTGTGCTCTACTGCCCTAAAGTGAATGCAAAGTCAGTATTCTATAAAAGATTTCTGTTTATAAATTCACAGTTCTTAATGTAAGAAAAAACAAAACAGATTATTACATGTGGGACGAGGCACAAGCGCCCGGGTTATGATGGTCCTCTTTGCATAAGCAAAGAAAAGAAAAATGATCTTATGCTTGTTTTCCTTATTGGATATCGCTGATAAACATTCCAATTGTTTATTTACCAGTAATTGTGCTGATGAAACATTATAAATACAGCTGCGGTAATATCTGTTGATGCTTAGGACTGCAATACAGTCATATGTTACATAGCAATAGCCACCAAGTTAAGGATCAGACAAACGTAACTACATGCATAATTTTATAAAATAATTTATTATCACCTCCTAAGTGATTAGAATGTGTAACTTCTAATAGAAAACAACAATAAATGAAATATACTTCTTATTTACAGCAAAATATTTCGCAAAAAAATATTAGAAAATATCCATTTATTAGGCCAAAACCTTTAAATCGATTTATCTCAAAACACTGTTTTTGTAGTTACGTCTCTCTGATCCTAAATGGGCGACTTGTTAATGCGGAAAAAGCAAAACTAACCTACAGCAAGTTTACTTTCCATCCAAATCTGTTCCAGAAATTTGAAAAAGTATTTATGGACTACAGCATTAAACTAGCACCTCAAAACAAATATAATTTAAGAAATTTGCTTAATCACCCACTCAAAAACAGCATCCCGGTTACAAAACTATCAGGAATTTACCAAATGGATAGTAACAAAATTTATATTGGGCAGACTAAGAGAAATTTGGATATTAGAATGAAAGAACACTTGAGAAATGTAAAACTCATACAGACAGAAAAATCAGCACTAGCACACCACTCTTGGACATGTGACCACCACATCAAAAAATACATCAAACTATTGAAACATGTTAAAACACCACAAGAGCTCAATACTTGGGAAAAGATCTTCATACTGAAAAACCAAGACAGTGTTATGAACTTTGAAATTCCACCAGTAGATAACGTCATTAGGATGACCAATAGAAACAAAGATGGCATCACTAGACAGACCAGCACTACCAACCAGAGCCGCGCGAATTCCAGTCTACCAACTGCCGATGATGGGGATGAGAGTCTTCCCCGAAACTAGTCCAAAAATTGTGACATAAGTAGAGCTACAAGTGTTTAAAAATTGACCATTGTAATTAATGAATCAATAGCTTTACTGTTTATACCACTTCTCCCGTTTTATATATTTATTAATCAGTACAATGTCTGTATTGCCATAGCAAATTCAAGAAAATCATACAAACTACAGAAATTACATAGCAGTTGGCATCTCTGGAATACCATGATATTTGTTGCTAAGTTGCAAGAAATACACTGAGTTACCACGTAAACTAAGCTGTATGAAGCATGCTGAAAATAAATTTTGCAGCTAGGCTTAACTAGGCTAATTCTTGAACTAAACTTTTAAAAATAGCTTAAATCTATGCTGGTGAATCACAAGCAGGCATTTGAAAGAGAAATTGCAACATGTCATTGGAAAACTGCAAGAAAATTACTAATTAGCTGGAGTGGATAATGTGCTACCGAGCTGTTTTGCACTGGGCCTTGTACTGGTTAGAAGACGCTGCAAGTATGGGCTTTTCCAGACATATAGTAATGGCCACCATGAAAATTACTTTTCTAACACTCAGCGTGGGTGCACTGAAACAGCGCACAATTCAAATATTTAAATTAATTAAATATTAAACAAGGGCTTGCCATGACTGTACACTGTATAACTTACAGCTACATAGAAAAATATTGTGTGTTCACTTTCAAGAAGTGAAAGCGTAAAGTGATGAGCTAAAGAGGAAATTATTTGATGTCATTTTAAAGGGTCTCCAGAATAAAATTACTTTTATAAATATATTATAAACATTGTACTTTCACAAACGTTAAAGGAGATGGGTGAAGGCCAAACCTTTGTCCGTATATGGCAACATTGACTCAAACCTCTGGGGTGGCCTGTATAACAGGAATAGTTTCTCTCAGTTGAGAGTCTAGTTTTTACATTGCAGTTGTGTCCAGGGACTAGGAATATGTTCAATAGGCTCTTTGTTACATCAGTTTATCTGATTTTATTTCTATGTGCATGCATACAACCGGACACCAAAACCATTGAGTGACAGAGTATTGAAAGCATGTGAGACGTGTGACGCGAGAAACTGTGGCTCTGCTACTGCGCCACACGTCTGTCGTATCACGCGATTCACACTGAGTAGCGTCACATTGTCAATATGCACTAATCCATACATTTTAAGTATGTTACAAAAACTCACGCTGTGCCACGTCGTGTCACAAGCGTCAAACATGTCCCAATATGCACCTAGGCTTAGAGTGATGATTTCACTTGACGATTCTTTACTTAAATGTACTGAAAGGGTTAAAGGGTTAATGTTCGTACAAGTTACATGTATAGTGTTGTATTCTATTCAAATGCCTGATTTAGTCTTCCCGCTAGTGAATCAGCAATTACATAGTTTCAGGTCATGGTATAAGTTGTTTTTTCATATAAGATTCGTTGGATCCCTGTTTCCAATTGCACCTGTGTGTATATTGCTCTCCCTTCGCTAAAGTTATTAGCTGGTCCTCCACTTTAGTTCCAGAGGCTAGATCCTTTCCATTAAATCTAATTTTTCCTGTGTGCTCCCACAGTTAATATAACATTAATTACAAAATATGAGAACATTTTCCTCAGTGCCATAAAACAGAATGAAATAGAACAAACCTTGCCAATGAGTTTCGAAGGCTAATAATGCCAACTAATAAGATATGAATAATTTTCACAATAAGTCCCTAAGAATAAATATGAGATTTAGTGAGTAATGCTTTATGTAGGTACCCGCCAAGGCTGCCACATCTCGGGGGTCGGGCCCAGGACCATATTTTAGTCGTGGGCTCCTCGCAGACTGCCAACCATCCTTATTAAGTTGTCTCTTCCCTGCTCTGTAGAGCTTCCTTCTCATTACTCATATAGCAGAACATTTTATCACAGTTTTCCAGTTTCCATAAAATTATATCACAATACTGGAATCCAGCCTGGTCTCTTGCGTCCAGCACCCCCCCACCCCATTTGGCAGCCCTGATATACGGTATCTTTACCTTGTTTTTCTCATCAATATTGTAAGTTAATCCTGTAAAACATCCTCATGAGGTCACCTTCATCCCATGCCTGGAGGAACAAAAACCTAATACGTGGTTACCTTCACCCACATGGGGACCTGGGATCCATGTGGAATTTATAGCGGACAAAACTGGGTCTGGTCAGATTTTCTTGGAGAGCTCCTGCTTCCCTTGCCATGTAAAATACCATCATTCCTCCATTCTTCATAATAAGAACAGCAAGGGTAGCAGGTAGGTTATTCCAATTGTGTGGGTTTAAAAATATACTTTCCCGTGTATGCTATTTGTTTTTACTTTTGGTTTGATTTTCATTTTATGATCCAATCTCCTAAAATTTGATGGAGTTAAAGATCGATATTTTTTGTCAGTACAACTTTGTTTCTTATGTGTGCTTTTAACATAGCTTTTAGTATCGCTTGTATTAAAAGTATGTTTCATTCCATATATCTCTGAATATTACATGCTAATTGTCTAGCAGTTATTCCAAAGTTAATCAGAATTATTCATTTGAAACATCATCAATATGTACCCTTAATTACTTTGAATTGGACTTCTTATAGTAGAAGTACCTTAACTTTATGGATAGATACTATAATTCGGCCAAACCATACAAAATATGTATAGCACCATCATAAGTCATAAGAGATATTAGAAGACACTCAGATTATAAAACTCATCAACAGAATATATAATATTACCTCTACACAATAATGTATATAACAAGATTAAGTCATGCGAGAGTTCCCAGGTATGGAATAAGTCGTGAGAAAATAGTAATTTCATTGCTTAAGTTAGAGAAAGTTGTGTGTGTGTTCTAAGAGGCGAAACAAGATGTGAGAAAATAGTTACTTCAATGCTTAAGATACAGAACGTTGTGTGAGTTCCAAGAGAAAGAATAAGAAGAGAGAAAATAACAAAAAAATTATTACGGTAGAGAAAGTCGTGTGAGAGTTCCCAGAGATGGATTAAGGCGCAAAAAAATTGTAATTTCAATCCTTAAGGTAGAGGGTGATGTGAGTTTTCGAAAAACTGGAAAATAGTAATTTACATGCTTATGGTAGAGAAAGTTGTGTGAGTTTTTCAAAATGTAGAATAAGACAAGAGAAAATGGCAAAAATTGTATAAAGGTAGAGAAAGCCGCATGTGTGCTCCAAGAGCGGCCACATGCTTGGGTTGTGGATCTAACATTCAAACTTGGTGGCATGATGCAGGAAGTGACATCACAGCCCAGTGCTGCTGAACAGTCATAGCAGCTCTTCACTGTTTTCCCCTAGACACAACTGTCAAGAGACCATCCCTCTGAATGACCAACTTACGGTGGAATCATGAACAGTATTTTAATATTCATTTCAAAAACTACTAAACTGAACGAATTATTGCTGTAGGCCTACAATCTTAAAATAAAAAAGAACTAGATACATAACATACCTAATGGCTAAATGTAGTAGAGTTCCTGCTTCTAAGTTAAAGGTAAGATGTAAGCACTCTAGCGTCTTACTCCGCAAAAGTTCTGTAGATTCTAGTACTCCTAATTCAGATGAATTATCAGGTGAATCTTTTTTACTTGAATTATCATTCCTGTAAAAAAAAAGAAAATACAGAAACAATTAGAAGAGAGTCAAATTGCTACATCAGTATATGAGAGTCACACAAAAAAGAATACAGTAGAATTAAGCAAACTATAATAATAGTGAATTAAATAATTACTTCATTATTTATGAATCCTGTAAATTAGATTCATAATTCATCAAATGAATTTTATAGCTAAAAATTAGTTACTTTCAGAAATAATAGTAATTTAAGGAAGTGGTTCTTAAATATTTTAAACTAGCGTGTGCCCGCGGCTTCGCACGCGATAATTATTTCAAAAATTAAAAATTAAGAGCATAATATTTATTAACACCTAAATCACGTGGACTACATACCACGATTAGATAGTGTCGCCTGGTAAAAGCGACCTCAGATTAGAGTTCCCTGGCCCAGAAAACCCCTGCATAGTGAGTTTCGTCCAAGTCGAACAATGTTTGACCATATTTAGGCCTATATTGAATATCCCTCTTCCGTGTAGGTTGAAAATTTCATACGTCTGCGCGCCTTGATATTCTAAACAAATGAATCGTCAAGGATGGACTTACAAAATCAAGCGATCGCCCGCGATAATTATTTCAAACATTAAAAATTAAGAGCATAATTGCTAAATCATTATATTTATTAACACCTAAGTCACGTGGACTACATATCACGATTAGATAGCGTCGCCTGGTAAAAGCGACCTCAGTTTCGAGTTCCCTGGCCCAGAAAACCCCTACATAGCAAGTTTCGTCCAAGTCGAACAATGTTTGACCATATTTAGGCCTATATTGAATATCCCGGTTCCGTGTAGGTTGAAAATTTCATACGTCTGCGGGCCTTGATATTCTAAACAAATGAATCGTCCAGGATGTACTTACAAAATCAAGCAATCACCCGCGATAATTATTTCAAAAATTAAAAATTAAGAGCAAAATAGTTAAATTATTTTATTTATTAACACCTAAATCACGTGAATTACATACCACGATTATATATCATCGCCTGGTAAAAACGACCTCAGATTCGAGATCCTTGGCCCAGAAAACCCCTGTATAGTGAGTTTCGTCCAAATCGAACAACGTTTGACCATATTTAGGCCTATATTGACTATCCCTCTTATAATAATAATAATAATCCTCTTCGGTGTAGGTTGAAAATTTAATATATCTGCGGCCTTGACATTATAAACAAATGAATCGACCAGCGTGAGCTACAACATTCAAGCGATAGTGATGGTTTTATACAATAAAGGAGGCCATGTTTTATGACAAAAATAGCCAAAGCCTACTGTAATTGATTTGACATTAAAATATATTACTGAGAACTGATGCTTCGAAAACGAAAAAAATACACGTTTTCTGCCCGTTTTTCACTCATAACTCGCGAATGAAGGCTAAAATTAAAAATGTATTATGACAGAAACCTTCCCGGGAATGTACCCATCAACTTCCCAAAGTTTCATGGCGATCGGATGGATGGTGTAGTAATGCATAAAGGACACACACACACACATACACACATACATTCATTTTTATATATATAGATTAACTATACAGCAAGAATAGAAATGTAAAATTTCCAGTAAATAAAATATTCCTTACGAAGATTTTTAAACGAACACTGCCTGACAAATTGAGTAAGCTTTTAAAGATACAGTCAATTTCCAATTATCAGTGGGTAGATTATCTATGTGTGAAAACTTAAATTTCCCAAAATTTTAAATTTCCCAAAATTTCAAATTTCTGCACATCATTTTGAAATTTCTGCACTTTATTTCATCAGACCTTTATTTTACCACACATAATTTCATCACATACATGCACAATATGGTGACAAAATGCAAGAAATTTCAAATTAAGTGTGGGAAATTCAAAATTAAATGCGGGAAATTAAAAATCTTGCTCCTGATTTGGGTTATCCATGTTTTTTAATTATTCATCCATATCATAGTCCCAATTAACACAGATAATAAGAACTTGGCTATACAGTAAGAACTTATTTTAAAAATAAGATTAAATTACAAAAAAATGCAGACTTATCATAGGCATCCATAACTTAATTGATTATGCCCTGTCTTATAGAAAGTCAGAAGAGAGGAAGCATCACAGATATGAAAGTTATTCCATCAGAAATCTTAGAAAGCGATCATCTGACTAAGGTTGAAAGATGAGACTGTCGATATGTTGACCACCAATCAGTGAAATATTAATTTGCTTCTAAATTTATAATCTAACAGTCTCACACGGTGTTGCTCAGCAGAGTAGGAAATTACAGAAAAATCGAGTTCTGCTGTAATTTATAACAGCCAAAGACTCAATCAGGGGAAATAGGACAATTATAGGTATAACATTATCTTTATTGTTCCTACTATTAACACTGTGGCATTGCTCACCATGCAAAATGTCTATCAAATGATTGTATAGATGCATGGAAACATGAAGTTTAATACTAATAATCTACAGCACGCGAAGCTTGACTCTACTGAATATACATGTTAATTAATGTAACTAACCTATTATAAGGTCGTTATGACTGAAGAGGTCTCCTCGACCATGCAGCTTGCCGCAGTTTTCTAAGCAGAGTGTCGTTCTAGAATAATTCAATGGGTTTTGTTAATTAACCCAATGCCTCTCTAAGCTTGAAGCAGATAGGCCAGAACTCAAGACAGCTGATTTTATTGGCTGGTCTGTCCAGTTCAGCTTTAAGAGGTGAAAAGATTTTCATTCTAAATTACTTCATGTTTTCACTGAGAAAGGTATATTGGAAACACCAAATTTACAGAACATAATGACTAACAGTATTTTCTCCATTGTAAGTGACCATATCTATTAACTTGACCAGGGCCATGTACTTGCAATGAAATGATAGGCTCAAAGGGATTTCTCTCTACTATCAATCGAATGATTTTACCATTGAAAATATTCTTCACTTTCATTACTACAATATTCTAGTTAATATTGATTCCACTAACACATTTATTATGCTTAATAAACGTATTCTATCACATTTTAATTGACATTTATTTCCTTATTAATGTTAAGCTAATACTTCAACTACCATCACCTTTAATATGGCAATTGTTATAATTATTAAGGGTCCATCCATATTAAACTATCAAAAAAGAAGAGAAAGACAGAAAGGTGTCGAGGTTTCATGAATGAAACTGAAAAATAATTAAAGAAGGATTAAGTAAGAGGATTTGGCCTAGGGATGACCTAAGAATGAGAGAAATTTAAGAGGGCATTAGTAGAAGTTATGAAGACAGTGTGAAGAACCAGCAAATTAAATAAATAAATAAAAAATAAAAAAAACTCCAGGTGGAAAAAATCTGATGTGAAACATAACTTCCCCTTCCCAAAAATAATGTTTTGCCTCTTAGTATAATATACAGGATAACTCACAAAGAATGGACAATATTCAGGGAATGAATTTCTCACATTATGCTGATTAAAAATGTTTGATAGTTTTGTAAAAAAAGATTAAAACAGTAATTGATGGTGCACAATCCTGTGAACCTCGAGTAATTGGTGCAAAACATTCATGCCACTACTGAGCAACTTCGTCGAGAACAGGAGAAAATTGGCAGCACTACACGAGCAGTTCACAACCACACGACTGCATGTATTCCTGCCAGTGGCAGCATCGTTTAAAATCTGCTGTGATACGCATTTTATGGTTGGTAAATGTTATTTAAATTATTCATAAGTCATTAAGTAAACAATTCAATAGACTTTCAGTCGATATTTGAGTTAAATCCTTTAATTTCTCCCAAATTGATCTCAACTTTCTGGATATAACTTCTTTAATATGAAAAATTCGACCCATGTTCTATGAACCTTTTTTTTTAATCTGCACAATGTTCCCTTGTAAGGAAAATACTGCCCCTTCAGAATGGTTTTAAAAAAATCAGAAGAGAAAGAAGGAAGCCAAGTTAATGATAGCAGAACAAAACAACAAAATGATGGAAGATTGGCAGAGAACTGTCAAGAAAATGAAGTGCTGTACAGAACTCGCTATGAAAAAAATAAGAGATAGAAATGAGAAATAGTCGAGAAAATGGATGAATTAAAATCAGGTGTGGCTTAGGGGTAATTGAATAGGTGACTCGCCAAGTATCACATAAAACACAAATAGTTAATACTTTTAATAGTAATAACAACACTATAGTTCTAACCATCTGAAAACAAGCATTAAGGACAAACTTGACTCAAACGATGTTGTCAATGTGGTGACATGGTCACTTTGAGAAGGGGGACACTCCTCCGCCGAAATTCCCAATAGCAAAATAGTAGTCCACTCATTCATGGTTATAGATCTTTCAAAAACTTTTGGCTCTCTCTGTATGTCACACATTTTAAAATTCTTTTTCTTCGCAATAAAACAGATATAAACTTATATAATTATACTGCGACTTTTAATTAATTGTAGTCAGTATCTCATGTGTGTTATGAAAGATTAATGTTAGTATCAGAAAACTATAATATTAAATAATATATAAATATTATCATGTTGTTCCAAGTGTATTAGGCCTACTAAGGTCATATTGTGCTAGATATAATGCAATAATATTAATACATATTACAATTGCGTTAAAATTACGTTAAAATTACTCATAGGAGGAAAACACTGAACTTTCGGTGGTCAAGGGGCCTGGATGTCCACTCTTGGACTTTGAGGTATGCGATTTCCATCTCGGCTATGAGTAATTAAATGTTTTCGGGCGAGGAAAATTTGAGGACATGCCTACTTTCCGGGAGGGAATTAAAGAGATTCTGTATCAGGTAAACCATTCGTAGAATATTAATGACTCCTGCAGTAGGCCTGTGGATAGCATACTCAGGCTAAATTTCCTTCAGCGAGAGCTCACCCCTGGCGCCATTGATTGCATTTTGATTGCGGAATATGTGGACATTAAACAGCATTAACTTGAAAATATAAATAATAAGGTGGGAAATATGCGATGGCATAAGTAAATTATTGTAATGAATAAAATTATCACCTGGTGTATTAAAATTAATTCCAATCTTATACAGTTAAACATACAAAAGCAAAATCAACATAAAAAATGAATAGAGCCTAAAATAGTTCTACTTATTAAATTGCGAAACTTTATTTACAGCCTTTCTTGAGGCCTATAGTTGTAGATATCCATGTCAAAGCCATACATTAAAAGACAGTTTTCTTAATATTGCTTTTCACGTCGGTATTTCCACTTCCTTTTCGATTGGTGTACAAAAATAGGAGAACGTTCAACAAACCCAACATCAAGTCAATACCAAATGTATAAATACAAATTTTAAAAAGGAACCAACAAAGTATAAAAGATATATGTATAATAAAACAATCAACACTAAAAGGAAACGAAAAATTATCCATGCCAATGAAAATTCGCTTCTAACAAAATCACTAAACACCACCAAGATTTCTGTCAGGAGACTGATAATTTTAAGATGCACAGTAGCTCTCTTTTAAGTGAATACCCTTCTTTTGGAATGTTATGACGGGGGCAGCAAACCAGTTTTATTGTATTGGAATGTTAGGGTGTGGGGGGTGTAAGTCAAGTCTAGTATATAGAAGGTTGTCTCGTTCGATGCGCATGCGTGTTGAGCACGAGGGATGTGACGTGGCCCCTAGCCCTGCACACGATTTAAACAGCTACATCCAAAGAAAATGATGGGAATAAAAGTATTTTTAACTACAATGATACATGTATCTGTAAAGATATACTACATATTATGATCTTATAGAGGGTATGGCTTAATAGAGAGACCACTTCTGAGTGCTCAGGCCTCAAATGAATAGGCTGTAATAAAATATGAGACGTTTGAAACAAATTAAAATATTTAAGCTGCTGGTTTCTGTAAAACATACTGTGGGTGACAAAATAAAGAAAACACACAAACACCCTACATTTCTCTGGCAAGGGATCTCTCTTTAAATTTATTGGGGTACTTTTACAATGCTGTTTGGTTATGACTAAGAAAATGGGAAGTATACTACGATTTTTTTTTGTCTCACAGAGGCAAGTTTACCCTTCAGTAAATAATTCTATATTCATACACATTTCCAATAAAAACTTAAAGGGCCTGTCCATTTTATTTATAGACACCAAGCAGACTATTAACAGCTTATAGACAAGCAGAACATTTTCCTTGTTGAGCTGACCACCTACACTATATTTGACAAAAAATGTTCTATTAAAAAATTCCCGCCCCTAAAAGATGGGTTAAAGGTTAGAAATGTGATTTTACCCTTCAGATGTAAAAGAAATATATACATTGTGAAGCGACACTACCTTTTTAAAGATCTTCAAAACACCAGTTCACAGACAGCTCTGGTTTCAAGTGTTGTGCACAAGTGCTGAGTTAATATTGATTCAAAGTTCTTATTAGTTACGTCATATATGTGCTATATTATTATCACCTGAATTTAATAGTTAGTGAATCCTTATAGCCTATATATAACTTTATCGCCTTTAAGTGTCAGTGTGCCAGAGTGACTGTTTTTTAAAAGAGTGGCTCACTATTGATTTCCATTACTGCCTTAATGCTGCTTAAATAATTACAATGTTAGTGTACAGTATAACGCTTCGAGTTTCAATGTCATTGGGTTTTGGGTTTTAATATTTCTTCAAGATTCCCTGACCAGTGTTTTTTTTTAAATCCTTTTTAAATTTTTTATATTTTTTTATCGCTGTTCTGTACTAGAAACATCTTGCAATAATATGCAAATATTCGTTAGCAATGTTAAGTGAATTATTTTCTGCGATGTATGGATCGTAACTGTGTCGTAGTAATTCTCACGTGTAATCGTATAACTTTCCTGTTACACATGTAGAATCATTTGTAAATGTTTATTTCAAAATGTTCTACAAACAGAACACAGACTGGTTTGTAATATATTCATTGTTATTCCGTGCGCACATTTTATTTGGCTATATCTTCCAGTTTTATAATATAATAATATACATCTTCCAGTTTATAATATAATAATAGTTATTCCGTGCGCACATTTTATTTGGCTACATCTTCCATTTTTTTGCCCCTGGAAAGCATTATTCCAAGTTGTTAACTTATAAAACTGCTATTCTTCTTTGGTTTTAATAATTGTTTAGTATCTACGATTACACGCTCTGTAATTAAATTGTGTCAAATACATTGCAATCAGAAGTGTCTTGGTTCATCTTATAGACGTTTAATTTAACTTAATTTCATGTAAAATAAATCTAGAAAATACGCAACTGCACGTTGATCTAATTGAGAAATGTATTTTTCTAAGTCAAGACGAATATCGCAAAATATACTAAAGTCTATTCTTTTCAAGTCTCCTTCCATAATTTAGAATAATTTACCTGGAATAAGTAATCATACCTAGAAATGTAAAATTAAAAACCTTTCAAGCATAATCTAAGCTACTCCTAGACTACATTTTTTCTCAGTCAGACAAACTTTTTCCTAACTTCGTAAAGCTGTAACTATTCTTATTTGTACCTGTATTAAATATTTATTTTATTTTAAATCCTCTTTATATGTAGGATAGTTTGCATTCCATCCTCACCTCGGAAACATGTAATATTGTTGTTAAAACGATGGTGTTTTCGTGTTATTTCTTTCTATCATTGCCATTGTGTGTAGCTGCTTAATCCTCGCGTGAGCTAGGGGAGACGTCACACAGCAGTGTAGGACTCTCCCCACAGCTCTTACGCGAACGAGGCAACCTTGTATATACTAGCCTTGGGTGTAAGTTGCACCTGTTCTGCAAATCGGCAACATAGTGCTGAACTTTTAGACTCGAGGGGCAAGGAGTGCTGATGCCAGCCAGTGACCTTGATGTCTGTTTTCTAGTGCTGAAGAGTATAATAATAGAAGTCCGTGAAAGTGGTTTTATTTTTAGGCAAAATTTGTGACCTTGATGTCTGTTTTCTAGCGCCGAAGAGTATAATAATAGAAGTCCATGAAAGTGGTTTTATTTTTAGGCAAAATTTGTTTTAAAATGTTAATATTTCAGTGTTATTATTAGCTTGGCAGAGTTATTTTAAAAGTTACATATGCTGTATAATGTAAGTTTTATAATTCATCAATTACAATTATTATGATCTACTCAAGTAATTTCTACTGTCAATCTCAGTTTAAATCGAACATCCAACCACTTATATTTTAGTTTAATACAAGAAATATTGATTTTTGATTTTGTTGTAAATTTGTAATGAATTGTATCTGCAACAATTCTGGAAACAAACATTACTTGAAAATTGACTTGTCCTTGTTACGGAATTTTGTAATAGACAATCTTGATGAATTTAAAAAATTCAATTGAATTTATATTCTTCCCACTTAAAGAAAGAAAAAATAAAAGAACTGGCATTGCCAAAGAGCTTACACCTTATAGAGCAGTCTATGATAATGCCAGCAGTATTGAACTTGAGAAGTGTAATCACTTGCGCCACCATACCATTGTTGATATGGAGAGAGCTGTGGCACTGCGGTGATCTGTCGAAGTGCTGGTGCTGTGATCAGTAAAGATGATATTGCTAGCTATGGACATTGTAGTTAGGTGTGTGTTTCAAATAATCAAATAAAACCATGTGTTAATGTGAAGGGTTAAATCATGTCACTTTCTGTAACTTCCAAAGAATATATTTTTAATTTCTAGGTAAAAATACAAGATGCCTTCGTATTTTGTGCTGGGATGTTAAGGTAGGTACATGAAGTCTTCCCCGAAGAACCATTGTTTTAAGCCACCCAAAGATAAAATAGATTTTTAAAATGAAATAGAGCAATATCAAGGACAGTTTACAGGTAAGAATTATGTATGATTGTTGCATTTTTTTATATCATTATCAAGTCAGATATTCATTATATTGATGGTAATACAGTCTAGGTGGCATTTGAAGATACTGAGACAAACTCCACATTTTTCCAAATTTGCCAAAATATTTCTCAAAGCATTCTACAGTTTGGAGGAGTCCTACCTAATAAGATGAGAATATGTCATACCCCAAGAGAGTTTGTAAAAGAGCTGGCTCCTGAAACTTTTCCAACAAGTTCTGATCAGGGTAATTTGTCATGTGTCATATCAAAGCATAGAATCATCACTAGAAGTGAACTCATTAATTAAAAAAGACATCTCCTACTTGAAGCTTGAAGTAGAAAAAAATATGTTAATAGAACTTTGACCAGAGCCAAGAGCAAAATTTCCACGCAGAATGAAAAAATTGCTATCTCGAAAGGAAAGCTCACAACGTTCAAATTCACTAGAGAATAAAGTTAAATGTCTTTCTAAAATCAGAAGATAGGTTTTGATTCAAAGCTTTAAGAAGTGCAAAATTTCTGATAATAAAGGGATGAGATACTCTGATAAGTTTATTTTAGAAAGCTTGTTATTAAAAATTATGATCCCTAAAGGTTATAAACACTACCTCAAGCACGAGTTACTTCCTCTCCCTTCAGAAACACAATTGAGGACACTGTGTAAAGGGTTCAAATGCTCATATGGTCTAACAAAAATGCACTGAATGCCATATCAGATCATTTTCAACATGAAAATGATTAAAACAAGTGCTTTGTTGAATAGTTTGACTAAGAATTAAGAAATTATTCATAATAAGTAAAAAACAAGAATTTACCGATTAAATAACCTATTTAGTTAGTAATAGTAACTGTTTCTTGGTGCTATTAACTTATATTGGTTACACCAACAATGTCCAGAAAGGAGAAACACGAGTCCTGAAATAGTCACTGATTGTCATTAAAACCGTAATATCCTGTACAATTCCACGAGTTTTATTAAGAGGTTAGTGTATCAAATACAAGAGATTCAGCTTTAGTTCGAAAAAAATTTGGGATACCTCAAACACGAGTAAGAATCACTTACTTGGTTAAATGCTTTTGAGGCATGATTTTCACTTCTCTTTATGTCCCCATAGCTAATGCACTGGGTACGATACAAGCTCTTACTGTTTTCATGTTACTTGTAGCATTATTTCATAATAAGATGCCCTGCTTAGCATGTAGTTTTATAGAATGAAGGATGGCAAAGCTTAGGATTGCAGGGGGAGAAGGTGGATATGACTTGGGCAGCAGGAGAAACTATGATCATGTGGCTCTACATAGTATTAAAGTTTGTACGGAGAGAAAAAGATCCCCAGTGATAGGAAGAAGTGAATCACTGTTATTTTTAAGAAAGGAGACAAACAAAAATGTGAAAATACAGAGGGATTGCTATGTTTTCAATCCATGCAAAGATATTTGAAAAGATACTGGAGAAGAGAATAAGTACAACAACTGAAGGGAAACTAAGAGAAGAACAACAATTATGACTTCGGACAAAGGAGGTCATATCTGTAAACAAGGAAACTAGAGGCATTATAAATAACGAGAAGATCTAGTGATGTCTTCCTGTATACTGAAATCCTCACAACAGAGTTAATCATCAACAGCTTTCTAAGTCTTGCACATGAATTGAATATGTGAATAGGTAACTTCTAAAGTAGTTTTAAGTTAGAAAATAGACTAAACAGGGAAGTGCTCTTTTCCCATCAATCAGTGGCATACTCTCCATGAATGCAATGAACGCACTGCATGTGTTGTAGAATAAAGAAATTACTAACAATCATCGATAATATAAAAATAGCAACATTTAAATGGCAGAGGGGTCAACAATAATGCATGAACTTACATAAAAAACCATTAATTCAGTTCCAAAAAAGTGTTTTCTAGGCCGAATAACAGATGGCAACAGCATGCGTGTTTCTGCGCAAGTTTGTGCTTAACGACTTATTAGTTCTAAATGCCTAGGCGAGGTGCTGAAGTATTCTCACCACTTAGTCTGCTACCATGACGTCATAACTCCGATCCGTGAAATACAGGCACTTGAATGCACCACATGTCAGTGCAATGAAGGTGCGAAGATTCTTTGTAGAGTGTACTTCAGTGAATTGTGACCTTTTCATTCACGTTCATCCAGTGATGAGTTAGAGTTAGTTAAGAAAGAGAGACCTACTCCTGATTTGAAAAACTTAAAGACAGAGAACAAAGTGAAGAACTTTGTGCGTACCTTTTCTCGGAACTTTATAGAAAGGTAGTTTGGTTATGCGGTTCTGAAACTTTGTGTAAGCTGTTCTGCTGACTGTGTTTGTTGCTCGGGAAGGATAAATCTCCTTGGAACAGTAAAGATCAGGGTTATTCAGATCTTAACAATTTACGCACTGCAATTTCATGGCAAGAAAAATTAGAGTCTCACATCCATGCATAGATATCCTTAGGATTGTTTGGTAAAAGCAGATTTACTCTTAAATGAACAAAACCGGGCAAGTGTTTTAAAACACAATGACACTGTGAAAGAGAATTGAGAAGTGTTAAAGAGTCTGACATGCTTTTTAGGGCAACAAGAATTGATATTTCGAGGGCATAACGAAAGTTCCGATTCCAACAATCGAGGGAATTATGTAGAATTAATTCATTTGTTGGGGAATTTCAATGACAAACTGTAAGCACACTTGACTACTGCCACTGTATTTACTGGATTATCTCCACTGATACAAAATGATTTAATACAGAGCGTTCATGGTGCAAAAATACGTTGCACAAACTTTCTCGCATATACGTGTTAAAGGCTAGCACAGAAAAAATTAAATTAAAGAGACAATTAAATTTTACTTATTACATTTTCATAAAACTAATAAGTATCTAGAACGGAAAGCATCAGGGTCGATCTTTATGTTCAATGCTTTTACCGTGAAATAATAATAATAATAATAATAATAATAATAATAATAATAATAATAATAATAATAATAATAATAATAATAATAAAAATAATAAAAATAATAAAAACAACAATAATAATAATAATAATAATAATCAATGGCAGTAAAACTGCATATTATTAGTGCTACTACTACTACGGGAAAATTCAAATATAAGTCGCACCTTGGGATGAATCGGTCCCACCCAACCTGTCCTCACCGATGCAGTTTCTTTTATTCCACGATCTAGCGAATTCTTCTGTCCTAGAATTAAGAAACTCGTGATTGGACGTTGGAGGTGTGACGTCTTACCGCTAGACGAGAGGTGGCAGGCTAACAAACCTTGCGGGAGATATAATATGCCACATTTTCGAAACCTACAAACAGCTACGGCTACCGCCTCCGCTTCGCACACTTAACTATGTGGTTAGTGTTATGCATTATTTAGCTATATGTAGAGGTGGATACAAGGCACTTGCAACAGTATACAAGGGCGGTTGGTCACTCTGCTTCGCTCAGAAATAAAATACATCACACAGTCCGTGCAAATGTGAATATCGAATAGGGGAGCTTAAGAGGCGACTTATATTTGAATTTCGCCACCACTACTACTACTACTTAGGTTATATTGCACGCTTTAACTGTATGTAGGTCATATCACGTGTTTAGTATGTTTGCGTGAACCATTAGTCTATATCAACGTTTCTTAACCTTTTTGAACCCGAGAACCTCTAAAATGTCTAAAAAAAACTTTACGGACCCCTAATTTTACATCCCATTTTTAAAAGTAGGCTATATGTAGGCCTATATTCTTAACATTTGGGGTATTAAATTATATGTCGTTATAACGAAATACATTTTTTTTTTAATCAGATGGAAACACAGTTATTGAATTGGAAGTAAACTATTGACAGTAAAATTATATTTTGAACAGACTTTAATATGTATTACCAATTTAAAAATATAATTAGGAATTATGTTATTACTCACTTTTAATGAGACGGTTGAGCTTGTCGCCTCTTGCAGAGTTCCTGGATATTTGGATCAATATTAGTCAAATTTATTCGAAGATCAGCAGACACATTAAGTCGGTTTCTGTATTATGTTTTTAGTTAAACGAGCGATGAAAATCCCTTCTCACAAAGATAGGTTGTTGAAAACTGCATGGCGCCTCTAATAACAAATTCCGACAAAGTCTTGTTTTTTAGGGTTTTGAATGAAAGAGGGAACCATAGACGTCATGCATCAGGGGTTTGAAACTGTGGTTCGTAACTGCAAAAGTAAGGAAACTTGCAATGTGACCTGTATTTTCGAAGATTTTAAAAACTTTGACATCTAGTGTCCATTTTATGTGAAAAATTTCTACTTCTTTACTTCCCACTTGTTTTATGATATTTTTTAATTAATTATGTCTGCGGACCATCTGCACCGTGTCCGCGGACCACTGGTCTATATTAACAACTCATTCGCGTCATGTTTCTATTGTTTAGTGATGTCTTCTTATGTGATATTCAGTTTAAACGATTATAATATCCAGTGACATAGCGGTGATGAGTTATGGAAAATAAGCAAGTCCTACAAACCCGGCGTTCGCCTTTGCGAACGAGGAAACCACGAAAAACCCAAGTCAATTTGGGCGGCCACGAGGTTTGATTTCAACTCAGGACCTCTTCCCTATTAGCCTAAACCACCTCGCTGTAATTGGTTTTGGTGTGTTCATTGCGACTGAGCTAAACTGATTGCATTTCACAACAATAAGTACATTAGGCCTATAGTTTTCTTGTTACTAGGGGCAACAAAATGCCATTCATATTTTAATTCACATTTATGTTCTGAAATTCGCAATTAAGCTGTCCTTATTTCATTTTTATCTTGATATCTATTAAATGTACAAAGAAATGTGTCAAACAAAAAATGTTCATTTTAAATTTTTCTACAACTTTACTGTGGTAGGTTTTCATGTAGCGCCTACTGTAATGGATATAATCTAGAAAAATTCAAAATGGACACGAGTAAAGTACCCCTTAAGTCATTTTTGCAGAAATACGGATATAGCCATTTTATTAGTCATAGATAATAGTTTCCAATTTTAAATTTTTATTAAAATCGTTAGAGCAATGTTTTAAAAAAACAATTTTTTTTAAAAAGTTTTCATGAAAAGTGCCCTTAATATTTCAGTTGTAAAACTAAATTTCTGGGCGGTTCGACAAAATTTCAAAAAAGTCCTTAATTCCAAAAATGAAGTAAATACAATGAACCGTTTACCCGCTGTGCTTGTCCACGGACAGACGGACAGATGGACAGACGTCATTCCAAAAATATTTTTTTCGGTTTCTAGGCTTCATGAAACATGCTCTCCCGGTGTTATCTCGACTTCGATTTTTTGTCACGATCACAATACTTTCTCTATACTACGTATATGCGAGAAAGTAAAAGTCAGATTAAAGCAGCAACATCTGTTGCTATTTTACTACATGAAACTTCCGATATCATCAACTGTTCACAGCTGTCAACTGTATTCAGATATGTATAAGGGTTTAGCAACGTTAGTGCTAATAGATCAGCTGACTCCCTTGCTAAACTTGCAATAGAGCAACTTATGCAGTGATTGCAAAGGAAAAGTGGTAGCACAGACCCAAGGCTGGTATATGCAAGGTTGCCTCATTCGACGCGCATGCGTATTGAGCACGAGGGATGTGACGTGGCCCCTAGCCCTGCAGGAGGATTTAAACACCTACATACAATGGCAATGATGGGAATAAAACTTATTTTTAACTAAAATAATGCATGTATCTGTAAAGATAGACTACATATGATCTTACAGGGGGTATGGCTTAATAGAGGGACCACTTCTGAGTGCTCAGGCCTCAAATGAATAAGCTGTAACAAAATATATTGAGACATTTGAAACAAAATATTTAAGCTGCTGGTTTCTGTAAAACATACTGTGGATGTCAAAATAAAGAACACGCACAAACATCTTACATTTCTCTTTAAATTTATTGGGGTACTTTTACAACTCTTTGGTTATGACTCAGAAAATGGGAAGTAGCCTATATGACTTTTTTTTGTCTTATGCAGAGGGGAGTTTGCCCTTTTGTAAATAATTCTTTATTCATACACATTGCCAGCAGAAACTTAAAGAGCCTGTCCATTTTATTTATAGACAGCAGCAGACTATGGAAATTTTCCTTTCTGAGCTGACCACCTACACTATATTTGACAAAAAAAAAAAGTTCTATTCAAAAAGATGGGTTAAGGGTTAGAAAATGTGATTTTACCCTTCAGATGTAAAAAATGTACATTGTGAAGCAAGACTCCCTTTTAAAAATCTTTAAAACATCAGTTCACAGTCAGACAGCTCTAGTTTCAAGTGTCGTGCACAAGTTCTGTGTTAATATTGATTCAAAGTTCTGATTAGTTACGTCATATATGTGCTATAATTATCGCCTGAATTTAATAGTTGGGGAATTCTTATAACCTATATATAACTTTATCACCTCAAGTGTCAGTGTACCAGAGTGTGTGTTTTTTAAAAGAGTGGCTCACTATTGAATTCCATTACTGCTTTAATGCCGCTTAAATAATTACAATGTTAGTGTACTGTACAGTATAATGTTTTAATAACGCTTCGATGAATTAGGAATCCTCTTTTCCAGTATATACCAGTATTAAAGTAAAAATCCTTCAACATTTTATTTATGGACTCCCCTAATAAAACATCTGTCAGAAACTGAATAACTACATGTACTCATAAACCTGACTGGGGCTCACCCACTGGGGTGGGGGGAAGAATATTCAACAATGGATCTGTTGTTAACTGCAAAAGAAGCCACTTCCTACTGAAGGTGAGTTCTCATTATTAAGTGCCAGTATGGTACTTTATGAGATTGTGTGTGGGGACGAAAAATGTCTGTCTGTCCGTCTGTCTGTCTGTCTGTCCGTCCGTGTATCTGTACGCACCATAACTCAAATACGCTTTTTCGGATTTTCATGAAACTTGGAAAACACATTTATAATGTCAATGGGAAGAACCCTATTGATATTGAACCAAATCGGTTCACCGGTACCGGAGTAATGCCCAATTTAGTGCCTAGTTTAATAGATTGTATCGGATTTCCATGAAACTTGGTATACCCATTTATGACATCCATGAGAAGTGCCCTATTGAATTTGAACCTAATCTGTTGACCGGTACCGGAGTAAAACCCAATTTAGTGTCTACTTTAAAGGCGCAATAACTCAAATACGCTTTATCGGATATTTATGAAACTTCGTCTACGCATTTATAATGTCCATGGGAAGACGTTTATTGATATTGGACCAAATCGGTTGGCCAGTACCGGAATAATGCCCAATTTAGTGTTTTTATGTTAATATATAAGAAGTCGCGATAACTCAAATATGCTTTATTGGAGTTTCCTGAAATTTTGTATACCCATTTATAATGTACGTGGAAAGACGTCTACTGATATTGGACCAAATCGGTAGACTGGTACCGGAGTAAAAGCCAATTTAGTGTATATTTTAAGGACGCGGTAACTCAAATACGCTTTACCGGATTTTTATGAAACTTGGTACACACATTTATAATGTCCATGGGAAGACGTCTATTCATAATGGATAAAATCGGTTGACCTGTTTCGGAGTAATGCTCAATTTAGTGCCTATTTTATGGTAATATACGTATTCGAAAGAATTTATTAAAAAAATGAAAATCAGTTATCTTGACAACATAGCCTATTGTTTTACTTTGATCTTATAAGGACTTGGAAATTAAAATACAGGCAGCTTTGACAAAAAACACTATTGATTTACATGCGCTTATCCAACTAGACTGTTAAAATGACCCAGGTGGCCGAGATGGTAGACCTTTCTTCTTCCTTAAGCCCTGCTTAATGAATAAATCTGGAGCTTAACTTGGAAATCAATTTAAAAAAAAAAAAAAAACATATTCTGCATATCATAATTGCAGTCATAACTGATTAAACAAAAACATACTGGCACTTTGTTACATCAGTTTACCTGATTTTATTTTATTATAAGCGCATCTTAAAATCCATATTTACATGTAAACATGACTAAATTGGGTCTTGGACAGTTCGACCATTTAAATGCTGGATTGGTTTATAATATAATAATTGTTATATATAATAATTGCAGATTTTATTTATCTTCCAGTTTTCTGCCTGGAAAGCATTATTCCATGTTGTCTATTCCTCTTTGGTTTTAATAATTGTTTAGTATCTATGATTATAAGCTCTGTAATTAAATTGTGACAAGTACATTGCAATCAGAGGTGACTTCGTTCATCTTATAGACGTTTAATTTAACTTAATTTCATGTAAAATAAATACAGAAAATACACAACTGCGCATCGATCTCATTGAGAAATTTATTTTTCTAAGTCTATTCTTTTTAAGCCTCCTTCCATAATTTAGAATAATTTACCTGAAATAAGTAAACATACCTAGAAATTAAAATTAAAAATCTTTCAGCATAATCTAAGCTATATCTACTAGACTACTTTTTCCTGAGTCAGACAAACTTTTCCTAACTTTGTAAAGCTGCACTATTCTTATTTGTATCTGTATTAAATATTTATTTTAATTTGTGTTAAATCCTCTTTATATGCAGGGTCGTATGCATTCTATCTTCACCTCGGAAACATGTATTAAGGGCCTATTGTTGGTAAAACGATGGTGTTTTCGTATTATTTCTTCCCATCATTACCATTGTATGTAGCTGCTCAATTCTCGCGCGGGCTGGGGGTGACGTCACACAGCAGTGTAGAACTCTCCCCACAGCTCTTACGGGAACAAGGCAACCTTACATATACCAGCCTTAGCACAGACCTATGATGGAGCAGCCATATAGGCAAGAAATTTAAATGGAGTACAGGCAAAGGTGAGGGAAGTAATTCCTCAGGCCATATTTGTACTGTTACGCTTACAAACTTAATTTGGTGTTATAACAGGAAATGTCGTATATAAAATCTTGTAGAGTGTTTTTTTGCTAACCTTAGAGGTTTTGTAACATTTTTTGGACATTCCTTGAAAAGAACGAACCTATTAGACATGATAGTAAAGAAGAGATTTCCAAAACTTGCACCAACACGATGGAGTTTCTCAAGTTGCTTAATACAGAAAGTTGCAGATCATAGAACCGAACTTGAAGAGCTTTATGACCACATTTTTAGAAATCCAGACGATTGGGATACATCTGCCATAAATGAAGCACGTGGATTTCTAACGATGTTAAGAGATTTCCAATTCAACTTTCTTTTGTGCCAATTTCAAGAAGTATTTTCTATGACAGATGTTACATACATACGTGCAGGCAAAATCTCGATATAGCATTTTGCAGTAAAGAAGTGCAAAGTCTGAAAGAAACACTAAACACCAAAAGAAATAGTGACTTTGAGAAAATAAGGGCAAAGGCTGAAAATGTAGCTGAACCACCAGTAAAAAGAAGAAAAGGAAATAACACAGAGATCTCAGTGGAGAGGAGTACAAGAGAATGTATTTTGAGTTAATAGATACAATAGTCATGCAGATAAATGTAGGATTTGAGTCTTTGCCTCAAGTTTATCGAAATCCTTGACACAAAGAAATTCACAACATTTGCAGTTGTCTTTCCAGAGAAACTGTTCCAAAAGGTAAAGGCAATTTATGGAAATTATTTTGACATAGTACAATTGAAGTCTGAATTGAGTGCCATGTTTATGTCACATCATCTTCAAACAAAGACGGTACGGTACAAGAAATGCAGAGTTTCCTGTACGAAAATGAACTTCACTCAGGACTTCCAGAGCAATTTAAATTCTGTGAACTTGTTTTAACAATACCTGCCATATCATCTTCAGTAGAGCGTTCCTTTTCCACCCTAAATCAAACAAAATCCTTTGCAAGAAACTCACAAGGACAAAGTCGTTTGTCTGCACTTTCTATCATGTCAATCGAAAAGGATCTGTTGATACAGATGAAAGCTAAAACTTCATTTATGGATGAAGTTACAGAGGAGTTCTGTAATAAGAATTGAAGAGCCGAGTTCCACTACAAATAGCTTTCTGATGAGTGATCAGTGATAAATATGTGTATATATTTATATTTCACGTTGCATGCCTTTGCAAAATTTTCAGGATACGCCACTGCCATCAATGTTGATCACAATGACTGGAAACCAAAATATGAAAGTTATGACTTGTAGAAAGAGTAAGAATAAAGTGCAAAAGGATGGCAGAAAGCTATAACAACTTTTTTCTACAACAGTGCATAAAATTGCAATTTGCCCAATTATTGTTAGTGCCTAGGGCAAGTCTTTAAAACAGAAATGCCTACAGAAATCAACTTCTATATGAACGTTATGCATTTGATGATTGCAGATTCAGAAGGCCATTAAAACATTATCTGTTTAACCTAAATAAAAGCAATAATTGAGACAGTCACAGGTTCAGATGGTCATGAAATCATTATCTTATAACCTTCCTATTTTGAAATATATATTTACTGTAAATTTAAATATTTATCTACTGAAAATTTAGTAATAGGATTACAGTTAAAGGGCTACTGTAGAAAAAACAGTGTGTGATATACATCCCTAAGATAATTTTTTCTCTTAATTTCACACTCGTTCTACAAAAAGAACTACAATTTAGAAACCTACATCATAAATAAGTATTGAGATGCAACAGTTGCAAAGAAGAGATTTATAACTAGGAAAGAGAATAAATGTATACACTGCATGTCGTGGACAGAAGATGAAGCAGATAGAAATCTTTCATTATCTGGAACAGTTAAGAATGAAGAAAATGAGGGAATTATGAAGAAAACAAATGAAAGACGTAGGAAGGCTGAGGAATTCTACAGGAATTTCAAAGTGCTGATTTGGGGCAAGAAGATACAACAGAACTGTAAAGGAATTTTGTACATAACAAAGTGTGCTCATATTGTTTTACACTGCAGAAATTTGAAGAGTGAAAGAACGGGAAGAATAAAATCCAGGCTAGAGAAATGAAGTTCCAGAGAAGTAGAATTAATGTCACCGGATGGGGCAACATGAGGAAAGAACATGTAAGTGTCTTCCAGGAAGTCCAATGGCTGTAATAGTGTGGGCATGAGGGGGATGGATGAAGAAAAAGAGCTATGTAAGCGCTAAGCATAGAAAGAAATGGAATACAGCTTATAGAATACCATGGGAAAAATGAATATGGCAGTTTTGGTAAAGGTTTGCACACAATACAATGGTAACCATTCAAATAGGTACTGCCAAAGGTTAACATTTACCACCAATGTGAGCCAGAATATCCAGCCGATTTAGACTTTTTTAGATTGCCATTAGAAATGTGCTATGACCAGCAATTGCCCACGATTATTCACTCAAATGCTAGATTTTTATTAAAATAATTTATTTATCAGAAAAATAATTAAAACATCATATTTATTAAGTCTGTAGGCTTCCGCGGCCGGAGTCATCACAGTCTAGGCTATCCGGGTAGCGCCGCGTCGAGTGTTGAGAGGCCAACGTTTCCACAGCCATGTTGCTGTCTTCTTCAGGGCCAAAAGGTCACTGACTAAGCCGGGCATCGGGCTCCTATATATCTGTGTGGTGTTGCAGAGCAGTAGCGGGCGTTCGGCCAATCACAGAGGAGGCATCTGTTGGAGCTCTGGGATTGGTCGGCGGTTCGGCAAGTCCAGGCCTTTATCCCCGTTGATGTTCTGGGGTCTTCTCGCTATTTCAATAGCTTCTTTCACCCTTCTTGGCCACCATCTACTGCTCTGCAACACCGCACAGATATATAGGAGCCTGATGCCCGGCTTAGTCAGTGACCTTTTGGCCCTGAAGAAAATAGCAACATGGCTGTGGAAACCTTAGCCTCTCAAACACTCGACGCGGTGCTACCCGGATAGCCTAGACTGTGATCATGTTTATTGATATTACATAGTTTTTACATAAATTGCATGAATTACATAATTTTATTAAGTGCCAGAATGGTACTTCATGAGATTGTGTTGGGATGGGAAAATGTCTGTCCATCCGTCTGTCTGTACATGTGATAACTCAAATACGCTTTATCGGATTTTCATGAAACTTGGTATACGGATTTATAACGTCCATAGGAAGAAGCCTATTGATACTGGACCAAATCGGTTGACCGGTACCGGAATAATGCCCAATTTAGTGTCTATTTTATGGTAATATATTAGAAAGAATTTATCAAATGCAAAACAGTTCTCATGGCAACATATTGTTTTACAGTGTTCATATACGGCTTTGGAAGTTGCAATGCTAGTAGCTTTGACAAATAACACTACCCAAACGTTCCTTCACATATGCTTATCAAACTACACCATTACAACCTCAATTTCGGAAAAAGTAATTTCAATTTCGGAAAAAGTAATTTCAAATTCGGAAAAAGTAATTTCAATTTCGGAAAAAGTAATCTCAATTTCGGAAATACGAGGGCTATTTTTAAAACATTCTATGGGGCATAAAATGAAAACCACAGTGAAAATCAAAACTGTTTTATTTGGAACATTTAGGTACACCTTCTAGCTACTTCTCTACATAATCTTGCTCCGATTGAGTCATTGGTCCTAGCGTGGTACCAACTTTACTATGCCCTCTTCATAGCCCTCGTATTTCCGAAATTGAAGTTACTTTTTCCGAAATTGAAATTACTTTTTCCGAAATTGGAATTACTTTTTCCGAAATTTAAATTACTTTTTCCGAAATTGAGGTTGAAAAGGTGTAGACCTTTGTTTTTCTGTAAGTCCTGCTTAATGAATCGATCTGGAGCTTAACTCTGAAATCAATTACAAAAATAACTTATTTTCTGCATATCATAATTGCAATTATTACTCATTAAACAAAAGCATTCTGGCACTTTGTTACATCAGTTTATCTGATTACATTCTTAAATATATTGTTTTACAAAATAAATATAAATAATTAAACAAATAGAACGAATCTTGTGCTTCTGTATGGGCATACAAATTCCAAATGAAACAATTAAAATGAACCACAGATTGAAAACCTTATCCAAATCGCACACAAACAATTAAAACGATTGATAATTAAAAAGCTAAAATCCCAGACTCACATTTTACAATCAAAATGCGATGTAATATTATGTATTACAGTACTCCTTTCAATGTTTTGTTTTTCTTTTTGCCTTTCTCATCTACAGACTTTAAATTGACAACTTTCTAAATCATCTGGAATATAATCATCATGCATGGTTCAAAAATGTCAAGCAAGTCTGTTCTGCTTACCTGTCTAGATCACTAGATCGACGAATAGGTGGTAAAATGGGTTTGTTGTTCAGTACATTCTTTCTAGAGGTCATTCTAATCTCCTGACCATCTTGTTCAGAAACTTCAGGAGCACCAAGTGTGTCAGGTTTTGTTGGAGGACCTTCTCGCAACACCCCACCTTCTCCACTACCAAGTCCTGCTCCTGGTGTTAACTGCTGTGCATTTACATCAGCCCAAGAGCAACGTGCACTCACTCCACTGAGATTTGAACCCTCTGTCTCAATTCCCCTCTCTACCTCTTCTTGGGCAGCCACATCAAGTTCCAACATACTCTCACCTCGACGCATGTCAGTTATCAGCCAAGGACCTCCAGCACTAGAAAAATGTATACTGTATCATATTTTTCGGACTGTAAAACATTCCAGACCATAATATGCACCTTGATTTTAGAATGGAAATTTAAGGATAAAAAAAAAGAAATTAGTGTGATTCTAAACAAAAATTTTTAAAGGAAATAATACACTTAATTGCATACACAAATCATCACTTTCTACAGTGCAAATCACTTTCAGTGCTCAATGCAGGGTTGGAATGTTTAAAACAAAACGTTTAAAACAAGTGTTTAAAACATGTTTAAAACAAGTGCTTGTGTTTTTTTTAAGTTTGTTTAAAACGTTTTATATATATATATATATATATGTATATGTATATAATAGTCCCTATACATTAAAATGGTTATATATAATGGTCTCTCGGGCTTCCAACCGGGTTAAGTATGGTTTGCTTCCGAGCTTTCGGCTGCTGTCAGCTCTGCAGCCATCTTCTGCGAGAGAAGTCTCAAGTCTTTTATTAAAATGGTTGCTTTAAACAAAATGAACACTTTAAACTTTTTTTAAACAAACAACATTGTTGTAAACATAAAAAACATTTTAAAAAACACGTTTAAAACAACCAACATTGTAATGTTCACATAAAAAACGTTTTAAATAAAAAAACATATTTTAAACCAAAAAAAAAACGTTTTTTTGTTCTTTTTAAAAAACATGTTTTTTCAACCCTGGCTCAATGTCATGTCTATATAATGGTACAAGGCTGTTCATTTAGACCAGGGTTTGCGAACTGGCACTCATTGAGTGCCTGAAGCATTTCCCTCCATTACCCTTTCTACTGCCGTCACTAACTCAACCCCCTTAGCGCACCTCTAAGGAGCATGGAAACAGTCAGTGGTGTATGTTACCTTTAGCTAACTGCTAAGTATTATTTCCATAAAGATTGGGAATTACATTTTTTTATTCAACAAGATGAAAATGCGTTGTGTTTTATATGTTGTGCAACAATTCACTTTATTTTGCATTTCAACCTCAGACGACACTTCAATATGAATCATGGAAAAAGTGTAGTTTCAGGTATTGCTTTCTTATAAGCTGTATGTAATAAATTACGAAATGAACTTATGCATTAATGTTTAGCTGTGACAAATGATTTTTTTACTAAGAAATGTAACGATCAGCTTAATATAAGTCACTCTGCATTAACATCAGAATTTATCTATTATAGGCAGGGTTGTAAAAAAACCGGCTAAAATTGAAAAAGACCTGACCAGCGGTTTTTTTCAATTTTAGCCGGCTAAAATCAAATTTAGCCGGCTAAAATCAATTTTTCCTGGTTGGGGGAGGTGGGAGTAGGTTGAAATTTTGAAAAAATTATATTTAGGGCCCTATGGGGTTTAGAGGGAAACTTAGTATGCATAAATTAGACACCAATGATTCAGTGGTTGTGGGGGTGAGGGTGGAAATTAAAATTTTTTAAAACCATGTTTGTGGGGTATCGTTGAAAAGCTCTTGATGAGTAATCTCTAAATCAACAACTAGTTTCTCAATAGCGCTCATATAAGGAGAGATTTGAATTTTTGAAAGTCAAAAACACTTTAAAATATACCTCAGCCAATAGGCATGCCGAAATGAATTCATGAGGACCAACTGAGGCTAAAATTACCAATGAAAAAAAGTTTGAAATATTAAAAATAATAGTTAAATATCTTTAGAACAATAATCCTTGGCCAAATTAAAAATGAAATAATAAAAGATATCAATTAATACATAATTAACAACTCTCTTTTTATAAAAAGATATTTCAGTTTTTATTCTACACTTACCCCAATAAATTCATAAAAAGCACTATGAAATCTACCTCAGCCTGTGCCCTGTAGGCCTACCTAAAGGGATTTTTTATACTTATTTCTCCATCAATTACACAAATCTGAAGCGTAATCACCTATCGCTGGAATTTTGTCAAGCCATAGAATCTTTACATTGTATGCCAGCCAGTTCTGCATCAATCGAAAGAGTATTTTCTTCATTTGGGTTAATACAAACAAAATTGAGAAACAGACTAGGCAATGAAAAAGCCCAGAAGCTTGTATACATCAACAGGCAGAATAAAGCAAATATGCAAGAGTCTTATGATGAATGGTGAATTTACCATATTTACTTGAATATAACGTGCCCTATTTTTGTCCATTTGTAGATTTCAATACTGAGGTGTGTGTTAAATTCTAGTACAAATCCGTTTCGTAGGTCGGAGGTAATATTGATCTACATAACAAGGCACTGCTATAATTCTCGACTTCGTTCATTTTATCATTAGCCTACACCATATGAAATTTAATTTCTGAAACACAATGAAAAAATAGTTTTTGTCAGTTCTATTGTGCAAATGTGGAATATTGTGCATTGTCGATTTTAAACTCATTTAAGAGTGGTATAAGCTTTTATTGTGAAACATGCATTTAACATTTTGTTTGTCCATTTAGCAATAAAAATAAGCACCTCCGAAGATTCCAGTGATGAATACATTAGTGAATATTGATGAGCCATGCCTATAGGTCTACTTGTAGGCCTAAAACTGGCAGTTAACTGTAAATGTTTATGTGTTGGTTCATTATTCTATAAATACTAAGACAAAAGTCCGTCGCCGTGGGTGAGTCGGTAGCGTGCCTGCCTTCCACTCCGGCGGCCCGGGTTCGATTCCCGGCCGGGTCGGGGATTTTTCAGTAGTGGAAAATCCCTTTCGCGGGTTCAGGACTGGGTGTTTGTCAGTAGGTTAAGTCTTGGGTTAAGATAATGGACATTGTGCGCGATTCCTTAATTATTAAAATTCCAAATAAAATATCCTATTGATGCGCATTACATTCGCTAACAAACTCCTTTTTTATGATTTTAAGTTTCAAAATCAGGGTGCGCATTAAATTCGAGGGTGCATTATATTGGAGTAAATACGGTAATTAACTATTGCTGGGAAGTACACAGTGAAGTGGTGCAGTGAGTCCCACGCAAGAGTTGGCCAATGACGTGGGATTCTGCGAAGCGGCGGGCACAGCACCAACTCCCGAGCGATCGGGTGAAATATCTACGCAAATAAAG